>OZ024726.1:23605171-24973098 GCA_964016875.1 Fallopia convolvulus | reverse complement strand
AAACCAAAAATCGCATTAACCTGCACATTGCTAGCGGTTTCATAGAGATGGATCCCGATGAGGCATGGGCCTTGCTTGACAAGTTGACCAACTATGATGCAATGTATGGCACACAGCAAGCCTAGTAGCCCAAGGAAGGCTCTATAATCCAAACAAAGATAAGGTCGACCCTGAAGTGAAGCACCAGTTCTTGCAAGACGAGATCAACCGCCTGAAAAAGCAGGTAAGTTATCTTAAATAATCTCCATCTTGTCAAGAATACGGGTCTCAAGCCCATGCTACTTCTGCCTGCACTAACTTGCAACAGGTCCGTGCTGCTGAGACATATGAAGAAGCTAACTACATGAGGGGTCCCTATAGGAACCAAACTTATAATTCTTATGCAGGGAGAAATAACAATCAGCCCACCTAGGGCAACTATGCACATGGCCAAGGGAGCCAACTTCCTCAGCAAGACCAAAGGGTTCCTCCTTATAAACCTCCGGGCTATCAAGAGCCACCTTCATGGGTCCAAGGGCTACAAGAGGGTATTAATGGAGTCCACAACAAGATTGATGGAGTCCGTAATGACCTAAAAGGTGTACAGGTAGAATTGGGAGAGATCAAAACATTGAGGAAGAGTGTAAACTCCCAACTTGGTAACATAGCTGCACGAATTCCAAGACCTCAAGTTCAACTCTCGAGCCGTCCCAAAGAGAACCCGAGAGGATAAATTGCAGCCATACACCTCAAAAGTGGCAAGGAGTTGCCAGATCGAGCCAAGCCTATATATACAGAGCACGACAACGAAGATAATACCCCAGTCAAGCCCATTACTGGCCCTAGAAGGGTCGATATCGAGGCTCAACCACTCGATAACGAGGCTCCCCAAGTCAGTATCGAGCCCTCCAGGCCAGGTAAGTCCTTTGAACCGAATTCTCAACTCATTACCGACCCCCCTAGGGTCGGTTGTGACCCATCTGCACCGATCGACCCTCTTGTCGATTCGGTAGAGCCTCGATCTGGGCCTCTTTCTACTCTGAGTACGTCAAAAACTCTTTCTTTCCCGACCAAGAAAGCTAATGATGTTACAGAAGGAAAGTTTAGATGGTTTGTTAAGATTCTCAAAGGGTTAAATATTTCAATTCCATTTACTGAAGCCCTTAATGAAATGTCTGCCTACACTAAATTTTTAAAAGAGATTTTGAGTAGGAAAAGATCTATTTTAAAGATGTCAAGTGAAGTCCGATCTATAAAGCTCCCTGAAAAAACTCGGTGATCCCGATAAGTTTGCAATTTCAATTGGTATGGGAACTTACCGTTTTAAAGCTCTATATGATCTAGGTGCCAGTGCCAGTTTATTACCATTGTCTATTTGGACCAAGGCTAACGTGGGACCACTGGTGTCGATATGAATCTCTACATGGCGGATGGATCTTGTGTAAAAGCAACTGGAGTCGTGGACGACGTTCCTATCTAAGTCGGAATTTTTTTTGTTCCCAACGACTTCATTGTGCTAGATATGCCAGAAGACCCTGTGGGGCCAATCATTCTTGGAAGACCATTCTTAGCCACCACAGGGGCACGAGTTGATGTTAGGAAGGGCCTTCTTACATTCGACATTGGAGAAGAGAAGGTCGAGTTTCACTTCAATCCGACCATGAATGAGGTTGCTTCTTGCTGTACTAAAGGACCTATTGATCCACCATGGCTTGGTAATGACCCTTCTCTGAGTAAAGGCACAAGCAAATGCAAGGAAAAGACTCATACCGAAGGTCCTACTGACCCACCAAGGGTCACTATCGAACCTAGCACCGCAACCGAGTCTGACCTGCACGATATGGAGCCACTTCCTAACCCAGATAGGTCGGTAACAACCAACTTTGACTCGATAACGAGCCCTTCTCTGAACAATCCAGGTGAGTTTTCTTGTTCTGATTCAATCAATTCTGTTCATGATCCTTTCCCTCATCCGTGTTCTACATCTCCTCCTACTATTCGTACTGTGAAAGAGTCGAAACCTCCTTGGTTTTCGGATTTTTCTAACCCTGTTGTAGAAATTCAAGTATACTTATTGATAATAGAGGGCTGAATATCTTAGAGATAAGTTTTGATGTTTTTCAGACAAAGTATGGGGTTTCTTATGATCCCTACAAAGCTAGAGAGAAGCCACCTTAAGGCTAAGGTAAGTTCGTCGGGCTAACGACGTTAAAAATAACGCTTACGGGAGGCAACACGCTTTTTGTTTTTGTTTGAGTTTTTGCTTTCTTAGATCTTTTTGCTAGCTTTCTTTTGACTTGTTTTTAGGTTAGATTAGTATAGTAGGGATAGAAGTTTCTCTAACGTTACTCAGGTACAAGAAGTTAAGAGGTGTTGAAACAGAAGAAGAAATCAATCAAAGACACTTGGTGCCTAATATAACAATGGAAGGAATTTGGAGTACAAGCACGCCAGGTTCGTTACCGACCTCCTCCTAGTCGGTACCGACCTCTACAGATAACCGAGAAAATTCAAAACTCCTCAGTGATCAATGTTTTCAACACAACTTTCGTTTTATTTTGTGAGTTCCCTTTTCTTTTCCCTCTTTATTTTTATGTTCTCTAAACAATGAGGACACTGTTTGGTTTAAGTATGGGGTGGGGGAAAAGGAAACTCAGTTTTGTGTCAGTTTTGTGTTGTTTGTATTTTTAGGATTGATATAATGCTCCACTTAGATGTCCTATGATATGCTTTAACTTGCTTGATCATGTAATTCCTTTAGCATGTTTGGATAGCTTTGCCTGAATCATGTTGAAAAATTATTTTTATGTGGACACTTAGCATGTGATGAAATTGAGCACATATGATCTTGGGTAGAAGTGACTTAAATTCAACAAAAATTGCTACCCTGTGAGTTAATTTTGGCCTTATGGGGAGAATATCAAGAATCCATCTTCTCTTTCTTGTGTGATTTACTCTCCTTATGCATATTATCTCTTGTCATTGATATGGTTATCTATTTCTTGAAGCCTTTACGAGATATTAGTTCATTGCATGTGAAATCATATGATGGAGAACTTATTTCTTTAAACCACTTTTTATCCTCTCTTTTTACCTACCTTATCATCATCTCTTTTTTTGAAGCCAATTTGAGCCTTAAAGACTTTTATTTTTAGCTCCAAAAAATATTCCCTAGTCGATGTTAGATTGACCCTATCCGGGGATTAGGACTTAGTATTGGTTATTGTGATGATTTTTGTTGAGTGAGAGATGTAGTGGTTCAAGTGTGGGGTAATATGGGTTAGGTAAAGTGAAAATCTTGCAGTTTATTATGTAAAAGAAATTTGGCTCCCTGAATGCACTTACAAAAGAAGTGGAAAATAAAGAGGAAGAAAGAAAGATGATGAGCAGAACTCGTTACCGACCCTAGTAGGATCAGTACTAACCTTCCCAGCCGAAAAAATCAGTGAAAAAATCAAAAGAGAAAAAAGAAAAGGGAAGAAAAAGAGTTGAATAGTAAAAGTGTGCATAAGCCAAAATTCCTAAGTGTTTATAAACAAGATTAGTGGGATATTAAAGGGGTTGAGAAGTGAGTTTGATCTTTAAAGTATAAGTGAGTTTGGTATGTTGTTTTGAGAGTGTTTTGGTGAGTTGTGTCATTTAGGAGTCTATATTCCCGGATTTTTAGCACTACATAGCCAAAAATTTTCCATGCCTTATTGTCATTACCAAGCCCCAATACAACCTGACCGAATGGAAGCTTCTATTAAGTTTTTCATTGAGCCTAAGTTCTCTTGATGATTTTTATGTGTTTTGACATCTCTGGTGGAGAGTTTGGTGATATAAGTAACAATGGCTATGTTGATTTTTATATATTGGATTGAGTTGAGGGTTGTTATTCTAAGCCTAAACACTTGAGAGTTGAGAGAAATACATTAACCTTGTGAGGTTGGATTGTGGTTGCTTTTGCTTGAGGTTGCTTAAATATGTGTGATGACGTTAGAATCACTTGTCTATTATTCCTACTTGTGCTTTGATGTTGCTTTTTGATAAAGGCATTGACTTGAAGAATGTGTTGATGGTTTTGATACTTATCTTGTTGATTGCTTGAGGACAAGCAAGTCTAAGTATCTAGTACAGCTGATATCCGTCTTTTTAGTTGTGTTTTAGGGTGTGTTTTTATGTGTTTGAGTCTTTTTCTTTAGTTTTGTGTTTTCTTTTGAGTCGTTTGTGTAGGTTTTTGTATTTCGTTAAGATATGGAGTTTACATAAGCTTTGGTGGTGTTTTATAGGTTTTTAGAAGCTGTTTTAAAACATATTTCGACGAAAGGAGGAAAGCACTTGAAGATAAGAATGAAGTGAAAGCCGAAGAAAAGCACTCAAATAAAGAAGTAAGGAATCAATTTAAAGCTAAGAAAGAAGTAGAGAAACTCGTTACAAAGACATAAGAAAAAGAATCGAGTCAAACAGAGGTGTCACGAACCTGCTACTGAAGTTTTACTCTCAATACAAAGCTGTTTACAGTGCTGAAGGAGCTTGATAACGACCTTGTGAGGGTCGATACCGAGGCTGCAGGGGTCGGTAACGAGGCTCTCAGCAAACAAGAGAAGTAAAGTTCAACAGAGATCTACCCACCAAGGTCGTTAGCAAACATCCGAGTCGGCGCTTTTAATGATCTTTTATCCTTTCCTTTTATGTTTTTAGATAGTTTTAAGGGATATATATCTTTTAGAGATATTATTTCCTTATAGATAGCTTTTAGATAGATTAGTTTCTTTATAAATAGTCTTGTTTGGCCTTTGTTTTTCTCTACCATTCACTAATCAATTAACCTAGTTTAGGAGGAGAGAAGAGAGAAGGGAGGGGCGTGAGAGAGAGATAAAGAGTAGAGATTGGAGATTACTTAGAAGACAATTTTGCTTTGGATTTGCTTGTAAGTTTCCTTTTTAATTCAATTGCTTTGTTTTCAATTATGATGTGTGAGTAGTTCTCTCTCTCTCTATGGTTGGAGTTAAACCCAACAATGGTTATGTATGCTTTCCCTTGATCATGGTGTGATTGTTTTTATTGCATGAATCTATTCTCTTGTTCTTAATCCTTAAAACGAAAGTTGATAAGAATTTCTCATTCATAGTCGAAGCGAAAACAGAAACTTTGAATCAGAATAGTCGACTTAGGGTTTTGAAACGAAAGTGGATCAATCCTAGTTGAAGTAGAAGAGATAGATAGTAAGTTTATTGATAGGACGAAAGTTGATTGATTTACTTGCTTAGTTGAAGAAAGTTGACAACTTTATGTGATAAAAGCATGATCTTTATATTTCATAAGCGTTTGTATGCATAACTGTTGTTGTGGTGATACCGTAACCTTAGAAGTCTCTCTTACTTGATAAAAACCCTAAACTTTGTTGATTACTTGCGCTCTAAGTAACAAAACTTGATACTGACTTTATCCCGTGGACGAACATGACTCCCCCTGTACTCAGTGGGGTCTTGATTATAAATCCTAGGTTGAGTTTGTATGTCATGTTTTGGAGTAGAATTTAAATTAGAAACAAATGTATTGTTTGAAAAAATATTGGAGGTTAGTGAATCATCTGAATATTATTTCTCTTTATCCGTAGCTATTGTTGATATTTGTCTTTGTCTAATATTAGTTAGATCTAATTTTTATTTATCAGCTATTGAGCTGCATGCTTGGTGTTCTGCAAAATCCTCTATGTACCATGCTTAGTTGGCTGCTTGGTTCAAATCAAAGTTTAAAGTACTCTCATCTTATGAGTCATTATCTTGTTGCTGAATTTTTCTATAAACTCTAGCTTTATTAGTCACTTTTCTGTTTTGCTGAATTTTTCTCTTTTACTGAATTTCTGTTGCTTAACAAAGACCCAACTCATATCATTTCTACTGTTGGAATTTTTTTTACCCAAAAAGAATCTTAAAGGGACATGGGAATATGCAATGCACAAATCATATTCTTTTCAACTACAGACCAAAGAAAATTTATAATTGAGTGGATAATTTATGTCTGAACAAGAAAAGAAGTGTTTAATATATGAGTAGTCTAACACAAATTTGTCTGAATGTGAATATCAATTAATTTTTCAGCACACTTGGTTTAAAATTAAGGAGTCTAGTATGTCCAACACCTAACCAGTCCGCCAAATTCCTAAATCACCGGGGGAGGAAGAAGAGATAAAGAATCAATTACATAAATAATAAAGCAGTAAGGGGGGGGGGGGATTAAGCATTATGAAATTAGAAATGACAAGTAGAGAAACCTAGAGCCTTCCAAACAAGCATTTCTTTAATTCAAAATAAAGATGAACTAAAAAATTAATGAATTTTAGTGGGAGTACACATATGACTAACTAAATGACAATTAACTTAGCTTCATAGACAATTCAAGATAGTAATGACTTATCAGTAGATGTGTACACAAGGCTTCCAAATTAATTACATCATACAACACATAAAAACTGACTAGTGCACTCCTAATTAATATAAACTTACTAACAACCCTTATAAATTAGCCGAATAAATGAAAACAAAACATGGATCAAGTAATTAAATCATTGTGAACAAATTTAGAACTGAACTATAGAACATAAGACTAGTCTCTAATAATTTGGTAATCACACAACTCAATATATTAGATTGAATTTCCCGCAAAAAAAGAAGGATAAGGGAGAGAAGACTAACTCTCAGTCTCTAACTAGATGGACTTGAAAGTGGCACCCAAATTCGTTAGTAGGTTCTTCACATCGACACAGTATGGGCATTACCTCTTGCTGCATAATTAAAATGGAATCAACTGATCGATTAAACCCACTTTAATACCATCAGAAATTTGCAGCAAGCAATAGCTCAAAATATCAAAAGGTTCAAGTGGCTACATGAAGAATCTCCAGGAAGTCGAGACAATGTCAACCCTTAGAATTCAGCAAGTCATCAGCATACCAGAATGAAAATTTATTAAATTCTAATCAAATTTTACAAATGAAGCAATCCCATGAAAGTGATATAATCACAACACCTGATTACACTTCACAAGAATGTCTAACAAACCATTAAAACCAACAACTTTACGCGTCATATTCCCCTGCATCGAATTGTTTTTATGATGCACATTCTAAAAGTTACATATTTCATTATTTCTCCTCGTAAGCCTATCTCATAAGAGTAACACATCCAAGCATCAATAGTACTAAAATGGCAATGGAATTGTGTGGAACCATTTTTAAAAGGATGAAGTGAATACTGCTACTCAACCTAATCAGCCCAGTAATACTGCTACTCAATCTAAGAACTATTCTTACTAAAAGGATCACATGAGCACGAGTTACACAGTCAAAGTGCAATCATTCGTTCGATCGATCAAGCAGTTAATTGAAACAATGAAGTAAGCAACCACAAATTACCAGAGGATGACGCCAGGATTTGAGAGTATAGTGTACTACTCATCAATGCTATTCCAAAATTTCATCTTTATACACAATGCAAGTGCAGCTGACTAGCTGAGTAGTATGCTGATTAAATCATTACAAATGCAATTTCTATAAGGTGCATATGAAAAAAATCGAAGCAACGCCAACATGTAATAGGCAAAAGGGCGAACAAATTGAATATCGAAAACAAACAACAAAGTTCAACACCAGCTAATAAAGGTTGGTTCATAATTAGTTACGCCACTCCTCCATATTTCTTTCTCAACAATTTCTGTGTTTATTGTCGCTTTTATACCTTCCTCTTAACCAAGGTATAAACCATGCCTCAGCTCAAATAATCTTCGACTACAAAAACTGAGAAGAAAGAATAGAGTTCAGGCGGCAAACTTACCTTCAAGAAGAAACTAGGGCAACTGATGACTTGAAGCAATCCAAGAAGAAAATAGCGAAGAAGCGCTACTGCTCAATCTCCTCTATATTGCACTCTGTAGTATGAATCTCTAATTTCCAAACATGAATCCCTAATCAAAACCGCCCTCTGTGTCCCTAATTTCAACAAGAAAATAGCGAAAAGCAATCCAAGTTTGAGCTTGCAATATGAATCCCCAATCTCCTCTCTATCGCCCTCTGCATCGAATCCTAGTTTCCAAATTTCCAGATTTTTTTGCTCCTAATTTGGGCGTACTACAATCCAAGTATGGGCGTACTTTCTCAAAAATTTAATAAGGCGCACAATATTTTGCTCCTCGCACCAATAATAACATTAGCGGGCTAGAATACTAAAAAGGCCCGCCTCAAAACCGCCCCTATAGAGCCAAACGACTGCCCCAATAGCCTAGGATTAAAAAACCTCCACTTAAATCGCACTTATAACTTGAACCGTCACCATAAACCACCACTATATTCTTGACCGCTACAATTGCCCAACTGCCACCATAACCCGCTACCATTGGCTTGAATTGTAATAGTGACAATTGAATAGATATCATTTGATCAGATACTTACCTCATCTCCTAATCAAACTCCTTTACTCTTAAGATCTTTAAAAAATTGCTTGTTAAGCATTTGATCAGATCCATCAACAATAGTCTTTTTATCACTATCACAAAAAAGAGAATACATGTTATTTAGCTATATTGAAACTGAAACTTATAACAAATGGAACAACTATCATCACATTACTGGCATCACAATACTATCAACACAAAAGGACTGTTATTAGAATAATATAAACATATTGTCATCACAATAATAATGACATCACATTACTATCATCATAAAACTGTCATCACAATACTGTAAAACAATAGTATCATCACAAATTGTCTCACAAAAAAAAAATAGAACAAAGAAATGCTTTGGAGTCTTATGCAATGAAGCAACCCTCTTTTTCTTTATTTTCTTATCCTTCTCAACAGTATATGGAGTTGTGGACCTTGTGGTTGAAGGACCTGGCTTCAAAAATCTGGTAGACCTCCTAACTTCAACTGTTTCCTTTCCATCATCAACATCTTGAACCGTTGGATTATGAAAAATTTCTACAATCTCGGAGGTTGCACCTTCTTCTTTTGAAGCTTCAAACAAAGAGTCAAAAAAATGTCCATGCTCAGTAAGTTGAGAGCAATTATCCATAACATCTTGTAAAAATCCACGCATGTCAAAACCTAACTCATCCGAGGAGACAGAAAAAAAGCTTGAACCTAACTCACCTGGGTCATCAATTTTGTCCTCATGAGATCCAAATTCTGTGTCATCAACATCTGCTTGATCTTTAACAAGTTCATCAAGATCTTTTGTGTCATCACCTACTACTTGATCCTTAACTGATTCATCATGATTAACTTCTGTGTCAACACTAGCTCCTTGAACCTTAACTGGTTCATCATCATTAACTTCTATGTCATCACCAAGTTGCACTTCTACACCTACTTCATCTTCAACAATTATGTTGTCTTGTTCTTGACCATCTTTCACAGTTTGAACCAAACCATTCTTACAAACTTGATTTGTAATTATAGTTAGTGGAACATACTTTATCAATTGTAAATGGACACCATGGCCTCGATCTTTAAGAGAAATGTCATTATCAGTGGACAACCTCAAAGAATCAATGCCTTTACAATCACTTTTTCTTACTGGTTCCAAACTTCTAACACCAATCTCATAAGTGTTATCATCAGAAATAGAATCTTAATATTCGGATTTTAGTTTCTTTTCTTTTCCATCAACCCTAATGTTATGTTTTACATGTCGCATCTCAACACGGTGCACTTGACTCTGAAGAGTTTTGATCATTTTAACCATATCATGATGCATGGAACACATACTTTCCCTCAAAGACTTAACCCAATATGGCTCTTCCTTTTTATTGAACTCTTCTGCCTTCTCCTTCTCCTTGGAAGAAACTGGATCCTCATCAACATCAACTTTATCAAATTTCGCCTTTTCCTTGGCCATTGACAAAATCCTAGCAACTTCCAAATCAGTTTCATTATTGTCCACGTCCTTTCTCTCTGGACAATCCTTATCTACAGCTTCGGTAAAATCTTCCTTCAACTTTGGCCTCTTAAATTTTTCAAAAATCTAAGGCACATTGTTGACAGAAGTCTTCCGACCATTCACGCCCAAATCTTTTAACCCTTCAAATCCTCCGGGCTCCTTTGATCCTTTGCAATCCTTGGGATCTTAAGCTTACTATCATCAACCTTAGTTTTGTAGCTCTAGGAAGTTGTAATCTCCTACCTTCTCTCTTCACAATTTTAGAGGGCTCTTTCGGTTTCTCTTGAGATTCCTTTTTTCCTATCACTCTAGCCTTTGCATGATTGTCAGTAGAAATCACATCTGTACATCCAATCTTCCTCTTACCACCAAGATTGCCTTTTTTAATTACTGGAGCTTGTGGAGCAATAACAAAATTAGCAAATTCATCATCCGTATCTGACTCAGATCCTTCACCTTCAATCGCTTTTTGCTTCCTTATAATCCGTTTGACAAGATCATTGTACACAGAGTCAACAACCTCATCAGGATAGTCACATGTGAATAATGCAGCATATTTTGAGTATGAGGGATACACATATTCTTGCCATCAAATTAAAACAAAATAAGCTATCATCAAATAAACTCTACAATTGTCATCAAAAATTTTCAACAAAAACAAAAAACCATACCAGTTTTTTTTCCCAACAGTACAAATTGCTTCGCATTTAACAAGTTGAGTTGAAGTACTACGCCAACACACTATATAAGAAACTTGTTTTTCAACTCCTCTAACAACAAGATGACAAATACCTCGAAAAGCTGGAAAAGTCTCCACAAGCCAGGTATATAGTTTGGCTATAACATCACAAAAAAAAGAGACAGTAAAAAACGTTGCAAATGCAATTAACAACAAAAAATAAATTAAAATTTATAACAACACAGTACCATAAATCCAAAAGGATATCCAAATACATTGAAGCCAGGTATATAGTTTGGCTTTTGCATCATCTCCGGATCACGTGGGGTATGATTCACATGCAACAAGCTATCGAGTAAAGCGTCATAAGACAATCTACCCCAAGGATAAATATAAAATTTCTCCAAATCATTTGCAAGAGCAATATGAATTGGATCTATTGGAACCTTATCCAGCTTAGGAAGCAAAACAACCTCAAGGATCAACAGGTTTGCAAGTATAAACTTCTTGGGTCGATTTTTTTCTTTTATAAAAAATAGACCATAAATGATCCAAATCACACTTCTTCACACCTACGACATCAATGGGATCAACTTTAGGGATATCAACATCACCTAAATTGGCACAATTCAACCCAGTGACAGCAACGAAGTCCATCAAAGAAAAATGACTCACATTACCCCTATTCTAAACCACATCTCATGCTTATATGAAGTTTTTAACTCATGAATTATGGCATAATTCATAAGTTTTTAACTATGTGGTATATTATCACCTAACTGCAAAACTACACCAAAGCACCCCTCACATAACCTATTATACTCATCAGATGTAATATGACACTTAATGAGGTGGAAAACATTTTGAGTATGTGATATCCGTCTTTTTAGTCATGTTTTAGGGTGTGTTTGAGTCTTTTTCTTTAGTTTTGTGTTTTGTTTTGAGTCGTTTGTGTAGGTTTTCGTATTTCCTTAAGATATGGAGTCTACACAAGCTTTGGTGATGTTTTTGTAGGTGTTTTGAAGCATGTTTAAGGAGTGGAGAAAAAAGACCGAGAAAAGCATTCAAGAAAGAGATGAAGATCAAGATGAAGCTATGAATAAAGTTTAGAGACCCCGTTACCGAGCCTAAGGAAGAAGAATCAAGGCAAAAGGAAGGCTAACGACCCCTCTACCGAAGCAATATCGAGCTAGTGTTCACACTGCAGGGGGTCGTTATTGAGGTGTACAGGGTCGATAACGAGGTGTTCAGCAAAGGAGGAAAAGTTCAACAAATATGAGTTCTACCAACCCTTAAGGGGTCAGTACCGAGGGTCCCGTGTCAATAGAAAACATCAGAGTCGGCGGAATTAAATATATTTTTATCCCTTTTATTAGTTTCCTTAAGGGTTATATTTTTTAGAAGATTTATTTCCTTATAGATAGATTAGTTTTCTCTATAAATATCCTTGTCCTAGTATAAGTTTTCTTATCATTAAAGTTAGCTTTAGGGTAGAGGAGAGAGAGAGAGGAGGCGTGAGAGAGAGAGAAGAAGAACGAGTTTGCTTGGGGAACAAGTTTGTCTTGGATTCGGTTGTAAGCTTTTATTTAATTAATTTTGTTTTTGTAATCATGATTTGTGAGTAGTCTCTCTCTCTAAGGTTGGGGTTAAACCCAACAATGGTTATGTATGCTTGCTCTTGATCATGTCTTGATTGTTTTTATCATGAATCTATCCTCTTGTTCTTAATCCTTGAAACGAAAGTGGAAAAGGAATTTCTCATTCATAGTTGAAGTGAAAGCGGAAACTTTGGATCAGAATAGTCAATTAGTTTTTTTTAGTGAAAGCGAATTAATCCTAGTTGAAGTAGAAGAGATAGATAGGACGAGTTTACTAATTTGACGAAAGTTGATTGATTTACTTGCTCGAGTTGACGAAAGTTGACGACTTTATGTGATAAAAGCATGATCTACATGTTTCTTTAGTGTTTATATGCATAATTTTTGTTGTGGGGATACCAAAACCTTAGAATTTCTCTCTTACTTGATAAAAACCTAAACTTTGATTGATTACTTGCGCCCTAAGTAAGAACAAAACTTGATACTGAATTTCTCTCGTGGACGAACCTGACTCCCTTGTAAACAACGGGGTCTTGATTGTAAATTTATTTGTTGTCAAGTAAATCCCTTTCAACAGTATGATACTGGTTTGCTCTTCCATTGTATCGTTTTGATTCAGGTACCAAATATTGCAATTCCTTATTTTCCATTGTTTATCCTTAAAAACAAAATATTGATTAAAATGTGTCATCACAAGCAAATATGACATGTCTCAACTCTCAAGTAAACACTTGCCATCCATATTTAAAACCGTCAACAAAAAAACAATGTCATCACTAATGTCACTAAGACAATTAGAATGAACATATTGTCATAAATAGTAACAACTGCCATGACAACTTATAAACATAAGAGAAAGCCATTGTCATCCCTAATTTCAACTTAGACAAAAACAACTAGTATACTGTCATCAATTTCACATCACAATATCACCAAATATGAACATGTTAAGGTGACAAACCAACATGCCTACAAAAAAATTGCTATCATAAAAAAAGTTACTATCATCACAAACTACATCATCACAATATATATGCAAAACAAAACAAACAACATATTGAATCAAAATGTTACTATCATCACAAAAAAATTATTATCATCGCAAACAATTATCATCACAACAAAACAAACAACATATTGCATCAATAAGTTACTATCATCACAAATAACTTTCATCACAAACAACTATAATCACAACATACACAACAAAACAAAGAACATATTGCATCAATATGTTACTATCATCACAAAAAATGGAAAAGGTAATGCTCTAATCATATTTACAATCTGTCATAACAGAAAGGTAATGCTCTAATCATAGTTACAATCTATCATCACTATTCAACAAAAATTCAAAATCGGGAATTTGACATCGCAACATCCAAAAAATAAACAATGCAAAACAAAATGAAGAATTCACACACAAAATCAACAAGAACGAAAACAATGTCATCAAACGAAACAAATCATGTCATCTACTATCATTCACATGCAACTCATCTTCGAATCGGCAAACAAAAACACTAAAAACAAACTGAAAAAGCAAACAAAAAACCAATATCCAAACACAAAATCGAACAAAATTCAATGATTAAACAACGAAAACCCTAACTTGAAGCAGACGCTTGTGGATAATCATACAATGAAATACAATTGCCACAAACAAAACAATTTCGAAAACGAACTTCAAATCAACATAAGAGCATGATTGGACAACGAATTTCGACTTGAAATTGAAGTCCTGGAACGGTTTCGAGTGATCGGTTCAGTCGGTTTCTTGGAGCACGAGAGAAAGCGAATTTTCGGAGCACGAGAGAGAGCACTGGTGGGGGAGCCGGGGAGGGAAGAAAAATAAAAAAATGCATTTAAGCCTTAAATACTTAACAAAGAGCTACTAGTAATTTATTAAAGGGGCTTAACAAACACTTAAATAGGGTAACTCAAAATATTTTGGACTAAATTTGTTCTTTTTGTGACATAGTTTTTTTTTTATACAATGAGCTACTAGCTCATTACAAGGCAAACATTAGGCTACCTTACAAGAACAAGGCCAGCCTAAATCATCACAACGGATGATCTTTAAGAAATGCAACAACAGAGGATAACAAAAAGAAAAATTCCTATAATTACTAAGACTAGGAATAGAATTAAAAGAAAGTAGAGTAGAAACATCCAACGCTTGATGGCAATGGCTGATATTGATATGCCTTCTTGCCAGGAAATCAGCAACAACATTACGCTCCCTAAAGCAATGAAAAAAAACTACCTCTTGAAACCCACCAATCAAAGGATTTATTTCTTGAACCAAAAACTTTATTTCCCACGGAACCTTCCAAATATTTCGTAAAGAATTAATAAGCATTAAATTATCTCCCTCAATTATTGTACGAGTAATTTTAAGTGAAAGAGCTTCCTTTTTTCCTTCAATCATCGCTATTGTCTCCGCTTGAAGGACTGACACAAGATTTATTTTTATTCTATAAATACTTGTAACAAGGCTCGAATTATTTCTAATAATAAAACTTAAAAAATTATCTGAATTCTTATGTTTAGAGGCATCAAAGTTTAATTTATGCCACTGAATCGACAGTTTTTTCCAAATAGAAGTAGGTTTTCTTCTTCGAACATTAGGTATTTTTTGTATACTTTTTTGATTAGATAAACTCCATAAAGCATGTTCTCTAAAAGCAATCTCACAAGGACTCAAATTAGATGGTAAAATTGAGTGATTAAAAATAATAGAATTCCTATGATTCCAAATATAGCACCAAAGTAAACATAAAATATCTGAATTTGTATTTAATTTTATTGTAGATAGTAAGTCAGACATAAAAAAATTTGTTAATGGAACCATTTGAATTTTACAATTTAAATTTAACTCCAAATTTGCAATCATTTTAATAGTGAAAGGACATATAAAAAAGAGATGATGTAAAGATTCATTATTCGAATCACACAGTGAACAAGTTGTCGGGACAGAGTTATAAAATCCATTTAATCTATCTGTTGTAGGCAAGCAACCTGAGCATGCCTTCCAAATGAAACTATGAATTTTAGGTGGAATATGTAATTTCCAAATCCAAGAAAACCCAGATCTTGGTAATTGTCTTAAAGAAGTTATTAATTCAAAGGCTGATTTAACTGTAAGAGAACCATCAGATGAGGGACTCCAAATAATTGTATCCTCTATATTTGATAAAGGAATAAACATAGAAGAGATATTATTTACTACCTGTAATACTCGTTTTTTTTTAAAATTGCCAGGGTTCGACCCTAGTTTTGTTAAAATAAGTAATTTACAAAATAATTATTGGATCGCTAGACTAAACCCGTATAATTAGTATACATATTTAAAAGTTATTAAATATGTAAGTAGGTAATTAAATTATATTTAATTAGATAAACTAATCTACATACAAATAGGATAAGAATGTGTACACTTTATTTCTTCTTATCTAAAATCAATGTTACGTGGGCATGACTTATAAACTAGTTTAAACCAATATATATGTCGACGTTGTAATCTTAATTAAGCCTTATTTAATTGTTATGTTGACCATTCAACATGTGAGCACCACCTCTCCCAATTTCTCCCTCCATTCTTAAGAAATCCACACCGCCTTAGTTATGACCGCCAACACCATCGACCCTTATTCCTCCTACCACCCTTCTTGTTCTCTTAAGCTTGTTCCACCAACCATCTAACTTGCTCAGTGATAAACCCTCAAGATCCCCTAGCATCACTACCTCCACCGATACCGCAAGCAAACTCAAATTCCATAATTCGAGGCTAGCCGGATAACCGTCGACTACCGCTGTCGAGGTCGGGGCTCCGCCACCACCTTTAATATCAAAGAATACCGCAAGCAAACTCAAGGCTCGTACCAAGTGGCTGGAGGAACCCCGAAATCGCATCACAAGGCAAGCCACAAGAGCCGCTAAGGCTCCTCCCTAGATCGTTTGCTCTTTTGGCTAGGCTAGTTGTTCATGACTTGTTATGTTTGGCTTCATGCTATGTTTGTAGTATTGGATCTTGTTTGTAGTTCGTTGATGTTCTTGCGTAGTTCGGGTGGCCTACGTGCCTTCCCATTGCGCTTTGCATGCGTTTTGACTACTCGGGACATAGTATGGGAGACCTACGCGCCTACCCATGTATGCCCCGTTTAGGACTCGCTTGTACTAGCCCTTCGGGGCTCATATTTCACATTTACCCCAAATTAGCATTTCAACAACAACAAAAAAGAATATCGGGTATAGCACGCTCTTAAAACTTCTATACTATGTCAAATTTTAAGGGAATAGGAGGATTATTTTGTGATGTTTGGAGGAAAGTAAATTAAAGAATCAAGTTGGTTTAGGCTATACTCTTGAATGAAAGAAATAAGGGTGTTCATGTATATGTGTTGTTAAGGTAGTCCAAAAGTTGTGATGGGTAGGACTTGTAGGAGGTATTTGAATCTTTTAGAAATTAAGTAGCTTAGTTAGGTTAGGTTAAGATTAGAATAAGTCATCTTAGGTGAATCTTAATTTAAGACATGACTTGTCTACGTTAGTCTTGAATAGTTTGTATACAACCTCATGGCTAGTATATATTAGAACTAACTAGTGAGGGGAAGTTTATACGTTAGAATTAATTAATGGAAGGTTAAGTAGAAGGAATTAGTGTAGATGTATAGGTATTTGAGTATGTGTGGGGTTAGGCTATTAAAATATTAATGGTTAATTAGTAGATATTAGTTAACTTGAAAGTTACTGGCTATAATTCTTTTGAACTACCCTGAAGCAAGTTTAATTAGTATTGAGCATTATTCTTTTTCCTAGGTATCTAATTGATCAAGCCCATTCCGCTATCGTTGGGATTATACGTTTAAGGTAAGTCGTCTAGACTTACTTAGCTTGCTATCATGTTATGTGTTAAACTAGTAAATTGAATGTGTGGAACTCTATTTTGGAATATTATTCCATAGTATATTTTCATACTTGAAAGCTATTGGAATAGTTTCAATAATGTTTATTGTATGCAAAATTAATCTCTGTGGGTGTGATTATGGACACGGAAAAGTCGATGGAGAAGAGACCCCGAACATAGTCAAGCGGCGTGTGGAGATGACCTTCAAAAATTGATTTTTTTGGCAAGTGCTCTAGTAGAGGCTTAGCCGGGGAAAGAAGGGTGATGGGAAAGAAAATGGGCACGAGTTTAGTGTGCGCGCTAGCCTTGTATCATGTTTCAAAGGCAGGTCCGGGTTGCCTGAACTGGAGAATGATTATGGTTTGGGTTTTGGAAGAATTGTTGTTTGTTGTTGTGGTATGTATTGCATGAGAAATTTACTGATTAACTTCGTGCTTATGGATTATTGTGGAATTGGAGGTTGGTTTGGAAATTTATATGCTAGTCTATATAATTATATGATGTCTTTTGAATGTACATATTAGTTTGGTATGTATAAGAATGATTGATTGTATTATCTTAATAATCTATGTTTTATTCTACATGTTTGATTTGCCTGTTTGGCCCAGATCAAGATTGTTAGCTAATGTGTTTATGTTCCAATGTTTTTAGGTAAAAATTCTGGTGTTGGAGATGTGCAAGGAGATCAATTTCTGGATGGCGATGCTCGTTCTCGACGTAATGTGTCACAGGGAAAAGATGTGGGTTTAAGTCTTTTGTTGATTAAGCCAGTTGGTTTTGGTGCCAAGTAGGTCTAAGGAAATTTTGTATAGAAACTCGGTAGTATAGTAAGTTTAGTACGTGGTTTTAGTTTTCTTAATAGTTGCATGCATAATGTTTTCTTAAATCGATTGTAAATATAAGTTGGATGTTTTCTTGGCTTTTCTTGTTGTGCCTTTATTGCAAGGTCCAATATTCGTGAATTTGTTGTCAGGCTTGTTTTGGTGGACCCAGGTGTGGTCCACAACTAGACCCCAGATGATAGAAGACACCATCGAGAAGATAGCGTTGATTAGAGAACGTATGTTAGCTGCACAGAACCGTCAAAAGTCTTATGTTGATAGAAGGCGACGACCTTTGGAATTTGAAGTTGGAGCGCATGTATGGTTACGGATATCTCCTACTCGAGGAGTAAGGAGATTTAGTATGAAGGGGAAATTAAGCCCTCGATACATCGGACCATTTGAAATCCTAGAAAAAGTCGGAGAAAGAGCATATCGTTTAGCTTTACCTCCATCTCTAGAAGGGATTCATCAAGTGTTTCAAGTGTCCGAGTTGAGACAGTATATTACAGACCCTAATCATAAGCTCAGTTATGAAGAGCTAAGGATTGAGCCTAATCACACCTTTGTCGAGCAATCGATAGCAATTTTAGATCGTCGCATGAAGAATCTACGGAACAAAGAGATCCCATTAGTTTTGATCCAGTGGTCTCGACGAGGAGTCGAGGAAGCCACTTGGGAGACTGAAGCTAGTATACAACAAAGTTATCCTGATCTTTACCCTAGCCTGATAGCAAGGGTAAATTAGAGAATCAACAAGTTAGTCTTCTGTGCACAACTTTAGAATAATCTTTTTGGTTCAAATTTAGATAAGGCTAAGGATTTTTTTTTTGCAATGGTAGGTTGGAAATGATGGTTATTAATACGTTAACATAAGTTTCGAGGACGAAACTTTCTTTTAAGGAGGGGTATATATAATACTCAGTTTTTTTTTTAAATTTCTAGGCTTCGAACCTAATTTTGTTAAAATAATTAATTTGCGAAATAATTATTGGATCGCTAGACTAAACCCGTATAATTAGTATACATATTTAAAAGTTATTAAATATGTAAGTAGGTAATTAAATTATATTTAATTAGATAAACTAATCTACATAGAAATAGGATAAGAATGTGTAAACTTTATTTCTTCTTATCTAAAATCAATGTTACGTGGGCATGACTTGTAAACTAGTTTAAACCAATATATATGTCGACCTTGTACTCTTAATTAAGCCTTCTTCAATTGTTATGTTGACCATTCAACATGTGAGCACCACCTCTCCCAATTTCTCCCTCCATTCTTAAGAAATCCACACCGCCTTAGTTATCACCACCAACACCATCGACCCTTATTCCTCCTACCATCCTTCTTGTTCTCTTAAGCTTGTTCCACCAACCATCTAACTTACTCGGTGATCAACCATCAAGATCCCCTAGCATCACTACCTCCACCGATACCGCAAGAAAACTCAAATTCCATAATTCGAGGCTAGCCCGATAACCGTCGACTACCGTTGTCGAGGTCGGGGCTCCGCCACCACCTTTAGTATCAAAGAATATCGGGTATAGTGCGCTCTTAAAACTTCTATACTATGTCAAATATTAAGGGAATAGGAGGATTATTTTGTGATGTTTGGAGGAAAGTAAATTAAAGAATCAAGTTGGTTTAGGCTATACTCTTGAATGAAAGAAATAAGGGTGTTCATGTATATGTGTTGTTAAGGTAGTCCAAAAGTTGTGATGGGTAGGACTTGTAGGAGGTATTTGAATCTTTTAGAAATTAAGTAGCTTAGTTAGGTTAGGTTAAGATTAGAATAAGTCATCTTAGGTGAATCTTAATTTAAGACATGACTTGTCTACGTTAGTCTTGAATAGTTTGTATACAACCTCATGGCTAGTATATATTTGAAGTAACTAGTGAGGGGAAGTTTATACGTTAGAATTAATTAATGGAAGGTTAAGTAGAAGGAATTAGTGTAGATGTATAGGTATTTGATTATGTATGGGGTTAGGCTATTAAAAGATTAATGGTTAATTAGTAGATATTAGTTAACTTGAAAGTTATTGGCTATAATTCTTTTGAACTACCCTGAAGCAAGTTTAATTAGTATTGAGCATTATTCTTTTTCCTAGGTATCTAATTGATCAAGCCCATTCCGCTATCGTTGGGATTATACGTTTAAGGTAAGTCGTCTAGACTTACTTAGCTTGCTATCATGTTATGTGTTAAACTAGTAAATTGAATGTGTGGAACTCTATTTTGGAATATTATTCCATAGTATATTTTCATACTTGAAAGCTATTGGAATAGTTTCAATAATGTTTATTGTATGCAAAATTAATCTCTGTGGGTGTGATTATGGACACGGAAAAGTCGATGGAGAAGAGACCCCGAACATAGTCAAGCGGCGTGTGGAGATGACCTTCAAAAATTGATTTTTTTGGCAAGTGCTCTAGTAGAGGCTTAGCCGGGGAAAGAAGGGTGATGGGAAAGAAAATGGGCACGAGTTTAGTGTGCACGCTAGCCTTGTATCATGTTTCAAAGGCAGGTCCGGGTTGCCTGAACTGGAGAATGATTATGGTTTGGGTTTTGGAAGAATTGTTGTTTGTTGTTGTGGTATGTATTGCATGAGAAATTTACTGATTAACTTCGTGCTTATGGATTATTGTGGAATTGGAGGTTGGTTTGGAAATTTATATGCTAGTCTATATAATTATATGATGTCTTTTGAATGTACATATTAGTTTGGTATGTATATGAATGATTGATTGTATTATCTTAATAATCTATGTTTTATTCTACATGTTTGATTTGCCTGTTTGGCCCAGATCAAGATTGTTAGCTAATGTGTTTATGTTCCAATGTTTTTAGGTAAAAATTCTGGTGTTGGAGATGTGCAAGGAGATCAATTTCTGGATGGCGATGCTCGTTCTCGACGTAATGTGTCACAGGGAAAAGATGTGGGTTTAAGTCTTTTGTTGATTAAGCCAGTTGGTTTTGGTGCCAAGTAGGTCTAAGGAAATTTTGTATAGAAACTCGGTAGTATAGTAAGTTTAGTACGTGGTTTTAGTTTTCTTAATAGTTGCATGCATAATGTTTTCTTAAATCGATTGTAAATATAAGTTGGATGTTTTCTTGGCTTTTCTTGTTGTGCCTTTATTGCAAGGTCCAATATTCGTGAATTTGTTGTCAGGCTTGTTTTGGTGGACCCAGGTGTGGTCCACAACTAGGTAACAACCCAAATTATAAAATGGGGTGTCACAGATTGGTATTAGAGCGAAGGTTGACAATAAGGGCAGAAGGTCCTTACATTAGAGTACGTGAGAACCAACTTAGAGTTCCTTTTGAACAAAAACTTGATTTTGGGGCATTATGCATTTGGGATAGAAAGACACGTCGAGACATCATCATCATACAAGAAAATCTCCGTAAACATTTTTCTTGTTTATTAGAATAGATACTTATAGTAACTTAAGTGATTTATTATACTTTAACGTGCTTCAGTCATGATAAGAGGAAGAAGAAGAGGTAGAGGAAGACCTAGAGGCAGAGGAAACTGCTGAAAACCAAGGACCAGTTGGAGGTGTTCCTTTAGGACAAAATGACAATCGTTCTAACGTTGGAAGCATTAGATCAGTAGGTCAAGGTGTGGCTAGATCGAGGTCCCTAGGTAATAATGAAGTTCGGGGGAAACCTTCTACTCCAGTGCCTGCTGGATTGCTTGAGATACAGACCTTGGTTGAAGAAAGGGTTATGTCCTTCTTGCAAAATCTTTTTAGGAATGATCAAGCACCAAATTCTACTGCTATTGTTTCTTAACCATCTGATGTAAGGGCACCAAATTCCCAAAGATCCATTCCTGGAATGTCACCACCCTCCCCTAATAGGGTGCCAGATGTTCCAAGACCGTCACAAGTAGTTAAACAAGCATCTGAAGGATCAATACAAGCTAAGAGGCGTCACCAAGATTCAAGGCCTGACAAGTGGCTTCGTGAGTTCAGCTACATGAAACATCCCTTTTTCACGGGAGCTCACGGGAAAGATGTGGATATGTGGTTGAGACAAGTTACTTCTGCTCTCAACACGATTAAGGCACCTAATGATAGAAAGGTATCTCTAACTCAGAGCTTGCTTAGAGATAATGCTTTTGCCTGGTGATCTCTGCAGATTCTCGACCATGAGGCAAGTTTTGAGGAATTTTCTCAAATGTTAAGAAACGAGTTTTGTCCAACTGTTGTTAGAAATGCTCAAGCTCAAGAGTTCATCAATGCAAAGCCTGAAAATATTTCTGTAGTAGAAGCTGCTCAGAAGTTTCAAAGATATTTGACTTATGTAGAAGATACGGGGACCATTGAGAAGCAACGGATTCAAGCTTTCTCTCAAAGAATGAAACTTCAGATTCGACAATATGTGGCCGGATTCCAATGTTCTACTTTGAGGGAATATCAGAATGTTGCTATGGCATATGAGATGGCAAATCCAGCTTTTAGATATTCTAAGGTCACCCAGGGAAGTGGCAAGAGGCAAAAGACCCCAATAGGATTCAAGGATGATAGGAGGCCAAGCTTTACACCTCAAGGAGGTAATAACTTTGGTGTAAGGCAAGGACAACCATATGCCCAACAAGGTCAAAAAAGTCAATTTCAAAAGTCTGGAGTTTCAGCTGGGCCAAGGAAATGTTATAATTGTGGGAGTACTGACCATCTGAGAAATACTTGCAACAAGCCACCGATAACTTGCTATAATTGTGGACAAAAAGGTCATCTTAGGTCTTTTTGTCAAAATAAAGGGGTTACTCCTTTTCAAGGTTCGTCACCTGCTTTTGGGTCAACTGGAGGATCTCAATCCATACTACCTCCTCAGACTTATAGCTCAGTGGGACAGGGTCGAGGTAGAGGTCGCGGTAGTGCAGTTGGGAGTTCAAGGACTAATCTACCTCGAGCATTTGAGATGAGAAAGGCTGAAGAACCAAATGCACCGACTGCTACAGGTACGATCTGGATCCAATCTGAGCCTGTTAAGATTCTATTTGATACTGGTGCTACCCACTCTTTTATTGCTACTGCATGCGTAGATAGGTTACATTTGATTTATTCTATTGGTATTCCTTTTGTGGTTGGTTTACCGGATGGTAGTAAAGTCAGTGGGGAGAAAGAAATCCTTCAATGTCCGATTCGCATAGGGGATCGAGATTGGTTAACAGATTTTATCGTGATGGCTCTACCAAACGATGACTTAATCTTGGGGTTGGACTGGATGAAGCGATATCGAGCAGTAATGGATATTCATAGGGGAACTGTAACATTAACTGCCGATGATGGTTCCAAACATGTATGGAAAGATTCAAGAAAGGAGAAGGAGGGAGCAATAATTAGCGCAATGAAGGCAACTAAGTTGATAGAGGATGGTTGCATAGGCTACTGGTGTTATATCTTGCAAGAAGATAAAGAAGTTCCAAAGGTCGATGAGATTCATGTAATGCAAGAATTTGAAGATGTTTTTCTTAAGGAGTTGCCAGGGCTACCACCTCAACGAGAGGTAGACTTCAGTATTGACCTGGAACCAGGTACAAGACCAATATAGCGAGCTCCTTATCGTATGGCTCCAATGGAAATGCAAGAGTTGAAGACTCAATTGGAGGAGTTGTTAGAAAAGGGATATGTGTGCCCCAGCGCGTCACCTTGGGGAGCTCCAATTTTGTTTGTAAAGAAGAAAGATGGGTCGTTGAGATTGTGTATCGACTATCGAGAATTGAATCGAGTTACCATCAAAAATAAGTACTCGTTGCCCAGAATTGATGACCTACTAGATCAATTACAAGGAGTTGTGGTATTCTCTAAGATTGATTTACGATTTGGATATCACCAGTTGAGAATCCGAGAAGAAGATATTCCAAAGACAACATTCCGTACTAGATATGGGCACTATGAATTTGTGGTGATGCCCTTCGGGCTGACAAATGCCCCAGTCGTATTCATGGAATTGATGAACCGAGTCTTTATTAATTATTTAGATCGGTTTGTGGTAGTGTTCATAGATGATATATTAGTATATTCACAAAGCCACGAGGAGCATGCTGATCATTTGAGAACAGTTTTCGGAGTTTTGAGACACCACCAATTGTTTGCCAAGTTATCAAAGTGTGAATTATGGATGCCAGAGGTGACATTTCTGGATCATGTTGTGTCTGTTATAGGAGTGATTGTTGATCCAACAAAGATCGAAGCCGTGGTAGCCTGGGAACCTCCAAGGAATGTGAAGGAGGTACGTAGTTTCTTGGGTTTGGCTGGGTATTATAGATGGTTTGTAGAAGGATTTTCTTCTATATCCCAACCATTAACCAATCTGCTACGTAAAACAACAAAATTTGAGTGGTCAAATGTATGTCAGAAAAGTTTTGATGAATTGAAGAATGGATTGGCTTCAGCTCCGGTCTTAGCTCTTCCTCAAGGGAATGGAGGTTATGTTATATATAGTGATGCTTCGAAACTTGGATTAGGTTGTGTTCTAATGAAGAATGGTAGAGTAATTGCTTATGCTTCAAGGCAGTTAAAACCGAATGAGCAAAATTACCCGACACATGATCTTGAGTTAGCCGATGTGGTTCATGCGTTGAAAATTTGGCGTCATTATCTGTATGGAGCAACTTGTCAGATTCTAACAGATCATAAGAGTCTTAAGTATATCTTCACCCAATGAGAGCTCAAAATGAGACAACGTAGGTGGCTCGAACTGATTAAGGATTATGACCTAGAGATCCTTTATCATCCAAGCAAGGCAAATGTCGTTGCTGATGCACTCAGCCGAAAATCTTCCCAGGAACGAATGTTGTCACACTTGACTGGTCAATCATCTCTGCAAAAGGATTTGATAAGGAATGGAATTGAAGTATGGATTCAGAGATATCAAGGTCAGTTACGTACTTTAGAATACCAACCTAGTTTAATAGAGGAGATCCGCAAAAAGCAAGAGAATTGCTCGATGATTGAGGATATTTGTCAGAGGGTGCACCAAGGAGAAGAACATGAATTTGAAATTCAAGAAGATGGAATTTTGAGAATTCATGGAAGAGTATGTGTGCCCCGAGATTTGGAGCTAAGACAAAAAATACTTCAAGAGGCTCACTCTACACTCTATTCAATACATCCAGGAGCTAGCAAGATGTATAAAGACCTTAAGCAGCATTATTGGTGGGAAGGTCTAAAACCTGGCGTAGCTAAGTTTGTGGCACGATGTCAGGTTTGTCAACAGGTCAAGATTGAACACCAAAGACCAGCAGGAGAACTCCAACCACTCTCCATACCGGAATGGAAATGGGAAGACATATCGATGGATTTTGTTACAGCATTACATAACAGTCGTGGGCATGATGCTATCTGGGTTGTAGTTGATAGACTGACAAAGACAACACGTTTCCTTCCGATTAGAGAGTCTTGGCCAGTGAATAGATTAGTAGATGTGTTTATAAAACAGATAGTCAGACTGCATGGTGTGCCAAAGACCATTGTTTTTGATAGAGATGGTCGTTTCACATTGATATATTGGCAAAAGGTGAATGAGGCCTTGGGCACAAAACTTCATTTCACTACTACTGACCACCCATAGTCAAATGGACAAATAGAGCGAACAATTCAAACCCTTGAAGACATGTTGAGAGCTTGTGTTCTAGACTGGGGTGGAGGTTGGTATGAGCATCTAGAGCTGATTGAGTTTGCATATAACAATAGTTGACACTCATCAATTCAGATGGCTCCCTACAAGGCTTTGTATTGTCGAAAAAGCGGAACGCCACTATGTTGGAATGATCCGTCGGACATGGTGGGTGAAAGACCCCAGATGATAGAAGACACCATCGAGAAGATAGCGTTGATTAGAGAACGTATGTTAGCTGCACAGAACCGTCAAAAGTCTTATGTTGATAGAAGGCGACGACCTTTGGAATTTGAAGTTGGAGCGCATGTATGGTTACGGATATCTCCTACTCGAGGAGTAAGGAGATTTAGTATGAAGGGGAAATTAAGCCCTCGATACATCGGACCATTTGAAATCCTAGAAAAAGTCGGAGAAAGAGCATATCGTTTAGCTTTACCTCCATCTCTAGAAGGGATTCATCAAGTGTTTCAAGTGTCCGAGTTGAAACAGTATATTACAGACCCTAATCATAAGCTCAGTTATGAAGAGCTAAGGATTGAGCCTAATCATACCTTTGTCGAGCAATCGATAGCAATTTTAGATCGTCGCATGAAGAATCTACGGAACAAAGAGATCCCATTAGTTTTGATCTAGTGGTCTCGACGAGGAGTCGAGGAAGCCACTTGGGAGACTGAAGCTAGTATACAACAAAGTTATCCTGATCTTTACCCTAGCCTGATAGCAAGGGTAAATTAGAAAATCAACAAGTTAGTCTTCTGTGCACAACTTTAGAATAATCTTTTTGGTTCAAATTTAGATAAGGCTAAGGAATTTTTTTTTTGCAATGGTAGGTTGGAAATGATGGTTATTAATACTTTGACATAAGTTTCGAGGACGAAACTTTCTTTTAAGGAGGGGTATATGTAATACTCAGTTTTTTTTTTAATTTCTTGGCTTCGACCCTAATTTTGTTAAAATAATTAATTTGCGAAATAATTATTGGATCGCTAGACTAAACCCGTATAATTAGTATACATATTTCAAAGTTATTAAATATGTAAGTAGGTAATTAAATTATATTTAATTAGATAAACTAATCTACATAGAAATAGGATAAGAATGTGTAAACTTTATTTGTTCTTATCTAAAATCAATGTTACGTGGGCATGACTTGTAAACTAGTTTAAACCAATATATATGTCGACCTTGTACTCTTAATTAAGCCTTCTGCAATTGTTATGTTGACCATTCAACATGTGAGCACCACCTCTCCCAATTTCTCCCTCCATTCTTAAGAAATCCACACCGCCTTAGTTATCACCGCCAACACCATCGACCCTTATTCCTCCTACCATCCTTATTGTTCTCTTAAGCTTGTTCCACCAACCATCTAACTTACTCGGTGATGAACCATCAAGATCCCCTAGCATCACTACCTCCACCGATACCGCAAGAAAACTCAAATTCCATAATTCGAGGCTAGCCCGATAACCGTCGACTACCGTTGTCGAGGTCGGGGCTCCGCCACCACCTTTAGTATCAAAGAATATCGGGTATAGTACGCTCTTAAAACTTCTATACTATGTCAAATTTTAAGGGAATAGGAGGATTATTTTGTGATGTTTGGAGGAAAGTAAATTAAAGAATCAAGTTGGTTTAGGCTATACTCTTGAATGAAAGAAATAAGGGTGTTCATGTATATGTGTTGTTAAGGTAGTCCAAAAGTTGTGATGGGTAGGACTTGTACGAGGTCTTTGAATCTTTTAGAAATTAAGTAGCTTAGTTAGGTTAGGTTAAGATTAGAATAAGTCATCTTAGGTGAATCTTAATTTAAGAAATGACTTGTGTACGTTAGTCTTGAATAGTTTGTATACAACCTTATGGCTAGTTTATATTAGAACTAACTAGTGAGGGGAAGTTTATACGTTAGAATTAATTAATGGAAGGTTAAGTAGAAGGAATTAGTGTAGATGTATAGGTATTTGAGTGTGTGTGGGGTTAGGCCATTAAAAGATTAATGGTTAATTAGTAGATATTAGTTAACTTGAAAGTTACTGGCTATAATTCTTTTGAACTACCCTGAAGCAAGTTTAATTAGTATTGAGTATTATTCTTTTTCCTAGGTATATAGTTGATCAAGCCCATTCCGCTATCGTTGGGAATTATACGTTTAAGGTAAGTCGTCTAGACTTACTTAGATTGCGATCATGTTATATGTTAAACTAGTAAATTGAATGTGTGGAACTCTATTTTGGAATATTATTCCATAGTATATTTTCATACTTGAAAGCTATTGGAATAGTTTCAATAATGTTTATTGTATGCAAAATTGATTTCTGCGGGTGTGATTATGGACATGGAAAAGTCGATGGAGAAGAGACATCGGACATAATCAAGCGGCGTGTGGAGATCACCTTCAAAAATTGATTGTTTTGGCAAGTGTTCTAGTAGAGGCTTATCCGGGGAAAGAAGGATGATGGGAAAGAAAATGGGCGCGAGTTTAGCGTGCGTACTAGCCGTGTATCATGTTTCAAAGGCAGGTCCGGGTTGCCTGAACTGGAGAATGATTATTGACTCGGCTAAAGTCCTTGTTGCCAAGATAAAAAAATAAATTACCCTAAACTACAAACTAGTATAGCATGCAAGTAAGGGATCGAACCCAAGAGAATCGGTTTTCTGAACAATCAACAAAGAACAAAACAGGGGTTTTTGAGAGTTTAAGCAAGCAAATAATATTAAGTATCAAATCAATTAAGGAAAACAGAGTTCATTCAATCAATTCCACCTTTTTAATCATTCGATCATTGATTCATCCACTTTTCTATTAATTCCCAGGTTAATTTCAATCCTTATAAAAGATTTCCGCTTGTCCACGGTCCAAGCGGAATTATGATAAGAATAAGAACGCTTAATTCAAATCATGCAAAGTATTAAGGATAGAAGGATATCAAATCATGCAATCAAGCTACGAGTCTCATGCATAAAATAACATCAAACACGCTTTCCCAATTCTAGTCCACGGTCCTAGAAAAGAGCTGTTTCAAGGATAAATAAGATTGCACAGACAACAATCAGACTAATCCAAACAGTAGATCTAAATCAATCAAATAAGTTGATCAGGCTTATCAAATCAAACATAGATCATATAATAAAAACAAGAGTTTCGATATTAACCAACGGATAGAAAAGTTACCAGAATCTCACGAATTACATAAAAAGGGTTCCTTGATCAAACAAACTCCAAGGGAAATTAGTTCTCCATAATAAAACTGAAATAAATCCTAAAAAGTAAAAGTATGCTATGAATTGTGGTCTCTAAACTGAAACACGAAACTAAGCTTAAATATTAAACCGAAATAACCTAAAACTAAAGATATAATAAAGATAAATAAGATAGAATAAAACTCCGAGTCGGCACAGAGAAAGGACAACCCGTGAGCGCGGTTTGGAACCTCGAGCGCGGGTCATCTCGTCTCTCCTCGGCCGCGGAATCTCATCGAACCGTGAGCGCGGTTATGGCTCGCGAGCACGGGTCCTCTGACAACATTCTAGTGTCAACTTAGGAGGTGGTTTTGACCCACTTATATCTGGAATTTGAACTCGCCGTAAAAACATGAATTGTAGCTCTTCGAGTTAGGTTTCCAATGATATAAAATTCAGTTTCATCCGATTACCGTAGTTCCTCGACACTCCTACCTGACCCAATACTGTCTCGATTACATACCACTTCGTTTCTCCAGAACCATATTCCCCATCACGCTATCACCAGATGGCATAAAATCCTTCGCGATAATGTCTTCTTCAAGCTCTGAATGATTTGAGGCATAGTATTGTGAGTTAGTGGTACGTCTCTTAGAGTGTTGACTCGGCTAAAGTCGTTGTCGCCAAGATCAAAAATAAATTACCCTAAACTACAAACTAAGTATAGCATGCAAGTAAGGGATCGAACCCAAGAGAATCGGTTTTCTGAACAATCAACAATGACAAAACAAGGGTTTTGGGAGTTTAAACAAACAAGCAAATTTAAAAATCAAATCAATTAAGAAAAAGAAGAGTTCATTCAATCAATTCCACCTTTTTAATCATTCGATCATCAATTCATCCACTTTTCTATTAATTCCCAGGTTAATTCCAATCCTTATAAAAGATTTCCGCTTGTCCACGGTCCAAGCGAAATTATGATATGAACAAGAACGCTTAATTCAAATCATGCAAAGTATTAAGGATAGAAGGATATCAAATCATGCAACAAGCTACGAGTCTCATGCATAAAAATAACAATCAAACACTCTTTCTCAATTCTAGTCCACGGTCCTAGAAAAGAGTTGTTTCAAGGATAAATAAGACTGCATAGACAACCATCAAACTAATCCAACCAGTAGAATATCAATCAAATTCAACAAGTTGCGCACCAAGAGAAATCAATTGATAATCATAAAATTTAGCACAAGAGTTTTGATATTAATCAAGGGATAGAAAAGTTACCAGAATCTCACGAATTACATAAAAAGGCTTCCTTGATCAAACAAACTCCAAGGGAAATTAGTTCTCTATACTAAAACTGAAATAAAACCTAAAAGGTAAAAGTATGCTAGATAATGTGGTATATGATGATAAGTTCAACTGAAACACAAAACTAAGCTTAAATAGTAGGAAAAAAAACAACCGAAACCGAAAGATATAAAAATAGATAAAAGATAAAATAAAACAGAAAGTCGGTGCTTCGGAAATAAAGCCACCCGCGAGAGCGGTTATAAACCGCGAGCGCGGGTCAAGTCGTCTCTCCTCGGTCGGGGAACCTCGACGAACCGCGAGCGCGGTTTTGACCCGCGAGCACGGGTCCTCTGACAACATTCTAGTGTCAACTTAGGAGGTGGTTTTGACCCACTTATATCTGGAATTTGAACTCGCCGTAAAAACATGAATTGTAGCTCTTCGAGTTAGGTTTCCAATGATATAAAATTCAGTTTCATCCGATTACCGTAGCTCCCGAACGATGCATTACAAGAAAGCGACGTCAAAACAACTCCAAATCAACACTTGTCTTCAAAACTCTTGCAATTCTTCAAATCATGTCTTCGGTCTTCATATTATATTTATTCTCAAAACTAACCTAAACACACTCAAATCATACCTAAAATACAAGAGTTAACCTATACGAAATAGAGCGTATCAAATTCCCCCATACTTAGATCTTGCTCGTCCTCGAGTAAGCTCAAAATAAATCTAACAATAAATCCTGTCAAAGATCCACAGGAAGTAAAGGGAAATATAAAAAATAAAAACTCTCAACTCACAACCCGAACCCAAGTAGAGAAATAATAAGCAAAGACATGAAAGCTCAAACACACACCTCACAGAATATAACACTCAAGCTCTAAAAAGTGTAGAGCAACCTAGGATCTACCCGACATCTAAAATGTAATCCCCAGACCCCAAAGTAGAATATGAACCTAAACACTCTGATTTGACCACTCATTCTACTTCAGCGCCCTTTTGGGTTTTCACCTAATCACTCTTTTCATTTTTTTTAGGTGTGCTCACATATACTCACATCTCTCATAAACCTCATATTACCCCAGCCTAATACTGGTCCGGGTTACCTGCTTATTACGTGAGCCGCCCTTTCGGGTTTTCAACTCATCCCAAGATTTTATATGCCTTTTTTTATATTTTATGGCTTTTTTATTTTTTTCCATTTTTTTAAACTTTTCTCTATACAAAACATGGAACAAAAATCCCATAAAAATAAAAAAAAAACTAAACTGAAAAGCAACTATCTAAGATAAGCGTAGTGAGTACTTCCTCCCCCATACTTAAATCCTTCATTGTCCTCAATGAAGTAAAGAGAAAGGAAATAAGCAAGGAAGAAGAAAATCAGAAGACTCACATACGAAAGATGATATGGAAGAACTCTTCAAAGGCTTGGATGAACAGCTCGGAAATCTCCAGATGATCCGTCTTCAGGAAAAACCACGGGCGCAGGTCCGGAACCGCGGGCGCGGGTGGTGCTCCGATCGTGAAAAAATGGTTAGAGACACAATCAACAAAACTGAACACGAACTCACAAACGAACTCTGAATCTCGCCTTAATCGTTAATGTAGTACGAGCCTTGAAGATGAAAATTCCCCCATACTTTAGGATGACCATGAGCGGACATAAAAAGAAGACGAAAAAGATAGAAGGATGGAAAATAGAAGGTAGAATCTCGGGGGTTTCATCCGAAAACCTTTTATTTCAGGGGTTTCACCTGAAAACCTTTTATTTTTTTATTTTTATACATTATTATATATATATATATATTATTTTTTTCTATTTTTTTAACGAAAAACGAAAACGAATTCTGCTAGGAGGGACCTGCGAGCGCGGGTTCGGACCTGCGGGCGTGGGTTGAGCCGCAGGCTCGGATTTCGCTGCGGGCTTGCACTTCTTTGAGATTTGGAATATTTGAACCTGTAAGTTAGCTTGACAAAACCAAAACGAAACTAAAACTAAAACTAAACTAAAAAGCCAAAAAGAAAAGAAAAGAAAAACTTACCTCGGGTTGCCTCCCGAGCAGCACCTTTGTTTAACGTCGGACATCGACAATGCCCTAAGCAATCTATCAAAACCCTGCGAACAACTCTCATGTAGGCAAATATAGCACAATGATAACTTGAAACTAAATAATATAGCATTCAGACACCATTACAGTTTATCAAACCCACTAGAAAAATCAAGGTTAGCAAGTTTGAGATAAAACCAATTGGAAGGATGAAGTAGTTTATCAAAAGTTATGATTTTTATCTCAACACTACCACCTTTAGAATTTGAGAAATCATTAGGTAAACTATCATGCTCATGACCTTTTGCAGACACAACAAGCAAACAAATATCAATGGAAAGTAAGGGAGAAGAGAGAAGGATACAGGGATCATGATCGATCATAACAAAGGATTCTATGGCAAGAGACATAGACATCTCCTCAAGTGGAAGGGCAATCTCCATATCATCATCTCGCTCCTTCTTCGAATCATCAGGCTCATCGTCATCACTCCAGGAGTGGTCAAACTTAAGGAAATATTCCTCCTCCGTCATCATATGACTATGATCATCCATCTCTTCATCCAATGAAAGGTCTATGGGTGCCTCTGGAAAGGATGGAACTAGCTCTTCAGGGGGATATGTTGGTTGATCTTCGAGAATTTCCGTCTTTATGGCCAACACCTCCTCTTGTTTTCTTTGTTCAGCAATTTGGCTCTCCAATTTCCGCATCTCGATCTCTTGGGCTCGGATATAACAAAAGAAATCCCATTGGTCGATGGGTTTCCAAACGACGTATTGTCCATCGCTCTCGCGGTACATCCTTAGTTGGGACTCAAGAGTTATCCCAATAAAGATATGATGGTAAGCATCATCAAGCCCTACGTGTAACCCCCAAACAGAGAATTCATGCAATAGTTTCTGGCACCTAGTGAAGTACTCATGAAAGGGTTCATCCTGCAACGGACAAAACTTAAACGCAGACATTAGTATATACAAGTGTAGACCGTAAGATAGGTCTACACAAAGAGATTTGGGATTTCTGGACGAACAGAAACCGCGAGCGCGGGTATAAACCGAGGGCGCGGGTCTGGCCGCCGGTGCGGGTACGAGCCGCGAGCGCGGGTCGTCAGAAACGCTGACTGAACAGAAAAATAAATCTGATTCCCCGGCAACGGCGCCAAAATTTGACTCGGCTAAAGTCGTTGTTGCCAAGATCAAAAATAAATTACCCTAAACTACAAACTAGTATAGCATGCAAGTAAGGGATCGAACCCAAGAGAATCGGTTTTCTGAACAATCAGCAAAGAACAAAACAGGGGGTTTTGAGAGTTTAAGCAAGCAAATAACATTAAGTATCAAATCAATTAAGGAAAACAGAGTTCATTCAATCAATTCCACCTTTTTAATAATTTGATCATTGATTCATCCACTTTTCTATTAATTCCCAAGTTAATTCCAATCCTTATAAAAGATTTCCGCTTGTCCACGGTCCAAGCGGAATTATGATATGAACAAGAACGTTCAAATCATGCAAAGTATTAAGGATAGAAGGATATCAAATCATGCAATCAAGCTACGAGTCTCATGCATAAAAATAACAATCAAACACTCTTTCTCAATTCTAGTCCACGGTCCTAGAAAAGAGTTGTTTCAAGGATAAATAAGATTGCATAGACAACCATCAAACTAATCCAACCAGTAGAATATCAATCAAATTCAACAAGTTGCGCACCAAGAGAAATCAATTGATAATCATAAAATTTAGCACAAGAGTTTTGATATTAACCAAGGGATAGAAAAGTTACCAGAATCTCACGAATTACATAAAAAGGCTTCCTTGATCAAACAAATTCCAAGGGAAATTAGTTCTCCAAAATAAAACTGAAATAAAACCTAAAAAATAAAAGTATGCTAGTTAATGTGGTATATGATGATAAGTTCAACTGAAACACGAAACTAAGCTTAAATAGTAGAAAAAACAACCGAAACCTAAAGAAATAGATAAAAGATAAAATAAAACAGAAAGTCGATGCTTCGGAAATAAAGCCACCCGTGAGCGCGGTAACAAACCGCGAGCGCGGGTCCTCTGACAACATTCTGGTGTCAACTTCGGAGGTGGTTTTGACCCACTTAGAGTTGGAATTTGAACTCTCCGTAAAAACATGAATTGTAGCTCTTCGAGTTAGCTTTCCAATGATACTAAATTCAGCTTCATCTGATCACCGTAGCTCTCGAACGATGCGTTACAAGAAAGTGGCATCAAAACAACTCCAAATCAACACTTGTCTTCAAAACTCTTGCAATTCTTCAAATCGTGTCTTCGGTCTTCATATTATATTTATGCTCAAAACTAACCTAAACACACTCAAATCATACCTAAAATACAAGAGTTAACCTATACTAAATAGAGCGTATCAATTATGGTTTGTGTTTTGCAAGAATTGTTGCTTGTTGTTGTGATATGTATTGCATGAGCAATTTACTGATTAACTTGGTGCTTATTGATTATTGTGGAATTGAAGGTTGGTTTGGAAATTGATATGCTAGTCTATATAATTTTATGATGTGTTTTGAATGTACGTATTAGTTTGGTATGTATATGAATGATTGATTGTATTATCTTGATAATCTATGTTTTATTCTACATGTTTGATTTGCCTGTTTGGCCCATACCAGGATTGTTAGCTAATGTGTTTATGTTCCAATGTTTTTAGGTAAAAATTCTGGTGTGGGAGATGTGCCCGGAGATCAATTTCTGGATGGCGATGCTCGTTCTCGACGTAACGTGTCATAGGGAAAAGTTGTTGGTTTAAGTCTTTTGTTGATTAAGCCAGTTGGTTTTGGTGCCAAGAAGGTCTAAGGCAATTTTGTATAGAAACTCGATAGTATAGTCAGTTTAGTATGTGGTTTTAGTTTTCTTAATAGTCGCATGCATAATACTTTCTTAAACCGATTGTAAATATAAGTTGAATGTTTTCTTGTCTTTTCTTGTTGTGCCTTTGTTGCAAGGTCCAATATTCGTGAATTTGTTGTCAGGCTTGTTTTGGTGGACCCAGGTGTGGTCCACAACCAGGTAACAACCCGGATTACAAGATGGGGTATTACACTACCCAATCTGGCAAAAGATTAGATAAAGCTGGAATATTCCAAGTTTTATTAGGGAGAATGAAAAAAGAGACCTTTAGATTAATATCTATATTATCAAAATACTCCATTAAATTCGAATTTCCTATCCAAGTATCTGACCAAAAGAGAATTTTATTACCATTTCCAACTAACCATTTAACACCTTTAGAAAAAATATCTCTAATATGTAATAACCTTCCAAACTGCCAAGAAGTTGATTTTTGTTTATAATTAAAAATATGCTGAGTATGTAAATATTTTTCATTTATAATTTTTACCCAAATATTAGAGGAATCATTTAATATTTTCCATAATAATTTCATTTGAAGAGATACATTATTATTTTACGAAGTTCTCAAACCAACACTTGCATATTTTTTAGGAGAGCAAATTTTATCCCAACTGATTAAGGGGTGATGATTTGGAAGAAATTTATTCCAAAAAAACATTTTATTAATTTTATCTATATCTTCACATACACCTTTAGGAAGAAAAAAAACTTTGCATTAAGTAATTGATTTGGCCTAAGAGATTTGACTGAATTAAAACAATCCTACCTGCCTAAGAAATAAAATTGGCTTTCCATTGAGATAATTGATGTTTCAATTTATATATGAACTCAGAAAACATTGAGTTTTGTACTCTACCTTTCAAAATTGGGATTCCTAGATATTTTTCCATTGTAGTAGTAATTTGACTTTTTGTGACATAGTTAAATTTAATTTTCATGTCTTTATCTCTAAGTCTTTTGAAAACACGTTTCTAGGGATAATATGCGTATCTCGGCTCCTAGAGTCCTAGACCATATTTTGTTTTGATCCAGTCCTAGTAGAGCAGTAAAAAACACACCGAACCCGCTAACCTGACCCGATCCGCTCGATAATTTTAGGGTCAAGACTCGAAAATTTGAACCCAAACCCGAAATCAACCGAACCCGATGGAACTCGAAACCCGTTGGGTTGACCGATTTAATATATTTATAAAATGTATAAAATTTATTTTAAAAAATATAATATATTTATTATTAAAATACATAAAATAATATATTATAATTAAATATTATTATTTAATTAAAAATCTATTTTAAGAATCATAAAAAATTCTATGTTTTTGACCCGCTCGTCAACCCGCACCGACCCGACTTGGTTTGACCCGTGACCCGTAACGACCCGAACCCGAAATGACCGAACCCGAACCCGCACGACCCGACCAGATTGACAGGTCTAAGTCCTAGACTATAGTTTAAACGAAATGTGCTTGTAGCCTTGTACTTCTTTTTTTCTTTTTTCTTTTTTGTTGTTGAAACCAAATGTTTACTTTGATACGATTTTGGATTTTGGTTTTTAGCTACCGCTGTCACTTATCGCTGATTCCCGCCACAGGTAAAGAGAGAGAAGGGGGAGGAGGAATTTGCGGAGTCGGTTAGTCTTTGTATCAGCAATTTGCTCAGAGAGATATGGAATCACTTCGTATGCAAATCAATGGTTCTCTCTCTCTCTCTCTCTCTCTCTCACTCTCTCTATTCGCTGTGTTGTCATGCAAAACCTGATGATTTGGATGGTTGATAGATGCGGAGGATCAAGCAACAAGAATCTCCGTCGAAGAGCAGACGCAGATCACAATCATTCACGCTTTGGAGAAAGATCTGAATTCAGGTTCTTCGCCCTTTTCTTCTTCGTCGTCATCAGCAAAATCTGAATTTTATGACATTTTTAGATCGCAAATTGAACTTCCTAGATTAATATGCTTATCTTTCTTTTGTATTTATCAGCAAAATCCATGACTAAGCAGATCACAGATGACGCGGACCTGATGCGGAAGAGAGCAGATGATATTCGATCTCAGATTATCGAAAAGCAGAAAATGATGTCGTCTTTAGAATCTGATTATGCCTCCCTTGCGGAGGTAAAGTTTATGGTCACTTATGGAAAGGGAAACTGTAACACATTTTTCTCTAGACATCGGGACTTCCACTTTCATTGCCTAACGATGATGGTGGCCGGTGGTATTATTCATACATGTTTATTATATAATACTTTCTTGGCAGACCTTGGAACTAGTTCAGCAAGAAAAAATCAGCTTCTCTGCAAAGCTTCATGAGAAAAGGTTAAGTTACTCTTTTGTGTTTCAGAATTTATTTCTGTTGAGGTTTTATTTTATCTCACTCAAACTTCTATTTACGCTGATCAGAATGTATTATTTGGAGCTGAGAGATGATATGAACTCAAAATTACTACAGGTTGAATTTCTGACTAATCTCTGTACTAGGTTATCACTAAGATTTTACAGTGGGAGCATAACTTTGTTCAGTAAACTGATTTTTGTACATTGAATTTGTGTCCTGAGCTGGATATCTTATATTTTGATTTATACTAAAGCAGAAAATTCACAACTTGCCAAAGTATGAGCACCTTAATTCTATAATTTCTACCATGCTCATTACCAAAGGAGTCAAATACTCTAAGCTCGTGTATATTCTCAGAGAGATGCAATGATTTCTGGTCTTATTTGTATTGCAATGAATGAATCTGATGTATCCTTTTTTGATAGCTCTGTTATTGATACTAATCACACTATAATCTAATAAAAAATGGATACCTTGCATCTTTTAAAAACTTTTTAGTTTTGATCTGCCAATTGTATCTTAATACAGATCATAAATGCAACTGATGCAGGGGCTAGGGAAGCTGAAGGTATGATTGGCATCACCTGTGAAGCTTTATTTTGGTTAAAAAAATAGGAAATCCACCCCTTGTCCTTCCTAATTATTCTAGACAAAATTTGGCTCAGATGTGTATGCAAATGTTGAAGAAGCAAATTGTTAAATCTGACTTCTTAAGATAGGAACATGTAGAGGAGATAACAAGCATATGCAAGTGTATACTTGCAACTATATGTTTTCATATTAACCTACTGTCTTTAACTTGAGCCAACAAATGATAAAGATTGTCTTGACTCACAGTGTGGCCACATGGCATCAGTGATGTAGCTAGACTATTTCTCAATGCTGCTTGACTTGTGTGGTTAGTTTATGAACATTCTGATATGGGCAGTCCTGGAGGTTCATTTGTCAGGATATTGGAGTAGTTGATGAAGAAAAGTTGATATTCAATTGTTTCATATTCATAATAAACTTACCTCCAAAATCTTACCAACCAATCTGGAAAAAGTACTGGTGTGCAAATTCCCATCAGCAGATACCAGTAACAATAGCACTCAGTTCATGGAGAACTGTATCACTTCTGATTAGATTCTGACAAGCTTAGAGCAGCAACTAGTAATTGGATGAAAGTTTCGGTGTTCACAATTCATGTGATTCCAGCATTTTCTTGATGATGTATGACTAAAATATGCACCTTGTCTGTCTTCAATTTGCAGAAAGATCCTATGAGAAGGGCGATGCAAATTACTTGGTAAGCATTCACAGCTCTTTTTTTCGTTTAACAACAGTTATGAATATCTTGATATGTTTCTCTTGTCTAATATTATCTTTTGGGCTTTCAGGAAGCAGCCAGCAAGCAGAAACTTGTGACAGAATTAAACACTGTACACAGTAAACTTGAGAAGATCAGAAAGGCAAAACATGATATGGTTGCAGAGAACGACAAGGTTTGTCTTCTTAATATGTGATTATAAGTGTGATCTTTGTTATATAGGAAATTTTATTAAACTGGCAGAAATTGGAACTCCAAAGTGAAGAGTTTTTTGTGTTTTGGATTCAGCTAAACCTGCCTTTGAGATGGATTTAGTCCCTATATCAATTTTGGTGCATTCTAACTAAATTCAGTTATTATTGTCACATAGCTGAATTTCAGTTTTTCTTGGGTCTATCGGGCGTACCCCCTTTCCCTTGGGCAGGGCTACCCCCATCTTGACCCCCCAGATTCCGCTGTAGCGGAGCCTCACTGGGTCAATGATGATGATGATTATGATTCAGGTATACTTGCAAAATGAAGGAGATCATTACCTTCTTATTCTTATGGTCTTATTGTCTCTACGGTTTAGCCGTATTCTGTGCATACTTGGATCAGGAGTTACTTATAGGCAGTTATTTTAGCTGTAATCTATTTTAATTCATTGTTTTATTATAAAATAGGTTCTTAATCAATGAAAAAAAATGAGAGTATATTTCTTTTGAAAAAAAGATAATAGAATATGTTAAAAAAAATCTCCTGTTTAAGATTCTTATTTTGGGATTGCCTTAAATGGCCTGCTTTGTTGCTCCATATAGGATTAGAATATAGAAGATATTAAAAATGTCCTAGCAACAATGTTCTAAAAGATGGGGTAGTTGCTAGCACGTCTTGGATTGCACGTGCCTGGGAGGGCCTAGGTGGCCCCTCACTGCCCAGGGACCACCTAGTGTCTTTTAGAACATTGCATAGAAAGTTATTATTGATTAGCTACACAGGAAAGCGGTCAGGGGTCCATGTGACTGAGAGAATATTTATGTTGGTCTGTGATAGGAGTTATTAGGTTGACAGGGGTGAGACTGTAATCAAATGAAGAGATTCCTCTCGACATTAGACTGAGACCACCCGTATACTAAGGCAAGGCTGACTAGTATCATTTATTTTCTATCTTTGTGATTGGAAATTTTTTCCAATGGCAGGCTAGGTTGTTTTCCTGCTAGTTAGGGAAGTAAACTCCAGGGATCTAGACTTTCTCTGGATGGGATTTATCTGTGTGCTGTATTCTTGTGTATTGTATGGTCTATTCGTTTTTCTGTGGTTCCTGATTTATTCCTTCCCCATAAGAGCATTGTTTGATAGCATGAGAGCAAGGAATCTACGTAAAAACAACTTATGAGCAGAAACACAGATCACACAAAATGGGAACAAATTGGGATGATAATCCACATAAAATGCAAGAACATTGTACACAGAGACTTACCAGAGCTACAGGAAATCCGCTGGAGTATATTCCCTAACCAGGAAACAACCTATCTGGTTCTCAGGCAAATTTTCAGTTGCAAATATAGATGGATGGGTGATGCTGTACTAGTCAACCTTTATTCATACTAAGGGCCCATTTGTTTATAGCTTACGGAAATGTTAATGGAAAGGAAATGAATCTAGTCTACTGCAGTGTCAAGATAAAAAATTTCATCCTGGCTTAAGAATGGGTTTGTGGCTCACTATAATAAAGTTGTTTATTTCCTCTTATAGGTGTGGGTTTCAAAATGGTGATATCATTCCCTTCCTCTAGACACAAAAATATGATGTGCCGTGAGCCAGATGAAATTTCCCGTAGATGTATAATGTCACTAAAGTGAACTAGATTCGTTTATGTTTCCATTAGTTGTAGCCAATGTATTATGCCACATAAGTGTTGTCTTAATCTCACGTCTGCTTCACCCTACTTAGTACTAATGACTATCACATCCCTAACAAAATGATCATCTAAGTCAGATGGACCCCTAATGTCTTTCATTTGTACTGAATTTGCGTGTTATAACCTTTGATGATGTTTATATATCAGAGTACCTCATATTGGGTATGAAAAGTTTTGTCGATTTATAGATCACTCAGGTCCTCTTGGTATATTTAGTCTATTAGCTGATCACATAAAACAATGAATAATAGATCATAAGGAGCAAAGCAACCTTCTTTTTGTAGAATGTAAGAACTCCTGATTTGCTACTGTACTCTCATCCTTTCATGTCCTGCTTTCAACTTCCAACATGTGTATCCTCCACCTTGTGTGCAATCTACATAAAGATTAGTAGATTTTCTTTTACTTGTTCATATGAGTCGTGTCAGTGAAGAAGTCATGACATCCTATCAAGGGTAAGACCGTAAATTGCTTACCTTTCTGGAATTGCAGCGTCAATATCAAATAAATATCGATTTTTCTAAGTTAAGAACCTTGAAATGGGAAGATTTTATTAAATATAAAGTTTGGGTTGAATTCATTGGGTTCTTTTATATCTTCTGAGGGTATTATTTTTATTTTTTGAACCAATTTTACTTATTAAAAACAACATTCTTGGAAAGGAGAATATGCAACCTCCTTCATCTTTTGATTAGATATTTCTGCTTTGCTCTCAACATTTCTCATGTTGATTTGATATTTTGTACTCAGATCCAGCAATCCCTTGAACAAGTGAAGTGTCAAGTAAATGACATCAAGGTCTTACACAGTCTCTATGACTAGGTTTTCCACGAAAAGATTATCATGTGAGAACCTTCTCTGACTATTTTTCATCCACTTCTAGTGATCGCCTTTCTACAATTTTGATTGCAGCTAGAATCGAAACACATGGATTTAAAATCATTGGAAGAGGAGCATCAAGCCCTCTCATCTGACAAAAATGGGGAGAAAGAATTTATGCAGACTTTACAGCTTCAAATTGAGAGATTAAAGGTAAGTAGAAACTTAGCGCTACCTGGTTTGTGCTTTGCTCGGTGAATGGATTCTTTGGTCAAAGAATCCTGATGGAGAGGCTTGGTCTTTCACATATACGGTGCATAGTTTTTCATATTTCTGCTAATTATGACTTGCCATGCCTGCTATAGACATAGATGCAGGGAGAAAAACGGTGAATTTCAAAGTACATATGTAGTAATGTTTTCTGCTTTGAAGTTTTTGACGGCCTGCTTGTTTACTGTTGGTAATACAGATGTATGGCTTCTAGAAACCGGACAGATTGACATGAGTACATAGAAAATTTATAGGAGAATTCACTAGTATATATTCTGCAAATTGTTCAATCAATCAAGTGTTCCTTATTTGCAGGGAATTTCTCATATAACAAGATGCGCTTGTGGACAAGAGTACAAGGTGGAAGGCAAGCCTTGTGCATGAGAGAAGTTATGATGTTTTCACAAGAAGTGTCCGTGCAAGTCATTGTGTCGTTGAAATTTTGGAACATGTTTTCGAATATCATCAGGATAGGAAGCAAATAATCAGATTCCAGCACCCCCGGTTCGTTTGATATGCTTTAAGACAATAAAACGCACTTGGTTCTGTACGTTATTGCTGGCATGTGATAATCATGAAAAATTGCTTATTTTGAAGCTGGTTTTTGTGATCACATCCACACCAGTTGGATGAGAAGCTTACAATCTGCTTTTGTACACGAGTGCTAAACATATCTAACTTTTCCTTGAAATATCTCCATTTATAAAATTTGTGACGATATTACCCCTTTTATTGTAATTGAATTGCTTATGAATCTCTTTAATCATACAAATTGCAAAGAGATTTTTAAATGAACACAGCCAACAAAAGGAAAGTTGTAGCCCTAAAATTGCCAACGGAGCACATAGAATGTTCTCCATCTTGGCAACAACCAATTAATTACTAAATCGTTTAAGAAAGTAAATCGAATGGAACTGAGATGAATTTCTCACAGATCAAATGAACAAGAACAAATCATCACGACCAAAGAATTGTGTGATCAAACTCTTGAGATAACAGCAGTATTTATACTAGCCGGTTTCACTGACTAGGCTTAGGCTTGAACCAGATTTTTACTAACTAATATTAGCCTATATACTCCAGATGTGTTGGGAGACAAAAATATATGTTGTCGAGTTCCTAGAGGTTTTTACTTTGGGTAAATTTCACAAAACCACCCACAAAATAGTAGTCTGTGCACAAAACCACCCCTCAATTCTGTTAACACCTAACCACCCCTCAATTCTTATGCGTTAAACTTCCCTTAAATTCCAAAAAACATACAAAAATACCCTTATCTACATGTTTTTTTATTAATGAATTTGTCCAAGGGTATCAGAATCGGGATTCTAGGCTGGATCGTTGAGGGTCTTTTGAATCGGATCGTAGGATCGGATCGCTGAATCGGAAGATCTTACATTATAACTAAAAGTATGCCAGAATAACCTAATAGATTGTATATTTTGTTGTATATGATGTAAGAAAATGATAAACATTATTAATTTGATTATTAAAAATGGTTTAGGATGGACTAGTCAACTATTTTAATGGAAATTATACGTTAACCGTGAAATTATTAATAATATATAGTTAAAATTGTCATTTTATAGGATCGTTAGAATAGTTTGTAGAATCGTTAGAATTGTTTGTAGAATCGTTAGAATCGTATATAAAACCGGGATCGGATCGAGATTGTATTCTAAATCATTTAAGATCCTACTCCAATAAGATCCTACTTGGGATTGTGGATCGTTTCGCGTGTTAAGGATCGTAGGATCGCTAGAATCGTAGAATCGGATTGGGATTCTGATAACATTGAATTTGTCTACACACTTTTATTAAACCTCACCCAAATAAAAATAAAAATAAAAACCAAAAAAACAAGCAGATCTGGCTCTTCCGAGCCCTCTCCATGACGGACATGCGCTCTCCTACTTCAAGCAATATCGAAGCTCAAATCCTGCTATTTCGAGTTCCGACCTCTATGAGCGCCCCGATACCCGTATCCTCTCCGACACCGGATGCATCCTGTACGAGGGCCTTGCCCTCGCTATTGTGTCACTCCGCCAATGGCACCCTCGAGCAAACCTTCACCCTCATACCCCTCGCGGCCTCAGTGAAAACATCTTCGACAACATCTCCTAGCTTACATATACCTCCGGCGTCGGACTCCATTGATTGTGTTTACTCGATCTCTCTCCACAATCACTGCAAACGAGCCCATCCTTTGCAATCGAAACCCTATTAGACCGTTCTTCCACGAAAAGCCTTTCCTGCCTTCGTTACCCCGTCGCATTTAGCTAATCGTCTTACTCCTTCTTGCATCTTCAATTTTTTTTTTTTTTTGCAAGATGTACCTCTTCAATTTGGGGAAGATGAACAATAATAATTAAATTAGGATTTCAAGGTTTGAGCTAAATTTGGGGATTTACGAATAAAAAAGGGTATTTACGTAATTTTATTACACTTGACAGGAAAGAAACGGCTAAAGGCTTTGTGGGTGGTTACGTCAAGACGGATGGAGTTTATGGGTGGTTTCACACAAAATCAGTTTTTAAGGGTGGTTAAGTGCAAACTCACATAATTTGTGGATGGTTTTGTGAAATTCACCCTTTTACTTTTTAGTAAGTACATCATCTAGTTGCAAATGTGAAGGAACATAAATGATACATTGTAGTGTTGTTCATGAGTGTGATTTAGGATGGTACTAGTTGTACACGTCGTGCCATGCACGACTACGACTATATATAGAGAGAGAGAGTCCGGTTCATGTACGAATGGGCGCCCAGGTGCGAAATAAGAAAGAACAAGAGTCGTTGGATGAAGAAAAATCAAAGGTGCTGATCATTTCACTTAAAAAGGGGAAAAAACGGCACGGGCAAATTATTCGCGTATTTTTGAAAAAAACGGAAATAGGACGCGCGCCCAGATTGTTCATCAATATTGTGGATTTTCTCATCAATAATGTGGATTTGTTCATCAACACTATGATTTTGTTCATCAAAACTGTGATTTTGTGCATAAATAAACTATTGCTTGTGCATCAAAAATCTATTTTTTGTACATATATAAATGAACACATGTGTATCAAAATTGCATGCAATATGTTCATCAAGATTGTGATTTTGTTCATAAAAACGAAAATATTTGTTCATTGGTTTTGGCATATTTGTTCATCGGTTTGTACATATTTGTTCATTAGTAACATCACTTTGTTAATTGGTTTATGCATATTTGTTCATTGCCTTTTTCATATAAATGTTCATTGCTAGATGCATATTTGTTCACTAATAACCTCAATTTGTTCATTGCTATATGCATATTTGTTCATTAATAACATCAATTTGTTCATAGCTAAATAAGGCACAAGCACTCCTCTTCGATTTGTTACTATCTCGTTCTCTTAGCATACATCATATTATTGCAAAGTCAGATTATTTATCTATTATCCTTTGCACTCAAGTTTCTACATCAAACTTATCTTATTTTGGTACTATATTGAGCACTTCATTCGTATTGACAAGTTAGCCTTAAAACACTTCGATGGAAAAAAAAGGTTAGATCAATGACAAAAAAGGTTATATCAATGAACAAATAGGGTATATTAATGAACAAAAAATTGTATATCAAAGAACAAATAATGGTATACCAATGAACAAATAATGGTATATCAATGAACAAACAAGGTTATATAATGAACAAATATTGGTATATCGAAACTAATTATATGTGCATAAAAAAGTAGATAATATTGTATTCATACACATAAATAAGGTTAAAAAATAAAATTAAAAATTAAAAAAGTTCGAAATCGATGAACAATATTATCAAAAAATCGATGCACAATGAGTTAGTATTGATGAACAAATGTTGAATATTGATGAACAAATCGCTATTTTTGATGAACAAACAAATTGGGCGAGTCTCATAAAAACGTATTTTTCGAAAAATACATGAATAATACGGGAAAAATTCATCCGTTCCGTATTTTATTGAAAAATACGGGAATAATATGGGAAAAATTCGCCCGTGCCGTATTTTATCCTTTTTAATGAATGTTTAATCAAGAGCGTTGATTTTTTGGAATGCACGAGCGAGATTTTTTCTTAATTCTCACCTAGGCGTCCATTTGCACATGACTCTTTCTCTCTCTCTCTCTATATATATATATATTATAAATATGATATTAATAAAGAAAAATATAATATAAAATTTAACGTAAGTAATTTACCACGGTAGCATGTACACAAATTATTTTATTTTTTGAAATCAAATAAAAAAATCAATTCTAAATTATTTATTACTAATAACTAAAGCCGAAGCAATTTCTGCCACCACATTACGCCACATCACCCCTTTATTAAAATAGTAATTTTAAATAGTAAATTATGCAAAAAAAGTTATCTCCAAGTAAACATGAAAATAAAATAAAATTTGTAAACAATTTCCTCAAAATAAACATAAAGATAAAATAATATTAGTAGGTTTGACCAATACAGATAAAAAAAATATTATATTTATTATATTTGTAATAGATAAATTAAATAAAAAGATAAGAAAAAATATGCACACGTGATCAAATATATACCTTTGAAATAAAAATAGTCATATCTATCTATAATCTATAACTATATATTAAAGTTGTACCTTTTCGAACCACCACGTTGATTCTAGCTCCACCTTAAATTTAAAAATTAATTTTTATTTATATTAATTTATCTTTTTCAATTAAATTCTTTTCTATCTATTTATGTGAAAAATAGTTTTGAAATTCGAAATTTAATTTAAAATACCTAAAAATTATTCTATCTTTATCTTTTTATCTATTTATGTAAAAGATTTATCTTATATAAAACTTTGATAAAAATATAGAAATTTCAATATCTAGATAATTACTTGCCTAAATTGAATTTTGATTAAAAAAATATATTATCATTTCCTTAATTTTCGTTTTGACTTATTTATGTAAATATAGAAGATTTTATCTTTACAAGTATATTTTTTATTTTTATTCAATTTTTTAAAGAATTGACTTTCATAAAAAATAATTATAAGAATTTACATTATTTTTACCCTTTTATCTATTTTTGTAAAAGATTTTTAAAATGCAATGATTCTTATTCAAATAATTTTTATTTATACATTCCATAAATAAATTATTATTATGCCATCAATTATAGTGGGTCGCCTTAATGATTTTGGCTCCGTTTCACTTGATAGTAACCGTAAAATTTTATACACTTTTTCTAATAAATAAGTTATTTATATATTTTTATATTAAATTAAAATACTATTCATTAAATAAATTATGTATTAAATCCATATAGTCGTGCATGACACGACGGGTACAACTAGTTAAGTCTAAAGTTGAGCATAAAGATAGATTATTAAGATAAAATAATCTACATTGCTCATTTTCTTGATATTATTTTATTAATTGGTTTAATTTTTTATACAAGACATAAAGAGATAATATTTAAACAAAAAAAAACTAATTTAATAAATAAAATAATTTAATATGAAAGATAAAGATAATGTATTTATTGAAAAAATAAAATATAATTAATTTAATTTAGAGTGGGGCCAAAATCATTCTGGTGACTTGATAAAGATTAGGTTAGATAAGATTAAAATCTTTCAATATTTTATTTTTTGTATGTAAACTTAGAGATTATAAAATATTTCAATATATCTAGAATATTAAATAGGCTGAGGATATATACACACAATTTTTTTTCCCCGCGCACAATATTTGGCTCGCTTCATGAAGCGAGTCGCTTCATAATGCGAGTCATCTTCGGATACCCGAGCGGATTTTTTGCAAAAGCGGCAAAATGACACGCTTCATGAAGAGTGATGCAATATGGTGCGATTTTCTTACCCAATCCCATATTTGTTTTTACATATATAGGTTCTTCTCGTCGATAGCTTCGATTTGATAGGTAATAAGCTCAAATCAGACACCCGAGCAAAATGTTATGAACGTTTAAAGATTGGACGTATGCAAACTATTTTCACACGGCGTTTATCTAGGATAAGATTTAAGTATATTTTATCTTAATGGAATTACATGCTTATTTTGAGAATTTAAAATTATATTTGATTTTAAAAATATTATTTTATATTTACATCATTGATTAGTTAAATATACCTTTTTTTTAAATATTTAACTCCCAAAAGGTTATATATATAGAATTCATATTGTAAAGACGATTTAAAACATAATCATCATGTAAAATAGTATTTTATTGAAATTCTAATCGAGCGATAATATTTTTAATATAAAGCTGATAACTTTATTGTTGTTCAATTGTATTCTTATAATATAAAATTAAATAAATAGTTATTGGTTAATGAGAAAACCGAACCAAAAATTTGGTTAACAAATCTTTGATTAACCGAGATTAAAGGGTCGATTTTGGTTAATGATTATAATTAACTGAACATCATGGTTTTAATTAACTGAAGTTATCGATGATAGGAACCTATATATGTAAAAAAAATATTGGATTGGGTAAGGAATCGCACCATATTGCATCACGTTTCATGAAGCGTGTCATTTAGCTGCTTTTGCAAAAAATCCACTCGGGTATCCGTAGATGACACGCATTATGAAGCAAACCAAATCTTGTGCGTGGGGAAATTTTTTTGTGTGTATATAGCTTTCCCGTATTAAATATTATATTATCTATATTTTTATTATTTGTAAATATTATAAACATTTATCATTAATTTTTATATTGTAAAAGTAAATTAACATATATCTTTAAAGAAATTCATCAAAGATATCATGTTAAAAGATAAAATATATTTATACTAGTTATTTTAATATTTTAAATATTTCTCTTTATTTTTTAAACATTTGTATAAGGAATTTGTCATAGATATCAATATTTTTTATTTTAAATATATTGTAATGATTGCATTTTTTAAAAGTTAAAATATACTAAATAAGAATTGATTTGATGTTATAGATAGATTTAAATAGGTAAAAAGGAATTTAATAAGAGAAATTTGAAATAATAGGAATAAAGTTTATTAAATATGAGGTGGGACCAGAATCTTTCTAGTTGCTCGAAAAAATACAACTTTAATATGTAGTTATAAATAAAACTAATAAGTAAATTAAGGAACGATAATGTAAATTTTTATCATAATTCAATTTAGGCAAGTATTCATCAAGATATTGTAAAATTTTTTTATCAAACTTTCCTTTAAGAAAAATCTTTAATATAAATACAAAAAAAAGATAAAAATATTGTAATTTTTATTATTATATTTAAAATTCGAATTTTTTATTTTTTGACATAAATAGGTAAAAGGAATTTAATTGGAAATACCAAAGTAATACGAATAAAAATTATTTTTTTTAAATAGAAGGTGAGGGTAAAATCAATGTGGTGGCTCGAAAATATACAACTTTAATATATAGTTATAGACTTGTTTTGAAATAAAATCTTGCTATAAAATATCTCTATTGATAAAAATATTTCCATAAAAAAAGTAGCAAAAGATTTTATAGTTTGAACAAAATCTTCCTTTTTACTATAAAATATCCTTATTAAAAAAATCTTATGAAATACTCCAAATCTTCAATTTTCAAGAAAGTTTATAATATCTATTAGTAGAACCTTAGAAAGTCTACAAAGAAATTTTTTACTCAAAATTAAAATAGAGAGGGAAAATATTTTGTAAATTAAGGTAATTAAATACCGCTAGCTATATATGAAGTACAATAAAAAAAATAGTTAATCAATCACAATAATAAAACATATATTAAAGTATAAAATATCGCTATTAATTCTAACCAAGTATTCATTTTCTGTGTAATTTGAACAAATTATTTCGGAATAAAATCTTACTAAAAAAATATCTCTATTGCTAAAAATATTTCCATAAAACAAATAGAAAAAGATTTTATAGTTTGGACCAAATCTTTACTTTTATAAAATAATATGATGTGGCATATGACGTGTTATATGACATATAAAAAGATAATGACATGGCTTAAGGAAAAGATGACATGTGGTATAATATGAAGTGGCGTATTCTCAGTACGACACGTGGGAAAAGATGAGGTGGCGCAATGTAATGGCTCCAATCCTTATTGCTTATATATATAGTATATTTTGAGCATATTGTGTAAGTTAGAAATGAGAGTTGAATTGAAGAAATCAAGACTTACAAGAAGAATTCATAGTCAAGATCAAAATTGAACAAAGTGGTCGAGGTTGTAGACCCGCGAACGCGGTTTCAATACAGTGATCCCGACATTACCCACTGGAAAGAGATTACAGAATGCAAAACCGCAATCGCCGGGCCAAGGTACAATGATCGTAGATTTGTCAGTTTCATGCAACGCAAATCCTTTCCGAAATTATCTATATTTCATTATTCTATCTTATGTATTTTCGGTTATTTCTTGAATTTTTATTTTTACTGATAAGTTTTTATAGAGTTTTTCATTAAGAAGGATTATTATTATTCAAAATTAGAGAGGAGATTGGAGAAAAACCCTAGAGAGAGACTCTCTGCTTATCGAGAACTAAGTTCTTTTGTGTGAGATTTCTATTCTTGTTCTATTCCTTTGATTAGTATTAATTCTCTTATGTCTATTGTTGATTGAATATTGTTAATTTCATGTGGCATGCACAACTAGTTGAAATTAGGATTATTCTATTGCTAGGATTTAGTAATTTCTCGTTGAGAGACGTAATCCATAGTATCAAACACACTATTATAGGACTCGTAGGACTAGATTAGTGTGAAGAGAATTAATTGTATGTTGAATGCCGATGTTTGGTGTTACATGCATCCTGGATAATCCGTACTCTTAAAGCCGTTGTTAGATTGAATTTTGATTGTTTCATGGTTATTTGATGGTAAAGGTTATCGAGATTCATAGGACTATTGATTTACACAAGATCATGACAGAAACAATCACATGATAGAAAGAACCTGAGGAAAGATCAATGATCAACCAATCAAACTAAAAGTGGATATTTGTTACATGGAACTGTTTCTCAATTATTATTACAATGAACTTGTTTCTTGCTTATTTTGTTTTCCTGCATCAATTTTGAGTTAGTTCACCACAAAAAACCCACCGTTCCCTTAGTTGGTAGAAGTTTACTTTACTTAGGAATAGACCGTGATTCTCTTGGGTTCGACCTCGACTAACTTGATATACTTGATTCTCTTGGGTTCGACCCCGACTAACTTGTTATAACCTGGTCAAATTCTGGTGTCATTGTCGGGGAATATAAGTTCTAGTTCTCTATCTTGTGTGTTTACCAATTGTTGCGTGGGACTATCATATGGCCCACACATGTGCTAGTAACTCGTCTATTCTTCCTTAGATCCAGTGATTGGGAGGACTCTTTCTAGGTTGAGACGTGAGATTCACAATCACTTTCACGAGCTACCATTCAATCCGAAATTTGCTGATATAGTCATCGTGGATGATGACTCAGAACAGACATTGAGGCAGTTTATTGCACCTAATTTACAACAACAAATGATGTTAAAGAGAACATTTGTTTATCAACAATAATAAAACTACTCACTACTCATAATTATGAAATAAACAACTTCTATAAAAGAGAACATTTAAAACAAAACAACTACTTCAAATTAATAAGAAAATATTGTCTTACAAAATTCAGAAGAAGCCGAAAAACAAACAAGACCGAATCGAAACTCGTGATTAACGACCTCAGCTAACTCTCGTTCCACCGTGGCTTGATCTCTATCTCCGACTCTTCTCTCTCTCTCTCTCTCGGCTCTTCCAAATTCGTCTCCTACTTTCTCTCTACTTGCCACCCCTTCTATAGGCTATAAAGAAGGGTATTTATACTAATAAAGCTAGAAAATAAAAAGGCTAGAAGATAAAAACTTTCCTAAAAGATAGAAACTAACTCTAAAAAGATAGAAATAAAATCTAGAAAGATAACAAGACTTAAAATGAAATATAATAACCCTAAAACTCATCAAAAACACTCTACCGACACGAAAATAAATTCTCGCACATGATCAGTAATCATAAGATCGAACACTCGAAAAACTCTATCTCGTAGCCTCGTTAACGACCCTGCATAGCCTCGTTAACGAGCCTGGATTTGTTTTTTTTTCAACACTTCTTCTCTAAAAGCTTAACTTCGACTTCTTCATCTCGTATTCTTCCGTCCTTCACCATAGCATTCCAAATTCAGCTCCAAAAAGCGCCGTTTCCTTGCTAAAACCTACAAAAAGACACAAAACGGAGTAGCTTCCATACTTTTCACAAAATATGCAAAACCATCCAAAAACACACAAAACTAACCCTAAACTTATCAAAACTAAACCTAACAAACTAAGAAAACAGACTAAAAACTATACCAAAAACACTAACATCAAAATACCCCATACTTAGACTTGCTTGTCCTCAAGCAATCACTAAACAATAATCAAAACCAAACAACAATACTCATCAAACTATAGCCATCATCTAAAAAGCAACATCCAAACATATAGAAGAAAAATAGCAAATGACTATTAATGTCATCACACATATATGCACCAAATAGACATAAGCAAATACAATCAAACCTCTCAAGGGCTATATGTGTTTCACTCAACTCTCAAGTGTTTAGGCTTAGAAATTCAACTCTCAACTCATCCTATATACAAAAAATCATAGTAATTGGAACTTATATCACCAAACTCTCCACCAAAGATTTGTCAAAACAAGCAAAAATCATCAAGAGAACTTAGGGGGCTCAATGAAAAACTTCATAGAAGCTTCCATTCGGCCAGTTTGTAATGGGGCTTGGTAAAGACAAATAAGGCGTGGAAAATATTTTGGTCATGTGGTGCTAATAATATCCGGGAATCAAAGACTCCTAAAAACTCACACATATATCCAAAAACTCTCATAAAAGATAAACCAAACTCTTTCTTCATTATACACTTATTCTCACTCACCCAATATATCCTAGAAAGTCTCATAAAAACAACCCAAAAGAATCTCTGGTTTATCTATCAAACACACATGCACTTCTTACTTCTTCTTTCTACTTCATATTTTCTTTCAGCTCGTTTTTTTTCCTTTTTCTCGCTGCCTCGTTAACGAGCCAATCATGGTCGTTACCGAGCTTCACCGTGTACTCCTCCTCTTTCTCTCTTTTGTGCATCTTTTACTATCAAGAGATCTTTCTTTTATAAACAATTTAAGCAAGAGACTTCCAATCTACCCTTCCCAACAATCCCTCAAATTTCAAACAAACATAACATTGCACTCCTTTCTTTTTACACTCAACAAAACAATCCTTTCCAAACTAAGTCCTAATCCCCGGATAGGGTCAAGCTTATCTTGGATAGGGAACAATTTTTGTGGAGCTACAAATAAAAGGTTTCAGGCTCAAATTGGTTGTCAAAAAGAAGGATCATGTAAGGGTGGATAGGGATTAATAGGGCTTATGAAAAATTTCTCTATCATCTGATTTCCACAAGTAATGAACTATAAATCTCATATAGGTCTCAAGTAATAGATAACCATCACAATTCCAAGAGATAATATGCATATAGAGAGTAAATCACACAAGAAAAGAAGAGGAAAAATTTTATGTTCTCCCTACAAGGCCAAAAACAACTCACAAGGCAATTTTTTTTGTCGGATTGCATCACTTATGCTATAAAGTATACGTGCTCAATTTCATCAAATGCTATTCCTTCCTAAAAACAACTTTAAAAACAAGAATCCGGCTATACTATCAAAGACATGTTTGCGAGGAATTATATGATCATGTTAGCAATTAATTATCATAGAACATAAGAAAGGGATATCTATCAATTCTAAAAAAAAAAATCATGGAATAAAGAACTACTCAAAACACATAAAACACAAAAGGCAAAACACAAGACAACAAATTTTTCTACTTTCTCCCACCCCATACTTAAAATTACAGTGTCCCCACTGTAAGAAAAATAAGAAGAAGGAAAGAAATAGAAAAGAAAAACAAAAGAAAACAAGAAAAGTGAAACAAAAAAAACTTACAAAGTCATGAAGCAGAAAACAAGAAAAACTTCTTCAAGTTGAATCAACGGTTTGGTGGAGGAAAGTAATGCTCGATGTTTCCCATGAAGTCATACATCGTCCTCCAGCGCTCTACATCATCCACCTCTCTCTGGCGATGCCTCTCATCCTCAAGTGTCATGCGAGCGAAATAGACACTCTCCCATCTATCCATCCTCCTATGAATATGGTTCTGCTGAAGGTGAAGTTGTTGCATCTGAGCAGAAAGATCGTCAACCCATGGAGGTGGGATACTTGATCCAGTGTACTCGGGTTGAGGAGGTGGTTGGTAGTGAGGCTGGAAGTGGTCTTGGTAAAGCACCGGGTTGTATGGCATGATTCCATAAGAATGAGGGTCGATAGGAGGCTGCGGGGGGTCGGTAGATGCTCTCGGCGGGTCGTTACCGAAGTTGTCTGCCTCGGTAGGAGCATCGTTAGAGGCCTCGAAGTGGTCGTTAACAACCCTGGTGGGCTCGTTAACAAAGACATTGGTGCCCAGAATTTCTGTATCGAGGTCTTCGTCCTCGAGGTTGAGCTCCTCTGTGCCTCCCTCTGTAGCTGCCTCTTCAGTCTCATCTTCTTCTTCATCCATCGCTTCTCCTTCTCGCTCAAATCTTGTCTCACACGTCCTAAGTGATAGCTCATCCTTCGGCTTGGGCTCTAACGGGAATGCATGCCTCCTCCATCCCTCATACCAATTCGATACGTAAAGTAGCTCCAACTTGTCTCGGGTGGGCACAACATCTCGGCCTTTCACTTTAGTAATATACCCATCCCGAACTTGAGTGAAAATACCGGAGCTAAACCAATAGTTTCGGTTGAGCAGCTGAGCGTGGGCCGGCGTGTAGCGGGTGAGATCGACTCCAAGATTGGTCTCCAGGAGACTAACCAGATTCCCGCACCAAACTTCCTTTGACTTGGTTGACTTCTCCACATAATAAAGTCATTCGTACCCCAAGTTCAATGGGGTGGGCTCCTCAAAAAGAATGGTGCGGAGGCAAGCAACTTCTATCCTTATCGGCCTGTTCAACTCCCTCTTTGGCCAGAATGTAGTGGCTAGGACTCGGAGGTTGATCCTGAATATGGGGTTGATGATGCTTGCCCCGGATAATGTCGCAGAGGAGGGCTCTACCTCCCCGGTGATGTAGCTCCAAGTCCTCGTCACCTTGTAATCTTTGAGACTGTAATCTCGAGATGGATTTGGGAGCTCCAAAATAGCATTGAACTCCGCCAAAGTGTACTCTCGGTTCACATTACCGAGCCTGAACCGGATGCGTCGCTGAATTCTTCGTCGGGAAGCTCGTCTCAAGAGTGGCTAGAAACTCGGATGTGAGAGTCGGAAAGTGTGTTAAATTCTCCTTCTTCAGCAAGTGAGGCACACCAAGAATAGCAAAGGCCTCCTTAACATTATCATAGATCCCCATGGCTTTAGCACTTGACCTCGAAAACCACCGAGTGTTGTGGTCCTTGTCTAGGATGGCATTGTATCAGTCCGCTTGGCCTTACGTGCGCATGATCACGTTATCCATGCGAGGTGGAGATGGGGACCTCTGATTCCTCTTCTTCTTTTGGGCTCGGGTAGCGGCTCGGCTTGAACTTGCCATGTGGTCCTACAAAAAATTACGACTTTTCCAAGATAAGATCCACTCAAGTAGATTAGACAAGAGACCCCATACGTTGTATGGCCCGAGGCCTTAGAAGCGCAATCCCATGCCAACGCGAGAACTTCCCAGGAGGTCACCCGTCCTGGTACTACTCTCGCCCTTGCACGCTTAACTTCTGAGTTCTTTGTCCTCACTCGAACTCAGAAAAAGGAAGAGCTCTTGTTGACATGGGGAGCACCTCAATTCCTTATAAATTATCAGGGTGTTACATACTTGGTCTCGAAATAGCCCTCGGAATTCGTTGTTAACTACCCAATTGGGTCGTTAACGGATCTGGACTGGTTTTTAAACTTTGAAGATACGCAAGGTCATTAACGAGCCTGGGCGGGTCGTTAACGACCTGTCGAGAACGAGTTCGCAGAATCCGAGTGCGATTAACTCTAAATAGAGTCCATGAATTAAGCATGCATCCTCTCTAATCCTACACTAGACACACAATCGGGTATACGCACCCCATACTTGCTCAATTACCCATCCCGAACATGTTAGAATTGCCCAAAATTGACATGGTGAAGATCGAACTCAATATCTAGAACAAGAAAATTCATGCTTTTCCAATTAATTTTGCAATGGAGAATCTAAGCACTAACACCCTTTCCTAGATCGAGAACAACTAAGCACAACCAAAATTCATGAGCAAAAGCAAACATGCAACTCGGCCAATTCTATAAGCACAATCTAGATACGAAATTTCTACCCTAAAAACCATGAATCATGCAATAAAGAGTTAGGGTTTAGAATTCATACCGGAAGATTGAGAAATTGAAGAGTGAAAGGTCGAAGGTTGGGTAGTTAACGAGCCCGGATCTCGTCGGTGATGAAAACAGGGGCGGCGGGCTTCGGTAACGGGGTGTTTTCCGAAGTTCGGTGGAGTTGGGATTTCCGATCGGTGGTGAAGGATATTTGGTAGGATTTTTGAGGGTTTGAGCTTTTGGATTTGAGGAATTGAGAGTAGAATTTTGGGAGGTTTAGAAGGGTTATATAGGAGAGGGTAGAAATAGGAGGAGGGGTAGGTAAGAGGCGGAAGGGGTGGGTAGAAGATAGGGTAGAAGATAAAAGATAGATTAGGGTTAAAAATAACTTACCTGCCCGTTTGCCGAGTCAGGTCGCCAAACCGAGTCGTTAACGACCATGGGCGGGTCGTTAACGACCATGGGCGGGTCGTTAACGAGCCACCGTAGCCTCTTTGAGTGATTTAAGAGCCCTTCTCCTGCATCTTGTTAGCTCAAAAACTATCCTATTTTCTATCCTAAAAACTAATAAAAACTCAAAAGAAAGCTAGGAAAAAGCTCTAAGAAGAAAGGAAAAATCTAGTCTATACTAAAAGCGGGTTGCCTCCTGTAGGCGCTATTTTTAACGTCGTCAGCCCGACGTGCTTACCTTGTTCAAGGTGGCTCTTTTGCAGCTATGTTGGGGTTTTGAGGTACCCCATACTTAGCTTTGTAGGCATTATTCGCTTGAGTCACTAAACTTGGTCCTTTGTCTTCTATCAGTATGCCCGATATTCCTACAAACGGGTTAGTGAAATCCAAAAACCAAGGTGGTCTGGACTCCTCTTGATTATACCCTTGCATGTGAGACTCGGTGATGGACTCATGATTATACCCTTACAAAGCGTCTAAACTTTCCTTCTATGACATCATTAGCTTTCTTAATCGAGAAAGGAAGAGTTTTAGATGGACTTGGAGTAGAAAGAGGGCCGGATCGAGGCTCTACCGAGTCGACAAGAGGGTTGATCGGTGCTAGGGAAGAGTCGGTACCGACCCCCTAGGGTCGGTAAAGAGATCAGAGTTTGGTTCAGAAGACTTACCTGGCCTGGAAGGCTTGATATCGACATGTGTGGGGTCGGTAATGACTGGTTGAGCCACGATATCGACCTGTTAGGGTCAGTAACGAGCATGACTAGGGCATCATCTTCATCATTGTGCTCTTTTTCTTTAGGCACGGTTCGATCTAGCAACTCCTTTCCGCTCCTCAGATGTATGGCTGCTATTTGTCCTATAGGGTTTACCTCGGGGCAGCCCGAGAGTTGCCCTTGAGGTCTTGGAATCTGTGCAGCTAGGTTACCTAATTGGGAATTGATGCTCTTTCTCCATGTATCTAACTCTTCCAATTGGGCCTATACACCCTTCGTTTTATTATTTAGGTCAGCACGAACTCCATTGATCTCGTTTTTCACTCCATTGATCCCTTCATGAAGTCCATTCACCCAGGATGGCGTCTCTTGATAGCCCGAAGGTCTATAAGGTGGAATCCTTTGATCTTGCTGAGGAGGTTGGCTCCCTTGGCCATATGCATGTTTGCCCCAGGTGGGCTGATTGTTATTCCTCCCTGCATAAAAATTATTACCTTGGTTCTTATAGGGACCCCCCATGTAGTTAGCTTCTTCATATGCCTTGGCAAGATGGAGATGATTTAAGATAACTTACCTGCTTTTTCAAGCGGTTGATCTCGTCTTGCAAGAACTGGTGCTTCACTTCGGGGTCTACCGCGTCCTTGTTTGGATTATAGAGCTTTCATTTGGGATGTTGGGCCTGCTACATTCCATACATTGCATCTGTAACACCCCCAAATTATCTCAGGAATGTCACGCGCCAGTGACCTCAGATTTTAAGGTCCAAAGCCACCTAGGCTTTTGCATCAATAAAATATTGGTAAAATTTATCGAAATTGTATCAATAATGAAATAGCGGAAGTCTTTTCAAGATATTTCGATTTAAATTTTAAACCTTTATTTTAAAATAAGAACTTTGAAGTTTAAATCATTAAACAATAAAATATAGCGGAAGACCTGAACTACAATTATAATAAATAAAAATCAAAACTTTCCTTGTAGTATCATGGACTCCATTCGTCATCACCTTGAGTGCCCTCGAAGATATGCTAAAACCTGGTACAACATGTATCCAGCCCACCCCGGGGTCAACTAAATCGACTCCAATATTTATTAGATCAAAATAAATAATTAATATTATTATTATTATTATTGTGAATTCACATATTAAAATGTCTAACACACTTTATCTTATGTCAAAGCTTTCCTAGAAAGCATCATACAAATTTCATACATGAATTTTAAAGTAATAATTAAATAAACACCACAACTAGCACATAGATATAATCTAAGTTATTACAAACAGCAGTTAATACTTGGTTACTACTTAAGTTCTTTATTTAGGTGCTTAGTTGCACTAATCTTTTTAATGACCAAGCATATACACATTCGGTTGCGATTTTTAATTCCACATGGGCTCATACGTCCCAAAGAAAACACGGGCTCATATGTTCCTAAAGATAAGAGTGGGTTCTTACGTCCCAAAGGCACTTAGTTAGAGTGCAACACCCCTCAATGCGACAGAGCGGGTCCGGTCATGACCAAGCACTAGGAATAATTCCATCTAGTGCGGAAATGTTATAAAGAGGAGTCCAGAGCAATTATGGCTCACACCCCTGGGTCTTATGCTAATCCAAAACCAGTCTCAATCGAGACGATAACATACAAGATCACAATCATCGAGACCTAAGTCCAAATATAGCGCAACCTAACAACAATAATAAGGCTATGGTGATAACGAGGTCATTATTTCTATGAAATGAATAACAACCTACATTTAATTTTATTTCATTTTCATTTCACACAAGTAGTACAAACAAGGGTTATTTAGACTCTACACATAAAGCAAATAATTGATTTAGCTGAGCAAGTATGAGAACTTGCCTTATTAATGACTTCAGAAACTCGGATAAGTTATAGTTGAGATCGTATAACCTTGGATTGAATGACCTAGAATAAAAATGACATAAACACGAGTATAAGTTTCAAAACGGAAATCTAATCAACGATAGATTTTCGTTATCTTATAAACGTGGTTTAAGAATCTTAACCCAACTACTTGATTATTAATCCTTAAAACTTGAATTAGGTTCTTAGAGTTCAAAACTCATAGGGTTAATAAACTTATTCATATATGCAAATAAACAATAAATTAATTTATTTGCATATACATATTTATTAGACCAATTTAATTACAAACCTTATTGTAAACTTTTATTATAAAGTCTAAGGTTTAAAACTTTATCATAAACTTCTAAGTTGATAAGCATATCTTAAATGTGAAAATTCTCAAAAATTCTTGCTATATATGTATCAGGGTAATAATAATCCATTTTTATCATAAGGTTCAATATTTTCAAGTCTTATGAAATTTATTTTAGAAAACTAGTAAACACAATTTATAAAACTAAAACACCCAAAACAAAATAAAATAAAGAAAAGGAGAGATTAGATGGGTCGGGTCGGGCTCGCGGCTAGTTGCACTTCACTTACAACAATTCGCACAAGAAGGCAACATCGAAGGGTGAACTTCAGCGGGATCGTTCTCCTTCGTCTGGCAACGAAACGAGGCGTGGTTGGCGCCGTTGGAACCTTGAGGGAACCCTCTTCCTACTGTTGGGCTGCTGGCATCGGAACAACATGATATATTGTGTGGTGGCAGTAATTCTCGAAACACCAGGTGGTTGTCGGAAAACAGGGCTCTTAGAGAGGCCAGTTTGCAGCGGCTCGTGTGACTTTGTCCGACGACGATTCGAGGCGTGTGAAGTGTTTTTAGAACCGGGATGAAACAAGACTTCTACTGTTGGCAACCATTAGTGGAATAATGGTCGGAGTTGGGAGAAAAAGTCTTCTGAAAAGGTTGTTGCGTAGAAACATGGTGCCGAATTCGGAAATGATTTGGAAGGGATTTTGGGCTAAATTTATGCTCATTTTTGATGGGTTTCTGTTTGTCTTTGTATGAGTATGAAAGAAGAAGGATAAAGGTTTTTTATAGTGTCAAAATCCAAGCCTAATCGAATCAATTTTGAGCAAATTCCGGAATTATAACCGATGAAACAACCTCGTAATCAAATTCCGAAAATTTTGTCAATTCAAGAATTGATTTGTTTTTATCCTTTAACCACATCATCTTATCCAAAATCCACAAAAATATCTTTTTAAATTCATCAAGAATGCATCTAAATTGAACAAAAATCCCTATTTATTTGGAAGTGTGTTTTTTCGACCTAGGTCATAAAAATTGAGGAACTTCTTGATTGAAAACCCCAAAACTAATTGAGGGATTTTGTAGAGGAAGGAATGCTTGAACTATAGGAGTTTACCAAATCGAATTTCGTTGAGAAACAAACACGAATTTTGATTTTGAAGATCAAGTGTCCAACAACACCCAAAGACCCTTTTCAAATTGATTTTCAGAAAATGCCAAAACAACCCCACAATTTGTGAAAATGACACAAATATCCTAAAAACATTAACTTTGTGAAAATAATAGTTTATTATATTATTTGTAAAAATTTTATTTAATAAAATTGGCAATTAAACATTAATGCTTTAATGGTGCCACATATCATTTTTATAAAATAAAATAAGATAATTTATATAATTGCCTTTTTTAAAAAAGAGGGTTATTGCAGCATCGTAGTTGGTCAACTTGTCAAGCAATGCCCACGCCTCATCGGGATATATCTCTATGAAACTGCAAGCAGTGTGCAGCTTGATGCGGTTCTTCGTTTCAGCGTTGATCCCTTGGAAGAAGATTTCTTGGAGTACATATTGTGGTTGCCCATGGGTGGGGCATTGCCTAAGCATCTCCTTGAATCTCTCCCATGTCTCCACAAAGGTCTCATTAGGTAGTTGGTGGTAAGAGGTGATACGTTTCCTTGGCTCCATAGTTTTGGCTGGAGGAAAGAACTTTGTCATGAATAAGTCATGCAAAGCTCTCCACGTTCTAACCGATCTAGGATGTAGGCTCTCTAACCAGCTCAGGGCCTTTCCTGCAAGGGACCACTTAAAAGCCTTCAATTGAACATATTCTAAAGAAACACCATCATCAGCAATAGTGTCACATAAGTCAACAAAATTTCTAATATGCTCCATTGGGCACTCAGTGGGTTTCCCTTCAAACTGAGCCCTTTTTATCAAGGATATAAGTTGAGATTTGATCTCAAAGGCCTTCTCTATCTCTGGGAAAACTATTGCAGATTCTGGCACTCTCAGTTCTAGGTGCATGTATTACTTGGCATTCTTTGGGAAGGCATTTAATTGTTCTCGTAACTGAGCTGTATGTGCCTTTTTCATAATCTGTTTCAGCTTGGAGCCGCTCCATCTGTGCTCAGAGGTCGTCCATTTGTTGTTCCTGTAACACCCCTATTTTGTAACATTGGGTATTACCTCCAGTGACCTCGGATTTTACCGTCCAAAGTCACCCTAGCTTTATAATGATATTAAAACTTAATAGAAATGCGGAAATTTACATAAACGTTACATAAATAAACGGATGCTCATGAATGAGACTTGGTTCTTTAATTTAAGATGAAATTGACTAAAAGCGGAATTTTATTTATTGATAAGAACTTTTCGTTCATTACATTGAGAGTCGTTTTACAAATGTATCAGCGGAGAGTAAAGCCCATTTAGAAAGGGTTTAAAAGACGTAATTAAAAATACAAGTATGTTTTCCCAAGACAACTCATGTGTTGCTTGGTTTTAAAAAGGGAAGAGTTGGTGCACTATCTTCGGAATGCCTCGCTCTTATGAGAATACCTTCCTTCCTTCAACATCGTCTTGCCTTGACCTTCGATTCTCGCCTAACGCTTCTTGAACCTTCCAGACTTCGTTTTCAATACTTCGGTGTACTTTCCTACAGTCTGACATTTGTTGCGAAGGGCGAGAAATACCAGGCAAAAATGCGGAAGTGGGGGAATTAGTCTAAGCAGACTAAGCAAGTGAGAACAGAACTTCTCAAGGGTATTTCAATAATTTTTAATATTCGAGATATATTATCGGAATATATTTTAAGGTATATAGGTCTTTATGTGGAGTTTATCGGGATGGAGAAGAGTGTATCTCGAGAGGAGATAACTCGTTAATCGAGAGAATAACTACGAGATTGTAGACTTCTTTAGAGTAGAAAGTATGTTGGGAACGTTATTAATTCATACAAGTTTTTGAAAATCTCTCGCGCCCTTGCAGACCGAGAGCAGGATCGATCATTTGAGACCGGTCCGGTTTTGATGTCTTTTAATTGTGCATTGGCACTTATCTTATATTGTGACGAAAAATGTCGATTACGTTAATGATTTTTAGAGAGTGGGGGGGCTTGCATGGCCCGGACCACTTAAGGGAAACCAGTTCCGACACTTAGCTACGATGTCACACATCCCTCCGTTGCAATCGGAGCGGACATGGATCATGATCCTGAAAGTCGTACTTTAAGCGCAGAGGCATACGACTTAGTAGATTATATAGAGGCGTTGGGTTAGTCCCGCACCCCTCACTATTTCATCCAAACTGATCTCTAAACGAGATCTTAAACAATCAAGGTGTAATAGCTGCGGTTTTTAAGGATATTTTCGAATTTTTCTCGGATATCTTTTTAACCTTTTTGTCCGTTTTAACGCTTAATCCAATATTTTTGTTGGAGATTAAATCCTAGAAAATTCTTGGTGATATCCTAAAATCACAAAGAAATGATTTTATGGATCGGTGTGAATTCTAGGATTTTTCAGTTGAAAAAGAATATTTATTGGATAAGCCGTCTTTTTAATTATGTACCGGAAAGGATTTAAAATACGAAACGGAAGCCTTAAAAATTGAAGGTAACAAGAAAAAATCATGAAAAATTGATTTTATTGGTCTACATAATTTACGGGACGTTTTTCGTTTAGTAAGTTTTTCCACCCGAGGTACATAATTTTACCGTTTTAAGGCGAGCCCCGTTCCGAGACGGGTTTGGTTTTATAAACCGCCCCTTTCTTTCTTAATTAGGAAGGAACCAAATGAGATATGGATCAGAATGTCCGCTGGCATATCTTTAATTGCCTTGTCAAAAGTTCTTTCTCGTTTCAAAAGAAAGATAAGGATGACGACGGACTCATCCTCACCGCCGGCTGATTTCTTCCGCCTTCCTCTTCCACCTTCATCTTCTTCCGCTAGCTCCTCCTCCATCTCTCACCTTCTTCTTCTTGCCTTTGTACTGGCTGCAACAGAACCATGAGAGAAATCAGGCGGGACAACAATCGGGAAGAAAGAATTCAAGTCATCACCGCCGGTCACTTTTCGACCACGCCGCGCGACGTCGCCGGCAATCGGTAGCCTGTCCGACCACCACCAATGGCAAGGGATGCTCTCGGGCAAAGCCCAGCCACCCTCGGGCTCGGGGATCGAGCCATGATCGAGCCAAACGAGCCATGGGCTCGAGTGAAGGTATATACGATCAAAATTAATTAGCGGGTTGATTACGGAGCCACCGTAAGGGTCTTTCGACTCCGCTTTGCTAATTGAATTTATGGTTTTTATAATATTGACGTTGATACGGTTCCACAGGTTCGAACCGCTCGTGAAACGGACGTCCGGATCTTCCGTTATAGCGAAGACAAGTTTTGGTTACCGATTGGCAGGTAAAGGACTTCGGATAATTACTCAAGATTCGTTGTTAATCCGTTTGATCTGAGATTTGGTAATCTTTAAGAACTGTTGCTGATGAACAATTTTTATTTAGAAAATTGTTTCAAAAGTGAAGCGGATAATTAGTTATAATTCCGCCAAGATGGCTCCTTGAAGCATGATAACTAAGGATTTATTATATATCGATATTCGGAAATTAAATCGTTTATCGATTAGAAAGTTGTAGGAGTTGAGAATACAACTAAGAAGTGTTTCTGTGAGCTCGTTGCTGAGAAATCCTTTGGTTATATTTGTCAGAGGGATGATACAGATTACTGTTGGAATTGCTAAGGACGTCGAGCACGCCTTATAAGGCAAGTGGACGATTCTCTCTTGCGTTATTGTTATTAAATGAGGAATTGAATCTCATTTAATATTTGCGTTGGGAACAACTTGTATGATTAATAAAATATGATAGGTTGTTGTTTTGTTAGAAATAATGACCACATTGTTATTCATTCAGTTTCGCGCTAGAACTGGATGTAGGTTCGTTGTTTGTGACCTTGCAAGTTTAGTTGTCTCATGCTGAGACATTGATATGGATTAACTTATTTCAGGGATGCGAGCTTAGTCTCGTAAACATCTCTTTAAAACTCGTATTAGGCAGTATCAATATTGATCCCCTAATACTTAGGTTATGACCATGTACCGCTCTACGCTTGAGGGGTGACTATGCACTCTAGCTACGTGCATTTATTCAATATGTGTTGGAAGTGGATTATGGATGAAACAGGCCCTCTAATCTCTCCATCATTGGGACCTGTACTATTCGTTGTTCAAGGATGAAATATGCCCTCTGACCTCGATAGTATTGTGTTCCATTCAACATGTGTTGGTAGTGGATTATGGACGAAACAGGCCCTCTAATCTCTCCATCATTGGGACCCGTGCTATTTGTTGTTCAAGGATGAAACAGGCCCTCTGACCTCGATAGTTGTGTTCCATCGGTAGTAATTTGAGCCGATTAAAAGATGTCAACTTGTTTTTGAAAAGTTTGAAAGTAATATAAGATAAGTGCATTAGGCACATTAATATACTTGAATGGTTCGTCCAGTCGGAAAGCCATTCTTGCTCCCGGTTATGAATGATTCTTAATCAAACTTTGGTTAAGTTAATCTGATTAGTCGATAGAGGCTTTTCAAATTGCGATGTGATTAATATGAGTTCCCAACAATTGTTTATGCTTCTTAAAGAAACCACAAGCGGTGGTGTTCTCTCTTTTGCTTATGTGAGCCTCTTTGTTATTCTCTATAAGACTGCTAACTGTTGGATCATAATCCAAGCCTATTCGGATTTTGGATGCCAATATGTTTAGTTACAACCATAAGAACCAAGTTAGTTTCTCCGCTTGCTAGTCTATCATTAGACTAACCCGTCCATCTTCTTTTTCTTTTATATGGTCGGTTGGTGTCCACCGTTGTATACGATACATCAGGTTCTTCTTGGAAGTTGATTCAAGAGGCGGATTCAGATGGTTGAAGCTCCAGAAGATGAAGAAAGGTTTCCAATGGCTATACTTGAGTGAAGATCATGATTGAACTACTTCAAAGCGAAGCTGAGTTTCAGAAATAAGAACTCAAGGAAGACTTGTTGAAGATTTTGTTTAAATAGAAGGTTGTTCTATTTATTTATTCTTTTAAGTTAAGGTTTGTATAAGACCAATTGTATTTATTCCGCTGTAATGTTTGTTTTAGTTTGTTCAGTCAGTTTAAAGCCTTGGGTAGCTTCGGTTTAGTCTTAATCGAGGTTACTGGCGGTAATACCTCCAGGGTAGGAAGGGGGTGTTACACAAGGTCACAAACAAGACTAGCATAATAGTCCTATTAAATATTTAAATAATTGAATAACGATAACAGTGCGGTCATTATTTATAACAATCGATATTCCTAGATTCGTTTATTATTAGCAAACAAGTTGTTCCCAACATCGAGAAATTTCACAGAATGAATTATCAAGGCTACAAGGAAAAATTCCACTTGCCTTAGCTTAGCGATTGTATACGAACGAATGAACAAGAAATATCGCCTTTAGTCGGGACGGAAGACCTGACCTATCGACACGAGAGGTACGAACGAACTTTAATAAGAATTTTCTTTAATTCTTCTAAAGTTTTTAAAAGTCTCTTATATTCCTTTTATAAGAGAAATATTACTAAATTATTATAATAATAATTTAGGTGGAGGTGAATAAAATAATAATATTCCTTATTATTTTATATTTATAATATCGTTGTATTTCTTATAAATTCTTTATTTGAATTTAATTACTATTTTATTTCGGAAGATCAAGTCATAACATTATTTAAATTATTAAAATATTCATTTTTGCTTAACTTATTATTCTTTTATTATAACTAAGTAAGGGAATATCTTTATAAAATTCATTTAAGATATAGTTTCCATATTTATATGAAATATTGTTTATAAAAACTCTTCTTAGTATGTGAAAAGTCTAAAACGCCCTTGTCATAAAAATATCTTTTATTTTCCCTTATTATTATTTTTTTACCCAACTTAATGATATAATAACTTTTTAAATACTAGAACATATCTTTGTTATTTTATCCTCTTATCACGTTTATTTTAAGAAGACATGTAATATATTTGTAATGATATTCATATTATATTATGTCCTTTTTTCTAGTACTTTCATTATGTGGAAAAAATTACAATTACTTAATATAGCATACTTTCCATGTATGAGAGATAATAATAAATTCCATTATCTATTTAAATGATTTCCTCATGTCTTAGAATATTATTTTATAAAACTAGGAGCATGCAACTTATTTATTTATATCTAATTTAGTAATAATAATATCTTTCGTAAATCTTTAATAATATTATTTCTCATCTATCATATTATTTTAATAATATTTTACATCTATGATTATTAATAATATCTTTAATATATTTTTTCTCCAACAACAAATATCTTTTATATCATATGATCTTAAACTAGTGCTCTAGAAATACAACTCATTAACATATGTATATAATATTGTCAAAAGCTCCATATTTAATTTATAATTGAATCCATGACAAAAGATATAAGTTTTATATTAAGAGTAACATGCATATTATTATCTTACTTTCATTGGATTTTTATCATTTATTCTTATCTTGTCTAACTTAACAAGATCTCTAGGTTATTAGGATTTACTAAAATTATATTATTCTTATAATTTATTGGGATTTATTTAAGGACTTACCAACAATATTTTTCCTACTTTAATAAACCATTTATGATATTTATTCTATTTAATTAGTTAAATATCATATAAATGTGAAAAATATTTTATAAATAGATATTAATTAAAATATAGGTCGGGAGATTATACCGAGAGAAAACGAGATGGAATTTGGGCTCGGAAATTGAAATGGACGAGTTGGGCCTTCTCCTTCTCCTTTTTCCTTTAATAGAATTCTGATGGGTTAATTTTAGACATATAGGCCTAAATCATAGCCCAAAAATAGCCCAAAATAACCTAAGAACAATTATCTTCACCTCTCTTCTTCCTGGCTTTCACGAACCAGCGTACAAGCGTACACCACTGGCGACAACAAGCAATGGCGACCTCCGACGGTGCTCCTGGCGATTTCCGGTGGCGACGTGCGGCCATCGACGGCGGTGGAGGAGGCTGTGGTGGTCCGGCGGTCAACAAGGGGAGAGAAAGAGGTTTTTGTGAATTTTTCTAAAAAAAATAAGATTTGATAGAAAAATTAATTTGGGATTTCTAGGCTTGAATTAGGATGAATTAGAGGGGGAGAAAGAGAGGATTGTATTGTGTGATTTTTCTATGAATTTTCAGCCCTATTGATAGTGGAAGATGACCCCTCCATGGATCCACACCTCCATGGATGGACCAATTATGGAGATGGAGATCCATGGGGATTGGGTGGGTGGGTGTTTGTTGAAGATGACAAAAGATGATGTGGTCTATGGTGAGAAGGGGAAGCAACCATGGCCATTGGAGAAGAATTTTGTCATTGATTTGTTGAACGTCAATTCAATCAGACATGTCTTGACTCTTTGAAGAAGAAGAAGAAGATTTAGAAGAGTTTATAATTAAAAGAGTTGTATTTTGAGTAGATAAGTTACAATGGTCTAGCGGTTTGAGGAGTGTGTATTTGTGTGAGAGGAGCGAGAGGTCTCGGGTTCGAGTCCCGGCTCTTGACTCCTTTTTATTTGTTTTGCTTTGTATTATTTTTAGCCTTGTAACACTCCAAGATTAATAAAATTTCGAAATTTATATCACTCTATTTTATTTGAATATCTTGTACACTTTAATAATCTTTTATAGTATTTTTATAATTTATTAAGTAAATTATAAAAATAATTGAACTCTCTTTTTAAGAGAAAATATTTAAATAATTACCCGACTTATTTAATTTATTTAAATTCTTAATTGTCATTGTAATAACTTTTGTAACCTTTCATAATATAATATGCAATTATAGAGATTATTAAATTCTCTATTTTAGAGAAAAAAAATTATTGTAATTAATATCCGTTTTATTTTATTTAGAATTTAGTGGATATTACAATAGTACCCCCTTAAAATTAGTTTCGTCCCCGAAACCAGGAAAGACTCAGGGCGGTAGAAGGTTAACACGGAAAGTAGCTACTAACACTCACAACTTGTGAGGAAACAACAAAAGGGTCTAGTACCCCCTTAAAGAGTATTTCGTTCTTCAGTTAAGGCGAGTGTACACGTAGAAGAATTACTATTGTACCTTTTTCTTAAGGAATCGTTAGACTAGTATTCCTTAGAAAGATTCCCATGTTTGAACTTATGTGGTTTAGTGAAATCAAGGGATATGAATGGAAATCCAATTGGTCTTTCTAGCGAAGTAGATGGGGGGTCAAGCGGTTTTATCCATTAGCTTGAGTCATACCTACCGAAGTTCTGGGTTGACCTTCCCAAACATAAAAATTGGACTGATTATAGAATAAGCATCCTAATTGAAACGAGCACCTAAGTGCTTCTAGGAAGCGATTAAGAAAATGACTAATCCATTCTATACTTCTAGAATAGAGTCATTGCGGAAGAACTCTTTTAAGATGGATATTAAATAAACTTTTGAGACAGAATCGATGTATGAATATGTAAGGGCCATGACTTAGAAGAAGAAACTCGAATTACGGTTTCTAAAGAAGTTACTATTGGGATAGGCGGTGGTTATCTCGCAAGAGGGAGTAACCATCTTTACGATGTCGTGTTCGAATATATTATACTATCGAGAAGTAGAACGAACGTCCTTCTATATTGTACGTTTTAATTCTTATAAGAAAGTAATTTTTCGTAAATGAGGTCAAATCCGAAGAAATAATTGGTTTCATTTCACCAATGTGATCAGTATCGGGGAAACTACCTCCAACATAGTCCTTTAATATATGCCTTCACATGAACAAGACCTGAAATTCTACCTCAACCATGTGATCAAGATGGGAGATAGAAATTCATCCTTATTCGCCACTGTGAACCATATATATAAAATGTTTAGTTATTTAAACTTATGATATAGTTTGGCAACGCAACATGATTGAAAAGTAGTGGTAGGAGAAATTCGCAAATGAAAAGATGGACTGACTTACGTAATCCTATTAATCGAAACTAAGCGTTTGCAACAGTGCTTTCGTAGAGAGAGTACCAACGAACATCTTCAGGACGACTATGATAGCATAGCAGAGTTTAAAGTATAACATTTTGCGAAAGAAGATAGTTGACAATAATATTGCAATTATTCCACTATGCTTTGATTATAACCGAGGTTGAAATTCTAATGACAACCCTACGATATATGTCACAAGTACCCTTGTTTGGACATATTTAGATTACACGAGGAAGGATAAGCTATTCAATTCACTTCTTGCATCTATCGTTGAACTTCTCCATGGCTTGGGGGTTGAACTTATCCACTTATGACGGGATACTTTTGGGCTTAAGGGGAAAATTCATATCGTGCGTAAGGCAATAGTTGGTTAAACTTCGGGGTCTTCTTCTCAGCACACTTAGTCCCTTAACCTTTAGGGTCTAAGAGATCATTAAGTCTCATATGGCATGAGAGAGGAACGAGTCATCATGTTACTCTTTAACTTTTTTCCCACTCAGCATGACATGTTTTGCTTGATTATAATTCTCTTTCTATTGGCTAACTCCTTTCCGAATTATAGAGCGACAATATGCACCCTTTTTCTTCGGTGCAAAGAATACTTCTTAAATCTTTCCACTTAGGAGAGCTAGTAGTAGTTGTGGTTAACTTTTTGTTCCTTCATTGACATTATCTTCTTTGAGGTGAATGTCTTTAGTGTCCTTGCACAGCTAGACCATTTACTTGAGGTGGAAAATGACGTCATTTGCAATTCTATTTGCAGCTTGGTCAGTTCCAATTATGCTTGCTTCTTTCGGTGGAACAGAAGAGATTGCTTCTGGCATCACTTATATTGTTGGACTTCTTAATGCAATTTCTATCACATCATCCAACTATATCGGTGTACTAGGGTCCATCACCCGACGAGAAATAGTTTTTAAAAGCTTTTAAAAGTCTCTTATATTCCTCTCTTTAATAAGAATTTTCTTTAATTCTCTCTTTAAAAGTCTCTTATATCACATCATCCAACAATTTCTCTCTTTAATAAGAATTTTCTTTAATTCTTCTAAAGTTTTAAAAGTCTCTTATATTCCTTTTATAAGAGAAATAGTACTAAAGTATTATAATAATAATTTAGGTGGAAGTGAATAAAATAATAATATTCCTTATTATTATTTTATATTTGTAATATCCTTGTATTTCTTATAAATTCTTTATTTGAATTTAATTACTATTTTCTTTCGAAATATCAAGTCATAACATTATTTAAATTATTAAAATATTCCTTTTTGCTTAACTTATTATTGTTTTATTATAACTAAGTAAGGGAATATCTTTATAAAATTCATTTAAGATATAGTTTCCATATTTATATGAAATATTGTTTATAAAAACTCTTCTTAGTATGTGAAAAGTCTAAAACGCCCTTGTCATAAAAATATCTTTTATTTTCCCTTCTTATTATCTTTTTACCCAACTTAATCATATAATAACTTTTTAAATACTAGAATATATCTTTGTTATTTTATCCTCTTATCACGTTTATTTTAAGAAGACATGTAATATTTTTGTAATGATATTCATATTATATTATGTCCTTTTTTGTAATATTCGGAAATATTTTGATGTTTTTATCCTATTTTTTTATACTCCTTCATGTTCGTGTTGGGATTAAATTGTTTGTAAGTAATATTGACTAAATAATATTTAATATTTTATTTTGAATTGAAATTAATTATATTTTAAAAAGTTTTTAACTTAAAATTTAATTAATTATTAATTCAGGGTAATGTTTGTAATAAAGGAGATTTCAGGGTAAAAAGTGGAGTTTTGGCAAAAATTCATGCCGACTTCGGATTTAAGCCGACCTTGCTTTCAACATTCCATATATATATGTTTAGTTTCTATCAAATGTTCATATAGCTACGTAGAAAGAAAAAAAAAAGGGATAGGAGAGGAGAAAAAAAGAGAGGGGAAAGAATTTGTTCTTTTGATCTGATTTTTGATACAACATCTCTTCTATCGGATTTTATTCTCGAAGTACAAGCATGATTTGGTAAGTTTTAATTAGCTAATAGTTTATTTGAATTTTATTGATTTTTCCAGATCTAGATCTACAATTTATTCTGATTTGAAAATCGGTTGGTTTATAGTTCTTAGAGGGTGTTTTCGATATTGGATTTATATTTGGTATAAGATTTTAGAATATTTTTAGGGTTTTGTTTTGTAATGATATTAGGGAGTCATTTGATCAAGTTTTACAAAGAGGTTTGAACTAGAAAAATGTTCTTTTATATATTTAGTATATTCTTGTAAAGTTTTAAAAGATTTGGAAGAATACATAAGAAGTTATAATGCATGCTGGCTTTTCGTCATTTTTAGGTTTAGAGTTTGTAAGAGTAAAACGACTATTTTTATTCATTGGGTTATATATTATATATAGGAGCGTTGGTCTTAGGAAATGAACAGAGACAAGGGGCAAGGACAGTCTATCTATCTTAGACAGAGTTCCAAGTTGCGTGTTAGTTAGTTGTTTCCTGGCTTTGGGAATTCATCTTCGAGGTAAGTCGCCTAGACTTACTTAGTTATCAATTTTGATGTGTGTTGGATGTGTAGATATGAGGTGTAGAACTGTATTTTGGGATTCATTCCTATATATTATATATGTCTATTTGAAAGTAATTCATTATTTTGGAAAATATAATAGATGAATACTATTCTGTATTTTATTCGGATTTCTAAGCATTGGCACCTAACCGATACGGCTGTGATTAGGGATAGTCGGGAAGGCGGAGACATCCCTAACTTAGTTGTATGTCAAGGAGGGCCCCTTTAAAATTATAATAAAATGTTTTGGCGAGTGCTCCCGAGCAGGCTTGACCAGGGGTAAGAAGGTGAATTATGAGGGCGTGAGTGGTTCGGATAAACGGTGGAGGCCGCCGTCCACTACCACGCGTAAGGCTGGAGGATGCCATGCTTGTTTAATAAATTATGTCATTGACAATTGATGAGTTGCGATTGAACAATTATTGAGACGAAAAGTGATTGAGGTGATACTTAAGTGAAATGATGTGCTATTATTAGTATGCTTTGTATGGCTGTAAGTATTATTATGTGCGTTTTATAATTATAAGTATTGTTGTGCGTTTGTTTGTTATGGTGAATGTTCTATATGTGAACTATTATATTACGACTCTTATTATGTAATTGAATAAATTGATTTTGCTTCTGCATGTTGCATTTACTATCCAGTGCATATTGGAATTGTTAGCTAACCCTTTGGGGTGTTGTTTTTCTTTTAGGTAATCAATATGGATTGAATAATGCTCCAAGGAATCTTCTCCAAGATGATGGTGAGCCAGATCGACGTGGTGTGTCTTAGGATGAGGTCAGATAACAGTTTGTAGAACTGAAGGTCCTAGGAGTCTATGTTGTCTTGTTAAGTTAGATGTTTGTAAATATTGGTTGAAGTTTAGAGATCAGAAATGAGAGTTGTGTTGGAATGGGTTAATGCACACATGCATGATTTTGTTACTTTTAAGGAAATATAGTTGGATGTTTTCCTTGTATTTCTCGTGGTGCCTTTGTTGCAAGGTCCCACATTGTGAGATTGTTGTCAAATTAGCCTGAGTGGACCCAAGTGAGGTCCACTACCAAGTGACATTCTGGTATTTAAAACCGGGGTGTTACAAATTGGTTTCATAGCGAGGTTGACAACAGGGGCACAAGGAACCTAACAATAAAAGTATGAGAGGTCCAACTTAAACGAAAACTCAGACCGAGTTTTCCTTTTTAAAACATTTTGATAAAAGTTAGGCATATTGCATAGTTGGGTAGAAAGACACGTCGAGAAGGGCCACCATCGAATGGGGAGTAATCCTGTAAGCATTCTCTTATGTACTTTGTTTAGTATTGCTTAGGCTTAATAATACTAGTACTCGCAGATTAGTTATGGCAGCGCCGAAGAGGACTACTAATGTTGTTAGAGGAAGAGGGAGACCCCAAGGCCGAGGACGTGGCCGTGGAAGGGGTAGAGAAAGTGCAAATACAGCTCCAGCTAATCTCCATGCAGAAGAAGTTGCGGAAAGTGAAGGAACGGCATTGGGTGTTCGACAAGGACAATCTGAAGCTTCTGTTGCTAATGACCCTCGGAGATATGAATCACCATTTGCAAAAGAAGATGTTGTCTCTATTGTTGGATCTTGGCCAAGGGTTGACCCAGAAGTACCTAGGCCAGCTAATGTGCCTCCTGAACCTGAGATACAGGCACCAAATATGAAGATGCCTCCCCAAGTAAGCCAAGTTGCAATACTACCAGGCATCATGAGACCTGAATGCTCTAGAAGGGTAGTGGAGTTGGGAGGAGGTCTACGGGAGCCAAAACCAGATAAGTGGCTTGGAGAGTTTAAGAAGACGGGAGTACCAAACTTCACCAGAGCTTTAGGTACTGATGTGGAAAAATGGTTGAGAAGGGTTGCTTCTGCATTAGATTCAATCCAAGCGCCAAAGGAGAGGAGGATGTCCTTAGTGCAAAGTTTATTACAAGAAGGTGCATTTGACTGGTAAAATCTGAAACATGATCATGAAAAAGTCGTGACCTTTGGAGAATTTGGAGAAAAGATTCGAGAACATTATTGTCCCGAGCCCTTGAGGAGTGCAAGGGAAGCTGCATTTCGAGATGCTGGACCAGAGAACATTCCGGGTTTCCCGTTTCTCCGCCCACCATTTTTCGAATTTCGAAAACCCTCGGGAGCCCAAACGTCATGATGTCTGTTTGACGGGACGTTTGGGCTTCCGCCGCTGGCCTCCACCGCTGGTTGGCCTCCTTTTTTCTCTTTCCTTCCCTTTGGCGCTTCAAATTCTTCTTTGCCGTCCTATCTTGTCAGAATAGCCCCTAGGGTGCCACGTGGCCTTTCCCTCTATGACCTCGCGTTGCTTTGTCCCTCGAGGTTGCGACCTCGTGCCCATTTTCTCCCGAGGCTATGATCTCGCGCTCTTTTCTTTTCGAGGTTATGATCTCGGGCTTTGCTCTCGGGCTTGACTTCGTTTTTCCTTCTTCCCCAGGGTCATGATCTCATGTTTTTCTCTTTGTTTGCCTTGCCTATGGTGCCTTACTGACCTCTTCTTTTCCAGGTGCTAGCCTTTCGCGGCCTGGACGTTGTCTTTTCATGCCTAGGAGAGCCTCTGCGAGCCCACCGCCTGGCTTTGTTTTTAATTTCCAAGAGAGTTTCTATCAGGAGGTCTCCGAGTCCGTAGGAAGCGTAGAGCCTAGTGATTCCCAGAACCCGAGTTCCCCTTCGTTGGTCTTCAGCGAGCCCTCATCCAGCGACTCCGCCGTTTCGATCTGTTCGCATTTCCCTCGTCTGCGCGTGTATTCTGGTGTTGAAATGGCTTCCTCTTCTTCTCCTGATACAATTGCTGCTGAGGTCGAGGCGAGGTTGGACGCGGCCATTGCCTCAGCTTCGGTCGCATACGTGCCCTCGAGCTTTCCCGAGGCCTACATTACTGATGCTGTATCCGGCGTTCCCGTCGTCCTCAGAGAACGGATTCCCATGAGTCCGAGTACCCCCGAGGCCTACCTGTCCGAGGGGGTGGCCTCTGATTTAAAGCTGAAAGACCTCGCATAGCTAGAGATTTCCCCTGGCCCGAGGGAGTCGAGCTGGCACTGCAAGAGGAGGAGGGGCGGCCCCTGGCGTCCTACGAGGGGTGTGCGGTCGTGAACCTCGTCAGCCTTCAAGCGGGCTTTAGGCTGCCCTTGGCCCAGCACATCGTTGATTTCTTGTGGGCCATGGGCGTCTGCCCCGCCCAGTTGTTCCCGAACGCCTGGCGGTTGTTGTGTGCTTACACGATTCGAAGTCGCGAGCTTCTGGACGAGCCGAATCTCGACGACTTGTCGGCATTAGTCTTGGCGAGGAGAGAACCTCGATGTTCCCTGGTAAACCTCAGCACACCGAACGTCAAAATTATCTCGACCCAGTCGAACTGTGGGACGTGGAAACCTAAATGGTTTTTGGTCCGAGACCTCAGCGGGAGATATCTTAATTTCCCTGTGGCACCGTGCAACTACGAGAGATGCGTGTGCCCGTACAAGGTCGCTGAGTTCCAGGCGCTCAAGGCCAAGTACGCCCCAGCGTACCAGGCGCCGTACGAGCGCTACCTTTCTCAGGACCGGCTGGAGCGGGCTGGGCTGAGCCTCAGTTTCCCTCCTCGCGAGGGCGGAGAGGGTATTTTGTTTATCGCCATTTCCCTGATTGTTTTTTTCCTGTATGTTTGCGGGGTCATACACCTCGTTTCCTTCGTTTCTGACCTCGTCCTAACCTGCTGTTTTCTTTTTACTTCTCTCTTGACAGTGAACTTTCTGCACGCTCTTACCACGACGTCAAAGGGGAAACAACCTATGACGTCTACTTCCAAGACCCCTGCTCCCCGGGTCCTCAAGGGGATATCAATCAACGAGCCGAGCTCGCAAACGAGAGCAGGTGCTACGCAGCCGGGACCTGTCCCGCCAACGGCCGCGGCAGGGGGAGCCCTGCCCAAGGGGAGCGTTCCGAGGGCGTCGCAGTGGGACGTCACGGGGCCGCCCCAGGGGGAGAAAAGGCCTGATGTGGTTCCGCCAAAGGGGGCCACCACGAAGGGGACCACTCATCCACCCCGGGCGTCCGACGATAAGGCCCTGCGGAAAAGGAAGGAAGCGGGGTCTTCCCCTGAGAAGAAGAAGAAGCCCCGGTCGGGCGACCACCAAAGGAGCTCGCGGGAGCTGGAGCTCATTCCTGCCTTCAACTTCGAAGGGCGAAGCCTCGGGGATACAGGCCCCCACCCTGCCAGGATTCATTGTCCCGGACCCATCAGGGGGGCCCCGCTGGATTGGGCCCGGGGAGATTACATGGAGGAGGTTGCGTGGGCCAACAACCTCACCGAGGAAGCGCTTGACGACGAAGCCGCTCGGTATTCGGCCATGGTAAGCCCCTTCTTTCTTTTTTGTTTTCGTGTGTTTGATTCTTGTCTCTTTCTTGTTTCTCTTCTTATCCTTCTGTGAATCTGCAGCACACCTTTTTTGACAATTACAACCGAAGTCGCATCGCCCTTCTTCATTCGAGGATGGGCAAGATGGAGGCCGCGCTTTGGGCCCGCAGCGAGGTGTGCGAGCGACAGGCCAAGGAGTTGGCCGAGGTCGCGGAGTCGTCTAAGGCCGCGGAGGCTGCGGCCAAGAAGCGGGTTGAGGTCGCGGAGGCCGCGGCAAGGGAGGAGGTGAAGGCGGCGAGGGAAGGGGAGAAGAGGGCGAGGGGCGAGGCTGAGGTTCTGCGGAGCGAGGTTGTCGGGCTTCGAGGTAAGCTCTCCGCTGAGCATGAGTTCTACAAGGCAAAAGATGCGGAGTTTCTGAGGGCCGAGGAGGAGATCAGGCGCCTCGAGGGGCGTATTGTTGAACTCAACAAGGAAGTCGAGGCCGCGGGTCCCAGGTATGTGGACTCGGAGGAGTACAAGGCGGAGCTGGTGGAGAGTGTGAGGACGATGTTCCACCAGGCCGTCCGTATGGGCGTAAAGCAGGCGGTGGCCAAGTATGGGCACCTCAACCCCCAGATCATCTTCTTCAACCCCAACTACAATGAAACCATGGGGGAGCTGGGGTCGACGGATCCCGAGGGGGAATGCGAGTTCTTCCTCAACAAGGACGGGACTGTGTCCAGCGTTGCGCCACCCGAGGTAGAGCTTGTTGGGGGGGACCCGGAGTTAGCCTCCACGGGACCTCAGCCTGCGACCAGCGCGCCCGCGCCTCTTGCTTCCGCTGCCCCTGCTGAGCTTGCTCCTGCTGAACCTGCTCCTACTGAGGCCTTGGCTGGCTCCGCCGAAACCCCTAAGACCATTGATCTTACAGGTTCCGAGGTTGAGACCTCGAAGAAATGATAACTCTCTTTTTTTTTTTATTCTGGTGGCCCTACGGGGTTTGTAATTAAAACATCTGTTTTGGGTCTGTGCCCTTCGTCATTTTTTTCCTATGCCTGTTTGCTTTAGACTTTCTTGTATATTCCTTATCCGTCCAACCCCATGGTTCGAGTGTCACATCTTCTGTGGGGCTCGGACCACACCGGGCGTTGTAGTCCTGTGGCGAGGTCGTGAGCCTCCGTTCGGACCTCGTTTATGTGGAAGTTCGTCCCAACCTAAAAAATAGTCGTCTGCGAACCTTGTTCGTGTCAAGAGACTTTCCAACCCCGAGCGGGGAGTGAGGGGTGGGACTCTCCAACGAGATTCTCCAACCCCAAGCGGGGAGCGAACCTCGATCTTAAATGAGGTTCGCTCGCTTAGAGAGTTAGGACCTCGTCCATAAGAGAGTTTGGACCTCATCCGTAAGAGAGTTTGGACCTCGTCCATAGAGAATCTCCAACCCCAAGCGTGAAGCAAGGGGTGAAATTTTTTCACGGGATTCTCCAACCCCAAGAGGGAAGCGAGGGGTGGAATTTTATTTATTTTTTTCAACGAGATTCTCCAACCCCAAGCGGGAAGCGAGGGGTGGATTTTTTCAACGAGATTCTCCAAACCCAAGCGGGGAGCGAGGGGTGAAATTTTTTCACGGGATTCTCCAACCCCAAGCGGGAAGCGAGGGGTGGAAATTTTTTTTTTTTCAACGAGATTCTCCAACCCCAAGCGGGAAGCGAGGGGGGGATTTTTTCAACGAGATTCTCCAACCCCAAGCGGGGAGCGAGGGGTGGACTTTTCCAACGAGATTCTCCAACCCCAAGCGGGGAGCGAGGGGTGGACTTTTTCAACGAGATTTTCCAACCCCAAGCGGGGAGCGAGGGGTGGACTTTTTCAACGAGATTCTCCAACCCCAAGCGGGGAGCGAGGGGTGGACTTTTTCAACGAGATTCTCCAACCCCAAGCGGGGAGTGAGGGGTGGACTTTTTCAACGAGATTCTCCAACCCCAAGCGGGGAGCGAGGGGTGGACTTTTTCAACGAGATTCTCCAACCCCAAGCGGGAAGCGAGGGGTGGAATTTTTCAACGAGATTCTCCAACCCCAAGCGGGGAGCGAGGGGTGGACTTTTTCAACGAGATTCTCCAACCCCAAGCGGGGAGCGAGGGGTGGACTTTTTCAACGAGATTCTCCAACCCCAAGCGGGAAGCGAGGGGTGGGATTTTTCAACGAGATTTTCCAACCCCAAGCGGGGAGCGAGGGGTGGAATTTTTCAACGAGATTCTCCAACCCCAAGCGGGGAGCGAGGGGTGGAATTTTTCAACGAGATTCTCCAACCCCAAGCGGGGAGCGAGGGGTGGAATTTTTCAACGAGAGAGTGTTTTTAGAAAAGCCTGCAATCCTTTATTTACCAACCGTGGTGAACAACGGGGCTTTGAGCGTCTACACGTAATATTTTTTGAGTCGTGCGACGTTCCACGTTTTACTCAGCGTGCGCCCCTCGTCGTCCCTGAGTTTGAATGCCCCGGGCGCGACTTCTTTCCCGAGGATGTAGGGTCCTTCCCAGTTAGGGTCTAACTTTCCTCCTTCGGTGCGTCTTAGCACGAGGTTTCCGGTGGCCAGGAGGCGAGGTCTGATCTTCTTGTCGTGGAATATGGCGACACGTCGCTTGTATTCTCTAGAGCGCAGGTCCGCCACCTCGCGGACCTCATCCCGGAACTGCAGTTCGATTCTGAGGTTGGCCTCGTTTTCTTTCTCGTCGAAGTTATACACCCTTGCTGATGGAATTAGGGTTTCTACGGGAACGAGGGCTTCCGCCCCGTAGGTAAGAGCAAAGGGGGTCTCGCCCGTTGCGCGGCGCGAGGTCGTGCGGTACGTCCAGAGGACGAGGGGAAGTAGTTCGGCCCAACATCCTTGTGCCATGCCCAGGCGCTTCTTGAGGTCTGTCAAGATGCGGGCATTAACGTTCTCTACCTGGCCATTGGATTGGGGGTGAGCCACGGAGGAGAATTTGAGGTTGATGCCCAGCTCGGAACAGAAAGTCCGAGTTTCGTCGCAGTCGAATTGGGGGCCGTGGTCGGTCATGATTGTCATGGGAACACCGAAACGGCAGACGAGGTTTTTCCATAGGAACTCGCAGACCTTTGCCCCGGTGATTTTTTCCATTGCCTGTGCTTCGATCCACTTCGTGAAGTAGTCCACGATGACCAAAATGTATTGCACTTGGTCCGCGGCCTTAGGAAATGGGCCTAGAATGTCCATTCCCCACATTGCGAATGGGCATGGCGCGTGAATGATGCGGAGGGGAGCCGTCGGGATGTGTTGGATGTTCCCGTGTTTCTGGCATCCGACGCACTTTTGGACGTAGGCTCTTGCGTCTTGTCGGAGAGTGGGCCAGAAGTACCCCAAGTGGACAATTTTGTGTGCCAAAGACCTCCACCCCGGGTGTCCCCCACAAACTCCCTCGTGGGCCTCGTAGAGGACGTGGTCCGTGGCTTCGGGCGGTATGCACAGCAGGTTGGGCTCAGCGTAGCCCAGGCGATAAAGCTGGTTGCCGACGACGCAGTAGCGGGCGGCTTGCATTTTTAGCTTTCTGGCTAGCGCGGGGTCTTTTGGGAGGATGCCGCTTTGTATGTACCTCGTCACCGGGAGCCTCCAGTCCTCGGTCATTATGGACATGACCTCGCTATCTACGCTTCGTGAGAGCTTTCTCTCCACCATGACGCGGTTTCCCACATCCAAGGGAAGTGCGGAGCCTAACCTGGCGAGGGCATCCGCCTTGGTGTTTGAGGTCCGCGGGATTGATTCCACCGCGAAAGTTTCGAGGCACGAAACCAAGGCTTTGACTTTTGCTCGGTAAGCGGGCAGAAAACCTGTTCTGGTGTCGAATTGGCCGTTGAGTTGTCGCGCCACCAATTCGGAATCTGTGTAGACCCTGATTTTGCGGGCCCCGTTGAGTAGCGCCATCTCGATCCCGGCGATCATGGCCTCATACTCGGCGTCGTTGTTGGTGGCGTCAAAGGCGAAGTTGAGAGCATACTCCGTCTCGATTGAGGGTCCAGCGAGGAACACCCCGGCCCCGCCACCGGCGTCACACCGTGAGCCGTCAACGAATACTTTCCATTCGTCCGAGCTTGTGTCTGTCTCGGGGAAGGTGACCTCCACCATAAAGTCGGCGAGGGCTTGTCCCTTCATCGCGGTTCTCGGAAGATAATTGATATCGAACTCGGAGAGCTCGACGGCCCACTTGGTCATACGTCCGGAGAGAGCGGGCTGATGCAGAATTTGGCGGAGCGGGAGGTCTGAGAGAACCTGGATGGGATGTGCGTGGAAGTATGGGTGTAGTCGCCTCGCGGCGGTCACCACAGCCAGCGCCATCTTCTCTGTCGGGGAGTATCTCTGCTCCGCGGGCTGGAGCACGCGGCTCACAAAGTATACCGGGTGCATGGCCTCTCTTGTGAGCACCGCGCTGATGGTCTCGGACTCACCGCCACATACAGTTGCAAATCTTCACCCGCACGTGGAGGTGACAAGGTGGGGAGCTTGGTGAGGAAGGTTTTTAACTCAGAGAAGGATGTCTCGAGTCTTTCGTCCCAGACGAACTTGTCGTTCTTTTTTAGGGTGGCGAAGAATGGGAGGGACCTGTCTGCTAGGCGGGAGCAAAACCTCCCCAAGTAGTTTACAGCGCCGTTGAGCCTTTGTACCTCGGTACGAGATCGGGGAGACCTCATTGCGAGGATTGATTCTATCTTGGCGGGGTTGACGTCGATCCCGCGCTCGCTGATCATGAACCCCAAGAACTTTCCCGAGGACACGCCAAAAACGCACTTCTCGGGATTCAGGTTGAGCTGGTGGTGTCCGAGGGTGGAGAAAACCTCGGCGAGGTCAGCTAGGTGCTCCTCGGGGCCCTTGCTTCGTACCACGATGTCGTCGACGTAGGCGGATACGTTCCTGTCCAGGTGATCTTTAAAAATTCGATCGACGAGGCGTTGGAATGTGGCTCCCGCGTTCTTGAGGCCAAACGGCATGACCTTATAACAGTATGTCCCCCGCTGGGTGATAAAGGATGTTTCTTTCTCGTCACTGGGATTCATCGAGATCTGGTTGTACCCCGAGTAGGCGTCGAGGAAACTCAAGACTCCGTGCCCAGCGGTCGAATCTACAAGTGCGTCGATCGAGGGCAGGGGGTAGCTGTCTTTGGGGCATGCCTTGTTGAGGTCTTTGAAGTCTACACACATTCGCCACTTGCCGCTAGCCTTTTTGACCAAAACGACATTGGACAGCCATTTCGGATACTGGACTTCGCGTATGAAATCCGCGGTCAGCAGCTTGGCCACCTCTTCATTTGCGGCGGTTGCCCTTTCTTCGTTCATTTTCCTTCGACGCTGCACCACAGGACGAACGGCGACGTCGATGTTCAGGGAGTGCTGGGCTAGGGTCCGAGGCACACCTCGGAGATCTTTTGCAGTCCAGGCGAATACGTCGCGGGACCCAGCAAGCAGGGCTTCTAGTGACGCTGCCGCGCTCCCAGTAAGGCAACCCCCGAGGTAGATCTTCTCTGATTTGTTCTCGAAGGGGGTAATCACCCTTCTTTCTGCCTCGGGAGTGGGTATTGTGAAGTCCCGGACCTCGAGGTCCGCTTCACCCGAAGTCTCCACCATGAACACATGGCATTTTTGCTTAGCTGAGGTCATGTAGCAGATGCGGCCCTCTTCTTGGTTGCCCTTTACCTCTCCGACACCCATGTTGGTGGGGAACTTCATTTTCAGGTGGTAGATGGAGACCACCGCCTGGAATTTCATCAAGGAGGCTCTCCCGATGATTGCGTTGTAGGCCGAGGGCAGGTGCACCACCGTAAACTCTACTACCTCGGTTCTTGTTGTCGGGCCAGTACCGAGTGTCATCCAAAGGTCTATGAGACCAGCGACATCGACCTCGTTCCCTGAGAAGGAGGTGAGCTTCCCAGCGTAGGGCCTCAAGGATGTTGCGGAGATCCCGAGCTGCTCGAAAGCGCCGAAGTACATGATGTCCACGGAGGAACCCGTGTCCACCAGTATTCGCTTCACTATCTTCGAGCCCAACTGAGCGTGTATCACCAGGGGGTCGGAGTGGGGCATATGAAGCCCTTCGGCGTCTTCTGTCGTGAAGGCCATACCCACGTGGGACCGCGAGGTTTGTGTCACGTTGTATACCGAGGGCTCATGGTGACTCGCCCTTGCGTATCTTTTCCTCTCCGCCTGGCTCGAGCCCGCCAGCGAGGGTCCGCCCGAGATGGTATTGATGTACCCATCGGGCGTCGCGGCTTGTCCGGAGCGTGACTGCCTTGCCGGAGCTTGTTGTTCTGCGCTGCTTGGTCGGGGCCTGGTTGGTTCCTGCTGTACGAGGTTGGCCCCCGACGCGGGGTCGGCGCGCTTTTTCTCATTTGGGTTGTAGGCGGGGCCACCTTTGCCTTTGTAACCTCGTGGCTTCCCACCGAAGCAGCTCCAACCCCCACCGCCATGGTTGTCGTAGCGGTTGTTGTTTCTATTGTCGTTGTTTCCTCTGTTATTGTTGTTGCTTTTGTTGTTGTTGCTTTTGTAATCGGCACGCCGGTCGTGAGTTTGTGTCATGTACGCGTCCCTCGCGGCCGGCGCAGCCACTTTAGCCTTTCCCTTAGCCTCGGTTACGATTTCCTTGTCGGACCTCGGTCGCGAGCTCTGGCTGGCAGCGTCCTCGGCGTAGACCTGTGCCGTGATCCGAGCACACAGGCTCTCATACGTGGTCGGATTTTTGAGGAAAATGCGACATTTGAAATCCCCCTGGCGAAGGTTGCACATGAGGATGTCGCGGACCGAGGCCTCGTCGATTTGCGCGATCTCAGCGACCGCGGTGGTGAACCTCGTAAAAAAGGTACCCAGCTTCTCGTTTTCCCCCTGCTCGATGCCACGAAGATCGCGCATGTTCTTCTTGCGCTTCCTTGAGCCGTTGAAGTGCCCGACGAAGGACTCGCATAGCTGGGAAAACGAGGCTATCGACTCGACCTTAAGGCTGGTGAACCACGTCATTGCCGCCTTGTCCAGAGTGGTCGGAAAAATCCGACAGAAAATGGCGTCATTGTAAGAGTTGACGTTCATCTGGACGGCGTAGTGTTTTATGTGGTCCTCGGGGTCGGCTGTGCCGTCGTAAAGCCCCATTTGTGTCCAATGGAAGCCTTTGGGCACGTGCGCCACTTGGATTTCGGGTACGAAGGGATTCCTGTACCCACTCTCGACGGATGGGCGAGCAGACTTCGACTTTGACCTCGCCAGAGGGCGTGGCGCGCTTGTCGCCGTCTCGGACAGCTCCATGTCGCGCCTTTCTGTTCGCCGCGAACGGGATCGCGAGATCTCCATTGGATCTCGGGAGGGCCTCTCTGTGGTAGATCCGTTCGTGGGCGCCTCCTGCCCCGGGGTGTAGCCCGGGACGTATGCGGGCACGTACTCGGAGTGAGGCTGCCCCTGGGGAGGAATCGGGACGTATGGGGGAGCTTGGCCCGGCTGGTACTGCCCGTACCCCGGATAGGGATACTGGTTGAAAGGGGCGCCACCCTGTTCGTACCCCTGGAACGGGTATGGGTTTTGTGGGATGTTGTATGTCCAGCCTGGCGGGACCACAAAAGGGTACCCTAACGGACCTGCCGTCGCCCATGGAGGGGTCTCGGCCATATTGTCGAGATGTTGAGGGAAGAAATTGTTTGGACAAGCCATTTTGAGGGGATTTTAGGAATCAAGGTTTGCACTACAAAATGGGGAGCTGCTTAGAATGAAGAGGTTCCCACAGACGGCGCCAGTGATGAAATCCGAAATAACGAGGTTCGCTACGAGACAAGAAATAAGATTATTATATTTGAGTGCAAACACTTGCTCCTTTACTTATGACTTTTCTCCCAAGTAACGAGGTTACACACCTATGAGATTGATGAACAACTTTAGGAATTACACCTAGACCTCCTACGAGGTCCCGAGATCAAACCTAAATGTTGCGAGGTCGACGCTAAAGCGAGGTAGATCTAGATACGTGGTGTAGAGAGCTTTGTGAGATTTTGTAGCGAGGTCTTTAGTGTAGGCGAGGTCTTTGTATGACTGGAGTCTTTTTGTGGATTTCTCTTATCTGTAACGAGGTCTGTTGACGGTATTCCTATCACGTCGATCTTTAACAAACAAGAGAGTTCTTGAGTTCAAGTTGTTTTTCGACCCCCTCTTCCTACGAGGTCCTTCTCTATTTATAGAGAACTGGGGGGCTGAGTTTAGGCTAATGTCCGATGTGGGACACTTGAAATAGGGGTTTTTGATTGGTCCATGAGTGAGGTCACCTGTGATTGGTTTGGGAGTGAGGTCGCCGGTGATTGGTTCAGGGGTGAGGTCGCTGGTGATTGGTTCGAGCGGGCGGGCGTGCTTAGCAGAGTCGGTGACGAGGTCGAGACCTCGTCCCGGGATGTTTGATAGACCTCGCGCGCGTTGGGAGTTTTCGTTTTTAGATAACCACGTGGACGTGGGTACCCAACTTGCCTATGGGGGGTCCTCCCGGGCCCACTTTTTGCTTTTGCTATTTTGGACATCATCACAACCCCATGTCCTGGGGGCCTCGCTCCGAGGGTCGCAGGGCATAAGTTCCCTGGATTTTGCGAGATGTGGGGTGTTCTTTAGTGTTTATGAAGGTCTCGAGGTTGGGAGGGCGTTTTTGCGAGGTGTGAGGCTCCATTCTGCGTGGATAAAGATCCCTGAGCCTTTTCGCCGTTCTCTGCTTAGTGGGCCGTCTAGGTAAGAGGCCCAAGAAGCCTTTCGGGAGTGGGGGGAGGCTTCAGATCTGCTCTATATAAGGGCGTATCCCACACGCTTCCCCCCCCCCCCCATCTTCTCTCTCCAATTTTCTCGCTCTTTCTCTCTCTGTCTCTTCGTCTTCTTTTGAGCGGTTTCTCCAGACGGTTTCCGACGAGCCTCCCGCCGTTCGCTAGTTACGCCAACGCCTTCCGTTCGTCGACATTTAAACAAGTAAGTTCTTGATCTTCCTCCTGTCTTTCGGTATTTTTTGCTCTTGATTCTTCCCTTGTTCACCTTTCGCCCCGCGTTTCGTAAGGGCGACGGTGAGTCGCCCGGCGTTTCGCGCCGGCGTCACGGTGGCGAAGCGGCGGTGGCAGGGTTGTTGCGTTTTTTGCGTTTGCTTTGTTGTTATTTTTCTTCGTTCTTTCATCGTTTCGTTTCGCATCTGGGTGGTTGTTTGTTTTTTGGGGTGTTTCTTCGTTCTTCGCTTGCTTCCGTTAATTTTAATAATGTTTTATTTTATTAAAAAGATGGGTGGTCTCTTACAAAGAAGACTGGAACATCAGTCGGGGATCTTCAATCTACACAAAAAGAAAAAAAAAACGCCTCCTCCCCCGTTAAAATTTCAGACTGGCCCTCCATCTCCAAAACACATCTCTGTAAAAAAAAAGTAACGGAGGAAAGAAATAGGGCAAGTAAGGCTTTCTTTGACCTCCATCAATTCCTAAGCAATTCTTCTTTCCACTTTCAAAAATTAATTTTTCGTTTGCAAGTCGAACAGGAAAAGAGGAAGAGGAAAGGTAGTTACCATTCCATTTCGTCCCCTTTTTCATCCCTACTTATCCTCTCAAAGAAATTCCAGTCATATAAATGAAGAATTCCATCAGCAAATTTTATCATCAACAAAGGAGAAGTCCTAGATGTGCGTAGTTACGCACATCAGGACTGATCGATTTTTCCATGTGCGTAGTTACGCACTACAGGACTGATCGGTTTTCCCTAACTTCGGGAGAATTGGTGTGATTAAGATCTGAGGGTCAAGAAGCACCATTTGGGACTAGTTAGTTCCAAAATATAGAAGTTAATTAACTTCTCTCTTGAGTAGTCACTCAAGGTTTTGACAAATTTGCAGTCTTAATTAAGACTCAAGAGATTAATTAATCTCACAAACATAAAGTGTTCAAAATTAAGGGGAGACTCTGCTGAGTTTTTTTGGAGGATTAATATGTATAATTCAAGTAAATCCAAATAGTTGGGATAAAAACACTGGATTTTAAATCGGGTTTCAAACCAAAACTCTAGTAAATTGCAAAGTTCACAAACCGTGCAGACACTAAAATCAAAAATTCATTAAGGTCTATTTCCTATTCTTGGGCGTAAAAATGGTTCACTTTAATCTTCTTTATTAAAAAGTGATAAATAAAATGGCTTATAGTGGTGTGTAGTCAAATCAAGTGCAATGAAGAGAATTGAAAAAGGTGTATTGCAAGCAGTAGTAATGTGCAGAGAGGGTATCACCCGATTTTGGATTTTATTAAAAAGATTTAACAAAATGAAAATCACCCTTAATATCTCAAAAGCCGAAATCCAGATCCATATACAATAAAAAGCCAAAATCGTTTCTTTCAACAAAAAGAAAAAAAAATAAAATTGGCATTTTATTTTGGATTGGGCCTAAAAAAGGGGAGCAGGCCCGTTCCAAAACGAATTGGCTTGGTTGAATGTGTAATAGCAAAAGTTTTAATGTGTAATACATGTACGTAGATATGTATGTGTATACATAAAACAAATTGGCTTGGTTGAAATACGGCTTAAAACATATACAGTCCCCTGTACTTGTGCAAATTTGTCAGATAGACATCCCACCTTTGGTTTGGACCTATTGAACACTTAAACTTAACAATTTGGACCTATTAAACACTTGATCGTTGACGTGGCGAAGTACGTGTAAGTCAAACGCACATATACAGCCTCCTGTACTTGTGCAATTTTTTTTTCTTTTTGTATTTTTTATATTTTCTGATTTTATTAAAATAATGGTGTTAAAGATTGGGCTTATGTGGCAAAATAAGCTTATGTGGCACACATTTGGACAAAAAATTGGAATATGTCAACATGCGTGTGTTACACTCAACGAGATTGTCAGCGACCAGGTGTTTAATAGGTCCAAATTGTTAAGTTTAAGTGTTCAATAGGTTCAAACCAAAGGTGGGGTGTCTATCTGACAAATTTGCACAAGTACGGGGGGCTGTATATGTTTTAAGCCGTTGAAATACGTGTATAAAACCCGTTCCAAAACGATCAGGTCGCTTGGACTATTTAATGCACAAAGCTTGGTCCAAAAATATTATTAGTCGTATTTAAATTTGAGTCAACAAATTAAATAGTTTTATACAGAACTACGTAAAGACTTGACGCCTATAAAAGGCTACGTAGGCAACTCGATATCAAATTTGATATATATCGAGCTCAGTCGCAAATCCCAAATTAAATCATCAAAGTGGTCGAGAAGACTCAAATATTCAAGCTCAAAGCATAATTAATTATGCATGCATGCATAGCCCATATTCTCAAAATTAGTTTGTGACTAACGTAAGATTAGGATCATTTAAAGCACAAAGCTTGGTCTAAAAATCTCATTAGTCATAATTAATTTGGGTTATAAAATTAAAAGTTCCTTTTATAGAATTACGTAAAGACTTGACGCCTAAAAAAGGCTACGTAGGTAACTCGATGCAAATTTTTATCGAGTACAGTCGCAACCCCAAACCAAACTAAAATTTCCCAAATCCAAAAATGCACTAACAAATTGTGCACGCCAAATGCGAACGACTAGATCACCCTTCCTAGAAGGTGGGTTTAGTATCATTCACGTCATGTAAATGATAGTTGGAGCTAGGCAACCCTTCCTAGAAGGTGGGTTTAGATTCGTTCCTATGATACATGAAAAACTACCCACACCAAAATCAAAATACAAAAAAAAAACACTGAACTACGTAAGGCTTAATTCTCTTTAAAGAGATACGTAGGCAACCCGTTAAAATTCGGGTGCAGCCCAAATCCTAAAACAAACCAAACTCTTGGTATTTGTATGACTTTTAATCAAAAGGGCAAAAAGAAAGGGTCGAACTCAAACTTTCAAAAATCAAATAAAATATGTTTTGCGAATATTTTCACATTTTTGTTCAACATATTTTTGGCACGCCCAGTGGGACCTTTTCTTCCTTTTCATCTTTAAGTTATACATTTGCTAACGCTTAGTCGTGTTTTGATTGCAAGAAAATGGCATCAAGAGCGATCGTGAACTTCAATGAGCTTCCAACAACCTTTGTTGTGCAAGGAGGCAAATGGATGCACAAGAGGTCCTTTGAAGTCATCTTCGACATCACTAAGGACTCAATTTGTGCTCAAATCCCAATCAACAACTCCTTTGGGGCTCTTTCACCCTCGATGGAGAAGATTGCTACTATGTGGATTCCAAAACCCCCTACCATGCTCTCGAGTCATGGGGGTAAGAAGTTCAAGACCGGTCAAGTTGGTCACGAAAATGGCAACAAGCCTAACAACCAGTTCAATGGCACAAAGCCCAATTTTCATCAAGCTAGTGTCACTAGCACTCCAAGTGTTGGTGACAAAAAGCCTTTCACCGAAGTTCCTAATGCACCTACCATCCAAGTCATAAAGACCAATGGTGGGATTGTCACAACTTCCACTCAAACTTCCATCAATGCCAAAAAGGCAAACAAGTCAAAGAAAAGGTGTGGAAGTAAGAATGGTTCAAGTTTTCGAGGGAAAAGGGCATTCAACAAGCTTGTTCCTTCTCCGGCCTTGGATCTTGCTATGGAAACTCTTTGGAAAGCCGCTAGAGATCTAATCAAACCAAAAAAGTCAACTAGTGTTTCCGAAGTCAACACTCCAAGACAATTTTGCATAGGTTCCATTACTATCAATATTGGTGGAGTTGGACAAGTCAACATAATCTCTTCTTTGGAGGAGGTTCAACCAAAGACCTTAGAGGTCAAAACAACTAAGCCTTCAAGATCCAACAACGATCAAGAGGCTCAACAAGCTGGCCAAGTTGTTCGGGTTTGTGTAAAAACAAGGGGTTCATCAAGTTTGACATCTCAAGTGACCGAATCTCAAACATGTACAGACCAAGTGACACATCCAATTGCTAAAGCAACGTCATTTGTTGACATGGTTTCAAAACCGCCAACTTTGACCACTCCTATATTGAAAACTCAAGGAGTGATAAAAGAAATCCCAAGTTCCCCATTGCGTGGAGACATGTCGTCTATTTTCCAAGAGGAAGAATTTCCACCTTTATCTTGGAAAGGAAGTAAAACAAAACGTAGCTTCCAAGATGAATCAGAAAATGCATCAGTGTTCGTGACTGGTGTATCAACTATTGAGTTGCAAAAGAAGCTTGCTGAAAAAGATGCTCAAATAGCCTCACTCATGGCTCGAGTCAATAGTCAAGAAAATGAAAGAAGACGAGAGCGAGCGAGATCAAATGATGAAGGGCCAAGTAATAACTCAAATATCTCTCCCCAAGAAATCAAGGAGATGATTGCTCAAGGGTTTCGAGAATATCAAGCATCACAAAATCCATCTATGCTTGGGTATAGAAAGCCATATCCAACATATTATGATGCAATTCTATTTCCCGCGGGCTACCAAAGACCAAAGTTGGATAAGTTTGACGGCATTCGTGGCTCGCCACATGAGCATCTTGCTCATTTTTTACTCAGCTTGTGGTGAAACCGCCTTAAGTGATGTCTTATTGATAAGACAATTCGTCCAACCATTAAAAGGATCGGCCTTCACTTGGTACACTCAACTCCAACCAAGTTCGATTCAAACATGGGACGAGTTACAAAAGGCGTTTCTAGCTCAATTTGTGAGCTCAAAAGCAAAGGTCTCCATAATAGACCTTGCAAACACCTTTCAAGGGCCAAATGAACCCGCAAATGATTTCATCACAAGGTGGTGTAGTTTAAGACTTCAATGCCATGAAAAATTAAGTGAAAAAGCATGTGTTCAAATGCGCACCAACAACTTGCTTCCAGAGTTAGCAGTACATGTTGGTAGCGCTGAGCCTCATTCCTTTGGTGATTTGGTGTCAAAGGCATGCAATATCGAAAAACAACTTGCTCGACAAAAACAGGGATATAGTTATCCTAAAGCTAGTGAAGTTGAAAAAGAAGATAGTGAGGATCCACAAAATCAAGAAGACTCTATGGCGACTTTCATCAAACCTAATGACAAACCCTCAATCGAGAATAGCTTCAAGGCTCGGGATAAAGGGAAAGTCAAAAAGTTCGCCAAAAGACTAACTCTTCAAGAAAGAAAACAAAAGAAGTATCCTTTTGATGATGATGACGTTGAAGGTATATTTGAAGAGTTGATGGCCGCCAAGAGTTTGACACTTCCAAAGCCAAAAAGGCCAAATGAGGTTGATAAGAAGGGCGATCCAAATTATTGTCCTTACCATCAACTCATAAGTCATCCAATTAAGCACTGTTACGTCTTTAAAGATGTAATAGAGAAGATGATTAAAAGAGGAGAGATCGAAATTGAGGGGGTAACATCGAAGACTCCAATAGTTACATCAAACACCATTTCCGTGGTAGATGTTTCCGAGGTCCTCCCCACAATCCAAGAATCTCTTCAAATATATGACTTGTTAGTCCTTAAAAGGTCTCTCGAGGATGACTCGTCAAGTGATGATTCAGAGGTTGCTCAATGTTGCACGACCTCGTCAATCTACATTTGTGAAGAAAACCAATCAAATGTTGATGAGATTCTTGCCAAGAACTTACAAATTTCCCAAGAAGGAGGAGTTCTAACCGCGAGTGTCAAAGAGTCAATGACAATGGAGTCAAATGAGCTAAACACAATCTCAAAGGATAAAGAAGCAATGCCTCAAGTGTTAGTGTTTCAAAGGCTCAAAACAAGCTCCACAAGTGAAATGTCTAAGCCTTCGGTTTTTGAGAGGATTGATGTTACTTCAAGAAGCCAAACAACCAAATCTTCCGTGTTTGAAAGACTTGGAAAAGCTGGTAAACAAAAGGAAAAAGTGATCCGAGTCAAGAACAATAAAAAATGGAAGGTCAAGAACGAGAGATTAAGAGCTCTAGTTCGCAAGTTTGAAGATGATATGAACTCCTAAGTGGGAGAAATGAGATTGATACCCATCCTAATAAAGAGAAACATATTAGGATTGACTGGGGGTATCGTCATCAAACTCATGTCTACGCAAATAAAAAAATAATTCAACACTTTATCTCTAAGCTCGAAAGCCTCAAAGTGTTGGATTTTTAAAAATAAAAATAAAAATAAAAAAATAAAAAACTGAAGATGGATCTTCAGGAACTACGTCAAGACTTGATCCCAGCAAGGGTACGTAGGAAGTTCGATATCAAATTTTATATATCGAATTTAGTCGCAAACCTCAAAAAAAATCAAATTTGAAAACCTTTGCGCAAATGATAGTCGAAATAATTTGAGCAACCCTTCCTAGAAGGTGGGTTCAAGTTGTCTCGGTGATGCGCACAAAAAGGTTAAAAAAAACGTGCACATAATAGTAGGGCTAATCTAGACAACCCTTCCTAGAAGGTGGGTTTAGACTTTGTCCTCTAATGCATGTAAAAAAACATAAAATCAAATTGGTTCATAAAGAACTACGAACGGCTTGATCCCTCACAAAGGGGGTACGTAGGCAATCTAGTTAATTAAAACACTAGATGCAGCCACAACGACAAACAAAACAACTTCTTTCCAAAAAGAAGTAAATGAGAAATGATAATTTTCTATCTCTCGTAGTCGCTTGATCATTATCTCGACTACGCAAAGAGATAATCAAATGTGGTCCGAAGATAAGCGCCTAGCCATGCTAGTTGTTGGGAAAAAAGCCTAGTGCTAAATTAAAAGAGAGAAGAAAAGATACATCTTCAAAAGATGTTCTCAAAGAGAGAAAAAAAAAAGTATTCCTAACAAAATCAAATCTGATGATCCATCCAAGTCTTCCTAACAAAAAAATATTCCTTCCAAGGAAACATCAACAAATCTCCTCAAAATTTCAGAAACCAAGTTTTCTTCTCTTCAAAGTTTCAAACTACCAAAAACAAAACCCTCGATGTCCCATTCTAGATAAAAGGACAAAATTGTTGGCCTATATCGTTTTCGTATAAGGTCATTCAAAACCCCAAAATCAAAAAAAGCCACTAAATCTCGTGGCGTAAATTGGTATGGGTACATGATACAAATTCATCCTTATGAAGGAAGCCAAAATTTCAAACCTTGTAGCACGAAGCTCTAAAAAAAATCCTTGTTCACCAAGAACACCCTATATCCAAATTGACCCAAAGTCCGAAATTCAAATCGGCATGAAACTTCAAGTTCAAAGCCAAACCAAGCCAAAAAAAAAACTTTGCAAATTCTCCAATGCCCATACCGCCATACCATTTCAATGGTCACAAAAAATCTTCACATGGATCATGTTCCCCATGTGATAAAATTTCAAAGAGAATGATATTATATGTTCCTATCTTCTTCGGACCAAAAGTCAAATTAAATGTTCTCTTCAAAACAATGTCTTGAAAGACAAAAAGGAACGAACTTTGAACGCGTTCAAATCTTCACACGCCCAAAGTTCGGGGGGTAACTGTTGAGGGGTGAAATTTCATGAATTTTAGAAAAATCATGGTTACCCATAAATATTTTGAAAATTAATTACAAGATATAAATGTGATTAATTTTCCTTAAACAAGAACAAAAAATTAGGAATTGGGAAATTGGGTCTTGTAGATTCTTAATTATTTTTAGCCCACTATATAAATTAAAGCTCAATTCTTACTCCAAAGCCCAATGATCCAATCTGTTACCCGAATCACACATTTGATGTGTGTGGAGTTTAAGCAAAATGAGAGTAAAGAAGAAAAGAAAAAGAAAAGGGCAGGAAATTATAGTGGGTGCACGTGCCTATTGGTGAAGTCTACACTTCCCACTCCAATTTCCAAACAAAGAAAAAGATAAATAAAAAAAAATCAAAAGAGTGTGGGTGGTTGTCTGGTTGATGTGCACAACCGCAGGCCCCCACTACCCCATTAATTTTAGTAATGTTTTATTTTATTAAAAAGAGAAGAATTAAGGTAAAAGGGCACATATTTGACCTCTATTTAGGCGTTTGAATATGCGGTGGATTTTTTTGGGTTTTTGTTAAATATATAAGGACTTTTATTTTTTATTTTTCTTCTCTTACCTGACTCCCTTTCTCTCTCGATGACTCTCTCCCGACCTAACTCCTTACGCTCGTCAATGGCGGATCCGGTCTCACCTCCATGATTCTCTTCACGCAGCCTTGCCTCTCTATTTCTCACTTCAAATCCGACGACACTCACCAGGAAAAACTACTATCCATCGTTCAAAATGAAGCCCCAATTGCACGTGGGGTTGGATGATCTCCGACGCATATTGGAGGATTCAATCCGATTGAACCTACTACTGGCCTCCGACGAGGATCAGACAGAGATAAAGATCTAGGGGATTCCGCTACTTCCAAGCAAAGGCCATAGATCTACGAACGAAATTTTGCAGAAATTCTTCCAGGCTCGTGATTGGAAGGTTCCAAACGCGTACGAGACGACCTATCAGACTCTAATCCTCAACTTCAGTGGCGATCCGTACGACGGCTTGCTCTCCCCGCCCATCGATGTTCCTAGTGGAGTCGATATGGAGTTTGAATTTGATTTCGATTTGGCTTCTGAGAGAAGATAAGAAGGATTTGTGGTATGTGAATTTCTTTTCAACTTTCTTTCTAGGGTTTGTTGTTCGGAGGTAGATATGTAGATTTGGTTATGTGAATGTTAATTGAATAAATCTGTTCAAATTTCTCATAGTTGCTTCTCAAGTATGTGATCCTGTTTCATTCGTAAGAAGCAACTTTGCAATGAGGCATAATATGTTGGTTCTGTGGTTTGATCGAGTTGTGACGTTGCCATGTCCGAACCTGCCAACAAATGGAAGTAATGCTGCAAAGGCTAATTTTGATTTTGCAACATTTCTACCCATCCATATACAGAACATATAGGAGTTGCTACTAACCTGCAATGCTTTCGGGTAACGGATCTTTAATTCTCCTTTAGTGGTCAATTGGTCTTAGGTGTATTTAATGAATCTTATGGTTATGTTCATGTTAATGCAGGAACTATCTAGTGGTCAATTGGTACTTTTTGTTGTGTGAATTTACATAATTTTCAGTCATTTCTAATGCACAATATATTTGGTTGGATGTTAATTGTGACATAGAATCATGTCTTCCAATATATAATCGATCAAATTGGATTTTGCAGGTTCTGATCGTTAGGAAAATTGGAGGTCTTGCTAATATTATTTTTATGTTGACGATCACTCGAACCAGGAACTCAATTATTGGAAGGGCAATGGTTGTTCATGGTGATCTTGATGACCGAGGTCAGGATCAAATTCAATGTTGATGGCACCTCAAAGGGTAACCCAGGTCAGGCTAGCTGTGGGGGCGTGTTGCGATCGTCAAATGGCTCTTTGATCCTAGCTTCTACCTTAAACATGGGAAGTTGTAAGGCGTTGAGAGCTAAATTCCAAGCCATTTATGTGGCCCTTACCTTTTGCAAGGAGAGAGAACTTTCAGTAAGTTGTGATGCTGCTTGGTGGGTGACTCTTTTTTCATATTTTGGAGACTGTGAATCTATGATTGGTGAGTAGTTTAGTATTCTTCCTTTGTAACAATTCAACTCCAGTAAAAGTATTTGGAGGTGGTGACCTCCTAATTTCAACTTTCAATGTACAGTCTTTCAATGTACCTATTTTTGTCTTTCAGACCCAAAAGTCCTTGTGTATCCATCACTGTCACTCTTCTTGTCGGTCTAATTTGTTTTAGGGGTATTAATTTGAAGTCAAAGTGATTAATGCATTCAAAAATAGTGCTTAAATGGATAATATTTAATCATTGAATATGATCATGAACATACAAATTTCACATTCATAAGATACATGGGTTGGTTCTTATGTTTTGTTCTTATGTTTTACTAATGATTTTTGATTTCATTTTTTTGTATGACACGTTTATATTTAGTGATGACAATTGATGATTTTTTATGACAATTTGATTTTTTTAGTAATAAGAATTATTTTTTATGCGGTGATAAGATTTGATTACAACTATTTTTTGTGGTGATGATAAAAATCAACAAATCATAAGTGATGATAGTTTGATGACACTTGATGACGGTTGTTAGTCATCAAGGCCCTTTTGATGAAACTTGTTTGTCATCAAGGCCCTTGTAATGACAAATTAATTGAATCGTCATCAAATAGCGATGACAATTAATGACAACCGAACCCTCATACAGTAGAAATGACATTTGTGATGATAGTTGATGACAATCAAATTGTCATCAAGTAGTGATGACAGTATATGAAAAAATTGTACGTGATGACATATATTTGATGACAATTTGAATGATGATACTAAAAAATTATATGTGATGACACTAAAAAATAGTTGACTCATATTTGATAAAGCTTTTGATGACGGTTATCAAATACTTTTGATGGCAAATTAATCGAACCGTCCTCAAGTAGTGATGACAATCGAACCGTCATCAAGTAGTGATGACAGTAATGATAGTGATGACACATATTTGATAACGCTTAAGTGATGATAGTTTGATGACACTTGTTTGTCATCAAGTAACGATGACAAGTGATGACAGTTGATGACGGTTCGAACCGTGTGATGACGGTTGTTTTTATATGGGTAAATGTCTTTGATGATACTTTTTGTTATCAAAAAGTTGTCATCCTTGATGACACTTTTGCCTTTTATTACACTTTTTTTCATCAAAAAATTTTCATGACGGTGAAATAAATTGTGATGACGGTGAAATAAATTGTGATGACGGTTGTTTTTATGTGGTTGAATGCCTTTGATGATACTTTTTGTCATCAAAAAGTGTCATTAAGTAGAGATGATAGTTGATGACAATCAACTTAAGTGATGATAGTTTGATGACACTTGATGCCACTTGTTTGTCATCAAGGCACTTTTGATGACAAATTAATCGAACCGTCATCAAGTAGAGATGATAGTTGATGACAATCAAACCGTCATCAAGTAACGATGACAAGTGATGATAGTTGATAATGGTTCGAACCGTGTGATGACGGTTGTTTTTATATGGTTTGAATGCCTTTGATGATACTTTTTGTTATCAAAAAGTTGTCATCAAGACATTTTGATGACACTTTTTGCCTTTTATTACACTTTTTGTCATCAAAATTTTTTGATGACGGTGAAATAAATTGTGATGACGGTTGTTTTTATGTGGTTGAATGCCTTTGATGATACTTTTTGTCATCAAAAAGTGTCATCAAGACATTTTGATGGCACTTTTTACCTTTTATTATACTTTTTGTCATCAAAAAATTGTGATGACGACGAAATAAGTTGTGATGACGGTGAAAAAATTGTGATGACGGTTATGAAAGTGATGATGGTCAACGCCGGTCAACGGTCGGTCAACGCCGGTCAACGGACGGTCAACGACCGAGTCAACTCGGTCAACGGGCGAGTCAACCCGGTCAACGACCGAGTCAACTCGGTGGGAGTGGGGTGGGGGGTGGGTGATGGGGTTTTTGCTATTTAGCTAATTTTCAAACACTCCTTAATATCCACCTAATTAGCCTCTTTTTTTTGCTATTTATTTAAATCATCCTTAAAAAGATGGGTGGTTACAACTGCATTCAAATTCCTCTCTTAAAAAGAAGACTGGAACATCAGTCGGGGATCTTCAATCTGCACAAAAAGAAAAAAAAAAACGCCTCCTCCCCCGTTAAAATTTCAGACTGGCCCTCCATCTCCAAAACACATCTCTGTAAAAAAAAAATGCAACGGAGGCAAGAAATAGGGCAAGTAAGGCTTTCTTTGACCTCCATCAAATCCCAAGCAATTCTTCTTTCCACCTTCAAAAATTAATTTTTCGTTTGCAAGTCGTACAGGAAAAGAGGAAGAGGAAAGGTAGTTACCATTCCATTTCTTCCCCTTTTTCATCCCTACCAATCCTCCAAAAGAAATTCCAGTCATATAAAGAATTCCATCAGCAAATTTTATCATCAACAAAGGAGAAGTCCTAGATGTGCGTAGTTACGTACATCAGGACTAATCGATTTTTCCATGTGTGTAGTTACGCACTACAGGACTGATCGATTTTCCCTAACTTCGGGAGAATTGGTGTGATTAAGATCCGAGGGTCAAGAAGCACCATTTGGGACTAGTTAGTTCCAAAATATAGAAGTTAATTAACTTCTCTCTTGAGTAGTCACTCAAGGTTTTGGCAAATTTACAGTCTTAATTAAGACTCAAGAGATTAATTAATTTCATAAACATAAAGTGTTCAAAATTAAGGGGAGACTCTGCTGAATTTTTTTGGAGGATTAATATGTATAATTCAAGTAAATCCAAATAGTTGGGATAAAAACACTGGATTTTAAATCGGGTTTCAAACCAAAACTCCAGTAAATTGCAAAATTCACAAACCCTGCAGACACTAAAATCAAAAATTCATTAAGGTCTATTTCCTATTCTTGGGCATAAAAATGGTTCATTTTAATCTTCTTTATTAAAAAGTGATAAATAAAATGGCTGATAGTGGTGTGTAGTCAAATCAAGTGCAATGAAGAGAATTGAAAAATGTGTATTGCAAGCAGTAGTAATGTGCAGAGAGGGTATCACCCGATTTTGGATTTTGTTAAAAAGGTTTAACAAAATGAAAATCACCCTTAATATCTCAAAAGCCGAAATCCAGATCCATATACAATTAAAAGCCAAAATCGTTTCTTTCAACAAAAAGAAAAAAAAAAATAAATTGGCATTTTATTTTGGATTGGGCCTAAAAAAGGGGAGCAGGCCCGTTCCAAAACGAATTGGCTTGGTTGAATGTGTAATAGCAAAAGTTTTAATGTGTAATACATGTACGTAGATATGTATTTGTATACATAAAACAAATTGGCTTGGTTGAAATACGTGTATAAAACCCGTTCCAAAACGATCAGGTCGCTTGGACTATTTAATCCACAAAGCTTGGTCCAAAAATATTATTAGTCATATTTAAATTTGAGTCAACAAATTAAATAGTTTTATACAAAACTACGTAAAGACTTGACGCCTATAAAAGGCTACGTAGGCAGCTCGATATCAAATTTGAAATATATCGAGCTCAGTCGCAAATCCCAAATTAAATCATCAAAGTGGTCGAGAAGACTCAAATATTCAAGCTCAAAGCATAATTAATTATGCATGCATGCATAGCCCATATTCTCAAAATTAGTTTGTGACTAACGTAAGATTAGGATCATTTAAAGCACAAAGCTTGGTCTAAAAATCTCATTAGTCATAATTAATTTGGGTTATAAAATTAAAAGTTCCTTTTATAGAACTACGTAAATACTTGACGCCTAAAAAAGGCTACGTAGGTAACTCGATGCAAATTTTTATCGAGAACAGTCGCAACCCCAAACCAAACTAAAATTTCCCAAATCCAAAAATGCACTAACAAATTGTGCACGCCAAATGCGAACGACTAGATCACCCTTCCTAGAAGGTGAGTTTAGTATCATTCGCGTCATGCAAATGATATTTGGAGCGGTCTAGGCAACCCTTCCTAGAAGGTGGGTTTAGATTCGTTCCTATGATGCATGAAAAATTACCCACACCAAAATCAAAATACAAAAAAACACACACTAAACTACGTAAGGCTTGATTCTCTTTAAAGAGATACGTAGGCAACCCGTTAAAATTCGGGTGCAGCCCAAATCCTAAAACAAACCAAACTCTTGGTATTTGTATGATTTTTAATCAAAAGGGTAAAAAGAAAGGGTCGAACTCAAACTTTCAAAAATCAAATAAAATATGTTTTGCGAATATTTTCACATTTTTGTTCAACAAGTATTATTATGTGCGTTTTATAATTATAAGTATTGTTGTGCGTTTGTTTGTTATGGTGAATGTTCTATATGTGAACTATTATATTGCGAATCTTATTATGTAATTGAATAAATTGATTTTGCTTCTGCATGTTGCATTTACTATCCATTGCATATTGGAATTGTTAGCTAACCTTTCGGGGTGTTGTTTTTCTTTTAGGTAATCAATCTGGATTGAATAATGCTCTAAGGAATCTTCCCCAAGATGATGGTAAGCCAGATCGACGTGGTGTGTCTTAGGATGAGGTCAAATAACAGTTTGTAGAACTGAAGGTCCTAGGAGTCTATGTTGTCTTGTTAAGTTAGATGTTTGTAAATATTGGCTGAAGTTTAGAGATCAAAAATGAGAGTTGTGTTGGAATGGGTTAATGCACACATGCATGATTTTGTTACTTTTAAGGAAACATAGTTGGATGTTTTCCTTGTATTTTTCGTCGTGCCTTTGTTGCAAGGTCCCACATTGTGAGATTGTTGTCAAATTAGCCTGAGTGGACCCAAGTGAGGTCCACTACCAAGTGACATTCTGGTATTTAAAACCGGGGTGTTACATTTTTATCCTCTTATCAAGTTCTGTTCTTACTCAGAGCTCAAGTAAGAGAGAAAGTTTAGATTTTTAAATCAAAAGAGAGAAATTCTAAAGTTAAGGTATCCCACAACAACAATTATGCATACATATGCCAATGAAACACATGGATCATGCTTTTATCATATAAAGTTGTTAACTTTCGTTAACCTAAGCAAGTAAATCAATTAACTTTCATTCAATCAAATAACTTACTATCCATCGCTTCTAATTCAACTAGGATTTATCCGCTTTCGCTTCAAAACCCTAAATTGACTATTCTGATTCAAGGTTTTCGCTTTTGCTTCAATTATGAATGACAAATTCCTATCTACTTTTTCAAGGAGTTAAGAACAAGAGAGAAGAATTATGATAAAAATAATCAAGACATGATCAAAGGCAAGCATACATAACCATTGTTGGGTTAAACCCCAACCTTAAAGAGAGAGAGACTACTCACACCTCATAATTGAAAACAAAGCAATTGAAAAAGTAAAACTTACAACTGAATCCGAAAACACACTTAGTTCCTCCCCACAAACTCGTCTTTCCCTCCTCTTTTCTCCTCTCTAACGTGCCCCCCAAGAGTATTTATATTGAAAACTAATCTATCTAAAGATATCTATAAGGAAATAAATCTCTAAAAGATATATCCCTTAAAACTATCTAAAGACATAATAGATATAGGATAAAAGTGCATTAAATGCGCCGACTCTGCTACTCCTATCGACACTGGACCCTCGGTATCGACCCCGTCAGGATCGGTAGAACTCTGCTGAATTCTTCGAACTTTGCCTTCCCTGAGCACCTCGTTACCGACCTTGTGCCCCTTGGTAACGACCCATCTAGCCTCGGTGTCGACCCTCACAGGGCCGTTATTGACCGTGTTCAGCATTGAAAACAGGCTTGTAACTGAGAGTAAAACTTTGGTATAGGGTCCTTTACACCTTGTTTTGCCTTGATTCTTTCTCCTTAGGCTCGGTAACGGGTCTCTAAACTCCTCTCATGGCTTGAAATTGATCTTCAATGTCTCTCTTGAGTGCTATCTTTAATTGCTTTCCTCCTTTCTTCAAAATATGCTCCAAAAAGCTCCAAAACCTATAAAAACACCACCAAAGCTTATGTAGACTCCATATCTGAAGCAAATATGAAAACCTACACAAATGACTCAAAACAAAACACAAAACTAAAGAAAAAGACGCGAAAACACAAAAACACACCCTAAAAACACGACTAAAAAGGCGGATATCAATCGAGTTGTTAAATACTTGAAAGATTTGGATTGTTAATTCAATCCTCAAACCGAAAAGTCTCCAAACCCCTTTGAATCAACCTTTCATTTTTGGTGTCTTTAAGTGTTGTCTTCTGTGGGTTGAATCAAGGCCAAACCAACCTTAAAGCAACCACGACCCTTACCCTTTACCATGCGCATGTCTTGCATTTGGACTTTTATAGACTTCATTTAAGATACGAGAACGACATCGAGTTGTTAAAAACTTGAAAGATTTGCATTGTTGCTTGTTCTGTTGAAATTTGGTTGCTTGCCACTTTCTTAAAAAAATTCAGAATTTGCGCCTTAAAGAAAGATTCAGACTGGAAAAGGAAAAGAATCGGAACTTAGAAAAAGAATCCAGATATGTGATCCTACCGACGCCGAATCCCATGAGAAAAAGAATCCGAGCAAGGCTCAAATTTTGCTTTAATTTGTTGTTGTGGAAAACTTGGTGCCTAGCAGTGATGCAGTGAAACCAGATATGTCTCCTACCGACGTCGAGGAGTTGATTCGAGTGCCTTTTGATGGACCAATAACCAGGAGTAGAGCTAAGAAGATTGCCCAAGGGATGAGATCTATTCTAGTTCGTTTGGAAGCCATGGTTGAAGAGTCCAACAAGAAGAGATGGATCACTATCATTCAACATCAAACATGCCCAGATTCCATCACCTAAATCAAGTGGATCGAGTTTCACTTAGATGGGGCGCCAATCATGTGTTTTGGGCCTTGTCTTCCACACTTTCCTATTTTAGAAACATGGAATAGTTTGTCTTACTTTAGGGCTGAATTTAGTAAGTGACCGAGTAAGATAAAATATTACATGTGGTCTTATAGTAGACTCTTTGACTTGACAAATCTAAGAGATGAAAAATCTATCCTATAGTATATTTATATTTTCGAGCATCTAGAAACAATAAAGTATGATATTTTCGGCCATAGGAAGTTGTTAGTGGCTGAATTATATCTTGCTTATTATTATTAATATCTTTTGAGTTGTTAGGTTTAGTTTTCTTATCTTTGATTTATTTAGATAAGGAGACTGAGATAAATGTTTAGTTATTATAATATGTTATGTTGGAGAGCAAGCAAAAGGACCAATTTACCCTCATAGGGCCGGCTTCATCTTGTCTTGCTATCCAAGTAACATTGCTTTGTAATCTCTTTAAATACTTGTGTTTTTCAATCAATAAAATTCAGGTTTGAATAGAGATTTAACCTAGACTGGTTTAAGTCTTTCTTTTGGGCGATTAAAACACATATTGAACTCGAGCATTCAACAACATTAATCGATCATCGTCATCATCTCATATTTCTCTCTTGTGTTAGTTTCAGAATTGGATTAATTCACTGATCAATTGGTTTAGTTCTATTAAAGATCAATCTAGTTCATCAATTGGAAATAGCGTTAGAGGCTTTCCAATTGAACTATCTTGTTGATTTAATTTATTCATTCAATCAGTTCGTCCATCATTATTACGAGAAATCAGATTACTTGTTCTACAAGGAAGTCAAAATTATTAAGTGGAATTTATTTGATTCTAATTTGCTAGGCAAGAGGAGATCCCGAGAAGTCACATACTTGATTTACAAGGAGTAATTTGAGGCAATCACGTATCAAGTGGTATCATTATCCTGCGTCAGGCCAAGTAAAATTTCTTACCTTTTGATTCCAAAGCTCATACTTTTACCCAAATCTATAAACTTTGAGACCACACCTGAATTCTCACCACAAAAACGCACCACCACCACCAAATTCCGCCTGCGACCACCACAACTAGTGTCGCTCTCCAACACCGCTCAAACCACCACCCCGCCACCTTTCGCCCGCCACCACTACCAATCCAATCAGACCCCTCCACAACCAGATCGCCACCCTCGATCGAAACCCTAACCCAAATTTCCTTGTTTGCCTTGCCCCTCGAGCAACTAACTAACTAGGAGATTTTCAAGGGATATTTTGCATGTTTTAAGGCAGATTGGTTGAGTTTGTTGCAATTCATGATTAGCTAATTAATTCCTACAATTTTTTATGAATTTTCAATTGATTATCGCATGATTCATTCAGATTCAATTGCTTGAGTTATTGGTTGATTTTTGCTTTGCATCCCAACATTAATTTTGACCACCCCTATTATTTCTTTATTATTTTGGCTTCTAGATAGTATCATTAGTAGTATAAATTACCTTACAAAAAAATTCACTTCGTGCCTATTCAATTCCGTGTTGCTTCTATTGCTTCAATGCAGCACATTCTAGTAGTTTGTGCATAAATTCAAAAAATATATCAAAATATTGCTTTGTTGAAAACGTGATCTACTCTATCTAGTTTGAAGCCACTTTCACCCCCAGTGATTGCTTTGGTAAAAACTAGTAGTGATCACTTTGTATGCTTTGTGACAACACTACTATAAGTCACATAACCTGCCTATTTCTCACCTTGCTTGCTTGAATTTGGCTATAATCTTCTTGCTAAAGGAACAATGGAGAGATTGCATGTTCTTTTGAAGCTTATAAGGGAAAATTGAATTGCTTTTTAGATTGCATACTTGTTAACTACTTAAGCTGCATTTTTCCTTGATTATCATTATCTTATCATATCTCCACCAAAATTACCTTTATTCTAACCATAAAAACTGAATTGGTTGATTTGGATTGCATTGAGAATGTTTTGGTTTGATTAAGGTATGATAGTTGATAGCTTGCATTTAGGTATATCTTAGGATGCATATTTATGTTTGTTTTGCATGGTTTTAGCTTAGTCTAGTCTAGTTCTTAGGTTTTTAGGTTTTCTAGGAAATTCGGGTTATGCGCTTGTTTTGTTCAGTTTTGCAGATCTTTAGGTAAAGCATGGATGGGATGGATCTTAGATGATTGTGGTGGAGTTTGATGAATCTTAGCGTGATACGAGTGAACATTAGAAGAGCTAAGGCCCAAGAGCTTGAGGGATAAAAACGCTTAAACTCGAGCTATGCATTGGAGTCCTAGTTTTGACACCTCTATCTTGCAATGCTTGGTTTGGGAGCTATAGTGGTCAGATGAAGCTGAATTTGGTATCACTCGAAATCTAACTCGAAGAAATACAATTCATATTTTTACTCCGAGTCCAAATTCCAACTCGAAGGGGGTCAAAACAACTTCTGAAGTGTCGCCTGAATGCTGAACTGAGAAGTGCCGCGGGCTAGGAAGGCAGGGTGCGCGGCCGCACCACCATAAGAAGAGACCGCGCTATCATTTTCTCCGCGGATGAGTTGGGCCGTGAAGTTGGGATTCAATAGGGCTTTTATGATATTTTCTGACGTGTTGGATGTAATTTTGGGACAATTTGATCCTTGGAAACCTTTGGGGTATTTAAACCTTGTTTTTAGCTTTTCTTTCATAACTTGGAACATAATTTGGAGGCTGGGGTTTCTCTCTCAAGGAGTAACCTTTGGACCTTTTGTAAGTTTTTCTTAATTCAATCATGCATTGCTAAATCCTTTGTGTTTGACTAGTTATTGAAATCATAGATTGCATATTATTGTGAGGTTTGATTGATTCTCAACAACTTGAATAGGTTTTTTTCCCTGTGCTTAATTGAATCAAAGTTATTCTAGGGTTTTGTTAGCTTGATCACCTGCCCGTTCGCGGTTGATTAGATAAAGTAGCATCTATAATTGTTTGGACCCGTTCGGGCTATTCAATTGTAGAAGGGAATAAATCCACAAATAACTTAGATGTTTGTTTGCTCTAAGTGGTTGTTTCTATCGATAACTTGATTCATAAAGCTGTTGTTTAATTGAACCTAGACGTTGTTTTAGGTTGTTAAATGATTAGTGTTGTTTAGACTGTTAGTTCTTTCAACTATTTTTGAAGTTTGGGTCATAATCCTTAGTAGGATCATATTCCACAGTAGATTATTCAAGTGAATTGAGAATCAAGAGAATGAATGATCAATAAGCATATCTATGATGGATTTAACTAGGTTAACATATTTCTCTCATATATTTACAATCAACTTTGCATTCACATTTACTTTTCAATTTGTATCTTAGATTAGATAAACATTCGCTTAAACCCCCCCCCCCCCACATCTTAGTTACTTGGCACGTAAGTAATTACATAAATACACGAGTCTCTGTGGGATCGACCCTTACTCACCATTCTACTATGTTTGATTAAGTTAGGTTCTTTGATAGGTATAACGACCGCTAAAAATACATCATCAAATTTGGCGCCGTTGCCGGGGACTCGTTGTTATTTGTGTGTTTATTTGTGTGCTATTTTTGGTGTTGTGAACCTATCTTACGGTTCATAACACATGGTAGTTCATGGCTATCTTTGAGTGTAGGCAATTGGATGATGAACATTTTCATGAATACATTTATAGATTCCAAGACTGTGTGTATGAACATTGGATTTCGGGTTATCATCACTCTAAGAGGGAGTTATGTCAATACATATTTGAGGGTATGAACCCTAGGACTTTTAGTCTAGCCTGGTGTAAGAGCAATAAAAGACTACTGGATATGCAATTTGAGGAATGTTGGAATTTCTTTTTCTCCATGGGCTATCAAATGAAAGTTGAGGAGGAATCCACTAGACTTGAGTCGGACTATGAAGATGATTCTGATGTTAAGACTGAGTCTACTCCTGTAATTCAATTTGAGGAAACTATTGCTTTGAAGGAGGAGGATTGTTTCTCTAACAATGACAACTTCTTTGATGATGACATAGAGGATCATTAAGAAAAAAAATAAGAGAGATCACACCATTGAGGTTGTCAAGGCTCCATGTATCCTTTACCCCAATCTCTCACTCTTTGTTACTCCTAACAAACTTGAGGTAGAACCAAGTGTAGAGACTAAAGTGAAATCTCGAGATTACTTGGATTTCATCTTTGTTAAGAGTGGTAATGTTGATGAGTGCTTTGATCCATATAGTAAGTATTTTGAGTATCCACCTCTTGAGCTAAATTGGTTTCATCATATACCTTCTCATGAAATTAGTGCTCATACTTTTGATAAGTTGAAACGGTTTTTGAATGGTATATTATTCAATTTCAATTTATCATTGTGTTACTTATGCTTTTCTGAGATGTGTGCACATGGATTTGATCGGTTATTAAGGGCATTGAAAATGTCTAATCTTGTCAGATCATGCTAAGAGTCAAGCTAATGATGTCAAATAAGAGCTTCTTGGGAGGCAACCCAAGGCTTAGAGTGGTTTTGTTTTTCGGTTATAATCTTTTGCTTTTTAGGTTGTTTTTGTGTGTGTTTTAGATACCCAGGTTCGAAGACAGATTACTCACCACTACCACCGTCGGATTTCCAGCAATACCCGAATAGCTAGATCTTTGTGAGTTTTTCTTTTTCCCTTTGTTTTTACTTTACTTTGGGGACAAAGTATGTTTTAAGCATGGGGGAAAGGAATTACTTTTGCATTGCATATAGTTGCATTAGATTAGGCATATTTCAATTTTTGCATGCATTGATTAAAATCTTGAAAAAATGAAAAAAAATCAGAAAATTTGAAAAAAAAATACAAAAATATTGCATTTAGGTTCTTATTTCCCCATTGTTTGATACCTCTTGTGTTTCTATGCTAAGTATGAGTCCTAACCCATGATTTGCATGACTTGCTGAAGTTTATATGATATGAGCATGATCGTTGATTGATTACTTTGACTATAGGATGGAGCATGCATAATAGCTTGAGTTTTAGATTCATTCTGAAGTTCTAGACAAAAAAAATTGTCTTGTGAGAGTTTTTGGCCTTTCATTCATTATATTTGTTCTCTATAGTCTTGAGTGTATCAACATGATTTTCTAGCTCTAGAACTTGCGTATGAGTTATGACTCTTTTTCAAGCATACTTTATATGATTGAATGCATGACATTAAAATGATTGAGGCATTGTTTCTTATTAGCCTATTATTTTCCCTTCCTACCTTAAAAGATCCATGTTTTGACACCCCATTTTTTTAAGCTTTAAGCTTATTTTTAAGCTCTACAAAATTTTCCTATCCTATTAAGCTTGACCCATCCGGGATTTAGGACTTTAGGTTGTGTTTTTGTTTTGTGTGGGATTGGTATAAGTATTGGGGAGGTTGAAAAGAGAGGTGGAAAAGAGGAAATACAACTCTAGTGTGCAAAGTGAAAAAAAAATGAAGGTGAAAAATAAGTGCAAAGAAAAAGTGAAGTGTAAAAAGAGTTGAAAAGGGGCAAAAAGTGAAAAGAAAGAAAGAAGGAAGAAAGAAGAAACAAAGTGCTTAAATGTGTGTTTGGAGTTGGTAAAGAAAGTTTGGGAGTTTTAAGAAGAAAAGTGTGAAGTTTGGGTTTTAGGATTAGTTCTTTATCCCGAAATTAGCACCACAAGCCAAAATTGATCCTTTCCAAATTTCTCTTTACCTTGGCCCCATTACATCCCTTAAAAAGACCTCATGCTTATGGTAGTCTAGTTTTCATGGTTGATTTTGAGTGAAACACGTCCCTTAAACACTTGAGAGTGAGAGCAAACACATTGCCTTGGTGAGGTTTAGAATGGATGAATGGTCTTTGCTCTATGCTTGTTATAATGCATGCTATGATGTCTTGTTCAGGTTTTAATTATATGTTGAATTTCTCGATTGATTATGAGATGGATGCATGATTGTAATGGTGTTGTGTGATTTGGATTTATGTCTTGCTTGAAGACAAGCAATGGTTAAGCATGGGGGAATTTGATAGCTTGTATTTAGGTATAGTAAATGCATATTTATGTTTGTTTTGCATGGTTTCAGCTTAGTGTAGTCTAGTTCTTAGGTTTTTAGGTTTTCTAGAAAATTCGGGTTTTGCGCTTGTTTTGTTCAGTTTTGCAGATCTTTAGGTAAACAAGCATGGACGGGATGGATCTTAGATGATTGTGGTGGAGTTTGATGAAGCTTAGAGTGATACGAGTGAAGATTAAGAGCTAAGTAATAAGGGAAAGCAACACATGGAAGAAGAAGAGTTTGATATGCTTGCTACCTATCCTGGATCGAGAGAAGGCCACAATCTCCCGGGCCATTACTCATCTAGTAGTGGCCTTGGTTGAGGTCTTGGGGCTGGAATTCGACCACCGGCACAAGGGCACCAACCAACGCCGCCTAGGAAAGGTGCGCCCCTCAATGGGCGCGCCAACAACAACATCACAATGATTATGATAATGTGATGTATGGCTTTCAAGAGATGAGAAGCCCCAATGGCATCAATGCCCAAATTGAAAAAAGAGATATAAAGATCAAAATTGAGCCTTTCAATGGAGAGCTTAATCTTGAAAATATATAGAGTGGGAACAATCTACTACCGACATTCTAGATCACATGGGCTATAAAGAATGGGAAAAAGTGGTTGTTGTTGTTGCTACCCATTTTGTTGGAACCGCTAGAAATTGGTGGTCTAGATTGAAAGATGACAGAATGAGGAAGATTCTACCTCCTATTGAGACTTGGAACCAACTGAAGTTTGTAATGAAAGAGAAGCATGTGCCCAAAGAACACACCGGGCATATGAGGCTAAAAGTGGCCACTTGCAAACAAGGATTCAAGTCACCTACTGAGTAATTCAATGAGCTTGAAGATTTGAGTTTCAAGGCTGGAATTCATCATTCTCAAAGGTCCTTAAAGACCCAATTCATGGCTGGACTGAATCAAGCTATTAGAAACACACTTGAAGTGCAACAAATCAAGGATCTTAACATACTACTCCATTCAGCCTAATTGCTCCATGATCAGTTGCAAAGGAAGAAGAAAGAAGCTTGGAATACAACCAAAAGGTACCCTTCTAATTCTAGCTCAAATTCCAATTATTTTTCTTCTAACTCTTCTATGCAGCAAAAGGGAGCTCAAAGCTCACCAAAAACCAAGTACAAAAGCCCCTAGATGTCCCATTAATGGTCCTCAAATGCAACAAAGGACAAGAGACATTACATGTTTCAAGTGTCAAGGAAGAGGCCATTTAGCCAAGGATTGTCCAAATCTGAAGCAAGTGTTCCTAACCACCAATGGTGGCTATGTGAGTGATGAAGAACTACATCCAAATCAAGTGGCGGAGGAGAATGTTGGCTATGAAGAGGGCGACGTAGAGGCAATTGAACTTGACAATTCTGAATATCCTTTGATTTTGGTTACCATGAGAACTTTAACCTTGCAAGAAACACCTAGATTAGATGAAAGGAAAAATATCTTTCATATTAGGTGTACTATTTGAAATCAAGTGTTGTGCCTGATTATTGACAGTGCTAGCTATTGTAACATCATTAATGCTAAAGTAGTTGATCACTTACAATTGAAAACACAACCTAGAGCTACTAGTTATGGTTTAAATGGTATTAATGATTCAGATGGACCTAACTTAGTAACTCATCAATGCTTAGTCCGTGTTGACATAGGAACTTATATTGATGAAATTATGTGTGATGTGGTTAACACAGAATGTACTCATATTCTACTTGGTAGACCATGGTTATTTGATAAAAGAGTTATCTATGATGGCATGCTTAAAACAGATTTTTTTAACCATGATGGGAGGAGAGTTTCTCTCCTACCATTGTCGCCCCAAAAAGTGTTGCAAGATAAGGTACGCACGGACCAAGCATGAACTTTGAGATGTGCCAAAGAGGCACAAGAGGCCGCCGACATTGAGGTGGCCCAACGGCGCATCGCGCCCACACCCGCCGCTGAATCGGTGAAGACCAGCGCTTCCTAGCTTCCATTCGGGCGCTCTGGCCCAAATTTTGACACAACCTCAGAAACAAGTGGAGCTACTGATTGGGACAAAACGCCCACAAAAGATGCCTGGATCGTCGAAAGTGCCGCAACACACTCTTGAACACGCTGCCAACGCCGCTGTTGAGACGAAAAATGGGATGTCTCCCAATTTACATGGGCGTTTTGGCTCAAATTTTGGGAGAAATTCTAAAACCGAGGGAGCTACAAATAAAGAAGAAAAATGCCAGAAAAAAGATGCCAAAAACAGCTTGAAAGACAGAGTTGAAAAACGCTCTTTAGTTACCGAGTCTAGTACTTCTTTCGCTATTTTTCATTCTTTTTGCTTAATGCTTATGAGGAGATAAATACTTATTGTTAATCAATATATTTCTAATCTTCCCAATTGTATTCAAGATCTCTTACAGGAATTTGAGGATATCATGCCAGAAGAGTGGTCTACAAACCTTCCACCAATAAGGAGCATTGAGCATCAAATTGATTTGGTGTCTGGTGCTTCTTTACCAAACTGTGCAGCCTATAAAGCTAGTCCAGAGGAGACCAATGAGATATAAAGACAAGTGCAAGATCTCATGGATAAGGGCTATGTGTGTGAATCCCTTAGCCTTTGTGCTTTGGTGCCAAAGAAGAATGACACTTGAAGAATGTGTGTTGATTGCAGGGCGATCAACCAAATAACAATTAAGTACCGCCATCCCATCCCTAGAATGAATGATATGATTGATGAATTGCATGGTGCAAATTTCTTTTCAAAAATTGATTTAAGAAGTGAGTACCATCAAATTAGAATGAAAGAAGGGGATGAATGGAAAAATGCCTTTAAAACTAAGTATGGATCATATGAATGGTTAGTAATTTCTTTTGGACTAACTAATACACCTATTACTTTTATGAGGCTTATGAACAATGTTTTAAGAATATACTTAATAAATTTGGTGTAGTCTACTTTCATGGACATCCTAGTTTATAGCAAAACTTTGCATGAACATGTAGATTATCTTAAGACTGTTTTGGGCACTTTGAGGTTAGAAAAGCTTTATGTTAACTTAAAAAAGTCTTCTTTCTATTTGGAATCTACAATTTTTCTTGGTTCTGTTGTCTCTAGGAGTAGATTATAGGTGGATGAAGGCAAATTCACATACTAGTGGTCAACCGAAAAAAATTAATAGATAAAATGTAACGAAATTCTGGTAAAACAACATATTATATGGTCGACCGAGCTCGAAATGTTTGTTCGATGCCCTAGACTGCTAGACACTAGTGATCTGTCCAGTCCTTGAAGATGAGCATGATATAGAGAGTCACATTCAGCATGGCTATAGCAGAAACAAAACCTGCCACCCGCATCACTCGTTGGATGGCCACCTTTGTTCTCGAGTTGCTCAGCTTTGCGGGAAATGTCCTTGCACCAACTTCATTCCCCTCAAGGTCCACAGTCACCCCCACGTCCTGATCTTGGTTTGTCTGTCGTCTGGCTGGCCTCATAATAGCAGTACCCCTACAATGAATATGAATTACACCACGATCATATATAAGAACCGCTTCGATTGAGCAGCACATTCACGAAAGCAACAGCGTGGCACGCAGAGACAGAATGACGCAAGTGAATGGCTTAGATAAAATTTCAGAAGATTGCATTATTGTACTTGTTCATGTCTATATACTTGATCCAACAAATGAATGGCAGAGAAGTAGGTCTGTCAATGGGTTGGGTTATGGGCGGGTGGAACACTTCCACCACCCGACCCGCAAGTTAAAACCCCCAACCCGACCCACCCGTCACTCATGAAATGTTCTACCCGTCACTCAAACCACCCGTCACCCATTAAATGGGTGATCCGTTCACCCATATAACCGTAGTATATTTGTTGTATTTTATGTCTATAAATAAAGTTCCATACATAAACTAAAATATCTTTATCAGGAGAGGTGATGAGCGACGACAATATCTTTATCATGTAAAATTACTAGGGTTAGAATTACTTAGAAAAAAGAACAGAGGAAAATAAATGGGTTATCTAGGAAACAAATAGGCTCATTAATCAAAGGCCTGAAATGGGTTATATTGGTGACTTCAAAGGCCCACACACATTAGAATTATGGGCTGAAATGGGTTATACGGGTGATTTGGGTGAAACGGGTGATGGGTTGGTTGATCTGTCGGGTTATTGGGTGATAAAATCTCACCCTTACCTAACCCATAACCCGTTTCACCTGTCACCCGAACTGCCCATCACCCGCTTTGTTTGGATTTTCGCCCGTTTATTTCGGGATTTCAGGTGAGTTAAATGGGTGGGTCGGTCACTCGTGGATAATTAACAGCCCTACAGAGAAGTTTGACTGACCTCTCAAGGAGCCCCGTTTCTTTGGGAGCGAGAGGCGGCTTCTTTAGAGGTTTTTTGACTAGATGCATAGACCCTTGAGCATCCCACACCATCTCATACTCGCAGTCCTCATCATCACTCTTCTGCTTCGTGCCGCCACTCACTAACTCGTTTGTTGCTCCCACAAAAGCACCAAGGAAGTGCCCTACATCTATGCCTTGCGAAGGCCAAAGTAACAGCACCAGAAGCGTAACAGCGCATAAAATTGCATACCTGGCACATAATTGAAAACCAGAAAGACCACTTAGGATAGGATCCAGGATATATGTACTTGTACACATCTTAAATTTAGTTAGTTAGAGAAACAGCGAACAGATCGCGTTACCATATGTAGATAAAGGTCTGATTCGGAAGATAGCACAGTTGAGTATTCACCGCACTTTCAGGAACAGAACCATTTGTACTTGAAATGTTATTTGCAGATAATAGCATCAAGGATGGAGATAAGTTCCCCTGTTGCCAGCTGACTGTGCCAACTGTGTGCTATGTCACATCATAAACAAGAGTCAATATCCACATACGCTAAAGGATTCTATTCTATGGAAGTCAGGCAGCAACTGACCTCCTTAACGGGCCCATTTTTCGTCACGTGAGTGACCGAGCATTGGTCATGATCATGACCAGAGAGGACAAGTACCTGGTTAAACACCCAAAAATGCAACATTATGGTAGTTTCAACACCCCATTCCGTTTCACTCATTTGGACAACATCCAAATGTTGTGATGGATATAAGAAAGAGATCTTACGGGTTGGAGGAGGTCCAACAATTTTTTTGAGGATTCCTCAGTCACATAATTCTGGTATCTGCATCAACAAATGCAGTTTCAATCAATCCAAAAAGGTCACAAATAAATCATCATAGAGCTAGAACTGTATATCACTTTTTTAGGGGTGTAAGATTCAGTTGGAGAAGATTACACTATCTCCTTGTCCTTCCCAGCAAAAGCAATCCTCTAGACAGTAAAAGGACAAAAACAACAAGTTCTGGCTTTAGCTACTGATAGTATACACCACTCAAGTTCAGAAGAAAAGAGAAGATTTGTGGCTTTAAGAGGTACCTGATCAATAATTGGTGAAGCACGATGGGGGCCACAAGGAGTCTGATCAGGCCGGTATAATGGAATGTGTGTCAACAACACTCTTGGATTTGATTCTATGTAAGAAAGAAGCAAAAATACCTCAGAACTTGGTTATTATTTGCAAACATATATTCTTTTTGGTGAGATTTAAAAACTAAATCTGGATGGCATATCTAAAGCCATAAAACGGATAGCTTTAAAATTACAAATTTTCAGTCTTGGTATGAAAAGAAAGGCTAAAATGTCACCCAGACACGGAATATATCAACAAAGCAAATTTTAGGTCTCAGCGTGATTCCTTGTTAATTTCGAGACACGGAATATATCAACTAATTTCTAAGTAATTTACAGACTCTGCAAATGTCACCCTGACACCCACTGATCTAATGTGAGCAGAATGGGAAACGGTACTGTCTTCTCCACTGCCTAGTATATCAAACAGGACAAAGAAAAGAAGTCAGTAGGCTCGAGGTTGTGAATTTCGAATGAAATAACTGAGATGCTTTGACATACCCATTTGGACCTTTTTCACAAAATCCCATGTCAGAGACGCTAGAGCCCTGCCTTTGTTACCTGCAGTTAAATAATTTCACGTGAACAACCTAGATAAGTAAGAAGCCAGAATGCAACTTCTAACAACATTTTATAAAAGTTTTCACTGCAACAAAGTATCATTGCATCAAATAGATGATATTACTACAATCCTCCAAACAAGATTTATACCCCTTCAATCAATATAAGAAGTTTAGGGGTAGGATGTGTATCCCCAAGCTAAGACAAAGGAAGCCTGATAGCAACAGGAATTATACATTGCTCATACATAAGGGACTCCAAACACTACAGCAGTCACAGAAATTGAACTCACGATTATTTCATCCAGTGTCCACCCCCCCCACCCCCCACCCCACCCCTATAATTTAGGGAGATGTTATAGTCAAATAGATTTCAACCATTTTGCTATTCTTGGTGATCAGTGGCACCCTCATGCTCATTGGCTTTTATACACTGCCTTTGATATGGATTTAGTCCCTGTATCAATTTTGGTGCATTCTAACTAAATTCAGTTATTATTGTCACAGATTTCAGTTTTTCTTGGATCTATTGGGCGTACCCCCTTTCCCTTGGGGAGGGGTACCCCCATCTTGACCCCCTAGATTCCGTTGTAGGGGAGCCTCACTGGGTCAATGATGATGATGATGGTTTTTTTGGGCTAGATATCATTGTAGTATGTTTGTTATCCTTGAAACAAAAGTTAGTAGAGATAATAAAGACAGGATTGCTAAACGCTTATCTAAGGATAGAGCCATGATACCTTACTCCTACACACTTCCTTCCACAGATATAATTTAGGGCCATGTGACCTTACTCCTACAGACTGATAAAAGAGCCTCAGTTTAGTAGAACTTACTCCTACACACTTCCTTCTACAGATAATTCACTGTGATATGAACTGCAAGAAGGAAAAGGTCATGTTTGAAGCTTCCTTCATGTATGTTTTCAAAGAGAAACAAAAAGATACACCCTTGGGAGTTTCTATGCGAAAAGGCCAATCTGACCTCCAATCCATAAATGGTTGCAGGAGACTTCGAGTGTATATGCTACTTGAAGAAGAGAAATTCTTTTCTGCTCAAATGGCTGCTTACAATACTGATGAACTGCAGAGACTAACCTAAAAGGCAAGTATGAGCGAGTTCAAATATGCAAGAGCTTACTGCACCTAGTGTAATGGAGACAACATGATTGGATGTAAACTACATAAGTGCCTTAGCAAATGACAAATATAGGGAGATCTTTTATCACTCTAGAGCATAATCTCAGACTAAACAAAATCAAAAAGTATTAATCCAGGGGGTGGACAAAAACAAGTAATGATGACTAAAAGACCGGATGAAGCAACTCACGAATCCAGTTCAGAAATGCCAATTTGTGCTTCACATGACCAGTATCCAGCTTCAATAAACCTTGGAAGAGGCTATGTCTCAATATGGAGAAAGAAACAGCGGGGACTTTCTTGAAACAAGTTAATGCCACAGGAGCTGTGAATAGGCTGCTTATACTTTACGGTGGGGAAGACACTTTATGGAGGGAGCTCATAGCCAAGCATGTGCTCTATCAGTTACCAATCCTTTTTGATATGAAGTTAAGGAAGTAATACAGTATATGGGTATCTACAAATCTTGAGGTACAATGGCCTATGTAAAGCCATTGGGATATTTTTGGAGAGGATGTATATCAAGCTGTGCTAGATATTTTCAGGAAGGGTGAATTGCTAAGGTAACATAATGCCAGTCTGATTAATTTCTAAAGTGAGTAATCCCCTTTGTCACTGATCTGAGACCCATCTCTTTTTGCATTATCTTGCAAATAACTATCACTAAAAGTTGCTAGCAGACAAGAGTAAAATCAGTAGTGCAGAATATTGTGGATTTTAATAAAGGGCATTCATTCCAAGAATGTCCATAGCTCATAATTAAATTATCACCCATGAGCTATTCAAAAACTATTGACCCAAAGGGCTTGTCTCCCAAATTTACCAATAAATTAGATATCCACAGGGCTCTTTTGACTGTGTGAAATGGCGTTTTATCAGACCAAATCTTAAATTGTCATCGTTCACAACTTAAGAATCCATGAAAAGCAATCAGACACAGAGCACAGATCACACGGAAGAAACAAACGGGAGCAGAACCTCAACATCTACCTTATAGTAATAGGAAAGCAACCAAGAGGGCATTTTGACTGATGGCATTAAAGAAGTTATGAGATTCATAATTACAAGTGTCAAGTGAAGCAGAGAAATATAGAAGGGATGAAATATCTGTTACCATCTATAGCTTGGCCATCAATGGCAATGAAATCAAGTTTTCCAATAGTGATCTTATAGTTTCTTGTTCCAAACACTTTCTCATAACGTTTGACAACCTGCAAAGAAAATTTTAGTGCAATGCAGTAAAGAACGAAATAATTTATTACATTTTTGGTTCACTCTCAATGTTTAAAGGCATTTAAATATTCGACTCTCCATTACTAAAGATGATGAGTAAATGCACTAGAAGTGTTAACAAAATTTCATTATAATAGGAGAACTTTGCATATATCAATGGAAACTACATTTGCTCAAGTATGTATTTCCATTCTGCAAAAGTGTAATCTTCAAAAAATGGTTTCTACCTCTGGCTTATTGAAGATACGTGCAGCATAGCCAACATCATGGTTCCCAGGAATGTAAAACACTTCCATGCCATTGATCCTTTCTAGCGTATTCAGACCAAAGATATGCTTAAAGCGACTTAATGAGTCCTCCCACCTATTGATACATACAATGTCAACAGATCAGTACTTACTCTTCACAAATTATCTTGAAAAGCGATCATATTCATATCCTCGTATTGTTGGTTTTCCCAAGAGTTAGTATCAACCAAATAAGCATTATTCTAGCATTTCCCTCTTTAAGCATTTCAACCTAGCAATATAGTGAAAACACATTCAGTACTTACTCTTCATCAGACAAAATATGCCCTCCATCGAAGTAGTCACCCAAGAACAAAATAACATCAGGTTTCAAGGGCAAAATTGATCCAACAATTGCTCTGCGCATGTACAAGTCAGAGTAGAACTGTACAGTCTCCAACGCGAGTGATTTTGGAGCAAGTGGAAGGGAGGTTCTATCCGTAAGCTGTTAAAGGAGTACATTATAATGTACATCATAAGCTTATGAGCAAATTATGAACAATAAAATGAAGGAATGAAAAAATACTGCACACATATTGCATAGATGTATTAGGATACATACAAATATACAAGCTAACCTGTGGATCAGCGATAACAGCTACTTTTACTAGATCACCATGACTACCATCTCCGTTTGTCTGAATCATAAACTAGAGAAACAAAAATTAGCATAAAAATCATAGTTATTTCGTTGCACAGGTTAGAAACGAAATAGTGCAACTCATCAAGAAAATCAGAGGAAAACAAGATCTGAAACATTGAGAGATTAAGGAAATGAGAAGGGGTTAACCTGGGGATCACTGAGATGAGGCCAGGAACAGGACCAAAGATAAGGAACCCAGAAGGCAAACATCTCACCATATAGAAGGGTGACTGCCCAAATTCCACAGAAGAAAAGGGTCAACCTCCATGTCTTCACTCTCATTTTTGCTTGATGAGGAACCTCAAATCAGTCGAAACGCGAGAATTTATCCCCGCTATAAACATATGTACAGTACATGTCGGAGATTTACACAAGCACTGACGCACACAACAAGGATGCTCTAGAATTTTAGTTATTTGACGATACAAAAATAAAATATTCTAGAATTTTAGTAGATATATAATAATTTTCTATATTTTTTTTCAAAATAAAAAATTAAAACTATATTCTCTAAAAAAAAAATTCAACTCTAAGAAATTCTATTTGAGAAAATCCTACATATATTATAATTATTATTTTATATATAAAAATATTATATTATAAAATTTAATTTGACAAATAGGAAGAAGCCATAATTTATTAAAAACATTTAATGCATTTCCCAAATATTTTTAGGGAATTCCCTAAATATAGGGAAGAGACATCAACTTTTGGGTATTTTCTCTAAAATAGAGAATACAATGGAGAAATCGTTGGACCTTAAAATAGGCTCAAATTCTCCAAAAGCACATCCAAGAATTTAGAGAATCCATTGGAGATGCTCTAAATGCAAAACTAAACGAAATAATAGATATATTTTTTTCTTAAAACCACCCGCTAAAGGGTAAGAAACCACTTACTAAACAACTATTTATTTTGACACATCTAAGTAAACATAATTTTGTCATAGATAACTACACTGCCGTCTATTCCGTTAACTTTCTCGTTAAATTGTGTGATTTTCCCATATAACACCTTTGTTTATAAAAAAAATTATAAAATTTACCATGTTTATCTTAAAAGCGATGGGTTGGCTAGATCCCCTTTATCTTCTCCATTGAGTTTGTCGATTGAACACTTTTCAAACTAAATACACTCTCGAAGGCAAATTCGAAGACGAAGTGGAGTGGGGGGTTGAATCGTCACTACTAGCGTTTTGCATATTCCGAATTCGGGAGCCCTCAAGGTAAGTTTATGGGCCACTTGTGTTCTAAGGTTCTTTGATTTAGGGTTTCTTTGATTTTGCATGCTTTGGGTGTGTGGTTTGTGACACCCTTATACCCTAGGACGTATACTTTGTAATAACTTTTTCTCTTATATAAACAAATTCTTGATGAGTTGCACTATTTCGTTTTTCTCTAAAGGATTTAATGGTAATCTTGTTGATGATAGAGAGGATATTACTTCTGAGATTTTGCAGTTTTATATTGGGTTGTTTCGTACAGATTTTCTTTAAAAGATGTTGATTTCCAAAGTTGTAAAGGAGTTGTTATTGTAACACCCCGTCTTTAAATAGGGGCGCTACTCGGTAGTAGACCTCACTAGCTACTACCTAGGCTAGTTTGACAACGGGTTCACTTGGATCTTGCAACTCAGGCACGACGAGAAAACATGAATAAAATATCCAACCGATATTTATAAAACCCAAGTATAGAAAAACATGCATGAAACCCAAAACAACATAATTTACAACACTTCCTAGAAACATTTCATTAACATACCACTACCCTTTCTTTATCAAAATAACACATTATTCAAAAGATAACAAAAAGTATACCACCATTTCTCCCAACCGAACCCATCCTAATGACACAACCTTCAACGACCTGTTCCATTGTTCAGCCGAGGTTCCATCATGGGTCCCTTGTCTTTACCTGAACCTAAAAAAAAAAAGTCCCCGAAAGGTCAGCTACCATTCTAATACAAGCTAAAATCCATACAGTACTAGTAAGACGTTTAAAAACCAATCAATTGTCTAAAATATACACAAGCAAGGTTCGCATGATTACAACACATATCAGTTCTAAATTCATACTTCACTTCCCATAGATCATAAACATAGATTATAAACACAAATCACATATCAAACTTCCATACACATTCATACATACAAGTCCAAGCAAAACAATACAACCATTCTCTCATAGTTCCATTCTATGGCGCTTATTTACCCTATGTCGCAGGTGCCGAGGCGCGACCTCCCACCCTTTACAATTCCATCCTTCTAACCCCGGGTCAAGCCTCCTCGGGAGCACTTGCCCAAAACACAGATAGCTTTACTTTTGAAGGGGCACGATTCTCTGTCACATAACCATACGTAGCCATCACTTCAACCCAGAGGACTACGCACATGGCCATGCCGAGAACGGTACCAACATAGAGAAAATATTCGAACGTTTCACATTCGATGAAAGCCCAATGAATTCCTTTTCACACATATCATACACAAGTAAACCTTTTTCATAGAACAATCACTTAGGGACTAGTTCCCCAAAACCAATCCTACAAGTACAACATGAAGTCTAACAAGTATTGAATGGAAACTGAGCAAGTCGTAAGCGACTTACCTTGAAGACGAATTCTCTAGGCCAACAAACAATAACTAACACGCAAAGTGGGCCCCTGTCTAAAACATATAGTTTGTTTTTTCCCCTTGTCTCGGATCACGACCTAGGACCCATGCTCCTATATGCATATATATACCCCAATGAATAATAATAGCCTTTTAACTGTTACAAACTCTAACCCTAAAATCAACAAAAAGCCAGGATGCTTTATAACTTCTCTTGTATAATTCCAAATCCTTTAAAACTTGGCAAGAACATACTAGATATATAAAAGAACATATTTCTATTTCAAACCTTTGTGAAAAACTGGATCAAAGGTCTCCCTAATATCATTACAAAGCAAAACCCTAGAATTACTCTGAAATCTTTTATCGAATATAAATCCAATATCAAAAATACTCTCTAAAGACTATAAATCAACTGGTTTTCAAATCCAAATCAATTGTAAAGCCAGATCTGGAAAATTTAGTAAAATCTAAACAAACTATTAACTAATTAAAACTTACCATATCACACCTGAACTCCAAAATCCAACCCAACAGATGAATCCCGCACCAGATTCTCTCTCTCTCTCTCTCTCTCTCGTCAAAGAACAAATGTAGAACATGTTCATGTATATATATAAAAAAGAAGTCGGCTAATCTTTATAGCAATTTACGGTTTCTACCCTCAAATTTTCTTAACTACAAACTTTATCCTGAAATAATTATTAATTAGTTTTAAGTTAAAAACTTTTCAAAATATAATTATTTTAAATTAAAGATTAAAAATCAAATACTTTTATATATTCGAGATTACTTATAAGCTAAGTAATCCCAACATGAAATTCAAGGAGCGTAAAAATAGAATTAAAAAATATCAAAATATTCTCGAATATTACAGTTATAGAGTCTTCTGCTTGCAGTACCTTATGGGAACTACCAAGTGAAGCTATTGTTAAGCAAGCAAACTAGGAAATTGGAAATAACAGATCTCCTGGTCCAGACGGGTTTGGTAGCTTTTTCTTTAAAGATAGCTGGGATGTAATAAAGCCTGACCTTATGGCAGCAGTGTCTAAATTCTTCATCTCTAGCAAGTTGTTGAAGCAATTTAATGCCTAGTTTTATTAGTCTCATACCCAAGCTTGAGAAGTCTTTTCTTGTTAAGGAATTTCGTCCAATTTCTTGCTGTAAAATCTTCTTAAAAGTTATATCCTAAATTTTAGTGCACAAGATAAGACATTTCCTTGATACAATTGTTGGAGTTAATCAGGGTGCTTTTGTACATGGCAGAAGTATTGCTCATAATGTTTTTGGTGAAGGGTTATGAGAGAGAGGGCGTGTCACCTAGATGCTTGATTCAGGTTCATCTCTAGAAAGCATATGATTGAGTCAGTTGGAGCTATCTTGAGAAGACTTTGATTTACTTTCAAGTTCCTGAGAAGCTAGTTAAGTGGATAATGCAATGTGTGTCAACTTCCTCTTACTATATTATTGTTAATGGAGAGGCAAAAGGTTAATCCCAAGAAAGAGAGGTTTGATGCAGGGTGACCCCTTGTCACCTTTTCTTTTTGTTCTCGTTATGGAGATGTTCCAAAGGAAGCTTGCTTTGCTCAGTAAAAGAAAGGGGTTCTGTTGGCATCCTAAGTGTAAGAAGATGGGTCTGGTGAACATTGCCTTCATTGATGATTTGCTATTTTTTTTTTGCAAACCTACAGAAGCCACTCTTAAGCTCATTAAGAACTGTTTGTTAGAGTTTGGAGAAGAAGCTGGCTTAATTGCAAATTCAGCTAAAAGTAAGGCCATTTTTGGAGGTATTTCTGCAGTAGAGAAGAATCAATATTGGGCCTTGCTTGTTATTCAGCTTGGGGTATTTCCTATCAAATACCTAGGGTTTCCTTTACACTCCAAGAAATTAAAGATTGGTAACTATTCTCCTTTAATTGGTAAAATTACTGGTCTCATTCAAAAGAATATTATTAGAAAAATCTCTTATGCTGGAAGGGCTCAGGTTATAAGATCAATGATTGAAGGGATAGCTTCCTTTTGGATGCAAGCTCTTTTGCTTCCTAAAAAAGTCATTATCAGGATTAGTGGCATTTGTAGATCCTATCTTAGTATCTTTGGTCGGGTTTGAGTGAGAGTAAGAGGAGCTTGGTGGCTTGGAACAGAGTTTGTAAACCTTTTGTTGAGGGAGATTTGAATATCAAGGAATTTCTATCTTGGAAGGTGAATCGGTGGACTTCCTAGGTGGCTCATAATCAGATGAAAAGAGTTGACTTCTAGAGGATAGGATTTTCTAGTAAAGACTTTTGGATTTGGAGAGCTTTATTAAGGCTGAGAAATAATGTTATTTGCTCACTAAATCTTGATCTGAATAGGATGAACATTTCTTACTTTACAAAGAAGTGTTTTAAGGCAAATTGTAAGATGGATTGCAATGCTGTCTATGATCTATTTAGAGACCATTTGCCTGTGTTAGCTTGGTGCTCGGTGATTTGAAAAGGAATTCACTCCAATAAATGATCTATGGTCTATGAGGTTCTGGATAGCAACCCTTCAAAGACTTCTCACGGCTGAAAAGCTTTTTAAATGGGGAATTATTCAGGAAACCAAATGTGCTCTCTGTGGACAAGATGGAGAAATTGAGACTCATCTATGGTTCTCTTGCAATTTTGTGCAACAAGTTGAAAATAAAGAGTGGGATTGGTTTGGTGTTCATGTGAGATTTCATAACCTTGTAAACTGGTGGGATTGGTTCATTTGCTCTTCCAGTAGAAATAATAATATCTATCAATCTGCTAAGGGGGCTGATGAGCATCGTTTACTTCACTTGGCAAACCAGGAATGAAGGACTTTAGATATTTGAGTTTGTGCAAATGAAATCGTTACAAATTGCAAGATGAGGCTGACTGTTAAGCTCAATTTGAACGGAAGAAGAGGCCAAGCTTTTAGAAGAAGACTCCAACTGTAATGTTCTGTTTTTTTCCTGGTGGTTTCTTTTGTGGTTTTGGTTGATGAGTGTGAAGACAAATCCTCTCTCTTCCATACTAAACGTTTTTTCTGGTGATGTAAAGTGAGATTGCTCCTACATTTTTGCTTCGTGTCCTTAGTACACTGGAGTGCTTTTGTATGAGAATGGTGTACTTTAAAAGGACCTTGCAGGGAGGTTGATAGGTCTTCTTCTGGGTTTGTGAGTGCTTTGTTGAGGTTGCTTTGGGCTGGGTTTTTTGAGCAGTTGTTGTGTTAGACACTTCCCCTTGCTTCTTGTTTGTGGAGTAGTTTACTGATGTAGGCATCAAGGACAAAATAAGGTCATGTTCCACGACAATGCACTGCTCTCTTGTTGGCTTTGAGTGTGTTTACATCAGGACAAGCCAACTAAGAGACTTGCTAGGATCTTAGGAAGTGTTTTAGGTTTTGTTTGGTTGTACTTTGGTTTTCAAGTTATTCTTGTACTTTCCCCTCTTCTTTCTCAATATATTTTACCACTTGCAAAACAAAAGAGTGTAATGAGCATCAGCAGAATTAATCCTTGTTTACATCACTTTTATAAATTTGGTGGACATTTCAATGAAATAGGCCTCTAGCATGTTTCACATTACATATATATATATATATATATATATATATATATATATATATATATATATAATCTTGTTTCTTCAGCATCAAACTTGTAAGAATTAAGAGGTGCTCAGGTTTGTAGAATAACACACAAACTAGAAGGTGTATTAAGAAGTTTATCATTTCAAAGCTTGCAATTACAATCTTGCCGAATTCGTGGCTAGAAGACGTATGTTAGAAGCCAAACCATGTTTAAATCTGAGAGTGTGTTCCCAATTTTTCTCTTCCTTTTTTTTCCTATCCTTCAGGGACGCAAAGTTTTTCCACTAAGGGCACTCTTCTCCAACGCCGTCCTAGAATTTGGGAAGGCTATTACACAGCTACTACAAACTGGACTTACATACATAGGCCAATCTTGCATGTTATCACCTAAAACACATACGAAGAATAAGCAATCAGGTGTCCCATTACCAAGATTTCACCGATTTTGCTTCTTTAATATTGCAATCAAGAAGCTAGTATGCCATATATCAAATGCCTAGACAGTCAGTGTGTGTCGGTGTGTGCAAGATAGCGTACTAGTCATAAGTCAGCAGTTTCAGATGTATATGATCAACTTAGTTCACCGTGAACTAGGAATAATTAGAAACGAAATAGTGCAACTCATCAAGAAAATCAAAGGAGAACAAGATCTGAAACATTGAGAGATTAAGGAAATGAGAAGGGGTTAACCTGGGGATCACTGAGATGAGGCCAGGAACAGGACCAAAGATAAGGAACCCAGAAGGTAAACATCTCACCATATAGAAGGGTGACTGCCCAAATTCCACAGAAGAAAAGGGTCAACCTCTATGTCTTCACTCTCATTTTTGCTTGATGAGGAACCTCAAATCAGTCGAAATGCGAGAATTTATCCCCGCTATAAACATGTGTACAGTATATGTCCGAGATTTACACAAGCATTGACGCACACAAGGATGCTCTAGAATTTTAGTTATTTGACGATACGAAAATAAAATATTCTAGAATTTTAGTAGATATATAATAATTTTCTATATTTTTTTTCAAAATAAAAAATTAAAACTATATTCTCTAAAAAAAAAATTCAACTCTAAGAAATTCTATTTGAGAAAATCCTACATATATTATAATTATTATTTTATATATAAAAATATTATATTATAAAATTTAATTTGACAAATAGGAAGAAGCCATAATTTATTAAAAACTTTTAATGCATTCCCCAAATGTTTTAGGGAATTCCCTAAATATAGGGAAGAGACATCAACTTTTGGGTATTTTCTCTAAAATAGAGAATATAATGGAGAAATCGTTGGACCTTAAAATAGGCTCAAATTCTCCAAAAGCACATCCAAGAATTTAGAGAATCCATTGGATATGTTCTAAATGCAAAACTAAACGAAATAATAGATATATTTTTTTTTCTTAAAACCAACCGCTAAAGGGTAAGAAACCACTTACTAAACAACTATTTATTTTGACACATCTAAGTAAACATAATTTTGTCATAGAGAACTACACAACCGTCTATTCCGTTAACTTTCTCGTTAAATTGTGTGATTTTACCATATAACCCCTTCGTTTATAAAAAAAATTATAAAATTTACCATGTTTATCTTAAAAGCGACGGGTTGGCTAGATCCCCTTTATCTTCTCCATTGAGTTTGTCGATTGAACACTTTTCAAACTAAATTCTCTTTCGAAGGAAAATTCGAAGACGGAGTGGAGTGGGGGGTTGAATCGACACTACTAGCGTTTTGCATATTCCGAATTCGGGAGCCCTCAAGGTAAGTTTATGGGCCACTTGTGTTCTAAGGTTCTTTGATTTAGGGTTTCTTTGATTTTGCATGCTTTGGGTGTGTGGTGTGTGACGCCCTTATACCCTATGACGTATACCAACTGTAGATCTAGAACCAACTCCGATATCAAAAACACTATCTGAGAACTATAATTCAATTAATTTTTGAATCAAAACCAACTGTAGATCTAGATCTTGAAAAACCCGATTACCAAATTACGCTTGTACTTCGAGATTAAAACCCGATTGAAGAGATCTTGTACCAAATCCAACAAAAATCATAAAATCTCATCTCCTTCCTTATTAGCTCTCGAATTCCCAACTCTCTGCACTCCCTTTTAATTTTTGGTTCGTTCCTTATTGTGAAAGGACGTCAATTCCAAACGAAACACACATGTATATAATGACGATCGAAGTCGGTTCGAAAGTCGGAAAAAATTAATACAAACCCCATTTTTCACCCTTAAATCTCCTTTACTATAAATTTTACCCTAAATTAATTATTAATTAACTTTTAGTTAAAAACGTTTTAAAAATATAATAAACATAATTAGAAAAAAATATTATTTTTAAAAATGCACTATATATTATGCCAATATGCTATTTATATGCTCTTAATATTATATGAATGCAGAATGACGTATGCACTTTGGTCGGAGATGTTACATGGTGTTCTAGGATTTCTCTTTTATCAATTTTACAAATTGGGTGTGTATTGGTGTTGATTAAGTTTTAGGGCTTTCGTATGTTGATAAAATGACGAAATATGAAATCGGGTATGTATTGGTGTTGATTCAGCTTCAATGGATCGAAGTGATGTGTGTGTGCTGATTTATAGGCCTCAAAAGATGATGCTTACTATTAGATTTCTATATCATGGAGTCTTTATGTTTATTTAGGGTTTGTGGTCCAAGGTCTATATATTTATGTTTATTTAGGGTTTTGGTCTAATGTGTGGTCCAAAGTCTGCATATTCATGTTTATTAGGGTTTTGTGGTCCAGGGTTTGCATATTCCTGAGGACTATGTGGTTGATCTTGTGGTTGATGTGTTTAATATAAGAATTGAGTCTGACTTGTTTAGGGGCCATATTGGAGGACTATGTAGTTGATTTGAAGCTAATGTGTTTAACATTTAGGGTTCAGTTTAGCTAAAAGAAGGAGAAAGCTATCATTGAGGACTATGTAGTTGATCATGATGCTCATGTTTAACATAAGAGTTGCTTAATATTATGACTTGCTTAGGGGCATATTAGTAAATTTTGACACAACAATTGACTTTTGGTGGCATGACGTTTATGACACTCATCAATATCTTGGATTATTATGACACTCGTCAATATATTTTCCATTTTCCGGAGGTGGTAGTGTAATATCGTGCTATTTCTATAGAAGAATATCCAAAGAATATTTTTTAAAATAAGGATTTCTTCATTCTGTTACACTCGAAATTTAAAGTTTTATCTTTAAAAGCATAAATAAATAAAATCTACAAATAAAATTATTTGATAAATAATTTGACAAATTTTAATAATTAATAAAGACAGGACGTGTAAATTGATAAATTTCTTAACAAAAATAAAATTACAAATAGGTCACGGACGAGAAGACTAATATTCCATGTTATCATTTCTACTCAATTATAAGGGGGATTTTAATAAATAGCCCTTATATAGGGGGCTAATTGCCCTTTAATTGAGTTGTATGTTTAATTGACGAGGTAACCCTCACCCCCCCCCCCCCACCTTTTTGGTCAACAAAAAGAAATTTGTCCGACATTTACTTTTGTTACCAAAAACTTTTTTTCAACATAAAAAATCTAGTTAACAAAAAAAATTGTCAAGCGAATCAACTAGGTTGACCGCTCGTTGACTGTCAACAAAAAAATGGCAATAATTACAAAAAAATGTCAACAAAAGGATCTTTGTTGACAAATTGTCAACAAAAGAATCTTGTTGACAAAATGTGAACGTCAGTCAACAAACAATTATTTTCAACATCAACTAACAATTATTTCAACGTCAACCAACAATTATTGTCAACAACCATCAACAATTGTTGACAACAATTATTGTCAATGTCAATAAACAATTATTTTCAACGTCAACAAACAATTATTTTCAACGTCAACTAACAATTATTGTCAACGTAAACAAACAATTATTTTCAACGTCAACTAACAATTATTGTCAACGTCTACAAACAATTATTGGCAACAACCGTCAACAATTGTTGACAACAATTGTTATCAACATCAACAAACAATTTTTACGAGGGAAAAATTGTCAACAAATTCAGTTTTTACAAAAAAGTGTAAACAAATTCCTTGTTGACAAAAACTTGTCAACAAAAGGTCTTGTTGACAAAAAATGGTCAACAAAAAGGATATTGTTAACAATTTTTTTTTATATAAACTAGGCCAGAAATTAAATCAGTTCAAAACTAATTAACCACAAAGGATGTAAGATGCAGAATCATTTCAAAACTAATATATTAAACAATTGTCAACAATAAGAATCTTGTTGACAATTTCAACAAAAGGATCTTGTTGAAAAATTAGTACTTGTCCAAAGAAAAAAAATTACTAATAATATTCATACTTGGATTAAAGTAACTTAGAAAACAACATGCACTAGTAACTAAGATAGAAAATATTACATATTACAAGTCGTACAAACAACAAAAATCTAGACAAGGTGAACTTATCTAAATAGTTTCATCATATAAAGAGAAATGCACTCAGAGAAATAAGGAGCCAATGGAGTGTCAACATGTACCAATCTATAGGTTCACGCATATTTGCGCTTGTACAAGTTAACCGACACATGCTTAAACTGAACTCTGATCTTAACCCTGCATTTCCATATGCAAACAGAATCCATCTTCATGGAAAGCATAAACTTGACATTTATAATGGATGCAATCTAGCTTACCTCTTAGTGTCCAAAATTCATGATTTTCTTTTACTCCTTCATTGCTCCCAAAAGGGCAGCAACATACTAACTCAAAAAAGGGGTACCTCTCAAAAGTTCATGCTTTGTTGTGCAATCATGTAAAAAAAAGAAAGGAATTTTCCCCCTTTCTACCTTCTTGTTTTCTGTGTTCAAAGTTGTGTACAAAAGCTAAGCCCTCTTTCTAGATTAGGTGGTGGTGTTATTGCGGATAGACAAATTAATTAAACAAAACCCACTAGCATTTTGAAAGACTCACTCAAAGAACTGGCATGGCCTGTAATTCTCCAAAGATGCCCAAATTTCCCAAATTCCCAATAACCTATTTTTAACACAAATAGAAACTACACCCGAAAAAAGAGGGCAAAACTAGAGTTGTACAAGAACCTAGTCATGCGCCCATCAGCTACACTTTCTTCCTTGTCAAACTCAATTCATCACCAGCGAAGCATCAACATTTGACACACATTGAAATTATAAGCAATAAATAAATTAGAGAGAGAAGATGACACCAAATCCAAGAGCCATTAAATTAAAACCCATAAACAAAACCCACTAAGGCCTTATATGAACATCTCTCTTAGAAGGAGTGTTTTGTTTTGGGAAACGAGGAAATGTTATCAAAGGATATGGTGAATTTTTTAAAGGTGTGCTACAAGCTTCTGTTTTGCTTGTAGAAGTGTGGTGTGCATATGTGTTCTTTTTCCCTTCCTCGGCCCTAGTTCCTCCAAGTTTCGGGGATAAAAACTATTTTTAAGAGGGTACTGTTGTAATATCCTGCTATTTCTATAGAAGAATGGTCAGAATATATTTATAATAAGGATTTCTTCATTCCGTTACAATCGAAATTTAAATTTTTGTCTTTAAAAGGAGAAATAAACAAATTTGCAGATTAAAATTATTTGATAAATAATTTGGAAATTTTTAATAATTAATAAAGACAAAACGTATATATGGGTAAATTTATTAACAAAAATAAGGGATTGTTTGGTTGAGAAAGAAATTCCTAGGAAGTTGAAAATCCCATGAAATGAGGTGGGAGGCCCATGTTTGGTTGAAGATTTTTTATCCAAAATCCTGAAATTTCCATTTCCTGTGATTTTCTATTTCCCTCATTTTAAAGCAATTCTAATTACCTAGAGGGGGCTAGGTAAGATAATCTTCCCCCATTAATTAATGTGAATTAGAGTTTAACCAAACATAATTTATCAATTCCTATGAAATACAATTCCCATGAACTTAATTCCCATGATCTAACTTCATGGGAATTTCACTTCCCGTGTTCAACCAAACGAGCACTAAAGTTACAAATAGGTCGGGGACGAGAAGACTAATATTCCATGTTATCATTTCTACTCAATTATAATTCAATTGGGCTAAGTTATTCTCAATGGGTCAAAAGGCCCAAGTACCTTCTTTCTCTCTTAATAGCTAAATGGGCTAAGAAGCCCATGTACTCTTTCTCTCTTCCCCATGGCCACCACCCACATGCAACCAATGCATGACCTCCTTTCCTTCTTCCCTCCACATGCATGTTAAGCTTGTACATGTGTCTTGCATGCTAGACACCTCTCTTTTGGCCACTCATGGTCACTAATCTACCCATGCAACCACTTAGGAGGAGACCTCTTCCACTTGGTATTAATGGCTAGGACATGGGGCATCATGCATGTTGGTTTCCTATCTTGTCTTTGTTGAAGGGTTTCTTGAACAAATAAATTTATATTCAAGACCCCGCTGAGTATAGCGGAGTCAGGTTCGTCCACGGGAATGAGATTAGGGCCAAAGATTAGTTGATAAACTAAGAAAAGCAAAATAAACACGAAAGGGCACAAACACACAAGAACACAAACGAAGGGGCTAGGCTCGAGCACGACCTTGGTGGGGTCGAGATCGATGCAATTCAATTAGTTAAATCAAATATAAAAAGGGAATCCTAGGGCAAGGGCTACCACAACAAAAGCCATACATGCTTTCAACAAGAATCCACAACTATCATGCAATCTATATCATAGAAAAGTCAACTGTCGCAAACAATTCAAGTTATTCAATCAACTGTCGCAAATCAAACAACTTTCTATCTATCTTTCAACCTAGGAATATCAATTGTCGCAAATAATCCTATTAGATCTAATCAAAGCAATCAACTTTACACTTTTGCTTTTAGGTTAATTGCAAGATATTGCCTCAACTTTCGCAAAGGATTTAAGCACAAGATAGATAGATATGATCTTCAAGCATTCAAGTCATGAATTCAAGTTTACATGCATGATTGTGTTGGGTTTTCACCCACCCTAGACTCTAAGAAAACTACTCACTCATTGAGAAAGAAGAAGAAGACATGATCATAAAGACAAACCGAAAATTCAAATAAAAACAAAGAGGTCTTACAAATTTCTCCAACTTGTCTTCCAAGTCTTCCTCCAAATCCCCAAAAACGTAAAAACCAAAGCTCCAAAACTAGAGAGAGCCTCCCCTTAAACTAAAGGGTTTAACCTCCTTTTATAGAGGAAAAGGAGTCCTAATTAAACTAGGAAACAAGATAAAACTACTTCCTAAGATAAAAGATAATCACAAAAGATCTCGGAATAAGGCAAAAGTCGGCGCCATACACGACCCAAATGGGTCGTGCACGACCCCCCTAGGGTCGGTCCTGAGGCTTGGTAATCTCCATGGGTCTAGCACGACCCTGATAGGGTCGTGCACGACCCTCATAGGGTCGTTCCTGAGGGTTTGTTCGAACAACCTTGAGTAAAACTTGCGTAGAAGATTCGTTACAACTCCGTTTGACTCGATTCTTTTTCCTATGTTCTTGTAACGAATTGCTCTATCTCTTTCCAAGCTCAAAATTGATCTTCAATAACTTTACTTGAGCGCTTAATCTCCATCTTCTCTTTCAAGCTCCAAAAACTCCTACAAATTGACACAAAAGGTGCGTAGCTTCCGAATCTCAAGGAAATACGAAAACTAAAGCAAAAAGACTTAAAAACATAAAACTCTAGTACTAAAACCAACTAAATCTAATCTATCTAGACACTAAAAACCTACCTAAAAAGCGGATATCAAAATACCCCATACTTGGACTTGCTTGTCCTCAAGCAATAATCATGCAAAATCAAGACCAATAACATAATCTTCAAGCATAGCCCTTGTCAAAACATTTTAAGCACAAGTGAAAAGATAGACAAGTAATTTTAACGTCATCACATATGTATGAGTCTCTAGCTTAAGCAATCACAATCCAACCTCACAAGGGATTTTAATGTGTAGCACTCATCTCTCATGTGTTTAGGCTATTAATATCAACTCTCAACTCAATCTTTATGCAACATCAACTTTATCATTGAGACTTATATCACCAATCTCTCTACCTAGAGAAGTCAAAACATATCAATCATCATAAGAACTTAGGCTCAATGAAAAACTTCATAGAAGACTCCATTCGGCCGGGTTGTAATGGGGCTTGGTAATAACATTAAGGTGTGGAAATATTTTGGCTATGTGGTGCTAATAAAATCCGGGAATCAAAGACTCCTAAAACTCACACATTGCCAAAACTCTCATAAAAGAACTTATACCAAACTCACTCAAACATTATGCTCAAACTCACTTATTTCTTCAACCCTATTAAATCCTAACTTATCTTGCTTACAAATACTAAGGAAATTTGGCTCATGCACACTTTGACTTTCAACACCTTGCTTTATTTTTCTCCCTTTTGATTTAAAAAAAAACTCCCTTATGATCTTCATTTTTTTTCATGGGAGATTGGTACCAATTTTTTTCTTTCAAATCTTTTGTAAGTGCATTCAGGGAACCAAACTCCTTTTACATGACAAACTGCAAGATTTTTCATTAATTTTCCCAACCCATTAATTACCCCACACTTGAACCAAGCAATCTCACTCAACAAAACCTATCACACACCAACACTAAGTCCTAATCCCCGGATAGGGTCAAGCTTATCTTGGCTAGGGAATAATTTTGTGAAGCTAAAAATAAAAGGCTTAAGGCTCAACTTGGCTTCAAAAGAGGATAATGTAAAGGTAGGCAAAAGAGAGGATAAAAAGTGGCTTATGTAAATTAAGTTCTTAATCATAATTAACATGCATGAACGATCTCATAGCGGTTTCAAGAAATAGATAACCATATCAATAACAAGAGATAGATGCATAAAAAGAGGAAATCACACAAGAAAAGAAGAGGGATTTTTGATGTTCTCCCTATAAGGCCAAAATTCCTCACTAGGTAAAATTTTTGTTGGATTGCAATTCCTTCTACTTAAGTCACATATGCTCAATTTCATCACAAGTCTATGTTCACAATTAAAAGCAACTTCTCAAGACTTAGGCTATACTATCCAAATATGCCAAAGGAATTATATGATAAGCATGAAAATTAATTCTCATCATAGGACATCTAAGATGGAACATTCTTCTATCCTAAAACAAAGAAGCAAATATTTTTTGGATTTTTCGACAATTTTTAATTTTTTTTATTTTTTAAAGCTTTTTTCTTAACAAAACAAACTTACAAAACAAACAAACAAAGCAAACACAAAAAGACTCACTTATGTACAACATGTGAGGTTTCTTCTTCCCCTACCCCATACTTAAATCATGCAATGTCCTCATGCATGAAAATGATATGAAAAAGTAAAGAGAAAAGAAGAAGAAAACTCACAAAGAACTCTTGGAAGCTTGGAGAGGAGATGGAGCTCATCATAGTGATGATGGAGTGGTCGAAGCTTAGGACCCTGCAAAAAACCCACAAAATTCTATTCCAAACAAAAGTATTCTATCCTAGTCTAAGGAAGGTTAGAAAAAGAACCTAATCTAAAAATAAAATAAAATAAAATAAAAATAAAAATAATAAAACTAACTAAAGAGCGGGTTGCCTCCCGTAAGCGCTTGTTTAACGTCATTAGCTTGACAACTTATCTTAGCTCATCAAGGCGGCCTCCATCCAGCTATGTCGGGATCATGGGAAACCCCATACTTAGATGGAAAAGCTTCAAAGCTTCTCTCCAAGATATTTGGTCCTCTATCATTAATAAGAATGCTTGGAAGTCCTACAATAGGGTTAGTAAAATCCGAAGACCAAAGAGGTTTTGACTCCTTCATATGACTAACAGTAGGATCTAATATAGAATGAGAATAGGAGAAAGGATCATGATTAGAATCAATTGGATAAGAACAAGAAGACTTACTTTTTTTTACTTTGAGGAGGAGTCGTTACCGAGGTTATGTGGGTCGTTACTGACCCCACCAGATCAAGGAATGCCTCGGTATCGTGCCTGTCACCCACAGCGTTGTGATTATTCAGAGAATGGTCGGTACCGACCCACCATGGTGGGTCGGTAGGCTCCTCCTTGATGCTTTTAACGACCTCATTCGCAGCAGTATTGAAGTGAAATTCGACCTTCTCCTCCCCAATGTCAAATGTGAGTAGTCCCTTTCTAACATCAACTCGTGCCCCTGCGGTGGCTAAGAATGGTCGTCCAAGAATGATTGGCACCACAAGGTCCTCAGGCATGTCTAGAACAATGAAGTCGTTTGGGACAAAAAATTTGCCAACCTTAACAAGGACATCCTCAACGACTCCAGTGGCTTTTACACAGGATCCATCCGCCATGTATAACCTCATATTGATGGGTTCCAACGGTCCCATGTTAGCCTTGGTCCAGATAGAGAGTGGTAATAAACTAGCACTTGCACCTAGATCACATAGAGCTTTAAAACGGTGAGTTCCAATACCAATTGAAATTGCGAACTTACCTGGATCACCGAGTTTTTCAGGGAGCTTTATGGAATGGACCTCATTATGCAGCTCTGAGATTGATCGCTTCCTAGATAAAATCTCCTTCAAGAATTTAGTATATGCAGACATTTCATTCAAAGCCTCGACGAAAGGAATGGAAAGATTCAAGCCTTGAAGCAACTTAACAAAGCGCTTAAACTTACCTTCCGTCGAGTCCTCAGATTTCTTAGAAGGGAAAGGAAGTACCTTAGGTGGAGGTGGAATGGAAAGAGAAGGGTTAGAAGACTTACCTGGCAAAGGGTGGTCGAGCTCGACCTTTGGAGGGTCGATCGCCTCTTCTTCCTCTTTAATAGCCTCCTCAGGAACGACCCTTGGGGGGGGGGGGGTCTTGCGCGACCCTAAGGGGGTCATGCACGACCCTAAGGGGGTCTTGCACGACCCTAAGGGGGTCGATCCTGAGGCTTGTTCCTTCTCTTTTTGCTTGTTTGGCTCGGGAAACTCCTTTCCACTCCTTAGGTGCATGGCTCAGACTTCACCATTGCTTGCTTGGCCTCTAGGATTCTCTTCGGGGCGGCCCGGGAGTTGTCCGTAAGGTCTTGGGATTTGAGTAGCTAATTGTCCAAGTTGGGAATCGACATTCTTTCTCCATGATTCAAATTCTCCCAACCGTGCATGAACACCTTTCAACTCCGCTCGTACTCCATTGATCCCGGTCTGGACCTCATCTCGCACTCCATTGATCCCGGTCTGGACCTCAGCTCGGACTCCGTTGATCTCGGTTCTGACACTATTAATTCCTTCTTGCACCCATGATGGTGGCTCTTGATAACCTGTAGGACGGTAGGGAGTAGGACGTTGCTCTTGTTGAAGGGGTTGCTTGTATTGGTCATAATTTGGATTGCCTCAATATGGTTGAGCATTGTTCCTCCCTGCATAATTTTTTTGATTCCTAAAGGAACATCTCATATAATTCGCCTCCTCATAGGCCTCAGCGGCTCGCACTTGCTGCAAGTTAGTGCAATTGGAAGTAGTATGGGCAGAAGACCCGCATTCTTGACAAGATTGAGTAGATTTAAAGTAACTTACTTGCTTTTTCAATTGGTTGATCTCATCTTGCATGAATTGGAACTTCACATCCCGATCGACCACCTCACATTGTGGTTCATACAGCTTCCTCTCCGTCGGGTTTGCTTGTTGGGTTCCTTACATAGCATCATAGTTGGTTAGCTTATCCAACAAAGCCCAAGCTTGATCGGGATCCATCTCAATGAACCCACAATCGGTGTGGAGGTTGATTCTATCCTTTGTAGCGGCATTAATCCCCTGAAAGAAAATCTCTTGAAGCACATAGGGTGGTTGTCCATGAGTAGGACATTGCCGAAGAAGTTCCTTAAACCGTTCCCAAGTTTCCACAAGCGTCTCGTTTGGAAGTTGATGGTAGGAGGTGATGCGCTTCCTAAGATCCGTTGTTTTTGCCGGTGGAAAGAACTTGGTCATGAATAAATCATGCAAAGCCTTCCACGTTGTAATAGACCTTGGTGGCAAACTCTCCAACCAACTCAAAGCTTTTCCTGCAAGAGACCACTTAAAAGCTCCATGGGGCATTCAGTGGGTTTCCCCCCAAATTGAGAACGCTTGATTAAGGATATGAAATGAGATTTAATCTCAAAAGTGCGGTTAATCTCCGGGAGCACTATCGCCGATTCGGCTACCCTCAATTCTGGGTGCATGTATTGCTTGGCATTCGTCGGGATAGCGTCCAGTTGCGCCTGAGCCCGTCGCGCATTTGCAGCTTGAGCATCTTGGTCCATTCGTATGCGCTGCATCTCAACACGGAGTTCCTCCATTTGTTGAGCAAGAGTCTCAGCGTCGCCCATTGCTCGTTGTTCTCTTAAACGTCTATGGAAGGACCTCTCAGGTTCGCTGTAGTAGTCAATCTCAAGAGTTCTCCGGGAAGAACGAGATGGCATATACTGCGAACAAAATCAAAGAAAACAAAATTAAATAAAAACAAAGGGGTAAGGGCTAGTCCCAAACCCCAAATATCAACTAAACTAGGCACTATTGCTCACTCCCCGACAACGACGCCAATTTGTTGAAGGGTTTCTTGAACAAATAAATTTATATTCAAGACCCCGCTGAGTATAGCGGAGTCAGGTTCGTCCACGGGAATGAGATTAGGGCCAAAGATTAGTTGATAAACAAAGAAAAGCAAAATAAACACGAAAGGGCACAAACACACAAGAACACAAACGAAGGGGCTAGGCTCGAGCACGACCTTGGTGGGGTCGAGATCGATGCAATTCAATGAGTTAAATCAAATATAAAAAGGGAATCCTAGGGCAAGGGCTACCACAACAACAACCATACATGCTTTCAACAAGAATCCACAACTATCATGCAATCTAGATCATAGAAAAGTCAACTATCGCAAACAATTCAAGTTATTCAATCAACTGTCGCAAATCAAACAACTTTCTATCTATCTTTCAACCTAGGAATATCAACTGTCACAAATAATCCTATTAGATCTAATCAAAGCAATCAACTTTACACGTTCGCTTTTAGGTTAATTGCAAGATATTGCCTCAACTTTCGCAAAGGATTTAAGCACAAGATAGATAGATATGATCTTCAAGTATTCAAGTCATGAATTCAAGTTTAGACATGCATGATTGTGTTGGGTTTTCACCCAACCCTAGACTCTAAGAAAACTACTCACTCATTGAGAAAGAAGAAGAAGACATGATCATAAAGACAAACCGAAAATTCAAATAAAAACAAAGAGGTCTTACAAATTTCTCCAACTTGTCTTCCAAGTCTTCCTCCAAATCCCCAAAAACGTAAAAACCAAAGCTCCAAAACTAGAGAGAGCCCCCCCTTAAACTAAAGGGTTTAGCCTCCTTTTATAGAGGAAAAGGAGTCCTAATTAAACTAGGAAACAAGATAAAACTACTTCCTAAGATAAAAGATAGAATATATCACAAAAGATCTCGGAATAAGGCAAAAGTCGGCGCCATACACGACCCAAATGGGTCGTGCACGACCCCCCTAGGGTCGGTCCTGAGGCTTGGTAATCTCCATGGGTCTAGCACGACCCTGATAGGGTCGTGTGGGTCGTTCCTGAGGGCTTGTTCGAACAACCTTGAGTAAAACTTGCGTAGAAGATTCGTTACAACTCCGTTTGACTCGATTCGTTTTCCTATGTTCTTGTAACGAATTTCTCTATCTCTTTCCAAGCTCAAAATTGATCTTCAATAACTTTACTTGAGAGCTTAATCTCCATCTTCTCTTGCAATGCTTCAAACACTTCTTTCAAGATCCAAAAACTCCTACAAAATGACACAAAAGGTGCGTAGCTTCCGAATCTCAAGGAAATACAAAAACTAAAGCAAAAAGACTCAAAAACATAAAACTCTAGTACTAAAACCAACTAAATCTAATCTATCTAGACACTAAAAACCTACCTAAAAAGCGGATATCAGTCTTCCATTATAAAAGGGGTATGTGATGCTCTCTTTTAAGGCCTTCTAATAGCTGAAATCTCCTAGCTTCCTAGCTCTCCTTCCCCTCTTATTTTTAGCCCAAACCGTTGGCCAAAACACCACCCAATCGTCGCCTAAAGCCGGCCAAATAACCACCACACTACCACCCTCCTACCACCACTTTAAATACCTCTTCTCCTTTATTTTTCTACAGAAAATACAGCCTTGTTATTACCTCTTTTCCATCATAATCTTCCACTTGATTAGAATGAAATATTGGTAAGAAATACTCCTTTATGATCTTGTTATTTCTACCTTCTTAAATCTCCTTGTTCTTAGATTTTCTTTGAATAAATCATGCATGCATGTGGTAAAATTCATTTACTATATGATGCATGCAAAGTTATAAATCTCCTCATTTGTAGTTTTTTCTATGAATAAATCATGCATGCATATGGTAAAAATTCAATTACCATATGATGCATGCAAGGTTTCTAAATCTCTCTTTTCATTTTGTTATTCTTTAAGAACTTCTTTTGAATCAAGTTATATCTAAGTGATTTTGGTTCACTTAGATGCATGCATGTGATTCAATATCCTTTCATGTCTTTTTTATGATCAAGTATGTTATTTAATAACTTCTTTGAACCATTTATGAACTATAAGGGATTATGGTTCATTAAAAGGGTGTTGCATGTTATAATATCTAAGTGTTGATCTCCTATATCTTTCTTTCATCCTTTCATGTCCTTGAACCACATATGAACTAAATGGTATCATGGTTCAAGAATAGTACTTAAAATGGATTTTAAGTGCATGTTTAGATCTTCTAATAGATCATTCCTTCCATTTTCAAATGTTATCTTGAATTGTATATGAACTATATGGGATTATGGTTCAAAGATTGTAAATATAAAAGGATTTCTAAATCTTTGGTCTCTTAATAGACCTTTTCCTTCTTTTAAAGTTGTATTCCTTGAACCATGCATGAACTCAAGGGATTATGGTTCAAGGAATGTTACATGCAAGACTTATTCATTCTAGATCTCTTTTAAGAACTTTCCTTTCAATATAAGAAGCCATCTTGAACCATGCATGAACGATTATGGTTCAAGATTTGTTACATAAATATGTTGTGAAGCCTTCGTCCTCTTTTAAGATTATAGGCCTTTTAAAGGAATTTCAAGGAAGCATGCATGAACAAATAAGGATTTAAAGTTCATTAAGTTGCATGTGAGAACTTCATATTCTTTAAGTCTTGAAGTTGGTTTTAATATAAAAAGGAGTTTTATATTTGAAGTACAAACCGAATTCTAAGAAAAACCCTTCTAAGGGATGTTTTCTAAAAAAATTCTTCAAGTGATGAGTATTAATAGGAATAATACTTTATTTTCTAATTTTAGTGTCGAGCATAAGAAATCTTACTCTTACATGCCATATTTCCAATAGCACGACGTCGAATTTGTCTTAAGCACATACTTCGGACTTCCGACCTCACCATTCTTCCTTAGCTCGACCCTTTACTTAAAAAAACAAAGGCAAGTGGATGGTTCTCCTTTGTACTCCATTAAATGTGAATCTTTATTTCCGTTTATTTTTCATCTTTGTGTTGGGAACTACTTTATTGTTAAATAAATAAACTTAGGGTTTATTTATTGTTCGATATAACGACATACTATTATTATTATTATTATTATTATTATTATTATTATTATTATTATTATTATTATTATTATTATTATTATTATTATTATTATTATTATTATTATTACACTAGTACTTAATTTAGGTCAGATTGTTTATGGGCTAGCTTGTTTCAATCTCTTTTCGAGATTTGTTGTGGATTAGTATAGAACTAGGGATGCGGGTTCTTCCCCTAACATCTTTTTATAACCTATCGAGGGGTACTGTTATTTTCCCTCTCTTACCTCGATATTTGGGTCATGATCCTGTATTCGATCCTCCTTTGAGAGGGTTCAATGCACTCTAACTAAGTGTCGAAACTTCTTTCATTTAAGGGGACCGACCTTCATAGCCACCACATCTAAAAATCGTCAATTGAATGCAATGTTTTATGACATAAGAAAGACAAGTGGTTGGTGCACACTAATAAATGAACTAGGATGAATTAGTACAAATTGCTCCCAACTTTTGAAAGATCGTCATTCCAACCTGATGTGATTCCATCTACCGAGTCATGGCCCCATGATTTGAGTGAAGATTCCGGCCCTAAAGACAAGCCCAATGTGCACGATAAAGGGGAGCCTATACTTGGACAAGCAACCAAGGACGATGTTCGAGGCGCTAAGAAGCCAAGACAAGGAGCCATGCCCTATCTTGGGCGCATCACACGAGCCCTAGCTAAGTCAATACTAGACAAAATCAAGGAGGAGCTCATGGCTCATAAGTTTCCGATGGCTAATGACGATGAAGGTTGGAGTGTTCTTGTGACTATTGGTTCAACTAGTGCTAAAACTTGACTTATGTTTTGTTAAGGGTTGTTAGTTGAATTTCTTGAAACTTAAGGGTGTTTTATATAATTAGAGAGAAGTGTCGGATGATGTAATATCCGCTAAATTCTAAATAAAATAAAATGGGTAATTATCCCAATAAATTTTTTTTCTCCAAAAGTAGAGAATTTAATAACTTTTATAATCTGAAATCTTATTACAAAAGGGTTATAAAAGTTTACTACAATGGCAATTAAGAATTTAATTTAAAGATATTATGCAAGTCGGATAGCTATTTAAATATTTTCTCTTAAAAAGAGAGTTTAATTATTTTTATAATTATCTTATTAAATTATAAAAATGTTATAAATATCCGCAAGATTCCAGGGTTGTAAAAACCATTATAATATAAATTATTATCATTTTTCTCTATAACAAGAGAACTTAAATAAATTAAATAAATAAATTCAAGAATATTTTATAAAGGATTATGAAGGCATAAAAGCATTCAAATAAACATAAGGCTTTTATAAAATTCGAAATTATTATATAAGGGAGTGTACAAGTCTAAAAATAAGTATAAGGCAATTTAAATAAAAAGGAGCCAAGAGTCGGGACTTGAACCCGAGACCTCTTGCATCTCCTCTCCCACGCACACACACATAATCCGCTAGGCCATTGTGACTTTCTATTCTCTTCACCCAACATTACATTTTTATATCAACTTAGTCTTCTTCTTCCTCCCAAAATCAATCAGACGCTTGACTGATTGACAGGACACTCAACCATTGCATGTCAATGGCTTCTTCTCCTTCCTTCCTCTTTGCTTGCAAGACAACCCTTATTGCATCATCCATCATCACCATCAAACAAGCACACCTTCCACCAATGAGGAGCAATCCTCTTCTCCATCTATGGTCAAATTCAAGTGCCATGGATCCTCAAGTCCTCCTCTATTGCCTATATAAAGGGCTCCATTCTTCATCAAATTCACACATTCATTCACTCTCCTCTCTTCTAGCAATTGTTCTAGTTCAAAAACTCCATTAGAGAGCCTCAAATTTCTGATTTTCCCATTCAAAAACACCATTGAAGCCTTTCCAAAGCTCCACCAAAACACCTCTTCTCCTACCTTGGACCACCGCCAGCCACCACCAGCACGCCGGAGCTCCAGCCGCGCGCCGCCCACGCCTCTTCCGACCCGCCGCCGTCCCCCTGGTGCGCCACCTGCTGAGCCGCCCTTCCCTTGGTTCTCCTCTATGTACTGTACGTACAATTCTGTAGAAGAAGGTCCATATTTCTATCTATTTTTAATTAAATTGTTTTAATCCATTTTAATAAAATTAAATAGCCTATCCATAATATTGTTAGCTTACAAGATTAAATCTAATAAAAATAATAGCTGGAGATCTTGTTAGTTGAGTAAAAGAAATAAATCAATTAAGGAAATTATAAGTATATTAGGTAAGCTCTTATCCTACTTGATATTTAATTCATATCATAGATTGCAAGACATGATTTTATTAAATAAAAATAAGAACTCATATAAAAGTATTTTATATAAAATTTATTATTGTAAAGTATGTAGCTTTTTAATTATTAAAGAATACCTTGTTAGAAGAATATAAAAAGATACTATATTATGATATATCTCTAAGTGTAGAGATTTTAAAGACATAAGATTTATTTAATAACCATGGTAGATATATTAATAGTTTTGATATATAATAAGATATTAATATGCTAAGTTGTTTAAAGTTGTCTTGCATAAAAAGATATTTAAAATAGAAAAGATAATATATCTTGATCTAAGTTATCATAATTATATGCTTTTGATTATAAAATAAGGTTTTAAGACATGATTCTATGATTATTATAAACTAAAGTTATGGGAGAATTTATGTAAATAAGATAATAAGATTATTTTATTATCATACTATATTTATAGAAACCTTACTATATAAATTATCTAGAAGGTCCTAATTATGGGAAATACTAAAAGACAAATTAGTAGTAAATATACCAAAAAAAAGTCAATATTGCGAAAAAAGTATACCATTTTTCAAAATTGCAACTTTACCAAAATTAATTAAGTGGGTACCCATTTTTATTGCAAAAATACCCACTCATCCCCCAAATGCAATTTTTTTTGAATTAAAGAAAAAGTTAAATTAAATATTTATGTTTAATTTTGTTTAATACGAAAATTGAATCCTTCTTTCTTTTTCAGATCTACGCATCCCCCATTACAAACTCAAATCTGAGATTTCCGTCTTCGCCGGCACCGGCGTCCCGATCGTCCTCACGCAGGCCTACACCGTCGTTCTAGGGATTGTGACCGTCGCCTGGTTCACTCAATTGCCGGAATGGACGACCTGGACTCTCCTCGTTGCGCTCGCTCTCTACGATCTGGTCGCCGTCTTGGCCCCCGTCAGCCCGCTCAAGATCCTCGTCGAGTTGTTGCAGTCGAGGGATGACGATCTCCCCGCCTTGGTCTACGAAGCTCGCCCTACCGTCTCCCATGGCGGTTCTGGCAGCGGCGGCGGGAGGAGATCGAGTAATCTAGGGTCGTCGGGCTGTGAGACGTCCGCTCCTACTCACTGTACAGCTTGCGCAGGGGCGTCAAGGGGCCGAGCGGCACACTGGGGCAGGACACCGGTCTTGCGGTGGTGCAGTGGCCGCCGGGCTTGCGGGGGAGGGAGGGGGTCGCCGGATCTGCGGCCTGGGGGAGCCGAACTCGGATTTGGCGTTGTTAGGGTTTCAGAGTCCGGGCGTTGAGGCGAGCGCAGGGGAGTGCGAACAGGGGCGAGCGAGGTGAGGGGGTGAGGGGGGTGGGTGTCTGGTTCGGACAGGGTGGGGGGAGCGCAGGGCGACGGGCGGTCGCCGGGGTTAAGCACAGCGGGGTGAGAGAAAGTGAAAGTCGAGCGCAGGGGAGCGAACCCTAAACCCTAAAATCCAAAACCGAAATTCGCAACTTGAATCCGAAGCCTCCAGTGCCTTGCGCAGCCCGCCCCGATGCTCCTCGGCCCACTGCCCCTCCCCTCCCCTGTGCCCCCTGCTCGGCGGTTACTCCCAGTAAAAAATTTTCCGGCGACAGGATAAAGCATACATAATGACAGGATGCACTATATAGAAAGACAGGATAGAATTTTCATATTTCTTTTAAAACTCGTAAATCAAAAAAAGAATTTTTATTTATTTTAAAAAAGATTTATTAATGTTTATTTTATAGCAAAGATGCCCACATGGGTATTCAAATGCTATTTAAGTATAACATGGTCATTTTTGCAATAAACACTTTTAGTTGGTGTATTTCTGCAAAATCGCCATACTAAAAAGGATGCCTAGTAATATTTTTTCTCTACTTGTATATTTAAATGAGAAATTAAGGATATCATATTATAATAAAATATTATTTGATAAAGGATAAATACTATAAGTAATGTTATGGATATTATTGATGAGAGATAACGTTATAAAAAAATACCAAGATTAAAGAGATTTTTTTATAAGGACATATTAGACTTTTTACAATCCTAAGAATATTATTAATACAATATATCTTTTAAGGTTGAAAACTATATCATATGATTCCATAAAGTTTCCTTGCTTATTTATATTAAGAAGATAGCAAGTTAAGTTAAAAACGAATATTCTAATAAAATTAAATAAGGAATTTATTGACTTCTAAAAACGAAGATGTTTAAGTATTAATAATAAAGATTATATAAGGATAAAAAGGATAATACAAAGTTAAAATAATAATAAAGGACTATTATTATTTTATTTAACTCCACCTAAATTATTATTATAATAATTTAGAATTTTTATTCTCTTATAACGAGAATATAAGAGAAGTTCAAAACTCTAAAAGAATTCAAAGAAAATTCTTATTAAAATTCGTTCTTAAAATTCCGTGTCGATAGGTCGAGTTTCCGTTCCAAGTCGTGAACAACGTTTCCGCAATCTCGCTAGTCCGCTATCGTAAAAGCTAAGGCAAGTGGAATTCCCCCTTGTAACCTTATATATTCATTCCGTGAAATTTCTCGATGTTGGGAACAACTTGCTTGCTAGTAATAAACGAACCTAGGAATATCGATTGTTAGATATAATGACCCCACTGTTATCATATTCCGCTATTTATTATTTGATAGGACTATTATGAAAGTCTTGTTGTGGCCTTGGTTGTTTACGGTCTCGTTAAGAGAACGGTTCGAACGAACTAGTGATGGGCGCGACGCCTCTATATAACTTACTAAGTCGTATGCCCGTGCGCTTAAAGTACGACTTTCAGGATCATGATCCATGTCTGCTCCAATTGCAAGGAGGGATGAGTGGCACCGTAGCTAAGTGTCGGAACTGAGTTTTCCCTTAAGTGGTCCGGGCCATGCAAGCCCCCCCACACTCTTTAAAAGTCGTTAACGTAATCAACATTTTTGTCACGATATAAGATAAGTGCCAATGCACATTTAAAAGACATCAAAACCGGACCGGTCTCAAATGATCAATCCGGCTCTCGGTCCGCTCAGGGCGCGAGAGGTTTTTTTTAAACTTGTATGAATTAATAACGTTCCCAACATACTTTCTACTCTAAAAGAAGTCTACAATCTCGTAGCTCTTCTCTCGATTAACGAGCTATCTCTGCTTGAGATACACTCTACTTCGTTCCGTTAAAACCCACGTAAAGTTCTATACCTCGTAACACATCCCGATAATATCTCTCTCGAATATTATAAATTACCAAATTACCCTTGGGAAGTTCCACATGTTTGCTTAGTCTCTTAGACTAATTCTTCTTTTCCACATGTTTGCCTGGCATATTCTCGCCCCTTGCGAATTATGTCAGAACCTAGGAACCCGAACAAGGCATAGGTGAAGTCGAAGGAAGGGAAAGAATCTCCAAGATGTATTTTCCGGACTTTTGGTTTTATTTCTATTTATGTCCCGAGAACAAGTGTTTATGCTTTCCGTTAGCAAACTTCATTTTGTTAAGGTTTTGTAACAAAGGTTTGTACGAACAAAGTCTCGTTCAAGAGCACCCTTTTATTATATAAATTATGTTAATTTCCGCATTTTATATGTTCAATATCATTATAAAAGTCTTGGGTGACTTTGGACGGTAAAATCCAAGGTCACTGGCGGTAATACCCATTGTTGTAAAATAGGGGTGTTACAATTATGGTATCAGAGCCGAACATTTTTTTTTCAAAACCGAAAACTTTCGAACCTAAGTAGTTTTCTTCTTCCACAAACCAAAACTTCTATTTTTAGAAACTTCCTTTCTACCTTCTAAAAACCTAAGTAACATAAATATTTTCAACTTTTTTAAACTTAATCATCTTAGTTAAAATCTTCATTTAAACCTAACTTTTCATCTTAGGAACTTTTATAAGTTAAAAAACTTCTTACATTGAAAACTTTCAAAGTTTAAATTCATTCTATAGATCTTTAAAGAGTTAGAAAATTTAATTCAAGTCTTAAGTAGACCTCAAGAATTTCAAATTCTTTTGAGTAATTCCAAGAAAATGAAAAGTTTTAAAGTTAATATTTTATATTTAAACTTTATAACCGAGAATGCCAAAACTTCCTTCCAATATCTTCGCCTTATAGAATAAAAGGATATTATATATAAACGCCTTCTTCTCCTCTACAGAAATGGTACTCACTAGAAGTCTAACCCGAATCATGGATGAAGCCAAATGGGCCGCTCAAGAGCTTGATGAGGCTTTCGCTCGATGGCCGTTTTTGCCAAATGGATACCCTGAGGACAACCCCGAGCTAGCACTACAAAAGGAGATGCATAAAAATGCACCCGAGGTGAATCTCGAGGAAGAAAACCTTGAAGAAGCATACCTCGAGGGAGGAGTTAATAATTCCCTTAATGACCAATCAATTCAGGAAATCACTGAGCAAGAATTCTCGGAATATTATCCATGGAGACACATGACGAAGACTCCACGCCACGAAATCACAAGTCAAGCTCCAATGACCTATCAAGTGGGTGGATGGGCTAACTGCACTTAGGGAGAGTCATCCCATTACCAAGCAAATTGTCAAACAAGAAACCCATCTCCAACCAGTGACCCAAACCCAACGAGGGTTCGTCAGCCAGATTACGACCATCTCCTCCAACGTAAAGGGGTATGGTCGGAAGAAATAAGGTCCTACTAGAACATGGATGCTCCTCCCCCTGCAGGCGTTCGTCCAAGACGAATCCGTTACATAAACTATGACCTCTTAGAGAGGCGTAAAGAAGGCTGGCTAAACAGACAAATGGTCGAACAAGACGAATTATTCCAAGTCGAAGTCCAACTAAGCGAACTTCGCGCAAGGGACGCGTATCGTCGCAGGCAGATTGAGCAGGCCAACTTTGTGCTAGACAATGAGAGCGGGACTCTTGATGAGAACCTCTTTGACGGTTTCCTCGATAAGTATAGTTACCCCAACCATTCCTAGGCTTTGTCTTAGTGGTACTTTCCTTCCTAAAGAAGTGAGCTTAGACCACTTCTTTCGGCTTCAATTTTGCCTCTGAAAAGTTGACTCGGCTTAGTATTTCCTTTATCCGTCGTTAAGTGTAATGGCTTACGTTATAAAGCCTTTGTAATCTCTCATAAGTAAAATTTCTAATAAAATACCCCTCCTTCTCTGAAAATTTGCGCGTTAATTCTTGCTTATGATATTGAATTAACAACATAAACCAACTTAAAAACCTTCAGATGATCAACACAAGAGGAAACAACCGTCGAGTTAATCCCAGCGCCGCTGGGGAAGGTCATGATGAAAACCTATCTGAGGGGAGAGGTGCACCTCGAGCTATCCCCCCCTGCACCAGTGGCTCCAATTGTAATCGACGAGGGTACAGTGGCAGCCTTACGCACTCTCGTACAACAATTTGTACAAGAGGCCATCCCTGCTGCGGTACCTAACCCAGCAAACATTGAGGTGCATGAGGAAGTGCAAGAAGATGCTCAAGCAGTCGAGGTCATTCCCGAGAAACCGAAAGAAGTTAGCTTCGCAAAAGGAATCAAAACCTTCAATGCTATGAAGCCAGATTCATACGACGGGACAGACGACCCTTCAGGAATTCAGTACTGATTCTCCCACGTAGAGAGACTTTTAAGGAACGTGCATTTCTCGGAAGTAGATAAGGTGCACATGGCTGCTTTGAAACTTAAGGATGAAGCAGGCGAATGGTAGGAAAGTTCTAGCATGTCTACTTGCCCCGACCTAAGCTGGGCCATGTTCAAGGATAAAATGATGCACCGGTTCTTCTCTGCATCTATGAAGGATGAAAAGCTCGACGAACTCCACACCCCAAAAGTCCATGGGCTGAGTGTGCTAGAACGCGCCAAAAAGTTCAATCATCTCCTCCAGTTTGCCGAGGACGAGATCACCACTGAGCAATAGAAGATCAAGCGCTTTCACCGCTGGATGAGCGACGCCATCAAACCATGGATGGTGAATCGCAATTTTAAGACCATAGAGGAGTATGTGGATGCAGCATATAGGATGGAAATGACTCTCAAAGGCCCCGAGCGTAGAAAGAATGATGGAGGGAAGCCTCACCACTAAGCCAAAGCGGTTTCAAAAGACCGGCCTCTCCACAAGGATCACACTGGTCCAAGAAAATTAAGGACAATGCCATGTCAGTCGGGACAAAATCCTTACAAAAAGCTCGGAACCCAAGAAGAGCTTTATAGTTTGTCACAATTGCGGGGAACCGGGGTACATCAATCGAGACTGCCCAAAAGACCGCAAGACGTGCTACAACTGTGATAAGGTGGGACATCTCCGCACCTATTGCAGACATAAAGGGAGCGACGGAGGCCAATTCCGTTCAAACTCAGCCTCTCAGAACCACCAAGCCTCGAATAAGGTGGATGGATCAGCTTCTGTGCAGTCTACAACTCAGGATAAAGGAAAAAGGTCAATGACATCCTAGAGTCAAGGTCAACAGCTCTATGAGATGCACCGCAGTGAAAAACCTCTTGCATCGGATTTTCAAGAGGAATAGTGGGATCTTCCTTCCTACCCAAGTTTAATATTCGTAATCTTGTTAGTTTTGCCTTTAAGGCCCTTTTGTATCGCAACAATAGATGAAATGTCGAACCATTCCGGTCAGGCAGTGACACTCTTCCTCGTAAGAGTGTCTCATTTTGAAATCTATATTATGATTATGGTTATCATATTATATCCTTGCGTATCGAACCAAAGACCGTGTTCCATCGTTAGCTTAATATAAGAGAAAGTTCGACCAAACCCTGATTTAACCTTATGACATATTCATTGTACTACTAAGTTCGCCTCAAAAGGTTACTTTTATACCATAATGAAATTGTAAGCTATAAAATCAAAAGTTTCAGTATAGATTCATGGTGGTGAATAAGAATGGACTTTTACCTCCCATCTTGGCCACATGGTTGAAGTAGAACTTCAGGTCTTATTCCTATGAAGATATACACTTTAGGCGATTATGTGGAAATCGCTCCCCGATACTGATCACATCGGTGGAATGAAACCACTTAGTCCCTCGAGTTTAACCTTGTTTACAAAAAACTACATTTTTATAAATACTGTAAGATATAATATAAAGGGACGCTCGAACCACTTCTCGGTAGTAAAATATAGTCGAACACGACATCGTAAAGATGGTTACTTCCTCCTGTGATATAACCATCGCCTATCCCGATAGTAACTTCTTTAGAAACCATAATTCGAGATCCTTCTTCCAAGACATGGTTTTCACATATTCAAACTTCAATCCCATGTCGACGGTTATCAAATATCCATCTTAAAAGAATTCTTCCACAACGACTATATTCTAGAAATATAGAATAGATTAGTCATGACCTTACTCGCTTCCTAGAATCACTTAAGCGTTCGTTTCAATCAGGAAGCTTATTCTATAAGCAATCCAACCTTTATGTTCGGGAAGGTCAACCCAAAACTTCCGTAGGTTTGACCCAAGCTTTTGGGATAAAACCGCTTGACCCCCGCCTACTTCGCTAGCAAGACCAACCAGATTTCCAATCCTATCCCTTGATTTCAATTAAACCACATAAATTCAAATGTGGGAATCTTCCTAATGAATACCAATTTAACGATTCCTTAAGATAAAGGTACAATAGTAATTCTTCTACTTGTACAGTCATCTTAACTAAAGAACGAAATGTTCTTTAAGGGGGTACTAGACCCTTTGTTGTTTCCTCACAGTTGTGAGTGTTAGTAGCTTTCCGTGTTAACCTTGTACCGCCCTAAGTCTTTCCTAGTTTCGGGGACGAAACTAATTTTAAGGGGGTACTATTGTAATATCCGCTAAATTCTAAATAAAATAAAATGGGTAATTATCCTAATAAAAAAATTTTTCTCCGTAAAAGTAGAGAATTTAATAACTTTTCTAACCTCATATCTTATTACAAAAGGGTTATAAAAGTTTACTACAATGGCAATTAAGAATTTAATTTAAACATATTATGCAAGTCGGATAGCTATTTAAATATTTTCTCTAAAAAAGAGAGTTTAATTATTTTAATAATTATCTTATTAAATTATAAAAATGTTATAAATATCCGCAAGATTCCAAGGTTGTAAAAACCATTATAATATAAATTATAATCATTTTTCTCTATAACAAGAGAACTTAAATAATTTAAATAAATAAATTCAAGAATATTTTATAAAGGATTATGAAGGCATAAAAGCATTCAAATAAAAATAAGGCTTTTATAAAATTCGAAATTATTAAATAAGGGAGTGTACAAGACAAAAAATAAGTACAAGGCAATTTAAATAAAAAGGAGCCAAGAGTCGGGACTTGAACCCGAGACCTCTTGCATCTCTTCTCCCACGCACACGCACATAATCCGCTAGGCCATTGTGACTTTCTATTCTCTTCACCCAACATTATATTTTTATATCAACTTAGTCTTCTTCTTCCTCCCAAAATCAATCAGACGCTTGTCTGATTGACAGGACACTCAACCATTGCATGTCAATGGCTTCTTCTCCTTCCTTCCTCTTTGCTTGCAAGACAAACCTTATTGCATCATCCATCATCACCATCAAACAAGCACACCTTCCACCAATGGAGAGCAATCCTCTTCTCCATCTATGGTCAAATTCAAGTGCCATGGATCCTCAAGCCCTCCTCTATTGCCTATATAAAGGGCTCCATTCTTCATCAAACTCACACATTCATTCACTCTCCTCTCTTCTAGCAATTGTTCTAGTTCAAAAACTCCATTAGAGAGCCTCAAATTTCTGATTTTCCCATTCAAAAACAACATTGAAGCCTTTCCAAAGCTCCACCAAAACACCTCTTCTCCTCCCTTGGACCACCGCCGGCCACCACCAGCATGCCGGAGCTCCAGTCGCGCGCCGCTCACGCCATCGCCGAGCCGCCGCCGTCCCCCTGGTGCGCCACCTGCTGAGCCGCCCTTCCCTTGGTTCTCCTCTATGTACTGTACGTACAATTCTGTAGTAGAAGGTCCATATTTCTATCTATTTTTTAATTAAATTGTTTTAATCCATTTTAATAAAATTAAATAGCCTATCCATAATATTGTTAGCTTACAAGATTAAATCTAATAAAAATAATAGTTTGAGATCTTGTTAGTTGAGTAAGAGAAATAAATCAACTAAGGAAATTATAAGTATATTAGGTAAGCTCTTATCCTACTTGATATTTAATTCATATCATAGATTGCAAGACATGATTTTATTAAATAAAAATAAGAACTCATATAAAAGTATTTTATATAAAATTTATTATTGCAAAATATGTAGCTTTTTAATTATTAAAGAATACCTTGTTAGAAGAATATAAAAAGATACTATATTATGATATATCTCTAAGTGTAGAGATTTTAAAGACATAAGATTTATTTAATAATCATGGTAGATATAATAATAGTTTTGATATATAATAAGATATTAATATGCTAAGTTGTTTAAAGTTGTCTTGCATAAAAAGATATTTAAAATAGAAAAGATAATATATCTTGATCTAAGTTATCATAATTATATGCTTTTGATTATGAAATAAGGTTTTAAGACATGATTCTATTATTATTATAAACTAAAGTTATGGGAGAATTTATGTAAATAAGATAATAAGATTGTTTTATTATCATACTATATTTATAGAAACCTTACTATATAAATTATCTAGAAGGTCTTAATTATGGGAAATACTAAAAAGGATGCCTAGTAATATTTTATCTCTACTTGTATATTAAATGAGGATTTAGGGATATCATATTATAATAAAATATTATTTGATAAAGGATAAATACTATAAGTAATGTTATGTATATTATTGATGAGGGCGTTTCAGGTGGAAATAAGGCTTAACTTGAAAACTGAAAATCAATGTGATCCGTTAGATTAACAAAATCAATGGCCCAAAATCAAAAGTAAGCTTAGTCTGAAAATAGGGTAAGAAGTTGAGACGGTGGCATTTTTGTAAATACTATCAAATACCAATCCAAAATCGACTTTTCTTATATTTCAATAGAATGGGACAGATCTTCTCTCAAACTCGCTCAAACAAAAATCATTTCTCCCCCATTCTCAAACGAATCAACGACGCTCTAGCTCAAACATCCAATCTCCATCTCTAAAACTCAAAAGAAGCTTCAGTCTATTGCAATGGTAGATGAAGAGCAATGATCTTCGACAAGTTCTAAACTTTCTCTTTTGAATTTTGGATTCTAGGGTTCATAAGTGGAATTTTTGAATTGTGAATTTTGAACCTATTTTGGGGGTTATAATTTTCTTGTGATGTTGAATGACAAATCATACATGTTAAGTCTCAAATTCAATTAGAAACTAAAGTAATAGTTAGTCGATCGGCCTGTAATTTTTCAGTTCTTTGGCGTTGAGCAGATGAAGAATGGTTTTCAATTGAAGTATTTGTTTGTTCAAAAAAGGGATTTGTCATTTTTAGTGACTGCACTATTTTATCTAAGTTCATGTATTTTATCTATATGTTCATGCATGGTAACTATAAGGTTCACGTTTTATTATGTGAAGGATTTTGCAAAGGCATTGAGTTATGTTGAGCACATGAACAAAGAAGGTTGGTTGAATAAGATTTGGAATGATTTTATTATGTAGATTCATGTATTTTATCTATATGTTCATGAATAGAAACTATAAGGTTCACGTTTTATTATGTGAAGGATTTTGCAAGGGCATTGAGTTATGTTGAGCGTGTGGACAAAGAAAGTTGGTTGAATAAGATTTGCAGTGATGTATTTATGTAGATTCATGACGTGCAAAAGATTGTCATGAGATGTTCTTTCCCTAAGTCTAAGATCTTTGCGCGTGCAATGTGGTATATCCTAACTCTCCCCGGTTACTTTTGTATTTTTATCACAACTTGACTACAAACGTTTTTTTTATTATTGATGTGTATGCTTAAAATTGAGTTGGGAAAGGAAAGTTCCCAAATATGCACTTGATGTTTATGCAAGGCTAGCTTAATGATTCTGGGATATGCTTAGATTAGATTATAGGATATGCTTAAATTAGATGAGCAATGAATCCCTTATTTTGTGGTAAGTTCAGGATTAAAACCCTTAAAATAACTATATGAAATTAGAAATGAATACATCTAAGTACCCACATTCTTTAAAGTGGTGAAAATCTCCCTCCTTTTCTGACAGTTTAAAATTGGGTTCATGTATAACATTGGAATGTTCATATATAATATTCCAATGTTCATATTTTTTCCATTGGAAAAAATTATCATTTATTGTGTCTGATTTTGTCTCTCGTGTTGCGAATGTTTTAGATGCTTATCCCTCTTGATTGCTATTGTATTTGTTTTGGTCATTACAAACCTTTATCCTTATCTCGCCCAACATATTTGTTGATTTTTTGCTGATGACTTGAGCTATTTGATGCTTCTCTTTAATTATTGTACACTTGTAATTCATTCTTGCTTCGAAATCTGCTTTATGTTAGCTACGATTTTAAAGTATTTGATTCTTTTCACGGTTTGCTTCATGTGATGTTAATTTTGATGCAAAGATAGTTGTTGTTAAACTCTTTTATGTGATATTTTAACTCTTGTTTGCATCTCATCTCTGTCTATTTATCTATGCTCATTTTTAATTGATTTGTCATAGCCTATTAGCTAAAATGGTAGAGCAATGTGTTGATACACATGGATGTGGGTTCAAATCCCTCATAGGCTACATATCTCAATTCAAAGTTGAGTTTCATTGTATCTTGTTCAAGTTTACATATAGTGCCTTAACATTCACTTATTGACTTTGTATGTTAACATATTGATTATATGTGGTCACATAATCACATATTTTTTAACAAGGTCCTTATATTTTATGAAGTCATTTACTAGGATTCGAGTCTATATCTGCAATTTCTCAGCCTTGACATTAATGGTGGTCTCCCTTGCTATAGTAGTTTTAGGTTCACGTATTTATTATTTTTGTTCATATATTTAGTATTTGTGTTCACATGTAGTATGAGACGAAAAATTAAGCCACTAACCATAATAAAGTTGAACAAAAGTTGTGCATGTTTATTGTTATGTCCATCATTATAACCTTTCCTACTACAAAGAAGTTTATTTCAACACAGTAGTTTTGCCTTAGGAATGTAGACGGTTAGAAGCTAAATATACATAAAAATTTCACAGAGACATAGTCCTTGAAATTTTGAATGGCTTCATCTGATGTGCTAAATTGAATTCCAAGAGCATGCTTGATACCATTCGGGCAAATGAGAACAAAATATGTCGTCTCTCCTTGAGAAAAAAGAGCTTCATAATACCACTTAAATCCTTAATCTTAATCATCGTAACCATCAACACTACAAGCATGAGACATTTCACCACTCAAATTAATCAATTATAGTTGATGGACATCCTACAATAAAATGATGAATAAAGAAAAAATTAGATAAAATGACACACATTTTGATGTAAGTTTCATGCTAAAAACATATGAAGTTCACGTAAAATTACAGTACGTTCACGTAAAATATAAGTCAAGTCAGGAGCAACTTTCATCTCTTAGGACTTTCATCGAACATATTATGTGCATCTCAAACTACAAGATCAAACAAATCGAAAAAAACAAAGTATTGGACAATGGATTATGGAAAAACAACATGAAAACACTAAATACTTGAAATTTTCTACCAATTTGAACTCATATTTTCAATTTCGATTTTAAACTTGAAATCAATCCAAAGTTAAAAAATTCAAAAAGAGCAAAACACATACTTTAAATTTGAACCCATTAAGAAGAAAAAACAAAGAAGAATTGATCGAATGGAGAAATCAAAGATAAGAGATGGCAAATACAAAGAAGAACCAGTTGAATTTGTACCCTGGAGAAGAGAAGAGCAAAATTGTACGCTGGTGTGTTTTGGACAATTGGAGAAGATGGTAAAATTGGCCAAATGACGAATTTTCCCTTGACTCTTAAAATTAAAAAAAAAACACGCGTTAATCTCAACCGTACAATATAAACAATCTAACAGACACAAATAGTTTTCAGTTTTCACGCTAATAGGCGTTTCTATCTGATTCAATTCCATTATTGATGAGAGATAACATTATAAAAAAATACCAAGATTAAAGAGATTGTTTTTATAAGGACATATTAGACTTTTTACAATCCTAAGAATATTATTAATACAATATATCTTTTAAGGTTGAAAACTATATCATATGATTCCATAAAGTTTCCTTGCTTATTTATATTAAGAAAATAGTAAGTTAAGTTAAAAAGGAATATTCTAATAAAATTAAATAAGGAATTTATTGACTTCGAAAAATGAAAATGTTTAAGTATTAAGAATAAAGATTCTATAAGGATAAAAAGGATATTACAAAGTTAAAATAATAATAAAGGAATATTATTATTTTATTTAGCCCCACCTAAATTATTATTATAATAATTTAGAATTTTTATTCTCTTATAACGGGAATATAAGAGAAGTTCAAAACTCTAAAAGAATTCAAAGAAAATTCTTATTAAAATTCGTTCTTAAAATTCCGTGTCGATAGGTCGAGTTTCCGTTCCAAGTCGTGAACAACGTTTCCGCTATCTCGCTAGTCCGCTATCGTAAAAGCTAAGGCAAGTGGAATTCCCCCTTGTAACCTTATATATTCATTCCATGAAATTTCTCGATCTTGGGAACAACTTGCTTGCTAGTAATAAACGAACCTAGGAATATCGATTGTTAGATATAATGACCCCACTGTTATTGTATTCCGCTATTTATTATTTGATAGGACTATTATGCTAGTCTTCTTGTGGCCTTGATTGTTTACGGTCTCGTTAAGAGAACGGTTCGAACGAACTAGTGAGGGGCGCAGGATTAACCCGACGCCTCTATATAACTTACTAAGTCATATGCATGTGCGCTTAAAGTACGACTTTTAGGATCATGATCCATGTTTGCTCCGATTGCAAGGAGGGATGAGTGGCACCGTAGCTAATTGTCGGAACTGAGTTTTCCCTTAAGTGGTCCGGGCCATGAAAGCCCCCCCCCCCCCACACTCTTTAAAAGTCATTAACGTAATCGACATTTTCGTCACGATATAAGATAAGTGCCAATGCACATTTAAAAGACATCAAAACTGGACCGGTCTCAAATGATCGATCAGGCTCTTGGTCCGCTCAGGGCGCGAGAGTTTTTTTTGTAAACTTGTATGAATTAATAACGTTCCCAACATACTTTCTACTCTAAAAGAAGTCTACAATCTCGTAGCTCTTCTCTCGATTAACGAGCTATCTCCGCTTGAGATACACTCTAATTCGTTCCGTTAAACACCACGTAAAGTTCTATACCTCGTAACACATCCCAATAATATCTCTCTCGAATATTATAAATTACCAAATTATCCTTGGGAAGTTCCATTCCCGCTTGCTTAGTCTCTTAGACTAATTCTTCTTTTCCACATGTTTGCCTGGCATATTCTCGCCCCACGCGAATTATGTCAGAACCTAGGAACCCGAACAAGGCATAGGTGAAGACGAAGGAAGGGCAAGAATCTCCAAGATGTATTTTCTGGACTTTTGGTTTTATTTCTATTTATGTCCCGAGAACAAGTGTTTATGCTTTCCGTTAGCAAACTTCATTTTGTTAAGGTTTTGTAACAAAGGTTTGTACAAACAAAGTCTCTTTCGACAACACCCTTTTATTATATAAATTATGTTAATTTCCGCATTTTATATGTTCAATATCATTATAAAAGCCTTGGGTGACTTTGGACGGTAAAATCCGAGGTCATTGGCGGTAATACCCATTGTTGTAAAATAGGGGTGTTACAGATGATTTGTGTGAGGCGTGGATCTAGGTTATATGGTCGTCCTTGGCCTTCATTTTGAGGAAGACTTGAACGATGAAAATGCTTTCTCTTTACTTGTTTTCAATCTAAAGTTCCTTTGTTTGTTTTTCGTTCAATCACTTGTTAGAACGTTGGTGAGTCATATCCGACGCTCTTGCAATCTAGTTTGTTGTTCTTGGTGAGTCATATCCAAGGGCAACATCCATATCCATCACTCTGCCATTCCATTTTCAATCGTTCCATTTCCATCTCGGTGGTTTCTGCACCACTTCAGTATAATCGACATATCTTTCAATCTACATATCATCTGGATCTCAAAGTTTGAGGGATTAAACTAGACTCAAGGATCTAACTCTGAGCTATGGAATCACCCAATTCTGAGTCTGAACGAGGGAGATCAACCCTTTTGATCTCAGACAAAATTCAGCCACCGAGCTCCACCATCTTCGAACCATGTGACGATTTCCTACCATTCTTCGGCGATCTCTTTGCACCATCATCTACCCCATCGATCCGGCCATCACAACCCGAATACTTATTTGGGCCCTGAATCTAATGAGTTTGGATGGAATCTGATTAGTCGACGAAGGTTTTTCAAACTTGATGTGATATAATGAAGTTCCCAACAATAATCACACTTCTAAAGACACCACATTCTTGTGGTGTCCTTTTTCCTTCAAGAATTTTCTTTTCTTTTCTCTTCAAGTGAAATACTATTTCGTTTCGTTGAGCCACATCCACATTAATATCCTATCACTTTCATAATACCTCTAAAGAAACTTTGTGTCTCTTTCTTTCCAATGGAATCACACTCTTGTGACATTCAATCTATATTGGAAGTTGGTAATTCTCGTCATTATGACGGAATTACATTCTCATGATACTACACCTACATTGATTTATCGTCCAATGTATGGAAGTATTAACTATTGGATTATCGGCCAACTATGCTTCGGAGTTCGATGCCAACATATTAATTATGAGCGTGGAGACCGTTCGTTCTCCACTTGCTCAGTCTCCTTAGACTAACCTGTTCACCTTTCGTCATTGTAATGAACTACATTTCCTTTTAATGAATAAAACTTTCAGTTTTAATTCCTTTTCCTTGAATTATGTGTTTTAAAGCCTTGTTTTGTTCTAGGTAGGTTAATCCGAGATCATTGGCGATAATATCCCTTAGGATTAAAATAGGGGTGTTACATGTAGTGGTTTTCAATTAAACTATTTGGAGGTATGATTATTATGACACTCATCAATATATTTGTTTTATTTTTCATTGAAGCAACCATATCATTAAGCTTAGAGCAATCAAATACCAATTTAGATAAGATAAAGGAATTAATATTTGCTTGACATATACAGCAAACTCAAGCAGAGGGAGATTAAAGTTCCATAAATCAAATGGAACCTTAAGGTGTCCATTTTTTCTGGGCAAGAAAAAGCAAGTGTGGCCATTCAAAGACCTCATCCAACATGCTACAAGATTAGCAAGAGTACATGGAGAAAGAGAAAATAAAAAGGCAGGGCTAACCATCGTGCTTTGGAGATATTCATGCGAAAATATATGAGGGATGAGCATTAGGTGGTAGTTGGGTTCAGTTAGGGTCATCAAGGATTGCCATTTTGTATTTTGGGTCTTAGGATCAATCCTTGGATATTGCACTAGTTGTTGACTTTATTGTTGTATTTTGTTGATGGTAACTTATGAAGATAATTTACACTAGTTGGTTGAATGGTCTTAGGGTGTAAGTTATGAAGACAGAGGGTATGAAGATGTGTGATGGTATTTTGGGATGGTAAGTTAAGAATTTTTTACTATTTTGTAAGATGTGTGATGGTATTTGTATCCCCTTCAGTTTCATGGTTGACCAGTGTTGGTTTAGTAGAAATGGTTGTATATTACGATTACAAATGGCTCTGAATTGACACTTCTGAATATCAAATATCATCGATCTTGAAAAGAAATAAAAGACTTAACAACATTCATGACTAAAAATATGCCAACTAAGCTTCAATACATCGACTAAGCCTTTGAAAACTTTAAAAGCTAGGGTTTTTAGATCAATACACTACAATGCAGAAAACTGAAAGCTAGGATATTTCTTCTAAGAGATGAAATTGACTAACAATTTTGGAAATTCAAGATATTAACTAATCTCTACTATGTCGATCAAAATGTGTACCCTAAACTCAAACCCAGATCACATACCTAACAACTAAGATGGACGATGAAAGAATTAAGATTGACGATGGACAATGACTAAGAGACACTCGCTGAAAGAAGGTTGTCCACTAATGGCACCCAATTGAAGATTTCTGAGTTTGTAAATGGAGCTTCAAGCCTTTTCAATGGAAAAGAGTGGCGTGGAACCAGCCGGTTGTAATGGATGGAAAACCTGGTAAATGTTGTAATTTTTTTAAACGAAAGGTTAATATGGTAAAATCAAAGAATTTAACAAGAAACCTAACAGAATAGATGGTTGGGTGGTTCTCTGCTACAAAATTATGTTTAATGGGTGTGTCAAAAAAATAGTCATTTAACGGGTGATTTCTTGCAAAATCAGCCATTTAGCGTGTGGTTTTAAGCAAAAACCTCAAGAAAATAAGGCCCTTTCATTTTAAAGTGCCTTTTATTTTACGTAATAGGGTATTTTTAAAATACCAAAAAATCTCAAAACTTACACCCTCACATACTCTTCTCTCTTTCTCACTTCTCTTTTCACATTTCTTTTATGCCTCAATTCTCTACACTTGCATTTCCAATTCAAGGCATTAAAAATTAACTTTTACACAAGTAAAATCTATTGGACAACATTTCAACAAAACAACTCATATCAAGGTAAGTTCTCTTGCTTAATTTTTAATATCTTTACAAATTTCATATTTGAAATTAGGGTTTATGTTTTTTGGATTTGATTTTTGGTTGTAGCATGAATTAGTTGGGTTAATAAATTTAGATTTGAAGAAATATGTTTAAATATTTGCAGATTTGTATGGTTTGATCTATGAAATTCGAGTGTCGGGCATGGTCTCACTTTCAGACTGTGCAACTCGAGTGTCGGACGAGGAAGACGGCGTTGCACTCGATCGGTACGGTTACCTGCGCCTAGCAGTACGACAAGGAACTCGATTTTGCAATGATTGGTTGTATTTTTTTCTTACTTGTTCATAATTGGACTTTGGTAAACATGTGCAATTGAATAAAGCTTTTAAAGTTGTTCCACGACCCAAGTGTAATTCCCTTCCTTCTCCTGGGCCAAGAATGCACCCGTGAATGTGTAATTCTTCCATGTTGAAGTAAATCCAACAATATTCATAAAATGCATCTCGTACATATATATAATTTGACATGCCAATGTATATATGAAAACGATGAAAGATTTAATTTAAAAATGATGTATAACTTGACTTGCTTATGTGTAGAGTATGTAGAGTCGAGTAGTAAAACGTACGAAAATATCTTGACGAGAGATATTGGATCAGGGATGGCAAAAAAGACATATGCGATTCTATTGCTTTGTTGGTCTTCTCTATGTTCAAGAAAGTAGTTGTACTCTTAAAGAGCCGTTCTTCCTTGCATCCCAACCTTCCCTATCGAATACCTACACATGTATTTTTTCTTGTTGTTGGTATAGTTCAATGGGAGGTCATTTAACACCTTTGCGATCTGGTTCGGACTATAGTTGTTAGATGTCATTGACTTCACCAACTGAAGTTTCTGGCCGGTGAGTTTTCCGGCTAGTGAATGCTCATACAAATTAGAATCAATCTTATGGTTGTGAATTGCATGTACAACCTCAATCTTCTACGATCCTTTTGGGTGCTTGATGCATGTCAAGGTAAATTGAAAACCACATATCTTCGACTTTAGAGATTTACAAGCCTCCTTTCCTTCTCTCTTTTTTGGAGTGTTTTCTCCTTGTCTCTCACAGTGCAACCAAGTCTTCTCGAGCCTAGATATACTTTACGCTTAAGATCGTCCAATCATTATGCACATGTTTTGTTCTATACTAGTTGTCTTAACCCAATCGATAGCATCATCTCGACTACTTAAATACCTTATTTCTGGTAAATAACTGTGTGTAATCATCTAAGCACTACAACAAAAACTCTATGGGGTCTTCAAATTATGGAATGCCACTCAAAGGTGGAAGTCTATACTAGTGCATCCATTGTAGGTAATATCCACTATCATATTTATTTGTCTACATTTATGGATATCCATAAACACACTGATGTGTTTGAATATGTGGATATCCACTACCATACGGATTTATCTGCATCGGTGGATATCGTAATTCGCTACCATACTAGTCTTGGGCAACTAGATTGGTTTTGTATACACTTGTGGGTATCCATATTCGGGATTTGACATTTAGGTTGTAGAAGCAACATTTTGATCTGTTTGACCCTCTTCGATCCGCAGAACATTTAGACCAATATATACTTCATGCTCTTCCTGCACAAATTAAAACACATATATATGAATGAATTAAGCAATCGGTTGAATAAACTAGTCGTACTGACCGGTGGGCACACAACCGATACTACTGCCGGTGTGCTCATTGCCATACTGGTTGAACTTCAAAACGAACACTTTGAACGAAAATTTGCAAAGTACGATTTTAAAAAGAAAATACACCATCTTTAAGAAAGATTTAATCTTATCCACAAAGCCATGCAAAGCAAAAAAAAACTTTATTTTTCAATGTTTATTCTCAAAACTAAAACAAGTTGTAATTGTAGTAGAAGAATATAGTAAAGGGAATAAAGAGTATAGTATAAAGGTTAACTTATTGTGATTGATATTCAAAGATTGCTCCACCAATCGAATGTAGTGCATAAATCTACCATGATTGTCCATTGTATTGTTAGAAAGATAGAATAATGGTGAAGAAAGAAAGATTTTTGAAGTAGAAGAATGGTGTAGAAGAATTGAATAATTGAAGAAGAAGTAGAAAAAGTAGAGCATTTACGATTGTGGGGGAGGGGACTAGGTATGGAATTTAATGAAGCTCGAGAAAAAAAATGACACCCTTCGGCTGTATCGGCCAGAGTGCGCATGGTCGTACCGGCCAGAGTGTACTTGGGCAGTATGGATATGCGCACTCTGGCCGGGATGACCACGTGCACTCTGGCTGGTACGAAAGAGGGTGCGCTAAGATGAAAAAACACGAGGTGTGCTATTATGATCCACCTTAAAATAAAGGGAAAATTGCATCAAATAGCCTAACATTTTAGGATTGTTTTAGTATTTAACCTAATGTTTCAAAATTGCACATAATATTCTAACCGATTTGAATGGTTGTGAAAGGTAGCCTCGTTTTTTCCATCGGGCAAATAATCTAATTTTAGCTGTTAAGCTAGCAAAATCAAAGCTTATGCATCAAGTATTTAAGCTTATGTGTCATATGATTGGTTACTAAATCAATAAACTAAATAAAAAACTAGAATTTAAGAATAAAAGCTAAAAATGTATCTATTTCCATTCTTCCTATAATCCTTAAATTAAGATCGGTTCGATTTAATTTGTAGGAATCGATGATATCTATGGCATCCGCTTCTCATTCTCCATCTTCCCCATTGTTCAACCCCTCCTCCGATAAGCACTTCTGGAGCACATTGCAGAACAGAGTCGAATATGATTATGCATCAAAACCAAATGTACGTAGACAATTGCCTTGATACTTTTTTCAAATTTCATCTCTAATTGAGTACTCGTTTTCTGCTTCTCTTTTGAATGATTTGAATTTGGACATATTTGATACTTTTTTCAGTGTTATGTATGCATAGAATATGATTATGCATCAAAAGAAAATATACGTGCATCAAAATGACCCCCAAAAAAGTGTGTGTTTTATATGTATATGTATCAAAACTAACAGTATGTGCATCAAAGAAATCGAAAAGGGTCTTATTTATGCATGTTTATTAAAACTAGCGGTATGTGCATCAAAACTATCTAACTATAGGGGAAACTGTATGCACATCGTCATTCATACACATACATAAGGTTAAAAATAAAAATAAAAACAAAAACAAAAATAAAAACAAAAACAGAAATAAAAAGTTTCGAAATCGATGCACAAAAAACTAGTTTTGATGTACATAGAGTTAGTTTTGATGCATATCCAAGGCAAAATCGATGCACCAGCTACACGTGAATTTTTCGAAAAATACACAAATAATTCGGGAAAATTACGTTTGTTTCGTTTTTCCCCTAATATGGATCGTCGATCTTTTTTCGGAGAAGGACTTGTTCTTATTTTCCATATAAGCGACCATTCTCACGTGACTGTTCTCACGTGATTCTTCTCCTTCCTTCTTTATCATCATTTTTGTCATATATTTAGCAAGCGCTTGAGGTTCTAACTTCCGTTCGTTGCATTGATAGGTTAGATAATATTATAGGAACAATGTTTGGGTAATTCAGTAGGTGGTCAATTTTAGGTCATTCAGAACAATAATACCTTGTATGCGTTGTTTGGTGAAAGAGGATATATTTTGCGTGTGGTTTATGAAAATGCTCCAATGGAAGCAACTCCCTCCAAAACATAGAGCAATCTTAGAGTTGGTGAGGACACTTTATTTTGGTTGAGGCTTACGTGTATTTCCTTGTATTCATTCACAAATCACTATCTGATGTTTGAAGGCTACAACACATAAGCAACAAAGTAATTTTACAACGCATCAATCATCCTTCATTCTCGTTTCTTTCATTATTCAAGGGCCTGCATTTGCACTATTCCTGATATGCTCGATAGTTGGTTGGATAAATAAGAGTTTGCACAGAAATATATGCATGTGATTTAAGCACACCATGTCTATCAATCCTAGAATGCTATGTACACAACAACAACAACTTTTGAGATGACTCTGCATCATGCCAGAGCATTTGATTATCATTTAGAATTGTTTCCAAGGGTGCATTTGGGAATGCTTAAAGTGAGTGTTTATAAGCACTCTGTTGCTTATTTGCAGAAATAAGCAACAAAAGTGGGTGTTTGGTAAAATTGTTTATCGGAAATAAGCAAACTTATTTCCGGTGCTTATAAGCAGACAAAATAACCAACCCCCATGCTTATCGGAAATAAGCAAACTTATCTCGATAAGTATAAGCACATGTGCTCCACCTATATTTTTTATTACCCCCATATCTACTTTCTTCTACCCTTCATCTCTCTTCTCGTTCTTTTTCCATTGAAGCAACAAGACCTCCAATCCTCTATTAATGTCTATCTAGAAGCTTCATAACATACCCAAATTCAATGATAAACAACCCAAATTCATTCAATTGATAAACAACCCTCATCTCTCCTGTCTTTGTTCTTTTTTTTGGGTTCCCAAAAATTCATTCAATTGATAAACAACCCTAAAAAGGAACCAAAGAGAGAATCAGGATGGACGACGGAATCGGGAGAAAGAAATTCTTCACCACCGACATATATCTTCTCTGCATCGCTCAAATTCTACAAATTTATCTCCATTAATGGCCATCGAGAGGACGACGTGAATGTTGGTTGGAACGAAGGTCGCTGCCAGAGGTGCGCCGGACCACCCGAGAACAACAGGCCAGACCGCTGAACCTCTTTTCTGTCGTCGGGAGCAAAGGAGGGAGGATGGAGATAAAAGAGAGGTATAAAACGGTGTAATTTTTTAATTTTTTCAAGGGTAATTTTGACCTTTATTTAATTACCTTTTAAAAATCAGCAAACCCTCCAACCAAACACCACATGCTTATCTTAGAAATAAGTTTTGAATTTTCAGCATCGGAACTTATGAGCACCATCAACTTATCAGTAACTTATCAGCACCATCGACTTATCAGCAGAGATTACCCAAACGCAACCTAATTCAGCTAAAGTCTAAAGATGTTGTCAGCACCTAGCTTTGGTCCAAGTTCAATATTACATTTACAATTTATCAACTTCTACAATATGTACAAGAACAACTTCTACACACACACACACACAAAGACCAATTCCAAAGAAAATCAGCCATGAAAAAAAAGCACAACATACACACCAACAACTACAATTGCAGATATACTATACCATAGACATGCGGAGAAGGTTCCTGCCTTGGAAGATGGACCACTATTCACTTCCAAAATCTTCATAACTGACCTCTCTAACATGCTACCCAACTTTTTGACATTCTTCTAACAATCCAGAGATGAGACATATTACCTACCTGTCATAAAAGTGAAGGGTAGCCAACAGTAAGGAAAAAGTAGCTCACCTTGAATTCCTCCTCACGAGAATCCCCAAAGTGGTCTGCCCCCAAAAATGGTGAATTTGAGTAGCTCTAGAGTATATCTGCAGGAGGACGCACAGGAACCATAAAACTATAAATCACAAGTCCGTGTACAATACAGGAAATGTAAAAGAATAATCTCTACCATTGTATGAATCTCCATATTTTACGTAAAGTATCTTGACTTTCATAAGTTCATTTAACTAACTATAATTCTCTTCATCGATAATACCGGGTAGGTGTATCATATCGAGAAGATTGCCTTTGAAATTAGGACAGGAAGAAAGATTTATAGAAAATAGCAAACCAGAACGTGAATAGCTTGATGTTAGGTCAGAAAAACTAAAGTTCCGTGTGATCGGCCCAAGAAGTCCAAATTGCATGTCATCTAAACCCGGGACTAGTGATTGTGAGCTTTGGTCCAAGGCATTGTAAGATGCAACAGATTCATCCCCCGTTGTTTGACGTGTCTCAAGGACAAGGGCGTCGACACCAAACATGAATTGGGAGTCGGATGAGTAATCATTTTTAGCTTTAATCATTCCCCGACCGCCTCCATTCATTTGTTGCATCATTCTCATATCAGAGGTCTAGGAAGCAAACGTATTGAAATAAATCCTACCAGATGGAACAGACAAATCTACAGCTGTATGGAGACTACTTCCATGCAGTGTTGAAACTCTATTAGTGAATGGATGGGTTAAACCAGGATTTAGATATGAGTTTATGTTCTCCTGCTTGAGAGACTCCGTTCTCACTGCCGCCTCAGAAAGATAGCATCCAGCATTCTGTTGGACTATAAAAACAAACAAATATGAATAGAGTGTTGTGGTGCAGTCTCAGAATTATTTAAGTCAATTGTGTTTAGAGGCAAGGCATAGAAAAGCTAGTATAAATATAATGTTCTATTATCACCACCAGATCTACTATCATGACTATCCAAATGTACAACCCCCCACTTCTGATCTACTCGAAAGCATATTTCATTATTTCCACCATAGGACTTCATAAAAAATATATGTGATCAAACATGGCATAACTATTATTAAAATATTTTCACACCTCACATAACCAAGCACATGACCTGACCTTTTAAAACATGCATACGAACATATATGACATGTCATTTACAACAGGGTATGTTGCTACCACAAATACCAAGATATCCATTGCACAACCAGGTATAGCAACCATGACTTGGAGAAACATGGCAGCAAAGAGCAAATAGCTCAGAATACATTCATGCAAATAAGGGGAATGTTACTAAATTGAGTACTTCACACTAGACATCATTTTAAGAAAGAAAGAAAGAAAAAAAGAAGGAAAGAAAGAAAGAATTTTGAAACAAAATCCAAAGAAACTTTTAAAAAATTTATCCAAAGAGGTGTAACATCAACGAGTGTCATTATAAAAATGTCACCCTTGGCAAGTGACATATATCTATCCCCAATATCTGCCTCAGTTATACCTGATTAAAACCCATGCTATGAAAATAAGTAAAATTTTATCATGCCATTCCATCATGCAATTGCATATGATTCCTTTTCCTTTGCAGGTTCATCGGTTGGCTTTAAACAAGAGGCCGAAAGTCTTGCACTGTGTCATATGAGACCCACTTGAAACCGGAAGAGTAGGGAAGCCAACAGACTAAAACTGACTCATTCGTATAACATGTTTCTTGAGCAAGTAATTGAACATAACTATATGATCCTTCAGTGCCAACCGAAGATTGTAAGCCTCAAAAAACTCCCGATTTTCTTCTTCAAGCTTCTGCCATACTAAAGACAGCAAGATGAGGCATAAAACAATTAATTCAGGAGTCAGTAATTTGCTTTATTGTAAGAACATTTATTTTCCGGAGCAGCATATAGAAGCAAAAGTGAGTACTTGGACCAAAATAATGTTTTACCTCAAGCTATACAGACAAAAGCTAATTTAGACACGGTCACCATGCCTTGCCAATTGCTTAACTTTCTAAGATTGCCCATGTGGTTGAGAGTTGAGATAATGGGAACTCATCTTCATATCCATACAACCTTTGTTTATGTTTCATTTTATATCTATTATATGTTTCATTGTCTAAGGTTACTGTTCACCTTTTATATCCATATAAACAAATAATTGATTCTCCCATAAATTCCAGTGATCCAGAGTAGCAACTAATAATTGACTGCAACCAGTAAGTGACCCTAGAAAAATAACTTTATAAAATATGGTATCCAATAAACAACTTTCTTGTTTAGATTCCAACTTCAGGTTTGCAACTAGTCAAAAGTTATACTGCCTGCTCCGAATGTAGGAACAAAATATGAGATTAAGCAATTGAAGGGGAAAAAAAGATGAGAGAAGGAAAGGACTTGAAGTCTTGAATAGAAAATAAATATGTCAGTCAATAAAAGAAATTGCGAAAGCATTAAGTTAAATGCTGCTAGCATAGCACAAGTCTAAGGCTATATGCCATACAAGCAAAAAGAAGAATCTCAATATTTTGCTCCACATGCAAAATGAGGAATTACATAGAAAGAAAGGTATGAAGTGAGGCTATTCAGGAAATTTTCTATAACAAAGCCGTTAACATTGAGATGATACTAGGGATTGCGGCGTTACTAAGGTTGCTTATAAATTTATAAAATTCGGGTTAGAATTAGAAATCGGGTTGAAATAGGAATCACTCATATTCTAGTTTTAGATTGGGTAATAAACTCAAGTGTATTTGTCTGGTATGGAAATTACTCATTCTCATTCTATTAATTAAAATAAGCACTAGTAGTATATATTTGACTCATTCCTAAATCCATTCCCTATGTCAGGGATATAGAAACCGAATGGGCCTGCTACTGCTGAGGTTAATCAAAATCATTTAATGAATAAATTAAAACATCATGCCTCGTCAAATTAATAAACCATCAGAAGTGAGTAAAGGGGAAGAGAGAGACAAAAAAACAGGAGGGAGCTTACCAGCAGAACAGATAGCAGATCTCAAATAGTTTCAGGTAGAGAACGAAGAAAGAAAGCAAGAGGGGTTAGGGTTTTTTTCTTCTATCCTTCTCCTTTTTGCCTCTTCAATTATGCGTGTAGAAGCCCATGTTGGCCTCGCCCATCGCCCATGTGCACTTGCAACTTGCACAATCAAAAAGGAGACGAGCAAGGAATGTACGTCAATAGACTGCCTGCCTGCCTTTATAGGACACCCACCCCATGGGAGATTTTGATTATTGAAGATTTTAGACCTTTTTTATTTTTTCCTATAAAACTCCGTAAATTTAGTAGATTTGACCAAATTACATAAAACCACCCTTAACATAAAATGTTTTTCACAAAACCACCCGTAAAAAGACGAATTGTACAAAACCACCCTTAAAAACGAAATCTTATCAAAACACCACATATTACTAATTTCCGTCTATCTCAGTTGAAAATTATTCATCATTTCCAAGCCTACCCCAAACCTCCTCCCAGCCTGCAAAAAAAAAAACAGCCCATGTGCACCTTCACCTTCTTGATCTAGCAGCCAGATCAAGAGGGTGAAGGTTTTTTTATTATCCATATCAGAAACATTAAAGCATGTAAATTAAAAATATAAGGTAGTTTTTTCCAAATGTTTGCCAGCATGCAAATATGTATGTTCGGTACAATAGAGATTCAGGGTTTTGATTGGAATGATTGAAATTTCTACCTAATTTTGTAATACGTGGAAATATTTCAAAGCATATTTTGTTTCTATTTGTTTTGCCTAAACTATTATGTAAGTGGGTGAAGAAGGGATGCTAATGTTGGATGGACCATATGGAATATTATTGCTTTCTCATAGTGATTTAATTAGTGTCTTGCTTAGTGTTTTTTTAATGAGATGGGAAAAAATTTAGAATTGGGCAGTAGTGATTTCACTAATTTGATAAGAGAAAATATTTTGATTGATGAAAATGAAATTAGGTTGAGAAAAGAATCAGAGAAGGGATAAAGGGGTGAGGGGAGACAAGTACTTGCTTTTAAAAAGAAAAGTAAATCAATTTTAACGGCTAATGGACAGAAGGGTGGTGTCTTGATAACAGTTTGTTTTAAAGGGTGGTTTAGTGTAATTATTTTTTTTACGTGTGGTTTTCTGAAAAAGACTATAATTTACGGGTGGTTTTATAAAATTTACTCAAAAAAATATATGTCGGCCTTCATAGGCTGTATTCGAACAAAAAAAGCAGGTCGGATAGCCATTTTTGTACACGGGAAAAGTTGTAAAGACACACAGATTTTCGCGCATCGAGCTTGCGCGCTTATGCTGCTCGAAGTAAATTCGATGCGTCAAGAAAGTTAGATGAGGTAGTTTTCATAAATTTGTTTAAATAATATCATTTTCTAAATTATAGTATACCAAGTGAAAGAAGTTTAATTTATAACATTTTGAAATTTTAGGTCGTCGGAATAGATTTTTCTATTGCTTTCCACTATGAAGGCTTGTGGAATGATGGAAGACAAATGCTTGATTGGGCTAGAGCAGATTGCGGTGTCGAAGAATTTAGTCCTAGTCGTAAAAAAATTCAAATCCAAATAGGGTCATACTCACTTGTAACCTAGCCGGTAAATATAGATGTGGCAAGATGGTATTGCCCAAAGTGAAATAAAGGGAAAATTGGATGGGTCTTAACGGTAAAATGCAGACAACACAATCATGGTATCCCAACTAGCTTGGTAGCTCATCCATATGCGAGCCGATTGACAGCTGAGAAGAAGGAGTTTGTGAAAGAGTGTTCTTATATCTAGCCAGCCCTAAGATGGTACTTCAAGTGGTTAGGCAAGGTACTGTTGAATGAGGGTTTCTTGATAACAAATAAATTTATAAGTCAAGACCCCGCTGAGTATAGAAGAGTCAGGATCGTTCCACAGGAAGCAAGGTTGTTCGTTTATCAACTACTAAAAAGCAAACAAAATCAAACAAAATCAAACAAAAACACACACAAGCAGCCTCGTTAACGACGTTGTCAGGGTCGTTAACGAACCACCGTACACAAAAAGACTCAACTAACGACCTAAACAAGTTCGGTACCGAGCCAAGTAACTCAGCAACGAAATTCACTTAATATAATTCAAATAAAAACAAAGATCTAGGACTAGGGATACCACAACATAGCCAAGCATATAAACTCGTAAGAAGAATAGATCATGCCTTTAAATAGATAGATTCATCAACTTTCGTTGACCATGAAATAAATTAACCTACTTTCGTAACCTAACTCACTTAATTGCTTGTTTTGGATCTAAAGCTTGAAACTTTCGTATTCAAACAATATCAACCTTCAAGTTACTAACTTTCTCTTTCAATCAAGTTAAAAACTCAAATTACCTCAACTTTCATCTCGGTATAAACACAACAAACAATCTTGATAATAGATAAAAGGCATTCATCACACAATCTTACTCATCAAACATGCTCAACTATGTCGGGCTTAACCCCGATCCTAGAAAAGAAGACTACTCACTAATCATAACTACGAAACAAATAAACTCAATAAAAGAAATCATTGAAAACAAATTACTACTCTAATTAAATAACAAATATTCGTCTTACAGAAAATCAGAAGAAACCGAAAATAAACAAATACCGAACCGAAATACTGACTAACGACCTCGGTAACTCTCGTCCACCGAGCTCTCAATCTCGACTCCGATCTTCTCTCTCTATCTCGGCTCTTCCTTTTCTCTCTACCACTTGCTTCTCTAATTCGTCCCCCCTCCTTTCTAGGCTATATAAGAGGGTTATTTATACTAAAAAGGCTAAAAACTAATAAGGCTAGAAGATAAAAACTTTCCTAAAAGATAGAAATAAAATCCTAAAAAGATAGAAACAAAATCTAAGAAGATAACAAGAGCTAAAATATATAATATAATAACCCTAAAAATCATAAAAAGATACTCTACCGACACGGAAAGAATTTCCCGCACAGGATCGGTGAGTTACAAAGTCAACACTCGAAATTTCTTATCACGTGGCCTCGTTAACGAGCCCTTACAACCTCGTCAACGAGCCTGGTCTTGGTTTCTTCCACACTTCATCTCGTCGAACTTGGACTCTGACTTCTCTAAACTTGTATTCCTCTATCCTTCACTGTAGAGCTCCAAATTCAGCTCCATATAGCACTTTTCCTTGCTAAAACCTACAAAATACACAAAATAGAGTAGCTTCCATACTTTCTATGAAAATATGCAAAACTATCCAAAAACACACCAAACTAAACCTAAACTTATCAAAACTAAACCTAATAAACAAAGAAAACCTACTAAAAACTATACTAAAAACACGAACATCAGGTACCAGAGAAATGTGACCTCAATTAGACAAATCTATAATATGAGGGAGAAGTTAACTTGAGGATTGCGGAGAACTGACGGTGACACAATGGTCTTTAAACTTCTTGAAAGACCGAGGATAAAATGTCCATCCCAAACGGGTAAGGGGTTCAGATGCTATGAATGCCTTGTGTTTTATCCACCCTACGAGTCTGTTCATGCTATCCTTATGTCGTCATTATGGACTCCACATACAAGACCAATAGGTAAGTTCTTGATTACTATTTTTCCATTATAAGGTTTAAAGTAAGTTGTTTTGCTAGGTACAACATGCCTTTATTGGAGATGGTTGGTTTCACTTGCACCAGAAATACATTCAACATCGGGTTTGCATTTATGTCAAATGAAAATGTTGTGCGCTATAGGTGGTTGTTAAGTCAGTTGAAATTCGTGTACGACGAGCTTGTAGTCCAGGTGAATGTAATTGTGAAAGATCGAAAGTAGGCTCTCATCAAGGCAATAAGACAAGTTTTTGGGGAAAGAGTACAACATTTGTTGTGTTGGGTGCACATTAGACACAACATCCTGGCGTACAGCCTAAAGGTGTTTGCCAACTCTAAAAATCCATCGGATTTGTCACACGGGTTTGCAAACACATGTTGCGTGCTATTTTCATCCACCATAGAGGTGGCATTTAAAGAAAAATATGTAGAATTGAAGAGAATATGGTGACCGATGCTTATTGCATACGTGGAGAAGACGTGGCTTAATCCATATAAGAAGAATATAGTTTGTACTTGGACCGATCATACCTTCCACTTCCAGACGAGAACCACCAATAGGTAATTTTATTCTTAAGATTAAAATTCATTTTGAATATTAGAATGTGTATTCATTCAACATTTAAACATTGAGATGTGTATTTTAGGGTCGACGGTATGAACGATGTGCTGAAAAGGATATTGAATTCATCTCGAGGAGGCTTCAACACCGTGATACGAAGGATCCACATCCAAATGGAAGCTCACCTTGAGCACGTGACAGATGAGTACTAAAGGGGGCAATGAAGACAAAGAGAGAACATTTCGGCGCCGTCACGACCATGTGGAAGACCTAGAGGTTCGAGGAATAAGAAGAAGACCAATGATGCTACGCCGATGGGTGCCACCACATCTCCTGCCACAATCATGCCTCCTACCATCGTTGCACCTCCTCCTGATGCAACGCCTTCAGTGGCCCTCCGACGCGGGTCATGTGGCATGGTGTGAACTTTGGCATCTGGAATGTGGACAGTTTTATGTTTGCGTATATGGATGATTCTAGAGATGTGTTGGGAGACAGTCATTGTGGATTTCAGTCTCTCGCAGAAATATTGGGCAAGGGACAGGCGGAGTACTACAATATTCGATGGGAGATTCAAGGAGATTTCATTCGGAACAAAAATATTTACGAAGTCTTGACTCCTGATGAGGTATTTTTCAGTGGTCGTTATACCTATCAAAGAACCTAACTTAACCAAACTTAGTAGAATGGTAAGTAAGGGTCGATCCCACAAAGACTCGTGTATTTATGTAATTACTTACGTGCCAAATAACTAAGATGTGGGGGGTTTTAAGCGAAAGTTTATCTAATCTAAGACGCAAACTAAAAAGTAAATATGAATGCAAAGTTGATTATAAATATATGAGAGAAATATGTTCAACTAGTTACATCCATCATAGATATGCTTATTGATCATTGATTCTCTTGATTCTCAATTCACTTGAATAATCTACCGTGGATTATTACCCAAAAATTTATATTTAGTTGAAAGAACTAACAGTCTGAACAACCCTAATCATCTAACAACCTAGAACAACGTCTTGATTCAATTAAACGACAGCTTTAATTTCAAAGTATCGATAGAGACAAATACACGACGCAAACAGCTAATAATAAGTTATCAGTGGTTTATTCCCTTCTACAACTGAATAGCCCGAACGGGTCTAAACAATTATAGTTGCTACTTTATCTAATCAATCCCGAACGGGACTTGATCAGATTAGTTGTAAATTATCCTAGAAATTCTATTAGGTGGCCAATCTAACAAAATCCTAGAATAACTCTGATTCAATTAAGCACAGGGAATAAAACCTATTCAAATTGTTGAGAATCAATCAAACCTCACAATATTATGCAATCTATGATTTAAATAACTAGTCAAACACAAGGGAATTTAGCAATGCATAATTAAATTAAGAAAACTTACAAAAGGTTCAAAGGTTGCTCTTTTGAAAGAGAGAAAAACCTTAGCCTCCAAAACTATGTTCTAAGTTATAAAAATATAAACTAACAAGAGTTTAAATAGGACTAAAAACAATCCTCCAAAACCCTACAAACAAGCACCTCTTCGGACACATAATCAAACAAGCCAAAAAAAGTAAAGCCCAAAAAAAGTAAAGCCCAAAAGCCCAAATTGCGTGGGTTGCCTCACAATTGCGCGGTCGCGCTTTTAAATGCTAAACCGCGCTTTTATCCTCGGTTCAGCATTCAAGTGACAGTTCAGAGGCTGTTTTGACCCCCTTGGAGTTCGAATTTTGACTCAGAGTAAAAATATGAATTGTTTCTCTTTGAATTAGATTTTCAGTGATACCAAATTCAGCTTCATCCGACCACTATAGCTCCGAAACCAAGCATTGCAATATAGAGGTGTCAAAACAAGACTCCAATGCATGGCCCGAGTTTAAGCGTTTTTATACCTCAAGCTCTTGGGCCTTAGCTCTTCTAATCTTCACTTGTATCACTCGAAGCTTCATCAAAATCCACCACAATCATTTAAGATCCATCCCGTCCATGCTTGTTTACCTAAAGATTTGCAAAACCAAACAAAACAAGTGCAACTACCCGAAAATACTAGATTCTGGAAACTAACCTAAAACTAAGTAAAGCTTATGCAAAACCAACATAAAACATGCATCTAAACTACACCTATATGCAAGCTATCAACTCCTTGGGGCCTTACATCATTTGAAGAGCTCCTAAATCGGGCCCGTTGTCAGCTCAGGATCCTCGTTCATCTGTTGCTGCTCAGTACGTGGCACCCTGGCAAGTAGAGCACGTGCGATCTCGGCGGTTGTAAGCTTGGGCACCGTCTTTCTCCTCCTCTTCTCGAGGAGGACTACACTCAAGCTAGTGTGTAAGTCCCGTATGAGACAAGTTTAAATTGAATTAATAAGTTTTATAATAAGTTTTGTTCACTATTTAATACATATTTTTCACTTTTATTGTATGATTTTTGTGTTTTAGATCGTAAGTAATCTTTTTACTTTTAAATTTAATTGGATTCAAATTACAAATTCGTCTTACAAATGCGGATTCAAATTATGAATTCGACTTATGACTACGAATTCGAATAACGAATTCGTAGTTGTATTTGGAATTCAAATTTCAAGTTAAAATTTTAATATCTCAATACAAATTCAATTTAATTTGAATTTCAATTGAGTTTATATTAATATATTTTCTAATTTCATTTTCATTTTAAATTAAATTTAAACTACATATTCATTACAGATTCAAAACATAAATCTTAACTCAAAATCTAAATATGAATCTAAATGAAACAACTAATTACTAGTTAGGAATTATAACTACACATTACTATTCTAAATCAAACAACTAATTACAAAATTGAATATTAAACAAATTTAAATACGAATAAATTAGTTTGAAAGGAACATACCGTAGTCGTAAATGTCGCTCGGGTTCGAATCGGGCTACTAACCGGAGGACGAGCAGCCCCAGAAGTTGTTAGAGCATCGGATGTCGTCAAAGCTGTCACCGTCAAGCGACCGTCTACCATTTGGTATCACCGCCTTGCCGAAGGGCCTGGGACTGGATCTCGCCTCCTCCTCTTCCTCCCGAATCTCGCCGGAGCGTCAACGGTGCGGACGGGTGGCGTGGGTGGATCGCTGGCCACACAGGAGGGTGGACCTAGTGGAGCGCCAACGACAATGGCGGGCGGAGGTGGTGGGGCGTCTACAGAAGGGGCGGTCGGCGGTGGTAGAGCATCGACATCAGGAGCATGCATAGTGGATTGGGCGGCAAAGGCTGACAAAGGCGGTGTGCCGGTTAAGGTGGTCGGAGGTGGAGCGCTTTTGTCGATTTCACTCATTGACGTCCACGCAATCTGGATTCGTGGAAATGGATAAGTAGAAGAAGTGAGGAGGCAGTCGATCGTCGCACGACTTTTAACCTAAAGGGCCACGCAACGAGAATGCGCGCATCCTCGTCTCGCGCGAAGACAGATTGCGCGCCTATTCTCGCCCCCTTTGCGAATTTTGATGTTGTTTCCAAATTCAATTTTTACCCTTACGTGCAATTAGAGTTCGAGCAAACAGTACCGCCCAAGCTAGTTGCGCGTAAATTCTGTGCGCTTAAAAAAATACGAGTGCATATGCACGACGCATTTTTTAAGCTGTTATGGTTGATTTATTTATAATGGAAGAGAGGGCATGGTGCTGAAAAATCTCCCCCCCCCCCAGGCCAGCCCAATGCCTTGTGCCACAAGCAAGCAATATCTTGCTCCCCACTCCAAGCGAAAGTTCTATCTTTTTGTTAAGATAGAATCTTCCATTATGTCGAATAACCACCATAATTAATTTTATAATAAAATACTTAAATATATAAAAAGCATAATAAATAAATTACTTTATGGCGGTAGATAGAGAAAATAATAATGATGGTTAATTTTTACCTGCTCACACCTGATTATCCTTATTTTTACTACTAATGTCAAATTAATTTATGATCCTTTCTTGATTGTTTGATATTGAGTACTTGCATGACCCGTTGGTTTGTTAATTACATAAGATCGGGATTGGAATAATCTTAGGAAAGGAAATACTTGATAAGAATCAATGATCAATAAACTTGATGACAAAAGTGGATACATGTAAATGAAATTAATTGTCTTCCCACTTGATAAAACCAACTTGTTTACTTGCTTGTTACTTGCTTTGCTTTCTTAGAATTAGAAATCCAATCACATTTCCCCCTGTTGTATTGTAATTAAAAACCAACTTTTTATTTTTTTGAACATTTGTAGATTCTTAAATGTTTTAAAGACTGATCTAAATTATCTTAGTGGATGATTTTACAAAAATCTAATAATAATGTTTGTTAATTATTAAACAGAATAAATTATTTGAAGTAGAAGTTTTGTACTGTAAATTCCCATGCATTATCAATTTAGATTTACTTTATTACATAATCTGGAAATTGAGATCCTAATTGAATTATTCGAGCAACGAGTTTAACAAATGCAGCATTTCTAATTGATAATAAACTTGTATGTCATTTACGTGCAGACGAATCAATTAGCATTATAAAATATTCAATTAATCCACATGATGGAGCAATTAGTCTATGTATATCTTCCTACATCCTTTCTAATAATACAAGAGTCTCACTTATAATTTTTTTAGAGGGCTTTGTAATCAAATTTTCAAGTGAGCAAACATTACAATTGAAATCATTGGACAAAAGAACCTTAATGGTCTTTATTAGGTGTTCAAGTGAATTCTTTATGACTTTATGCATCATTGTTGATCTTGGATGACAAAACCGGTCATGTCGCAATGTGAATGTAGTTTGATCATTTGATCTTTTATTAGTCGTTGTATTGTGTGGTATATTTCGAAGGATTCCACAGATTTTTTTTTCAAAGATATGCTTATGACCAGATTCATGTGTTATAATGTAGAAATATTCCATTCCATTTTCATTCATGGTTTTCATATGAATCTCATTTTGAAACATCTTTTATTATCAATTTTGTTCCTTTTGGGAGTAGAATAAAAAACTCTTCATGAGCCTTTAATGAGGTTAGACACACTAGATTTTGTAGTAGCATTTCTTTCAAAGGCTTTGAACTGCGTGAGGTATTCGGGGCCAAGAATGGTTGTTTCTTAGTCGTCAAAAATCGATTCCAGCATCACGATTGCGTGGATCGATTGTTCGTTTGGATCTTCTGAGAATTTCACTTGTGGCTTGACTTGGAATCCACTAATTGGTTGATCTATGAAAGCGGGAACAAGTCTTTATGGACATGCTTTATTGGGATTGGTAAAGTCCGCTTAGACTCTCCGATTTCTCTTAACCATGACGGTGTTTGATGACCAAGTTGGACACCAAACTTCTTGAATGGAGTGGAGTTCGGTCGCCACACACGTCCGATCGAGTGAATTGAATATCGATCGTCGCCGCTTGTGCGGGTTCCGAGTCCGCTCCAGAAAGTTACCAACTTTTCTTTTGTTAGATTTTCTTCGCTTAGATAGTGGTTGACGGTTAATTTATGATCAAGCTTTCGACTTTGGGCTACCGGGCGTGCACCCGAAGCCTGCCCGCTACTCGGTGGTCGACTACCAACCTTAGGCAGGACTAAATTCGACAAGGGGCTAGCAAGGTCGCTCCTTGCCCACAGCGTCGTTGATTTCGCAGCGCGCATTGCGATCAACATTATTTGTGATGATTCGATCATCATTTCGCCTAGGGTTCGTAGGAAATCCCAAGGCGACTCTTTTTGCTGGTTTTTGGAAACGCACTCCAATTAGAAAAAAATCCAAAGGAATAAATTTCCGGAGGCACAAATTTCTCAAAACGTGGTAAATATATAGAACGAGAAGGAAGAATGTACAAAGCACGCGTGACCATAAAAATTCAAGGTGAAAAATACAACCCAAGCCAAAGATAAGCATATATGACAAAACTCGCCCTACGAGCCTAACAAAAACCGGGTCTAGGACCCAAACGACCAAAAAAACCTATAGACAAGCTGCCTATATACCTAAAAACCCAAGTAACAACTCGACACCACAATGGTCGAACAAAATGGGGTTAAAAATCCAAGCATCAACTTGCAAGGTGTGCACACACACAGCCTAAACATAAGGAAGCAACTTAAACATCCACTTGGCAAGTGGGGTGGGGCAAAACAACCCAAAACAACAAAAAGAGGAGAGAAAGGTGTGCAAAGCATACAGAACATCTCCTTATAAGAGTTCAAGCCATCACATACCTCAAAATCCGAGTCTTCTTCTAAGTGCTTCACCACTCTTGCCTTCAAACTTGCAATCGATCATCATATGTTGCTTACAAACAAAGATGATTACCTCCACACTTTTGTCTATGTTCGGTTTCTCATCTTCAAACACCTTGTTTCTCAAAGTCCAACTGTGGTAAACTAAACCAAGAAAAGCAATCCACTTGGTCTTGAACATATCTCTCCCACGCACAGGGGAATTGGTAAACCAATCCACCCACTCACTTAGGCTATCGTTAAACTTGCGAATCTCCACCCACCTCCACACTTTCTCCATAACTTGCCTAATGAAGGGGCGGGAACCCCAAAGGTGCTCTATTTACTCCGTGTGTGAGAGGCACAAGGGACCTACATTGTAGCTTACACAGCCCCACTCAAAAAGTCCATCGCTTGTGGGGAGTCGGTCCTTTTAAGCGACCCAAACCCTAAAGCTCCAAGCTCTAATTTGCACCATCTTTCATACCACCACATACCAATCTTTCTCTTCTTTCTTAACCCTCATCAACTCGTAGAGAGCTCTAGAATCTAGCTCTCCTCTTGGTTTTGTGATGGCCACCAAGTCGATCCACACGTCCCCTTGCGAGTCCGCCTTAAGCACACCTCTCATTACCCCTCTCAATCTCATAAGGTTCTTTCAAACCCAAGAATCGACATTTTTTATATTCATCCTCCAAAAATCAACCCTTCTTAAATGGTTTGCACCCACCCATTCCGTCCACAAGTTACTCTTTCCCAAGAGGATATCAAACCCAAGCCGAAAAAACACTGTTTTATTCCATGCCCCCAACTCCTTTAGGTTTAGGCCCCCCTTCTCATAAGGTTTGCACATGTCCTCCCATGCAACTAAGGCTTTCTTCCCTTCAACCCTTCCCGACCAAAGAAAATTCCTATAAGTGCCTTAATTCTCCTTATAGCTCCCTTCGGGAGGATTACCATTTGGGCCCAAAAGGAAATTACACCCTCCACCATACACCTTATAACCTCCGCCCTCCCGGCATATGAAAGTGTTTTGAGGCAACAAGTTTGAAGAAGATTTGTGACTTTGCTCAAGAGAGGAGCATAGTCGAAAATGAGAACTTTTCAGGTATGAATAGGGAACCCAATGTATCTCACCGGAAACTCCCTCACCTCAAAGCCAAGACTTCTAGCCAACTTCCTCTTTTCCCCTTCTTCCACTCCCCCAAAGTAGATATGTGTCTTAGAGGCACTAGTAACCAACCCCGAGTACTCACCAAACCTTCTCAAGCACTCGACTAGGATTTGCAACGAATCTCCCTTTGGTTTACAAAACACAAGAAGGTCATTCACTTATGCTATATTCAAGAGGTCTAGTTGTTTGGATTCAGGGTGGAAATAGACCCCCCCCCCCCCCGAGGCACTCTCCCTCTTCAACATTCTACTCAACATCTCCATGACGAGGACAAAGAGGAAAGGAGAGAGGGAATCCCCTTGACTCAACCCCCTTTTACCCTCAACATCTCCATGATAAGATGGTGAATGGGAGGGGGGGAGAACTTCAAGTATGCAAGTTTCTTCTCTAAGAAGTCCCACCTTAGGCAATCATATGCCTTGTGCAAATCCGCCTTTATCACACATCTTCTCGACACAACCCTCTCCTTAAAGTATAATGTTGAATCAATAGAATACTATAACTGAGAATTCCTGAGGGGCACTCTGGTCGAAAAATTCGGAGTCACAAACTTCTGTAGTCGTACTCCGGCGATCCGCGGTCTCGAAATCTCTTTTCGAGGTCGAGGAATCCCTTCCACGGTCGCGGATTTGTTCGTTGAGGGATTCGTGATTGATTCGCTTTACTTGACTGCCCTAGGGCTTCGAAAATTCACTTCTTTTTCTTCTAGAAACGATTACTTGTGGATTTAAATCCTCGTTTCCCACAAACGGCGCCAATTGTTAGTGCACATAAATTCCGCCTTCAATGCACTAATTTATTGCTCCTACTTCACCTTCCGTTCCAACTTCATCTTCAACCCAGGACCTGCAAAACAATGGACACAAGGGGAGGGGACCGCCTTATCCACCTCTGATGCCTAAGTCAAAAGAATAGTCGTCCATCGAGCGTCAAGATAAAAGACAAGAAAAGCTAGAAAACTCAGCGAGTGTGAGAATTCTTTGAACAAACAAGCTAAGCGACTATTAGCTTGTTTAATGCTACAATGCGTGTTTCAATATATTCTCTTCATACACGACGAAGACGTGTATTTATAATGGAAGAGAGGGCATGGTGCTGAAAAATCTGCCCCCCCCCCCCCAGGCCAGCCCAATGCCTTGTGCCACAAGCAAGCAATATCTTGCTCCCCACTCCAAGCGAAAGTTCTATCTTTTTGTTAAGATAGAATCTTCCATTATGTCGAATAACCACCATAATTAATTTTATAATAAAATACTTAAAGATATAAAAAGCATAATAAATAAATTACTTTATGGCGGTAGATAGAGAAAATAATAATGATGGTTAATTTTTACCTGCTCACACCTGATTATCCTTATTTTTACTACTAATGTCAAATTAATTTATGATCCTTTCTTGATTGTTTGATATTGAGTACTTGCATGACCCGTTGGCTTGTTAATTACATAAGATCGGGATTGGAATAATCTTAGGAAAGGAAATACTTGATAAGAATCAATGATCAATAAACTTGATGACAAAAGTGGATACATGTAAATGAAATTAATTGTCTTCCCACTTGATAAAACCAACTTGTTTACTTGCTTGTTACTTGCTTTGCTTTCTTAGAATTAGAAATCCAATCACATTTCCCCCTGTTGTATTGTAATTAAGTAATATGGATTTAAAATCTTGTATCTCAAAGTATTGACTTTGAGATACAAGATTTTTTTGGCCTCTACCTCGACTTACTTGTTGTATTGTAATTAAGTAATATGGATTTATTTTTGATTTAACGCGACGACTTTGAGCATGTCAAGTGGGTTGGAAAAGGAGATATGGAAAAGTAGGAGAGTTACAAAGATAAAAGGAAATAAGGAAAAAACAAGGTTCAACGGATGAATAAATGAGTATAATATTGAATCAATAGAATACTACAACTCTACAAGTGATTTTTTTATTTACTCCTAAGAGCCTACATGTAATATTTTCTTTTAAATGTGAAAAATGATATTTCATACATACTGATGGCATAAATTCACATGTGTATAGTAAATTAAATAAAGAGTTGCTTGAAATGCATAAACATGACAATACTACATGATCGCATCTATTCAATGAAATTGTTTGCACCCATGCTACAAACTTACTTAAGAGAGTGATTCAATTTCATGGAGGCCCAACCCATAAGCCTAAAAAGTGCTCCGAGTCATTAAAGTCCAAAGCCTACTAAAAATTAACTGATGGAAAAAAAGAAAATGATAAAATCAAGAGTTCTAGTTTTTTAAGCATAGCAAGTTAAATAAACAAAATACATCTACAAACTTCTAAACTTGTATGTTTTTGTCAACCGATCGACCTCCTGTACTTTGAAATGTTCAAATAAATATATTAACTTAACTATTTTTGTTCTTTTAAACACTATGATTATCTTTTTAAACACTAATGTGGATTTAATTAAAATGAAAAAACAAAAATAATAAAAGATAAGAACTCTTTTTATATAAGATGATTGTTAGACACAACCACAACAGGAAAGCTCGTCTCTTCTTTGTTCCTCCTCTTCTTCATCATCTTTCACATTTTCGTAGAACCACGAGAGATATAATCGCGCACATTAGGGCTGGTCATGGGTCGGGTTATGGGTGGGTGGAGCACCTCCACCACCCAACCCGCGAAATAAATTGTATCACCGGACTCATCCATCAGCCGCAAAACCTTTCACCCATATCCGACCCACCCATCACCCGCGAATTCTAAAATTACAATAAAATTTTATAAAATTTCAGAATTACTGTAAAAAAAGTTAATGTAATAATCTTCTTACTGAAGTGATGTCCAGGATATTCTCAAACATTTTATCCGTAAAGATTCACATATGTTGACCCACAAATTTCTATATCTTTCATTTGCTTAAGTTCCAACAGTAATCCTCAACTTACTCTCATGAAAACAAGTTCCTAGGACATTCGGACTCCTTAGCAAAAACGTTTACATTATCATAATGGCATTCCATTAGGGATTTAGCCTTTAGGGTCCGTATAGTTTTAATATTTTAAGAAACCCCCAAATTTTAAAAAAAAAATCCCCTAAGTCCCAAACTTTCTTTTAGGAAAAAACTAAACCTAATTTTAATTTAGGATAAATTTTTACGGGTGGTAGATGGGTGAAACGGGTGGTGGGTGATGGGTCGGGTTAAACGGGTGTAAAATTTCACCCATATCCGATCCATCATCCATTTCACCCATCACTCAACCCACCTGTCACCCGCTTTATTACGGTTTTTCACCCGTATAATTGGGTCGGGTGAAGCGGGTGGGTCGGTCATCCACGGATAATGTCCAACCCTAGCGCACATGATTGCTTTAATTAGGCTCTCTTGGATCGATGGCAAGTACCAATTCACATTTCCGGCATGTATGTGTGGAGTTGTAGCATCAATGATGCATTCGTGGATTGCATCAAACCCCAGGAAGAGGTTTTTTGGTTGTCCAAATTATGGAGTACGTTAATTTTCTTGAATTTTGCCACAACCTTAAATCCCTAAAATCTAGGGTTTAGGATCTATGACTTCAATTTCATGCTCTTTTTAAGGAATTGTTGATGGTTTAATACAATAGAACTAGGTTTGGTTCCGAATTGGTGTGTTGATGTAGAGAATGAGAGCTTGTCGATTTTTCCAATGGCTTGATCTGTATTTCCAAATCATGCTAGGCATGTCATTTCGAGTTTACTGAGAAGAGTGAAGGAGTGAGAAATAGAGAGGGACAAGGTCAGGCATAAAGAAAATGTTTTAGTCGTCATTCTAGTATTGATTCTGTCAATTCATTGCTTCAAATTCATAATATAATCTAGCTGAAGAGATTTTGGAGTGGTCTATGAAATCTATTGAACTAATGTTTTTGTATGTATAATTATTTAGGCTTCATAAGCTTCTTAGATGTTATGATTGTGGTTGTGGCAACAGTCAGAACCTAGCTTGTATGTTTGACATGTTTTATTGTGGCAAATTCTTATGATAGTGAGCTCAAATTTTATGACAATAATGGCAAAATTTTGAGTCAAATTTGTGTTGTTCTTATTGTTTACAAGTCTTATGGAAAAAGCTTGAAATGGAAATAACAGACTGAAGAATCAATATGCTATTTGGAAAATATATTAACAAGTTTGAGCTTGAAATAGAAAATATAAGTTTGACTATATTGGCAAAATAAGCATAGCCATCCCGGTGATCACATAAGCTTGGCAATATTTGCAAAATAAACACATTGTTGTTCTGGTAATATATGCAAAAAAGACTGCTTCTTTCTAGCCATGTACGACTACCATAGTGTCAAATATTTGCAAAATAAACACATTGATGTTTTGGTATTTTGTGTAGGATTTGGTTGAACTAGTTTGGCTGCTAAAAAGGACCTAAATTGGGTGGCTCATGAATTAACAATTCTTTGTAGTTGCCTTGTTGTGATTGCAGGTCTCCCTTTCCATTTCAAACCCTTCTTTTGAGTCCCAAAATTAACACCTTGACTTGCATCTTTCATGGAAATTGGAACCCTTAAAACCTTGTCACCATTCCATAGTTCGAATTGGTAAATATGTAGATGAGATAGAGAATTTACAAGAGCAAGAGTTTTCAAACAAAGTCTCACTAAAACCCCAACATGAACAAGCTCATGGTAAAAGCCCCACCAAAGCTCAAAAGCAAGCAAAACACTCACTAAGGGATTTCAAGGTAAAACCACCCATAAAGCCCCCTAACCAAGATGCAACTTGGTAGAACAACTTACAAAAGACCAAAAACAAAACACTACTAGGCCATTCTAAGCCAAACAAGCCCCACCTAAACATTGTAAAGCGTAACCAAGAGGCCGAAAAATGCGGTTGCGTTTTGTGGCCTCTTGCCCGCGTCTTCCCAACAGAGAGCTGAAGCTCGAGCAAGTCAACTATTGCACAGCGCGTTAAGAAACCCTTTTCCCGCACCCTCTCAGAAAACCATTCCATCTTCTTAGAGCCACAAGAACCCTTTCCATTTCCTCCCATTCTTTCCATTAAAGTCTATCTTGCAAGCAACGCTCATTCTACATGCCTCAAGGATGCTCAAGAAGCATTTTGTTGCATTGGCCTCCATCCCGTTGTATATCACGTCATTCCTCATTCTCCATACAAAGTAGACCAAGCAAGTGAAAGCTAAAAGGCGCACCTTGTAGGAGATCGCTTCCTTGGATCAAGACTCATGGAACCAAAGTAACGAAGCCTCCATAGAGCTCTTCCTCACCTAATGTTCAACCAAGTAAATACTCGATTGGCTACATCATTAGTGATCGGGCAATTGAACCACAAATGTTCATTATCCTCCCTCCCTTGTTTGTAAAGCACACAAGTGTCTTCCGCCAAAATCCCCAAGCCCGACCATCCATGTTTGGAAGCTCCATCTCTTATTATAAAAATTTCCTCTCCACAAGCCCACCCCCCCTCTAAGCCATGGTGGGCTTCTTCTCTCTAAGGAAGTCATAATGGATACTTGTTGCATACTTTCCATTAGACTTTTGAAGCACACTCAAGTCGGCCACCAACTCCTCTCCAACTTGGCGAGGTGTCCCCATACCCATCAAGAGATTGTCTCAGGCTCTAAGAATACATCTCCACACCCACGAAGCCCTCTTCCCTTCCATGACATTCAAGAAAAGCTTGTCATTACTTAGGTTGTAATGAAACCACCTTGTCCAAACATTACTTCTTCCAAATTGGATATCCAACCCAAACTTAACTAAGTTAGCCTTATTACATGCTAGAAGATCCTCAAAGCCTAGCCCCCCTTCTTCATAAGGAGCGCCAAGGGCATCCCAAGCCACCGGGATCCTCCTAGACCCTTCTTTCCCCGCCCAAAGGAAACTCCTACACAACCCCTAAATCTTCGAGGAGACACTTTGAGGGATCAAAGTTGATTGGCAACTAAATTATAACACCCCAAAAGTCACCGCTTTGATAAGTTGTATCCTCTCCGCATATGAGAGCTTTCTAGCTGACTACCAGGACATATTAGAAGAGATCGTATTTAGGAGCGGTCCAAAGTCTCCCTTCTTATAACTTGGGGGGAGGGTAAGTACTTCAGAGGCCACACACCCTTTTCAAAGCCAAGAGCCTCCACCACTCTGGCCTTGTCCCCTTCCACCATACCCTTACAAAAGAAGAGGCTCTTATTAGGACTCACCCCTACGTCGCATTCTCTCCCAAAGTCTTCCAAATTACGCCTAAACACCCCCACTGAGTACACATCTGCTCTACAAAACACAAGCAAATCATCTGCAAAATCCATGTGACACATCCTCATCTCTTCGCAACCCGGATGCAGATTGAACTCTATGTCTTGACTTGCCTCCCCTAACCTCCTACTAAGCATCTCCAAGACTAGCACAAAGAGGTAGGGAGACAACGAGTCTCCTTGGCGCAATCCTCTCCCCCCCTTTGAAGTACATTTCTATCTCTCCATTAACGAGGACCGAGAAAGAGGTCGAAGTCACACATTCCATCACCCATATCACCAAAGGAAGAGGGAGGTTGAAGTACACAAGTGTCTTTTCAAGAAAAGACCAAGACACAAAATCATAAGCTTTGTGCAAATCAATCTTCATCAAGCACCCCGGTGATATCCCCTTACGGTCATAGCTACATAGGAGCTCTTGGGCTAAGGCATGGTTATGTGTAATCGATCTTCCCAAAACAAATGCCCCTTGAGCATCGAATACCACATCCTCCACCACCCCTTCAGCCTCTCCACCAAAATCTTTGATATCATCTTGATGGTAATGTTCTAAAGGGAGATTGACCTAAAATCGTGTACCTAAAATTATGTACAAAGGTCGGGTTATCCACCTTGGGCACCAAGCTAATGAGGGTGGAATTTTGTTGCTTGAGTAAAGAGCCCCTCATAAAGAACTCTTGGACCGCATCTACCATACTTGGCCCCACAATATCCCGACACTCTTTGAAGAACTTACTACCAAAAGCATCCGACCCCGGCAATCTCTCATCCTCTATACTCCAAACATTCCTTTTCACATCATCCCCGGTCGGAATCTCTAGGAAATAGATGAGTTCCCCTTCTTCTACCACTTGACCAAATTTGGGAACAAAGAAGCACTCCTCTCCTCCTGGCACCCTTTCCCCTAGCAAGGACTTACAAAAATCCACGATATTTTTCTTAATGGTCTCCCTCTTTTCAACTACTGAACCATCCGAAAGGGTGACATAAAGAATTTTTTTCTGGGCCCTCCTCTCCTTCACCGACAAAAGGAAGAGGGAAGAGGTTTGCTCTCCAAACTTGACCCACTTAATCTTAGCTTGATGTTTGACGAAGCTTGCTCTATTCTCCAAAGCCTCCCTCAAATATTTAGTGGCTAAGTCTACTTCCACAAGAATAGCTTCATCAAATGGAGTATCATGAAAGTCCATTTGCAAGATAGCCACCCTCTCCAATCCATCTTTGACTTTCCTCTCCAACTCGGTCATCGATGTTTTATACCAACTCCTAAGCACTCCTTTGATCTTCTTCAACTTTGATACTAGAGTATATTGCTTGGACCCTCTCACTTCTCCCTCCCAAGCATACAACAGTCTCTCCTTGAAGCCCTCCTTGTTGACCCAAAAGTTCTTGAACTTGAAGGGAACTTTCATTGGCCTCCAATCTTCAAACACCGAAACCACCCTGGGGGAGTGGTTCGAGAGCATTGGATCCCCAAAGTGTGTCTTTTCTAAGGGGAACCCATCTCTCCAAGCATCATTGACCATCACAAGGTCCAACTCACACAAAATCCTTGCAACTCCTTTCCTTGAGTTATTCCATGTATACAAATAACTCGAGTATTTTAAGTCGGTCACCCCACAATCTATGACAACATTCAAGAGCTCCTGAAAATCATTAACAACTTCCCTACTATCATTACATTTGTCATCTGGCTCCAACAAACAATTAAGATAACCCATAACAACCCACGACACCTCACAAGATTCGGCAAACTCCATCAAGAACTCCCAAGTAGGCGCTAGTATTAGCACCATAAATAATCGAGATAAAAGTTTCGATCTTACCATCCAACGACGTGGCCTTGGCATGCATAAGTTGGTTCGAGATGAACTTCACCGGGACTACGAGCATGCTCGAATCCCACAACAACCACATACATCCAGTAACCCGAGATGTTGAGAAAAACATATGTTAGAGGCTATCTCACACTTAACTTGGTTGTTAAGCCCTCTAACATTCCAAAAACCAAAGCGGGAACTAATCATAATCACCGTTGGACAGGATACTGCAACCCTCATCCTCATAGCTCGCACTCTTTGGAGTTCTTAGCTTATACTTCCCCCTTTTCCTCACTACACTCCACCCATCATTATCATTCTTCGGATCACCCTTCAAGTGACCGTCCCTTCCTTTCCCTTTCTTATCCTTCAACCGGCCTTTAGGGCTATGACTACCTCCCCTTTGATGGGAGTAGGGATGAGCATACTCAAGTCCTCCGCATAGTTAACTTCCACCGTCACCAAGTTTAGGTCAAGATCCTCACCAACCCCTCCTCTCTAAACAACATCTCGAGACTCAACTCACGCACAAGTTCATGGACATCAACATCACCAACCTAGACATCCTCCACATTCTCTTGATTCTCAGCATCCCGATCATCATCATCTCGGTCTACCCCTTCAAGCAAACCAACAAAAAGACTCTCAAATCCTCCAACCTCATCCCCAAGAGTAGCATCAAGTTCACCATGGGCCAAGTTAGCAACCGGCTCCTCAACAATAATACTAGCATGCTCTCATCCGGTTGTCTCCTCACATAGCTCATTCGAACCCTTAGCATAAGATTCACCCCTCTTTTTCCCACTACCATTCGGACCGGCCCCTAGCAATAAACCCTCTTTAATTCCAACAACTCCACCCGAGTCCTGATTACCCATGGTTGGGGCCTTTGGCTTAGGAGCCGCTTTGGCTTTCCACGTTCTCTCCCTTGAACTAGCTTGCCTCTTGCTACAATAGGCCGAGGTATGACCAAAGTATTTACAATCAACACACCTCCATGGCATCCACTCAAACTCAAGCTTATAGGAGAATTCTTTGCTACATTTGGACCTCAATTTAACCTCCTTCCGATTGGCCTCCTCGATATTAATCTCCATAAGTAGTCAAGCATACAAGATCCTCTGAACCCTTGGGGTCATCTTGTCTACACAAACCGAGTTGCCTATGATGTTCCTTTTCACATTAATCAAGTGTTTTGAAGAAAGGACAATTGGGTCAATATCAAGAATCTTCACCGAAACCAGAATGGACACAAAGCTTGCCCAATCTATCGCCATACCCATCTTCCATTCCTTCAAGATGAGGGGCTTGTTTTTGTGAATCATCCAAAGCCCATGCTCCAAGACCCAATCTCTATCATCTATAGAGGCAAACTTAAACAAGAAGACCCCATTTTCCTTGGCATACAACTTTGGAGAAGCTACACCACAATCGAATCAAAGTGGCCTTCCATTCCTCTTTCTCTTGGGCAAAATCTTCCAAATCAAACTTATAGTACTCCTTACTTTTGAGTGAGATAGGGCTCAAGCGCTCCCACTCTCGGATTGTACGGTTACCAATTATGATATCCTTAAAAGAAGGAGATTGTGAGTTTTGATGGTTCCCTCCAACTTTCAAATGGGCATTGCTACATTCCCCCCTTGTGAAGCTAGGGGAAATTCGGTTGAATAAGGAGCGAATTATGGACTGAATAAGGAGGCTTTGGGGTTGGTATGATTGGCTTTTCCAAAGAGGAAAGGCAGTCTACACACTTTTCCTTTTCCTTCCCTTGCTTACCCAAAAGAGTAGATGTCCTTTTCATCACATGTTTTCCCTAAGAACCCACCATAGACCCTAGGGGATGCTCCAAGGTTTACTCCTTGACTATGTCACCATCACCTAACCCTACCTGCTAGATTGGGACGCCGCCACCAGCCTCACCACTGGCGCCGTCTCCCTTCAAGGATGAGCCATTCACAAAGCACCCTTTTCCGGCAGGATTCAAGCCCTCTTGTTTTTAAGGAGACAGTCCTCTTGAACTCCTCAATTTTGGCTTTCAACTCCTCCACGTTCCACTCTTCAAAGTTAATCCTCCTACTTTTGAGAGGGATTTACTCAATAAAAAATAAATTTGTAGTCAAGACCCCGCTGTGTATAGGGAGGTCAGGATCGTCCACAAGAAGCACGTTTATGTTTGATTACAAATCTAGAAAACAAAAGAACACAAAACGTAAACAAAACAAGGAAGATTAGCAAAATAACACAGCGCAAACAGATCGGTACCGACCTTGTCAGGGTCGGTGTTGATCTGAACTTTAGACTGAAACGAAATGAAACAATTGATATTCATGTTTTTAGTCTAGTTTTTGGTTTGTTTCTTAGTTTGTTTAGGTTTAGTTTTGGTAGTTTTTAGAGTTAGTTTGGTGTGTTTTTGGATAGTTTGCATATTTTGTGAAAAGTATGGAAGCTACTCTGTTTTGTGCCTTTTGTAGGTTTTGAGCAAGGAAAGAACGCTTTTGGAGCTAAATTGAAGTGCTATGGTGGAAGTCGGAAGCATTTGAAGATAAAGAGATTAAATTCTAAGTTGTTAAGTTAAGAAGAGTTGAAGAAGCTAAATCCCAGGATCGTTAACGAGGCTGTGAAGGGTCGATAACGAGGCATAAAGATAGAGTTTTTGGATGGATTTTGTGATTCCTACCGATCCTGTGCGGAAGTCGTTGATGATGATTCCGTGTCGGTAGAGGTATTAAGTGTTTTTAGGGGGTTTTAATGATTTTTAGGGTTGTTATATCTTCTATCTTCTATCTTGTTATCTTTTTAGAGTTAGTTTCTATCTTTTAGAGGTTTTAATAGATAGCTTTATTAGTATAAATACCCTTCTTTCTAGCTTAGGAGGGGGGGAACGATTTTTAGAGAGGACGATTTGAGGAGAACCGATTGAAGAGGTTGAGAGTAGAGAGGGGAGTAGAACCGAGGTCGATCGAGAGAGAGAATCTTGGGTCGTTAATCAGGTTTTTCTACTCGATATTTTTGTATTTTTCGGTTTCTTCTGAATTTTGTAAGACGATAGTTTTCTTATTAATTTGAAGTAAGTTTGTTTTCGTTTTCAATGTTTTCTTTTGTTGAAGTTGTTTGCTTTATTAATATGAGTAGTGAGTAGTTTTCTCATCTAAGATCGGGGTTGGAACCCGGCATAGTTATGCATGTTTGGTGAATGAATTGATGTTTTGAATGTCTTTTATCTATTTTTAGATTGCTTGTTGTGCTTATGCTTTGACGATAGTCGAAGTGATTTGAGTTTGCAATTTGATTGAAAGAGAAAGTTGTTAATTTGAAGGTTGATATTGTTCGATTACGAAAGTTTCGAGCTTTGGATCCAAAACAAGTGATTGGGTGAATTAATTGATGAGAATTGGTTGATGTGCTTGCTAGTCAGCGAAAGTTGATAAATTTATCTATTTAAAGGCATGATCTTTATCTTCTTATAAGTTTTTATGCATATCTATGTTGTGGTAACCCTTGTCCTAGGTTTTTATTCTTATTTGAGTTTGCAATTGTTACATTCGTTATCGAGTTACTTGCCTCGGTACCGAACCTGAGTTTAGGTCGTTAGTGTGTGTTTTCGTAGAGTCATCCAGGTTCGTTAACGACCCTGACAAAGTCGTTAACGAGGTTGGTCGTAGGTGTTTTGTGTTGTTTTGCTTGTTTTTAGTAGTCGATAGACAAACAACCGTGCTTCTCGTGGAACGATCCTGACTTCGCTATACTCAGCAGGGTCTTGACTTATAAATTTATTTGTTGTCAAGAAACCCTCGTTCAACAAATTGGCGTCGTTGCCGGGGAAGCAACGGTTCGTTTGTTTATCTATGGGTCTGGGAATAGCCCAACCCCGTTTTTGTTTTAATTTCGTTTTCTTTGTCTGTTTCTCAGCGTATGCCAGCAGGACGTCGCAAGCTCGAATTTGACAACACCGGTTATTATTCCGAACCTGAGTGCACCTTGCACTATAGACGAAGAGAAACGCAAGCCATGGCTACACCTGAAGAGATGGCTCGACAGATAGAAGCACTTCAACAGCAGATGGAGGCGTTAAAAGCTGATAGAGATGCCGTTGTTGCTGAAGCTGAACGTCAACGAGTCAACAGTACTCGTCTATAGGAAGAGTAGAATGCATATCCGAGGAATGCCAAGCAATACATGCATCCTGAACTGAGGGTGTCGGAGTCTCCACTTGTGCTTTCGGAGATAGAGAAGACTTTTGAGATTAAGTCTCAATTTATATCCTTGATTAAAAGGGCTTAGTTTGAAGGGAAACCTACTGAGTGCCCTATGAAACATATTAGAAACTTTCTTGATTTATGTGACACTATAGCTGCTGAAGGTGTCTCACTTGAATACGTTCTGTTAAAAGATTTTAGGTGGTCTCTTACGGGAAAGGCCCTGAGCTGGTTGGAGAGCTTACCTCCTAAGTCTATCAGGACTTGGAAAGCTTTGTATGATCAATTTCTTACAAAGTTTTTCCCTCCTGCCAAGACAACGGAGTTGAGAAAACGCATCACCTCCTATCACCAGCTGCCTAATGAGACCTTTGTAGAAACTTGGGAAAAATTTAAGGAAATGCTTAGACAGTGCCCTACTCATGGGCAACCTTTATATGTTCTCCAAGAAATCGTTTTCCAGGGTATCAACGCAGAGACGAAGAACCGCATCAATATGCATACAGTGTGAGGTTTTATAGAGATGGATCCTACAGCTGCATGGGAACTGCTGGACAAGCTGTCTAACTATGATGCCATGTATGGTACCCAGCAATCTCCCCCGCCCAAGAGGCATCTCTACATGCCTAACATAAATGTGGCTCTTCTGCAATTTCTGCAAGACCAGGTCAACTGCTTGAAGAAGCAGGTAAGTTTTCTGAAATCCTCTCAATCTTGTCAAGAATGTGGCTCTTCTGCCCATACTACTTCTGCTTGCACTAACATAAAGCAGGTAAGAGCCGCTGAGACATATGCTGAAGTGAACTATATGAGAGGCCCATACAGAAACCAGCCTAGTAATTTTGACAGGTCAAAAATTATCCGACATGGGGCAATCAAAATCCGAATTCGAACAATGCAGCATCTTCACCGGATAGACGACCTGCGCCATATCAACTTCCAGGCTATCAAGAGCCACCATCATGGGTACAAGGGTTACAGGAAGACATTAATGGAGTCCATAACAAATTCAATGAAGTGCATAGCAAGATTGATGGAATCCAAGCCAACCTCACAATCAAAACAAAAGATGGGGAGAATTCGATGTGTGGAAGAAGAATGTCGACTCCCAACTAGGGAACCTTGCTGTGCAGATTCCAAGGCCACAAGGGCAACTCCCGGGCCGACCCAAGGAAAACCCTAGAGGACAAATAGCAGCGGTACACCTTAGGAGCAGAAAGACACTACCAAAGCGTGTCCAGGCTAAGGGGACGAGCCCCACGACTGATGAGGAAGCTACGGCTCAGCTCGGTAACGAGCCAGGGAAGGTCGTTACCGAACCTGCACACCATGGTGACGATACTCCTAGGGTCATTAACGACCCCAGCCCAAGTAAGTTTCCTATTCCGAGCTCTTCTCCCAATCCCAGGCTCGTTAACGACCCCATTAGGGTTGGTAACGATCCTCTGAGTATACCTATCGACCCTAAAGTCGACCCGGTAGCATCACCTCTCGAGCCCGAATTGGTTCCGAGAAAGGTGAATTCTCTTCCTTTTCCCACTAAGAAATCTAAGGACTCTATAGAGAGTAAGTTTAAGCGTTTCGTAAAGATTCTCCAGGGCATTAATATTTCTATCCCATTTGCTGAGGCCCTAAGCGAAATGCCAGCTTACACAAAATTCTTGAAAGATATTCTTAGCAGGAAACGATCCATTACAGAGCTGCAAGACGAGGCCCGATCCATCACTCTACCAGAGAAACTAGGCGATCCAGGGAGATTTGCCATAACAATTGGCATAGGCAACCACAAATTCAAAGCTTTATGTGATTTGGGAGCCAGTGCTAGTTTACTCCCTCTTTCAATATGGTCAAAAGACAACATGGGACCCCTAGAGCCTGTAAACATGAATCTCTATATGGCTGACGGATTAAGCGTAAAAGCTACCGGAGTGGTGGACGATTATCCCATTCAAGTTAGGAAATTCTTTATTCCAAATGATTTCATTGTTCTCGACATGCCTGAAGACCCTCACGTCCCCATTATCTTAGGCAGGACATTCCTAGCTACAGCAGGTGCTAGGGTAGATGTGCAAAAAGGACTCCTCACTTTTGATTTTGGAGAGGAACGTGTGGAATTCAGCCTCGATCAAAACGCTAATGATCCGACTGCGGCAGCGCAGATTGAGTTGACCTAGCTAGAACTCGACAAAGCTGTTCCTAACGACCCTCCTCCAATTACTAAAGAGGACGAGAATTTCACACAAATCCCTACCGACCCTCCTTGGTCCAGCTCCAAGTCCCCTATGCAAAGCTATAATGACGGAATCGTTAGCATCTTTTCCAATAAATCAAGGTGAGTACTCTAACCATGAATTCACTAATACTGATTATAATTCTTCTCCATATTTTATTCCTACACCGTACCCCACTATTTATGCAATAGAGGAGTCCAAGCCCCCTTGGTTTTCGGATTTCACTAACCCTTGTGTAGGAATACCGGGCATATTACTAGAAGATAGAGGACCAAATTTAGTGACAAGAGTCGATAATGTTTACAAGGCTAAGTATGGAGTCCCTCAAAACCCCGACCTAGCTATAGGAGAACCACATTGAGCCAAGGTAAGAACGTCGGGTTGACGACGTTAAAAATAGCGCTTACGGGAGGCAACCCGGTTTTTAGTTTAGTTTTTTTTCCTTTTTCTTTTTAGATCTTTTTCTTAGCTTTCTTTTGAGTTTTAGTAGTAGTTTTTGAGGTAGCAAGATAGAATTGTTTTTAGGCTAACCCGAAACAAGAAGTTGGGCTCGGAAAATCACTCGGAAGAGGTTACGCAGGCTCGTTAACGACCCCATCCACGGTCGTTAACGACCCAGTTTGGCGACCCAAAATCGAAATGGGCAGGTATGTTTTTTTAACCTAATCTGTCTTCTATCTTTTACTTGTGCCGCCCCTTTCACCCCTTCACCTACCTCTAGCCCTCTTCTATAAAAACCCTTCCAAAATTCCCAAAACCCATTCTCAAATTCTCAATCCAAAGCTTAAACTCTCAAAAATCCTACCGGTTTTTCTCTCTACCGATCGGAAATTGCACCACCGCCCTACCCCCGGATTTTACCCCGTTAACGAACCCACAATCCTTGCATTCGTTAACGACGAGAGTCAAAGCTCGTTAACTACACTAAATTTTCGATCTTTGTTCTTCAATTTTTCGATCTAACGGTATGATTTCTAAACCCTAACTTTCTATTTGCATGATTCATGGTTTATAGGGTCGAAATTTCATATCTTGATTTTGTTTGTATAGTGGATCGAATGGCATGTTTATTTTTGCTCAATGAATTTTGTGTTTGATTTATTGGTGGTTGATTTTGATCTATGTTGGTTTATTCTTGCTTAATTCTCCATTGAAATTTGATTAGAAAAAGCATGAGTGACCTTCTTCTAGAATTGAGGGATCTTCACCATGAATTTTTGAGCAATTATAGCATTTTCGGGATGGGTAATCGAGCAAGTATGGGGTGCATATACCCGATTGTGTGTTCTATGTAGGATTGTGTATAATGCATGCTTGATTCAATGCATAATTTTGGAGTATTTTGCACTCGGAAACTGCGAACTGGTTCTCGTACAAGCTCGTTAACGACCCTGCATATTTCCTAGGCAAAAACACCAGTCCAGGCTCGTTACCGACCCCAATTGGGTCGTTAACGAGGCACTTCGAGGGCCATTTCGAGACCAAGTATGGGGTCTCTTTTCTATTGATTTATGGATCTTATCTTTGTCAATTCATATTTTTATAGGTCCATATGGCAAGTTCTAGCCGAGCTACAACAAGAGCCGACAAGAAGAAGAGGACTCAGCGGTCCCCATCTCCTCCGCGCATGGACAATGTGATCTTGCGCACCCAAGCACAAGCCAATCGGTACAATGCTTTATTAAACAAGGACCACTACACTAGGTGGTTATCAAGGTCGAGTGCTAAGGCAATGAGGCTGTATGATGATGTCAAAGAGGCCTTTTCTATTCTTGGTGTGCCTCACTTGTTAAAGAAGGAAGAGGTATCGCACTTCCCGGCTCTCACCTCTGAGTTTCTAGCTACACTTGAGACAAGATTCTCGACCAAGACCTCAACTGGACGGATTAGATTCAGGCTCGGTAATGGCAGTCGTGAGTACACCATGGAGGAGTTCAATTCTATTCTCGATCTCCCTAATCCATCTCGGGATTACAACATCAAGGATTACAAGGTGATAAGGACTTGGAGCTACATCACTGGGGAAGTAGAGCCTTCCTCTGCAGCACTTTCCGGGGCAAGCATCATCAACCCCATTTTTCGGATCATTCTCCGAGTCCTAGCCGCTATATTTTGGCCCAAGAGAGATTTGAACAGGCCAACGAGGATGGAAGTTGCATGCCTCCAAACCATACTATTTGAGGATCCCGTCCCATTGAACTTGGGGTATGAATGGCTACTATATGTGGAGAAGCAAGGAATGAAGTCCAAGGAGGTATGGTGAGGGAACTTGGTTAGTCTCTTGGCGACCAATCTTGGAGTCAACCTCTCCCTCTACACGTCGTCCCACGCTCAATTGCTCAACAGGAACTACTGGTTTAGCTCCGGCATTTTTACTCAAGTTCCGTATGTGTACACCACAACATTTCAAGGCCGAGATGTCGTACCCACCCTGGCTAAATTGGAGCTGCTTTATGTACCGAACTGGTACGAGGCATGGACAGGGCATGCGTTCCCATTGGAGCCCAAGCCGCAAGATGAGCTGACGCTTAGGCCATGTGAGTCCCGGTTCGAGAGGGAGGAAGAAGCTATGGACGAAGATGATGAAGAGACTAAGGCAGCTATAGAGGAAGGCACGGAAGAGCTCGACATCGGGGAAGACGACCTCGATACAGAGACTCTGGGCAACAACAACTTCGTTAATGAGCCCACCAGGTTCGTTAACGACCACTTCGAGGCTACTACCGAGGCAAACAGCTTCGGTAACGACCCCCCGCAGCAACCTGTCGAGCCACATTCCTATGGTCTTACGCTCTACAATCCGGTAATTTTTCAAGACCATTTTCAGCCTCACAACCAATACCAATCACCACCTCAGCCCGAGTATACTGGATCGAGTATCACGTCTCCATGGGCCAAAGATCTTTCATCTCAGATGCAGGAGCTTAACCTTCAACAGACACACATTCACCAGAGGATGGATAGGTGGGAGAGTGTCTATTCTGCTCGCATGGCATTGGATGATGCGAGGCATCAACAGAGAGAGGTGGATGATGCAGAGCGCTGGAGGACAATGTATGACTTCATGAGGAACTTCGAGCACCAATTCCCACCACCAGGGCGCTGATTCAGTCTGAGTTGTTTCTTTTCTGCTTTTAAAATCTTGTAAGTTTTTCTTTTTCTTTTTCTTTTTCTTTTTCTTTGTCTTTGTCTTTTTCTTTTTCTTTTTCTTTTTCTTTTTCTTTTTCTTTTTCTTTTCTTTTCTATTCTTTTCTTCTGCTTATATTTTATTACAGTGGGGACACTGTAATTTTAAGTATGGGGTGGGAAAGGGTAGAAAGCTTGTGTCTTGTTTGTTTTATGTGTTTTGTGTGTTTTATGTAGTTCTTTGTTTAAATCAAAAATCAAAAAAAATCAAAAAAATTTAAAATTTAAAAAAGAGTTGTTAGAATAGATAGATACCCTTTTCTTATGGTTCTATGATAGTAGTTACTAGCATGATCATATAAATCCTTGCAAGCATGTCTTTGATAGTATAGCCGGATTCTTGTTATGAAATTGTTTTATAGAGGAATAGCATTTGATGAAATTGAGCATGTATACTTTTTAGCATAAGTGATGCAATCCAACAAAAATTACCTTGTGAGTTATTTTTGGCTTTATAGGGGGAACATTAAAAATCCCTCTTCTTTTCTTGTGTGATTTACTCTCTATATGCACATTATCTCTTGGAATTGTTATGGTTATTTATTACTTGAGACCTATATAAGATTTATAGTTCATTGCATGTAAGATCATATGATAGAGAACTTATTTTTCATAAGCCTTATTTATCCCTATCCACCCTTATCATTATCCTTCTTTTGAAGCCAATTTTGAGCCTTTAAGCCTTTTATTTTTAGCTCCACAAAATTATTCCCTAGCCGAGATAAGCTTGACCCTATCCGGGGATTAGGACTTAGTTGGTTATTGTTATGATTTTGTTGAGTGAGTTGTTTGGTTCAAGTGTGGGGCAATATGGGTTGCGTAAAGTGAAGATCTTTCAGTTTATCATGAAAGGAGTTTGGTTCCCTGAATGCATTTACAAAAGAAGTGAAGTGGAAGTAAAGAAAAATCAGAACAAGAACATCTTTACCGACTCTGCAGGTTCGGTACCGACCTCCCACAGAGAAAAAAAATGAAGATCATAAGGGAGGAAAAGAAAGAGAAAAAAAGAGTTGAAAAGTGTACAGTGTGAATGAGCCAAATTTCCTTGTAGTTTTGTAAGCAAGATTTATGGGATATTGAGTGGTTGAAAGAATAAGCGCATAATGTTGAGTGAGTTTGGTATTTGTTTTGTTTTTTGGAGTTTTGGTGAGATGTGTGAGTTTTTAGGAGTCTTTGATTCTCGGATATTATTAGCACCACATAGCCAAAATATTTCCACGCCTTATTGTTTTTTACCAAGCCCCGTTACAACCCGGCCGAATGGAAGCTTCTATGAAGTTTTTCATTGAGCCTAAGTTCTCTTGATGATTTTTATGTGTTTTGACAAATCTTAGGTGGACAGTTTGGTGATATAAGTTCCAATTTCTATGAGTTTTTGTATATAAGATGAGTTGAGAGTTCAATTTATAAGCCTAAACACATGAGAGTTGAGTGAAACACATATATCCCTTGAGAGGTTGGATTGTATTTTGCTTATGTCTATTTGGTGTATATATGTGTGATGACGTTAATAGTCATTTTTAATTTTCTGCTATTGTTTAGAAGTTGCTTTTTTAAGTTGATGGCTATTTGCTTGATGAGTATGGTTGTTTGGTTTTGATTATTGTTTAGTGATTGCTTGAGGACAAGCAAGTTTAAGTATGGGGGTATTTTGATATTCATGTTTTTAGTCTAGTTTTTAGTTTGTTTCTTAGTTTGTTTAGGTTTAGTTTTGGTAGTTTTTAAAGTTAGTTTGGTGTGTTTTTGGATAGTTTGCATATTTTGTGAAAAGTATGGAAGCTACTCTGTTTTGTACCTTTTTGTAGGTTTTGAGCAAGGAAAGAGCGCTTTTGGAGCTAAATTGAAGTGCTATGGTGGAAGTCGGAAGAATTTGAAGATAAAGAGATTAAAGTCTAAGTTGTTAAGTTAAGAAGAGTTGAAGAAGCTAGTTGCACGAGTGAGAGAAGCATATACACAAGTATTAGGTTTGAAGCAAGGTCATTCAACTAACTCTAACAATTGCTTTAATATGTGAAAGCAGGCATATGAATTAAGAATTCAGAAAACATAGAATTCAAGAACTTAAAATCTTTTTCCAAACTAAAATCTCTTTGTAAAGGAGAAAGATCTTAATTTTAAAAAGGCGATCTTAATTTTGACTATTTCTTGAAATTTTAAAATTTTGATCTTTTCTATCTAAGAAACAAGAGAACAAACAACTTAGAGTTTTCCACAAAGAGTGGTCTTTCCTGAACACAAAGCAAAAGGTTGAGTTTTGAAGAATTGCAAAACTTCAACGACTATGTCTATTTTCAGAAAAATGTAGATTAATATTTCACATAAAGTAATCATTTACTATGAAGCTGAAATAATATGATGGAAAACTTCACTAAACTAGCATCCATTGACTTGAATACTTAGAACAACATTAATTATAGACATCTTTCCTTCCATAGTTCATACATACAATGTAATATCTGCAATATTCCAAGGTTTGTAAACCATTATAATATAATTTATAATAACCCTTTTCTCCATAACAAGAGAAGTTAAATAATTTAAAAAAAATAAATTCAAGGATTATTATAAAGGATTACAAAGGCATAAAAGCATTCAAATAAAAATAAGATTTTATTAAATTTCGAATTTATTAAATAATGAAGCTAAAAAGAGTACAAAGGAAAATTAAATAAAAAGGAGGCAAGAGTCGGGACTTGAACCCGAGACCTCTTGCATCTCCCTCTCACACACACACACTCCTCAAACCGCTAGGCTTTTGTAACTCATCAATTCATAAACCCACTCTTTTAATAATAAACCACCCTTTTCTTCTTCTTCTTTAAACAAGTCAGATTTCTGCCTGACTGATCTGACGCTTCTCCTATGCATGTCAATGGAGCCTTCCATTCCCCATTCTTACTTGCAAGATCAACTCTACTACATCATCAAGCTTACATCATCATCAAACAAGCACAACTCTACCCAATCCTCATCAATTAAGCCATTCTCCATTGGTGAAATCCCATTGCCATGGATCACCAAACTTGCTTTCCTTACCTATTAAAAGGACTGATTTTCTCATTAGAATTCACACATCAATTCTCTCCCTCTCTTCTAGCAAAGTGCTACTCTCATCTCTTAAAAATCAGCCAAGAAAAAAGCTCCATAAAACTCTAATTTCCTCCATTAAAATACCTTCAAACACCTTCAAACCACCCCGGGGCCACCACCGAATCGCCGTTGGACCACCACTGGACCGTTGAGCCAGCGTCGAGCCACCCCCGACCGACGTGCCGTCCGAGCCTGCCCTGGTGCGCCGGCATCCTCCTGTTGAGTTCTCCTAGTGTTTTGTTCTACAGAATCCTCTTCCTGTAGAAAATTAATGTCCAAACCATATTTTTATTATTTTATTTTTTTGCCTTTCTTATAAATCTAGTAATTATAATTAATAATATTAGATTTAACTTAATTTTTTAACCTAGAGATCTTGTTGATTAAATAAGATAAAATCAAAATAAGTAATTCCATTATATTCTTAAGCTTTTGTCTTGCGTGATTAAATTAAATAATAAAAGTAAATCATAGTGGATATATTAATAGTATGTTACATATATAATTAATGGCATAAAATATTGAGCATGTTAGTTTGTTAAAAGATATCTGATATAAAAGGATCTAATGATATTATTATGATCTTAGATATAAATAAATAAATTATATACTCCTAGTTATAAAATAATATTCTAAGACATGTTTCTATCTTATAAACTAAAGATATATGGGACAATTATTTAAATAGATAATAAGATTATAATATCATCTTATCACACTTATGGAAAGCATACTATATAAGTTGACTAGAAACTCCTACTTATGGAAAGTACTAGAAAGCACACATCTTATATACATATAAGATTGGGTTTTGTCACCATGTATTGCTCTAATTAACTATATTCACAATAATACCTATATAATTATTATATACATATAAGATTGGGTTTTACCACCATTTATTGCTCTAATTAACTATATTCACAATAATACCTATATAATTATTATAGGCAATAACAAATAAAAAAGAATTAGACAAATTAGTAGTAAATACACCAAAAAAAAGTCAAAATTGCGAAAAAGGTACACTTTTTTTCAAATTTGCACTTTTACCAAAATTAATTAAGTGGGTAGCCATTTTTATTGCAAAATTGCCCACTCTTCCCCTAAATGCAATTTTTTAGGAATTAAAGAAAAAAATAAATTAAATATTTATGTTTAATTTTGTTTAATACGAAAATTGAATTTTAAACGGGTGAATAAAAATTTTTTATTTAATTCTTCTCCAGAATCCGGTGCCGGAGAAGTGCTCCCACATCTCCTTCTCCAGCTCCCGGAGCTCCTCCTCCATATAACAGCCTCGTCCTCCTCCGACGGCGATGAAAACAGGTCATCGCCGATCGACAGAGAGCGTGTCCGCAACATTCCGCTTTTCATGAGCCTCCGGTGGCGGCGCTCCCTGATAGCCTTGTGGTAGAGGTCGGCGGGCGCTCTGTAGGCGGCGCGAGCACCAACAGGTTGGCGACGTTGTACATCCTCGCCGCCTCCCCCGCCGCCGACGTCGACCGCACATCTGAATCTGACACCGTCTCCGCCCTCCACCTCGCCGTATCCGGCGGATCTCACTCCTCCCCCGTCACTGTCGAGATCCTCCTCGCTGCCTCCGCAAGCCCTAGCGCCGTCAACTTTAACGGTCTCAGGCCTTCATATGTGATCCCGTTTTTCCCCAAATCTCCTGTTTCCAAGAACCTCCGGGCGTTACTCGGCGGCGAAGGCACCTCGACCATTGCTACAACCTCCAAGTCTGAGCCGGCGTCGCCGAAGGCGTACACCGGCGCGGCGCTGCTGGACATAAACACCGGGATCTACGGCTCCGACGAGTTCCGGATGTACAGCTTCAAGATCAAGCCGTGTTGCGAGCCTACACGCACGATTGGATGGAGTATCGCCATGGAGCACCGACGACCTCTGCCGGATTATCACCATGGATCGCGATCGAGATGAAATCACCGCCTCGGATTATCAACAAAAATAGAATTTTTTGTTTATTTAAAAAAAGATTAATTAATGTTGCTTTTATAGCAAAGATGCCCACGTGGGTATTCAAATGCTATTTCGGTATAACATGGTCATTTTTGCAAAAAACAGTTTTAATTGGTGTATTACTGCAAAATCGCCAAAGAATTATGTGGCATAGTGGTGAGAGCACTTTCCCAAGAAGCCATAGATCATGGGTTCAAATCTCTTAGATACCCTAATTTAATTCATTTTTTCCTTCTATGATATCCATCTACTCATTTATTTCCCGAACCTATTTGGTCATGGGTTCCAATCTCTTGAATGCACTATTTAAGTTCATTTTTCCCTTCTATGACATCTATCTACTCATTAATTTCCCGAACCCATATTTTATGAGTTCAAATGTTTTTATGCACTATTTTATTTTATTTTTTTATTCTATGACATCTATCTACTCATTAGTTTAATAAAATGAGCACAGTCGACGCTTATAAACCTAATATATTTTATCTAATTACCATCATAAAAATATTTGGCAATCAAATCCCATCATTATTGAGAAATTAAATTGATATGAATTAAAATAAGAAGAAACATTTTAGTAATTTACATATACTTTTATAAGAAGAAACATTTCAGCCTCACCAAAAAAAAATATTTCATTAATTTCCCCCACACTTATAATTTATCTAACTATCATCATAACAAATTGATAATTAAAGCCCGTCATTATTGAGAATTTAAATTGAAAAGAATTAAAATAAGAAGAAACATTTTATTAATTTTCTTATACTTATATTTTATCTAAGTGTCACCATAAACATTTTTGACAATCAAAGCCCATCATTATTGATCGAGAAATATTTTTTGTGTATATTTGATTTTCATTTCATATCAAATCAAAAATATTTCTTTAGGTTATGGTGATTGTATATAAACCAAAAGGTTAAGATTTAAACTATATGATATCATTTTATAGATTTTTTTTTCAAATAAACATTTGTAACCTTTTTTTTAAATCTCTTTTGCAATGTAAATCCATTGTATTATGATTATATAAACATAAACATATAGGATTATATAAAATATAAAATTACACTTTTGAATAAAACTAAAAAATATGTGATAAAAATTGATATTTTTCTTGATGGTTGAAAGTTTGAAATAATTTGTTATGTGCATAATCAATTATTATGGATCATTATATTTATGAACTTTTTTACCGATCCAGTGCACATAATTGAAACTGTTGTTAAAATTTATCGTGTATAAACACCCAACACCAAGAACCCAAAATAAAATGTTAAAACACGCATAACAAAATTCCTCAAATGAGCTTTGAATACTAATGTTTGCTAATTATCATTGATTAGTATCCCGTATATGTTAATTGAAATTATTTTTTTGGTAGACCATCACATTCTAAAATTTGCATCTCATTCAAAAGAATTAATTAAGAATATAAAAGCAATTTAAAGGTGAAACAGAAATTAACAACACTTATTCAAATTTTGTATCTCTAAATCCTATCATTACTTTTACTGGCCCTCAAACCTTCTTTATATAGTGATAATTAAAAAGGGATAAAGAAGGATCCTTAGAAGCACAAACACAAAACTCTAAAGAGTAAAACAATTTAAGGTACACAAGACGCAAACAACCCAAAACTCAAATCAGATACTACTTCTTTTAGACCTTCCAACATCTCTTTTCATACTATTCCTAAATGTTATCGATGAACATAGTTGGTTTGGACTAATGTAATATACCAAGATAAAAATTATACATATGTTTACTTTGTTGCTTATATAAGGACCAAATCACTTTATCACATATATTGTACACGTTTCTGCACTTGACCGTGTTTTAAGCATCGTACTTGGTCGTATAAGTCATTCACTTGGCCGAGTAATTTATAAATATTTTTAACATCTAAATATGAAGTGATTTTAAGTAGCCCTATACTTTGCAAATTGCACTCAATATTTAATTTTAAATATTTTTAATTAGGTATCTAAATCTAAATTATAAATAACATTCTTATTTAATTTTCAAGATCAAATTAATTGTTCAAATACATGAAAATATATAATAAAATAAGAAAGAAGCACTATTTTCGATAATCAAGTGAAAAATAAAATTAAGTTGAAGATTTTGTGAACCAAAAGATCTAAGTTGCAAATATTTTAATTAGGTAATAAATTATAAAAATTCAAACTTAAGGAGACAATAAAAAATATTATATATTTTAAGATTGGTAAAATTTCGGATAAATATATTTGTGAAAGAGGTAAAATGATTATTTTGGTTTAATTAATTTATTGGAAAAGAAACACAATATATTGCGATGGTTAAAGTATTATTCTACTCTATTTATCCAAATTAAAAATTAAAAAAAACTTTTGAAAGTATTAAAGTAAAAAACCTAAAAATGTAAACTATTTAGTCTCGAACTTTTTATATAGTTATGATTGTTAATTATAATTACCTAGATTATAGTATTTTTGGTAAAAATTTTAAGCGAGATACTTTAATTAGTTACATGAGCGGTTTAAAAAAAAGACATTAAGTATATTGTTTAAGAAAAAAGAAATATAGTTCATAATATTAATATTTGGACCATGTAATTATTTTGTACGTCAATTTTTAACTAAAAAGAATGTAATATGACCAAATAAACAATGAAAAATTACAAAAAAAAAAAAAATATAAAAAAACCTTAATATATTTTTACGAAAAACTTGCCCCGTACGTATGCACGGGCATCACCACTAGTATTAATATAAATATCTCTATTAATTATTGCATGTCTTTTAATAAGGAATATAATAAGAAAGATATTATAATAAGATCATGTCATAAGATTTAAAAAGGATATTAGTTGATAAGGGAACAATATTATAATAATAATAATAAGAGAAATAAAAGATATTTAATGACAAGGGTATTATAGACTTTTTACATCCTAAAAAGGGTTTTATAAAAACATTAATTCTTATAGTTATGAAAAGTACATCTTAATAATTTTTAGGAAGATATTTCCTTGCTTGGTTATAATATTAGAATAATAAGTTAAGCTAAAAGGAATATTTTAATAATATAAATAATGTCATGACCTGAACATCAAAGATTATAGTAAATGAATTAAAATAAGGATTTCTAAATTGGATAAAATGATATTACAAATATAAAATAATAATAGAGGATATTATTATTTTATTCATCTCCACCTAAATTATTATTATAATAATTTAGAAATTATTCTCTTATAATAAGGATATAAGAAATTTCCAAAACTTTAAAGGAATTTAAAGAAAATTCTTATTAAAGCTCGTTCGTATATTCCGTGTCAATAGGTCGATCTCCCGTCCGTTTCGAGAACAACGTTTTTCGATCTTTCGTTAATCCGCTATCGTACAAGCAAAGGCAATTGGAATTTCTCCTTGTAGCCTTAATAATTCGTTTCGTGAAATTTCTCGATGTTGGAAACAACTTGTTTGCTAATAATAAACGAACCTAGGAATATCGATTGTTAGAAATAATGACCCCACTGTTATCGTTGTTCCATTATTTAAATATTTGATAGGACTATAATGTTAGTCTTGTTTTTGACCTTGATTGTTTACGATCTCGTTTAGAGATCGGTTTGGATGAAATAGTGAGGGGTGCGGGACTAACCCGACACCTCTATATAACCTACTAAATCCTATGCCTCCGTGCTTAAAGTACGACTTTAAAGATCATGATCTATGTCCACTCCCACCCAACGGAGGGATGAGACTGTAGCTAAGTGCCGAAACTGGGTTCCCTTAAGTGGTCCGGGCCCATGCATGCCCCCCACGTTCTTTAAAAACTATTAACGTAAAGTGAAAGTTTTCATCACGATATAAGATAAATGCCAAAGCACAATTAAAAGAAACCAAAACCGGGTCGGAGTAGTACAACGTGGAAAGACCGCCCGGCTCCCGGTTCTTGAAAAGATCATTTTTCCAATCTGAATGCTTATTCGGGCTTGTCTAAGGTGGGCGGGTACTTAAGCGCCTTCAGGCCACCTCCCCTATTTGGAGAACCAAATAAGATGAGGTTGGTTGAGGTCCGACAAGGGTGCGGGAGGTTTTCAATACTTGTATGAATTAATAACGTTCCCAACATACTTTCTATTCCAAAGAAGTCTACAATCTCGTAGTTCTTCTCTCGCTTAACGAGTTATCTCCTCTCGAGATACACTCTTCTCCGTCCCGACAAGCCCCACATAAAGACCTATACCTTAAAACACATCCCGATAATATTTCTCTCAAATGATATAAATTATCAAAATACCCTTGAGAGGTTTCGTTCTCTCTTGCTTAGTCCCTTAGACTAATTTCGCTTTTCCGCATGTTTGCCTGACATTTCTCGCCCTTCGTGACTTATGTCAGACCCTAGGAACTCCATGAAGGCGTAGGTGAAGACCGCATCAAGAAGGAAGGGCTGAACTCGCAAAGACGTACCTTACGCTTATTTTGGTTTATTTATGCTTATGTTGCAAGGACAAGTTTATGTTTTCCTCTATCAAACTTTGTTTTAATTTTTGTAATGAAGGTTGTAAGAACAAAGTCTCCTTCGGGAGAATCCTTTAAACTTATGTAATATTTATGTCAATTTCCGCATTTTATAAGTTCTAAATATCATTCTAAAGCCTTGGGTGACTTTGGACGGTAAAGTCCGAGGTCACTGGTGGTAATACCCTATGTTGCAAAATAGGGGTGTTACATACAAAGCAACTAATGATGTTATATGCATCAAAGTCCTTGTTCTATTCAGTAAGAAACAAAGCATCATGATTAGGCTCCAAATACTATGATACAAACAAGGTCCCAAATGATTTCACCTTAAAATCATTTTAAACACAAAAGGAGAAAAGGAAAGTGAACTTTAAAGACATATAGGCATAAGCATAAAGAATGAGGATAATATCAAGCCAATAAGCATATATTCACATCCATCTTTTGTAGAACCTTGTCATACACTCACAATACTCAAACAATATGTAATGACAATTGAAACATGTTGTTGTTTACATGTTTTTTTTGCTAACCTTTGAACTTAGTGCCTTACCAGAGAGCAGAGGCAATAAAATCCATATAAGAGCAGATAATTCAAAGCCTAACATGAAGTTAAAGAAAAAACATATGTAATTACAACCGGAGAAGGAATTCTAAGAGTGGAGAATTGAAAAAATCCCTGAATTCATAAATCTAATATGGGGATTCTTAAATTGAAAAATCCTAAATTGAATAGGAGGAAGAAGTAATTGCAGAGAGCATAAATCAACAAATTCATAAATTGAAGAGATTGAAGAACACACCAAATCTAAAAAACATCGAACAAAGGTGGTCTTTTTAACCTTAAGTAGAAATCCAATTCGAAATTGAAAATAGGGAAATTCAAGATCTCACTTTAAATGGAGTTAACCGAGGAATTCGAGAGCTCATCATCACTCAATCAGGTGAATTCCACCGACTTCAAGCACCTTTGATAAGATTAGGCGAATCCACTACAAGTCATTAGGCGAATCCACTACCCTAATCTATTGCAAGTATGTCTCTTCCTAGCTCTTTTTCTTTGCTCATTCGAGATAAGAACCCTAATTTCAATCTACCGTCTTCGATTGTATGTCCCGAACTAGGGTTTGAATATCAAAATTCCCAAATCTAGCATACATACATGTTTTGGTGTGTACGGATGAATAAAGTTGTAATATGTGATTGCTTCGGATTACTCCTTAGGAACCTCGTATATAATCTCACAGGATCCTGATCTTGCCTTGTAACTTGATTTTCGAACCTAAAAAGCTTTCCAAGTTAGTGACTTGCAGCGCAAATACCAAAATTGACGAAAATACGAATGAAACGAAACTGATCTAAATTAGGGAGATATTCAACTCGATAGATCAATCGGATTGGCTCTAAAGCTAAATCCGAATGATTAACTTAGTTTGATCTTTAACAATCAATCTTAGAACAACCTAATTGATTAAAGCAATAACTTAGATTTGAACAAACGAAAGAGAGTGAGATCGAGAGTTTGATGATGATGATCGATTGATTGTTGCAAGCAATAGCATTCACACGTGTGTTTTTGGCCCAAGGACGAGATAAACCTTTTTTAGGGTTTATATCATCTCAAGCTAATTTTATTAAATTGAAATTGCAAAGTATTTAAAGAGGTACAAAACTAATCTTTGGAGAGCAAGTAATCCATGTGGCAGGCCCTAGAGAGAGAATTAAGCCCATGTCTTGCTTCCAAAGATATAATAAAATATTTGTCTATAACTAACTAGATCTCCCTTAAATTAAATAAATCAAAGCTGATTTATTTAGGGGAAATCTATATACAAACATAATTTTTTCTCGGCGCACAAGATTTGGCACGCTTCATGAAGCGAGTCGCTTCATGATGCGAGCCATATACGGATACCCGAGCGGATTTTTTATAGAATCGGTAAAATGACACGCTTCACGAAGCGTGAGGCAATATTGTGCGATTTCCTTACCCAATCCAATATTTTTTTACATATATAGGTTTCTCTCGTCAATAGCTTCGATTTGATAGGTAATAAAATCCGACACCCGAGTAAAAAGTTATGAACGTTTTAAGATTGGACATACGCAAACTACTTTAACATGATGTTTTATTTAAGATATGATTTAAGATAAGACTTAGTATATAATATTTTGGGGACGGTTTATGTTTATCGTAAGTATTAGGGTTTATGGTTAGGGCAAGACTTTCTCGTTAACCAATAATTATTTATTTTGTGATTTCAGATAATTAAAATCATTAACCAAAATCGACCATTTAATCTCAGTTGATCAGAGATTTGTTAACCAAATTTTTGGTTTGGTTTTCTCGTTAACCAATAACTATTTATTTAATTTTATATTATAAGAATACACTTGAACAACAATAAAATTATCAGCTTTATATTAAAAATATTATCGCTCGGTTAAAATTTCAAAATAAATATTATTTTACATGGTGGTTATGTTTTAAATTGTCTTTACAATATGTATTTTATATATATAACATTTTAGGAGTTAAATATTTAAAAAAAGCATATTTAACTAATCAATGATGGAAATATAAAGTAATATTTTCAAAATCAAATATAATTTGAAATTCTGAAAATAAGCATGTAATTCCATTAAGACGAAATATATTTAATATTTTTTTTACAAATTAAAAACTATATTTTGGTTTTTCGGTTAACTGAAAATATAAATATGTCGATCCGTAACCAACCTGTAAAACCGTGAAAAATATCAGTTTGGTTAATCAAACCAAAATTTTAACATATATAAGTTAGGTTACCCTAAAGCCTTACTTTAAACATAAACCACAACCCTACCATAAACATTAAACCTTACCCTAAATCCGACCTTAAGACTTATCTTAAACCCTTTATTCAAACTCTACTATAAACCCTAGACCTTACTTAAAATCCTATACTTAAACCTTGCCGTAGAACCCTTATCCAAACCCTAAGCCCTAAAAATATATACTCTATCCTAAATCATATACCTAAATCCTAAACTTCACTAAAATTTACAATAAACCCTAAACCTTACTCAATATCATACCTTAAGATTTGTCTTAAACGCTACCCTCACACTAGACCTTATCTAAAACCCTACACTTAAGCCTTGATTTAAACCATACATCCAAACCCTATGCTATATCACATACCCAAACTTTAAACCTCATTCAAATCGTACCCTAAACCATAATATTTACCATAAACCTTAAACCTTACCCCAAACCCTACCATAAAGCCTTACCCTAACCATAAACTCTAACACTTACCAAAAAATATTATTCTATGCTTTATCTTAAATCTTATCCTAGATAAACAACGTTTGAAAGTAGTATGCGTATGTCCAACTTAAAACGTTCATAACTTTTTGCTCGGGTGTCGGATTTGAGCTTATTACCTATCAAATCGAAGCTATCGACGAGAGGAACCTATATATGTAGACAAATATTGGATTGGGCAAGAAAATCGCACAATATTGCCTCACGCTTCGTGAAGCGTGTCATTTTGCCGATTCTGTAAAAAAATCCGCTTGGGTATCTGTATATGGCTCGCATTATGAAGCGACTCGCTTCATGAAGCGTGCCAAATCTTGTGCGCGGAGAAAAAAATATGTGTGTATATATCCTCAGCCTTTATTTATTTAAGGAAAATATCTTAACAAACACAAAATATCTTAAAGATAGAATAAAACATAGGATAAAGATTATCAACCACTAACATAAGCCTATGGCCGAAATCTCCATCAAATAAAACTGAAATTATATTGTTCTATAAATAAAAGCAATAAAGATATTTTCCATATTTAGATTGATCAAGTCAAAGGGTTGACTTTGACCCATGTAACAACTCATCTCACCCGGTCACTTACTAAATTCAGCCCTAAAGTGAGACAAGCTATTTCATGTTTCTAAATAAGGAAATAAGATGTGAAGCTCGCCCAATTAAGTTAATTCATTGAATGTGGGCTCAGTTGATGTCGAATACAAGTGACCCATCTCGTCTTGTTGGACCCTTCAACAATAGTTGCTAATCGAACTAAGATCGTTGTTGTCCCTTGAGTAATCTTCTTAGCCCGACTCCTAGTAATTGGTCCATCAAATAGAACTCGAATCAACTCATCGACGTCGGTATGAGACATGGCTGACTTCACTGCATCAAGCTGCGCAGAGATAAATAACGCTTCTTGTGTTCAAAGGTAAGATCTTTTTTGTCAAGAACACTTCGAACTTTTAATCTAAAAGCTACGATCTTTTTTCAACAAAGACATCATCTTTAACCTAGTTTTTTTGCTAATAATTATATAAGTTTGCCTAGCCAATACATGCAAGTTCAAACACACACTTTTTTCCTACCTCTATATCAAGATAAACATGGTAGTTCTACCAAAAAAAAAGATAAACATGGTAGAGTAAAGTAGAATGATGGAAGAAAGATAAGACCTAACTAGTAAATAAAACGTACCTTATTGTGATTGATGTTTAATACTTGATTTTCGAATCCCAAAAAGTGTGTGTAATCTTCATTGTTGTTCAGTGTTGAAAAATGATGAACATGAAGACGGCGGAATAAATTAAGGTATGTGAAAGCATTTAGTTTCTCGATTTACGAAAAAAATTAGCCGTTACGGCCAAAATATACCCGCTCATAAAAACTAAAGCACTCTTGACCGTTACCGCCGGACCCTCTAGCTATAATGGCAGAGTGTCAGCTACTATGATTCGCTCTTATAAAATCCCATAAAGACTTAAAAAGATTCGTATATGCGCCAAAAACAAATTCCCTTTTAAAAAATTTAATAGATTAATAATTGTTTGCAGCGTGGAAATCTATTTATAGTTTTTCCTGAAGTTTTTTTAAGACACGTTTGGATGTAAATTACACAAAAGCAGTTGGTTAGTTAGGAATTAGGAGATGAGAGTGGACACCATGCCCGGTTTCTGATTAGCTGATAAATCAAAACCAGAAAGGCCTGATTTTTCCATATGTTGTCCTTGTTGAGAAGAATTCCTTGGGGCTTGCAATCGCAAATCCCTGTAAAAAAACCCTTCCCTCCTCCATTACCGTCTTCTCCACTTCTCATGGACTCCTCAATTCCATCACAGAGGCTGGCCGCTTTGGCCGGGCAGCTTCGCCTTTACAAGTCCCCACCACCTTCAATCGGCGGCGGCGGCGGCGATGAGGAGGAGGAAGATGACAAGTCCAAGGAGATGGAAGATCGCACCGGTAAGGTGGTTTCCCAGGTCGGTTTCCCTGAATCTTCGACCTCAATTGGGCGAACCATCAAGCTGGTGGAGGGCTCGGAGGCGGTGAACCCTAAGAAAGCGGCTGTTCTTGTCTGCCTCTTTGAAGGGGTTCATGGCGATCTTCGCGTTATTCTCACCAAACGGTCTTCCAATCTCTCCACTCATTCGGGTCGGCTTCTAATTTGATTGTTTTAGGGTTTCATTGATGGTGCATTTACTTAGGTCTCATTATACAGGATTTGAACTAATTTGTGGATGTTTGAGCTGATTTTCTTGTGTTTAATTTTGCAGGAGAAGTGGCATTACCCGGTGGGAAGACGGATGAAGGTGACCGAGATGAGGTCGACACTGCCACAAGGGAAGCTAAAGAGGAAATCGGATTGGACCCTGCTCTTGTGAATGTTGTCACCATTCTTGAGCCATTCTTGTCCAAAGTACGAATCCAAATTAACCCATACTTCATTTGTGCAGATAAATTTGGCATCTGTCTAGGTTTATTAATCTTTTGGATTGAAATACTTAGTTAAGAGTCTGTGAATCACTGGATTGTGTTGATTGATACACCCTGCAATCTGCAAAACGATGTTATGATGGTCTATTCAAAACTCTTGCTTTGTAATCGGAGTCTGTATTTAGTTGTTGCCAATTGCCATGACTTTGTGATGCTGTCATATTAACTAGATGCACAATGGTAGGAGTTTATGCTGTTGAGTTTTGATGGAATAATGATATTGGGAGAGATGGATGTGGAGGAATTTGATTTAGGGTTGCTGGAAGATGCTAATGAAATGGTATGCTAGTAGTAATGCCACAATTGAAAGTCGATATGTGAACTACGATGATTGGTCGTCTCCCTAAAACTTTTTATTTATCTGTGCAGAATATTCTGAGGGTGTTCCTTGTTATTGGGATCTTATCAGATAAGGAAGCATTCAAGCCGTTTCCAAACGCAGATGAAGTAGAAGCCGTGTTTGATGCGCCTTTGGAAATGTTTCTTAAGGTTTGATCGTCTCTATCATATCCTCCATTTCTGTTGATATTTGAAACACCACTTCTACAATTCTGGAAATAATTGCGCTGTAAAATTTGCCCAGGACGAGAACCGAAGAGTGGAGGAACGGGAGTGGATGGGATGCAAGTACCAGGTTCATTTTTTTGATTACAAGACACGTAATGAGAAATATATAATATGGGGTTTAACTGCTGGGATCTTGATTAGAGCTGCATCGGTTGTTTATGGAAGACAACCACCATTTTCGGTCCAGAATCTTGCAGCCGAGCTCCGTAGGCACATAAAGAACAGAGATGCTACCAATCCATTGACTTAATGGAAAAACATTTCCAGATATGGTTGGTTGCCTTCTTTTGCTTCTGTGACTGTGAAGATCATCACTTCATGATGCTTCTGAAGTAATTAAAGATACAAGATTTTGTATAATTTGCATAAATCAAACTGACCATATTGTTCAAGGAGACACTCAACTCAATCAAGTAAAGCTTTCTCATCAAATATTTTTATAAGAAACCCCCTCTGTAACTATGAAGGCATTTTTTACAAAAACACAAGTATGCCTGATGCAAGTGGAAAAACCATGGTGGTTTTCCTAATGTTGGCCTGATATAAGAGTGTCAATTGCTCTAAACTTGTAAAACCTATCATTACTTTTCACAAACAAAGGTTTAGATATATGTACAACAGATACTTGAGTTGGACAAACCAATACAGAAAGCCATATATCTTTGTATGCACTCAAAAAATCTTAGAATGTCAGAACAGAAAGGGACGAGGTAATAAAATGTTAAGTAAATCAGAGTCACACTGTAAGAAGTTTTGAAGCAGTAACAGAAACTTCCTCATAAAAAAATTCATCCAAATACTAAATTTGATGGCTTGACAGTTTACCTAGTAGTGTGTGTTTGCAATACCATTTCAACTAGTCTCCATGTACGGGTAGGGCGAGTAGCTAAGTAGTTATGTTGGATCAGGTACAAATACATGCCAATGATCAATACAAATGGAACGTATAAGCAACCGATGCTACGGTAATTTTACACATCAAATGCAGGCCAAAACAGAAAACGTATTGCAGAGGTTAGAAACAATGAATCTAGAATCCGAAAATATTCCAGAAGAATGGAAGACATTCGATTGAAAATAGCAGGCTTACAAATGGCAAGCAAAATTTAATCAGACACTAGTATGCTCAGCCAGAGTTCACAGGAATGTTGCCCTCTTTTTAACTGAATACCTCATAAAATTTCTCAATCACAAGTAAACCAGAGTCTATGGATTCCAAAGGATCTTTCCTAAGGCGGTGTCTCAAGCAGTTGGGAATGACTGTTGCAATATCCTCATTAGTCACTTGATCCCTTCCCTTCAAAGCAGCTAGTGCCTTCGCAGCCCTGTTAGTAACTATATCACCTCTCAATCCGTCCACATTGAGTTCAGCACAAACCTTAGAGATTTTGACACGAAGTTCACGATCAATCTGAACAGAAGAAAGAAGGCTCCTGGCAGCTGAAATTTGTTGCTGAAGCTTCTCTTGCTCTTCCTTGTAAGACTCTCTGAACTCCTTTGGGTTCATATCAAAACGAGCCCTCTCCTCTACGATCTTCACTCTTAATTCAGCATCTTTCACGGTTCCAACTTGAGCATGCATTCCAAACCGGTCAAGTAGCTGTGGCCTAAGCTCTCCTTCCTCAGGGTTCCCAGAGCCAATCAAAATAAACCGAGCTGGATGAGAAATTGAGATACCTTCTCTTTCAACAGTATTCCATCCTGAAGCAGCAGAATCCAAAAGTACATCCACCAAATGGTCATCCAACAGATTAACCTCATCAACATACAGGATCCCTCGGTTTGCCTTAGCAAGAAGACCGGGCTCAAACGCCTTGACACCTTCAGTTAAGGCCTTCTCTATATCAATCGTTCCACAGACTCTATCTTCAGTAGCACCCAGTGGCAAGTCCACCATGGTGATTTTGGTCATTGCAATTTCAAGCTTCTCCCCTTTTATTGCCTTCTCCCTCACTTCTATACCCATTAGTTCAGGATCCTCGGGGTCAGAGTTAAATGGGTCTCCAGTAATAACCTTGATTTCGGGAAGCAAATCTACAAGTGACCTCACGGTAGTTGATTTTCCCGTACCCCTGTCACCCATAATCATAACACCCCCGATTTTGGGATCAATCACATTTAACAAAAGGCAGAGCTTCATCTCGTCCTGTCCCACTATGGCAGGAAATGGATAAACAGGTCTTTGGGTTTCTTTTGCAAGCTTCTGCACCTGTAATTGGAACCAAAAAGGCAATGCATTCATATAGAACCATGGAGAAAATTAAGAATCAGATGTCCTGATGAGCAACACAGAAGCAACAGGAATCTACTTAATCAACAAGAACAGCCTCCTATTTCTTCCAAAAACACAATTCTGCGAATAATTCAAGCTATTGAACCATTGTCATAATTCTAAACTAGCATGTGTTTCGTACAAAAGCTTGAAAACTAACATATTGGCCACCTGTATTGATAAATTCCAACCACCAAATTTATCTCGCTCCTATTTAGTAAATTTTCTGTTGTAAGTATACTCACATCAACTTGAAATGGCAAGAGGCATAAATGCTCCATGTACATACCGGCGGGAGGCGGTAACAATAAAATTGCAGCGCTTATTGTTAGCCTAGCTAACATGTAAGAAGCAAGAAAAGCATGAAAGTGTAGGAAGTAACCTGCTCAGTAGAATTGATTTCGGTAGCAACAGCAGAAACTGCGAAATGCGAGTGAGATATCCGTTTCTTCAGCAGGTCTCCAGTTCCGCCATAGAGCTTCCTCGAGCTAGAATGCCGAGAAACCACTGAAAAACCACAATTTCCAACCTAATTAAACAAAACCATTGTGTTTTCCAGTTCAATTCGTTTCACCAAATTATTAAGCAAACAAATATACCTGGCACGTAAGAGCAAGCGATAGAGGGAGACCTAGGGTTTGAAGTGCGATAATTAAGAAGGCGAGAAGCCAGAAGAGAGGATGCAGATGAGCAAGTTGCTCCGACTGGCCCAGCCATTATCGTCCAGATGGTAGAGAGAGAGAGAGCTAGATCATGAAAGTGGCGATGGAGAGAAGGCTTGTTTGAGAGAAGGGGTTTGGCTAGTCGTTGGCTGTTTGCCTCCGGATAAGATGATAAGCCAATGACGATTGCGTTTCCTTGTTTCGAATCCGATCGATCTACTTAGTCCAATTATTATAACTTTTATAAGGGGGCGTTTGGTAGTTGGGTATCGGGAATGAAGGTATCGGGTTCTGGAATGGGAACCCCATACCTAGTGTTTGCTTTGCTATTTTTGTGTTTTCAAACCCATACTCTAAACTAAATAAGTATGGGGTTCTCAAACTCTACTCTTCTCTTGGGTATGAAATCTCATTCCTAAAATTAAACTCCTCTCTCCACTTACTCAATAACGGATGTTCCTCTTTTCACTCAACCTCTTTGGCTCCCTGATTTACATAGATTTACTTCTCTTGTGAATTACTGGTAATTCTTCAATCTTTTTTTTTTTTTTTTCTGGTGTTCATCTTCTCCTTCGTGTTCCTCTTTTATTTGAACTGTGATTTTTCATAGCCCTAATACTAGATTGTGATTGTGCTTATCTCCATTCATATATAAAAATTTATTCTTTGAAACCCTTTTCTTCTACAACTCAAATTAGGGTTTTAATTATAAATTATTATATAATCCAGATTAGGTTACATTATATCAGTACACGAACTAGTAATCAATCATTTAATCGTGTTGACAAATATCAGTACCATGAACTAGTAAAAAATTAACTTTGCTTTTCATTGGCATAATTAACATCAGTATGGCATAATTAACTTTGCTTTCAATCGATTGCTATCGGTACGATATTTAGTTGTTGGAGAGGTTTTGGCAATTGAAAATTCTGTGTGCTTCATTCGTAATTAGATACTAAATGATTAAGATTATAAAACTTAATTCATACAAAAACATTCATGCTAAATTAATCTCACATTGAATTGCATCAAGGTGGCCGAGAGTGATTTTACGTCTATCAACTTGTTTAATCTCACATTGTGATTGTGTTAGATTTACTTATGGTTCTTATCTACCCTAATCTGCATAATTGAACTTGCATAATGGAAAGATAAGTGAGTTTCTTTTATGATAAGAATTTGTATAAGTTCATTGACTTATGCTTAAAAAATACTTTGCGGGAAAATTATATGAATATATTAGGTCTTTCATATAATATTTATAACCTTATAATTTTTTAATACAAGTTTATATTAGTTTTAAGAAGTATAAAGTGAAATTATAATTTCATTCCAGATTCCATATTTGACAATACCAAACACAAGTATGGAGTTGAGCCCATTTCAGAATTGTAACCAAACACATGTTTTCAGGAATCAAATTCCAACCCCATACCTTCTCAACCTCATACCTCATTCTAACCCCATACCCGATTTTATACCAAACGCCCCCTAAGAGTTAGACCATCTACAACCCTCAACCTCAAAATGGATTTTTAACCCCCCACATCAATTTTCTCACTCATCCACCTCATTTTAAAACTCACTTCTACTTTATTCCTACAACACACAACCTCATTTCATTCTTTAAAATCTACTAACTTTATTTTACTTTTATATTTATTTATTCAATTACACTATTTAATTTCAAGTATTTATTCAATTACACTATTTAATTTCAAGTATTATTAAATAATATGATATGATATTCAATAAATATATATTTAATTATGTTGATTTGACTAATTTATATCAATTACATAATTAAAGTATAAAGTTTATAATTAATATAAACAACACATTTTATTTCACATTTGTGATGATTTATATTTTTATATTACCGAAGTGAAGAATATGTTCACATGTTTTATTTTTTAAACTCAATGTAACTTCAAGTTTTTAAGGCTTGTCATTTATGATATAAATCCTTAAAATGTATTAATTTATATTCAAAATGCCTTAAAATGTATTTATTTCAATACTAAAATGTGTACAACTAATATCTTATGTCATAAACTATACTCCCTTCGATTCAAATTAATTGTCGTTTTAGCACTTCAAATTTGATCCATTTTATATGTCGTTTTAAGTTTTCTAGGCAATTGATTAGGAGTGAGTTATGAGAATTGTTATTGGAATGTGTTTTTATTAATTAATGTTATTCATCCATTGGTTGAAAAAAGGTGATGAGTGGTAAAATTTATAAAAAATTTACCTTTTTGAGTTTAGTTAATGCTTTTCTTAATTCTTGTGTCCAAAGCTAAAACGACAATTATTTTGGATCGGAGGGAGTATTGATTATATAATTTTTTATAATACATAAATTTAATGACATAAAAAAATACAAAGATAGAATTTTAACGATTTTTTAGCTTGTATTCTTCATATATGTTAAATTTTTTAATCAAAACATATACAAAATGGGTGTCTATAGGTAGATAAAAACAAAATAAAAATAATATTTTAAAAACATAATATCATTTAATTTTCAAAATAAGCTTTAAAGTTTGTATGTATACATATAGAAAGTGGGAAAAATGCTGATGGTTAGATCGGATCCAACAACTTAGAATTTGCCAAGTGTGCCTGGGGATAGAAAAAAAGAGGTTGGAGTCCACTTTTTTACGGCTCTTATTTGCAATCCAAAATCCCGATTCTTAACTCTATTCTACTATTACTAAGATCTTTAATATTTTTTTATTTTAAGAATCTTGCATTGTGGGTGGTCTTAGAGGTTAAATGAGAACATGTCTTATAATGTAATAAATGTGAAGCACTGGATTGTGAAAAATCAATTGTATAGATGAGAGTTTTATTAATAAGAATTTTTTTAACCAGAGGAATAATTTCGTTATTTTTCTTCAAAATACAACCCCTCCTTCTCCCTTTTTTCTTCTTCTTCCTTGGAGCTTTTTCAATTCTTTTCTCCATTGTTGGATTTCGATTTTTCTCTTCTTCTTCCTCCATTTACATGTTTTAATTAGATTAATAGCTCGATTTTCGACCTCGTTTGAGTTGCTTCTACGTATTTTTTTGTTTTCTTATGGTTTGAATGTCTAATTTAGGAGTTTTTTCAATTTTGGGGATTTCAATTAGCTTTTTAATTCGAGCCTTAATTTACCATGAATTGTATGGATTAAAACATGTTATTGCATCATTTCATTGAATATCTTATCATTTAACCAAAATTATTTGTCATTTCACCATTGTTAGAATCCAAGTCGATATTTGAATTTACTAGTTTCGTATGAAACGTCACTTGTAATAATATGAACCGACACTTGTAATTCTATGAACCGAAAATTACGATACGACTTTAGTGTTCTTTTTTGGGGTTTAATTACTTTAATTTGTATGAATTTGTGAATATTTTTGTGTTTTTATATATGTTTTCATTTATTTTGAATTTTAATGTTTTGTGATATGATGAAAGAAAGAAAAACCTTCTTATTTTTAGTTATTTAGTTTTTTTTGGTTGAATTTATGAGGTGCACACCAAGTGTTTGATAAATTGCTAATTTCAATTGAAGCTATTATTGAATTAACTTTATTGGTTTTACTCAAACCTCTGAAGTTTGTGCATGTTTTATGTTACAATCTGATTGTTTTATTGAAAATAAAAGCTAATGGTAAATTTTTATCAAATTTCCCACCATGTGTTTGATAAAATGTCCAAATGATAAATTTTAAAATCATGTCCTCCTTTTAGGTTCTTAATTTTTTTTCTAATTTTATTGTTTCTTCTTTGATAAAATGATATAAACCATATTGAGATTACGTCACTACACCATTCTGCAGATTTAGCGACCATATTTTAGCGACCACAAAATATGGTCATTAATTAGCGACCATATAGTCGCCAATGGTCACTAATCTAGACGTCAAAACCGGGAAAAAAATAAAACCAACTTAGCGACCACATGGTTGCTAATCTATGCATCTACGTGGTCGTCGGACCTTTATAGTCGCAATAAGTGCGCGGGGAAATTTCCGGCCAGCATTTAGCGACCATATGGTTGCTAAATGTAGCGAACATATGGTCGCTACATTGGGAACCCATTATCGCGACCATATGGTCGCTGAATGTAGCGACCATATGGTCTCCACCATTAGAGCGACCATGTGGTCGCAACATATAGCGACCATATGGTCGCTAACATGGATCAGATGGTTTGGCAGGCGTCATCAATTTTGGCGGGTAATTTCCCGCTTTTTTTGCGACCACCTAGTCGCTAAAAACAGTAATTGGTAAAATTGCCTCCATTTCAGCATATATACCTAGGTTGTAAAAACTTCATTCTCATTCCGCTTAACACAACCTCATACATACATAAAGATGAGGCGTGCAGATGCTGAATGGAGAGCGGTTTGTAAAGTGAAGTCACGTGTGTGGCCTGATGAAGGTACGTGCGTAGAGCCTCATGAGAGTGGTTCCAGGGGCGTTGCCGTTGAAGAGGCATTTCAACATGATTCTTCACTTCCATGAGTTATCGACGACGCACAAGATAATTATCCACTTGGTCCGCTAAATGACCCAGACGGAGAGGATCATATCGTTGATGAACAAGCTGAGACGTCTACTGAAATGTCTGAGGGTGAGTTTGAGAGTGAGACGGATACAGATGAGGAAGACATGTGATCAAAATACTACTATTTTATTGCCATTCACTTTTATGATAACACTATTGTAGTGCCATTCACTTTTATGATAACACTATTGTATTGCCATCAACTTCTCTGATAACACTATTAACATTTACTTTTCTGATAACACTATTACCATGATAAGAGTCATGCATGCACATTTACTATTCTGATTCATCCTTTCCAACCATAAAAGGAGATAACCATCTCCAATTCCAACATACCTTCCCAGTGAAAGCTCCATCTTCACCTCAAATTCCAACATCAAATCCCACCTAAAACTTCCATCCTCAAATGGCTCAAAGGAGAGCGTATACCAGGCGAACGACTGCCTTAGCTCCAGAAGTCATCAACTTCTCCATTGCGCGTGTGCGTGGGGATAGGGAGACAAGAACCGAATGGAGCACCACACCAAATCTCCAATTAAAAGTAGTCATCGCTGATTGGACACTATCTCTCGGGGGAGCACCACCAAGATTTTGCCGGTTTTTCTTGAACGACGACGACATCACTGATCGCATTGCGGCTAATGAAATGGTTGTGCAGCTTCGCGTGCTCGAAGGTGCTAAGATCCGGGCAGTTGATACTCCACCTACAACATGAGAGTCAATTAATTCTAGTTGTTTGTTTATGTTTCCACTTAAAAGCTTCACTTTGTGTTGTTTGATTTAGTTGTTTGTCACTTCGTTTAATGTACTTAGGAAGCAAGTGTTTGTAACTTGGTTTCGTTTGGAAGCAATGAAGTTGTTTGTAACTTGGTTTTATTTGGAATCAATGAAGTTGTTTGTAACTTGGTTTTGTTTCGAAACCATTGTGCGTTGTTTGTTTTGGTACAATTGTAGTTGTTGTCCCATTTGAACTCGTTCATTTTGTCCCATTTGAGTCCTCGAACCAAATATTGTTGGTAGAAAGTGTTTGTTTACATATAATGTCTCCACTATAGCACTGTAGCGACCATATGTCACTACCTTTAAATTTTTAGCGACCATATGGACGCGACCTTTAAAATTTTAGCGGCCATATGGTCCCTACCATTAAAATTTTAGCTCGAAATTGGAATTTTTAGCGCGTAGTTCGATTTTATGTGGTTTATAGCGACCATATGGTCGCAAAAACGAAATTTTATGGCGCCATTCTGAAATACTTGGGGGGGAATCTGAAATTTCGGCTCTTAAGCGAAATATTTGGATTTGCGACCATATGGTCGCTAATCCAAACTAGTGACCATATGGTCGCTAATTAGCGGGCATGGCCGATCTTCGTAATTACTTAAATATAGCGACCATATGGTCGCTAACCCTAAATAAGAAGGAAAACGTGTGTTTTCCTTCTTATTTCCGCCGTTATCCTTCCCTCGACTTCCTCTCTCTCCAGATCCGTTCGCCGCCGCCTCCGAGCCCGTCTCTACCTCTCCGACTTCTCTCTCGACCCGCCGTCGCCTGCGCCCTCCACCCGCCTCCGAGCCCGTCTCTGCCTCACCTCGTCTCAGCCCGCCTCCTTGCACCTCTGCCCGAGCCGGCTCGCCTCATCTCCGCCTCTTCCCGAGCGTCCGCTGCCTCCGAGCGCCTCCTCCTCCTCTCCGTCCGAGCGCCACCTCCTCCCCGCCATTTGCATGTAAGTGCTTGATTTTTGTTGTTGATTTTTGTAGTTGTTATTGATTTTGGTATTGATTTTTGTTGTTGTTGATTGAGAAATTGTTTGTTGAATTTGATTGATTGAGAAATTGATTGAGAAAATTGGTATTGTTTAGTTGTTGTTGTTTAAGAAATTGATTGAGAAAATTTGAGAAATTGGTATTCTTTAGTTGTTATTGTTTAGTTGTTGTTGTTTAGTTGTTGTCGTTTGAGAAATTTGAGAAATTGATTGAGAAATTTGAGAAATTGATTTGAGAAATTTTTGAAATTGAAATTGTTGGTGTTGTTTTGATGGTATTAGTATTGTTTAGTTAAATTTGTTGAAAGAGTTGTTGTTGTTGTTGTTTGAAGGAGTTGTTGTTGTTTGAAGGAGTTGGTGTTGTTGTTGTTGTTTGAAGGAGTTGGTATTATTGTTATTTGAAAGAGGAGTTTTATTTGAAAGAGGAGTTGTGGTTGTTGTTTATGTTGTAGTTGTGTTGTTGAATTTTGATGAGAATTGTTGTTGTTGTTGTTGTTGTTGTTGTTGTTGTTGTTGTTGTTGTTGTTGTTGTTGTTGTTGTTGTTGTTGTTGTTGTTGTTGTTGTTGTTGTTGTTGTTGTTGTTGTTGTTGTTGTTGTTGTTGTTGTTGTTGTTGTTGTTGTTGTTGTTGTTGTTGTTGTTGTTGTTGTTGTTGTTGTTGTTGTTGTTGTTGTTGTTGTTGTTGTTGTTGTTGTTGTTGTTGTTGTTGTTGTTGTTGTTGTTGTTGTTGTTGTTGTTGTTGTTGTTGTTGTTGTTGTTGTTGTTGTTGTTGTTGTTGTTGTTGTTGTTGTTGTTGTTGTTGTTGTTGTTGTTGTTGTTGTTGTTGTTGTTGTTGTTGTTGTTGTTGTTGTTGTTGTTGTTGTTGTTGTTGTTGTTGTTGTTGTTGTTGTTGTTGTTGTTGTTGTTGTTGTTGTTGTTGTTGTTGTTGTTGTTGTTGTTGTTGTTGTTGTTGTTGTTGTTGTTGTTGTTGTTGTTGTTGTTGTTGTTGTTGTTGTTGTTGTTGTTGTTGTTGTTGTTGTTGTTGTTGTTGTTGTTGTTGTTGTTGTTGTTGTTGTTGTTGTTGTTGTTGTTGTTGTTGTTGTTGTTGTTGTTGTTGTTGTTGTTGTTGTTGTTGTTGTTGTTGTTGTTGTTGTTGTTGTTGTTGTTGTTGTTGTTGTATACCAAATGAGGAGAACTCGTCTAAGGCGACCCACACGGACACACCACACTTGTCTGAGGACGATAGGGCCCATCATCCTAGTATAGAGGAGTCGGGCACCCAAGCGAAGGAGTCCATGGACGGTACGTCCGCGTCCTCGTCAGGATCGAGTCGAGGACTCGATCCCAATCGCATTTGGGATCTTTCCATTGCCGGGGGGTGGTACGTACAAATCCTTTTTACCATATATTGTTTTAGATTCTTATGGTACCTTTAAATATGTTATAATACGTTTTTCGAAATCTCGCAGCTTGCAGCTGTCGGGCATGGTGTCGCGGTGGTCGACACAGATCATACAAGGCCAACCCGACAATAAGGCGTCAGAGTTTGACTTTGCCTCCGCTGCTTCGAAGACTCGTTGGTTTGAGTCTTGGAGGGAAAATTTTATTTAATTTGCATTTTTTTTACTAATTCCGCATTAATTAATTACTATTTTTAAATAATTGCATGTTTTGTCGGATTTAATTAGACGCACTTCCAATGGGATCCCTCCCAGCCGGGTATGAACATCGAGTCCGTCCGGTTGTTGTGGGAGAAGAGAGCCAAGAAGAGATACGACGACTTGATCGGGAAGCACCGTCGGAACGGGACGAAGCCGAATTTCATCTATTCCGCCACTTGGGAGAACTGGAAGATGACGCATTGGTCCGCGGAGGCATTCAAAGCCAAGTGTGCGTGCCAGAAGCAAATCCGAAATGTCAATCCGGCCAACTACAGTAGCGGTTCGAGGTCCCACCTCGACACCATGCGTCGAATGGTACGTATGTTATCTTAATTTTATTAAACTTAAATTAATTTAATTATTCTTAATAGTTCGTAACGCTTGATGAATTTCGTAGGAAGAACAATGGCGTCGCCGCATCACGCCTCTCGAGCTTCTCATCGAGACGCACACGCAGGGCGCCGATCGGTATTTTATAGACGAGCAGTCGGTCCTCATTGCTGTAAGTTTTAATTATTTTACCTCTTATTTAATCTCGTATATTATTATTTTTATTTATATTATTTACGTTATTTGTTAGGCTTGGACCCAGGAGATCCTCTCCCAGAGGTCCTCAGAGTCGGTCACCCCGCCGTCCTTTCAGGACGAGTGTGATGCCTTTCTAACGGCCGCTGGGGGGTGGGCCCGGGAGGCACCGTCTTCGGCCTTGGCAACGCCGCCTCGAGGTTTTACGGTGAGCGATTGACGGCGTCGCGTCGTCCAACTCCTCGGGTGGCCGCATTGTCGCAGGAAAACGTCGGGCCTAGGCAAGAAGTGCAGGACCTACAGAGTACGATGCACGAGGTCCAGATGTGGATGCAACAGATGCGAGGACACGACCCGGGGGTCGGTGGGTCCCGCCCGCCCGGTCCCGACGGCTCCGGCGAAGCCGACTAGATTATTGTAGTTTCGTTATATTATTAAATATTATAAATTATTTAAATTTATGTAAATTAATGAATTTAATGAATTTATGTAAATTAATGAATTTATGAATTATTAATTATTAAATATGAATTATTTATATTAAATTGTAATTATTTTTTTTAAAAAAAATAAATTAGCGACCACGTGATCGCTAATTGCAAAACGATCGTGCACTAGAAGTGCACGATCGTGTGCTTTGAAACTAGAGAAAGGCAACGGTCGTGCATTTTATTTTTGCTTTTTGCGACCAGCTGGTCGCCAAGTTTTTTGGCCCTATTAGCGACCATATGGTCGCTAATAATGGCGACCACGTGGTCGCTTAGGTCGCAGAATGATCGCCAACAATGTGGCGACCATGGGCGACCATATGGTCGCTATTTTCAACGGCGATATGGTCGCCATGGTCGCTATATTCAGCGACCATATGGTCGCCAACTGGTTTGCGACCGGCCTTTTAGCGACGACATTTAGCGACCACGATATGGTCGCTAAATACATTTAGCGACCATATTTTGCATTTAGCGACCAGAAATATGGTCGCTAAATTCGCTTTTTTTTGTAGTGCATGCTCAAATTGCAATTAAATCCATGACACTAACTACTACCAACAAAAATTTCATTAACCTTAAGAACACTTATTATGAACCTTAACATTCAAATGTATGAACCGAAAAAATATCATTTATGAAATAGAATACATCTATATATACTATAAAATAGAAAAATCTATCTATATATACTATAAAATGCCTCATAAACCTACACAATTAATGCCTCATTCAAATGACTTAAATATTTATTTCTAATTTTTTTTAATCCATCTATTTATCTCTCTACTATAAAAAAAAATATATAAGAGATTTTGGAATGAATGCCCATAATATACACAATTGTAACATACATATTAAAGTTTAGATCTAATTTATTACATCTTAATAATATCAAATTCTAAACACCTTTTAATATTCCTAAACCTCCAATATTTCTAATATAAAAAGTCACATCATCCTCTCAATATTTACACCCAATTATACATATGTCATATCTCTTATCCCCATACATGTTCACAACAAATTGAAAGAATGATAGATTGGTGGAAAGCTTTGGAAGAATGTACAAGAATCAAGTTCGTAGTGGCGAGGAAGAAGCGAATATGTTGATGCAGATACGTAAATGCATGGGAACAAGTGTCATTTCCTTTCGAAGGTGAATATTGATTTAGGCAACTCTAAGATTTGGGAGTATATCGAAGATAATTATATATAAGTACGTTTTCTTGGATAATATTCTTTGTTTAATGTAAAATATTTAAGTATATTCATTTTTTTCTTTCATGATTGGGCATAAAAATTTATTTATAAATGAATACAAAATACAAATCCTCATTTTCACATTTTATCAATCTTCTATTTAAGATTTTTCTAAGAGTTAGAAGAGAAAAGAGGATAATCTTGATTGAAAATATGATATAGAATATTAATTAAAAGTTTCAAATAGTAAAATATTTGAATGCATAATCTAGGTCAAACAAATGTAGAAGAATGAAAAGAATATATAAGAGCATCTCCAACCTTGAGTTTTTGAGTATCATAGAATTTTTTTAAAAAAATCCAAAAAAAACAAAATTGGTTCAAGGTAATAAGTAGATAGAAGTATATAGAAGTATGTCGAAGAAGAAACTTCTACTGACAATTTGATACCCACTTTTCATCTTTTTAATTGTTTAATTTTTTTTTATAATATTTGTTAGTATCTTAACAAAAATCACTATTGCAGATGCTGTAAGGAGAAATTGTGGGTGAAGAGCCTTGGGAAGAGGAATTCTACAACTTTTAAAAATATGCTAAATTTTGTGACAAGTGATTAGGCGATATAATTTTGACACTTCAAATATCAAAATACTACCATATATATTCAACTTTTACAAAAGACGTGTTAGATGGTTGGACAAAATAGTTTTGAATAACATAGTGAGAATATCAAATAAGCAAATAATTGTAATAGAAAATTCAAAATTCAAAATCTTATAAACATTTACTTTTGAGTTTTATTTTGATATATTATTATTTTTCATAAATTTCCTCCATATTAGATGTTTAGTAGATTATGTGACTTTTCAAATTAACCTACTAAAAATCTTCTATCTATCTATCTATCTATCTATCTATCTATGTATATTATATACTATAAAGAAGAAAATTTTGATTATTTATAACTAATTCTACTAATTTAATTTAGAGAGTTCAATTCTACAATTAAGCTCAAAAGACCAAGAGACAATTTATAAATAAAGCTCATTATACAATAATCCAAGAGATATTCTAAAAAAAGACTTTGGATCTACAATTTTATGTAACAATAATCCTTTTGGAGCCATTAATTCTCTAATTAATTAGATACCTATTAAAGTTCCCCAATTTTTCCATTTCTAACCAACCTTTCATATTTCTAAACCTTCAATTTTTCCAATATAAAAGGTCACATCATCTATATCATATTGCCACCCGAATATGCATCTATCTATCTATTTATATATACACTAAAATGAAAAAAAAGGAAAAGTAATGACTCATTCAAATAACTTAAATATTCTTAAGATAAAGATGGATGTCTAGTTTACACAAAGTTGGATGGGAGCCTAGCAACTAACTGGGCTCCGACACCCTTATTCAAGGCAAAGCACAGGCGCTGAAAAATAAAGGAACGAATATTAGCGTTAGCCGTGTTACTATAAGCAATTGCAACATTGTTTTTAAATTTTTTTTATAATCCATCTACTTAACTATGTATCTATCTATAAAAATATCAAAAAAGTTTTATTTTAGGAATTAATGCTTATAATATACACAATTGTAACATACGTATTAAAGTTTAGATCTAATTAATTACTTCATAATAATATTAATTTCTAAACAACTTTTTATATTCCTAAACCTCCAACTTTTCTAATACGAGTATAAAAAATTACATCATCCTCTCATTATGTACACCCAAATATACACATGTAATATATCTCCTATCCCAATACATGTTCACAAAAAAAGTGAAAAAATGATAGATTGGTGGAAAGCTTTGAAAGAGTTTACAAAAAGCTGAGTTGGTAGCGAGGAACAATCGAATATTTCGATGAAGATACGTATATCCATGAGAACAAGTGTCATTTCCTTTCGAAGATGAATATTGATTTGGACAAATCCAATGTTTTGGAGCATGTCAATGAAAATTATATATAAGTATCTAATTCTTGAATAATGTATATCTTTCTCTTATGTTTGATGTAATATATTTAACTATATTCATTTTGTCTTTAACGATTGAGCATGAAAATTTATTTCTAAATGAATGCAAAATACAAAATCTCATTATCACATTTTTTCATGATATTTTCGATTTAAGATTTTTCAAAGAGTTAGAAGAGAAAATAGGATAATATTAATAAAAAATATTATATAGAATATTAATTAAAATATTTAAATAATAAATATTTGAACGTGCAATCTACGTCCAATGTAGAAGAATGAAGAAAATATTATAAAGAGCACTTGTGGGTGAAGAGCCTTAGGAAGAGGAGTTCTACATTTTCAAAAAAAAAATATAAAATAATGTGACAAGTGATTGAACAATATATTTTCGACACTTCAAATATCAAAGTACTATACAATATATCCAACTTTTACAAAAGAAGCATTATATAGTTGAAAAAAATAATTTTGAATAACATATTGAGAATCTTCAATGAACAAACTATTGTAACAAAAATTTCAAAATTCAATATCTTATGAACAATTACTTTCTATTTTTATTTTAATTTATTAAAAATCCTTCAAATTCATTATTTTTTTTATAATTTTTTTGCACATTATATGTTTATTTGATTATGTGACATTTCATATTACCCTATTAAAATCTTCTATATATATATATATCTATATAACATATAAAATAGAAAAATTGGACAATTAATGACCAAATCATCTAATGAATTAATGTGAGCGGATGAATTAATGTGAGTAAAAAAAAGAAAAAAAAGAAGAAAGGTAAAAAAGAACATGAGTGTAAAGAAGATGAGTGGTTTCATTTTATAATTTTAAATATATATCTATATCTATATCTATCTATCTATCTATCTATCTAACTATCTATCCATCTATATAACTATAACTATAAAGAAGAAAAAATTGACAATCAATGACAATTTATTCAATGAAAGATAAAGAGTAAAAATAAAAGAAAAAATAAATGAAATAAATATGTCAATTTATAATTAATGTGTGCTAATGAATTCCCATGCAATTAATTAAAAATTATTCTTTAAAATTAAACAAATAAATAACAATTCCAACACAACTATCTCTCTATCTATTTTTTGAGTAGTTTATAAAATCTAAAAATAAAGTATTATCTAATAGACTAATTGTGTATTTTACAATGTTTGGTATTACACACAAAAATAACAAAATGAGCATTAATATTTGATATTACATAATTTATTTAGCAACTTTTAGTAACCTTTGATATTACACACAAGACACAACCTTTGATATTACAATATAAATTTAAAATCATTAAATTATAATTATTGGTATTACAAATAAAAGTAAAAATAAAACAAGTTCAACCTTTGGTATTCCAAACAAAAGATAAGATAAAACCTAAAATATAACCTTTGACATTATTTAGCAACTTTTGTAATAACATTTAGTATTACACAACCCTTAGTATTACAATATGAATTTAAAGTTATTAAATTATAACTATTGGTACTACAAATAAAAGTAAAAATAAAGGAAGATAAGGTATTCCAAACAAAAGATAAGATCAAATTTAAAATATAACCTTTCATATTCCACTCTCTTTCTCACTATATTGTAACAGCCCAAAAGTTGAGTTGTTACAGCGCCAAGGGTATTTATGGAACCCCTTCAAGGCTGTGGGAACAATAAAACCAAACTAAGGGAAACAGTCATAAAACTTGCAATAGCTCTAGGAGTCAACAAGCCTCGAGAGTAAAAGCTGGCGTAAACCTACATTAGTCACAAAGTAGAGCGCATACTAGTACGCTAGACTAGGATAGCTAAAACATGGAATGGGTTCAACAACATGTAATGTCTAACTCGATTCCCTACTTAAGGAGTAGGTAAACATAAATCTAAAATAAAAGGGAAACACTTCATAAGCAAAACCCAAGTCCTATCCTAGCATCGTCATGGCACTCGACCTCCTCCAAGCTCTTGAACGTCACCTAAACCTGGCCATGCAAAAAAAACATAGCCAACCCCCAACCAATGGGGGTTAGTCTCTCAAAAGGAACTAAGTAATGAAGAATCATATTTTTAATAGATATATACACATTAAACACATTGCTAAAAGCAAATAATATTAAAGAGGAGGTTATATCTCGTCTTACCCCATTGGGGTTACTTGCAGGGCATTGCCCAAGATTTCAAGGCATCCCATTGGGATCCATGAATCACATCATCGGCATTGCCGAACAAAGGTCCCCATTGGGGTCCGTAAGAACACGAACGACATTGCCGAAGCAAAACTCCCATTGGGATTAACTCACAGGGCATTGCCCAATTATCTTCAAGGTATCCCCCATGGAATCTTGAAGTTTCATCATCGACATTGTCGACATCAAGGTCCCCATTGGGGTCCGTGAGAAGCTCGAACGGCATTGCCGAACCACATTATCCCATTGGGATTCATAACAATCAATAACGGCCTTGCCGGTTTTTACTCATTCATGCCACTTATGCACACATGTACTGTATTTACTAGGAAAATAAGATATAATATATCAATCACTCAAGTCACAAAATTGTGCATAAAGCATAAATGCTTAATTCAACTATTACTTAGCCCAAAAAGATTTATCAAGCATAGCCTTCATCAAAATATATTTTCAACCCAACCTTCCAATTGCTCACATATATAGCCCTAAACTCCAAGTTTTCACCAAAATCACACAAATAGTCATAACTCATCACATACACATCCAAATCAAGATCCGTAAAATTTCTCATACTCGTAGAAAAATTTCTTACCTTGTGATGATACCCTTAACTTTCCAGAAATTACAGAAACTGCCCAGAATTTTCGGAACTTGTGCAAAAATGCCCTCAAAACTCCAACCTCTAACAATAAGCTTCAAATTCAACCAATTAACAATCCATTAGTCTTCAATTTAACCCCTAGCCTCCAACTTACCCTCAATTTGACTTAGAGACAAGAAAAATTCAAGTTAGGGTTTAGACTTGGGGGAAAATCTCACTTACAAGTTCAATGTCAAAGCAACTCAAAATTGGAGGGGATGGTGGTTCAAATGACTTGCCAACAACTTAACCAAGGGGTGGGAGGCTTGAGAGAGGCCAAAAGATGGCGTGGCCAGCCAAAGGAGAACAAAAACCTGGTCGGGTAGTGGGTTGCATGAGCTCCAAACAAGGCCTCCTTCCCGGCGCCGGTGAGGAGCACAAACAGGAGGTTGGAGGTGAGTTCAAGGCTGGTGTGGACTGGTGTGTAAAAGGGTGGTGGTGGAGAGGTGCGTCAAAAAGGAAATGGAGAAGGAAGGAGATAAAAGGGAGGAAGGAGATAAGGTTGTGGGCACCCTAATTTTTAAGGTTAGAATAGTCATTTCAAAATACCACTCCTTTTAATAATAAGGTATTTTTTTATTCATGTTCTCAAGAATACTCCAACAAGGATAATGAACAATTAAGTTTGTTAGCCCCATTATTCGTAAATAAATAAAAGATATGAGCGATAATTGTAATACCCGAGCTCTATGTCTGTGTATATGTTTTAATCATTTTTCCGAGCATTAGAGACTACGGTTTTATTCCGGGTATTTAAAGCCTTGGGCCTATCTAGCATCTTTCCCATTTTGTTCTAAGTTGGGCCAACCCCTCTCCTTTATTCAACTGTTGGGCCGAATGTTGACAAGGGCCCAAGCCCATTTTCCTTTTCCATTTTCTTCTATCCCTAATTTGGGAGACAACTTTTCTCATCTTTTCTCCCGGAGGAACGACGGCACACCCGAGCTCCCTCGTCCCCTTTCTTTTGGAACCGCCCTCACCAACTCTCTGTTTTCCCTCTCGCAATTCCTCTATCGTACACCTCACACTCTCTAATTCTCGTTTCGTTTTCACCTTTGTTAGTGGGAGGCCGCCGTCGCTGACTTCGAGGAAGACCGGTGGCCGGTGCGAGTTCCTCCCACTGTCGTCCGCTCAAGCGCTCGTCGGAACGCCACCCATCGATCGACCTCGACCTCGGAGAAGACAGGCCGCCTGCACGACCCTTTTCTTTCGACGGTGTTTTCCCCGAGCGCCTTGCCCCTCAGAGCGCCATTTCCGTTGTTGTTGTTCGACTCCTCCGCTCACCGGCAATGCTCGCTACCCGGAACGACATCGTCGTTGTTAGTAGCTTCCCCTATTCGAGTTGTCGTCTCTCATTCAACGTTGTCGTTCACCGTCGCCGTGCACAGTCACCACCTTCGATCGAGTACGGAGTCGACTGTGTTTCCTTTTTGTAAGCAATCGAAGTGTAGGAGGTGGTACTCCTTAGCTAATTTCGTTCAAATAGATATTGACACACTCTAGTTTAGTATGGTTATCTCTTGTAATTTAGGTATGATTTGAGTGTGTTTAGGTTAGTTTTGAGCATAATTGTAATGTGAAGACCGAAGACACGATTTGAAGAATTGCAAGAGTTTTGAAGACAAGTGTTGATTTGGAGTTGTTTTGATGCCACTTTCTTGTGATGCATCGTTCGGGAGCTACGGTGATAGGATGAAGCTGAAATTGGTATAATTGGAAAGCTAACTCGAAGAGCTACAATTCATGTTTTTACTGCGAGTTCAAATTCTAACTCTAAGTGGGTCAAAACCACCTCCGAAGGTAGCACCAGAAAGTTGTCAGAAGAAGACCCGCGAGCTCGGTTGATGACCCGCGCCCGCGGTGAAGGCCATATCCGCGATCATGTGTAGACGCCGTAGCCACGCCCGCGGCCGACGACCCACGCTCGCGGTGGCTGTCTTTCCACGCCGACTTCGTTTTCCGTTATCTTATGTTATCTTATGTTTTTATATTTAGTTTTATTTGGTTGTTTTTAGTATTTATAGACCTAGTTCGTAAGTGTTAGGGGAGAGCCAACTTTCTAGTTTAACCTAGTTTATTTTCAGTTTTTATGGAGAACTAAACCTTTTGGGGTTTGTTTGAAGGTGAAGCTCTGATGTATGAACTCGTGAGGTTTTGGTAATTGATTTCTATCCTTTGATTAATATCTTTTCTCTTTGTGCGTAATTTCATGATTATCAATTGATTTCACTTGGTGCGCAACTTATTGAATTTGATTGATATTCTACAGTTTGATTAGGTTTGAATCATTGTCTATGTGATCTTACTTGATCTATGAAACAACTTAATTTCTAGGACCGTGGACTAGGAATTGAGAAAGTGATTTGATTGTTTGTTCTTGCAATTGACTCGTAGCTTGATTGCTTGAATCAATATCCTGTATATCCTTGTTCTCTATGCTAATTCTAGGTTAAGCGTCCTTGCTTAGGGTTAAAGAATTGCTTGGACCGTGGACTTGCGGTTGCTAGTGATTAGGATAGAAATTAACCATAGGTGTAAAAGGAATCAGTGGATGAATCTGTGATCGAATTATTATTTCAGAGTGGATCTTTTGAATAAACTTGTTTCTCTATTGATTTGTTTGATTGTTTGTTATTTGTTTCTTAGTTTAGTTTAGTTTAGATCTTTCTCGTGATTTCCCCTTGTCTTTAGTTGGTAAAAATATTGATACTAGAAGCCGCAAGTTCTCTAGGGTACGACCCCGACTTACTCACTATACTAGCTTATATTAGGGTTAATTATCTTTGACTTGGCACAACGACTTTAGTCGAGTCAGATATACATACTATTGTTATAATATAGAGAAAGTTTCAATCCATGTTGATTAGGTTAGGGTTGTTGTTAGTTCTACATTAAGGGTTTGGATTTATTTTGCACGGGAAATTCGATCTTTCAATTCAAACTAGGGTCTTGTTAGTCGAGTTTAAACAATTAAATTTGTGGGTTTGGGTGTATTCCCTCGATGAGTGGATCAATTGGGATTAAAAATATAAGATGCTTAGTGGCGTTTGCTGTGGGGATCAAATTGAATTGTTGTAGCTAATGTTGAGTTTTTTTTGTGGCTACTGGATTGGTAATGTTTTTTGGACCGAACCATTGTTGGTTATATATGCTTTGATTATCAAATGTGATGGTGTCAATGGAATTGTTTAAATGTTCATTTAGTATTGATTATTGAATTGTTGTGGTTTGATTGGATATCTTGGTCTAGATTGGGGATTGTCACTTTGGAGGGTGATGGTAACTAGGAACCCAGGTTGGAAATCGTAAGGGTTAACCTAAAATCGATACACGTTAACAAACCACAATTAGATAGAACTCTTAGCTTTTGGGGCGTTAAGTTTATGATTCTCTTCTCTTCGAATGTTATAGTTCTTGTTATTCATTTGTTAGGAATCGATAACGTTCGTGTGTGACTTGTTCGAGCTACCTTCTTCCGCTACGTGTTTGTGTTTCGCCTTCGAGGTAAGTCGCTTGTCGACTTACTTAGCTTACGACTCGTTATGTGTTGAATAAGTAGATTGAATGTGTATCCCTTACTTTGGAATGATTCCATATTACATGCTTATATATATATTTTGAAATATGGAAAATCGCTTTTAAACGTTTTTCGTTATGCGTGCACTGGGTTCCACCGGCATGACCATGGATCACGGGTAAAGTTGGAGATGAAGTGGCCCCCGGGCATGGTTATGCGGCTGGAAGGTATCCCCTTCAAAAAATAAAATAAAATGTTTTGGCAAATGCTCTAGTAGAGGTTTAGCCGGGGAAAGAAGGGTGAATGGGGGAATAGGCACGTGTATAGGACGCGCCCTGACTGTGCGCCATAGATGAGAGGCCGGAGGGTGCCATATGTATTTGAGGAGGTTGTTTGATTGCTATTTTATTTGATGGATTTTATTTGAAAGGTCTAAAATGCTTGAGTGGTGACCTAAGAGAATGTATGTTGTGGTTATGTGTGCTTTGGTAAAATACTTATACTTATTGCTAATATCCTTGTTGGCATTGTTATGAAAGATTTCCTATTTAACTATATTATGTTGGCTACTATTATATTTCTATTGTGATTATAATTGTGTGTACCTTTAAGTATATGTATATATGCAAGTTTATTTTACTAAAAATGTTTTGTTACATGTTTGATTTGCTTGTTCGATCCATACCGGGATCGTAGGCTAATGTGATCAATTTGTGGCATTTTAGGTAAGGATTCAGGCGTGGGAAATGTGCCAGGAGGTTGCATTCCGGATGGTGGAGCTCGGTCTTGATGTGTCGTGTCTTAGAAGTTTGACTTTAGTACTTTAGTCTTTTGGTTTCTTAGACTATGAAATAATACTTTGACAATGAGTCTTTTTGGGAGTATGTGTTGAGTGTTTGGCTTTTAGACTAGCTTTGGCGTCCTCTTGTCATGTTTGATAGGATTATGGCTCTTACATGCATATGGTTTTATGACATGAGTTTTGAACTTCTAAATTGGATGGTTTAGTTGAATTTGCTCGCACTGCTTTTGTTGCAAGGTCCAATACAATCTATTGTGGTTAGTTTGTTCTGGTAGACCCATTGTGAGGCCTACAACCTTGTGACCCCTAGGTATTTGCCAGACAGGGTGTTACAGATTGGTATCAGAGCCAGGTTGGAAACAAGGGCACTAGGTCCTAACAAAAGAGCTCGTGAGGTCCAATTTATAGTTATGTAAAATTTAAAACCTTTTTCCTAGGCATGCTGCATTTTACTTAGGGAAACACGTTGAGACCGCTACATCATATGGGAAGAATCTCTGTAAGCATTTTGTTTGTTTAATTACACTTATTACTTGTAAAATCAAAGTCACTTATTATGTTTAGGTATCACTTAGTAATGGCAAGAGGGAGAGGTAGAGGAAGACCTAGGGGTAGAGGAAGAGGAGTTATTGTCGAGCCTCGTGTTAATCCCCTGACTGAGGGAACTGCAGAAAGTTTGGGACCAATCAGAAGTGCTAATCAAGGACTAGGTGATAATTGATCCGCTTTCGTGCAGAGTGATGCTAGATTTGGAGGCCAAGATCCTGTAGGGCCTAGGTCCGAAGCTAATGTCAATGTTCAAGAGCCGCCAGTTGCTCCAGCTACAGAGGCACCTCCCACTGGTCCACCTGGGCTACAATCTTTGATCCAAGAACAAGTTTTGTCCTTTTTGCAAGTTCTTTTTGGGGGTGGTCAAGCACCAAACCCTGCCGACTGCCGCTGTCGCTTCCCATCTGTCTGGTTCAAGGGTACCAAACCCCCAAGGTTCCGCTATGAGAGCGTCCCATTCTAGGATGTCAGTTCCACCAACACCCCCGGCTAGGGTTCCAAATATTCAAAGACCGCCCCAACCCGTTCAAGAAGTATCTGAAGAGTCAGTTCGGGTTGAAAGGGGTCGTCAAGACTCCGGACTTGACAAGTGGTTGCGTGAGTTCAGTTATATGAAACTTCCGTTTTTCACTGGAGCTCATGGGAAGGACGTGGAGCTGTGGTTGAGGCAAATCACTTCAGCTCTCAACACGATAAAGGCACTAAAGGATCGAAAGGTGTCGCTAGCTCAGAGCTTGCTTGGAGATAATGCTTTTGATTGGTGGTCTCTACAGATTTTGGACCACGAAGTGAACTTCAAAGAATTTTCTAAGATGTTGATAGATGAGTTCTGCCCTGCTGCTGTAAGGGACGCTCGAGCTCAAGAGTTTGCTGATGCAAAGCCCGAGAACATTTCAGTGGCAGAAGCTGCCTAGAAGTTTCAGAGAGATTTAACTTATGTGGCTGACACTGTGACCACAGAGAAGCAATGCATTCATGCTTTTGCTAAGAGGATGAGACCAGAGATTAGGCAGTATGTAGCTGGGTTCGAATGCTCTACCTTGAGAGAGTACCAGAACAAGGTAATGGCATACGAGATGGCACACCCAGCTTACAAGCGATCTGATGTCACTCAAGGTAGTGGCAAGAGGCAAAAGACCGCAATAGGATTCAAAGGTGACGGGAGGTCGAGTTCCATGCCTCATGGAGGTAGTAACTCAAGCATGATACAGAACCAACAAGGTCAATCTCAAAGGTTAGGTAGTGCAACGGGTCAGAAGTTGTGCTTCAATTGTGGAGGGTATGATCATATGAAGTATGCTTGCACTCAACCATTGGTAACATGCTTTACTTGCGGACAGAAGGGTCATCGTGCTGACTTGTGTCGCAACAAAGGAGTTGCTCCCTCTCAGGGATCCTCACCTGCTTCTAGGCCAACTGGAGGAATTCGATCACAACCTACCCCTCAGAGTTATGTTACTCCAGGTCAAGGTCATGGTAGAGGCCGTGGTAGCACAGTTGGGGGTCATGGAGCCAACCACCCACCTCGTGTGTTCGAGATAAGAAGAACTAAAGATCCAAATGCTCTGACAACTACAGGTACGATTTGGATCCGATCTGAGCCTGATAAGATTCTTTTTGATACTGGTGCTACTCATTCTTTTATTGCAACTGCATGCGTAGATAGATTGCATTTGACATGTTCTGTGGGTACTCCTTTTGTGGTGGGTTTGCCGGATGGTAGTAAGATAAGTGCGGATAAAGAGATCCTTCAATGCCCAATTCGCATTGGGGATAAGGATTGGCTTACAAATTTCATCGTCATGGCCTTGCCAAATGATGATGTAATTCTAGGTATGGACTGGATGACTAGATACAAAACTGTTCTAGATATTCATAGTCGTACAGTGACAATAACCGCTAGTGATGGAACTCAACACGTGTTTTGGGGGCATGACCCTAAGAATTCTGGGACAGTGATTAGTGCTATGAAAGCTGCCAAGTTGTTGAATGAGGGTTGTGTAAGCTATTGGTGCTATGCCCTTCAAGAATCCAAGGATAGTCCGAGTATTGAGGACATTCCTATTGTGCAAGAATTCAAAGATGTTTTTGATGAGGAGCTGCCAGGGCTTCGGCCTCACAGAGAGCTAGATTTCAGCATTGAGTTAGAGCCGGGGACAAGACATGTTTCACGCGCTCCTTATCGTATGACTCCAGTAGAGATGCAAGAGTTGAAAAAGCAACTAGAAGAGTTGGTAGAGAAAGGCTTCATTCGTCCTAGTGCATTGCCTCGGGGTGCTTCGGTACTTTTTGTAAGAAAGACGGATGTATCAATGAGGTTGTGCATTGATTACAGAGAACTCAACCGAATAACTATCAAGAACGAGTATCCACTTCCCCGTATCGATGATTTGCTAGACCAGTTGCAAGGAGCAATAGTGTTTTCCAAAATTGACTTGAGGTTTGGCTATCACCAATTGAGAATTCGAGATGAAGACATCCCAAAGACGGCATTTCGGACACGATATGGGCACTACGAGTTTGCAGTGATGCCGTTCGGTTTGACAAATGCTCCAGCAGTGTTCATGGAGTTGATGAACAAATTTTTTTTTGAATACCTTGATCAATTTGTGGTAGTGTTTATTGATGACATCTTGGTTTACTCTCGGGGCCAAGATGAGCATGCTAATCATCTAAGGGTTGTGTTGGGAGTTTTAAGACAACATCGCTTGTTTGCCAAGCTTTCAAAGTGCGACTTCTGGTTGCCTGAGGTCACATTTCTAGGGCATGTTGTCTCTGCAGATGGGGTGAAAGTTGATCCAATGAAGATCGAAACTGTAGCATCGTGGAAATCTCCCAAGAATGTAAAGGAAGTATGCAGTTTCTTGGGACTAGCAGGATATTATAGGAGGTTTGTCAAGGGTTTCTCAAAGATAGCTCAACCTTTGACCAATTTACTCCGGAAGACTACCAAGTTTACATGGACAGAGGATTGCCAGAGAAGCTTTGAAGAGTTGAAAAGAAGGCTAACTTCTGCGCCCATCTTAGCACTTCCTCAAGTCTTAGAAGGGTATGTGTTCTACAATGATGCTTCAAAACTTGGCTTAGGTCATGTGTTAATGCATAAGGATCGAGTGATTGCTTATGCTTCTAGACAGCTTAAGACTCATGAGCTCAACTACCCGACACACGACCTAGAGTTAGCGGTTGTGATCCATGCTTTGAAGATTTGGCGACACTATCTGTATGGGACGACTTGTCAAATTTTGACAGACCACAAGAGCCTTAAGTACATTTTCACTCAGCGAGAGCTCAATATGAGACAATGCAGATGGCTTGAATTGATTAAGGATTATGATTTAGAGATCCTTTATCACCCATACAAGGCAAATGTAGTCGCTGACGCACTTAGTAGGAAATCATCCCAAGAGCAAGTGTTGTCACATTTGACTCCTCAACCCGCTTTGCAAAGGGAATTGATCATGAATGGGATTGAAGTATGGATTCAAAGATATCAAGGCCAGCTGTGTTCCTTGGAATGTCAACCTAGCTTGATAGAAGAGATCCATCAAAAGCAAGGGACTTGCTTGATGATTCAGGACTTGTGTCAAAAGGTGTGTCAAGGTGAAGCACCTGGTTTTGAAATCCGAGAAGATGGAATCTTGAGGTTCAATGGGAGAGTATGCGTACCTCGAGATCAAGATCTAAGACAGAAAATCCTTCAAGAAGCCCATGCTACCCTCTATTCAATACATCTAGGAGCAAGTAAGATGTACAAGAATCTCAAGCAACATTATTGGTGGGATGGTCTGAAACCTGATGTGGCCAAGTTTGTAGCACGATGTCAGATTTGTTAACAAGTTAAGATAGAACACCAGAGACCGGGAGGGATGCTCCAACCCCTCTCCATTCCAGAATGGAAGTGGGAAGACATATCGATGGACTTCGTCACAGGTTTACGCGTCAGTCGAGGTCATGATGCCATCTGGGTAGTAGTGGAAAGATTGACGAAAACGGCATGTTTCCTTAGCGTGGCAAGTTCCTAAACTGGTGGATGTGTTTGTGAGACAAATTGTGAGACTACACGGAGTACAAAAAACAATTGTATCCCACCAAGATGGTCGTTTTACATCGAAATTCTGGCATCAGGTGCACCAAGCGTTGGGTACAAGACTGCATTTCACGACAGCTTACCACCCGCGAGCAGATGGACAATCAGAGAGGACAATTCAAACGCTTGAAGATATGCTAAGAGCTTGTGTCTTAGACTAGGGTGGTGGTTGGTCAAAGAATTTAGAGTTGGTGGAATTCGCACACAATAACAGTTGGCACGCCTCGATTCAAATGACTCCTTATGAGGCGTTGTATGGTCAAAAGTTTCGAACGCCACTTTGTTGGGATGACCCCTCTGACAGAGTGGGTGAGATACCCCAAGTGATCCAAGAGACAGTTGACAAAGTTGCTTTGATAAGAGAACGCATGTTAGCCGCTCAGAGTCGTCAAAAATCCTATGCTGATAGACGAAGGCGACCCTTAGAATTTGATGTTGGCGCACATGTTTGGTTGAGGGTGTCGCCTACTCGAGAGTTACGGAGATTTGGGATTAAAGGGAAGTTGAGTCCTCGCTATGTCGGACCTTTTGAGATCTTAGAAAGGGTGGGAGAGTTGGCCTACCGCCTGGCACTTCCTCCATCTTTAGAGGGAGTTCATCCAGTGTTTCATGTGTCTCAGTTGAGACAATATATTCCCGATCCCAACCACAAGCTTAGTTATGAAGAGTTGAGAATTGAGCCAGATCATACTTTTGTTGAACAACCAATAGCTATCTTGGATTGTCGAATAAAGAAACTACGAAACAAGGAGATTCCTTTAGTCCTAGTGCAATGGTCTAGACGTGGAATTGAGGAGGCTACTTGGGAAACCGAGACAAGTATGCAAGAGAGTTAGCCCGAGTTATACTCTAAGTTGATTGAGTATGTGGAATAATGGTTAGTACTTGATATTTTCTTGCATCATACCTAGTACCTTAAACTGCTTTATTGTGCTTCGCTTGATTGTCTGATTGTGTGCTTGATTGGTTTTCTTGGTTGAGTGTTGCATATGTTTGACTACTTAGTTGCTCATGAGAATTCCATGATTCTTTGACATGTTAGAGTAGATACTATGTTGACTACGTGTTCTGAAAGCACTCCGTTCATTTGATGAACACTTTACTCTAGTCCATGTGGTCGTTGGGAAATGGTTCGTGGACGAACCTATGTTAATGGGTGGAGATTTGTGAGACTCTAACCAATCTTCCATCCTATTTGTATTCTAACTTGTCTCTACTTGAGTTTCGAGGACGAAACTTTCTTTAAGTTGGGGTATATGTAATACCCGAGTTCTATGTCTGTGTATATGTTGTAATCGTTTTTCCGAACATTAGAGACTATGGTTTTATTCCGAGTATTTAAACCCTTGGGCCTATCTAGCCTCTTTCCCATTTTATTCTAAGTTGGGCCAACCCCTCTCCTTTATTCAACTGTTGGGCCGAATGTTGACAAGGGCCTAAGCCCATTTTCCTTTTCCATTTTCTTCTATCCCTAATTTGGGAGACAACTTTTCTCACCTTTTCTCCTGGAGGAACAACGGCACACCCGAGCTCCCTCGTCCCCTTTCTTTTGGAACCACCCTCACCAACTCTCTGGTTTCTTTCTCGCAATTCCTCTATCATACACCTCACACTCTCTAATTCTCGTTTTATTTTCGCCTCTATTCGTGGGAGGCCGCCGTCACTGACTTCGGGGAAGACCGGTGGCTGTCGCAAGTTCCTCCCACTGACGACCGCTCAAGCGCTTGTCGGAACACCACCCATCGATCGACCTCGACCTCGGAGAAGACAGGCCGTTTGCGCGAGCCTTCTCTTTCGCCGGTGTTTGCCCCGAGCGCCTTGCCCCTCGGAGCGCCATTTTTGTTGCTATTGTTCGACTCCTCCGCTCACCGGTGACGCTCACTACCCGGAACGACATCGTCATTGTTAGTAGCTTCCCCTGTTCGAGTTGCCGTCTCTCATTCAATGTTGTCATTCACCGTCTCCGTGCACATTCACCACCTTCGATCTAGTACGAAGTCGACTGTGTTTCCTTTTTGCAAGTAATCGAAGTGTAGGAGGTTGTACTCGTTTATCTAATTTTGTTCAAATAGATATACATACTGTTGTTATAATATAGATAAAGTTTCGATCCATGTTGATTAGGTTAGGGTTGTTGTTAGTTATACAGTAAGGGTTTGGGTTTGTTTTGCACGGAAATCCGATCTTTCAATTCAAACTAGGGTCTTGTTAGTCGAGTTTAAACAATTAAGTTTGTGGGTTTGGGTGTATTCCCTCGATGAGTGGATCAATTGGGATTAAAAATATAAGATGCTTAATGGTGTTTGTTGTGGGGATCAAATTGAATTGTTGTAACTAATGTTGAGTTTTTTTTGTGGCTACTGGATTGGTAATGTATGTTGACCGAACCATTGTTGGTTATATATGCTTTGATTATCAAATGTGATGTTGTCAATGGAATTGTTTAAATGTTCATTTAGTATTGATTATTGAATTGTTGTGGTTTGATTGGATGCCTTGGTCTAGATTGGGGATTGTCACTTTGGAGGGTGATGGTAACTAGGAACCTAGGTTGGAAATCGTAAGGGTTAACCTAAAATCGATACACGTTAACAAACCTCAATTAGATAGAACTCTTAGCTTTTGGGGCGTTAAGTTTATGATTCTCTTCTCTTCGATTGTTATAGTTCTGGTTATTCATTTGTTAGGAATCGATAACGTTCGTGTGTGACTTATTCGAGCTACCTTCTTCCGCTACGTGTTTGTGTTTCGCCTTCGAGGTAAGTCGCTTGCCGACTTACTTAGCTTACGACTCGTTATGTGTTGAATAAGTAGATTGAATGTGTAGCCCTTATTTTGGAATGATTCCATATTACGTGCTTATATATATATTTTAAAATATGGAAAATCGCTTTTAAACGTTTTTCGTTATGCGTGCACTGGGTTCCATCGGCATGACCATGGATCACGAGTAAAGTTGGAGATGAAGTGGCCCCCGGGCATGGTTATGCGGCTGGAAGGGACCCCCTTCAAAAAATAATATAAAATGTTTTGGAAAACACTCTAGTAGAGGTTTAGCCGGGGAAAGAAGGGTGAATGGGGGAAATGGGCACGTGTATAGGACGCGCCCTGACCGTGCGCCATGGATGAGAGGCCGGAGGGTGCCATATGTATTTGAGGAGGATGTTTGATTGCTATTTTATTTGATGGATTTTATTTGAAAGGTTTAAAATGCTTGAGTGGTGACCTAAGAGAATGTATGTTGTGGTTATGTGTGCTTTGGTAAAATACTTATACTTGTTGCTAATATCCTTGTTGGCGTTGTTATGAAAGATTTCCTATTTAACTATATTATGTTGGCTACTATTATATTTCTATTGTGATTATAATTGTGTGTACCTTTAAGTATATGTATATATGCAAGTTTATTTTACTAAAAATATTTTGTTACATGTTTGATTTGCTTGTTCGACCCATACCGAGATCGTAGGCTAATGTGATAAATTTGTGGCATTTTAGGTAAGAATTCCGGCGTGGGAAATGTGCCAGGAGGATGCATTCCGGATGGTGGAGCTCGGTCTTGACGTGTCGTGTCTTAGAAGTTTGACTTTAGTACTTTAGTCTTTTGGTGTCTTAGACTATGAAATAATGCTTTGACAATGAGTCTTTTTGGGAGTATGTGTTGAGTGTTTGGCTTTTAGACTAGCTTTGGCGTCCTCTTGTCATGTTTGATAGGATTATGGCTTTTGCATGCATATGGTTTTATGACATGAGCTTTGAACTTCTAAATTGGATGGTTTACTTCAATTTGCTCGCCATGATTTTGTTGCATGGTCCAATACAGTCTATTATTGTCAGTTTGTTCTGGTAGACCCATTGTGAGGCCTACAACCTTGTGACCCTTAGGTATTTGCCAGACAGGGTGTTACAATAATAATAATAATAATAATAATAATAATAATAATAATAATAGGAGTTAAGTAATTACGAACCTAATACTTTAAGGGGTATTTCATATATCAGCTTTTCACTTTTGCATGATCACATCCCAATTCCATTCACTACAAAGCAAAAAATAAAAGACAATTCTCAAATTGTTGAAAAATAAGGATCAATCAAGAAACCCTTGGAGATAGGTAAAGTAAAAAAAAAGTCAATAAGCGCTAGTTTAGTGAAGGGTACATACCATCCAAGCAATAAGATTATTTCAATAAGGTTAATATTCTACAATTTCTATTTCATTATTTTTTTTGTTCTATAGTAATGATTTTAAGTCAATGTTTGCGACAATAAGTAAAAAAATATAATAATTTAAACTAATTTTTTTAAGTAATATAATCTAATGAATTTTAGTTAGATTAAATTATTTTCCCGTAACCAATTTTTTTAAATTGGAGATTTGTATTTCTATTATAAAATATTTCAAACTAATGAGTTGTTCACATCTTTCATAATCCTTGTATCAAACAAATTTAATTTTTTAAACATAAGTATTTTATTTCTAATTTTTATCTAATCCATCTAAAAACCTATAAACTTAAAAAAATGACAATTAATTTTCATGTACTTAATATGATTTTTAATAATTCCATTTTAGGAAACATTTGAACATTATAAATATTTAAATTTGTGGCAGTAAATTCTCATGTAATTAACATTCTTCAATATTCAATATAGAACATGAAAGTTTTGAAAATTGACAATATTAATTTAACAATGGCCTAAATAATTTAATTATATATATATTCAATATATAAGTATATTTTATCAAATAACAACTCATAATAATGCACTTTTCATTTGTGTTTAGAGAACATATATTTTTACTGCACTTTTCATACTTAACAATGCACTTTTCATTTGTGTTTAGAGAACATATATTCGATTGTTTATCTAATTTCATTTGTTATAGAGAACATAGTTTATACATTATAATAAGCCTCATAATACAAAAATATGATGGTTAATTACATTGTGATTTTGGTAGTAAGGGTTATGACATTGGACTTCAAGGTGGATATGGACCAAATGATCATGTCTTTGAATTAACATATTTTTACTGCACTTTTCACAGTTAATAATGCACTTTTTACACTTAAGAGTGCACTTTTTCTACTTAATAGCACTTTTTATATCTTTTACTTTTCACTGATTTAGTTAGTAGTTTAGGTAATGCACTTTTCCTAGTATATAATGCACTTTATTATACTTTCAATGCACTTTTACTGATTTTCAACTAACACCTTTATATTTCCCTTTTATGTTGTTGTAGTGGGGACATCAAACTCTTCTTCAACTACTATTCTGAATGAGGAATCACCTAAAAACAGTGGTGAATATTTCATTGAGCTATCTTAAGGGGGAACGACATACTATTTGCCCACATGTCCATCCGAGTTGAAACCATATGAAGGTCAACGTTTCACCACTTTGGATGAAGGTACGAAGTTCTACAAAAGATATGCATCTTCTTGTGCATTTGAAGTTCGTCACGGGACTCGCCATACAAAAGATGACACTGTCATAACTAAGTGGATGACGTGTTCAAAACAAGGTTACAAGGATACTTAGATTGAACGAATTCGTCAAAGGAGATCGAAACGGGCTGGTTGTGTGGCAAGAATTGTTTTTAAATTTGACGGGAGAAAGGGCTATGTAGTGAGCACATTTGTAGAGCGTCATACACATGAGCCCGTGGAGCGTAGATTTTGTGCAGTTTTTAAAGTCCAATCGAAATCTGCATATGGGCCACAAGAAGTTTATCCTCGATTGTTCTAAAGCCAATGTCGGTCCTACAAAATGCCATAGGATTTTAAGGAACTTGTAGGTGGCTAATCGCACGTAGGGGCTTCTGTTCTTGATTTCAAAAACTTCCGAAGAGATTTGTTGGCATTCTTTGCTGGTTCAGACGCTCAAGTGTTAATCGATAAATTCCGTCAAAAAAGAGAACTTTGTGACGTATTCTTCTTTGAATACGATGTGGATTCCCAAGACCGGTTGACAAGGTTGTTTTGGGCTGATCCGATCTCAAGAAAAAACTTTGCATTCTTTGGAGAAGTTGTGGCCTTTGATGCTACATACAATGTACTATTATTAGTTTCTGGTGCACTTTTACATGTTTATAATGCACTTTTACATGTTTTTAATGCACTTTTTGACATTATACTTGCACTTTTTTCTTATGCACTATTATTAGTTTTTGTTGCACTTTTACATGATTTTAATGCACTTTTACATGTTTTAATGCACTTTTACATGTTCTTAATGCACTTTTTGACATTATACTTGCAATTTTTTCTTATGCACTATTATTAGTTTCTGGTGCACTTTTACATGTTTATAATGCACTTTTACATGTTTTCAAGCACTTTCATGCCATGTTACTTGCACTTTTTTCTGATGCATTATTATTAGTTTCTTGTGCACTTTTACCTGTTTATAATGCACTTTTACATGTTTTTAATGCACTTTTATCTGTTTATAATGCACTTTTTGACATTATACTTGCACTTTTTTCTTATGCACTAGTATTAGTTTCTGGTGCACTTTTACCTGTTTATAATGCACTTTTACTTGTTTATAATGCACTTTTACATGTTTTTAATGCACTTTCATGCCATGTACTCTCTTTTTGTTTTTCATATAGGTATGAAATGGTTTTTGCTCCATTTACCGTTTGGATCACCATAAAAGGTGTGTTACATTTGGTGCCGGGTTATTGTTAAATGAAAATATTGAATCCTATGTTTGGCTTTTCAAGAGGTTTAAGAAAGCCATGGGGAATGATCCAAAAATAATAGTCACAGATCAAGATATGGCCATGAAGGCTACAATAGCGCGTGTATTTCCTAATGCACGTCACCGTCTTTGCATGTGGCACATCATGCAGAAGGTTCCCGAGAAGACAAAATCTGATGCAGATGGTCCAGCTTTCAAGGAGAAACTTCATTCTATTGTGTGGGATTATTCTCTCGAGCCAGTTGAATTTGAGGAGAAATGGTTGGCTCTGGGGGAGTTAGAAGAGAATTCTAGGTGGTAAGGAGTCCGGAATTCAAAGCAGCAATAAGAAGAAAATAAAATATGGCAGATGTAAGAAGTATGCAAATCACAATAGGTCAACTTGTGAGTATATTACTTTGCATTTTGACTTGTATATAATGCACTTTTTCTATTTTATAGTACACCCTTTTATCCATTAGATGCACTTTATTAAGTTTGTAATGCACTATTTGGCACTCTATGCACTAGCCAAAAAATTACATTTTTGTTTTCCAAATGCAAGTAAGGAAAACATTGAGGAAAGTGAAGAATCTGCTGAGATAGAAGAATTTGACCCAAATAAATCATGTAAGTATTTTTTTAATTTATTTTTATTGTGTTTTTTTTTTGTTTTAAGACTTTCTTCTAATGTGTCCCCTTTTTTTTATTTTCAGGTTTATTACATTCTTCAGGGCAACCATCAACAATTCATTTTATATTTTTTTTAGTTTACCTATCCAGACATTTTTGTCCTTATCAATATTAATTTTTCACTTTATCATTACCAATTTAAGTATTTTTTTAAAGGAATGTAATGCACTTTAGCTTTATATCGATGCACTTTACTAGTATTTGTAATGCACTTTAACTATATATCGGTGCACTTTTACCAGTATCCTAATGCCTCAGGATCTATCCTTATCGGAACCTAAATCATGTTCTATACCTGGTCTTTTGATGTGGTACAACATTTCGAAATTGGAATGTAGAATGTGTAATGGGAGTAGGGATTAAAGCTGGAACAGTGGGACTTATAGTTGGTGGACTTGCAGTTGCTCTGGTGGCTCTAAGGCCTTGCAATGGCATTTCATTCGGCATCAAACTTAAAGTATACTGATTATTGAAAGCTACTAACTCCTCCTCCTACTCGTATTTCGAATTTAGCTCCATAGATGATTATATAGTTTATTCTTCTGAGAATATATCAACTCGATCTATTTTTACCTAGGTTTGAGGGTAAAAGCTTTCCTTTTCTAGTATAGCACCCCAAAATAAAGATATGAACAGAGTAACATAAGAGAATGGGAAACTCCTTAAAGCATAGTAATTTCAGGGCCTGCATTTGCTGTAGATTTCACATTTTTGCAGTTGTGTAATTGAGTTCAGAGATTTAACAATTCTCCACATAAGCAAAAACTACAAGAGCTATGAGCCTTGCTTGTGTTAATCAAGGGAATTTGTGAAAATGGAAATACGAGGATAAATCTTAGAGCATTCGGTCAGGGTTTTTATGGCACCCCTTTCGTCAAGCTGACCTCAATTCTTAAAAACTTAATAATTTCATGTTAAAATCGGACCCCTTGTTCAAATCTAAGTACAAATTTTACAATAAGAAGCAAAAAATGAATCATGAAATGGGATTAGAATTACAGCTTTTGATATAGTTCATGGTCAAACAGTAAGGGGAGAAATTCCATAGTCTGGGAGATCAGTTTTGCAACTACACAAGTTCTTCCCAACTAGGCAACATGAAATTCAAAGACAAACCAAAATTCAAAGCATATTCCACTATTTTTAATGATTCTACACAGGTTAAACATTAACTTTGCCCAAGACAAACCAAAATTCAAAGCATATTCCACTATTTTTTCAGGTGGTTAGAAAGTAGCCATGACTACTTTCTAACCCTCTGTGCAACTAAATTCTTTAACTTCTCCATCACCGTCTTCTTCATTTCATTACATTCTGAGTTGATGATGGCATATGCATACTTCCTCCTTCTGATTTGACTATTCGGAAATTGTCTCCCCCAACACTCATCTATCTTGTTCGGTGGACCCATATACGTCTCCAAATGATGCATAGCATATATTCCACCATTGACATCACTTTTTGGGTCATCCCACCCGAGGTTCTGCTTGTCTATCTTATTATGTTCTTCAAGTCTACCGGCTTTTTCAAAGAGCTTCCGCTTTTTGAGATATTTTATAACCTTGGTCTTTTGTAAGATATAAAATTACAACATAAGATATAAAATTACATCATTTAATAATTATATTTATGAATGCACTTTTCACAGTTTAAAATGCACTTTTACTACTTCATGGTGCACTTTCTATATACAATTTGGAAGAAACTTTTTCTACTCTATGGTGCACTTTTTATACTCTATGATGCACTTTTTCTGATTTATGATGCACTTTTCCTATTTCCAAAACTAGATTTATCTATTTGGCATGATTTAAAAAGCTTACCAGGTTGAAAAACTTGAATTGACAGAAGTCTTCAATTTGTTCCTTCTTTGTTGAGTTGTGAAGAAGCTCTATCATTCCATTGATCTTCAAATTGAAACTTACTACAACGTAAGTTTCATTATTCAAAATCACAGGAATCAATATCTACAAATGGAGAGAAAACTTTTGTTAGTTTTTCAAGTACTACATAATTAAAGTGAAACAGTTTACTTACAATTTAAAAAAAAATAATATTTCCAAGTCGATCTTCTTCATTAGCCTTCCCTCAACAATTCCTAAAGCCAAGTCCATTCCATCCTTGAATACCTCTTGGCTAACATCTTCAGACTGTTTAAATGGAGTTTCTTTAAAGTCAAATTAAAATTAAAATAACAACTACAACATACATATTTAATCATTGAAATACTTACAGTATGTACACTTTTCCAATCAATATCGAAGGCTTCTCGTTGCTCTTCCATCTCTCCATGTCGTTGACATACATCGTGAAAGAATCCAATACACAAAGATCCAAGTCCTTTGACATGGAAGAGAAATTTCCTCTTGTGGCAGTGAAATCGCCACGTCTGAACAACACCTCTCTACATAGGAAAAACACACACATTAGGTTTTGTAGATGAGAAAATACAAAGCCTAGCATTTTTCACTTTTCATACTTATCAATGCACTTTTGACACTTTATAATGCACTTTTGACACTTAATAATGCACTTTTATGAATGATGAAGGCTGGCTTTTTAATAATGCCCTTTTTAAAACAATTCAAAAGGGATCAGTGCTCAATAAACAGTTCAAAGCAATGGAAGTGTGCCTTCTTTATATATTTTGGATGTCGTCATCTACCTTTCACCAAATATGTTTTCTGGTTTGTTCTTTCTCTTTCCTGTTATCCAACGTGCTCTTGAAAGATCCAACTACAAGATTGTTATGTTGATGATGTGTTGGTCATAGGTATGATGTATCAAGTGATATTGGTCATTTATATGGTGTCATAGACTTGTTTTTAACAAATTTGACTTCAATCTTTGCAACCACGATTGTATGTTGGAAGGGGAATGCATGAAAGCACATTCTCTCCGATTAAGTATGTATTTATTTATGTTAGGGGACAAACAAGTTTTGACCAATGTGCCTAATTTCTTTGGTTCTAACAATTTGGCTTCTTTTCATGTATACCATGTTCTGGGTTCTTCTAATTGCTACAAAACTGGCATTCAGTTACTACATAGAGGTTGAGCTGCATTCCATTATGTAGAGGCTATTTAAGTTATTCCTTCTTTTATCTATATAATGTTCACCCAATTTATTATTCTGGTTGCGAATTTTCCTATCACATTGTTAGGTTTTCATGTCTGTCTCTTCTTAACTGAAAAAGAGAGCATTTAAGTTGAAATTCTGTCTACATGAAGCTCCATCTAAGACAAGAGAACTTCAAAGCTCAAAGAGTAATCCTGTCTTTCATATTCTGGACCATTTTACATGTCAGTATTTTATTTTCAATGATACTTAAGAATGCACTTTTCACAGTTAATAATGCACTTCTTACACTTAAGAGTGCACTTTTTATACTTGTCTAGTATTACCCTATATCTAGAATGCACTTTTCACTTTTTATGATGCACTTTACACATTTTATGTTGCACTTTTTCTTATCATAAAGGGAAAAGAAAACAATAAATATTTGAATAGAAAACTTACTCTTCACTGCCAAATACTTCACTGCCAAATATTTCCTTTTCCAGCCCAAGTGGCTTAACCGCAAACTCCCACATGTGCTTTTCCTTTTCTCTTAAATCACCAAAGATATTGACCATTCTTTCTTGGAAAGGGCTTACCACTGCAATTCCAGCCTTCTTGGGTCGTTTTCCTAATACAACATGATTTGGACTATCCATCTTTCTTTTTTCCTGTCCAATATATAACATTAAAACAATTAAATATACATTTATTAAAAGATGAACACAATGTATCAAATGAAAAGAGAGAATTTTTTTTGACAAGTATACCCGCTTCTTTCTTAGCTTTTGTACTTTTGATGGCTCCTCCTTTTCAACCTTCTTCTCTTCTCCCACTTGTTTGACCTCCTTTTCAACCTTCTTCCCTTCATCCACTTGTTTCATTGCTCCTTCAAGAACAACTTGTTGGTCATACTCTTTAGCAATCTCAGTCGCGATCACTATTGCATTTTCACCTACTAGTTGTTGTTCATTAGAAGTCCCCTCTTCTAGCCTAGTGGATACATTCTCATTTGCAGCTGAATCTGTTTTATCTCCAAGTATGGTGGGATCTTCTATTTCCTCATTTGTATCAAGTTCTTCACCTTCATTTACTTCTTGTTCAGATTCTGTTTTTTGCTCGTCTCCTCCTTCAGATTCAACCTCCTGCTCTTCAGATTCAGCTTCTTGTTCGGTTGACTACATCAATCCTCCTTCTTCTAATTCCATGCCAAACAAGTTAAACGAGGGAGGAGTGAAGTCGGCTAAATATGGCTTCAACTTCTTCTTTGATGTTTCCTCTTTTGATGCCTTCTCCAATGCATCCAGAAGTTCTGGATCATTCCAGAACGGATCCTGCGAGCTGTCCCAGATGGTTTTCCAATCTGCAATAGGTTTAGCTGGAGTATCCGTGGCAATTTCAAAAGGTGTAGTCTCTACCATATTTGAAAACCCCTCCATTTCTCGCCCGACAACGGTATTTTTCTCGTTCAGCTGCTCCTTAATGCCTCCACAATAGTCCGAGAGCTCTGCAATGCTCTTTGCAACTTTGCTTGCCTTTCTAGAAACCGTCTTCACAATAACCTGTTAAAACATATTATGTTAAGGTAATATGTATTTTTTTTGTTTAAGGATGCGTTTTCCTAATACAACATGATTTGGACTATCCATCTTTCTTTTTTCCTGTCCAATATATAACATTAAAACAATTAAATATACATTTATTAAAAGATGAACACAATGTATCAAATGAAAAGAGAGAATTTTTTTTGACAAGTATACCCGCTTCTTTCTTAGCTTTTGTACTTTTGATGGCTCCTCCTTTTCAACCTTCTTCTCTTCTCCCACTTGTTTGACCTCCTTTTCAACCTTCTTCCCTTCATCCACTTGTTTCATTGCTCCTTCAAGAACAACTTGTTGGTCATACTCTTTAGCAATCTCAGTCGCGATCACTATTGCATTTTCACCTACTAGTTGTTGTTCATTAGAAGTCCCCTCTTCTAGCCTAGTGGATACATTCTCATTTGCAGCTGAATCTGTTTTATCTCCAAGTATGGTGGGATCTTCTATTTCCTCATTTGTATCAAGTTCTTCACCTTCATTTACTTCTTGTTCAGATTCTGTTTTTTGCTCGTCTCCTCCTTCAGATTCAACCTCCTGCTCTTCAGATTCAGCTTCTTGTTCGGTTGACTTCATCAATCCTCCTTCTTCTAATTCCATGCCAAACAAGTTAAACGAGGGAGGAGTGAAGTCGGCTAAATATGGCTTCAACTTCTTCTTTGATGTTTCCTCTTTTGATGCCTTCTCCAATGCATCCAGAAGTTCTGGATCATTCCAGAACGGATCCTGCGAGCTGTCCCAGATGGTTTTCCAATCTGCAATAGGTTTAGCTGGAGTATCCATGGCAATTTCAAAAGGTGTAGTCTCTACCATATTTGAAAACCTCTCCATTTCTCGCCCGATAACGGTATTTTTCTCGTTCAGCTGCTCCTTAATGCCTCCACAATAGTCCGAGAGCTCTGCAATGCTCTTTGCAACTTTGCTTGCCTTTCTAGAAACCGTCTTCACAATAACCTGTTAAAACATATTATGTTAAGGTAATATGTATTTTTTTTGTTTAAGGATGCACTTTTCACATTAAAAATGCACTTTTCATATCTAAGGATGCACTTTTGCAGAAATTCAGCTTTGTTGATCATATTTTGAGACTACTGGTGCTTGTTGAAAACTCAATTTAAAAAGTTTAAACCAGCACTTTTCATACTTTACAATGCACTTTTTATACTACACAATGCACTTTTTAAGAATAGATTATATAATGCACTTTTTATGCTACACAATGCACTTTTCATATCTTACAATGCACTTTTAAGGAATGAAAACTAGAATGCACTTTTTAGTCTACACAATGCACTTTTCATACTTTTATAATGCACTTTTTAAACTACACAATGCACTTTTCAATATTTCACAATGCAATGCTAGAACATGCATTTTAATTTTTGTAAGAAACGCATGCATGCACCTAATTAACAAAAATTCCTTATTTCTATATACTCAAATTGACAATGAAATTACTAAGTTCTACAAGTACTTAGATGGTGGATAAATAATGCTAGAATATGCAGTTTATAGAATTTAAATATACTTCACAATGCACTTTTTAAGGCTAGAATCTAAAATGCAATGCTAGAATGCAACTTAAGAATGAGATTTTTAACAGAATTTCAATATACCTCTAACTCTGCCAATTCATCCCCAATAAATTCTTCTTCTCTAGATGTGGGTAGAGTTGGTGTTCTTCTGGTTTGGTTTGCAATTACATTTTTCTCCCACAAATGCACTTGACCAAAGTTTTTAACAGTTTGCCACTCTTTGTTTTGTCGATCACACAATGACCTTCCGCTCCATGCCATGAAGACTGGAAAAGTATGCTTAGGGTGTTTTCCCAAGAATATACGTCTGTCAACATATAGAAGCTGAAAATATAAGAGAGTAAATTTATTAAATTTCTAAGCCTATTATTGAATCATAACCAAGCTTAATTAATAAAAGACAATGCATGAAAATAAATTTGATAGAATAGAAGTTTTTGCTTACAACAAGTAGGAGTATTGGGTCGTTGAATTTTAAAGTTCGTTTCTTCTTCCAATTTAAAGTCTTTTGAACAAGTACTGTCTTCAGAAAGTTGCACCAATCCAGCTTACAAATTTCTTCCACATCTTCAATCAGTATACTGTGGTTTGCTTCTACATTGCTTGTACTTTCAACAAGGGAGCAGATGAACAAGACAATAAAGTGTCTTTTGAACCAAACACCTCCATCTTCACATGCTTTCATTTTTATTGCAACATCTTTAGTTGTAATTTTTTTGGTGGAAACTTTTATATCTTCTTCACTTTCAAAAACAGAACCTATAAACTGCATTTTCCATTCTGCAAGAAGTGCGACTGGGTCGTTCCTTTTTCTCTTCTTTATCTTCGTCCCACCAAGGGGTATTCCAAAGACATCATGAACAGCTTCATCATTGATGTGGATGATCCTTTGTTCATCTATTTTGAGCTCACACCTAGTAGCATCAAAACGATCTAATACCCACAACGCAAGACTACACGGCAGATCAGATACTTCAAAGCTCAAATAAATGACCAAAGCCAATGCTTCTGATGCTCTCATTTTGTGCATGATTTAGTAGCTTTAAGTACTCTGCAAAAACATTTGGCACTGTCCTGGTTCCCAAACTAGGAAACTTACTTATGATTGTACACCTTTTTTTAGTTTCATTTCCATCAGATGATGTCTTCCTTTGTTCACCTATTTGAAAAGACATAGAAAATAGGCAAAAAAAATCAAAAATGAATTTGGATGTACTTGTAAAAGAATGTCTTCTTATGCCAATTATCAATGCACTTTTCTTATGCACTTTTGAAACTTTTTAATGCACTTTTTCAATCTTATGATGCACTTTTCATATGTTCTCATTACAAGGAAAGTACAAGATATTAAAGGAAAATGTTGCACTGATTTGCTTCATTTAATTTCTAAATGAAAGAGGATGTGAGAATAAACAGCTAAACATCTGGAAGGTAGTTACAACAGTGTGCTCATATTGCAAATAAAAATCAGATAAGAAAAATCCATCCTCCACAACATTCCTAAGGGCAGTACCTTAGCCCTCATTATTGATATACTCATTTTCTAAACATAGGTTACTTTGTTTAGTTGATTAATACACATTTTCTATACTGCTAGAATTGGTAGAAAAATCAAAACAGAAATGATCCTACCAATCTGAAATCTAATTTAGCATTACAGTCTTGGGACATTCAGTTAATTTAGCATCATTATTGTTTTTCCAAAAGTATACCTCAAATCTATCCAAATTTTCTTACTTTATCCTCTTTCTTTTCTTTCCAGGTTTAGGTCTTGCATCACCGTTTGTCTCCCACCATGGTTATAAAAAGGATTTTGAAATTTAGACTTTATTTTCATATGCCATTTATCAATGCACTTTTCTTATGTCATAATGCACTTTTGAAACTTTTCAATGCACTTTTCAAACTTTTCAATGCACTTTTTCCATTAGATGATGCAATTTTCTTATGCCATTTATCAATGCACTTTTTTTATGTCATAATGCACTTTTAAAACTTTTCAATGCACTTTTGAAACTTATAAAAAAACTCTTGAATTCTATGATTTTTCTTACCTCGGTTGGAGGAGGTGCCACCTTCCATTCTATTTTCGGGGTCATGTTTTTTTTGGTCCTCCTCTCTGTTTTAGATTTTTTGTTCATGTCAATATTATAATTGAACATAAAAATACAAAATTACTTACTTTATTTAAAAAAAATTGGAGCATTTTGAGTTACCTCTCGTTTCTTGGGTATTATCATCACCCAAGATTCTCATTGTCCCTTCAGGTAGGCGCAGTTCCTTGGTAACTTTATATATGAAATAGAACAAATCAGAATAATGAGCAAGCATTCAAGAAAAAAGTAGCATAAACTAAACTGATAAATGCACAAACAAGATGACCACAACCACACTGAATAAGTTTCAGTTTGGCCAAGTATTGATTTTGGTATTCTGATTGTGTCAATTTTACCAATTACTGATTTTGGTAACCTTTTATCTTGATTATACATCAGTTTTTAATCAACCAGTTCCCAATTCACACCCAATCCAAAAAAAACAATTGCGTTTTCTTAATAAAAATGAAATCCAACAAAAAACAATCTAGGGTTAGGGTTTCCAGCCAACTAGTTTCGATCTTCTTTGGTGGCTTATTTGATCCTTGCTTTTGGGTTTTTTTTAACTGTGTATTGCTTGATGAATTGCGAATGATGTTTCCTAATTAATATCCATTAATCTAGTTCAAATATTATGACTTCAAGAAAGAGCCATGGTAGGTGCATGAAAAAGAAAAAGAAACAGGCTGTTGTTGCATCTAAGCCATTAAAGAAGCCATCAAAGATCTCACTGAGTATGGAGCCTATGTTACACATGAAAGTGAGTCATGAATTTGGAAAATCTTAGCTTATCTATGTTGTTCAGCATTAACATTAATCTTTAATAGCCAGCTAGCTGCAGAGGTTAGAGCTCCCTTCATTGCAAATCAGTTTTGTAATTGCAAATCACATGTTAGCATAACTCAAATTTATTCAAAAACTTTGCTTGCCTTCATTGCAAATCAGTTCTGTCAAGTCCAAATTTGTTTAGCTGAATTTTGATGTAGAATGATGTCAGTACAAGATCTTACTATAAACACACACATATGTATACTTTGACAAAAGTAGTGCAGCATATGCTGTATGCAAAGAATACCGCAGCATATGCTGTATGCAAAGAATACAACATCAGTTTAGACTAGAGGCAATAAAGAGTAGAATTACAGCATGGTTTTTGTGCATTGTGTTATAGAGCAATTAGCTTGTTTATATGGTAGTCAAGAGGTTTGAGGAGTCTGTGTGTGATTTCTAAGTGTGATACTTGAGTGGTTTAGTTTGCTTTGTTTGGGATTGGCGTTTCTGGTGAAAGCGTCAATGCATATTCCAAGCTTGCGCCCTTTATATACATTTGCATGGATTTCTTAGTAGATCCACTTTCATTGCCCATGGTTATCAAAACAACAAAATTACATTAAACCAAACAGAGCATTACAGACAGTTTATTCCATACATATGCAAAGTATGCAACAACACACAGAAAGAAACACATCAGTTACGTAGATTAGAGACAACACACATATAAACACTACCAACAACCTAACAAATATTGCTGGTAAAACCTAACCGCCGGAATTGTGACGGTAGGAGACGAAGAACCACAAAATCGCTGAAACTATTGATTACAACACTCATGGCTACGAAAATTAGGGTTTATACCTTTTCGATTTTTTTGGAGGCATCTCGTGGGAGAGATCGAAGGTGAGGGCGATGGGCGTTGCTCAAACCGAATCACGCCAACGTTATGGAAGTTCCTGGATCGACAAACTGAGCGCGAGAAGGTGGGATCCTTCGATCGAACTTTGGAGCCTTCGATCAAAGTTTGGAGGCTTCGATCGTCCGTCGTCCGTTGATTGAAGTTGGGAGCCTTTGAAATCGTCCGTCGATTGAACTTTGATATCGAAGTTCGTCGATTGAACTTTGAAGCATGCGTCCCCGTCTGCATGCGTCCCCGTAGTACTGTAAGATTGGGGCTTTTTTTGATATTTTAAGTTAAGGGTATAGAAGTTGGGTTTATTTACAAAATTGCCACCATGCTGATTTGTTTTATTTTATTTTTCAAAAACACAAGAGTAATCTGAGCCATTGGATCATGTGATCCGACGGCTGAAAACTCTCCTTCCGTTTCATGTTAAGGGTTGGTTTCATTTGAACCAAACTCCCCTTTGGTATTACACACAAGACACAACCTTTGATATTATTACAACTAGTTGTACCCGTCGTACCATGTACGACTATGATTCGACACCATGTATAACTACGATTCGATATTTTATATACATTATAAATAGAATATTAAAAAATCAAAATATAACAAAAAATTTAATATAAGTAATTTATTGCTCATATTAACTATTTTTATTATTTTTAAACATTACAAGTATTTATTATTTTTTTTATTATGAAGAATATATATATCTATAAATAAGTTCGTGAAAAGATATTATGTTAAAAGATAAAAGATATTTATACTTATTTTAATATATTTTAAATTTGTTATCTTTAATTTTAAATATTTGTATAAGGAAGTTTTCAAACCATATTGTTATACTAAATAGATATTTGTTTGATGTTAAAGATAGATTTAAATAGTTAAAGAAGAATTTAATAGAAAAAAGTTAAAACATTAGGAATAAAAATTATTTTTGTAAATATGAGGTGGGGCCAGAATCGTTCTGGTGGCTCGAAAAGGTATAACTTTAATATATAGTTATAGATATGAATTTAAAGCCATTAATTTATAACCATTGGTATTAAAAATAAAAGTAAAAATAAAAGAAGATAGGATCAACCTTTGGTATTCCAAACAAAAGATAAGATCAAATTTAAAATATAATCTTTCGTATTCCACTCTATTTCTCATTATATAATCTTTCACTTTTAGATGATCACATCACAATTCCATTCACCACAAAACAAAAAAATAAAAGACAACTATCAAATTGTTAAATAATAAGAATCAATCAAGAAACCCTTGGAGATGGGTAAAGTAAAAGAATAATATATATACTATAAAATATAAAATATAAAATATAATTAATGAGAACCCGTGTGACAGCACAGGCCATCCACCTAGTAACACAAATAACGAGTATCTGGAATTAAATTTCATGAACCTTTATGACAATTGCTATGAACCTAATTTCATAAAGACACGAACCCATAAAATAATAAATATCATTTATGAAATACGATAATTGCCACAAATAACAAGTATTGTGACTTAAATTTCATGAACCTTTATGACAATTGTTATGAACCTAACCGTATAAACACATGAACCCATAAAATACTATTTATGAAATTTAATTCCACATACTATTTCATGAACCTTTATGACACGAACAACAAGTATTTTGAATTAAATTTCATAAACTATATTGACATTTGTTATGAACCTAATTGAACCAACATAATGTTATTTATGAACTATAATACATGACACACATGAAAATTAAAACGATATGGTTATGAACCATAAGATGAAATATTATGAGCCTATACTTATAAATATATGAACCAAAAGAACAAATGTCATGAACCAAAAGACATGAACCAAAATAACTAGTATACTTTAAACAAATGAACTGTAAGATAAACCACTATGAACCCGATCTTACAAAAACATGAACCAAAAGAAGAGCTATAATGAACCAACCATATAACCTATTAGCCTATGTGGGATTTGAACCCACATCTATCTGCACATGCACATTGCTCTACCATTAGAGCTAATAGGATATCCAATCACAAACACAAAGCTCAATTTCATCGTTCAATGCCACAACCAAATAATTCGTCAAACACAAATTTGGTATCAATACGACTGAATTATACAAAAGAAGAAGCTAGACAACTGCCAACTGGTGGAATTAATATTAGCTCAAAAGAAGAAGCCTGACTAAAATTTAATAAAATATCGAGGTGCTTTACAATTTCATCATTACAGATCATCAGAGAACTGATTTTTCCCAGTGCTTAACTATTTTCATCAACATTAGATCTTGACAGACGAAGTGGGATCTTGAGAACAACAACTATCTTCCTAGACTAATGCAGCTACTGTATGGTTAAAATATGAAAAGCTCAACAAGAACGTGATAAGTTATGAATGCAATATTTATATCTTATACTCCATCCTAATATGAAACTCCCCTTTGATTTAAAATGTAGTTTCCAAAATCGTGTAAATATGTGAAAGTGATTAGCTATGTAGCACAAATGTGAACGGAAATGGTAGGAAAGTGAAAAGGAAAAGCAAAATGGCCAATACTGGTACATATGGCGAATACAAGCAAAATAATAACATAAAGTGGCAATCAACATAAAACCAAGACACCGTCAAACATCATTCTCAATAAGACACTTCTCCATATCAAATTTAGACCTAAAATCAGTAAATCAAAAAACCAGTTTGCAAATTTATATTACAATCATTAAGCCTAAGTTTAGTGACGGAGGTAGATGGGGCAGGAAAGCAAGTGAAAATTTGTTTCTTAATTTTTTAATAGCAGGATCTTTCTCAATTGAGAAATAAGAACCACAGTTTAAATAAAGATATCAAGAGACCAATTCAATTGAGACGAGAAGTTCACCCCGATCAATTTTGGAGACGAATTTGTAGACGTTGACAAGGCAGGAAAGAAGTGTCAGCTTCGTTCTCCTTGAGTTTTTGCTCCATCTTGAACTTCTCTCTCTGTTTGCATGGGGAAAGGGTTTTAGGGAAGAATGAGGGTATTTTTGGGAATACAATGGTATTTTTTAAAAATTACACCCCGTGCCATTATTTTTTGAATCAACGTTTTCCTTTTTTTTTTTCCTAGTCTAATCTTATTTGTCAATTCTACTCATCCAACACCCTTAATTTATTCTTATTTTTTATCCTAACAAATTTATACACAGGAACCTACTCACAATTATAAAGTAAAAACCAAATAAATATTCTCTCCGTCTCATAATGTTTGTCCACTTTTCTTTTCGTTGTCCCAAAATATTTGTCCTACTTTCCTTTTTCCCTTTTATATCTATATTTTTTACAATATTACCCTTATTCAATATATCTCTACGATTGGGAATAAATTCATCTAGAGAAAGTCGAAAACCTTTAAAATACGACGTTCGAAAAACTGGACCACATTGTCGTAAGTAACTAGATCATCCAATGGTACCCATCCATCGCAAGCAAAAACCATGTGTTTTCAAAGTCTGACCATTGTCTGATCTCATGCGATCTCTCAACAAGGACTTCATTCAAAGAACAACCCTTCAAATTTGAAATGATGTGGACATCTAGAAAGGATTTCGTAAACATCATAAAACAAGCATGGCGCCTCAATGTCGATGGATCCCATATGTTCAACCTTACAAAAAAATAGAACTACTAAAATCTAAAGCGAAGAATTGGAATAAACAAACGTTTTGCAATATATTTGAGAAAATTAAAAAAATTAGACGAGGATCTACTTCATATCCAAAAAGATATTATTGAACACAAAATTATGCAGCTAATCCAAAAACAAGAAAGGTTGCTAAAGAAACACTCGTGCCTCATCTATTCCATAACTCTTATTGGAAACAAAGGGCCAAAAACACCCATATTAAATTGAATGACAAGAACACAAAATATTTCCACCGAATCGCTAGTGGTAGAAGAAACAAAACTAATATCAAAGCAATCCGAACAATCCGAACAACAGAAGTCACATAAGTCACGGGCTTAGAAAATATCAAAACCGAAATCAAACGGGACTTCCGAAACCGCTTTCGGGTGCTAGAAATAAACCGTGAAAAACTCCAACACATGACTCAAACCATCCAAGTGGAAATAACAGAGGCAGACGACACAAAACTCATAAAGCCAGATTCTAATAATAAAATTAAGAACGCATTGTTTGATATTGGGAATGACAAATCCCATGGCCTGGATGGTATGCCGGCGTGTTTCTATAAGAAATATTGGCATATTGTTGGCCCTAACGTGATAAAAGCTGTAAAAAAACATTTTTCATTCAGGGAAAATCCTAAAACAAATCAATCACACATTCATAACACTCCTACCTAAATGCGAAAACCCTAACTCAATAAATCACATTATAGGCCTATCAGTCTATGTAATATGATACACGATCGCCTCGGATTTCTCCTCGTTGATCAAGTATTTAACCACACATGATCCCGATCTTGCCAGTATCACAATTTCCAACTTGATTTGCCTTCAAAGTTAATAATTTCATGAACAAGAAACTTGAAATATGAATGAGAATAAATATAATTTGAAGAGTAAAGATAACCAAAGAGATAATTCAATTGAATTGGCTCTAACGCTAAATTCAATTGATGAACTAGGTTTGATCTTTAACAATCAAACTAGAACTAAGTTAATTGATGAAATTAACAACTCAAATTTGAATTGAAAGATGAACGAATTGGTGATGATGATGATCGAAATAGCTTGAACACAATAGTTGCTTTAATGGCCCATAAAATAGATAAACCAATAGGGGTTTATATAATTCAGGCTAAATTTTATTGAATGAAAATAACTACTATTTGAAGGGAATACAAAAGAGTCTCCTTAGAGAGCAAGTAACAAGGTGGCCAGCCCTAGAGGGGTATGATGGACCTTTTGCTTACCTCACAAGATATCCTAATATATTCCTAAAATTCCTATCTAAGTCCCCTTACCATAAATAAATCAAATAAATAATTATCTAGCTTATTTAGATAAGAAAACTATAAAGCTAATCCTAAAACTAAAAAAAAGATATAAATAATAATAAAGCAAGATATATTTCAGCCCTAACAAACTCCTATGGCCGAAATTATCATAAATATAATATCTAGAAATAGATAGAATTAAAACTAAAGATAAGATTCTCGTAAGACTTGAACAACTCTCAGTAAATTGTGTTTTTCACCTCTTTGTTGTTGGATTTTGGATTCAACATAAACTACACAGTTGTAGATCTTTTAATTATCTTTCCAAAGCATATTGAACAAACTTGAGATCATTTTCTAGTCCAAGTTATGATCATTTTACTGAGCAATGTTTTTAATTTGATGGGCTTCTTAACTTTCCGAACTTTCAAGACTTCATCCTCTTCCTTGGTGGCCTTGGACGCCATTGATGAACATAATCAAAGGACAATATGGAATCCATGAAAACCTTCTTGAACTTGAATGCTCAGGACCTTAGTAAAGGTCTTGGTGTTTGGCCTCCATTCGTCCTCAACGAATCATTCGCTTGGATCTTCCCTTGACTTGTATCATAATACCATTTATAAAATAATCTCAAAAATCCTTACAAACCGCCAAAAAAGCGTAATGGCTAAACTCATTCACCCGATGTAAGGGGCCTTCGCACAAAATAGAAGCATCCACGACAATACACTCGTTGCACACGAGATTTTTCACTCGTTCCGTAATAAGCAAGGGTGGGAGCGATGGATTGCCATCAAACTCGACATGGAAAAGCACATGACCGCATCAGCTGGGAATTCCTGGCTTATGTATCTTTCTTAGTCTTGGTTAATAATGGACCAATAGAACAATTATGCCCCCAATGAGTTGTCTTGCCGAGATCATGGCAAGACAACTCCACCTGTTGAGCATCAACCCAAAAAGTGGCATCGGGATCCAAATATCAAGGAATGGAACAAAAATCCCATTCATAGACTTCGCAGATGCCATTATCATCTTTGCTAAAGCTCACATCCATGCATGCAAAAACATCAAAGAAACTGTCGATGACTATTGCCAGATTTCTAGTCAGAAAGTCAATTTTCACAAATTTTCCTTCCAAGTCACCAAAAACATAAGTAACAACATGAAGGAGCAAATAAAGCAGATTCTTCAGATAGCGAACACAGTTGCTTTAGATAAATATCTAAGATGCCCGATAATCAATGGAAGAGTAACACAAAACACCTTTAAACCCCTGATTCTGCGAACCAGATCTCAATTATCAAAATGGAAAGCTAACACCCTTTCTCAAGAGGAGCGAAAAAACTCTAATCAAAGCAAAACTCTCAACACAACCAAACTATCTCATGCAATCGTTCATGCTTCCTCAGGCAACATTAAAAGAACTCGACCAAATCAACAAGAATTTCTTTTGGAACAAGGATAACAACTACAAACCTCTCATAAGCTGGAACTCCTTTTGTCGCCCTCCTGCTCATGGTGGGGTAGGAATCACCGGTGGAAGACATTAACAAAGCACTCCAAATGAAACTGCTATGGAAAATCTTAGCGGAACCAGGCAATCTCTGGGTTAAAATAGTGACGGAAAAATACCTCAAAACGGAAAGTATCTTGTACTACAAGAAAAAACATAACACATCATGGCAGTGGTCCTAGCTAATTGGCCTAAGAGACCTGTTTGTGAAGGGTATCTCTCGCAAGTTGGGGATGGGAAAACCATTCATTTCTGGAAAGACAATAGGATCAGCAATGGGCCTCTCAAACCAAAAACCGAGGTCGAAACCCTTTTTAACTGGGAGGAACCAGTTGACGTGTACCTCTGTGAGGACAATTCATGGAACATTGAAAAATTGAGGGGAGTCATTACTCATGATGACCTCGAAAAAATATAAAAAATAATTAATCCCATAAACAAAATACCAGATAGACTGTATTGGCAACCAAGCAGGAATGGGTGGTACTCCACTCACTCTACAATGCAATGGCTCCACCAATTCAAAGGTGAACCTAGAATTAACCTAGAATGGATTAACAAGCTCAACACCCCCCCCAAATGAAAAATTTCCTATGGAAGGTGGCAAAAAATAACCTACCAACCAAAACGAGGCTTGCTGCCAACCATATCCCGATACGACAAGGATGTGAAGCTTGTAACAACTAGGTTAAGCACACAAACCATGTCTTACTCTCATGCCCCCTTGCTAAGACGACCCTTAATTCCGTAAGCCCAAAACTACGATGGATTGTTGACCAAGTATTATCGGACGAAAAAAACCACACCAGGTCCTAGGGGAAATTAGGACAATGTCAACAAAAGAGGAAATGGAACTCCTCACTATCACGTGGTGGAGCCTATGGTTCTCTAAAAATAAGAGCATCTTTGAATAATGTTGATAACCTAAGCGAGTTTACTCGAAACCAGGTTAAGCAATGGAAACTTGCAAGCACCTCTGATTCCCCCACCTCTCGTACTGTTCGTGCGAGAGTTGGAGTAGAGAGAATGCTTGCTAAGTGGGAAAAACCCAAAAGGGACTACATTAAGTTGAATTTCGATGGTGTAATGTGTGCAGATGGCGTGGCTTCATTCGGGTTCATCCTTAGGGACTCTGGTGGCTCCCCCATCCATTTTGACGGAGAACTGGTTGGTCAACAGTCTATTTTGATCTCTGAGAACATCGCCTTACGCCAGTGACTTCTCGAGGCCATTAGACGTGGTATTCCCCGGATCTAGATTGAAGGTGATAATTTGCAGCTAGTCAAGGCCGTTCTTGGTACTGGCGTTGCCCGTGGGAGATTGAGTTGTGGCGTTCGGACATCCATTGCTTGCTTGCTCGGTTTTAGGATTGGAGTATTTCTCATGTCTTTCGTGAGTGCAATTCTATGGCGGACTTCATCGCTTGATCCTTCAGACGTGTCTGCTCCATCCCGCTTGTAGTTGACTCGGGTCTGCGTACCCTCATCCGATAGGATGCTGTAGGGCGGTCACTAGCTTGTTAGTGGCTACCCTAACCCCTTTCCTTATCAAAAAAAATCCAATAAAAAATCAACCCCAATACCCTTTTTTTCTTTTCTCTTTCTCTTTCTTCCCATCTTTATCTATCAATATCACAATCTCTCCTCTATTCCAATTGGTTACTTTTTCCTCTCATTTTTCTTCTTAATTTGTGTGAAAATGTCCTTTTAGAATAAGCATTATGATACGGAGGGAGTAGAAAATTTTATTCCACTTGTCACCATGTAAAAAGGTTAAAATTATTTATTTTGATAAATTTTGTCAAAAAAACCTAACCATTTTCCACTTCCACCACTAACCACTACAACTTATTTTTTTAATGAAAATATGTTTTAAAAATATTTTACTATTAGTTATTTTGAATTTATTTAAAAACCCTTTTTCAATGAACACTTGATTAAAAATATCTTAGTATTCTAATTAATCTAACACAAATCGTTTTTTAAATTTATCTAACAAACACAATTTTCTTAATAAATTGCATACAAAATTTATTATCCTAACAATCTCATTCAAATTGTTATTTTGAAGTTATCTAAACGAAAATATTTATTAGTTTTTTTCCACAATTCAAAAGTTGAGAGAATATTGACATTAGATTGCACTAAATGCATATATTGAATTCATTTTTCTAATTTTAGGAAATAAATTTAAAAAATAAATAGATTTTATCAAACACATACGGATTAAGTTTTTTTATAACATATATATAATAATTAGAAATTTAGAAGCACTACTCCAATTTAATTAAATATTTTCCAAACACTTTGATTTTGACAATTACTTAGATTACATTGTGTTATATATACATATTTTGTCTTCTAATTTTTTTCTAAACACTTTGATTTTTGACAATTACTTTACGAGTATTATAACTTATAGTATCTATCTCTGTTATAATCGTACAATAATTTTACAAATATTGAAAGTTATTATATTCATCTCTATTATAACCCGTACATGCTACGTGACTTACACTAGTTCTTCTTTCAAAACATATCTCCTTGCACCCTGAAGTCCCGCATACTTACATTTGGATGCTCAGACTTTTGCTATTATAGTTTTGTTATATGAGGGCCTTATACAAAGAAATGGTCGATTTTTCAAAAAGGTATAACATAAGGACAATGGAAAACATATTAAATTTAGCTATAACAAGGCTTAAAAGGTTTTTTTTAATAAGGAAAAGAATTAAGAGGGTCACATATCAAGTGAAAAGTCATCATAGAATATCTTTACGAGGAGTGGATTGGCTGTAAGGTCCAAAGAGACTGTTCAGTGCAAAAGAATTAAATACGTCATTTTGCATTCATATAGTATTAGTAGCATATGCATAGCATATTGGCATGATATATAGTGCATTTTTAAAAAATAATATTTATTTTCTAATTAAGTTCATTATGTTTTAAAAAGTTTTTAATTAAAATTTAATTAATAATTATTTCAGGGAAAGTTTGTAGTAAAGAAGATTTAAGGGTGAAAATCGCAATTTTGATAAAAATCTAGCCGAAATCGTGTGGAAATCAACTTTGATTTCGTATCAAATTCAATTTGTCTTTACATTGGAAATTGAATTTTTTTGTCTTACATATGCTTTATATTGTCTCCATATATCCTGTTCTTTCATTTATGTAGGAGAACAAAACGAAAAAAAAAATCCAATGAGTGAGTTCGAGAATAGAAAGAAAGAAGTTTGGTGATTTTTGTTGTTAGTTGTTGGATCTGGTACAAAATCTCTTTTATTGGGCTTTAAACTTAAAGTACAAGCGTGGTTTGGTAAGTTTTAATTACTTAATGGTTTATTCAGATTTTTCTAATTTTTCCAGATGTAGATCTATTGTTGATTTTGATTTGAAAATTAGTCGATTTATATTTCTTAGAGGATGTTTTCGATATTGGATTTATATTCGATAAAAGATTTCAGAGTAATTTTTGGCTATTGCCTTGTAATGATATGATGGGGACTTTTGATTAAGTTTTTCATAAAGGTTTGAACTAGAAAAATGTTCTTCTATATATATAGTTTATTGTTGTAAAGTTTTAAGGGATTTGGAATCATGCACAAAACGTTATAAGGCATACTGACATTTTATTACATTTAGGGTTAGAGTTTGTAAGAGTAAATAGGCTAATTTTTCATTGGGTTATATATAGGAGCACCAATCATAGGCCGTGGTCAAGGACAAGGGAGAGTGATATAGTTTCTGTCCTAAACAAGTGAGTATAGATCGGAGATTAAACCCTATTTGTTATATGTACTATATGGATATATGTGCTATATATGTCATATGAATATATGTGATATATGTGCTATATGGGCTATATGAGCTATATAGATATATGTGTTATATGAATTATATGAATATATGTGTTATATGTGATAGCTTTGAAATTTCCATAGTTGTTTGCACAAAAAGTATGTTAGCAGATGACATATGATATATGATTATGGATGCACTTGATTGCATAGCATGTTGCATGAGATTAAAAGGACATGTGACTGTCTTGCTCTGAATTTGTATACAAAAGAGACCTAAGGGTCATACATGAGGCCTAAGATGCCTAAGAGATGGTATATGAGAAAATGAGGCCTAAGATGCCTAAGAGATGGTAATGGGAAAAAATCGGTATATGGAAAAAAAGTTGGTATATGGAAAAAAGTCGGTATATGGAAACTCGGGGGAGATTCAGGCTTGAACAGCTCACATGATAATAAATTGCAAACATCAGCATTTGCATAGTAAATTCCTATATGACATATATATAATATGTATGTATATGTACATGGAATAAATGTTTGACCTTGTTTGAAATAATTTATGACGGTTTATATTCACTGAGTATGCGACTCACGTAAATCGCAAAACAACTTTTCAGGTTCAGCTAGATTTTACTGACGTGTGTCTCTTTTAGAGGTCACGTTCATACAGGTCAGCCGGCTGAAGCTCAATGCAACCTTCTCCTCCTCATTTTGTATCTTAGACTTTCGTGTTGTAATAAAGTTAGAGTAATAGACGTATTATGACAAGCAGTAACGACATAGAAATCTGTGTGTGTGTGTGCAACCTTATATGGTTGTTAGTTTGTTATATGTTTATGTAGATAATTGTTATATGTAAATTATATGCTTATATAAGAAATAAGTTTTACTAAGTATACGTCATAGGATATAAGGGTGTCACAGCTAGTTTTTGGTATCAAAGAAGGGATATGATTCTTTAGGGGCATTCTGCATTCATAAGAATATGTAATTGACATTAGAGTTGCATTTAATTGAATAGGAACATGGAAATGCATGAGCATGATGCACCGAGGATAGAAGGTTCAGCCGTGCCACATCAGTCTATAGGAGCATCTCATACAACACAACATGAGCATATATTTCATGCACATGGACCAATAGAACAGGAAGTACAGGGACCAACTATGAGGTCTAGAAGAGGGAATTTTAAGGAGCTTCGTAAGTTAGGAGCAGTTGATTTCTATGGGACTACATACCCTATAGAGGCTGAGACATGGCTCAAGAGAATAGAGAGAGTATTTCGTGTGATGAGATGCACAGAAGAGGAAATGTTTGATTTCTTCGTATCACTTCTACAAGGGGATGCTTTTGACTGGTGGGAAACTGTTTCACATGCTACAATACAATGTCCATTTCTTACATGGTAAGATTTTCTCACTGTTTTAAAAGATAAGTATATGCCAGAGGTATATCGAGATGTGTTGGGAGGGTTTCCCGACAACAAATAAAATTTGTAGTCAAGACCCCGTTGAGTATAGCGAAGTCAGGATCATCCACGGGAAGCGAGGTTGTCTGTTTACTGAACTAAGAAAGCAATAAAACAAAGCAAAAACAAAGCAAACAACTACGAAAGACCTCGTTAACGACCTTGTTAGGGTCGGTAATGATGCTGGATTTCTATTGAAATAGAACAATTAACACGATGCAAGTGTAGGCTCGATACCGATCCTAGTGCCTCGGTAACGAGTGGATTCGAATGCAAAACTTAAGAAATACAAAGGATAAAAAGCTCTAGGACAAGGGTTACCAAAACATAACTATGCATATAAACTTCATGTGAAGATAAAGATCATGCCTTTGAAGATAAATCAATCAACTTTCTGTAATAACTGCGGTTTTTAAGGATATTTTTGAATTTTTCTCGGATATCCTTCTAACCTCTTTGGTCCGTTTTAACGCTTAATCCAGTATTTTTATTGAAGATTAAATCCTAGAAAATTCTTGGTGATATCCTAAAATCACAAAGAAATGATTTTATGGATCGGTGTGAATTCTAGGATTTTTCAATGGAAAAAGAATTTTTATTGGATAAGCTGTCTTTTTAATTATGTACTGTAAAGGATTTCAAATACGAAACGGAAGCCTTAAAAATTAAAGGTAGCATGATAAAATCATGGAAAATTGATTTTATCGGTCTACATAATTTACGGGACGTATTTTGTTTAGTAAGTTTTTCAACCCGAGGTACATAGTTTTACCGCTTTAACGCGAGTCCCGTTCCGTGACGGATTCGGTTTTATAAACCGCCTCTTTCTAGCTTACTTAGGAAGGAAGTGGAGATAAAATTTGGACTTATCTCTTTGCCTAATCAATGTCTATCTACTGGTTTCAAAACAAAGGAAAGAGCGAGAGGAAGGACGACGACAGACTCGGGGAAACCGAAACCTCTTCACCGTCGCTATCTCCTTCCACCTCCATCTCCACCTTCCCCTACCTCTTCTTCTTCTTCATCTTGGTGTGGTTGCTGTTGTAAAAAGGAGCAGAACCAGCTAGAGAAAACAAGGACGGAACGTTGGCTCGGGAGGAAGAATTCCTTCACCGCCGGTCTTCTTTGCCTCGCCAAGGTGACGCCGTCGGCGACAGTTAGCCTGTACGACCACCACCCACCAAGAGGACCACCTTCGGGCAACGCTCAGCCACACTCAGACTCTTGGGTCGAGCCACTATCGAGCCAAACGAGCCATGGGCTCGAGTGAAGGTATATACGATCGAAATTAATTAGCGGGTTAGTTGCGGAACCACCGTACGGGCCTTTCGATTTCGCTTTGCTAATTAAATTTATGGTTTTTATAATCTTGACGTTATTACGGTTCCACAGGTTCGAACCGCTCGTGAAACGGACGTCCGGATCTTCAGTAATAGCGAATACAAGTTTTGGATATCGATTGGCAGGTAAGGGACTTCGGATAATTACTCGGGATTCGTTGTTAATCCGTTTGATCCGAGATTTGGTAACCTTTAAGAACTGTTGCTAATGAACAATTTTTATTTAGAAAATTGTTTCAAAAGTGAAGCGCATAGTTAGTTATAATTCCGCCAAGATGGCTCCTTCAAGCATGATAACTAAGGATTTATTATATATCGATATTCGGAAATTAAATCGTTTATCGATTGGGAAGTTGTAGGAGTTGAGAATACAACTCAGAAGTGTTTCTGTGAGCTCGTTGTTGAGAACTCCTTTTGTTATATTTGGCAGAAGGGTGATAAAGATTATTGTTGGAGTTGCTAAAGACGTTGAGCACACCTTCTAAGGCAAGTGGACGATTCTCTCTTGCGCTATTGTTATTAAATGAGGAATTGGATCCCATTTAATATTTGCGTTGGGAACAACTTGTATGATTAATAAAATATGATAGGTCGTTATATTTGTTAGAAATAATGACCATGTTGTTTATTTAGTTTCGCGTTAGAACTGGATTTAGGTCCGTTATGTGTGGCCTTATATGTTGTCTCATGCTGAGATATTATTGTGAAGTAAGTTAGTTTTTCAGGGGTAGGAGCCGAGTCTCCGATGACCTCTTTATAACACAGTCTATGTTGGGAGGTTTAGCTCGTTACTATCATATCCCAACATTCGGGTCATGACTCATACCTCACTCAACGCTGGAAGAGGTGTTTATGCACTCTAGCTAAGTGCAAATTGGTACTAGGTGTTCGTCAATGATCATGGATTTCATCCCTCTCATCTTGACGTCTCCATTTACATGTGGATCCTCGGTGGTTTCATTCGATTAAAAGTTACCAACATGTTTGTAAAAAGTTAAGTAATATAAGATTAGTGCGTTAGGCACATTAATGTACCCGGATGGTTATTCTATTCGATAACCATTCTTGTTTCCGGTTATGAATGATTCTTAATCAAACTTTGATTAAGTCAATCTGATTAGTCGATGGAGACTTTTCAAGATGTTATGTGATTAATATGAGTTCCCAACAATTGGTTATGCTTCTTAAAGACACCATAAGCAGTGCTGTTCTCTCTCATGATTATGCAAGTCTCCTTCTTATTCTCTATAAGACTATAAACTGTTGGATCATAATCTGAGTCTATTTGGATTTGAATGCCAATATGTTTAGTTACAACCATAAGAACCAAGTTAGTTTCTCCGCTTGCTTAGTCATTCATTAGACTAACCCGTCCATCTTCTTTTCTTTTATATGGTCGGCTGGTGTCCACCGTTGGTTTATGATACATCAGGTTCTTCTTGGAAGTTGATTCAAGAGGCAGATTCAGATGTTTGAAGCTCTAGAAGTTGAAGAAAGGTTTCCAATGGCTATACTTGAGTGAAGATCATGGTTGAACTACATCAAAGTGAAGCCGAGTTTCAGAAATAAGAACTTAAGGAAGACTGGATGAAGATTTTGTCTAAATAGAAGGTTGTTCTATTTATTTACTAATTCTTTTTAAGTTAAAGCTTGTATAAGACCTTTTATTCTCTTTTCCGCTGTAAAGTTTTACTTAATTTTGTTAGGTTTTAAATGGTTTCATTTACCTTGTTTTAGTTTGTTTAGTCAGTTTAAAGCCTTGGATAGCTTCGGTTTAGTCTTAATCGGGGTTACTGGCGGTAATACCTCTAGGGTAGGAAGGGGGTGTTACAGAAGTGGTATCAGAGCTAAAAGTTCCTAAGTCTTGCTTAAGACTTTCATTTTCTATATAGAATTATGGAGAATTATGGAGAATTATGGAAAATCAATCAACTTTCATAAATCAATTCACTTTATTACTTGTTTTGAATCCAAAGCTCGAAACTTTCGTTATCGAACAATATCAACATTCAAGTTCAAGACTTTCTTTTTCGATCAAGCGATAAACTCAAATTACTTCAACTCTCGTCTAAGTATAAGCACAAACAAACAATTCAAATGATAGAAGGCAATCAAAACAACAACATATTCATTCAATCATGCACAACTATGTCAGGTTTCAACCCCGACCCTAGAAAAGAAAACTACTCACACATGATTGAATCAAAACAAACAACTTTATTCAAAGAGAACATTGAAAAGTAAAACTTACTTGAAATTAAAAGAAATATTGTCTTACAAATTCTCGTTCAAACTCCGACACAGCCAAAGAATAACGACTAAGAGCACCGATCACAACCTACTTCTCTCTCTTGATCGAAACAGGTTCGAACTCTCTCTCTATTGTCTCTCCTAAAAATCTACGAGAATCCCCCCCCCCCCTTGTCTAGGCTAGAACAAGGGTATTTATACTAAAGAAAGCTATCTAATAAAAGATCTAAAAAAGATAAAAACTTACCAAACTAAAAGATTACAAGATAAAAGATATAGATCCCGAAAGTCGGCGCAGCTCTACCGACACATGTCACTTCGTTAACGACCTGCACATGGTCGGTAGACACTTGCTGATTTTTTTTGGAAAATCTCTGATGCACTGCTCGGTACCGACCCTCACATGTCGGTAACGAGCTCTCTGTTTTAGTTTATTTGCACTCTTTCATGTGGTTTCACTTGAACTGTTCCTTGATCTTCAACATGCATTCTTCTTTCTTCTCCTCTAAGCATTCCGCCCTCCACCACTCGACTCCAGTTTCACTTAGAAATGCTCCTTTCTACTTAAAAACCTACAAAAAGACACAAAACGGAGTAGCTTCCATACTTTTTAGAAAATATGCAAACTTATCCAAAAACACACAAAACTAACTCTAAAACTTACTAAAACTAAACTAAACAACCTAAGAAATATACCTAAAACTAGACTAAAAACATGAACATCAAAATACCCCATACTTAGACTTGCTTGTCCTCAAGCAATCACTATACAATAACAAAAACCAATCATTATTCTCATCAAGTAATAGCCATCATCTCAAAAGCAACATCAAAACATAGAAAAAATAGGAAATGACTATTAACGTCATCACACATATATATGCACTAATAGACATACGCAGTTACAATCCAACCTCACCAGGGATATATGTGTTTCACTCAAATCTCAAGTGTTTTCGCTTACAAATTCAATCGCTCAGCTCAATCTTATATGTAAAAACTCATAGAAATTGGAACTTATATCACCAAACTCTCCACCAAAGATTTGTCAAAACAAGCAAAAATCATGAAGAGAACTTAGGCTCAATGAAAAACTTCATAAATGCTTCCATTCGGCCGGGTTGTAATGGGGCTTGGTAAAGACAATAAGGCGTAGAAAACTTTTGGTCATGTGGTCCTAATATAATTCGGGAATCAAAGAATCCTAAAAACTAACACATAAATCCAAAACTCTCAAAAACATAACCAAACTCACTCAACATTAAGCATTTTCTTTTCACTCACCTTTTTTAAAAAAATCCTACAAAGCCTCATATAAACATAAATAATCTCTGGTTTTTTACTTTAAATACACCGCACATCTTCCCTCTCTTTCTTTTTCTTCATTTTTTTTCTCTGCTCTCGACTTGCCTCGTTAACGACCAAAGAGGGTCGATAACGAGCTACATTTCTCCTCTTTTTTCTATCGATATCGAGCCTACTTAAGCCGTTATTGATCAAACATTCTCTTTTTTCTCTTCCTTTTTATTTTGTGCATATCCTTTAACAAAGAGATCTTTTACAAAACAAAACAAGAGACTTCCAATCTACCCTTCCCAAAACCCTTATTTTGAACCAAAACATAACATTTTTTCACTCTAAAAAACATACCTCTCCAACTAAGTCCTAATCCCCGGATAGGATCAAGCTTATCTCGGCTAGGAAAAATAATTTTTGTGGAGCTGAAAATAAAATGCTAAAGCTAAAATTGGTTTAAAAAAGAAGGATCATGATAAGGTGGATAAGGGTAAATAAGGCTCATAAAAAGTAAGTTCTCTATCATATAATTTCCACAAGTAATGAACTAAAAATCTTATATAGGTCTGAAGAAATAGATAACCATCACAATTCCAAGAGATAATATGCATAAAGAGAGTAAATCACACAAGAAAAGAAGAGGGATTTTTGATATTCTCCCTATAAGGCAAAAAATAACTCACAAGGTAGCAATTTTTGTTGGATTGCACTACTCATGCTAAAAGATATACATGCTCAATTTCATCAAATGCTATTCCTCTATAAAATAATTTCATACTAAGAATCAGGCTATACCATCAAAAACACGCTGAAAGGAAATTACATGGTCATGCAAGCAATTAACTATCATAGAACCAAAAGACACGGTACTTATCCATTCTAATAAAAACTTTTTTTTTTGGATTTTCTAAAATTTTAAAATTTTTGTATGATTTTTGATTTTTTCTAAACAAAGACAACTCAAACAAACAAACAAAACAAACAAACAAACAAGCAAACTAAAACAAGTAAACAAGCAAGCAAGTTTTCTTTCCTCCCCTACCCGCATACTTAAAATTACATGTCCCCACTGTAATAAAGCTAAGCAGAAGAAAAGAATAGGGAAAAAGAAAGAAACTCACAAGATAACTTTGAAGTAGAAAATAACATCCTTGAAACTGAATCACCTCCGTGGTGGTGGTGGAAACTGGCACTCAAAGTTGCCCATAAACTCGAACATGGTCCTCCAGCGCACCTCATCAACCGTCACCCGTTGCTCCATTGTCCTCCAACGAGGATCTGCCTGTTCATGCCTCGCATCCTCAAGAGCCATGCGATCTGAATAGACACCCTCCCACTGATCCATCCGCTGGTGGAGCTGTGCCTGTTGCAGGTTTAGCTGTTGCATCTGGAAAGATAAATCATCGGCCCATGGAGGTGGAACACTGGATCCAGGATAGGTGGACTGAGGAGGTGGTTGATAATGATCTTGGGGCTGGAAGTGGTCTTGATAGATCACCGGGTTGTAGGGCATCATTGCATACGACTGAGGCTCGGTAGGAGGGGGTGGTGGCTCGTTACCGAAGCCGAATGCCTCGGCACTGGCCTCAAAATAATCGTTAAAAAGCCCAGGTTGGTCGTTACCGAGGTCGTCTTCCTCGCCAAGTAACTCGGTACCGAGGTCATCATCCTCGATAGCGAGCTCCTCCGTGGCTGCCTCATCTTCATCCATAACAGCTTCTTCTCTTTTGAATCTTGTCTCACACTCCCTCAATGACGGGTCATCTTGTGGCTTCCTTTCCAACGGGAATGTATGACCCGTCCAAGCTTCATACCAAATTGGCACATAAAGCAACTCAAACTTGGCCCGAGTAAGCGACACATCCTGACCAAGTACCTTGGTGGCTATCCCTCCTTCAATCCTCACAAAGATGTTGGAAGAGAACCAATACTTGGAGTCTAGCTTCTAGGGATGGTGTGGAGTGTAGCGCTCGAGATCGATACCGAGGTTCTCCGCCAGAAGACTCACCAAATTCCCGCACCATACTTCTTTTGATTTGATCCCGTACTTCTCAACATATCTCAACCATTCATACCCCAAATTCAATGGGACAGGCTCCTAAAAAAGAATGGTGCGGAGGCATGCAACCTCTAACCGTGCCGGCCATGAAAGCTCTTTCTTGGGCCAAAAAGTGGCGCCCAAGACTTGGAGAATGATCCGGAAGATGGGGTTGATGATGCTTGCCCCTGGAGTGCCGGTGCGGAAGGTTCGACCTCCCCGAAAATGTAACTCCAAGTGTCGGTATCCTTGAAATCCTCGATCTTGGAATTCCTAGAGTGGTGAGGAAGCTCGAGGAGTGCATTGAATTGGGCCGTTGTGTACTCGCGATCAATATTGCCCAACCGGAACCTGATTTTTCCAACTAAGGTCTTTGTTTTGAAGCTTATTTCGGGAGTGGCACTGAACTCGGCGATGAGGGCCGGGTAGTGCGGTGTGGCCGCCTTCTTCAATAAATGCGGTATACCAAGAATGGCAAAAGTATGTTTGGCGTCATCATAGATCCCCATAGCCCTTGCACTTGATCTCGAGTACCATCTTCTGAAGTGGTCCTTCTGAAGGACGGTATCAATGATCTTAGCTTGCTCTCGAGCAGGCAAGATGACATTTGTCCATGCGTGGAGGAGACAAGGACCTTTGAGTCCTCCTCTTCTTTTCGACTCTAATGTTAGTTCTGCTTGTGCTTGCCATTTGTATGTGAAAACACCATGAAAATCCAAGATAAGATCCACACAAACCAATCAAAATAAAACCCCATACTTGCACTCTAAAAGGGTCTCGACCTACCTCGGTACCGAGCCAATTGGGTTGGTAACGAGGTTCCTGGATTTGGCTCTCAGATCTACGCATTTGCAGGTCGTTAACGACCCTGGGCGAGAACATTTTTCGAGTGATTCCGAGTTCCAAATCTCAAAATTTTCAACAATTCAGCACAATTGCAACCATGATTTCACACAAAAACACACAATCTAGAGCATGCAACCCCATACTTGCTCGAAACCCTATCTAATCATGCCAATAAGTGCTAAAATTCATGATGAAAATCAATAAATTCAAGACCAAGTTATTTCATGCTTTCCTTGTCAAAATTTCAATTCAAATTAAGCAAGAATAACCGAATTTCAGTCAAGATCAATCACGAATCAAAGAAGCAATAGAAGCACAATGAAATATAGACATGCATGTCGATTTTCACGTACAAGATCTAGATATGAATTTTACCCGAAATTACCATGAAACTTCAAGAAAAGAGTTAGGGTTGAGAAACCATACCGTAGATTGGAGAATTGAGGAACAAAAATCGAATTTTGAAAGGGAACGAGGGCTTGAGTGCTCCGGTAACGAGTCACAAGGATTGTGCTCGTTATCGAGTGGGTACGATCGGGATTAGGGTGCGGTGGTATGCTCGATCGGTGGTGGTGAGAAATGAAGTGGGATTTGGTTGAGGATTTGAAGATTGGGTTGAGATTTTGTGTGGGATTTGGAGGGCTTGAGAGTGTTTAATAGGAAGAGGCAAGAGGAAAGAGGCGGAGTGAGGGTAAAAAGAAATATAGAAGATAAATAGAGTTAGGTTACTTACCTCGCTTGCGTTCGCTCCGGATTTGCGTGCCGTCTGAGGTCGGTAACGAGGCTCTCAGCTCGGTACCGAGCCTGAATGACTCTTTTTTGCATTTTTCGTGCCCTTCCTATGCCACGTTAGTTCCAAAAAAAATTCTATCTTGCAAACTTCTAAACTACTAAAAACTCAAAAGAAAGCTAGGAAAAAGAACTAATAAAAAGAAAAGAAAACGGAAATTAAAACTAAAACTAAAACCGGGTTGCCTCCCGTAAGCGCTATTTTTAACGTCGTCAGCCCGACGAATTTACCTTGGCTAATCCGACGATGTGAGAGCCATAGTGACTCTAATCTCTTCTTCCGGGTTTGGTTGCTCATAGAATTTCTTTAATTGGTGGCCGTTCACTTTAAAGATGGCGCCATTATTATCGACCAACTCTACGACTCTATGAGGATAGATGCGGTGAACCACAAATGGCCCACTCGATCTTGTCCTTAGCTTTCCTGGAAATAAACGGAGTCTAGAGTTGAAGAGAAGTACCTTGTCACCAACTTCATATGTTTTGGGCACCAATTTCTGGTCATGCCACCGTTTCGTACGCTCCTTGTAGATCTTGGCGTTCTCGTACGCCTTTAACCTCAACTCCACTAGTGCTTGCAAGTCCATGAATCTTTTTGCTCCGACTGCGTCGAGGTTTATATTGAGCTCTTTGAAAGCCCATAATGCCATGTGCTCCATCTCGACTGGCAATTGGCATGCCTTGCCATACACTAAATTGTAAGGAGTGGTGCGTAGGGGCGTCTTGTATGATGTCCTATAAGCCCATAGAGCCTCATCCAATTTAGATGACCAATCCTTCCTTGAGCGGGACACCGTCTTTTCCAATATGCTCTTAATTTTCCTATTTGAAACTTTAACTTGGCTACTAGTTTGGGGATGATATGGTGTTGCCACCCGGTGTGATACCCCATACTTAGCCAAAAGTGCTTCAAAACTCCGCTCTATGAAGTGAGATCCACCATCACTAATGAGGACCCTTGGGATGCCAAACCTGGGAAAAATGTTAGTCTTAATATATTTAGCCACGATTTTAGCATCGTTGGTCCTTGTAGCAACGACCTCCACCCACTTAGATACATAATCAACCGCAACCAGGATATATTTGTAGGGGCTCGATGCAGGAAAAGGTCCCATGAAGTCTATGCCCCAAATGTCTAATAGTTCGACCTCTATTACCCCGGTCAGCGGGTTTTTGTGTCTCCAAGTGATGTTACCAGAGCGTTGGCATTCATCACATGCTGTCACATAGTCCTGTACATCCTTAAAAATGTTTGGCCAATAGAGACCACTTTGAAGAATCTTCGCCGTGGTTTTGAATCCTTTTGCCTGGCCATCGGTAGGAAATGTGTGACATTGATGGATCACACTCTCTATCTCCTCTTCTGGAATACAACTCCTAAAGAGGTGATCACTTCCTTGCTTGAACAAGTAAGGATCGTCCTAATAGTACTGTTTGACATCCTGAAGAAACTTCTTTTTCTTTTGTGGGGTTAGTCCCTAGGGAATTACGCCACCTACAATGTAGTTAGCAAAATCCGCAAACCAAGGGGCTTTTGACTCTCTAATAGCATGGATTGATTGAAAAGAAGTAGAAGCAGAAAATAAGGCAGGAATTGATTTGAAAGGAATGAGTTCGATTTGACAAAACGTACCTGACTGGGTCATTACCGAATCTGATTGGGTCGGTATCGACCCTATAGGTGTTGTATTCTCGTTGGTAACGACCTCGTGTGGCTCGGTATCGAGCCTCCCGATTATGTTATCGATGCGCCATGATTTATTGCTGATGTGATTAATTCCTTCCAGCCTCGGTGATGGCTAGGTACCGACCCCTTCAGGGTCGGTAACGAGGGTCTTGCTGTGTCCAACCTCGTTCAGCACGATGTGCTCATCCGGTCTGGAGTCGTTTATTGGCACTACATTGTTGGATTTGGTGATGTGTTCAATAGGCAACCTGAATAAGTGACCCGCCACCAAGTTTTCTTCTCCCTTTTTATCTCTGATTTCATGATCAAATTCCTACAATAAGAGCATCCAACGAAGTAGCCTAGGCTTGGCATCCTTTTTGGCCATTAGATATCTAACAACCTCATGGTCTGTATAAACAATCACTTTTGAACCAAATACTACAGTGAGGTAAGGTCCTTCTCCGTTGTAGTATACTTACTCTGCGCCTCATCAAGCATCTTGCTCGCATAGTAGATGGCGTGGAGCTTTTTGTCCTTCCGTTGTCCTAGAACTGCGCCACAACATAATCACTAGCGTCACACATAATCTCAAAAGGTAAGGTCCAATCTGGGGACTGCATAATAGGAGTGGAAACGAGGGCCGCTCTTAACCTGTAAAATGCTTCAAGAAAATCTGGAGACAGCTCAAACACTACATCCTTCATTAGTAGGTTAGTCAGTGGTTTAGCTATCTTAGAAAAATATTTGATAAAGCGTCTATAAAAGCCAGCATGCCCTAGAAATTTCCTAACGTCTTTAACAGAAGAGGGAGGAGGTAGTTTTTCAATAAGCTCTATTTTTTCTTTGTCAACTTATATCCCTCTTTTGGAGACAAGGTGTCCTAGCACTATCCCCTCTTGAACCATAAAATGACATTTTTCCCAATTAAGCACAAGGTGAGTTTCTTCACATCTTTTAAGAACACATGCAAGATTAGCAAGACAAGAATCAAAAGAAGAACCATACACAGAGAAATCATCCATAGAGACCTCTACAATATCCTCTATCATATCAGAAAAAATGGCCATCATACACCTTTGGAAGGTAGCAGGGGCATTACAAAGCCCGAATGACATCCTCTTATAAGCAAAACTCCCATAGGGACATGTAAAGGTAGTCTTTTCCTGATCATCAAGATGAATGGGAATCTGCCAAAATCCGCTATAGCCATCTAAATAATAGAAATAATCATGCTGGGCTAAGCATTCTAACACTTGATCAATAAAAGGAAGCGGAAAATGATCTTTTCTAGTAGCACTATTGAGCTTCCTATAATCAATGCACATCCTCCAACTAGTTGTGGTCCTAGTGGGGATTAGCGCTCCCTTTTCATTTTCAATTATGGTCATTCCCCCTTTTTTTAGGAACTACATGGACCGGACTAACCCATTGGCTGTGTGATATAGGAAAAATTATCCCTGCATCAAGTAGTTTAATAATTTCCTTTTTAACCACCTCTTTCATGTTAGGATTTAACCTACGTTGATGCTCTATAGTGGGTTTGTGAGTATCCTCCATGTATATCCTATGCATGCAAAGTGAAGGGGATATGTCGGTTATATCGTCTAGGGAGTAGACTATAGCTTTTCTATGTGTCCTAAGCACAGTAAGAAGCTTTTCTACTTCCTCATCTTTTAATTTAGCATTGATGATGACAAGGAAAGTAGAATTAGGACCAAGAAATTCATACCTGAGAGAGTCTGGAAGGGGCTTGAGCATTGTAGAAGGCTCATTTGGAATAAGAATAGGTTCTTCAGGCTCTGTCTTCAAGAATTCTTCAAGGTATTCAAACGCCGAGACCTCTTCCTTCCCGGTCAGACTCGATACCGATGCAGGAGGGATCGGTATCGAGTTGTCTTCATCTGCCAGGAGACTCAGTACCGAGGTGGGTGGGCTCGGTATCGAGACTGCAGGGACTATCTCGGCCCATCTATGACATGAGAATATATCACTTGCCAACAGTCTTCCAACAAGGTCCCCACATTCTATGAATTCTTTGTGGGTGTAGAGCATTTTAATTTCGGCTCTATCTGTCTCCTTCATTGATGGGTTGAACCTAAATTCCACCACCTCATCCCCAATTTCGAAAGTTAGGAGTCCCCTCCTAACATCTATTATGGCTCCGGCTGTGGCGAGGAATGGTCTCCCAAAGATGATAGGCACCACCGCATCTTCGGGCATCTCCATGACTATAAAATCATTTGGAACAAAGAATTTGACCACTTGAATCGGAAAATATGCTACAACTACTATTGGCCTGACACATGATTCATCTGCCATGTATAGCCGCATGTTGATTGGCTCTAAGGGTCCCATGTTGGCTTTCGACCAAATTGACAATGGTAGGAGACTCGCACTAGCACCGAGATCACATAAAGCCTTGAATCGGTGGGTGCCAATGCCAACTCTGATAGCAAATCTCCCTGGGTCACCTAACTTCTCTAGAAGAGTAATAGATCAGACCTCTCTTGTAAGCTTTGTTATTGATCGTTTCCTGCTAAGAATGTCTTTCAAAAATTTTGTGTAAGCCGACATTTCGCTTAAGGCCTCAGCGAATGGTATAAAAATATTTAAGCCCAGGAGAATCTTAACGAAACGCTTAAACTTGCCTTCAGTTGAGTCTTTAGCCTTCTTAGTAGGAAAGGGAAGAGATTTCACCAATCTCGGAGCCAAAGGGGGCTCGAGAGGTGATGCTACTGGGTCGACAATAGGGTCGATAGGTGCCTTAGAAGGATCGGTACCGACCCTGGTGGGGTCGGTATTGTCTTGGGACTAAGAGGAGCTCGGTGTAGAAAACTTACCTGGGTTGGGGTCGGTGATGACCCTGGGTTGATCGGTACCGAGTGGTTCAGGCTCAATAACGACGCTCTTTTGTATGTTGTCGACCTAGGCCGTGGCGTCCTCTTCAGATTCCGAGTCCTTCTTCTTAGCTTTGGCATGCTCCGTTAGTGTCTTTCCGCTCCTGAGGTGCACTGCCGCTATTTGTCCTCTAGGGTTCTCCTCGGGGCGGCCCGAGAGTTGCCCTTGAGGCCTCGGAATCTGTGCAACCAGGTTCCCTAACTGTGAGTCGACAATCTTCTTCCAATCATTGAACTCTCCCCATCTTTTCATCTGGTTGTCGAGGTTAGCTTGGACTCCATTGATTCCTTCTTGAAGTCCTTAAACCCAGGATGCTGGCTCTTGATAGCCTGGAGGTCGGTACGGTGCGGGCCGTCTATTCGGTGGGGGTGCTGCATAGCTTGGATTTGGATTTTGGTTTCCCCATGCAGGATAATTGTTTGGCCTGTCAAAGTTATTAGGTGGGTTCCTGTATTGACCTCTCATGTAGTTCATTTCAGCATATGTCTTAGGTGCTCTAACCTTCTCGATGTTAGTGCAAGCATAAGTACTATGGGCAGAAGAGCCACACTCTTGACAAGGTTGAGAGGTTTTCAGAAAACTTACCTGTTTCTTCAGACGGTTGATCTGATCTTGTAGAAATTAATTTTTGACATCTGGATCAACTTCGTCCTTATTAGGCATGTAGAGACACTTCTGTGACTGAGATGGTTGCTGGCTCCCATACATGGCATCGTAGTTAGACAATTTGTCCAGCAGTTCCCATGCAGCAGTGGGATCCATCTATATAAATCCACAAGCAGTGTGTGTGTTGATGCGGTTCTTTGTTTCTGCATTGATCCCTTGGAAGAAGATTTCTTGGAGCACATATAGGGGTTGCCCATGAGTGGGGCACTACCCGAGCATCTCCTTGAACCTCTCACATGTCTCTACAAAGGTCTCAAGCAGATGGTGATAGGAGGTGATGCGTTTTCTCAACTCCGTTGTCTTGGCAGAAGGGAAAAACTTTGTAAGAAATTGATCATACAAAGTCTTCCAAGTCCGGATAGACTTAGGAGGTAAGAGACCACCTGAAAGTTTTTAATAAAACATATTCAAGTGAGACACCTTCAGCAACAATAGTGTCACATAAATCAAGGAAAATTTTAATATGTTCCATAGGAAACTCAGTAGGTTTCTCTTCAAACTAAGCTCTTTTTATTAAGGATATAAATTGAGACTTGATCTCAAATGTCTTCTCTATCTCCAGAAGCACGATTGTAGACTCTGGGACCCTCAGTTCTGGATGCATGTATTGATTGGCATTCCTCGGATAGGCGTTCAACTACTCTTGTAGACGAGCAGTGTTTGCTCGTTCACGCTCATCATTTACTCTTTCACGTTCAGTGGCAGTAGCAACGGCGTCTCGATCAACTTATAACGCCTCCATATGCCTTTGGAGAGCGGCCATCTATTCAGGAGTCATTGCCATGGCTTGGTTTCCTCTTCTTTTGCGGTGCAGGGTGCATTACGGTTCAAAATAATAACCAATGTTATCAAACTCGAGCCTGCGACGTCCTGCTGGCATAAGCTAAGAAAACAGACAAAAGAAAACAAAATTAAAAACAAAAACAGGGTCGGGCTATTCCGAGACCCACAGGTAAACAAACAACTGTTGTTGCTTCCCCGGCAACGGCGCCAATTTGTTGGGAGGGTTTCCCAACAACAAATAAAATTTGTAGTCAAGACCCCGCTGAGTATAGCAAAGTCAGGATCATCCACGGGAAGCAAGGTTGTTTGTTTACCGAACTAAGAAAGCAATAAAATAAATCAAAAACAAAGCAAACAGCTACGACAGACCTCGTTAACGACCTTGTCAGGTCGGTAACGATGCTGGATTTCTACTGAAACAGAACAATTAATACGATGCAAGTGCAGGCTCGGTACCCATCCTAGTGCCTCGGTAATGAGTGGATTCGAATGCAAAACTTAAGAAATTCAAAGGATAAAAATCTCTAGGACAAGGGTTACCACAACATAGTTATGCATATAAACTTCATGCGAAGATAAAGATCATGCCTTTGAAGATAAATCAATCAACTTTCGTTGACAAAACAAGCAAATCAATCAACTTTCGTTGACAAAACAAGCAAATCAATCAACTTTCATAAATCAATTCACTTTATTACTTGTTTTGAATCCAAAGCTCAAAACTTTCGTTATCGAACAATATCAACATTCAGGTTCTAGACTTTCTCTTTCGATCAAGCGATAAACTCAAATTACTTCGACTCTCGTCTAAGTATAAGCACAAACAAACAATTCAAAGGATAGAAGAGAATAAAAACATCAAAATATTCATTCAATCATGCACAACTATGTCGGGTTTTAACCCCGACCCTAGAAAAGAAAACTACTCACTCATGATTGAATCAAAACAAACAACTTTATTCAAAGAGAACATTGAAAAGTAAAACTTACTTGAAATTAAAAGAAATATTGTCTTACAAATTCTCGTTCAAACTCCGAAACAGCTAAAGAACAACGACCAAGAGCACCGATCACAATCTGCTTCTCTCTCTCGATCGAACCAGGTTCGAACTCTCTCTCTCTATCGTCTCTCCTAAAAATATACGAGAATCCCCCCTGGTCTAGGCTAGAACAAGGATATTTATACTAAAGAAAGCTATCTAATAAAAGATCTAAAAAAGATAAAAACTTACCAAACTAAAAGATTACAAGATAAAAGATATAAATCCCGAAAGTCGGCACAGCTCTACCGATACATGTCACTTCGTTAACGACCTGCACATGGTCGGTAGACACTTGCTGAATTTTTTGGAAAATCTCTGATGCACTTCTCGGTACCGACCCTCACAGGTCGGTAACGAGCTCTCTGTTTTAGTTTATTTGCACTCTTTCATGTGGTTTCACTTGAACTGTTTCTTGATCTTCAACATGCATTCTTCTTTCTTCTCCTCTAAGCATTCCGCCCTCCACCACTCGACTCCAGTTTCACATAGAAATGCTCCTTTCTACTTAATAACCTACAAAAAGACACAAAACGGAGTAGCTTCCATACTTTTTAGAAAATATGCAAACTTATCCAAAAACACACAAAACTAACTCTAAAACATACTAAAACTAAACTAAACAACCTAAGAAAGACACCTAAAACTAGACTAAAAACATGAACATCAAAATACCCCATATTTACACTTGCTTGTCCTCAGCAATCACTATACAATAACAAAAACCAATCATTATGCTCATCCAGTAATAACCATCATCTCAAAAGCAACATCAAAACATACCAAAAATAGGAAATGACTATTAACGTCATCACTAGACTAAAAACATGAGCATGAAGATGCAAAGCAGAATGAGTTTTGTCTCTTAAGCAAAGAAATATGTTTGTGGCTATGTATGAAGTTAAATTTACCCAACTATCGCATTATGCACCTACTAATGTGGCTACAGAGAGAGAGAGATGCAGGCGTTTTGAGGATGGATTGTCCTATAATATCCGGAATAAGATTACACCATGGGATCTTCTTACGTTTACAAATTTGTGTAGTGCAGCAATTAGAGTAAAGACTGTTGAAGGGCGTTTTTTACTCGACAACAAATAAATTTGTAGTCAAGACCCTGCTGAGTATAGCGAAGTCAGGATCGTCCACGAGAAACAAGGTTGTTTAATTACTAAACTACGAAAGCAAGAAAGCACAAAAATAAAGCAAAATAGGAACAAACAAGGCTACGACAGCCCTCGGTACCGACCTTGTCATGGTTGATAACGACGCTGGATTTCAACACAAACTAAGCAAACAAGACGAATCAACTACAGGCTCGGTACCGACATGTGTGCCTCGGTAATGAGTCTGTACATAATTAAAACAAAGGTAATTAAAATACGAAAACAACTAGGATAAGGATTTACCACGACATAATCATGCATATGAACTCGTGTGAAGGATAAATATCATGCCTCTAAGATAAAGCTATCAACTTTCATTGACTTAAGCAAGCAAATCAATCAATTTTCATACCCACTTTCTACTTATTTTCGAATCCAAAGCTCGATACTTTCATTATCGAACAATTTCAACATTCAAGATTACAACTTTCTCTTTTGATCAAGCGATAAACTCAAATTACTTCGACTTTCGTCTAAGTATAAGCACAAAACAAGTAGTTTAAAGAGATAAAAAGGCAATCAAACATTCAACACACACATTCAATCATGCATAACTATGTTGGGTTTCAACCCCGATCCTAGAAAAGTAAACTACTCACTCATGATTGAAACAAAACAAACAACTAGATTGAATGAAAACATTGAAATAAAAAGCTTACTTGAATTATAAAAATCTTAATCTTGTCTTTGAAACACAATCACATTCGAAATCAAAACACAGAAGAACAAAGCAAGGACTCAATCTCGACTCTCTCTCTCGATCGAACCGGACGGAATCCCCGAAATTTCTCTCACCAATTTCGAACTCCCTATCTAGAATAAAAATACAAGTATTTATACTAAGAGAAACTATCTAACAAAGATCCTAAAAGATAGAAACTTTCCTAACTAAAAATATTACGAGATAAAAGATAGAATTGCTGAAAGTCGGCGCCACCTACCGACACAGGCCACCTCGGTAACGACCTGCACAGGGTCGGTAGACTCTTGCTGAATTCCTCAAGTAAAACTCTGTTGCACATCTGAGTACCGACCCTCACAGGTCGGTAACGAGCTCTCTGTTTTGGATTTTTGTACACTCTTCATAGCTTCTCTTTGGATTTCAACGGGATCTTCAAGGCTTATTCTTTGTTCTCTTTCCTCCACGCATTCTCCACCATCAATGACTTGACTCTAGCTCTTTCAAAATGCTCCTTTCTGCTTCAAAAACCTATAAAAAATACAAAAAAAGAGTAGCTTCCATACTTTTCACAAAATATGTAAGCTTATCCAAAAACACACAAAACTAACACTAAAACCCACTAAAACTAAACTAAACAACTTAAGAAAAGCACCTAAAACCATACTAAAAACATGAACATCAAAGACACTATTAAAAGAAAGACAAACATTCTTCCAAAAGAAAAAGAGGGAATTATCAATTCATATGGGTGAGTCGAGTGGAAGGCCATCTAAGCCTCAAAGTTTTTCTTCTCTAGCACCAACAATTGGAAGAGGTGGCTCAAATAGTCAAAGAGGTGGACACACCTTGACTTTTGGTCGTAGTAATGACAGAGGATCTGGTATGATGGTACAGACACGACCTATGTGTAATTATTGTGGTTGATCTCATGCCGGAGAGTGTCGAGTACGTACTGGAGTATGTTATCATTGTGGACAACAAGGGCACTTTTATAAAGACTGTCTAGTTAGATTAGATAGATCGAATATTGGAAGAGCAACATCTAAAACAACTGTACAAAATGCTCAATCAGAAGCACCTGTATGGAGTTTAGGTAGAGGTCGTGGAAGAGGTCAAAACATGAATAACACTGCTAGTAGAGGAAGACAACAAACATAGGAATTTCGACCACAAGGACATGCTCGAGTTTTTGCTATGTCACAACAAGAAGCATCTAAAGCACCTGAGGTTATTACTGGTAAACTTTATTTACATTATCTTGAGATACATGCATTAATAGATTCAAGATCTACTCATTCATTCATATCATTTGCCATAGCATCTCAATTGCATAAGAAACCTAAACCCTTATATTACAGTTTAGGAGTACAAACTCCCTTGGGAGAAATGGTGTTGATACATACAGTATATCGAGATAGTATAATACGAGTGGATACAATAGAGTTACCAGCTGATCTGATCTTGCTATTCTTGTATGAGTTTGATGTTATTTTGGGCATGAATTGGTTGTCAAGACATCATGCTAAAGTGGATTGTTATACCAAATAGGTAGTGATAGACTCGCTTGGGAAATTTAGAGTGATTTTCTATGGTGATAGACAAATGGTTCCCACATGCCTAATATCTGCAACAACGGCTGTTCGCATGATCAGAGAGGGATGTGAGGTATATCTGTCCCATGTTATAGAGTGTAACGTTGAATGTGATGAGGTGGGAGATATTCTAATTGTTAAAGATTTTCCTGATGTGTTTCCAAAGGATCTTCTTGGATTGCCACCTGATAGAGAGATAGAGTTTACTGTGGAATTAATGCCAAGTACTGCACCAGTTTCTATTCCTCCATATCGCAAGGCTCCACTAGAGTTACAAGAACTGAAGAAGCAGTTACAAGAGTTGTTAGACAAAGGGTTCATTAGAGCTAGTGTATCACCATGGGGTGCACCAATTTTATTTGTTAAAAGGAAAGATGGTACCTTACGGCTGTGTATATATTACAGAAAGTTGAATCATGTGACAGTAAATAACAAGTATATATTGCCAAGGATAGATGATTTGTTTGATTAACTTCAAGGTGCAAAGGTATTTTCAAAGATAAACCTTCGATCAGGATACCATCAATTGAAGATAGCTAAAGATGACATTACCAAGACAACATTCAAGACCCGATACGGGCATTATGAGTTTTTGGTAATGCCATTTGCTTTGACTAATGCACCAACAGTATTCATGGCTTTTGATGAACAATGTGTTTCAACCTTTTCTAGACAGATTTGTGATAATCTTTATTGATGATATATTTGTGTATTCAGGAAGTGCAGAGGAGCATGTTGATCATCTGTGTACAGTGCTATAAGTCTTGAGGGAAAAACAGTTGTATGCTAAATTGAGTAAGTGTGAATTCTGGTTAGATCATGTGATATTTTTAGGACATATAATATCTTGAAGAGGTATAGAGTTTGGTCCTAAAAAGGTTGAAGCATTGGTAATTTGGAAAGCACCAACTACAGTTACAGAAGTTCATAGTTTTCTTGGGATGGCTGGATACTACAAACGATTTGTTGAAGGATTCTCTATTGTAGCTGCACCACTGACTAAATTGTTGCGGAAGAATGCTCCATTTCATTGGAATTCTACGTGCCAACAAAGCTTTGATGAGTTAAAGCATCGTTTAACTACAACACCAATACTGACAATTCCTACAGGTACAGGAGGATTTGTTGTTTACACTGATGCTACATATCAAGGTCTTGGTTATGTTTTGATGTTGAATGGAAAAGTAATTGCTTATGCATCACGACAATTACGACCACATGAGGTTTCTTATCCTGTACATGATTTAGAGCTGGCAATCGTAGTTTTTTACCTAAAGATTTGACGACATTATCTATATGGGGCAACATTTCAAATCTTTACAGATCATAAGAGTTTGAAAATTTTGATGAGCCAAAAGGATTTGAACATGCGACAGCGGCGCTGGATGGAACTACTGAAAGATTATGATTGTACAATCGAGTATCATCCGGGAAATGTTTGGGACATTGGACATGAATAGACACATGACACTCATGTCCGTGATTCACATTAGATTTCACCACCTCATAACGAGGGGCATAGAACCAGCAACGACCATGACGAGCTCAACCATTGCTACTAATGAAGAATCTTGAGGTTGCCAGCGGTGCAAGGCAATCCGAGGAAGACCCGACCAATCTTGATGGAAGAACTTCTATTCTGGCTTCACGAGGGCCGATGTCCCTCGTCTGGACTCGGAATTGGGTGATTCCAAATCTCAAAGTTAGATCAACACGTCTTCTTTATCCCTCAAAATTTGAGGTCAAAATCCATTGTGATTTCAAAGTTATGGTTGTTTTACGGATGTGTTGTAAAATCCACCAGGATGGGATTTCGACTTGTTGATGGTGTTTTTGAAGGGGGTTATGGGTCCGATTTTGATGGAGGATGAGATGGTGATTTTGAGGATGAAAGCTGATGGAAATGGACAATGAAAATCGAGCGAATGGGATGGATATGGACGAATGTCTAAGAGGATATGACTCACCTCTCGGAAACATGAACTAGGAGGTTCATTCTAGGATATGACGCACCTAGATGAATCTCCGGGTTTGGAATCGATATGACTCATGAATCCAAGGATCTAAATTGAAAATTAAAAGGCAAAAATAATGGAAATTCGATTCAAATCAAAGGAGACAAGGATTTTCAGGTTTTCTTGTTTAATATTGTCTAAGGAGGCAATTAGGCGTCAACAAGGTAAAAACCTAGAGAAAAAGGAAGCCTCCCAAAAGATGCTTACACTTTTAAAAAGTGACAAAAATATCCTAAGAAAAAAATTACATAAAAAGGCCCAAACTTTGAGCTAACCACAAATATGGCTCATGGCGCCGACCGTGAAACCAACAAGAGACTCCACACCTCACAAGTATCTTTGGCTGGTGCTCCGAGGGTCCTTGGGTCTCTCTTGAGCTCCTCATGTAATGCTTTTTCTGTGCTTTGCGACACCTAACCTGTTCTACTGAAATACTTGGCAATTGGCGTTAGTTCCCATGGTGTTTGTCATTATCAAAACTGATGACGTTGTTCCAGTGTTAATGAATGTGAGTTCCTAACACCAAGTCAATAATTTCCCCCTTTTTGATGATGACAAACCCATAATAAAAATGACAGTATTTCTTTCAATTTTATGTTCATGTATGCTCATGCAAGTTCCCCCTTAGTGTAACAACATATCGCAGGGAGATCCACTTACATGGTTATGTAGTTCCTATTTAGCAGATTTTGTGCAATGATTCCCCCTTAGCAAAGGCCATACTGTGATCACTTAAAAATAATGCATCTTGCACATTTTATCCTTCCCCCTTTTGGCATCATTGAAAAGAGTAAGCATGAATAACGGAACAATAAAGTAAAGAACACACATTCAAACTAAAGATCCATTTTATTACTTAGGAAAACAAGTTGTACAGAAGGAAAATCGAAAGTGAAATTCAAAGAGGTAGAACAAGGAGAAGAGGGAGAAGCGTGAAGCACGCAATGAAGAAGAGAAGAAGAAAAGAAGGAATTGAGATTCACTAACACCATCTCTGTAGATGGTGTCGTGAGTAGACCTTCTACTTCACGTGAACCGAGAAAATGAATCTTCTCGATATCCATCTTCCTCTTAAGATGTCCACAAGACTCTTCTCACAAGCTAACGGTGTTGATGAGCTGATGCACTGCATATTCTTCGAGTGGACGATCTTGGTACTGAGCGTCTCGTGGGAAGGATGGAGTGTGTCGAAGGCTTGGCCAATTAGGGGAAGTAGAGGGGGAACCTTTCTTTCCTTAGAGAGTTTCATGAGGGGTTTTTGAAAAATTGGGGTTGAAGATGAGTTATGCTTTGAGAGAGGAGGCCGATATTTAAAGAGTTTTGAACAAAGGGGCATAATTGTCTTTTGCATTTTAACCTTGAGAATTAAACTCGACCGATGCGGTTTCATCTTCAGCGTCTTTAATAAGCTTTGCAATTTGGCAATTCCCCCTTGGTGTAATTCAAACGCTTGGTTCACAATTTGGTCTTCCCCTAATAAATAGCCTGCACACCTTTTTATCTTCCCATGACTGAGTTGATTACCAGAAGAGACGTTTCGTGTTACTCGGAAGTGAAGTTCTCCTGATCTTGCGAGAAGGATTGTGTTGAACTGAGAGGTAAAAGGAACTCATGTTCAACTTTATGTGAGGGATGAGAACACAAAAGGACTTGGACAATTTCAACCCGAAAGGGTAAACAAAGGAGGGCTCATGGGATGAGTTTCTCCAGTCCAAGACTCTGGGTAAGTTTATGATCAACTATCATCGTGGCTTATAATGCAGGTTAAAGATAACTCAAGTTGATCATTTTGGGCCAAAAAGAAAAGAAGTTCCTATATGTACAACCATTTGCCTTAGACTAGTAACAACGGATAAAGTAAATGCAATGTTCCTAACTATTTCCTATCATGCAAACAACTAAGCTAGCTAATCATTGGGGACAGAATAAACATGGACTTGTTTAATTTAAAGTTATCATCCCTAAGAGCATTCGAAGATGCTCAAAGGGACGCATATCCAATGCCTTGGTGAGTATATCCGCTCTCTGCTCTTCGGTTCTACAGTGCCCCATAATAATGTTCACTTGCTCAATATTGTCACGTAAGATGTGATGAAGAACGTCAATATTCTTAGTACATGAGTGATGAACGGGATTCTTGGAAATGTTTATGGAACTAGTATTATCACATCTAATAGGAACAGGGCCATAAGACATACCGTAGTCACTGAGTTGGTACTTAATCCATAAGACTTGGGAACAACATGAAGGTACGACCACATATTCTGCTTCGGCTATCGAGAGTGCCACTAAGTTTTGTTTGTTTGATCCCCATGACACTAGGCACTGTCCTAGGAATTGAGCCATACTAGATATGCTCTTCCTATCTACTAGATGACCAGCAAAGTCTGCATCTGAAAACACAACAATCTCAAGGGAACTTCTGCGTGGATACCACAAGCACAAGTTATCATTCCTTTTGAGATACCTGAAAATTCTCTTCACATCTTTCAAGTATGATTCTTTGGGGTTAGCTTGAAAGCGTGCACATAAACACACGATGAACATGATATAAGGCCTATTAGTTGTAAGGTAGAGAAGGAAAACAATCATTCCTCGGTAGTTCCTTTGGTCCACATCTATACCTTTTTCATCTGTGATCAGCTTGGAGTTGGTGGAAACTGGAGTGTTGATATGCCTTGATTTCTCCATTCCATACTTGATTAGCATTTCCTTGATGTATTTCTGTTGATGTATCTTTGTTACCTCCTTGGTCTGAGTGATTTGGAGCCTTAGGAAGAACATAAGTTCCCCAATCAAGCTCATCTCGAATTTTGAACTCTTAGATCTTTAAACTTTTCAACAAGCAAGGGATTAGTTGCACCAAAAATGATATCATCAACGTGTACTTGAACAATAAGAATATCATTGGACTCTTTCTTAAGAAATAAAGTCTTGTCAATGGAACCGCAAAGGTATCCATGTGACAAGAAAAATTGTGCAAACCTGTGATACCAGGTTCGTGGGGCCTGTTTGAGTTTCTATAGGGCACGCTGAAGAAAGTTGACATGGTCATCCACGCAGAAGTTACCACAAGCACAAGATAGAGGAAAGCATTCATGTGATATTCAAAGAAGTTCCCTTGGAAAGTTCCCATCTTCAATCTGGGTGGTTGAGCCACGTAGAATTCTTCCTTCAAAGTGTCCATTGAGGAACGCTGTCTTCATATCCATTTAATAAAGCTTAAATCCTTTGTGAGCGGCAAAGGCGATAAGGAGTCTAATCGCTTCAATTCTAGCTACAGGAGCGAAGGTCTTATCATAATCGATGCCTTCCTCTTGGTTGTAGCATTATGCTACTAATCTTGCCTTTTTTCTTAAGACAACTCCAGAGTCGTCCAGCTTGTTACGGAACACCCATCTTGTTCCTATAACATTCTTCCCTTTTGGACGAGGAACAAGATTCCATACTTGGTACCTTTCATAATGATTGAGCTCTTCTTGCATTGCCACTATTAGTTTGGATCTTTGAGGGCTTCTTTGATATTCTTAGGTTCCACCATTGACACGAAAGCATTGAATACGTAAAAGTTTTGAAGTGATGAATGTGTCTTTACGCCTTGGTCAAGAGGATATGTGATGTTTCTGGGATTGATATTGGAGAGATTTGGATCTTCCTCTTCATTCCTATCACCATTGTCAATGCATTCTTCTTGTAGATCCTCATCCTCTAGATTTTCCTCATCCTTAGGATCCTCCACTTGTTTAGTGGTTTCTGATTCTTTATTCTCAACATTGGGTGAGTTCCCTCTATGTTCCCCTTGGGTGCTTGATTCATGAATATCTTCTGGTGGAGGAACTAGGGAGCCCACTTGGGAGGTGTCTAGTGATTCGTCAAGTGATGGAAGTTCAGCCGACTCTTGGATTTCTCGATTTTGAGAGTCGTTGTTCCGTTAAGGATAACAACGAGTTCCATTTCTTGGCTCATCGTCGTTGTCATCATCTTCCTCGTTCCCGGGAAGTTGGAAGTGAGTCTCAACCTTTTGCACTTCAGTTTTCACCTTGACTAACTCTTCTTTGAATATCACATGAATGCTTTCCTCTATCTTCTTGGTTCTTTTGTTGTACACTCTGTAAGCTTTGTTCTGAGGTGAGTATCCCAAGAAGATTCCTTCATCACTTCTTGCGTCAAACTTCCCAAGGTTGTCCTTCCCATTGTTGTGTACAAAACATTTGCACCCAAAAACTCTTAAGTGGGAGATGATGGGCTTTCTTCCTCTAATCAACACATAAGCAGTTTTCTTGATCATCGGGCACACCATGGCTCTATTGAGGATGTATGTTGCTGTGGAAATTGCTTCTGCCCAGAAGTGCTGAGGAACTCCACTCTCAATCATCATTGTTCTAGCCATTGCTTCCAAGGTTCGATTTTTCCTCTCCACAACTCCATTTTATTGTGGAGTAAGAGGGGCTAAGAAGTTGTGTGATACCCCATTCTTGTCACAGTACTGTATGAACTCTGAGTTCTTTAACTCAGTTCCGTGGTTAGATCTCAAAGTAACGAGCTTCAGTCCCAAGCTCGCTTCTACTCTTTTCATGAATGGCTCAAATTCCCAAAAAGTATCTGCTTTGTACACAAGCAAAATAACCCAAGTAAATCTAGAAAAATCATCAATGAGAACGAACATGTATCTTCTTCCTCCATAGCTAGTTGTCTGCATGGGACCACAGAGATCCATGTGGATCAGTTCCAAGGGACGAGTAGTGCTCACAACTCGCTTAGATTTGAAGGATCTTCTTGTTTATTTCCATTTGACACACGCCTCGCACATATTCATGCCTTCTATACTGATCCTGGGCAAGCCGATTAGAAGGTCTTGAAGATATAGCTTCTGAATTTGGTTCACTCCTGCATGTCCCAATCTTCTGTGCCACAGTTCAGCTTCATCAATGGAACTTGCAAGACATAGTTTCCTTGGAGGCTCGTATGATGCATCCATGAAATAGACATTGTTGTACCTAGTCCCCTTGAGTATGTTCTTGTTTGTCTTCTTGTTGATCACAAGACATTCTTTAGAATCGAATGTGACCACATTGTTTCCTTGGTCACACAATTGTGAGACACTCAACAAGTTGTACACAAGGTCCTTTACCAGATTCACGTTTTTGATCTTCATTCCTCTGTTGATGATTGCTTCGCCAGTTCCAATGATTTCACACTTGTTCTTGTTGAAGAAAGAGACGTGGCCTCCATCGACCTTTGTTAGTATTGAGGTGAGATTTTCTTTCTTACAAGTCATGTGGTTGGAACATCCATTGTCGATGACCCAAGTGTTGTTCCCCCTCACTACAGCTTGCAAAATTAATTAGATTTGGTGACCCAGGGAAGATGTCTCTTGCCTGGTTCGATGCAAGGAAACAGAGTTCTTTCGACTAGATAATCTGCAACATTGTGGTCTTGTGTGGAGTTCTTGTAATAACCCTCTTTTTCAAGAAAGACAATTATGTAATTTCCTTTTTATTCTGTTTAATAAAATAAATTATGGCAATATTCTCATAATAATGATATATTGCTTACCAAATTTATTTTATCAAATGATAGTTAAACAACCAACCTCTAAAGGGTTATTTGAAATAATAATGGACCTTACCCATATGTTATCGAAAAATAAATAAATAAAATTAGAACTTTAAGAGAAATATATTAAAAGTTTTTAAAACATATTTTTATAAACAAAGAGAATTGTTGTAAAAATATTTTGAATTACAAGTTTTACTCCCTCAAAAGATATTAATAATAAATATGAGTATCAAGGGCCTTTTTTGTTTATCTCTTAAACTAGAGGGGTTGTTTGTGCAAATTCTTGAAAATAGATTCAAAAATGGGTGTTATTCTTCTCCAACTTGTTCTTAACTTCAAATGAGGAATTTGATCTCGTTTCTTAACGGAAATGGATTCCGTAAAAGCCTACTTGTCACATTTTTAACCCTCTACAAGTTCCCTCAATAAATTTGGGAGCAATCAATCAAAATCATCCCGAAAATCTCGTTCTAGGTCAAAGTGCAACCTTTTTGGAATCCTTCAAATTAAATTCGAATTGAAGAAGGATAAGGTCGGATTTAAGATGGAAAGGATTGGAAGGAGTCAAAGGACGGATTAGCGAATCAATCCCGATTCAATTATAAGATAAATCACCCATAAATGGGCGAAATTAGCAGAATTGTGTCCAAGGCTTTAATGGAGGATTTCGGGCTCATTTTTGGAGCGTTGAAGCTCATTCTTGGCCCTATAAATAGATCTTCCCATTTCCTATCTAACCTTAAGCAAAATCACTCCCTTTCCAATTGGAATTTGGTCAAATAACGATCTAGAAACCCACATAAAAACCAGTCTCTGTTTTCGAAAATCCTCACCGGAACCGCCTGTTCAGCGGCGTTTTCCGGCCACCACAGACCACCTCAACAGCCGCTTCTGCCAACAGTTGGTAGGGCTGCTCGTCCCGATTCCAACGACACCTCACACGCCTCGAACCGACTCCACACGAAGAAGAACGAAGCTTCTGAAGTCGGAGACGCGCATTGTTGCTGCTGCTGTAGGTAGCAGGCCCGCGGGCCCGACCCGACCCGTTTGTCTTGCCTCTTTACCCATTTTTGCCTTACTTTATGCATTTTATTAATTGGGGTATTTAAAATAAAAATAAATATTTTTAAATCTTAATTTAAAAGATGTTTAAAATATTTTTTATGATATTTTTCTGAAAGAAAAGTAGCAAGTATATATTTTGATAAAATTTGCAAATAGAAAAGAAATGATGAATATTCTTGGTTTTATGTCTTAAAGCATTCACTTTGCAAAAATATTATGATTTTTATTGAAATAACATATGGGTAAATATTTTTAATTAATATGTACGCATAAAGATAAAGAATCTACAATATGCAATACAAAGAAATTAAAAAGGTGCTACATTAATAAATAAAGATTTTATTAATGTTAATAAAATAAGTTTATTAGAAATATAAACTTAGATGAGTCATAAGAATTCAACTTACGAGGAAAAGTTGAACAAAATAAATTGCTTATAATTTATTTTGTATCTTATGTACGAATCAGGAAAAGGAAATCAATCGTTGGATTGCAAGCTCGTCTAAGATAATTCTCGCTCGCCTTCGAAACAAGGCAAGTGGTGGTTCGCTCTCATATTTTATCATGAATACTTTTATTCATGTTTGCATGTTGTGTTGGGAACGCTTGTTTGAATAAAATGAACTTAGATTATTATAGAAATAATGATCATGTTGAAATGTATAAATGAATTAGGGTTTATTATGCATAGAAATAATGACCCCATGGTAGCTTATTGTTATTATTCTATTATGCGCTAGAACTTATATTTAGGTTGCAATGTTTGTGCACCTGTTTGTTTCACGGTCTCATTTTGAGATTCGTTGTTTTGGACTAGCGTAGAATTAGGGGTGGGGATTCACTAACCCCTGAACACCCTCTTTATAATATTTTGCATTAGGATGGACCTAGACCCTAATGCTGGTCATGACCCTGCTCTCTCAACCATTTTGAGGAGTGTTTGGCACCTAGCTAGTGCCTTGTATCGGGACTTAGGAACCTGTTCCTCCCTTTGTGGGATTCTATATCTTATGGCATATCGCGTTGCCGTCTTAAAAGCTACCAACTTGAATGCAATGTTTTATAATTAAATAAGATAAGTGCTAGTGCACACCCATTAAAACGTGTTCAGGGTGGTGACTACAACTTGGAAAACCACTCTGGCTCCCGGCTTTGATTAATCTATTTTCCAATCTGAATTCGGACAACACGCATTCGGTGAGGTTGGTTGTAGATCTGATAAGTCGACGGAGGCTTTTCAAAATATTGGTTGATAATTAAAGTTCCCAACATAGCCTTTCTGATTCTTAAGGAACCATAGCCTTATGGTGTCCTAATCTCTTTTCATCATATTTCTCATTTCGTGAGATTATTTGGGCTATGTCATCGACCGACTTTCATTCGGAGACCGATGGTCATAATGCAACTAAGAGCACAAGAACCTCACATAAAATTCCACTTGCGTAGTCTTTCATTAGATTGACCGACCGCTTTATTTCTTTTGCATGGCCGGCTGGTGTCAACCGTCCCTATACGGAACATCAGGGAGTAAGGGAGTGGTGATTCGAGATTGAAGGTGTTGAAGTTGTTGCACGTCACGTTTCTTTTGAATAACTTTTTAGTTTAAGGTCGAGATCCTTGGTCTGTAAGGACCGCCTTCAAGAATTTTACTTCCGCTTTGTTCAAGACTATTTATCTTATTTTTCCGCAAGTATTTGGATCATTCAAGATTGTGAAAGTTGGATATTTTGTTTTAATATTTATTGAATTATCATTATTATTTATATCTTGAATACCGTGAAAGCCTTGGGTGGCTTCGGAGTGTAAATTCCGAGGTCACTAGCGGTAATATCTCCGAGGGAAAAACGGGGGTGTTACAGTTCCTAGTACTCAAGGATGAGTTCCTAGGAGAGTTCCCGTTCTTGGGTACTTTCCATTATTTTGGTCTGTTTGGATTTTTTCTTTGAAAATTTCTGTTTTTGTAACTTTTGTTCCCAATAGTGTGTGACCTATGCGCTTGCCTTTTTGGGCAACTTTCAATGTAGTGCCCATGAGCTCCACACTCCCAACAAGTTTTATAGTACTCTCCAAGATAGTACTTTGGGTGAAGTCTCTAGATCCTATTTCTATCCATGATTTCCTGATTGTTGACTCTAGACCCATTTCCCTTGGCTATCTTGAGGTACATTTTGTGGCTAATGTTCCCAGTGTAGTATTCAGTGTTCCCATCTTCACCACTTTCAAGGAAACAAATTTTCTCTTCTAATTGAGCATTCTTTAGCTTTTGCCTTTGAAGTTCAAGATCCCCACACTCATTTCTTTCCCTTTCAGTGAGAAGGCAGGATCCATTTTTTGAAGTTCCTTCCCCATACCCTATTCCATGCCTGGCTGGGACAAACTTGATTGGGGGAATGGCTTCTTTGGTGGTTTGTGGAAGGAAACTCTCTATAAACTTCTGACTTTCACTCAGTTTCTTAAGAATCTCATCTTTTTCACTCACAATACTATTGAGCTCATCTCTTAAGCTGGTGATCTTATTGAGTGGCTCGTGATGCGTTTTAGGCTCACTAACATCCCTAATACTTTCATGAGATTCATGAACCATGTGTTCTGAGAGTATCTTGGAAAGCTTGTACTCATGTACTTTTACGGCATAGTGTGAAGGAGGACCCCAAGTGTGCGGTCTATCACCTCAGTTTGGCCTTCAATTTAGAGGTGATAGGTCGTTGAGAACAAAAGGTTCATACCAAGCTTCCCCCAAAGAGTGCACCAAAAATGACCAACAAATTTTACAATCATGGATGGGCCATTGGCGCCGGACATCATACCCGTTACATCGGCCTGAGCACGCCCGTGCCATAGCGCGAACTTGTTTGGCCTAGTCAAGCCTTAATGGTCTCTATGTATTTATTTATTTAGTTTCAATAACTTTATTTATATTTCCTTGTATTTCTTTTTTGTGTTGGTTGTTTGTGTGGTGGGTGGGTGCTTATGGCTTACTGCCAAGTCTAGTCCACTTTAGGGTTCAAAGGGGTTGCCCTCTTTGTAAGCTTCCTGCAACCCCTTTTGAAAACTCATGTTTGATAATTTTGCATAATAAATGAATCAGTTAATTTGTCACTTACTTTGTATCAATAAATGAATCAATTAATTTCTTAGCAATAGTGTATCAATGTATTATCTTTGTGCCTCTTGTTTACAAACTTTTGTTCTCGAATCAATATAACAAAGTGAGGTTGCATCCATGTAATCCTTTTTTGTTTTATCGATTTTGTTATTTTTCCCACTTAAAGATGGAAATTCATCAAGGAGAAAATTAGCAAATATCATTGTAAACAAGTTTTGCTTCAAGATATATAAATGTTGACGAAAATCCTAAACCAACAAAAAATTTTAATCTTCTTTGAGGATCCGTCTTGGTACGTTTTGGTGGAGGAATTAGAACATAGATATTTGACCAAGCTAATTTGAAACCCAAAAGAAGAGTTTAAACAAGGACTTAAATGGCTTATTATAGATGGAAAAACCATTAGATTTTGAAAAGATAATTATACTTCCTTAAAATCTCACTGACAAATGAATTAACAAAAACAACATCGATGATATGCAATGGTTATAACCTTCCTTAATAATGACAAAACTTAGAAGGTTGGGGAATTAATAAAAATCTAGAAAGTGACGTAGTTGAATAAATTATAAATACACCACTACCTTCAAACAACATAATAGACCAACTTTATTGGAGATATTAAAATATGAATGGTTTAACAACAAATCGACGTGCAATAGTGAGAAAAAGGGAATAACTATTGTTGGCAAGCATTAAATTTGGAAACTTGATACATTACAACATTCGGACAATTTAGCATCCATAATTCAGCGACCATAAAATATGGTCGCTAATTAGAGATCATATGGTTGTCATATCCACCCGAAAATACTTAGCGATAATTTGGTCGACAATACAATGGTCATATGGACGATGGTCGCTAAAATAGAATGGGAAAGTTTGGCGCTAAAAATTTGTGACCACATGGTTTCTAGAATTCCTGACTCGTAACTAGTGGCCACATGGTCATTAAAATCCACGACAATGTGTCTCTAACTCTTGACTTGTAACAAGAGACCACATGGTCTCTTCAATTCGTGACCATGTGGCTAATTCTTGTCTTGAAACTAGGGACCATATGGTCGATATATTTCGCGAATATGTGGTCCCTAATTACCGTCTACATCGCCTCTAATTCTTGCTCTGGAATTAGATACCATATGGTCACTAATAGGCATGTAAGATTTAGTGACATCTAGATTTTAGCAACGACGTTGACGCTAAAAAAGGTTTGGTGCCCGTCTTGCTGGGGAAATTGTGTCCAAGTGTTCACTAATAATTTTTGTCATAGAAAAGGAGTGATATTTGCCACCAACACAACGTCTTCATGGTCACTAATAATATATAGCTTCGACTTTTATGTTCATTTGTATATAAATATGTCCATAAAAAGAAGAGCGAAGGTGTACTCACTTGTGCGTCTCATTTGTAGAAAAGAGAGTAATTTCATCGAATTTTGTTTCAGAAAACTTGCAAGAGTGTAGTAATAGTCTATGTGTTGTATAGTCATGTTTTATTCACTCTAAGTATTGTTGATGTCATATATCTTGTATTGAATAATTGTGGAAGATTATGTTGTTTATGTTGAGAGCAATATTTTGTTCATTTGTTGATGCCATATATCTAGTTAGTGACACTATGGTTGCTAACTTCCTCATAAATGGTGTTTAGAGACCATGTGGATGCTAATTAGTGTCCACATGGACGCTAATTGGAAACTGACGAAGAGGACAATAGGTATGCAAAGGCTTGGTATACGCTAAATCGTGTTCAAAAACAAGTATTTCTTGATTGGTTAAAAATCGTGAAATTCCAAGATGGTTATGCTTCCAACTTGAGCCGCTACATTGACTTGCATAAGCTGAACTTTTGGGATGAAGAAACATGATTGTCATGTGTTCATGCAAAGTTTGTTTCATGTTGCTTTCTAAGCATTTCTTAAGAACAAAGTCTAGGATCACATCGCTTAATTAAGTTCGTTCTTTATGGACCTTGCATGTTATGAGCTTAAGTCTGAAGTAGATTTGAACTTGCACGAGGAAATAACCATAATATTGTACAAGTTGGAGTGAACCCTTCCCTTGGGGTTCTTTGTTTCAATGGAGCACGTGCTTATTCATTTCAGAAGGGAATCTGCAATTTGTGGCCAGGTCCAATATAGATGGATGTATCCATTTGAAAGGTATGTTAAATTGATTAACTAGCACATATATGTCTAGTCACGCTGATCTTACATTACAAGAGTATTTATGAATTTGCAAGTTCTTACGAAGGCCAAAGAACACAATTGGTAATAAAGCTCATGTTGAGGGATTAATATGCAGTGCATATGTTGTTTAGGAGACGTCCACCTTTTGCTCAAATTATTTTAATTCATACACTACGAGTAATCAAATCGATTCCACCCATGGTGTGCGAATTAAAATAATATTATAAAAGATGGATGTGTCAAGAACAAAATATTCACTACATATTGAGCCCTCAACATTGCCCACCCAGATTTGAAGACGTCACCTTCCCGGACTATGTTTACAAATGTGACAAAGCTTTGTATAAAATGAAGCAGGCTCCAAGAGCATGATATGATAGGTTGTCACTGTTTTAGCTTCAATATGGATATGTTCGAGGAAAGGTGGACAAAACATTGTTTCTTCTCAAAGAAGGAAAGAACACCTTGTTTATTTAACTCTAAATCGATGACATCATCTTTGGTTCAACAATTGACAACTTAGTGAAGAAGTTCGCCTACCTCATGAACAACGAGATTGAAATGAGTATGCTTAGGGAACTTAAGTTGTTTCTAGGACGTCATGTTGTTCAGGAAGACGATGGTACAAGAGTGCATGAACCAAAATATCTTAGAGGGTTTCTTAAGAGGTTTATAATGGATAGCTCAAAACCATTTGACACACAAATCTCCCCAACTACTTCTCTAAGAAAAGATGACAACGAGAAGAATTTTGATCATATGTTGTATCATGGCATTATAGGTTCGCTACTCTATCTCACTACAAGTAGACCAAATATAATGTTCAGTCTTTTCCTATGGGCTCGATTCATGTCTGACCTAAGAGAGTCTCACCTCAAGGTTGTAAAAATAATTCTAAGATATCTCAAGGTGTTAGACAATTTTTGTTTATGGTACCCAACATTATGTGATTTTGGTCGTGTCAGCTACTCAGACGCAGATTTTCCTGGAAATAAGGTTGCTCGTAAGGGTAGATCTTGGATGGCTCAAATTCTTAGACCATGTCCAGTCTCATGGGGGTCTAAGAAGCAAAATTTAGTTGCTCTATGTACTATACCAGATGAGTACATAATCATTATTGCGTGTTGTACCGAACTTTAATAGGATTAGGGCTAGACTAGAGCTTGAGAATAATTTGTTTTGTTCCTTTGAGAAAACTCTAGATGCGGATGTTGAGATCACTAAGGAGGTCAAGAGACCTAAGACTAGGGGAGCAGTTCAAAAGCTCTATAAGAAATAGAGTAGGTCCACTTCTCCCACTCTTGATGATTTTGAGGAAGGAGACTTGGTTGTCTCCAAAAAGGCATTCCAAAGTAAAAATGCCAAAAAGACTCCATCTACGGCAAGTGGGCGACTTGCTGCTGATGGGAAAGCTAAAAAGGATGTCATTGATGTTGATGATGGTATTAGTTTTGCAAATAGGGAGTTTGTTTAGGAGTTGATAGTTGATGAAGAGTTCATTAAGTCTACAAGGCCAAAAGTTGTTAATGGGTGGCTTAAATCTCAAGGTTGGGATCATCTATTTTGTGAAGAAGATTCTTTCAATCCAATATAAGTTAGGGAGTTCTTCATGTCTTGGATTTTGAGGATAGAGACAAAACCACCATAGGTATCTACTACACGATTAATGGCGAGAACTTACCTTCTTCAATCATGGTGGTTCTTAACCTACTTAAAGTGCCACAGAAGGGCTTTGTTGGCTATCACAAAGGAGCATGTCTAGAAGATATTGACTCTATTGAACTACTCACTTATGTTACTCATGTGGAAGAAGTGGAGAGTGGTGCCTTTGTCACCAACTTTATGAGTGCATACAGGAAGGTTCTATTTGCATGGGTTATTAGTAATATGATTCTAAAGAACGAAGCTATGAACTTTTATCATTTGATGTTGATGTATATACATTCTGCGAGGGAGCGCCTTCTACATGCCTTGCCATTTTTCTCCATAATCAAGAAATTTAAAGAATATCATGAAGTGTATGAAACTGAGGGGGAAGTTGAGTTTGTGAGAAATCTAAATCATGACACGGTGCACAAGATGGGTTACAAGTTGGTTGGTAACCTATGGGTGTGAAAGGATGTTGGCAAAGAGGTTGCTTTTGATATGGATGTTGAAGAGGCTAATGTGGCCCACAAAGTGGAAGAATATGATGGTTTGCACCCTAGTTTTACTACTATGATTCGTGAGCTATAACACCTAAACCAGTTGCTGCTAGAAACGGTTGGGCAACTCTTGAAAGAACAAGATGCACTCAAAGCTAAAATTCGAGATGTTAGTGTTGCGCTTGTTGATATGACAAATTCACTTACTTAGTTGTAGTCGCCAACATCCATCTCCTTTCTTATTATTCTATAACATCTACCCCTTCACAAAACAATTTCTCTATCGATTTTATGTGTGTGTTTCATACTTACTCTTGCTTGGTTAAGACTATATCTATTCTGATGTGGTTTGAGTTTGTAATATTGCTAACTTCTAGTTGTTTTTTGCCTTTTATGATTATTCTATTGCTTCATTGGAATATTTTTTCTAATGATGCCAAAAGGAGAAATAAGATTGGGGACAACTAAAGGAGGAAATTAAAATTGAATGCCATTTAGGTTCCGACTTGGAGGGAACTTTTTAGAAAATTTGAGTTTACTATCTATATTGTCGATATTTGGACTTGGATGTTCTTAATAGGAATCAAGGAGTTGTCACCATCAAAAGGGGGAATTTGTTAGAAAGTTCAACTTTGATCTTGATGGTTCCAAAGTCCAAACGCTAGTGAAGTGGCCAACATCAAAAACATCTACGAATTTTCATGACTTCGCCGAAATGGTAGATGTCGCCGACATGAAATGAAGGCAAAATTACAAGATCTTGAAGACGCATGAAAGATTGGGTACGAGATTGCTATATTTCAGTTAAGGATAAGATCTTCTCTAGATCAGATAAGGCGTCGATTTACCTTAAGTCCTAAGGACTATCTTATTGTTATATTTGTTTTATTCCTAGGATGATATTGTAAGGTTTAGAAATGTATTATCTTCAATAACCGAATTGGAAGTAACATATTCTCTAAAACCCTTGTTTCGTTCTATTTAAACCTAGAGATTAGGTTACAATAAGTACAAACTCCATCAACGTTGTTTTGAGAGAAAAACTAGAAGTGTTTGAGAGTTCGAAAAGTTAAGAGAAAGTCAGTTAGGCCGGATGATTTAGGGCCAACACGACGCGGATAAAAACCCACTCTTGAAATACAATCTGGTCGAGCATTAACTACGTGCGGGAAAGGCACCCACAATGGATCGCTCATTAAGCCATTAACAAAATCTTTGGGACAGTGAGGCAAGGGGGTAACGTCTCTTTAGTTGAAGATAATTAAGGGATAAGGGAGAGATGGAAAAGGGCATTCAATTTTGAACAACCATCCTGAAGCTCTCAAGCAACGAAACTGATCACTCAAAGTACTTTATAAATTTGTAGTTCTCATTTACAATAGTCTGATAAAGGCGTGTCATCTTCGTTCGAGAATACACATCATTGAATTACATTATTTCTGTCTTGTTTATATCTCTTTCGCTTTCATATTTGTTTAAAATATTGGTAGTACTAACAGTTAAACATGTTTAAACTTGTTATTGACTAAGGTTTTGCATTATATCAGATAACGCATTTACGTGTTAATTCTTCCCAAAACAATTGGCACCCATCGGGCCCTTAGCCAAGTAAAATCAATTGAGCGTAGTAAAGTTTAAATAGTGAATTATGGCCGACAACACAACCAGTCCGATGGACAGGAGGATCACGAGAACAATCAAAGATTGTCGATTTGCAAGTTGTGCACTCGAGTGATGAACGCACTTCCCTAGAAAGAATTCAAGGCCCAACCACTTTGGTGGCCACTCACGAATGTGCAATAACAATTCATTCAGTCGTCGACGTTTAATTGCGTGCATCAATGCTTGCCCTTAGAAGGATTTCGAGAAGCAAAGAGAAGTGCACACTCGATTCACTGAAGTGTATGTGAAACAGATTGAAACTTCGACTAACGAAAGAAATCTACTTCAATTATAGGTACAATCAAGACCAAACCGGCCACGAGTTTCTGGAAGAATGGACAGCGTGGCGCGACAATTGAACTTGAATGATCCAAACTTGGTAACGTCCAATGAACCCAGACAGGTAGCCAATTATGAGGTAAATTGTAACTGACTCCAAGCTATCCTAGAGGATTCAAAAAATTTATTACGCGAACGCCTTCTGGCCTTGGGAGAACGAGTCACCATGGTTCCAAGGTCCCCTCAACCTATTCAGGTCGAAAGGAGAGTTAGTTACACCGATTCCCCTTTTGGCCCCGCTATCACGAGAGTGGACATATCGCAAAAATACATGTTCCTAACATAGCAATGTACGAAGGGACCACAGATCCAGACCAACACATAGCCACCTTTAAGCAGGCAATGAACTTTATCACGGTTCCCTTTGACATGCAGGAAATCATGATGTGTCACTAGAACTCAACTTACATGATGCTAGATGTTGCATTGCAGAATAAAGATGTTTTTTCCCGACTAGATCCTCCTAAAAATGCTAAAGGTGAGACTATTGAACACATTATTGAAGAAGAGTGGAGTAAAGTTGAGATCCTTGTAAGGTTTTTGAAAGAATTTTATGATTTCACAAAGGATGTATCGACTTCTTCTTATGTTCGTGTTAATAATGTGTTCTTCTATATTGCTAATATTGTGGATTCCTTAAATGAGTGGATGGAAAATGATGATGCGGATTGTCGAAGAATGGCTTTTGATATGAAGTCGAAGTGTGATAAGTATTAGGACGACATCGAGAAGATGAATATGCTGATTTTTGTTGCTATTATTCTTGACTCAATCTTTAAGTTTTCTTTGGTGGAAACCGGGCTAGAAAGATTATAGAGGCATTATCACAAGAATTAGCCCAGAAGGTGAAGGCTTTTGCTGATAAATTGTTTGAGGAGTATAGAAAAAAGTATAGCCCTTCAGCTACTACTAATCAAGTTAGTGAATTTGATCGCTACTTGAATGAGTTGAAGTCAGATTGTGATCAGAGTGATATTTTAACATGGTGGAAACTCAATGAACTTAGATATCCTATTCTTGCACGCAGGGCTCATGATGTGTTAGTCATCGCAATCAGTACCTTCCCATGTGAGTTTGCCTTTAGTACGGGAGGATGCACTCTTGATCAATTTCGAAGCTCATTAACTCCTAAGGTAACCTTGTGTCCTTACTTTTAAATTATTTTAGTTATTAGTTATTTAAATTTATGTTTTGATCAATTTTACATTTTTATGTATGTATGAATAAGACAGTTCAAGGATTAATCTGTACACAAGACTGGCTTCGTGCAAGTGAAAGTTCATTTAATGTTGGATATGGAGTCAATGAAGATGAAGATGAAGATGAAGATGAAGATGAGATGGGAAATGAATAAGTGCTACAAAATGTTGAACAAGGTATTCTTTTTCATTTGTGCAATTTATTTTTATTAGATTGCATCCCACACAATATAGAGTTTCAAACCTTTGATTTTCTTAATGGTTATAGATGTGGAGAAAGATATCCTCTTAAGTACATTAACCATAGTGGATAAGGAACCAATTTATTTTTGAAATGAAAGTATGTGAATGTGCATTACAAATTTATGCTCACTTTTTTTAGTTTCTCATACAAATTTTTTCTTATTTCTACTAGATAGTAGATACTCAAAATTTTTCTCTTTGATAGTTTGATACTTTGATTGATTTTCACATTGATTGCTGGTTGATTTTGGTGGCTTTGTATTACGTTGCATGTCTTGATTCTTAACAACGGAAGGAGGTTGCTGGTCTTGATGCTTTTGGTGGTCCTCTATTACGTTGTTGTTTGCTTTTGCTCTCTTTGATTGGTTTTGTTATTTGGACTTTGGAGTCCCACTCCCAGTTATTGACTTATTGCTTTATTCGTTTTGTACTTTTGTTGTTTGGAGTTTCACTATCAGAGGGCAGAGCTAGATATTTACTATTTGAGTCATTTGAGATGCTGGTTTTTGTGATCAGATTTTTAATACTAATATTATCAAGTTTTTAATTTTTAAATGTTGATTGTTTTTGCTAACTTATAAAGGGTCTATACAGCTATACCAAACGGTCCAAAAGAGAGATTTTCCATTTGAGAAAACTATTATTTAAAGGCGGTATTTTTAAAAAAAAAATTGGTCCAAAACCGGTCCGGTCCAGGTCCGGACCGGTCCCCAATTTAAATTTTTCAGAAAATCGGTCCCGGTCCGGTTCTGGACCTATGCCCAGCCCTACTGGTTTGGTAATACTCTATATGTGCCCGCCTAAAATTTTCATTCCCACTTACCCCTTGGTAGTATTTCGTCTTTCGCTGTACTTGTTGACAAGTTTAGATTTAGGTTTACTAGTAGCTGACACAGTAAGAAGCGCTCCAGCGACCTGTATCGTCTGGCGGAAAAGCCTGGCGAATCCCTGAAGACGTTCTTAATAGGTATAATGAAGAATTGGTTACCATTGAAAGTGAATATTATACCATTCAAAAACCGTTTCAACTTATCAAATGTTGAAAGGGATTTACTTAACAACAAATAAATTTGTACTCAAGACCCCGCTGTATATAAGGAGGTGATAGAAATTTTATTCAAGTCTTAAAACCCTAAACTTGTAAGTGCACAAGACCAAGTAGATTGTGATAAATATTAGGGTGTCGTATCCGTAGGGAACAATAGATTAATCCTAAATTAAGAGTCTACGAACAGAATTGAATATAAGTTGAGAATTGGATTTTTGTAACTAAACTAAAACTAATAAATTTACAAGTGTAAACAATCATGAATAAAGAATTCTAGGGTAGTTGAATCCACCACTATTAATATAATTAATAATCTAGTTTGAGTGAAAATTATCGGTTTATTATGAGAATCCTAAACTACAAGTCATGATTACTCCAAGGATAAAGTATTATTGTGATTAATCTAGTGAAATAAACCATCTAACTAAAGCATGGCATATTCAATAAACAACCACAAATTCATGAAAGCACCATTGCACAACACCAAACCTTGAACTACAAGAACAAAGTTTGTAAATTTAACACCAACTCAAATCAATAATTGTTCTACAAGAATTATTATCAATCCAAATTGGGAATTAATTATAAATCCAACAATCTCAATAGTCATGCAATCATAAACCCAAATTAATTGTCAAACAAAACAGAATTATAAAATCATACTAATAGAGGTTCATCTAAACCCTAGAATGAAGAATCTGGCTACTTAATTATAATTGGAGAAGAGATCACCGAATTGATGAAAGCCATGGAAAATATGGAACAGAGGAGAAATCTAATCGCGTTGCTCTTCACTACGTGCGCCGCCCTCTTCTCTGCCAAACTCCCTTCCAGTATATCAAAACCCTCCTCCTCTTTAATTCAATCTTACGTAAAAATGTATCCCTCCCTAGTTGACTTTTCCACCCCTTTAATTAATGAATGTGGCCCATTACCAATTGCTAATCAAAGCCTGTATAAACAACATCCTCTTCCCTAAACATAATTCATAAAAGCCATTAATTAATAAACTACTACATAATTAGTAGGCTAATAAATAATTATAAGGGGGTTTAAATATATAAAATATAACACATATCAGGAGGTCAGGATCGTCCACGGGAAACAAGCTTAAGTTTGATTACTAAACTAGAAAGCAAAAAAGAAGGCAAAATAAAGCAAAGAACAAAGCAAAGCAACTAAACAAGCACACTAGAAGGGTCGATATCGACCTTGTCAAGGTCATTACCGAGGTATGAATTCAGCAGAAAAACTAAGTAAACAGCAAGAAGAAAGGGGAAAATTGCAGGTCGCTACCGTCCTGGGAAGGGTCGATATCGAGGTACCTGGGTTTGGATTTCGACTCAAAAATAAGGAAAAACTGTAGGATAGGGGTTCACCACAACACAATCATGCAATTTCAAATAATATTGATCATAAATATCATGCCTTTAACATAAAGTTATCAACTTTTGTTAAATTAATCAAGCTAATCAATCAATTTTCACAAATCAATTCACTTTATCTACTTGCTTTGTTCTAAATTTCTCAACTTTCGTCTCAAACTTTATCTCGTATTCAAATTCACAGCTTTCTCTTTCAATCAAGTTAAGAACATGAAATACTTCAATTTTTGTCAAAGCTTTTGCACAAAAAAGTAAAAGAATAGATAAAAGGCATTCAATTTATTCATCACATCATCATTCATGCACAATCATGTTGGATTTCTAACCCCAACCCTAGAAAAGGAGACTACTCACTCATGATTGGAGAAAAACAAGCAAAGAGGTTAAGTGGAAACATGATTTGAATTAAAACTAAAGGCTTACTTGAATTAAAACTTCAAACTTGTCTTAGAACACACCTAGAACACAAGAAAATCTCCCACAATCTTCTTCCTTGTGCTCCAAGCAACACTTGTCTTCTAGAAAACCAAACTAACGTGTAAAATAAACCCTAGGAGGCATCCCAACCTAACGAGAGAGAGAGTAGATTGTGTCTAAACAAGAGTATTTATACTAGAACATCCCTCTTAAAAAGTTTCCATAAAATCAAAACCTACTAAAGATAAAATATTGCTGAATAAATGCATTTAATGAGCCTTTTATCTTGACCGGCTGGGCTGAATGCCTCGGTATCGAGGTTGGTCTTTGCGCTTGTTCTCTTGTTTCCTCCTTCTTCCTTTGGATTTTGTCGGGGTTTCTTTCATAACTTTCTTCTTTCCTTCTTACTAGCTAGAACCTCTCTTCTAATGTCCTTGAATGCATCCAAATCCGCCTCAAAACCTACACAAAAACACACAAATAGCATAGTTTCCATACTTTTCACAAAATATGTAAACTATACTAGAAAGACACAAAACACTCACAAAAACACAACTAATCTAGACTAAAAGACCTAGAAAAACTTACTAAAACTCTGTTAAAAACACGGACATCAAAATACCCCATACTTAAGCTTGCTTTTCCTCAAGCAATCACCAAACATAGATCAAAATGATCAACACAATCTATCAGGCGCCCTTATCAAAAAGCAACTTCAACACAAACGAATTTTTAGACAAGTGACTTTTAACGTCATCACATATATATGAGCAACTAATAGACACAAGCAATCACAATCCAACCTCACAAGGGATATGTGTTTCACTCAACTCTCATGTGTTTAGGCTTATAAGTACAACTCTCAACTCAATCAAACATGCAAAAACTCATACAAATGGTAACTTATATCACCAATCTCTCTAACAAAGATTGTCAAAACAAGTAAAATCATCAAGAGAACTTAGGCTCAATGGAAAACTTCATAGAAGTTTCCATTCGACCGGGTTGTAATGGGGCTTGGTAATGATAATAGGGAGTGGAAATATTTTGGTTTGTGGTGCTAAAAATCCGGAAATAGGGACTCCTAAACTCTCAACACAACTTCACCAACACTCTCAAAAGAATATACCAAACTCTCTAAACATTAAAGCTCAACTCACTTTCATCAACCCAAATTCATCCTAGAAAGTCTCATACACACATACAAAAGAATCCTTGGCTTTTTCTTTTCTTTGCTTGCATTTATTCACTTTTTTTCTTCTCCTCCCTTTTTTCAGAATTTTCAATGAATTTCTGATTTTTTTTTCTTTTTTTTTGAAGGAGGAGGAGTGAGGTCGGTACCGAGGCTGCAGTTTCATTCTTTTCTTACTTGTGCATTCTTTCTTTAAACCAATAATCCTTTCTTTACAACTTCTTTGAATCAATGAGACTTCCATTCTACCCATCCCAACCCTTCTTATTGAACTAACATACAAACTCACAAAACAAAACCAACCAACTAAGTCCTAATCCCCGGATATGGTCAAGCTTATATCGGCTAGGAAAATAATTTTGTGGAGCTTTACAAAAATAGGCTTTAAGGCACAAAGAAATTGGCTTCAAAAAGAGGGATAATATAAGGGTGGATAAGGATTAAATAAGGCATATGAAAAATAAGCTCTCCATCATATGATTTCACAAGTAATGAACTAAAATCTTGTATAGGCTTTGAGAAATAGATAACCATCACAATTGCAAGAGATAATATACACATAAGAGAGTAAATTACACAAGAAAGAGAAGAGATATTTTTTATGTTCTCCCTATAAGGCGAAAATTAACTCACAAGGTAGATCATTTTGTTGGATTGCAATTAAACTCATGCTAAAAGTCATACATGCTTAGTTTCATCACAAGCTAAAAATTTCACACAAAACAATTTTATTGTAGACTCGGGCTAAACCATCAAGACATGATAAATGGATTTACATGATAATGCATGCAATTACCATCCTAGAACCATAAGACACGGGTACTTATCAATCCTGAAAATCTTTTTGTATTTTTCTCAAATTTTTCAATTTTTTTTAAAGAAAGCAAAGAAACTAAAACCAACTTAAACATCAAAGTAAGACATAAAATACACAAAAACACACACAAAACATAAAGGCACACACAAGAGTTTTCTTTTCCCTCCCTACCCCATACTTAAACCTAACAGTGTCCCCACTATAAGGACAAAAGCGAGGTAAAACCAAAGAAGTAGGGAAAACAAAATGAACTTACAAGATTAATTATAGAGGCGGTCTTAAAAACATCCTTTGAACACTTGAAAGAGAGGGGGAATCACTGATAATCCGGTGGTGATGGAGGATGAAAGTGCCTCTCCATCGCAGTCATGAACTCACAAGTCTCCATCCAACCTTGATCAGACTCTGCCCAACGGTCCTTGTTCCCTTTCCAATGCTGCTCATCTATTCCTTCTGCTGAGATATTCCTTCCTCGGTACCGACCCTTTGGGGGTCGTTACCGACCTCAGCATCATGCATTACTTCATCTCGTTCAAACCGGGAAGCCTTTGTCCTTCATGATAACTCGACCTTGTGGCCCGGAGAAAAAGGGTAAGGTCGAGAAGTCCAAGCCGAGTACCACTTTGGAAGGTACAAAAGTTCAAGCTTGGTCGTGGTTACCATGACTTGTTGGACTTCCACCGTCGTTTTAAGCACGCCATCAATGGTTTTAAGAATACCCGAAGACTTCCAATAAGAGGTGTCAAGAAACTAAGGGGGTTGCCCCACCTTGTATTTGGAAAGATCAATCCTACACCTCATAGCTAGACGAGTGACAATGCCTCCCACATAAATTTCCTCCGATCTTGCCCGGATGGATAGAACGTGCTTGAGCCACTCGACACCTAAATTCATGGGTGGTGGATCCTTAAATAGAATAGTACGGAGGGATGCCACCTCTTTCTTTGTTGGTCTTGTTGGTTCCGCCTTTGCCCAAATGATACTTGCTAAGATCCGCAAGATGATGAATAAAATAGGGTTGACAATCTCCTTAGGAGGAACTGTTGCACCACCGGCCAAAGTCATCCGGGGCCTTGTACCCATGGTCGGAATTAGGGAACCGAAGTATGCAGTTGACGTCTGCTAGCTTGAGGGAGTAAGGTTGATTAGCAAGCCGAAATTGAACTCCTCCTGGCCTTTCGGGGTTTTTTAGGTGAGAGCTTGAGAGTGTGATGAACTCTGATGTGAGGGCCGGGAAATGTGGCTCATCGGTGGTTAAGAGATGGAAGGCACCAATATGAAGAAAAGCTTGCTTTACTTCCTCATATATGCCAAGTGTCCAGGAATGGGACTGGGAAAACCACCTCGTTTTGTGACGCTTGGCCATCAAATCATTGAATGTTTGCTCCTCCCAATCACTATGGAGCTCGAGCACAAAGTCTGGAGGAGGGCTAGGCTTCCTTGGCCTCTTGCTTGACTTCTTGTTTGAGCGGCTTGAGCTAGCCATTTAAATCCTGCATTTTCAAAAATTCCCAAGGTAATGCTCCAGACAAAATACAAACCAAAGTAACCCCATACTTGAATTGAAAGCATACGCTAAAAATCACTCAATTTCAGCTAATTGCATGCCATATAGATAGGAAAACAAAGAAAATATGCATAATTAATCAAAAGTTAATTAAATAAGCATAAAAGAGACAAGATACATCCTAGAATATACCCACATGCACATGAAAATAAAGGAACCGACAATCTGCATGGGTCGATACCGACCTTGCCGCAATTCAGAATTTGGCATGGGCCGAACTTTTCGGATTTTGGCCAACAATCTTTCGTGAAAGGCATCAATTTCAGCACAAGTGATATCAATTCAAAGAATTCCAAGCATCATAAACCCCATAATTGTCCAAAATCATCCAAAAATTATGCCAAATAGCAAAAAACATGGTGTAGATCTAGAAAACTCAAGAACAATTAAGTGCATGCTTAAAAAACGAAATTAGTTCAATCTTAAGCATGGAAGAACATCATTCATCAATAATCAACACAAACTCAAGGCAAAGAGGCAAAAATTCGTGCTCAAGAACTTCAACCTAGATCTAGATCTAAATATGCAAAAATCAACAAAAAATCCCCATTGAACTCAAGAAATCCACCATTAAAGAAAAAGGTTTGAGAACTCATACCTTAGATCCAAAAATAGAATGAGAATTAGAAGAAGTTTGGATCGGTAATGAGGGAGTTTGGTTTGGTAACGAACAAGAGGGGTTTGTTGTTCATTAACAGGATGGGGCTCCCGTTTTTGCTGCGTGGATCGAGCGTGTGCAGGCGGTGCACATGCGGCGGATCTGGGCGATTGTGGAGTATCAACGGCGGTGGTGAGAGGGTGTGAGAGGGTTATGGTGAGGGGATCATCGGTGAGAGGTGTGAGGAAGGAGGGTCGGTTTTCGTGTGGGAGGAAGGAAGTAGGGTTTGTGTGGGGCATTTTAAAAAAATAAGAAGGAAATTAAAATAAGAGCACTTACCTGATGTGGATCCGAATCAAATTTCGGATTACATTTGCAAGGGTTAGTAATGACCCGTTTTTGGCCTCAATTTTCTCCTATTTCACTTATTAAAAGCATTTTATTCCGAAAATAAAAAATCTATCCTAAAAAAAGTCAAAAAAAAGCTAGCAAAAAGATCCAGGAAAAATAAACTAAAAGCGGGTTGCCTCCCGTAAGCGCTATTTTTAACGTCGTTAGCCTGACGAACTTACCTTGGCTAGTCCGACGATGTAAGAGCCCAAGTGGTTCTAATTTCCTCCTCTGGATCGGCTTGCTCATAAAACTTCTTCAACCTGTGTCCATTGACTTTGAAGATGGCTCCATTGTTATCGACTAAATCCACCGCTCCATGAGGGTATATGTGGTGAACCACAAATGGCCCACTCCATCTTGATCTTAGCTTCCCTAGGAATAAGCGGAGTCTAGAATTAAACAGAAGTACCTTGTCACCAACTTCATAAGTTTTGGGCACTAATTTCTGGTCATCCCATCGCGTTGTACGCTATTTGTAAATCTCAGCGTTCTCATACGACTTTAGCCTCAGCTCCTCTAGTGCTTGCAAATCCTTGAATCGCTTTGCTCTGGCCTTGTCGAAGTCCATATTGAGATCTTTGAGATCCCATAATGCCTTGTGCTCCATCTCAACAGGCAAATGGCACGCCTTACCATACACTAGGTTGTAGGGAGTGGTTCGTAGAGGTGTCTTGTACGCTGTTCTATAAACCCATAGAGCGTCGTCTAGCTTGGATGACCAATCCTTCCTTGAGCGGGAGACCGTCTTTTCCAAGATGCTTTTAATTTGCTTGTTTGAAACATCAACTTGGCCACTAGTTTGGGGATGATATGGTGTTGCCACCCGATGTGATACCCCATACCTAGCCAAAAGTGCTTCAAAACTCCGCTCTATAAAGTGTGACCTGCCATCACTAATGAGGACTCTCGGTACTCCAAACTTGGGAAAAATGTTAGTCTTAATAAACTTTTCCACGGTTTTAGCATCATTAGTCTTTGTAGAAATGGCCTCCACCCACTTAGAGACATAATCAACCGCAACAAGGATATACTTATAGGGGCCCGATGAAGGGAAAGGTCCCATAAAGTCTATGCCCCACATGTCGAATAGCTCAACTTCTAGTATCCCTGTGGGATAATTGTTCGGCCTTTCATAATTAGTAGAAGGATTTCTGTATTGTCCTCTCATATAATTCATTTCAGCATATGTCTCAACGGCTCTTACCTACTCAATGTTAGTGTAAGAAGAAGTAGTATGGGCCTCAGAACCACATTCAAGACATTATGGAGAGGTTTTTAGAAAACTTACCTGTTTTGTCAAACGGTTGACCTCATCACGTAAGAATTGATTTTGAACGTCAGGATCAACTTTGTCTTTGTTTGGAACATAGAACCATTTTTGAGGCTAGGGTGGCTGATGGGTCCTATTCATGGCATCATAATTGGTCAATTTGTCCAGTAATTCCCATGCAACATCAGGCTCCATCTATATAAAACCGCAAACAGTATGCAAGTTGATGCGGTTCTTTGTCTCAACGTTTATACCCTGAAAGAATATCTCTTGCAGAACATATGGCGGTTGTCCATGGGTGGGGCATTGCCTCAATATCTCCTTGAATCGCTCACATGTCTCTACAAATATCTCGTTAGGCAGCTGGTGATAAGAAGTAATACGCTTCCTTAACTTCGTAGTGTTGGCAGGAGGGAAGAACTTAGTCATGAACAAGTCATGCAAGGTTCTCCACGTCCTTACCGATCTAGGATGTAAGCTTTCTAGCCAACTCAGGGTCTTACCTGCAAGAGACCATTTAAAATCTTTTAGTTGGACATATTCTAAAGAAACACCATCAGCAGCAATGGTGTCACATAAATCAACAAAAATCCGAATATGCTCCATAGGACACTCAGTAGGTTTTCCCTCAAACTGAGCCCTTTTAATTAAGGATATAAACTGACATTTAATCTGAAAAGCCCTTTCTATCTCGGGAAGCACTATTACTGATTCTGGCACCCTCAGTTTTGGATGCATATATTGTTTCGCATTCCTCAGGATAGCGTTCAATTGCTCTTGTAAACGAGTATTGTTTACTCGTTCATGTTCAGCGTTTACTCGTTCACGTTCAGCAGCAACAGCGTCTCGATCAACTTGTAACGCCTCCATCTGCCTATGGAAGTCGTTCATCTGCTCGGCCATCTCCTCAGTTGTAGCGGCCATCGTACGGTTTTCTCGTCTCTTGCGATGAAGGACACGTTCAGGCTCAGAGAAATAATCAGAATGATCTAATGCAAGCCTACATCTTCCGTCTTGCATAAGATGAGAAAACAACCAAAACAAAACAAATTCGAAACAAAAACGGGGTCGGGCTATTCCCAAACCCATAAGTAATCAAACAAGCATTGTTGGTTCCCCGGCAACGACGCCAATTTTTTGAAAGGGATTTACTTAACAACAAACAAATTTCTAGTCAAGACCCCACTATGTATAGGGAGGTTAGGATCGTCCACGGGAAGCAAGGTTATGTTTGATTACTAAACTAGAAAGAAAAAGTGAAGGCAAAACAAAGCAAAGAACAATGCAAAACAACTAAACAAGCACACTAGAAGGGGTCGATATCGACCTTGTCAGGGTCGTTACTGAGGTATGAATTCAATAGAAAAACTAAGTAAACAACAAGAAGAAAGGGGAAAATTGCAGGTCGGTACCAACTTGGGCAGGGTCGATATCGAGGGACCTCGGTTTTGATTTCGACTCAAAAATAACAAAAAATCTAGGATAGGGGTTCACCACAACACAATCATGCATTTTCAAATAATATAGATCATAAATATCATGCCTTTAACATAAAGTTATCAACTTTTGTTGAATTAATCAAGCAAATCAATCAATTTTCACAAATGAATTCGCTTTTTCTACTTGCTTTGATCTAAAGTTCTCAAACTTTATCTCGTATTCAAATTCACAACTTTCTCTTTCAATCAAGTTAAGAACATGAAATACTTCAACTTTCGTCAAAGCTTTTGCACAAACAAGTAAAAGAATAGATAAAAGGCATACAATTCATTCATCACATCATCATTCATGCACAATCATGTTGGGTTTCTAACCCCAACCCCAGAAAAGGAGACTACTCACTCATGATTGGCGAAAAACAAGCAAAGAGGTTAAGAGGAAACATGATTTGAATTAAAACTAAAGGCTTACTTGAATTAAAACTTCAAACTTGTCTTTGAACACAACTAGAACACAAGAAAATCTCCCACAATCTTCTTCCTTGTGCTCCAGGCAACACTTGTCTTCTAGAAAACCAAACTAACGTGTAAAATAAACCCTAGAGGGCGTCCCAACCGAACGAGAGAGAGAGTAGATTGTGTCTAAACAAGAGTATTTATACTAGAACATCCCTATTAAAAGGTTTCCATAAAAGCAAAACCTACTAAATATAAAAGATTGCAGAATAAATGCATTTAATGAGCCTTTTATCTTGACCGGCTGGGCTGAATGCCTCGGTATCGACCCCTAGAGGGTCGATATCGAGGTTGATCTTTGCACTTGTTCTCTTGTTTCCTCCTTTTTCCTTTGGATTTGGCGGGGGTTTCTTCATAACTTTATTCTTCCCTTCTTCCTAGATTGATCCTCTCTTCTAATGTCCTTGAATGTATCCAAATCCGCCTTAAAACCTAAACAAAAACACACAAATATCGTATTTCCATACTTTTCACAAAATGTGTAAACTACACTAGAAAGACACAAAACAGTAACAAAAACACAACTAATCGAGACTAAAAGACCTAGAAAAACGTACTAAAACTATGCTAAAAACACGGACATCATCAAACCCGGCAACGACGCCAATTTGATAATGGTAATTTCGCCGTTCATATCACGACTATGCAAAAGAATCCAAACTAACTTAAAACCGTAGTCTTTAGGAAGTCCGGGTCAAATCCACAAGGAGAGAGATTTATCGTTTTGTATGAGTTTCGTGTTAAACCAAGTAACAAGAGGGCTTTGTATTGCAAAAGAATCTAAACAAGCAAGAACTAACAAATTAACAAATTTGTGAATAACAATATTTTGGAAGATAGCTTAGGCAAAAAAATATCCACAATCGTGTGACAAGTTGATCATTGATTTCACCTCCATATCACATGCAATGGATATTCCAATTCCTTTTCAATTCTAACTAACAGAACAACAAGATACTATTAGTTCTAACTAATTAAACAGCCATGAAACCATTAATGATATAATTCTTTATTCTTTTGCCTAGATGTCTTTAAAGACTAGCACAATAAGATACTAGTACGATGCAGTTGATACTTCAATCTAGAGATGCTCAACCAGTAACACTCTAGATCTAGCAATAGATCCAATAACAACATACTCGTGTTGATCAAGCTAGAAACTGTTGAAATAAATTATAAACATTCAAGCAAGGGTAAGATTAAACCCAAGCCATTGATAAGGAATTAGAAATCTCACAACTTTATTCAAAACGATGCTTCAATTGTCTGACTAAGAAAAGATGCTTAGTTCTCCATAGAAAATATGAAAAACCTAGAATTAAAAGTATGAGAATGAGAATGAGATGAGAGGTGCAACTCTCTAAAACCTAATATAATAAACTAGGTCTAGAAGTATCTCCAAAAATACAATATATCAGAATAAAGCTGATAGAGAAAGAACCAATCAGAAAATAACATGTGGCGCATAAAAGGAACATGTGGTGTCAGGGGCGGCGGATGCTACCAGCAACTCGGTTCAGAAATCAGGTGACACTTCGTGGGCTTTTTTGACTCCCTTCGAGTTGGAATTTGGACTCTGAGTACAAACATGAATTGTAGGTCTTTGAATTAGCTTTCCAATGATAATAAAGTTAACCCCATCTGACTACTATAGATCCCGAACGAACCTTCACAAGAAAGAGTTTCGAACCAACAACTCCAATGGATGGCTCGAATTTAAGCGTTATTTTCCCGTTTCCATTGCTTTCACACTTCTTCACTTTAAGGCCTGTAACTCCTAGACACTACAGAAACTAACTAAAACTACCTAAAAACAAAGCAAACGAAACGTATACATGTATCCTAAACACTAACTATATGCAGGCTATCATCGAGTTACTTCACAGGGGACATATCAAAGACCTCATATCGGAATGAGCAAGGCAGCAAATGCATCGCAACAAGGGGAAAACAAGCCCACCTCTTCCTCTGAAGCACACAAGTGTTATCAATGTAATTACAAGGGGATCCAAAGTTTGTGGAGTAACATATTCTTCCGCCAACAGAATTTCAAGGAGCAGTAGGATTGAGGAGCCAAGAATCACGATCCGAAAAGGCCATGACATGATGCCCATTACCTTTGACGACATAGAAGAGGACGAGATTCACCATGATTGTTTGATTATTTCTTTGACAATTGCTAATTTCCTTGTTAAACATGTATTAATTGACAATGGAAGTTCAACTAACTTGTTAATGTTAAATGCTCTATTCAGCGTAGGGTTCGGACTTAATGACATCGTAAAAAAATCCACAACATTGGTAGGGTTCAGTGGTGAATCATAGAACACATTGGCAGAAATTGTCCTACCCACCATCATGCGCGGGGTCAGCTATGAAGTAAAATTCCTAATGCTTGATTATCCTTCTCCTTTTAATGTTATATTGGGCAGACCTTGGATCCATGGGATGAAAGTAATTCCCTTAACATACCACAAATGTGTCAAATTCCCTTCTCCATGGGGCATTCAAGAAATCAAAGGCGAACAAAAGATAGCACGGGAATGTTACTCTGTTACCATGAAAGCAACCACCTCGAGCACTCCGAAGTCACCCCTTGAGAAGATGTCGACAACATAGCAGTTACAAGATTGTAAGATGTCGACTTACTATATGAAACTCGAAAATCTAGAGTTGGTAGACGTTGATTTGGATCCTAAGAACCCAATAAGAAAAGTCCGAGTAGGAGCAAACTTAACACCAAAGTTGTGAGAACAACTAGTCGGTTTCGTATAGTCCTATTTCGATTGCTATGCATGGTGAAACAAGGACATCGTCAGAATGAGCCTTGACATAATTATTCATCCACTCAATTTTTATGCCAAGATACCACCGGTTAAACAAAAAAGACGTAAGTTCGCTCCAAAATGTAATCAAGTAATAATCGAAGAGGTAAATTTTTTCTTGAGTTTTAAAAAAATAAGAGAAGTAAAATACCCTAACTGATTAGCAATTGTGGTTGTTGTAAAGAAAAAGAATGGGAAGTGGCGTGTTTCCGTTGACTTTACTAACCTAAACAAAGCTTGTAGCAAAGGCCCATTCCATCTACCTCATATTGATTCTATGGTAGATGCAACGGCGGGACACGAGTCGTTAACTTTCGTGGATGCATTCAATGGATATCACCAAATACTGATGCATCCCGATGACCAAGAAAAAATGGCATTCGTGAGAAACCAAGGAATGTATTGTTATAGAGTTATGTCGTTCGGACTTAAAAACGCAGGTGCTACTTATGAGAGATTAGTTAATAAGATGTTTCAGGAGATATTGGGGGATACCATGGAGGTGTACATCGATGACATGGTCGTCAAAATCAGTGAAAATTGAAGACTATATTCACCATTTGGAACTTGAACCCGACAAAATGCTCCTTCGGTGTCACTTCGAGGAAATTTCTCGGCTACATCATAACATAGAGAGGGATCGAGGCCAGTCTGGTACAGATTAAAGTCACTTGAGAAGTTGATCCCATCTTCTTTTTCACGAATTTCTTTGGCGCTCCTACCCTCAACTTGATTTGCCTTAGCCACATTTTCTTGATTGGGTGCAACCTCGGGTATAGCTTCCCGCACCATTTGTTGAATCATGGTTCAGAAAGCTACCATAGTGGTGTCATTAAAAACAATCACTAGATTTGGTATCAGGACACGGTTATCTCCTGGTAGACCTCTTACTTCGGATTGGCCCTCATCATCCCCACCCTAAGCTTGGGCATTATTTTGGTTGTTCTTATAGATATTCCCTCACATGGTAACCATCTGAATAGGTGAACAAAAATGTTTTCCCAATAATTAACATTTGTGTAAGGTAGAGGAGAGACACACTTTAAAAAAGAAAGTTATATTCCAGTAGAATATTAAGATGATTCAAGTTACAACATGAAAACATTACAACTAACCTGACTATTCTAAGATATAAACTGAATAGTCGAGTGAAGTGGACATCCTAGAGTTACAGACTTTAGAAGGTAACACAAAACAGATCTTAGGTCTAGGGTATGCCTAAAAGACAAAAGTTGTCCAACAACTCCTCATCGAACAAGCTTTCATCGAGGGCTCCTCCCTCGTGGTCCAACAATAAATTGTCTTGCTCGATGTGTCGACATGTTGTGGTTATATAGCTACGGTTGACGACAAGCTGATTACGAAGTTGGACGCACTCATCTTGGTAAGACATCTAGGGTTGAGCATGGATCAGTTCAAACTGAAATTTTATGCCAAACCGAAACCGATATCATTTCGTTCAGTTTTCCATTTAAGAATTCTCCAAATTTCGGTTTCGGTTCGATTTCGGTTAAATTTCAGTTCAGTTCAAATTTTCCATACAATAACCTTCTATCTATATAAAACCGACAAAAACCAAAACTGAACCAAATTGGTTCGGTTTGGTTTTCGATTCATGTTGTAAGGGTTTCTTGATCAACCAAACAAGCAAATAAATTTATAGATCAAAACCCTCCTAAGTATAGCAAAGTCAGGTTCGTCCATGTGAGAGAGTCAGTTCAAAACCTGGTTATCTTAGGGCGAAACAATATCAAGAAAGAGATGATTTGTATTCAAGAGGTAAAAGGTTCTAAGGTTTAAGGATCACGACCACAAAAATTATGCATGCAAACAACAATGAATCACAAAGATCTTTCTTTTATCACATAAAGATGTTAGCTATCGTCAACCATGCAAGCAAACCAATTAACTTTCGTTAAATCAATCAACTTTTCTACTTGTCTCAAACTTAAATTAGGATTAACAAACTTTTGTTTCAAAATCTAATCAACTATTCTAATTTACAATTATCTATTTCGATTAAACTATAAACGAGAAATTGCTTATCTTTCAACAATGGTTAAACACAAAGAGATAGATTATGGAAAAAAGAGAATTTCATATCATGATTCAAAGGAAAGCACACACAACCATTGTTGGGGTAACCCCAATCTTAGAACGAAGAGAACTACTGACACATATTCATGGTAAACAACGAATTGAATTAAAATGAAACATACCCATTCATCCAAAAGCAATCGTGTTCTTCCTACAAAACTTGCATCCTTTTCTCCAAACTAACATGTAAGAATTGCGTCCTCTAGAAAAGCCTCCTCTTAACTAAAGCTAAAACTAGGGTTTTATACTAACAACTAACACACATCCCTAAGGAAATAAAATCTCAGAAGATCTGTCTCCAAGGAAACTATCTTAAAATAAAAAGACATGGGATATTGTTTAAAGCGAAACCGACTTTAGTGGACTGCTACCGCCATGGGTGACCCTCGGTAACGACCCACGTCAAAGTCGGTAGGGTTTCCTAGCACCTTTCATTGCTTCCTTCTTTTAGTCATAGCCTCGTTAACGATCCCCTCCCGCTTGGTAGACGTCTCGTTATTGATGCATCTCCCTCGTTATGTGGGTCGTTAACGGTTGTTTTCCTCTCGATTCTTCCTCTGATCGACTCCTCTGGGTTGGCAATGTGTCTCCAGACTTCAAATAGGCTCGAATGTACCTCACCTTTCATTCCTTTCACCTCGTTCCGCCTCCATTCTCTTCGTGCTTCTCCTTAGGTTTCCTCCACTCCTTGTAATGCTGCAGAACAGCTCCAAAAACCTACAAAACACCACCAAAGCTTTTGTAGACTCCATATCTTTTAAAAAATACGAAAACCTACACAAACGACTCTACCCACACACAAAAACTAAAGAAAACGACTCAAACTAACTCAGTTAAACCATAAAAAAATATGAATAAAAAGCTGACATCAAAACACCCCATGCTTAGACTTGCTTGTCCTCAAGCAATAACCAACACCTACAACATATCCTCCAAGTCTTCACCCTTGTCAAAAAGCAACATCATAGCACAAGTAGAATAAATAGGCAAGTGAACTTAATGTCATCACACATATATGAGAAATCCTAAGCAAAAACAACCATAATCCAACCACACAAGGAGATATGTGTTTCTCTCAACTCTCAATGTGTTTAGGCCTTGAATAACAACTCTAAACTAAATCCTTAATGCAAAAATCTACATAATAATTGTTACTTATATCACTAATCTCTCCACTGTAGATGTCAACACTCATGAAATAATCAGGAGAACTTAGGCTCAATGGAAGACTTCAAAGAAGACTCCATTCGGGCGGGTTGTAATGAGGCTTGGTATACACGTAAAGGCATGGAATTATTTAGGCCAAGTGGTGCTAAAATTCGGGAATTAGACTCCTAAACATAACTCAACCATAACTCTCTCAAAATACATCCAAACTAACTCATCATGAAGAACAAATTCCATTCTTTAAACCTCAAAAATATCCCAACATGTCTCGCATAATAAAAACAAGGCAAATTTGGCTCTTGCACACACTTTTCTTTTTTCGCTTCTTTTTCTCGTTTTTTTTATCAATAATAGGAGCATTTATTAAGGATCCAAAAATCCTTTTACATAATATGAACGACGAGATCAACAATACCCCACACTTGAACCAAACAATATCTCACTCTACAATCATCAAAATTACCAACACAAAATCCTAATTCCCGGATAGGGGGTCAGGCTCATATCGCCTAGGGAATGATTTTTGTGGAGCTTACAATAAAAAGGCTTCAGGCTCATATTCGTTTCAAAAGAAGGATAATGCATAGGGTAGGTAAAGAGAGGATTAAAGAAGGCTTAAAAGAATATAAGTTCTCTATCATTTGATTTCACATTCAATTAACTAAACACATTCAATTAACTAATATCTCATATTTGGTTTCAAGAAATAGATAACCATATCAATGTCAAGAGATAATATGCATAAGGAGAGTAAATCACACAAGAAAAGCAGGGGGATTTTTATGTTCTCCCTATAAGGCCAAAAATAACTCACTATGTAGTAATTTTTGTTGGATTTTAATCACTTATACCTAATATCATATGTGCTCAATTTCATCACAAGCTAAATTTCATATCAAAAATAATTAAAACAGACTTAGGCTAAACTTTCCAAACATGCCATAGGAATTACATGATCAAGTTAGTCAAAGCATCATAATAAGACATCTAAGTGAAGCATAATCCATCCAAAAACACAAAGAAAGACAAAAACACAAACAAAGAGTTTCCTTTTTCTCCCCACCCCCTACTTAAACATCACAATGTCCTCACTGAAAAACACAAAATAAAGGGAGAAGAAAAAGGAACTCACAAAACAATCTGAAGCTGCCGGAGTCATAGATCACTGTGGTGGAGGTGGAGGATAGAATAGATAGTCAAAATTTCCGCACATGGTCGTTAACGACCCAAGGGGGGGTCGTTATAGACTCGCTTTCTGTTTGTCGTTTTCTCCTCCGCATTAGCTTTCGGTACGAACTCTTCCCAATCGTTTTCTTCTCCTTTAGCTCGTCTGAATCGACTGTAGGTACCTGGTTTACTCATGAAAAGATCCATCCCTACTACTCTAACTAACCTAAAATAAAAACCAAAAGAAAACTAACTAACTAGGGCGGGTTGCCTCCCGTAAGAGATACTTTTAATTTCAAAAGCTTGATGTGACTTACCTTAGCTTAATCTAGGAGCGGCTTATGTTTTGGAGTACGCTCATATGAATGATAATGGGATCCTCCTGCTCCATCTTAAGAATTTCCCCAAGGCAATTAACATCCTCAATAACAAGAAACTCATTACTCGCTGCCAACAGGGTCGTTAACGATCCATGGGGTCGGTAGACACCTCGTTAATGGGTCTACAATCGCGTCTAGCATCCATCCTCAGAGGAGGTGTCGTTAACGATCCAGTTGGGTCGTTAGAGCCCTCGTTAACAGTTCTTCCGTCGATCCTGCTTTCCTCTAGTGTATGGGTCGTTACTGACCCTAAGGGGTCTGTAGGGACCTCGATAATGTTCTCTGCTACCTCATTCAGCAAGAGGTGCTCATCCAGGCTGGTATAGAGTATCTTGACCTCCGCGTCTTTGGTCGCCTCCATGGTGGGGTTGAAACGGAACTCAACCATCTCATCCCCAATCTCAAAGGTTAGGAGTCCCTTCCTAACATCGATTTTCACACCGGGTGTGGCTAGGAATGGCCTACCAAGAATGACAAGCACCGTTGGATCCTCCGGCATCTCCATGACAATGAAATCATTGGGGACAAAGAACTTACCCACTTGGACTAGAAAATCATCAACAACTCTATTTGACTTCACACTAGATCCATATGCCATATAAAGCCTTGAAACGATAAGCACCAATACCAATAGTGATAGCGAACTTACCTGGATCACCCAGCTTTTCAGGGAGCTCCGAGGAACGGACCTCATCAGTCAACTTTGACATTGATCGCTTCCTAGATAAGATCTCCTTCAAAAATTTAGTATAAGCAGGCATTTTGCTTAAGGCTTAGCGAAAGGAATAGTAATTTTTAAGCTCTGAAGCACCTTCACAAAATCGCCCAAACTTTCCTTTCATGGAGTCTTTGGCTTTCTTAAAAGGGAAAGGAAGTGTGTTTGTCAGATTCGGAGCCAAAATGGGCCCGAATCATGGCTCAACCGACTTGATAGGAGATTCCGTCGATATTGGCTTAGGGTCGGTAACAATCTTGTCAGGTTCGGTAACGACCATAACAGGGTCAGTAGAAGCCTCGAAAGGAATAGAAGTATGGTTAGAAGACTTACTTGACGGGGGAGTCTCGGTAACGACCTTAGGGAGGTCGGTAACGACGTCGACAAGACCATGTTCGTCCTCTCTTTGCTCCATTTCTTTGGGCACTGCTCGAACGAGCATCTGCTTTCTACTTCTCAAGTGAATGACTGCTATTTGGTCCCTAGGGTTTTCATCGAGGCGGCCAAATAATTGCCCTTGGGGTCTTGCAATTTATGCAGCGAGATTGCCAAGTTGGGAATTGACATTCTTCTTCCATGATTAAAGCTCACCAAACCGTGTTTGAACATCTTTCTTCGGGGTATTTAGATCAGCTCGGACTCTATCAATCTTGTTGTTGACTCCATTAATCCCTTCTTGGAGCCCATGTACCAATGATGGTGGCTATTGATAGCTAGGAGGTCAATAAGGAGGAACCCTTTACTCTTGTTGAGGAGGTTGACTTCCTTGTCCTTGTGCATAATTACCCTAAGTGGGATGAGCATTGTTTTTCCCCGCATAAGCATTATTTTTGGTTCCTATAGGGACCTCTCATGAAATTTGCTTCCTTATATGCCTTAGCAGCACGAACCTGTTGCAAGTTAGTGCAGGAAGAAGTAGTATGGGCTTGAGACCCGCATTCTTGACAAGGATGAGAAGATTTGAAAAAACTTACCATGTTTTTCAGCCAAGTTATGGTTCATAGAGTTTCCTTCCTTGTGGTTTAGCTTGTTAGGTACCATATATGGCGTCATAGTTAGTCATCTTGTCTAACAAGGCCCATGCCTCATCAAGGTCCATCTCAATAAACCCACAATCAGTATGTAGGTTTATGCGATCCATTGTTGCAGCATTGATACCTTGGAAGAAGATCTCTTGCAGCACATAAGATGGTTTCCCATGAGTGGGACACTATCGCACAAGCTCCTTGAATCTCTACCACTTCTCCACAAAAGTCTCACCAGGCAATTGGTGTAAGAAGTAATGCGCTTCTTGAGCTCCGTTGACTTTGCAGGTGGAAAGAACTTAGTCATGAACAAGTCATGAAGAGTTCTCCATGTAGTGACAGATTTCGGAGGCAAGCACTCAAGCCAACTCAACGCTTTTCCTGCAAGGGACCATTTAAAAGCCTTCAAGAGCACATATTCTAGTGACACATCATCATCAGCAATAGTATCACATAAATCAGTTATGTTCTTAACATGTTCCATAGGGCATTCAGTAGGTTTCCCCTCAAATAGATCTCGCTTAATTAAGGATATAAATTGAGATTTGATCTCAAAGGCTCGATCAATATCAGGGAGCACTATCGCCGATTCTGGCACCCTCAATTCCGAGTGCATATATTGTTTTGCATTACTTGGGATAGCAGTTGCTCCTGAAGACGAGTAGTGACCTCTCCCTTTCGTCGCACATAACCGGCTTCAGCATCTCTAGCCCTTAAGGCTTTTCAACATTGTTTCGTTGCATCTCTTCTATTTGCAAGCGGAGGTCCGCCAATTATTGCACAAGTTTATTGTTTGCAGCCATTGCTCGATTCTCACGTAATCTACGATGAAAAGATCTCCTAGGTGTAGAATCAATTGGTGAATCAAACACTAGCTGGCATCCTCCTGCTGGCATAAACTGAAAGAAAAAACAAAAACAAATATACAAAATTCAACACAAAAGCGGTCTGCTGAAAAGGTCGTTAATGATCCTGGTCGGTAACGACTCCGCAGTTTCCCAAACCCTAACAAAAACTAAATTTGGCACGATTGAAATCTCCCCAAAAACGACGCCAATTTCTGGTTAGGGTTTCTTGATAAACCAAACAAGAAAATAAATTTATAGAGCAATACCCCACTGAGTATAGCGAAGTCTGGTTCGTACACGGGAGAGAGTCAGTTCCAAATCTAGTTATTTTAGGGCAAAACAATAGCAAGAAAGAGAGGATTTGTATTCAAGAGGTAAAAGTTTCTAAGGTTTAAGGATCACCACAACAACAATTTTGCGTGCAAACACCAATTAATCACAAAGACCATGCTTTTATCACATAAAGATGTTAACATTCGTCAACCATGCAACAAACCAATTAAGTTTCCTTAAATCAATCAACTTTTCTACCTATCTCAAACTTTAATTAGGATTAACAAACTTTCGTTTCAAAACCTAACCAACTATTCTAATTTACAATTATCTCTTTCGATTAAATTGTGAACGAGAAATTCCTCATCTTTCAACAAGGATTAAACACAAAGAGATAGATTATGGATAGAGAGCATTCAAATCATGATTCAAACGCACACACAACCATTGTTGGGCTAACCACAACATTAGAAAGAAGAGAACTACTTACAAATATTCATGGTAAACAATGAAATTGAATTAAAAGGAAACATACACATTTGTCCAAAAGCAATCGTTCTTCCTTCAGAACTTGCATCCTTTTCTCCAAAATAACGTGTAAAAATAGTGTTCTCTAGAATAGCCTCCTCTTAACTAAAGCTAAAACTAGGGTTTAATAGTAATAACTAACACACACCCGTAAGGAAATAAAATCTCAAAAGATCTATTTCCAAGGAAACTATCTAAAAATAAAAAAACATGGGATTTTATTTAAAGCGAAACCGACTTCCGTGGACCGCTATTGACACGGGTGACCCTCGGTAACGACCCCCATTAGGGTTGGTAGGGTTTCTTGTCACTTTTCCTAGCTTCCTTCTCTAAGTCATAACCTCGTTAAAGACTCCCCTAGGCTTGGTAGACACCTCGTTACCGATGCATCTCCCTCGTTATGTGGATCGTTAACGCTTGTTTTCCTCTCGATTCTTCCTCTGATCGACTCCTCTGGGTCGGTAACGTGTCTCTAGACTTCACATAGGCTCGAATGTACCTAATCCTTCATTCCTTTCACCTCGTTCTGCCTCCATTCTCTTCATGCTTCTCCTTAGTTTTCCTCCACTCTTTATAATGCTCTAGAACATCTCCAAAAACCTACAAAACACCACCAAATCTTATGTAGACTCCATATCTTAAACAAATACGAAAACCTACACAAACGACTCTAACCCACACACAAAAAATAAAGAAAACAACTCAAACTAACTCAGTTAAACCCTAAAAAACACGACTAAAAAGCGAACGTCAATTCACCTTAAATGAAATTTTGGTTCTATGTTTTTTATCGATTCGGTTCGGTTTTGAACCCATGCTCAGCCCTAGATACATCATGTCATCCAACCAGAATTCTTTGCGCCTAAGGAGGAAGTCAAAGTTTGGTCGACGGAGCCTCATTGGGTTCGGGCCAAACACAAGAGAAGGGTTCAAATGTTGTTGATTCACTCGATCTTGTGACGTCTCCCTCTGACCCCAACTTGCAAAACATCCCATTGGATAAATCATAAGAGTTTGACTTGCCTCTTGACAACACGAGGCCTCAAACATATGTCCCCAAGGGTGGTGCCTTGGAAACTCCCTTCCAATTATCACTTGGTCTTTCAGCTTATGGTATGGGTATGGGAATGTCGAGTCATAGATGTCTTGTGGAGACCCTTGGTACTCAAGGTAGTGGGGTGGCGAGAGCCTCTCTTGTTTCAGAATCACCAAGGGCGGCCTTTTGGGATTATAGACCTCTTCTTTGGGGTACTCCCCCATGGGATCATCCTCGGGATAATACATGGGTGTCAATACCTCTTGTTCCGAATTGTAGGCCTCAGGCGACATTAGTACTCCAATGTATTCCTCCTCGAGATCCTCATCGGGATCATCCTCGAGATCATCCTCCTCGGGTGCATTCACGGGTATTTCCTCTTGTAGCACAAGTTTGGGGTAGTCCTTAGTGTATCCATATGGCAGAAATGGACATTGAGCGAAGGACTCATCAAGCTCTTGAGCGGCCTCTCTAGCGTCGTCCTTGATTCATGTTATACTTCTTGTGAGCACCATTTTTTGTAGGGAAATTAAGGTCTTTATGTATAAAATATCCTTTGATTCTATATGACGATGATATGTTAATGAAGAAAAAAAATTGTTTAAGCATTTACTTATTGAATTCTAAGAATATTTAAAAAGAAAATATCCTTTATAAAAAGAGTTTTTAAAAGAAACTTGATTTTGAAAATAAATTTGTTTGCCTCTGATACCAAAATTATAACACCTCTATTTTACAACGATGGGGATTAGATCTAGTGACCTCTGATTTTTCCTATCCAAAGTCACTCAAGGCTTTTAAGGTAACGAAATACAATTAATAATGCCGAATTTCAAAGATATTACATAATATCAAAAGTGCTCAAAAGCTTGAGACTCTAATTAGAGTTATTACATGTTCATTGTAAGAAAAACTTTAGAAAACTCCATTTTCTTTTCTTCCTTTAAATCCTTGAGCCTTCATCTTCAATCCTTTGGTAGAACTATTCTACTGTCTGATATTTTCCCAAAGGCCGAGAAATAACAGGAAAAAGTGCAGAAAGAAAATAAACGAATTAGTCTAAGGACACTAAGAAAGTGAGAATGGATAATTCTCAAGGGTAAGGGTTGGTAATATAATAATTATCAAGAATTTAAAAGATGAGATAGTTTGAGAGCAACAACATTTATGTGGATCCTGATAAGAACGGGGGTTTGCTTATCTTGAAGAGAGATATAATATTATACGAGGATAAGGATACTAAAAAAATTATAGTTCCTTTATGAATATGGTTGGTAAATTTTAATACACGAAAAGTTTCGAAAAGCCTCCGTCAACTTTATCAAGTCTCAAACAACCTCCTCATAATAGATGGGGAGGTGGCCATGAAGGTGCTTAAGTACCAAGACCACCTTGACAAGCCCGAAAGAGCATTCAGATTGGAAGATGATTGTTTAAAGCCAAAAGCAAGAATGGACTTTCCAAGTTGTACTTGATCCATTCTGGTTGAATTATTGTTGTGCATTAGGCACTTATCTTTATTAAGTCATAAAATATTGCATTATGTTGACAATTTTTAGGTGTGGGGACTTCGAAGGCCTGGTCCACGAAAAGGAACGAAGTTCCAGCACTTAGCTAGAGTAAAGTATCCCCCCCCCCCCACAAAGGAGTGAATAGAAGACCATGATCCAAATATTGAGGTAAGAGTGGGTAGTTAGTTGTACCCCTCGATAGGTTATAACGAGATGTTAGGTCAACCCACACTTGTCCTAGAGTAGACTTAAATGTCTAACTCGTGTTGACAATAATTTAGGTGGTCTTCATTTATTCCTAGTACGAGTCAAACATGAGTAAATGCACATTCTTTGAACTTAGATTGGATAAGGAGTGAAGGAATTCAAGCCTCTTGGGAGGGCGCCCATGTGTGTGTCGACCTTTCTTAGGTGCACCCATAAATGAGGTAGTTGAGATCACATCACTAAGCCTACTGAAGTATCAAAGCTAAAGAACAAGTACATGGATCTTCCTACACATTTAAAAAGGTCAAATACAACTTCCAATAAATACTCGAGGTGAATCAAGTCAAGAATTTAGACAAGTACTTGGATCTTCCTACACATTTAAAAAGGTCAAAAAGAAAGATTTTCCTAGCCATCAAAGGTCAATCAGAGAAAAAATTGATGGGATGGAAAAACTCTTTGCTCTCTAAGGTGGGAAGAGAAGTTATGATCAAGGAAGTGGCCCAAACCATCCCCAACTTCTCCATTAGAGTCTTCAAAATGCCTAAATCCTTTATGAAGAGCTTCAGGCTATAACTGCAATGTTTTGGTGGGGACAAAAGAGAGAGGAAAGGAGTATACATTGGTGTAGTTGGAAGAAACTTAATAGACATAAGATAGTTAAAGGAATGGGATTTCGTGAAATTCAACTCTTTAACTGAGCTCTCCTTGGGTCATTCATGTAGAGTGATGGCGGTATTGATGAAGATATCATGTTTTGGATGCAGAGAGGTTGGTAGAAATAGAGGTCAGCTTCGGGGGCTCTATGTGACATGAAGGTATCGCTCAAGCTCAAGGGTAAGTTCTATAGAGCAATTATTACACTCCCCATCTTTTATGTTGTAGAGTGTTGGCCGACCATGAGAGCACTAGAGCATCAGTTAATGGTAGCTGATATATAGATGATTTGATGGATGTGTGGCCACACAAGATTAGACAAGATTAGAAATGAGGTGATCACGAGAATGGTGGTGGTGGCCAATATAGAGGATAAGTTGCATGAATCAAGACTGCGATGGTTTGGGAATGTGCGGAGGCGAAGTCCAAGGGAGTAGGTTCATAGGTGTGAGAGATTTGTTTTGGGGGGACTTCCATAGTGGTAGGAGACGTCCGAAGTAATTCTAGAAGGATAGTATAAAGTAGGCTATCAACTAGTTGGGGATTTTAGCAGATTTGGCAGAGTGCATAGATAGTTGGAAGGGGAAGATCAAGGTGGTAGACAATTAGCCGTCAATTTTTCATAGCACCCGAGGTGGGTTGGGTCGCGAACACGCCAGGATCCGATCTCGTAGACATGCAAGTCGCACTCGCCACTTGATGTTCAAGGCTGTTAGAAGGCTTGAACAAAGCAGCGACAGATTGAGTGGCGTTATTCAGCAAGTGCCAAGGACGTGGCCTAGCATGGGGACGACGCGCCAAATAGGGACTCAGATGATTTGGATAGGGCTCGACATATCGAGAAGGAGATAGGGGTGACATCGTTCCTAAGAAAAGGAGAGACTCAACTTGACTATCTTAGGATTAAACTTGGCGTAAATGAAAATAGTACAAGAAAGTTGTTTTAATAGGAAATGCGACTAAAACCTTGCGAGCTATCCCTTGTAAGCATACATGTGCACATTCCCTAGGGAAAAAACCAAATAAAACAAACATAGTAAATATAGAAAGGTCCAACAATAACAATATAACAACAACAACAATAACAAAAGCAACAACAACAACAACAACAACAACAACAACAACAATAATAATAATACTAGACTCAATCTTCAACCAAGGAGGTTGCAAAGGTCTTGGGTACCTCGGGCTTATTGGATCCGTGTTTGACCCAGGGCTGGATGCCATCATTCTCCTCCCTAGATTTGAAGTGTGATAAATTCAATCTAGAGAAGGCCATGAAGCGACGACGCTCGGCGGTCAGTAGAAGACCAATACCAGGCTCAGATACTAGTTTTGGAACCTTCATGATGATCAAAGAAAACCTAGGTCCAAGAGTTGGCACGACATCGGGTACTGGTGCCAAAACGAGCACGATAACGGGCTCGCTAAAAATCATTGCGGTAGGTGCTAGCATAATAACAAGCTTAAACCAAGGGCGGTTGGTCCTTTTCTAATCTTGTGGATGATGGGGCCGAACGCTTATGAGGTTGAGTTTCCAGAAAAGTACAATGTCTATCCTATATTTAATGTCGTTGATTTGTCTCCATACACACCAGATGATGATGCTGACATCAAAACGAGGACGTTTCGATGTCAAGTGGAGGAGAATGATACATAGGTGGTCAATGACGATCCAAGAAACACTGAAGACTTAATGATGACTCTAGCTCAAGGACCTATCACTAGGTCGCGAGCTGAGATGACTTTGCAATGCACCTTGCCTTCCCTTAGGTGTCTTTCATCTAGGATTTTCAGGCCAGCCAATGAGAGGACCAGTACTTATTTGGAGGCAACTTGAAGAGGCCTTTTGATGAAGATAGGTTTGATGAAGATTGTTATGAATGTAATTGTTATTTCATTAAGTTCATGTCTTTCTTTTATTAGTATTACTTATTTATTTGTTACTTTATTAAAATCTCTTAGCCTAGTATTTATGCGACTTGATAAGCCTCTTATTAGGGTTATCGTGGATCTTGAGAAAATACTATTTCACCCCTACACCTTAGAAGAAATCGACACCATTGAATTATTTTTGTGTTTCAGCTAGTTGAATGTAGTTCGAATTTGTGTTTGGTTCACTCTCTTACTATAGTTTGTTCTAGTTCATTGTTATGAGTGGTTGATTTGTCAGTTGTTTGGAAGTGATGGCCAGATAGATGGTGTAGATGATGGAAAGGGATCGCCTACAAAGACTTCCAAGGAAGTCCGACAACAATCAGCAAGGAATCTGACCCGTCTTCAACTGGATGGATCTTCCTGATCTGAACTCGGATTTGAGTGATTCCAAAAAAAAGAAGTTAAATATTTGAGTCTAGTTGACCCCTCAAAATTTCATATCTAGATGATGTGTAGATTGGAAGTTATGGCGATTACACTGAGGTGGTGCAGAATCCACCGAGATGGAAATGGAACGATTGATGGAGCGAAAGGAAGTGGATTGACGGAGTGTTGGATATGGATTTTTAGTATTGGATATTAAGCACCAATATCAACAAACTAAGTTGAAATAATGTCGGATATGACTCTCCAACGATCAAACAACGAGAATTGAATCGAAAAAATGCAAGCAACTTAGATTGAAAAGTAAACAAAAGAGAGGACATTCATGGTTTCAAGTCTTAGTCAAAATGGAGGCCAAAGAAAGGGTTTTAACCCCATAGCCACGCCTCTCCACAACTCAGCCCACACTTCTCTCTAATTACATAAAACAACCTTAAGTTTCAAGAAATTCAACTAAAAACCCTTAACAAAACATAAGTCAGGTTTTAGCACTAATCGAACCAATAGTCACAAGAACACTTCAGCCTTCACCGTCATTAGCCATTGGAAACTTATGAGCCATGAGTTCCTCCTTGATTTTGTCTAGTATTTCCTTAACTAGGGCTCGCGTGATGCGCCCAAGATAGGGCATGCCCGACACCCCGGTTGGCGCGGTACCAAGGGACCATGACTCGGTAGATGGAATCACATCCTCCTCCTGCCCTTTAAAAGGATTCGTCCTCGAATCTATCAAGCCTTGTAAGCTCAACAATGGAGGTAGGGCTTCTAGCTTCCTTGGTGTGGCATTCTCCATGACAAAGACATCCTTCTTGGCCTCCACAAGAAAAGGAATGTAATCACCGCTTTGTGTGAATAAAACAGCCTCGTCCCCCTCATGGAGCAAGAAGGGCAAACTTGAAGGAATCATAGGAATTGCATCTAGCCATGGTGTAGCCAACGAGTTCATGGAGCTAAGATTGATGGTAGGACGACGCTTGATTTTAGGAGACGATTCCACAACTTCCTCCTCTTCTTGCAATATGTGCATCAATTGTATTGGTCACTTGATGGTAATGAGTTGTTCCAATTCATGGAAATGATTGTCTCTTTTTGGTTGTTCTGTGTCACTCATCACTCTTTTTTGGAAGGAAGTCTCCTTCCCTTCAAAAGGGTTCCTCCTCGAACCTTTATCCTCTTGTCGTGTCTTCTTGATCTTCCCCACTTGAGGCAATTGTGTCCTCTCGTCAAGCCCTAAATTCGGCTCTCCAAGGCATCAAAGTGTGCCTCCATGGATTGCATAGATTGTTGCAAGGATCGCAATATGGCTTCCACCGAGTTGGAGGACTCCTCATCAACCTTTTGTTTTTCTTTTTCATCACCTACACTTGTCATCTTAACAAACCTCGTGAAAAGCAAGGGAATAGAGTGCACTCGAATTAATCGCCAAAACTTGCTCGAGATGGAAATCCGACAAGTTGCAAGTAGGAGATGAACGACAAAAGAAAACAAGAAAAGACACAAACAAGCAAGACTAGCAATTATCGGTGTCGTTCCCGTATCCTAGTGTTGAACCTATTCAACAAGCATGCAATGACCAACAAAGGGAATGTTTTTCCTCTCCCTAAACCACTCGTTTCAGCACACACAAATTCATCCAACAAAAATTCAAGACACACTTAAGTGGAAGAGTAAATTCAAAGATTAATCACACAACCTTTCAACTACTCAACCAAGCAAAGGACCTTTGGGGTTCCTTCTTCAAGTTCGTGTACACAAAAACTCAGCCATGGATCATGGGAATTTCGACATCCATCAAACAACAAATCAAGGACGGAAAAGGTCACGCAAAGACGCAAGACACAAAGGCAAACGTGTGTGCAACAATAATGGTGGAACGACTAGCAAAACAACTTGCAACGAGTGGTTAACCATAGTCGAGACAAGATTTAAATGGTGATACCTTCGCGTGGCTCTGATACCACTTGATGAAAAGAGGATTCATGGTGTAGATGATGCAAAGGGATCGCCTTCAAAGACTTCCAAGGAAATCCGACAACAATCACCAAGGAATCTGACCCGTCTTCAACTGGTTGGATCTTCCTTGTCCGAACTCGGATTTTATTGATTCTAGACGTATAAGTTAGATCTTTGAGTATAGTTTAACCCCTCCAAATTTCAGATCCAGATGATGTGTATATTTTATGTTATGGCGATTACACTAAGGTGATGCAGAATCCACCGAGATGGAAATGGAACGATTGATGGAGCGAATGGAAGTGGATTGATGGAGTGTTGGATATGGATGTTGAGTCTTGGATACGCACCAAGATCAACAAAATAAGTTGAAAGAGCATCGGATATGACTCACCAACGATAAAACAATGAGAATTGAAACGAATAAGTGCAAGTAACTTAGATTGAAAAGTAAACGAAAGAGAGAACATTCATGGTTTGAAGTCTTAGTCAAAATGGAGGCCAAGGACAAGGGTTTTAACCCCATAGCCACGCCTCTCCACAACTCAGCCCACACTTCTCTCTAATTACATAAAAACACCGTTAAGTTTCAAGAAATTCAACTAAAAACCCTAAACAAAACATAAGTCAAGTTTTAGCACTAGTCGAACCAATAGTCACAAGAACACTTCAGCCTTCACCATCATTAGCCATCGGAAACTAATGAGCCATGAGTTCCTCCTTGATTTTGTCTAGTATTTCCTTAACTAGGGCTCGCGTGATGCGCCCAAGATAGGGCATGCCCGACACCCCGGTTGGCGCGGTACCAAGGGACCATGACTCGGTAGATGGAATCACATCCTCCTCCTGCCCTTTAAAAGGATTCGTCCCCGAATCTATCAATCCTTGTAAGCTCAACAATGGAGGTAGGGCTTCTTGCTCCCTTGGTGTGCCATTCTCCATGACAAAGATATCCTTCTTGGCCTCCACAAGAAAAGGAATGTAATCATCGCTTTGCGCGAATAAAATAGCCTCGTCCCCCTCATGGAGAAAGAAGGGAAAATTTCAAGGAATCATAGGAAATGCATCAAGCCATGGTGTAGCCAATGAGTTCATGGAGCTAGGATTGATGGTAGGACAACGCTTGATTTTAGGAGACAATTCCACAACTTCCTCCTCTTCTTGCAATATGTGCATCAGTTGTATTGGACACTTGATGGTAATGAGGTTTTCCAATTCATGGAAAGGATTGTCTCTTTTTGGTTGTTCTGTGTCACTCATCACTCTTTGTTGGAAGGAAGTCTCCTTCCCTTTAAAAGGGTTCCTCCTCGAACTTTTATCCTCTTCTCGTGTCTTCTTGATCTTCCCCACTTGAGGCACTTGTGTCCTCTCGTCCACCCCTAGAATTCGGCTCTCCAAGGCATCAAAGTGTGCCTCCATGGATTGCATAGATTGTTATAAGGATGACAATATGGCTTCCACCGAGTTGGAGTACTCCTCATCAACCTTTTGTTTTTCTTTCTCATCACCTACACTTGTCATCTTAACAAACCTCGTGAAAAGCAAGGGTATAGAGTGCACTCGAGTTAATCACCAAAACTTGCTCGAGATGGAAATCCGACAAGTTGCAAGTAAGAGATGAACAACAAAAGAAAACAAGAAAAGACACTTGCAAGCAAGACTAGCAATTATCGGTATCGTTCCCGTATCCTAGAGTTGAACCTATTCAACAAGCATGTAATGACCAACAAAGGGAATGTTTTTTCTCTCCCTAAACCACTCGTTTCAGCACACACAAAGTCATCCAACAAAAATTTAAGAAACACTTAAGTGGAAGAGTAAGTTCCAGGATTAATAACACAACCTTTCAACTACTCAACCAAACAAAGGACCTTTGGGGTTCCTTCTTCAAGTTTGTGTACACAACAACTCAGCCATGGCTCATGCGAATTTCGACCTCCATCAAACAACAAATCAAGGACGGAAAAGGTCACACAAAGATGCAAGACACAAAGGAAAATGTGTGTACAACAATAATGGTAGAACGACTAGCAAAACAACTTGCAACAAGTGGTTAACCATAGTCGAGATAAGATTTAAATGACGATACCTTCACGTGGCTCTGATACCACTTGATGAAAAGAGGATCGATGGTGTAGATGACGCAAAGGGATCGCCTTCAAAGACTTCCAAGGAAATCTGACAACAATAACCAAGGAATCTGACCCGTCTTCAACTGTCTGGTTCATTCTGGTCCGAACTCGGATTTGATTGGTTCAAAAACGATAAGTTATATCTTTGAGTCTAGTTTAACCCATCCAAATTTCAAATCTATTTGATGTGTATATTTTAAGTTATGGAGATTACACAGAGGTGGTGAAGAATCCACCGAGATGGAATCGCCATCTCGGACCGTGGACTCTTGTTTTCGTGAGATTTTGGTAACTTTTCTATCCCTTGGTTAATATCAAAACTCTTGTTTTAATTCCATGATCTATGTTTGATTGTATGAGCCTGATCAACTTGTTTGATTGACTTAGATCTACTGTTTGGATTAGGTTTGATTGTTCTCTATGCAATCTTATTTATCCTTGAAACAACTCTTTTCTAGGACCGTGGACTAGAATAGAGAAAGAGTGTTTGATTGTTATGTTATGCATGAGACTCGTAGCTTGATTGCATGATTTGATATCCTTCTGTCCTTAATACTTTGCATGATTTGAATTAAGCGTTCTTGTTCATATCATAATTTCGCATGGACTGTGGACAAGCGGAAATCTTTTATAAGGATTGGAATTAACCTGGGAATTAACAGAAAAGTGGATGAATTGATGATCGAATGATTAAAAACGTGGAATTGATTGAATAAACTCTGCTTTCCTTCAATTGATTTAGCCGAGTCAAATTTTGGCGCCGTTGTCGGGGAATCGGTTTTTACTTTTCTGAATAATCGGCGTTTCTGACGACTCGCGCTCGCGGCCCACACCCGCGCCCTTGGCTGACCCGCGCCCTCGGATTATTTCCGCGCTCGCGGTTTGGCTCATCCAGAATCCCCGAATCTGGTAAGAACCTATCTTATGGTTCTTACCCGTTCTACTGATAATTCGCCTGTTGTTCCATTTGATCCAGAAATTAACAAGACTCTGAGAGAGCTAAGACATCAAGTACAGACTCAAGTGCTAGGAATACAGTTTGATCCAGTTTCTTCTTCTTCCTCATCTGATCCATAGGTTGAAGAACAGTTAGCAACAATGGCAGATCATACTATTAGGCAACTGACTGCGCCTAATCTAGAGCAGCAACAGCTTGGTCTTCAATTTCCCGCCCTGGGGAATGAGTGAAATTTGAGCTTAACTATGGTCTTCTCCATTATTTGCCTAAGTTCCATGGATTGAGTGAGGAGGATCCAAATAAACACCTTGCAGAGTTCCATTCTATCTGTCTGGGGATGAAGTCGGCTGATGTGACTGAAGATCAACTGATGTTGAGGGCTTTTCAATTCTCTTTGGCTGATGCAGCTAAGGAATGGTATCTATATTTAGCACCTGAGACGATTACTACTTGGGCTCAGATGAAGGGTGCTTTTCTGGAAAAATATTTCCCTGTTGCTAAGCAAACATCTATTAAGAAGCAGCTGAGTAGCCTGGAGCAGGGAGATGATGAGAATCTATATGAGTACTATGAGCGTTACAAGAGACTCATAGCCAGCTGTCCCTACCATGGCTATTCTGATAAGCATCTGATCTATTATATTATTGAAGGTCTCTGTGATGCTGATAGGCGCCTGATGAATGCTTCCTGTGGAGGTTCTTATGAGAAGTTGGAAACTCTAGCTGAACAATGCAGAAACCAGAGGAAGAGGTCCAACAACAAATCTGTAAATTCTATGAATGATTCCCTGAATGCTGAAGTAAGGGAGTTAAAAGCTATGATGAAGCAACTGTTGGTGGGCAATGGAGCTTCAAGTTCAAGGGCTTGTGGAATCTGTGGTGAATCTAGCCATCCTTCTGATGCATGCCCTATCCTGCAAGAGCCAGCAGCTGATGTGAATGCTATAGGGAACTATGATAAAAGACCCCGGAATGACCCATACTCGAATACCTATAATCCGGGGTGGGCAAACCATCCCAACTTTAGGTGGAATTAACAACCTCAACAACCTTTTCCATCACAGGGAGGTCAGCCCAACTATGTTCCCAGACCTAATTATGTGCCAAGGCCCCACGTTCCTCATGAAAATCCAACCGTTATTAATCAGCTTATGAAAGAGAATCAAGAAACTAAGGCTGCAGTGAAAAACCTAGAGAGTCAATTAAGTCAGATTGGAACCATTCTGAACCGTCTAGAAGCTAAGGACTCGGAGAAACTTCCATCTCAGACCATTAACCCAAGGGAGAATGTGAGTGCAATGACATTGAGGAGTTGGAAAGAGCTGAATATTTAAATTCCAGCCAGCAGAAACTCACCGAGCTCGCCGGAAAACAGCCCCGATCGCGCTGCAGAAGACGAATTTGATTTTGAACGTCAAACAAAAACCGGGACCGCAGACCAGAAACGCGCCCGCGGCCAAACCGCGCCCGCGGGTCCCCACCCGCGCTCGCGGGTCGTTCCTCTGACAGATTCTGATTCTTATGTCAGGCCTTCGTTTCCTCCCATGGCTTCTCAAAAGCCCGCTCCACCATTTCCCGAGGCACTGAAGGACACCAGGAGGCCAGCCAATAACAAGGAAATTTTTGAAACCTTCTCCAAGTGTGAGGTAAACGTTCCTTTGCTTAAACTTGTTCAAAGTATTCCTCGTTTTGCTAAGTTTCTGAAAGAATTATGTACTATAAAGAGGAAGCAAAAAGAAAAAGTGAAGGTTCAGAAAATTAATCTTGTTGAAAATACTGAAAATGTATCTTCCATGCTTCAAAGGCAATTGCCTAAGAAGTATGGAGATCCAGGGAGGTTTACTGTTCCCGTTACTATTGGTGAGGCAAAAATTGAGCATTCTATGCTTGATTTAGGAGCATCCATAAATGTCATGCCACTTAGCATATATGAGCAGTTAGGTCTAGGGCCATTACAGGATTCAAACATTACTATTGAACTAGCCGATCACTCTAATGTGCATCCGAAAGGATTTGTGGAAGATGTCTTAGTGCAGGTGGATGGCTTAATTTTTCCGACGGACTTTTATGTCCTGGAAATTGGTAAGGGGAGATACGACCCAGTTCTACTGTTGGGTCGTCCGTTTATGAAGACGGCGAGCGCCGTAATTGATGTTTCAAAGGGCCTATTATCCATGGCACATGAAGGGAAAAAGTTCCAGTTCCAAATTGATGATGATCCATTCTGAGCATAAGAGACGTCGGGCCGACGACGTTAAACAAAGGCGCTGCTCGGGAGGCAACCTGAGGTAAGTTTTTCTTTTCATTTATTTTTGTCTTTTTAGTTTAGTTTTAGTTTTAGTTTTGGTTTTGTTTTGTCGGGCTAACTTGCAGGTAAAATTTATCCAATTCTCGAAGAAAGAAAAACCCGATGCGAGGATCCGAGCCCTTGGCACAACCCGCGCCCGCGGCCCGGATCCACGCTCGCGGATCGGCCTTGACGAAATTAATTTTTGTTTTTCCAGAAAAAATAATAATAATACATAAATATATAAATTTATAAATAAAAATAAACGGTTTTCGGGTGAAACCCCCAAAATAAAAAGCTTTCAGGTGAAACCCCTGAAATAAAAGGTTTTCGAGTGAAACCCCGAAAAATTCCCAAACCAGTACCAATTCGAGCCCAAAAATAATACAAAATCTCCTCCTCAAATTACCCTAGCTACCCCTTGTCTTCCTCTTCACTTCTCCACACAAAAATACCTAAATTCCTTACAAAAGTTCCAAAGTTACAAAACCCCTTTCCAAACTCACCTCCACCACCAAACAACCACCCCGCGCAACACCGCACCATCCGCGACCATCGAGATCCGCGCTCACGGAACCTAACCGTGCTCGCGGTCGCTCGCTGTCTAGCCCCGTTCGTCGTCAACAGTTGGCTGTCGAGATTTTGTTGAAAGGTTTTGAGCGAAATTAACTCCAGATCTGATCCGGTTAGTATATATTTTCCCTATTGGAGTTGATTTTCTGCTTTTTGGAGTCGGAGTTGATATTGTTTGCTGAGATTTGAGTAGATTTGGAGTTGGAAGTTCGATTCGCCATTGTTGGCGAAAACTTCAGACCTGAAACTTCGCTAAACCGCTCCCGAGGTTCTGTTCCGCTTCCGCGGGTGAGATTTTGCCAGTTCCACGTTCGACCTTGAAATTCGAGCTTGCGGTTTGCCAGATTCAGTCTGCGCTCTCTGTTTCGGTCCTCGCCCGCGGTTATCAGTAAATTCCGGGTAATTTTTTAGCTCGATTCTGTTTTATTCAGCTATGGCATATTATGGTTTACAGCATCTTACTAAGGGACAAAGGGAGCTTTGGGATAAGTATGAGGATAGGGATTTTGTCAGTACTAAGTTCTTTGATGTCCCTACACTGATTGATTTAGGATTTAGGGAGTGTACAGAGCAATTAATTGCGACTGGGGGTTTAGGTAGATTCAGTATTTTATCTACGCCTACCTACAGAGGCATGACCATAGAGTTTCTGTCCACATTCCGATATTCTGATGGGGTTCTAAGCTTTCATGCATGTGATCGATTGTGTAGTATGACTCGTGAGGAGGCTTATCTTTGTTTTGGGATCACTTCACCACCTACTGATGGGTGGAGGGATATATTTTTTGATGCTCAAATTTTTGATTTCTGGCATACTCTTACTAGCTCCCCCTTCAACACTCGTTCTGGGGAGACGAACAATAAGATTCCCCATCCTTGTGTGCGTATGTGTCACAAGGTTCTAGCTATGGCATTCCTAGGGTAGGGAGAGGCGAACAAGGTGTCTGCACATGACATGAGGATTATTAAGTGTTTGTTCCCTTTTCCATCTGAGTGCCTAGATTGGTTTGGATTATTTATTGCATTAGGTAGGAAGTATCCCAAGAGAGGTGGGCAGATAGGTTTGGGTGGTATGGTTACTGTCTTAGCCACCAGGTTTATTTCTATTGAGCAGATTGAGGCCCGATTTGGAGGACATTTGACTGATGGGTACAGATATACGCATCAGGCGTTAGTTAGGGCTAACTGTTTGAGAGGTTCAGGTTGATATGGAGGATTATGAGGATGATGGTGGAGTTTGGGATGATCGTGTTGAGGCTTACTATTCTAGATTTTCTAATGAGCCATCTGGATGGGCTCCTAGTCCACAAAGTGCAGCTGGTTGGGGTGTACCTCCCCCAGCTACTCATGCATCTACTTCAGCTTCTACTTCTGGTTTACCATGGATTCCTGAGATGACATTTGAGGAGCGAGTTCTGAGTGGATTGCATCATTTATCTGTTCGATAGGATGCGATGTGGGAGCATCAGAGACAGGCTGCTTCATTTTTCCAGACTCGGTGGCCTACTTTTCCACCATTTCCTCCACCTGATCAACAGTGAGTCTTCTGATTCCCTTTTCCATACTTTGTTCTTTACTTTTAGCTTCATTGGGGACAATGAAGGGTTTAAGTATGAGGGAGGGGATTCACTGCTATATTTGTAATATATGTACAGTTGCATGTTATTTTCTGTCATTTGATTCAGTATTTTCAATTTAAAAAAAATTAATAACAACAACAACATTTACCCAGTGGAACTTCCCTTACGGGAAATCTGGGGGGCAAAATGGAGGCACCCCTGGCTTAGAGCAACGGGGGAGCGACCAAAAGACCCGATGGGACCGCAGAGCAAACTAGAGAACAGGGCAACCAAAAGCAAAGCCGAAACAGAACAAAACGGAGAGAAAAGAAAAGAAAAAAGAGAAAAAGAACAAAAACGAAGACATAGAGCCAAGACAACGCGCCCAAGCCTCAAGGCCTCCTTGGACCGATCTGTCTAGGTGACTAGCAGTCCACCACTCGAATCTTCTCCCTCCAACTATCCCTGCATACGGCCAGATCTGTCGAAATCCCCAACCGGCTGACATCCTGCTTTATATTATCCTTCCAACACTTCTTCGGTCGCCCCCTCCCTCTGCGTACATCTCCAAGGACCAAGATCTCAAACCTACGGAGTGGTAATAAGCCATAAAAACGAGAAAAAAAGGCATAGAAAATCATGGGATGAGTTGAAAACCCGAAAGAGCGGCTCAGGTAATAAGCAGGTAACCCGGACCATCATTAGGTTGGGGTAATAAGAGGTTTATGAGAGATGTGAGCATATGTGAGCACACCGAAGAAAAATGAAAAGAGTGATTAGGTGAAAACCCGAAAGGGCGCCTAAGTAGAATGAGTGGTAAAATCAGAGTGTTTAGGTTCATATTCTACTTTGGGGTCTGGGGATTCCATTTTAGATGGTGGGTAGATCCTAGGTTGCTCTACATTTTTTAGAGCTTGAGTTCTATATCTTGTATTTGTGAGGTGTGTGATTTGAGCTTTCATGTCTTTTGCTCATTATTTCTCTACTTGGGTTCGGGTTGTGAGTTGAGAGTTTAGATTTTATTTTTCATATTTCCCTTTACTTCCTGTGGATCTTTGATAGGATTTATTGTTAGATTTATTTGGAGCTTACTCGAGGACGAGCAAGATCTAAGTATGGGTGAATTTGATACGCTGGTTTTAGTACAACGTAATTCTGTATTTTTATTAGGATTTCTGAGTGTTTTAGGCTAGCTTAGGATGTTTATCTGTAATATTAGAAGAGTCTACAGTTGAAGATTTGGAAGACAGAAGTCCTAGTTCAAGCTGAAGAATTTATGGAAACAAGACCCGTGCCCTCGGGTTTGGACCCGAGCCCGCGGTGGAGAGAAGATTCGAGAAGCTAAAGACACGCGGGAACCGCGCCCGAGGTTTCGACCCGCGCTCGCGGTTCGAGGAGATTCCACGACCGAGGAGATTGAGATGACCCGCGCTCGCGGTTTTTATCCGCGCTCGCCGGTGGCGGGTTTTCCAACGCCGACTCGTTTTTCATTGTTCTATCTTTTATCTTATTTTTATATCTTTTAGTATTTCGGTTGTTTTTCTTCGATTTTAAGTTATAGTTCGTGAGTTTTGACAGACATCTATCATTCTCTACTTTTACTTTTATTCTAGCTTTATTTTCTATTATGGAGAACGAATTTTCCTTGGAGTTTGTTTGATCAAGGAACCTTTTTATGTAATTCGTGAGATTCTGGTAACTTTTCTATCCCTTGGTTAATATCAAAACTCTTGTTTTAATTCCATGATTTATGTTTGATTGTATGAGCCTGATCAACTTGTTTGATTGACTTAGATCTACTGTTTGGATTAGGTTTGATTGTTGTATATGCAATCTTATTTATCCTTGAAACAACTCTTTTCTAGGACCGTGGACTAGAATAGAGAAAGAGTGTTTGATTGTTATGTTATGCATGAGACTCGTAGCTTGATTGCATGATTTGATATCCTTCTGTCCTTAATACTTTGCATGATTTAAATTAAGCGTTCTTGTTCATATCATAATTTCGCATGGACCATGGACAAGCCGAAATCTTTTATAAGGATTGGAATTAACCTGGGAATTAATAGAAAAGTGGATGAATTGATGATCGAATGATTAAAAAGGTGGAATTGATTGAATAAACTCTGTTGTCCTTCAATTGATTTAATCCCCAATATTATTTACTTGTTTGCTTGTTTGTCTAAACGTCAAAAAAAAAATCGTTGTCCTATTAACTACTGATTGTTCAGAATCCTGATTCTCCTGGGTACGATCCCTTACTTGCATGCTATACTAGTTTGTAGTTTAGGGTAATTTATTTTTGATCTTGGCAACAACGATTTTAGCCGAGTCAGCTGGCTGCCAAAAGACTCACTAAATTTCCACACCACACCTCCTTTGACTTGATCCCTTGATTCTCAACATATTGTAGCCATTCGTACCCCAAGTTCAACGGGGCGGGATCCTCAAAGAGTATGGTAAGGAGACATGCAACTTCCGTCCTTGTTGGCCTATTCAACTCTCTCTTGGGCCAAAAAGTAGCAGCTAATAATCGGAGAATGATCCGGAAGATGGGGTTGATGATGCTAGCCCCAGAACGTGTTGCAGCGGAAGGCTCTACTTCCCCGGTGTTATAGCTCCAAGTCCTTGTCACCTTGTAGTCCTTAATCTTGTAATCACGAGACGAGTTAGGGAGCTAGAGAATACCATTGAACTCCTCCATAGTGTACTCGTGACTGACATTACCGAGCCGAAATCGGATCCGTCTAGTCGAGGTCTTGGTTGGGAATCTCGTCTCCAGAGTAGCCAAGAATTCAGAAGTAAGAGCAGGGAAGTATGGTGTCGCCTCCTTCTTTAACAATTGAGGTACACCGAGAATAACGAATACTTCCTTGACATCCTCATAAATTCCCATGGATTTTGCACTCGACCTCGAGAACCACCTAGTGTAGTGGTCTCGATACAAGATGGTATTGAAACAATCAGCTTGTGCTTGGGTGCGCAAAATTACGTTGTCCATTTGGGATGGAGACAGGGACCGTTGACTCCTCTTCTTCTTCTAGGATCTTGTTGCAGCTCGGCTAGAACCTTCCATATGGACCTACAAAAATACAAATTGTACAAGATAAGATCCACACAACTCAATAGAAAAGAAACCCCATACTTGGTCTTGAAAGTGCTCTCGAAGTTCCTCATTAACGACCCAACTGGGGTCGGTAACGAGCCTGGAATGTTGTTTGGACTGGGCAATTTGCAGGGTCGTTAACGAGCCTGGACAAGTCGTTAACGAGCCTGATCGAGAACCAATCGCAGTTTCCGAGTGCTAACTACTCAAAAATTTTGCAATAAATCAAGCATGCATCAAACACAATCCCACATATGGCACACAATCGGGTATATGCACCCCATACTTGATCGAGTACCCATCCCGAACATGCCAAAATTTGCCCAAAAAAAAACTCATGGTGAAGATCACTCAATTCTAGAACAAGGTAATTCATGCTTTTCGTAATCAAATTTTAATGAAGAATCAAGAAAGAACAAACCAATTTAAATCAAGATCAATCACCAATATATAAAGCAATAAAATCATTGAGCAAACAAGACATGCAATTCAACCTCATCAAACAAGATCAAGATATGAAATTTTTACCCTTAGAATCATAAATCTTGCAAATAGAGCATTAAGGTTTAGAAATCATACCGTTAGATTGAGAAATTGAAGAACAAGATTGAGATTTGGAGTGGTTAACAAGCTTGATTTCTCGCCGGTAACAAATGAAAGGGTGGCGGGTTCGTTAACGGGGTGAAATTCCGTGGGTGGGGCGGTGGTGCGAATTCCGATTGGTAGTGAGAAAAACCGGTAGGATTTTGAGAGATTTGGGCTATAGGTTGAGAGATTTGAGGGTGGGGTTTTGGGAGTTTTAGGAAGGGATTTATAGGAGAGGGCTAGAGGTAGGGGAAGAGGGTAAAGGGGCGGTCACAAGTAAAAGATATAGGATAGATTAGGTTAAAAATAGTTCCCTGCCCGTTTCCTTTTTCGGGTCGCCAAACTGGGTCGTTAACGACCCTGGTGGGGGTCGTTAACGAGCCTGCGTATCCCATTTCCAGTGATTTTCGAGCCCAACTCCTGTTTCAGGTTAGCCTAAAAACAATTCTATCTTGCTACCTTATAAACTACTAAAAACTCAAAAGAAAGAAAGGAAAAAGATCTAAAAAAAAGGAAAGAACTAGACTATACTAAAACCGGGTTGCCTCCCGTAAGCACTATTTTTAACGTCGTCTGCCCGACGTACTTAACTTGCTCAAGGTGGTTCTCTGGTAGCTAGGTTGGGGTTTTGAGGGACCCCATATTTAGCTATGTAAACATTATCGGCTCTCGTCACTAAATTTGGTCCTTTATCTTCTAGCAATATGCCTGGTATTCCTACATAAGGGTTAGTAAAATCCGAAAACCAAGGTGGTTTGGACTCCTCTATAGCATAAATACTGGGATGCGGTGTAGGAATAGAGTATGGAGAAGAATCATAACCAGTAATAGTGAATTCATGGTTAGAGTACTCACCTTGATTTGTTGGAAACGATGTTGACACTGTGGTCGTTGGGGCTAGTACCGTGCCTGTGCTAACGATACCGTGATTATAGCCTTGCATGAGGGACTCGGAACTGGATCAAGGAGGGTCGGTAGGAATTTGTGTGAAATTCTCGTCCTCTTTGGTAATTGGAGGAGGGTCCTTAGGAACAACTATGTCAAGTTCTGGCTGGGTTAACTCAATCTGTGCAGCCGCAGTTGGGTCATTAGCGTTTTGGTCAAGGCTGAATTCCACGCGTTCCTCTCCAATATCAAAGGTGAGGAGTCCTTTCCGCACGTCTACCCTAGCACCTGCTGTAGCTAGGAATGGTCTGGCTAAGATAATGGGGAAGTGATGGTCTTCAAGCATGTCGAGAACGATGAAATCATTTGGAATAAAGAATTTCCCAACTTGAATGGGATAATCGTCCACGACTCCTGTAGCTTTTACGCTTGATCCGTCTGCCATGTAGAGATTCATGTCTACAGGCTCCAATGGTCCCATATTTGCCTTTGACCATGTTGAAAGTGGGAGCAAACTAGCATTGGCTCCCAAATCACATAGAGTTTTGAATTTGTGGTCACCTATGCCAATTGTTATGGCGAATCTCCCTGGGTCACCTAACTTCTCTGGTAGCGCAATGGATCGGACCTCATCTTGCAGCTCTGTAATGGATCGTTTCTTGCTATGAATATCTTTCAAGAATTTTGTGTAAGCCGGCATTTCGCTTAGGGCCTAAGCGAATGGTATAGACATATTTATGCCCTGGAGAATTTTTACGAAACGCTTGAACTTACTCTCAGTGGAGTCCTTAGACTTCTTAGTAGGAAAAGGAAGAGATTTCACCGTTCTCGGAACCAAATTGGGCTCGAGGGGTGATACTATCGGGTCGACATTAGGGTCGTTTGGTGCACTCGGAGGGTCGCTACCGACTCTGATGGGGTCGTTAACGAGCCTGGGATTGAGAGAGGAGCTCGGAATAGGAAACTTACCTGGACTAGGGTCGTTAACGACCCTGGGAGAATCGTCACCATGGTGTGCAGGTTCGGTAACGACCTCCTCTGGTTCGTTATCGAACTGAGTCGTGGCTTCTTTATCAGTTGAGGGGCACTTCTCTTTAGCCTGGACACGCTCCGGTAGTGTCTTCCCGCTCCTAAGGTGTACCGCTGCTATTTATCCTTTCGAGTTCTCCTCGGGATGACCCGTGAGTTGCCCTTGTGGTCTTGGAATTTGTGCAGCGAGGTTCCCTAGTTGGGAGTCGACGTTCTTCTTCCACACATCGAACTATCCCCATCTTTTGTTTTCATTGTTAAGGTTGGCTTGGATTCCATCAATCTTGCTATGCACTTAATTGAACTTATTATGGACTCCGTTAATGCCTTCCTGTAACCCTTGTGCCCATGATGGTGGCTCTTGGTAGCCTGGAGGTCGATATGGCGCAGGTCGTCTATCCGGTGGAGGAGCTGCATAGTTTGAATTCAGATTTTGATTGTCCCACGTTGGATAATTATTGGACCTGTCAAAATTACTAGGATGGTTCCTGTATGGGCCTCTCATGCAATTCACCTCAGCATAGGTCTCAGCGGCTCTTACTTGCTCTATGTTAGTGCAAGCAGAAGTAATATGGATAGAAGAGCCACATTCTTGACAAGATTGAGAGGATTTCAGAAAACTTACCTACTTCTTCAAGCGGTTGACCTCGTCTTGCAAGAATTGATTCTTGACATCTGGGTCAACATCTTCCTTGTTAGGCACGTAGAGACGCCTCTAGGGCTGGGGTGATTGCTGGGTACCATTCATGGTGATACGGAATTATCTCCTCGATTGCTCGATGATGACAATTCGGTCTTGTTTTGGCCCGATCTTGACAAGTAATTCTCTTTCCAACCTGATTTGCCTTCAAAGTTAATAACTTGTTCCGCAAGAAACACGAATTGTAATTAATGAAACTGATTTGATAAATTGAAAGAATCAACTTTGATAGTTCAATTGGATTGGCTCTAACGCTAAATCCAATTGATTAACTAGATTTGATCTTTAACAATCAAACTAGAACAATCTCAATTGACTAAATCAATCAACCAAATTAAGAACAAAATAAAGAGAGGATTCAGATGTGAGAAGATAATGATGATGATCGATCAGTTTGAATGCTTGAACACGATTGTTTAATGGCCCAAGAGCAAGACTAAACCAAAGGGGTTTAATCTTACTGAGCTGATTTTTATTGAATGAAGATGCAAACTATAAATAAGAAATACAAAAAAAAGTTCCTTGGAGAGCAAGGCATAGCATGGCCGGCCCTAGTAGGGGCAATTCGGTCCAATGACTTGCTTTCCAAGATAACATAAAATAATTAAACAGCATCTATCTAAGTCTCTTTATCATAAATAAATCAAATAAATAATTATCTGACTTATTTAGATAAGAAAACTAAAAAGCTAATCCTAAAACTCAAAAAGATATAAATAATAATAAAGCAAGATATATTTCAGCCCTAACATACTTCCTATGGCCGAAATTATCACAAAGATAAAGATAGAATCAAAATAAAAGATAAGATTCCCGTAAGACTTGAACAACTCTCAGTAAATCGCATTTTTGACCAATTTACTCTTGGATTCTGGATTCGACGTAAACTACAAATTTGTAGAACTTTTAATTATCTATCCAACGCAATTTGAACGGACTTGAGATCAATTTCCTAGCCCAATTTATGACCATTTTACTGAGCACCGTTTTTAATTTGACGGGCTTCTTAACTTTCCGAACATTCATGACTTCATGCTCTTCCTTGGTGGCATTGGATGCCATTGATGAACATAATCAAAGGAAAATATGGAATCCATGAAAACCTTCTTGAACTTGAATGCTCGGGACCTTAGTAAAGGTCTTGGTGTTTGGCCTCCATTCGTCTTCAACGAATCATTCGCTTTGATCCTCCCTTGATTTGCATCATTCTCCCCCACTTGAATTCGACTTGTCCTCAAGGCGACGTTGGTAAAGAACAAAAGGACATGGTAGGAATTCTCCAATGTAGAAAGAAGATCTTCATTAATTTGCATAGGCACCAATTCAAGCACACTCGGGCATACCATAGTTGTGTCGTTTGTTGATATCTCTTCTTCGTCCTCAACCATGGCCATAAGTGGGGTTGCCTTTGATACCTCCTTAGGTTTCACATTGACCCATGTTGGGGCTGATCTAGGAGCTGCAAGGATCGGCGTTGATGGCGACAACGTTGGCCAAGCAATAGGATCTTCAATAGGATCCAAAGAAAGCAAATTTGGCAGTGCATCTTCCTTCTTGTAGTCCTCAAAATCACAATTTTCCTCACCCATATGGCTGGAATATGTGAAAAGATTGTTGAAAATTGAAGAGCACTCGTCATTATCTTCGATTGGGCACTCATTAGAGAAAATTTTGGGGTCAGTGCTTTCCGAAATCTCCAAGTGAAGTTGAAGGCGCTGATAAAAATCCGCACTAACATACATTGAAGATCAATATAAAATATCAAAGAATCAAACTTGTATCAACCTGGCTCTAATACCAATTGATACAGAATTATCTCCTCGATTGCTCGATGATGACAATTCGGTCTTGTTTTGGCCCGATCTTGACAAGTAATTCTCTTTCCAACCTGATTTGCCTTCAAAGTTAATAACTCGTTGCACAAGAAACACGAATTGTAATTAACGAAACTGATTTGATAAATTGAAAGAGTCAACTTTGATAGTTCAATTGGATTGGCTCTAACGCTAAATCCAATTGATTAACTAGATTTGATCTTTAACAATCAAACTAGAACAATCTCAATTGACTAAATCAATCAACCAAATTAAGAACAAAATAAAGAGAGGATTCAGATGTGAGAAGATGATGATGATGATCGATCAATTTGAATGCTTGAACACGATTGTTTAATGGCCCAAGAGCAAGACTAAACCAAAGGGGTTTAATCTTACTGAGCTGATTTTTATTGAATGAAGATGCAAACTATAAATAAGAAATACAAAACAAAGTTCCTTGGAGAGCAAGGCATGGCATGGCCGGCCCTAGTAGGGACAATTCGGTCCAATGACTTGCTTTCCAAGATAACATAAAATAATTAAAAAGCATCTATCTAAGTCTCCTTATCATAAGTAAATCAAATAAATAATTATCTGACGTATTTAGATAAGAAAACTAAAAAGCTAATCGTAAAACTCAAAAAGATATAAATAATAATAAAGCAAGATATATTTCAGCCCTAACAAACTTCCTATGGCCGAAATTATCACAAAGATAAAGATAGAATCAAAATAAAAGATAAGATTCCCGTAAGACTTGAACAACTCTCAGTAAATCGCATTTTTGACCTCTTTACTCTTGGATTCTCGATTCGACGTAAACTACGAAGTTGTAGATCTTTTAATTATCTATCCAAAGCAATTTGAAAGGACTTGAGATCAATTTCCTAGCCCAATTTATGACCATTTTACTGAGCACCGTTTTTAATTTGACGGGCTTCTTAACTTTCCGAACTTTCATGACTTCATCCTCTTCCTTGGTGGCATTGGACGCCATTGATGAACATAATCAAAGGACAATATGGAATCCATGAAAACCTTCTTGAACTTGAATGCTCGGGACCATAGTAAAGGTCTTGGTGTTTGGCCTCCATTCGTCTTCAACGAATCATTCGCTTTGATCCTCCCTTGATTTGCATCATTCTCCCCCACTTGAATTCGACTTGTCCTCAAGGCGACGTTGGTAAAGAACAAAAGGACATGGTACGAATTCTCCAATGTAGAAAGAAGATCTTCATTAATTTTCATTGGCACCAATTCAAGCACACTCGGGCATACCATAGTTGTGTCGTTTGTTGATATCTCTTCTTCGTCCTCAACCATGGCCATAAGTGGGGTTGCCTTTGATACCTCTTTAGGTTTCACATTGACCCATGTTGGGGCTGATCTAGGAGCTGCAAGGATCGGCGTTGATGACGACAACGTTGGCCAAGCAATAGGATCTTCAATAGGATCCAAAGAAAGCAAATTTGGCAGTGCATCTTCCTTCTTGTAGTCCTCAAAATCACAATTTTCCTTACCCATATGGCTGGAATATGGGAAAAGATTGTTGAAAATTGAAGAGCACTCGTCATTATCTTCGATTGGGCACTCATTAGAGAAAATTTCGGGGTCGGTGCTTTCCGAAATCTCCAAGTGAAGTTGAAGGCGCTGATAAAAATCCGCACTAACATACATTGAAGATCAATATAAAATATCAAAGAATCAAACTTGTATCAACCTGGCTCTAATACCAATTGATACAGAATTATCTCCTCGATTGCTCGATGATGACAATTCGGTCTTGTTTTGGCCCGATCTTGACAAGTAATTCTCTTTCCAACCTGATTTGCCTTCAAAGTTAATAAATTATTGCGCAAGAAACACGAATTGTAATTAACGAAACTGATTTGATAATTGAAAGAGTCAACTTTGATAGTTCAATTGGATTGGCTCTAACGCTAAATCAAATTGATTAACTAGATTTGATCTTTAACAATCAAACTAGAACAATCTCAATTGACTAAATCAATTAACCAAATTAAGAACAAAATAAAGAGAGGATTCAGATGTGAGAAGATGATGATGATCGATCAATTTGAATGCTTGAACACGATTGTTTAATGGCCCAAGAGCAAGACTAAACCAAAGGGGTTTAATCTTACTGAGCTGATTTTTATTGAATGAAGATGCAAATTATAAATAAGAAATACAAAACAAAGTTCCTTGGAGAGCAAGGCATGGCATGGCCGGCCCTAGTAGGGACAATTCGGTCCAATGACTTGCTTTCCAAGATAACATAAAATAATTAAAAAGCATCTATCTAAGTCTCCTTATCATAAATAAATCAAATAAATAATTATCTGACTTATTTAGATAAGAAAACTAAAAAGCTAATCGTAAAACTCAAAAAGATATAAATAATAATAAAGCAAGATATATTTCAGCCCTAACAAACTTCCTATGGCCGAAATTATCACAAAGATAAAGATAGAATCAAAATAAAAGATAAGATTCCCGTAAGACTTGAACAACTCTCAGTAAATCGCATTTTTGACCTCTTTACTCTTGGATTCTGGATTCGACGTAAACTACAAAGTTGTAGATCTTTTAATTATCTATCCAAAGCAATTTGAAAGGACTTGAGATAAATTTCCCAGCCCAATTTATGACCATTTTACTGAGCACCGTTTTTAATTTGACGGGCTTCTTAACTTTCCGAACTTTCATGACTTCATCCTCTTCCTTGGTGGCATTGGACGCCATTGATGAACATAATCAAAGGACAATATGGAATCCATGAAAACCTTCTTGAACGTGAATGCTCGGGACCTTAGTAAAGGTCTTGGTGTTTGGCCTCCATTCGTCTTCAACGAATCATTCGCTTTGATCCTCCCTTGATTTGCATCATTCTCCCCCACTTGAATTCGACTTGTCCTCAAGGCGACGTTGGTAAAGAACAAAAGGACATGGTAGGAATTCTCCAATGTAGAAAGAAGATCTTCATTAATTTGCATAGGCACCAATTCAAGCACACTCGGGCATACCATAGTTGTGTCGTTTGTTGATATCTCTTCTTCGTCCTCAACCATGGCCATAAGTGGGGTTGCCTTTTATACCTCCTTAGGTTTCACATTGACCCATGTTGGGGCTGATCTAGGAGCTGCAAGGATCGGCGTTGATGACGACAACGTTGGCCAAGCAATAGGATCTTCAATAGGATCCAAAGAAAGCAAATTTGGCAGTGCATCTTCCTTCTTGTAGTCCTCAAAATCACAATTTTCCTTACCCATATGGCTGGAATATGGGAAAAGATTGTTGAAAATTGAAGAGCACTCGTCATTATCTTCGATTGGGCACTCATTAGAGAAAATTTCGGGGTCGGTGCTTTCCGAAATCTCCAAGTGAAGTTGAAGGCGCTGATAAAAATCTGAACTAACGTACATTGAAGATCAATATAAAATATCAAAGAATCAAACTTGTCTCAACCTGGCTCTAATACCAATTGATACAGAATTATCTCCTCGATTGCTCGATGATGACAATTCGGTCTTGTTCTGGCCCGATCTTGACAAGTAATTCTCTTTCCAACCTGATTTTCCTTCAAAGTTAATAACTTGTTGCGCAAGAAACACGAATTGTAATTAACGAAACTGATTTGATAAATTGAAAGAGTCAGCTTTGATAGTTCAATTGGATTGGCTCTAACGCTAAATCCAATTGATTAACTAGATTTGATCTTTAACAATCAAACTAGAACAATCTCAATTGACTAAATCAATCAACCAAATTAAGAACAAAATAAAGAGAGGATTCAGATGTGAGAAGATAATGATGATGATCGATCAGTTTGAATGCTTGAACACGATTGTTTAATGGCCCAAGAGCAAGACTAAACCAAAGGGGTGTAATCTTACTGAGCTGATTTTTATTGAATGAAGATGCAAACTATAAATAAGAAATACAAAACAAAGTTCCTTGGAGAGCAAGGCATGGCATGGTTGGCCCTAGTAGGGACAATTCGGTCCAATGACTTGCTTTCCAAGATAACATAAAATAATTAAACAGCATCTATCTAAGTCTCCTTATCATAAGTAAATCAAATAAATAATTATCTGACTTATTTAGATAAGAAAACTAAAAAGCTAATCGTAAAACTCAAAAAGATATAAATAATAATAAAGCAAGATATATTTCAGCCCTAACAAACTTCCTATGGCCGAAATTATCACAAAGATAAAGATAGAATCAAAATAAAAGATAAGATTCCCGTAAGACTTGAACAGCTCTCAGTAAATCGTATTTTTGACCTCTTTACTCATGGATTCTGGATTCGACGTAAACTACAAATTTGTAGATCTTTTAATTATCTATCCAACTCAATTTGAACGGACTTGAGAAATTTCCTAGCCCAATATATGACCATTTTACTGAGCACCGTTTTTAATTTGATGGGCTTCTTAACTTTCCGAACTTTCATGACTTCATCCTCTTCCTTGGTGGCATTGGACGCCATTGATGAACATAATCAAAGGACAATATGGAATCCATGAAAACCTTCTTGAACTTGAATGCTCGGGACCTTAGTAAAGGTCTTGGTGTTTGGCCTCCATTCGTCTTCAACGAATCATTCGCTTTGATCCTCCCTTGATTTGGATCACATGGCATCATAGTTAGAAAGCTTGTCCAACAATTCCCATGCAGCTGTGGGATCCATTTCTATAAAACCGCACGCTTTATGCGTGTTGATGCGGTTCTTTGTCTATGCATTAACACCCTGGAAAAAGATTTCTTGAAGGACATATAAAGGTTGCCCATGGGTAGGGCCCTGTCTAAGCATTTCCTTAAATCTTTCCCAAGTTTCTACAAAGGTCTCATTAGGCATCTGGTGATAGGAGGTGATGCGTTTGGAGACTCCGGCACCCTTAGTTCTGGATGCATATATTGCTTGACATTCCTCGGATAGGCATTCAGCTCTTCTTGTAAATGAGCACTGTTGACTAGTTGACGTTCAGCCTTAGCAGCAGCGCCGTCTCGATCAGCTTGTAACGCCTCCATCTGCTGTTGAAGTGCTTCCATCTGTCGAGCCATCTCTTCAGGTGTAGCCATGGCTCGCGTTTCTCTTCGTCTACGGTGCAAGGTGCGCTCAGGTTCGGAATAATAACCGGTGTTGTCAAATTTGAGCCTGCGACGTCCTGCTGGAATACGCTGAGAAAACAGACACTGAAAACAAAATAAAAAACAAAATAAATTAAAAACAAAATTAAAAACAGACACTGTTGCTTCCCCGGCAACGGCGCCAATATGTTGATGAGGGTTTCTTGACAACAAATAAATTTATAAGTCAAGACCCCGCTGAGTATAGCGAAGTCAGGATCGTTCCACGGGAAGCATGGTCGTTTATCTATCAACTACTAAAAAGTAAAACAAAGCAAAATAAAACAAAACACCCTACGACCAACCTCGTTAACGACTTTGTCAGGGTCGTTAACGAACCTGGATAGCACTACGAACATAGATATAACGACCTAAAATGCAGGTTCAGTACCGAGGCAACTGACTCGATAACGAATATAACGGATGCAAACTCAAATGAGAACAAAAATCTAGGACAAGGGTTACCATAACATAGTCATGCATACAAACTCATAAGAAGATAAAGATCATGCCTTCATCAACTTTCTCTAACTAGCAAGTAAATCAATTAATTCTCATAAATTAATTCACTCAATCACTTGTTTTGGATCCAAAGCTCGAAACTTTCGTAATCGAACAATATCAACCTTCAAGTTAACAACTTTCTCTTTCGATCAAATTGCAAACTCAAATTACCTCGACTATCGTCTAAGCATAAGCATAACAAGCAATCTAAAATAGATAAAAGGCATTCAAAACATCAGCTCACTCATCAAACATGCATAACTATGTCAGGTTTCAACCCGACCCTAGATAAGAAAACTACTCACTACTCATAGTAATAAAGCCAACAACTTTAACAAGTGAAAACATTGAAAACAAAACAAACTTACTTGAAATTAATAAGAGAAATATTGTCTTACAATATCCTGAATAAACCGAAAACATAGAACAAAACTCGAGCAAATCCGACTAACGACCCTAGCTCTTCTCTCAAACGAACCAGCTCGTTATTCTTCTCCACTCTCCTCTCGTCAATTCGGCTCTCCAAAAACAATTAAAACTCGTCCTCTAAAAATCGTTCCACACCCCCATCTAGGCTAGAAAGAAGGGTATTTATACTAAGAAAGCTATCTACAAAACCCTAAAAGATAAAAACTTACTCTACTAAAGATAACAAGATATAACAACCCTAAAATCAGATAAAACTCTACCGACACGGAATCATCGTTAACGACCTCCGCACAGGGTTGGTAAGAATCGCAAAAACCACCAAAAAATTCTATCCCTAAGCCTTGTTAACGACCCTTCACATGTTCGTTAACGAGCCTGGTATTTGGCTTTTCTTCAACTTTTCTTCACTTAAACTTGAACTCCTCTTCGCTCTTCTTATGCAATCTTCCTCTTCATCTTCATGTTCTTCCATCCTCCACCACAACATTCTAATCCAGCTTAAAAAGTGCTCCCTTTCCTGCTCAAAACCTACAAAAAGACACAAAACGGAGTAGCTTCCATACTTCTCACAAAATATGCAAACTTATCCAAAAACACAGAAAATAACTCTAAAAACTACTAAAACTAAACTAAACAAACTAGGAAACACACTAAAAACTATACCAAAAATATGAACATCAAGAATCTAACAGCAAAGAGGCGAAAATTGCGATTTACTGAGAGTTGTTCAAGTCTTACAGGAATCTTATCTACAAATTTAATTCTATCTTTAGCTAGATATTATATTTATGCATAATTTCGGCCATAGGCTTATGTTAGTTGGTTGAAATATATATCTCTTATAATTCTTGTTATCTTTAAGTTTGTTAGGAGCTTTCTTATTTTAAATAAGTCAAGTAAATCTTTATTTGATTTATTAAATATAAGGGAATTTAGTTAGTTGCATTTATATTGTTTTATAGTATCTTGGGATGCAAACAAAAGGTCTAAATTACCCCTGTAGGGCCGGCTGACCTATTGGCTTGCTCTCCAAGAAGTTGCTTTGTAATTCATATAAATATTCTTGCATTTCATTAATAAAAAATCAACTTGAAGTAAGATTAAACCCCTTTGGTTTAATCTTGCTTTTGGGCCCCAAAAACAACTTGTGTTCATGCTTTTACATTCCATTGATCGTCCATTCAAGTTCTTCCAACACAATTTAGATTTCGAGAGTTTAGTATAATCAAATTGGTTTGGCTAGTTAGATTATTAAAGATCTTAACTAGTTAATCAATTGAGATAGCGTTAGAGCCTCTCAATTGACAATTCAGTTTGTGAAGAATTCAGTCATTCTTCATTGAATTTAGTCAGAGTCGATTGCTTGCGCCACAAGTAATTGAGTTCGAGCAATTTCGGTTGGAAAGATAATTACTTGTCAAGATCGGGCCAAAACAAGACCGAATTGTCATCATCGAGCAATCGAGGAGATAATTCCGTATCAATTGGTATCAGAGCCACAAGTTAAGCCACGTTTCTTTCTTTCCCGCCATATCAAGTGGATTAAGATGTATTGGTGCGATCCCTATGATGATATTCCACCAACTCCAAGGGTACGAAGACCTCCCAAGATTGAGCCTTTTTTTGGAGAGCATGGACCCGAGGATTACTTGGCGTAGGATCGAGTTGTTGATTACTACCTTGACTACTATGGTTATGATGAATGGGATATCCTTCCCTGCGTCACTAACTACCTTGTTGGTTCTGCTCGTTCGTTTTAGTTATGGATATGTCAATCTAGACGTTGTCAAGGCTTGATCCCAATTGCAAACTGGGACCAACTGAAGTTTGTCATGCGAAAGATCTATGTTACAAATGATGAAGAGTTGCATAGACGATATAGCGAAGCTTGTGCTCCTACTTGCCAAAAGAGAGCTCCAATCCAATCATTGAGTCGAGAACGAGATCTTCATTGTTTCCTGTGTCAAGGAAGAGGACATCTTGATAATGTTTGCCCTAATCACATGTGCGTGTGTTTAGACATGTGTGAGTAGTCTTTGATCAACGAGGAGTAATCCGAGGCTATCACGTATCAATTATTGATACGTGATCGCCTCGGATTACTCCTCATTGATCAAGTATTTAACCCAGTATGATCCTGACCTTGCCTTGTAATCGAATTATCCAACCTAATTCACTTCCAAAGTTAATGACTTGTGATGCAAGGAATGGAATTTCGAAATTAATGTTGAATGAACTGAAATTTCGAATCACTAGATGAATCAAAAGATAGTTCAATTGGATTGGCTCTAACGCTAAATCCAATTGATGAACTAGTTTGATCTTTAACAATCAAAACTCGAACTAGTCAATTGATCAATTTAATGAAACAAAACTGAATTGTAACTCAAGAACAAAGAGATATAATTCGAGTATGGAGATGATGATCGATCTTCAAATTTGAACGCAGGAACACAATAATTGTTTTTTCGGCCCAAAGACTAGATAAAACCAATTTAGGGTTTATCTTATCTCAAGCTGATTTTTATTGAATAATAAATGCAAGATATTTAAAGGGAATACAAAAGAGTCTCCTTGGAGAGCAAGTAACAAGGTGGCCAGCCCTAGAGGGGTATGATTGACCATTTGCTTTCCTCACAAGATAACTTAATATATTCCTAAATCCTCTATCCAAGTCACCTTATCATAAATAAATCAAATAAATAATTATCTAACTTTTTTAGATAAGAAAACAAAAAAGCTAATCTAAAACTCAAAAAGATATAAATAATAATAAAGCAAGACAATTTAGTCATCTAACAAACTCATATGGCCGAAATTATTCATAGATATAATATCTAATTAAAGATAGAATTAAAACTAAAGATAACATTCCCGTAAGACTTGAACAACTCTCAGTAAATTGTATTTTTCACCCCTTTTCTGTTGGATTCTGGATTTGATGTAAACTACAAAGTTTTAGATCTTTTAATTATATTTTCAACACATATTGAACAGACTTGAGATCAATTTTCTATCCCAAGTTATGACCTATTTACTGAGCGTTGTTTTTAATTTGACGGGCTTCTTAACTTTTCGAACTTTTATGACTTCATCCTCTTACTTGGTGGCCTTGGACGCCATTGATGAACATAATCAAAGGATAATATGGAATCCATGAAAACCTTCTTGAACTTGAATGCTCGGGACCTTAGTAAAGGTCTTGGTGTTTGGCCTCTATTCATCTTTGACGAATCATTAACTTGAATCCTCCTTTGATCTGTATCAGTCTCCCCCACTTGGCCTCAAATCGTCCTCGATTCAACGTTGTATGTAGATGCAATTAGAGATTCATTAGTTAATAATTTGAAATCAAAAAGAGACGGACCCGTGGAAGTATCCAAGATATGTATTGCTTGTATGACTGAATTTGATGTTGTGTCGATGGCCGGCCAATGGCTCTTCATCAAGAGTAGGATTCTCTTGATAAACTTCTTCTAAGACTATCCGTTTGTCGCACCAATCAGGATCAATCACTACGTCTTCAATAAGTTCATCTTGAATAGACAAATCTTCAATAATTGGTATCAATTATCCAGGTTGAGACAAGTTTCATTCTTTAATTTTTCATATTGATCTTCAATGTATTTTAGTACGGATTTTTATCAGCATCTTCAACTTCACTTGGAGATTTCGGAAAGCATCGACCCCGAAGTTTGCTCATATGTGTACCCAATCGAAGATAATGACGAGTGCTCTTTAATTTTCAACAATCTTTTCACATATTCCAGCCATATGGGTGAGGAAAACTGTGAGGACTACAAAAAGGAAGATGCACCGCCAAATTTTCTTTCTTTGGATCCTATTGAAGATTCTATTGCTTGGCCAACGTTGTCATCATCAACGCCAATCCTTGCACCTCCTAGATCAGCCCCAACATGGGTCAATGTGAAACCTAAGGAGGTATCAAAGGCAACCCCACTTGTGGCCATAGTTGAGGACGTAGAAGAAGATATCTCACATGAAGTTTCAACCAAAGAGTATCATAGTGTCCAAGAGATGATTCTATATCTTCCGCCAACTATGCTTATTCCAAAACCTTCTTTTATGACCATGGTGCCTTTAGCACTTCCAACATTTGAAGATATTTCTCCTCTTAATCTTACATGCAACATTGAATTGAGGACGATTCGAGGCCAAGTAGGGGAGAATGATACAAATCAAGGGAGGATCCAAGCGAATGATTCGTTAAAGACGAACGGAGGCCAAAGACCAAGACCTTTACTAAGGTCCTGATCATTTACGTTTAAGAAGGTATTCATGGATCTGATATTACCTCTTAAAAATATTCATCCATGGCATTCAAGGCCTGCAAGGAAGAGAATCAAGTTATGAAGAGTCGGAAAGTTATGAAACCCATCAAATGAAAAACAGTGCTCAGTAAAATGGTCATAACATGGGCTAGAAAATTGATCTCAAGCCCGTTCAAATTGCGTTTGATAGATAATTAAAAGATCTGAATGCATAATCCAAATCTTATGGGAATCTTATCTTTAGCTTTAATTCTATCTTTAGCTAGATATTATATTTATGCATAATTTCGGCCATAGGCTTATGTTAGTTGGTTGAAATATATCTCTTCTATAATTCTTGTTATCTTTAAGTTTGTTAGGAGTTTTCTTATTTTAAATAAGTCAAGTAAATCCTTATTTGATTTGTTTAATATAAGGGAATTCAGTTAGTTGCATTTATATTGTTTATAGTATTTTTGGAAGCAAACAAAAGGTCTAAATTACCCCTCTAGGGTCGGCTGACCTATTGGCTTGCTCTCCAAGAAGTTGTTTTGTAGTTCATATAAATAGTCTTGCATTTCATTAATAAAAAATCAGCCTGAAGTAAGATTAAACCCCTTTGGTTTAATCTTGCTTTTGGGCCCCAAAAACAACTTGTGTTCATGCTTTTACATTCCATTGATCGTTCATTCAAGTTCTTCAAACACCATTCAGATTTCGAGAGTTTAGTATAATCAAATTGGTTTGTCTAGTTAGATTATTAAAGATCTTAACTAGTTAATCAATTGAGATAGCGTTAGAGCCTCTCAATTGACAATTCAGTTTGTGAAGTACTATCCATTCGAATTCAGTCGTTCTTCATTGAATTTAGTGAGAGTTGAATTGCTTGCGCCACAAGTAATTGAGTTCGAGCAATTTAGGTTGGAAAGATAATTACTTGTCAAGATCGGGCCAAAACAAGACCGAATTGTCATCATCGAGCAATCAAGGAGATAATTCCGTATCAGGGATGGAAGAGATTGTCCAATACACTACCGATGTTGGATCTCTACCTGGCCTTGAATTCGAAAGTGTCGCTATGTCCGATGTCAACGCCGCATCAGACTCTAGAGACCACACTCAATAGCCCTCAAAATGAAGATTTTTGAAGGAGATGCGGTCCAGGTATATAAACTCTTCCTCCTCTTTATACCTCTTCAATCTCCATTCTGATTCACCAGATCTGAGAGTCTTTGTATAAATCTAACAAAATATTACTCAATCGGTAGGACATGGATTGATTTCTACGGTAAAATTTGATATTCCTGCACCGCGTGCCTGGAGGCGGCCACCGCCAGCATGACTAGTTGTTGCAGCGACACGGTGGGGGCCATGGTGTTCCTCCCCAGTTTTCAGCCGGTCCTCAGAACTTCAGTGATGCTAGACCTGGAAAGATGACTAAGTTGTTCTTGGTGAGTTTGAACTGCATAATTTAGTGAACTGAATAATAGAGAATTGAATTAAAAGACAGTTTGCAAAAAAATCATCTCCAGATCATCAAATCTTTGGAGCAATCAAGTTAAAGGTGAAAGCCTTCATCCCCAGCTACTTTGAAGGAAAGTAGTTCAGTAGTTGTAGATAGCGCGTGTTGAATTCTAATGCTAGCCTTGAATTGCTTAGAAATTATTCAGCGATGATTAGAACAATAAACTGATGTCCATATTTGAGTTGTTGAATTGTTAGTTTATTTAAATTGATTGGAACAATAAACAAATCTTTGGAAAATTCGTGTTAATGTATAGTAGTTCTTTTGGTCAAAACGTGTTAATGCATATTAGTTGACTAATATTTGTCTTATTGAAAGGAAATGGGGACAGTAGGAATCAATACTGAACCAATGGCATGTTGTATACTCACTTTTTGGGAGGTTTTTAGTGTTTTATTTCAAACTGCTATGACCATCCGCAATGCGGGAACATAATGGTACATAAGTGAGTACATATTTTTTTTTGATAAAGAAAAAAAGGAAATTTATATGTACCCATCACATGGGTAGTTATATTACTACACTCTTGTACCCATAAAGTAACTTTCTTTTCCCCATGTCAAGAAACAATTGGCCCATTTTTAGAATAGTATGTAACCATATGTACTGATAAAGGGTACACTAATAAGAAAGGAAAAAATATTAAAATACTTAGTAGTAAAAAAGTAAGAAAAAATATTATTTTATTAATTATGTACTCTTATGTACTCAAAATAGGTACACCATTGCTCATGGCCTTATTATGTAAGATGAATACATCTTGTCTACCCCCGAACTGCAACTTAATATTTGTTGACACTAATAAATTAAACGGGATGACACTAAATTAAACGTGATGACAATTGTCATCAAGGCATTTGATGATATGTTTTTATAGTTGGTGACAATCAAACCGTCATCAAGTAGTGATGATAAGTGATGACAGTTCGAACCGTGTCATAAACAATTTTTTATGACACTTTGAGGGGGTGACACATATTTGATGACATTAGAAAAAATTGTAGGTGATGACACATATTTGATTACACTAAAAAATTAAACGTGATGATACATATTTGATGACAACTTTGTTTTTTATGTGTGATGACAGTTGTTTTTATATGGTTGGATGCATTTGATGATACTTTTTGTTATTAAAAGTTTGTCATCAAGACATTTTGATGACACTTTTACCTTTTATTACACTTTTTGTCATAAAAATTGTCATCTAGGCATTTGATGATACTTTTTGTCATCAAAAAAATTGTGATGACGGTTGTTTTAATGTGGTTGAATGCCTTTGATGATACTTTTTGTCATCAAAAAGTTGTCATCAAGACATTTTGATGACACTTTTACCTTTTATACTGATCTTGAATCATCATCTAGTCATAGATGTGATGTGGATCCTTCTAGACAAGTAATTGAGGATGACGACGATGATGAGGAGGAGGATGACGATGATGATGGGGAGGTTGACCCAAATGATGACGATGAGGAGGAGGAGGAGGATTAAAACGATGATGATGGCGGCGGCGGCGGCGGTAGCGTCGGGGCCACTAACGATGATGAAGGTGGGCCAATAATAAATGATTTGCCCGTGGACTATGACGCCCATTATGCAAAAGTCAATTGGAATAACCCAAATATAAGTATTTAATTATTTATATGGTTAGAAAATTGTATTCATATATTTTAAATTATTATTTTATGTTAGAAATTTAGAGTTTTGATGGTTCCCAGAAGTCAGTGACTTCGAAGTTGCATGTCGAGTCGGCGAATCGACAAAGTCACTACATGACCTGCTGGCGAGAAAACTATTTATGGAAGGAACACACAGATCGTGTGCGATGGTTTGTTGGACAGCTGAGACATTTATTTATGAAGAAAATCATCACAAAAGAGTGCAAAAATCATAAGGATATGAAATGATTCTCTTGTGATATTTTGTATGTGCATACATGTTATATTATGAAAGATTTGTAAAGATTGAGTGTGTGTCACTTAGACTTGGGTCACGGTTTGTCTGAACCGGCAAACCGCCAGTTCAGAAATCGGCTGGAACCGGAACCGGCGGGTCCGGTTGTAATATCCGCTAAATTTTAAAAAAAATAATAAAACAGATATTTATCCCAATAATTTTTTTTCTCTAAAGTAAAGAACTTAATAATATTTATAATTTCATATTAAATTATAAAGAGATTATAAAAGTTTATTACAATGACAATTAAGAATTTTAGTAAATATATTAAGCAAGTCAGATAAATATTTAAATATGTTCTCTTAAAAAGGGAGTTTAATTATTTTTATAATTTTTATAATAAAGTATAACAATATGATAAAGGATTATCAAAGTGTCACATAAAATTTTCATATGAATATAAATCATATTATTTTCGAATTTATAGTTAGTGTAATTAATTCAAAGCTAACAAAAATAAAAGAAAGGCATAAAAAGGGTCAAGAGTCGGGACTCGAACCCGAGACCTCTTGCACCCTTGCAACGCTCACACACACTCAAACCCGCTATGCCATTATAATTCATCTACACCTAAAAGAATTTTTATTCTTTTATTCCCTTATGTCTTCTTCTTCCCCAATTCATCAAATCAGCTTGCCTGATTGATTTGACGTAGGTTGAATCAATGGCTTCCACTTCTCTCAATTGCTTCTAAGACCAACCAAAACTCCATCACCCCATGTCATCAAGCAAGAAACACACTACCCACCTATCCCCATTAAGTTCCTACTCCACCATTGGTTCATCCATGGAGGTTTGGATCCATAGAAGGGTCAAAATTTCATTATAAATAGGGCTAGAAATTCATTAGAAATCTCACACCATCTTTCTCTCCTTCCTCTCTTGTTGATTTCATCTCATTCAAGGCCAAAAATCCCTAGAATTCCATTATTTTCAAATCTGAATTTTTATATAAAAATCCCCAAAAATTTCTATCTTCCTCCTCCCTTGGTCGTCGGAGCACCACCGCCTCTAGCCAGACCGCCGGCGTCCACGCGTGCGCCTGACGCCGCCCAAGAGCCGCCGTCGCCAGCCCCACCACCGGACCTGTTGGTGCTCGTCCCCAGTCCGTCGTCGTTGCCCTGTGTCTCTAGTTCTGGTTTGTTTCACGTGAAAAGGAGGTAGAAGGGAAAGAAAAGGAAATTTGGGCTTTCTTTGGGCTATTTTTGGGCTGAAAGTTAGGCCCATATGTCTTTTAAATTACCCATCAGATTTTTTATGAAAGGAAAAGAAAAAGGAGAGGCCCAATTTCACCCACCTCGTTATCCGTGCCCAATCCGCTCTCGTTTTCGCTCGGTATAATTTCCCGACTCAAATGTTAATTAATATCTTTTTATAAAATAATTTCTACATGTATATAATATTTATTTAATTAAATTGAATAAATATTGCATGTGGGTATTAAGGAGAAATTTATATAATTAAATTAATCTACATGCCCATCTAGGAGAAATATACTTTTATTAAGAATATATGAATTCCTAGAACTTTAATATTCATAAGAATGTTATTATAAGCATATTTGAATAAATATTGGAAAAGTATTAACTAAGGCATATTTTCCTTTATTATAAAAGAAATAATGTAAGATAAGGAATTTTATTAAAATAAAATTCTATTAAAAAGGAAAATAGACTTACATGTCTTTTAATCCTATTATATGCTTTGGTATGATAATAATAAGATATTTTTGAATAAATTATTTCAATAAGAACAAGTATGGATTAAATAAATTAAATAAATAATTTTCATGTGCTTTTATGTAAAAAAAAGTAGAATATGATAGACATAGGAAAATTATCAAATAAAATCTTGGGATTAAAATACTAGTTTTATATACTTGGAAAGAGTAATATAAATATTATGTGTCCATTATTTGAAGCTTACTATATAAATAAAAGATCTAGAACAAATTATTGGAAAAATATTATCTTAAGACTTTTTATAAAATATATAAAGAGATTGCATGTCTTTTAAAAAAAGAGCATTTTATAAACTCAAATATATATTTTGACAAGATATTCATATGGAAAAGTATGAGATAATTTGTTTAACATAACACTTGGGAATTTATTAAATAAATAAAGTACTAGAAAAAGTAGAATATAATATGATATATTAATGTCTTTTATATCATAAGGTGGTTACATGTCTTTAAAAAGAATTGATGATAAAAGAAAAAATATTATAATAATATAATATGTACTAGTCATAAAGAATATAGAAGGAGATGGATAAATAAATATTGTGACAATGGCATTTTGGACTTTTTACATCATAAGAATAGTTTTTATAATCAATATGATTTATAAATATGAAAAGTATATTTTTATGGACTTCATATAATTATCACCTTGCTTGAAATAAATAAAAGAATTATTTAATAATGATTGCCTGCCCATTAAGGAATAAAAAGGTTATAAATATTTTAAATGGGAACTTTAACCTTAGATAAAGGAATATTTAAATATTTTAAATAATGTCATAACTTTAACATCAAAGATTATAGTAAACAAATTAAAATGAAGAGTTTTATAAAGAATAAAAGGATATTACAAATATTAAATAATAATAGGAAATATTATTATTTTATTCATCTCCACCTAAATTATTATTATAATAATTTAGTATTATTTCTCTTATAAAAGGAATATAAGAGACTTTTAAAACTTTAAAAGAATTAAAGAAATTCTTATTAAAGTTTGTTCGTACCTCTCGTGTCGATAGGTCAAATTTCCTATCCCGACTAAAGGCGACATTTCTCGTTCATCTGTTCATATACAATCGCTAAACTAAGGCAAGTGGAATTTCTCTTTGTAGTCTTAATAAACTCGTTTCATGAAATTCCTCGATGTTGGGAACAACTTGTTTGCTAATAATAAACGAACCTAGGAATATCAATTGCTAGAATTAATGACCTCATTGTTATCGTTATTCCGTTATTTAAATATTCGATAGGACTATTATGCTAGTCTTGTTTGTGACCTTGATTGTTTACGATCTCTTTTCGAGATCGGTTTGGATGGAATAGTAAGGGGTCCGGGCCTAACCCGACACCTCTATATAACCCACTAAAGTCGTATTGCCACCATGCATAAATTACGACTTGTCGATCATGACCCATGTCCGCTCCTACGCCTCGGAGGGACGTAGGCACTCTAACTAAGTGCCGGAACTTTTTGTTCCTGTCAGTGGTTCGGGCCGGTACATAAGCCCCCCCACACTCTTAAAATATGTCAAACGAAGTGAGAGTTTTCATCATTATACAAGATAAGTGCCCAATGCACAATTAAAAGACACCAAAACCGGACCGATCTCAAATGATCGATCCGGCTCTCGGTTCGCAAGGGCGCGAGAGGTTTTCAAAACTTGTATGAATTAATATCTCCTCTCGAGATACACTCTTCTCCGTCCCGTTAAGCCCCACATAAAGACCTATATCTTAAAACATATCCCGAGAATATATCTCGAATATTATAAATTACCGAAATACCCGTGAGAAGTTCCATTCTCACTTGCTTAGTCTCCTTAGACTATTTCCCCTACTTCCGCATTTTTTTCTGGTATTTCTCGCCCTTTGCGACAAATGCCAGATTGTAGGAATGTACACCGAAGTGATGAAGACGAAGTCCGGAAGGTTCGAGAAGCGTTAGGCGAGAATCGAAGGTCAAGGCAGGACGACGTTGAAGGAAGGAAGGAACTCTCATAAGAGTGACGCATTCCGGAGATAGTGCATCAGCTCTTCCTGTTTTTCTTTTAACCAGGCAAATCATCATCACATGAGTTGTCTTGGAAAAACATGCTTGTATTTTTAATTACATCTTTTAAACCCTTTCTAAATGGGCTTTACTTTCCGCTACTACATTTGTAAAACGACTCTCAATGTAATGAACAAAAGTTCTTATCAATAAATAAAATTCTTATTTTTGTTAATTTCATGTGCAATGTTAGATCACAAGTCAATTTTGAATGGCAAAAGGAGAAAAAACAAGTAAACTTTAAAGACATCTAGGCATAAACACAAAGAATGAGGATAGTATCAAGCCAATAAGCACATTCTGCACTATAAAATCAAGACCGATCGAATAAAAACATAAATTCGAACCTAGAAACCGAATGCCACATTTAGGAGTGACATTTACATGAACATTTCATCGAACACTTGGCGTGCTATGTTAGATCACAAGTTAATTTTGAAAGGCAATAGGAGAAAAAAAAAGTGAACTTTAAAGACATCTATGCATAAACACAAAGATGAGGATAGTATCAAGCCAATATGCACATTCTACACTTTAAAATCAAGACCGATCGAATAAAAGCATAAATTCGAACCTAGAAAACGAATGCCACATTTAAGAGTGACATTTACATGGACATTTGATCGAACACTTGGCGTGCAAGGTTAGATCACAAGTCAATTTTTAAAGGCAAAAGGAGAAAAAACAAGTGAACTTTAAAGACATCTAGGCATAAGCATAAAGAATGAGGCTAGTATCAAGCTAATAAGCACATTTTGTACTACAAAATCAAGACCGATCAAATAAAAGCATAAATTTGAACCTAGAAACCGAATGCCACATTTAGGAGTGACATTTACATGGACATTTCATCGAACACTTGGCGTGCAATGTTAGATCACATGTCAAATTTAAAAGGCAAAAGGAGAAAAAACAAGTGAACTTTAAAAACATCTAGGCATAAGCATAAAGAATGAGGATAGTACAATAAGCACATTCTACGGTACAAAATCAAGACCGATCGATAAAAGCATAAATTCGAACCTAGAAACCGAATGCCACATTTAGGAGTGACATTTACATGGACATTTCATCGAACAATTGGCGTGCAATGTTAGATCACAAGCCAATTTTTAAAACCAAAAGGAGAAAATCATAAATTCGAACCTAGAAACCGAATGCCACATTTAGGATTGACATTTACATGGACATTTCATCGAACACTTGACGTGCAATGTTAGATCAGAAGTCATTTTAAAGGCAAAAGGAGAAAAAATAAGTGAACTTTAAAAACATCTAGGCATAAGCATAAAGAATGAGGATAATATCAAGCCAATAAGCACATTCTGCACTACAAAATCAAGACCGATCGAATAAAAGCATAAATTCGAACCTAGAAACCGAATGCCACATTTAGGAGTCACATTTACATGGACATTTCATGGAACACTTGTCTTGCAATGTTAGATCACAAGTCAATTTTTAAAGGAAAAAGGATAAAAAAACAAGTGAACTTTAAACACATCAAGGCATAAACACAAAGAATGAGGATAGTATCAAGCCAATAAGCACATTTTTTATACGTGATTGCCTCGGATTACTCCTTAGAAACCTCGTAGTTGACCACACAGGATCCCGATCTTGCCTAGTAACCTTGATTCAACCTGAATTTGCTAACAAAGTTAATGCCTTGCGGAACAAGTAAACACAAAGAACGAATCTGAATGATGGAAGAACGAGTCGGATAATGGAAGAAGTCAACTTTTGATAGTTCAATTGGATTGGCTCGATCGCTAAATCCAATTGATTAACTAGAATGATCTTTAACAATCAATTCTAGGACAATCTTAAATTAACTAGATCAATCAAACAACGAAAGGAGAGAGAGAGTTCGGTTTGGATGAACGAATGATGATTAGATGATGATCGATCAATGCTGAACACAATAAGCCTCACACGTGTGTTTTTGGAGCCCAAAGACTAGATAAACCTTTCTTAGGGTTTATCTAATCTCAAGCTGATTTTCATTAATGAAAGACAAGAGTTTAAATAGTATAATACAAAACTAATCCTTGGAGAGCAAGTCAAGTACATAGGCGGCCCTAATTAGATAGATGAGGCCCCTTGTCTTGCTTTCCACGATATAATAAAATATCTAATTAAATCTATCTAAATTCCCCTTAAATAAAATAAATCATGGCTGATTTATTTATTTAAGGAAAATATCCTAACAACTATAAAATATCCAAAACAAACTAAAAATATCTCTAACAACCAGGAGAGAGAATATCAACCAACTAACATAAGCCTATTGATTGATTTCTCTTCATTATTTAAATAAAGTGACACGCCTATAATTAAATAAACAAAGATATTTTCTCTTACTTAGAATGGTCAAGTCAAAGGGTTGACTTTGACCCATGTACCAATTTATCTCACCCGGTCACTTACTAAATTCAGTCCTAAAGTGAGACAAATTAACACAGGTTTCTAAGTAAGGAAATAATGGAAATTTCGGCCCTTATGTATTAATCCATGGAATCCGGGCTCAGTTGATGACGAATGCACGAGACCCATCTTGTCTTGCTTGGTTCTTCAAGAACAGCGGCCAATCAAACCAAGATCAATGTCGTGTCTTGAGCAATCTTCTTAGCTCGACTTCTTGTGACTGGTCCGTCAGAAGGAACTCGAATCAACTCATCGACGTTTGTTGGAGACATGGCAGGCTTCATTACATCATTCTCCTCCACTTGAGCTCGAATCGTCTTTGATTCGACGTCGGAATCAAAATTTGGCACATAAAGAGATAGATCAACCACATTAAATGTTGGATGGACACCATACTCACCACGCATGTCAACATGATATGCATTGGGGCCGATTCTCCTGATGACACGAAATGGTCCATCTCCTCTCTGATCTAGCTTATTCTTCCTTTGATTTGGGAACCTCTCCTTCCTAAGATGCACCCAAACAAGATCACCTTCTTCATGGATTTTCTCTCCAAGTGCATCTTGGTTCTCTCATGTAACTTCTTCACAAATTCAGCCCTCTTGTCAGCTTCAAAGCTCTTTCACCCCTAGTGATTGCTTGCTAGAAAAAATAGCTAAGTAAAAATAACTTTGTAGAAAAATAGTGACGAAATAAAAGTCACTTTAGCCCACCATATTTCTGTCCTTGCATGCTTTAATTTGGCTTTATTAACTTGCATAGAGTCAATTGAGAGATTGCATGTGTTTAGAAGCTTATAAAGGGATATCTTGCATTGCTTGTCTTATTGCATACTTGCAATTTGCTTGAACTGCATATTTCCTTTACTTATCATTAGTATACCATATCTACACTATATCTACCTTTACTCCCTCAATTCAACCCAAAAACTAAATTAAGTTGATTGGATTGCTTTGAGGCAAGTTTTGGCTTGATCAAGGTGTGGTATTGCTTGTTGTGATTTGCTTTAGAACACACTACTCTCTCTACTTTCTTGCTTGTTTCAGGAACAATGGTGATCCCATCTGAGCCTAACCCGGCTGAACTGAATCTTAATAAGGAGGCAATCGATTTCATTAGGTTGTCTATTAGTGATAGTATAAAAGATGGCCAAGCTCGTGATGTAGAGTTGGCAACGACTGCATTAGCTCCAAAAATGCAGCGTCCTGAGGAGCAACTTACCACATTGATTGAATCATCTCAAGCAAGTCATAAAAGTGCCCCTGCAATAGAGCTTACAAGTGATCCCTTTAATGATATTCCACCATCTCCAAGGGTACAAAGGCCTCCAAAGATTGAGCCTTTTTCTGGAGAGTATGGACCGAATGATTATTTGGCATGGGAGCGAGTTGTTGATTACTACCTTGACTACTATGGTTATGATGAATGGGATATCTTTCCATGGGTGACTACCTACCTTGTTGGTTCTGCCCGTTCCTTTTGGTTATGGATATGTCAATCTAGAAGACGTCAAGGCTTGATTCCAATTACAAACTGGGATCAAATGAAGTTTGTAATGCAAAAGATGTATGTTACAAACGATGAAGAGTTGCATAGAAGATATAGAGCAGCTTGTGCTCCTGCTTGCCAAAAGAGAGCTCCAATCTTATCCTTGAATCACAAGTACGAGTCTTTAGACTTGACAAAGGAAGCTTTGGCTAATTCTAGTCATATGAGGTATAATCTTAACTCTTCTTCCATTGGTTTAGATACTAACTCCTTTTTGCAGGAAATGGGAGTTTCTAACTCACCAAAACCAGGAATTTCCACTCAAGAAGAGAGAGTTACATCCCCACATCGCCAAGAGACCTCTAAAGAATCAAGTGACCTTCCATGTGTTCCTCAATGCCATATTGTGGATGAAAGTTTGAAGAAGGAGGATCCAGTTGAGGACAACTTGCAAGATGAGAGCATGGAGGAAGATAATTAAAAGTTCTACAACTTTGTTGTTTACATCAAATCCAGAATCCAACAGAAAAGGACCGAAAAATGGGTTTTACTGAGAGTTGTTCAAGTCTTACGGGAATCTTATCTTTAGTTTGAATTTCTATCTTTAATTATTTTATTAAGGACGATTTTTATTTATTTATGTTAAGAGGATTTCGACCATAGGCTGATGTTAGTGGTTGATTATTCTCTCGCCTATGTTTTTATTTTCCTTTAGATATTTTGAGTTTGTTAGGATATTTTCTTAAATAAATAAATCAGTCATGATTTATTTTATTTAAGGGAATCTAGTTTGTTATAGGTCTAGATATTTTATTATATCTTTGGAAGCAAGACATGGGTTACTTGCTCTCCAAGGATCAGCTTTGTATCTCTTTAAATACCTTGCATTTATCATTCAATAAAATTCAGCCTGAATTAGATAAACCCCTTTTTGTTTATCTAGTTTATGGGGCATTAAAGAAACTATTGTTCAAGCATTCAATCTCTACGATCATCATCACCAATTCGTTTTCTTTCAATTCAGATTTGATTTGTTAATTTGATTAATTAAGTTAGTTCTAGTTTGATTGTTAAAGATCAAACCTAGTTCATCAATTGAATTTAGCGTTAGAGCCAATTCAATTGAACTATCTCTTTAATTATCTTAACCCTTCAAATCAGATTCGTTCTTCACTATTCATTGATATTTCGAGTTACTTGTTCTCCAAGTTTCTAACTTTCAAGGCAAATCAGGTTGGAAGTCGAACTACTGGCAAGATCGGGATCCTGTGAGGTGACATACTTGATCACCGAGGAGTAATCCGAGGCGATCACGTATCACTACGTATACTAGATGAAGGTATGCACAATTTTCCAGCTTTAAACAAGTAACCATCATCAATAAAGTAGGAATCTATTTCTCCCCTAGACATGCAATTCTTATAAATTTCAGCAAAGTGAGGATCACTAGCATACAATTCCTTAATCATTGCAAATCCAAGGATATTAACATCACATTGGTTCAAGAGAACATACCTGCGAGAAAGGGCGTCAGCTACCACATTCTCTTGCCTTTCTTATGCTTTACAACATAAGGAAAGGTCTCCATAAATTCAACCCATCTTGCATGTCGCCTACTGAGTCTAGATTGGCCTTTCAAATACTTCAAGGTTTCATGATCAGAATGGATTACAAACTCCTTAGGCCACAAATAATGAGACCAAGTCTTCAAAACCCTAATTAAAGCATACAACTCTTTATCATAAGTAGGGTAATTCAACTCAGCCCCACAAAGCTTCTCACTGAAATAAGCTATGGATTTCTTGTCTTGCAAGAGCACGCCTCCTATGCCATGGCCAGATGCGTCCACCTCTATCTCAAAGGTTTTGGAGAAGTCAGGGAGTTGGAGCACCGGGGCATTGCATAACCTGTCCTTCAAAGTGTTGAAGGCATTCTCTTGTTGCTCTCTCCATTTAAATGTTGAGTCCTTCTTTGTAAGCTCATGGAGAGGGGCTGCAATTATGCTGAAATCACGCACAAATCTTCTGTAGAAGCCAGCCAAGCCGAGAAACGATCTGACCATTGTTGGTGTAGTCGGCTGAGGCCACTCCTTGATTGCTTTGATCTTGTCTTCATCTACCTTCAATCCACCTTTAGACACAACAAAACCAAGAAAAATGGTAGACTCCGAGCAAAAAGAACACTTTTTCAAATTAACATAAAGCTTTTCTAACCTCAAAGTGTCCAAAACAGCCCTAAGATGATCTACATGTTCATGCAAGGTTTTTCTATAGACTAAGATATCATCAAAGTAGACTACAATAAATTTACCTAAGTATCTTCTTAAAACATGGTTCATAAGCCTCATGAAAATACTAGGTGCATTAGTTAATCCAAAAGGCATTACTAACCATTCATATAAGCCATACTTAGTCTTAAAAGCAGTTTTCCATTCATCCCCTTCCCTCATCCTAATTTGATGGTACCCACTTCTTAAATCAATCTTTGAAAAGAATTTAGCACCATGCAATTCATCAAGCATATCATCTAATCTAGGAATGGGATGCCGGTACTTAACTGTTATTTGGTTGATCGCCCTGCAATCAATACACATTCTCCAAGTGCCATCCTTCTTTGGCACCAAAATCACCGGAACCGCGCATGGGCTAAGGGATTCACGCACATAGCCTTTGTCCATGAGATCTTGCACTTGTCTTTGAAGCTCAGCGGTCTCCTCTGGACTTGCTCTATAGGCTGCACGGTTTGGTAAAGAAGCGTCGGACACCAAATCAATTTGATGCTCAATGCCTCTAATTGGTGGAAGGCCTTGTGGCAACTCTTCGGGCATCACATCTTCAAATTCTTGTAATAGATCCTGAATACCCTTTGGAAGATGTGAAATATCTTGACTAATAAGTAGTATCTCTTTCCTCATAAGAAGTAAGCAAAAAGAAGTAGGGAAAGAAACACTAGACTGTGCAATTAGAGAGCGATTTTCTACACTGCCTTTTAAGCCGATTTTTCGCTCTTTATGTAGGCGTTCTTTTTCCAGATCTGTAGCTCTCTGAGTCTCTGAATTTCTCCCAAAATTTGAGGCAAAACGCTCGAGTGGTTTGGGAGATAGCCCCGTTTTCGTCTCAGGTGCACTGTTGGAAGTGTTGCTCGGCACTTTGGATGATTTAGGGACATTATCTCGGCGTTTTTCATCCCAAACAGTAGCTCCACCTGTGCTTGATGTTGTCTTAAAATTTGAGCCAGAACGCCTGGGTGGAGACTGGGAAACGCAGGTGTTTCTTGTTGATGCAACGGGTGCCGAGCGGTGCGACGCCTTGTTGGCCGCAGTTTGGGCCTCCTCTTTCTCTTCCTTGGCATGCCTAAGTGCCCTAGCTTAGTCTCGTCGTTTCTGGTCTTGTAAAACTTGTTGCGGCAACAATGGTAGAAGAGACACTCTCCTCCCGTCATAGTTAAACGAATAGGTATTAAGCATGCCATCATAAATAACTCTCCTATCGAATAACCATGTTCTACCTAACAAGATATGAGTGCATTCCATGTTTACCACATCACACATGATATCATCAACATAATTGCCTATGGAAACACGGACTAAGCACTGATGACTAACTAAGTTAGAACCATCTACATCATTAATACCATTGAGACCATAACTAGTACCCCTAGGTTGAATCTTTAATTACAAGTGATCAACTACCTTTGCATTTATAATGTTACAGTAGCTACCACTATCAATTATCATGCATAACACTTGATTCTTCACAGTACACCTAATATGAAAAATATTTTCCCTTTGATCTAACCTAGGTGTTTCTTGTAAAATAAGAGTACGCATTGTTACCAAAGTTAGAGGCTGTTCGGTGCAATCCGGTTCAATGGCCTCCACGTCCTCTTCTTTTTGTCCATTGCTCTCCTCCTCCACTTGATTTGAAGGTATATCTTCATCACTCACATATCCTCCATTGGTGGTGAGGAGCACTTGTTTCTGATTTGGACAGTCCTTAGCATAATGACCTCTTCCTTGACATTTATAGCACACTAAATCTCGTGCCCTTGGCTGGTTTGGAGGTGCATTGTTTGGACGTCTTTGGCCTTGAAAACCTGTTGGTTTAGGTGAGCTAGAACCTCCCTTTTTCTGCAAAGAAGGGTTGGAAGCATAAGAATTGGAATTTTAACTAGGATTAGAAACATACCTTTTTGGAGCATTCCAAGCTTCCTTCTTCTTCCTTTGTTGCTGCTCATAGAGTAGTTGGGCTGAATGTACTAAGGCATTGAGATCCTTGATTTGTTGAATCTCCAATGTGTCTTTGATGCTTTGATTCAGTCTAGCCATAAATTGGGTCCTTAGAGACCGTTGGGAATGATGAATTCCCGCTTTGAAGCTCAAATCCTCTAGCTCGTTGAAGTACTCAGTTGGAGACTTGGTACCTTGTTTGCATGTGACAACTTTCAGCCTCATGTGCTCGGTGTGTTCTTTTGGCACATACTTCTTTCTCATGACAAACTTCAGCTGGCCCCAAGTTTCAATTGGTGGTAAGGCCTTCCTAATCCTATCCTTCTTCATTCTGAACCACCAATTTCTAGCGGTCCCAACAAAGTGGATAACAACAACATCAACTTTCTCCCATTCTTCATAGCCCATGTGATCTAGAATGAAGTTTGTAGCTTGTTCCCACTCTAGATACTTCTCTGGATTGAGCTCTCCACTGAATGGCTCTATCTTGATCTTAATATCACGCTTACCAATTTGATTGACGGTTTGGTTAGCATTGTTGTTGTTGTTCAGCCTTTGTAATCCATAAGCTGGTGGGATATCTTCTACAACCTCATCTTGGTTATACAAATCATCAAGGGGAGGATGTCATGGGCACCTTTCTTCCCCGGGATAGTCATAAGTCACATCATCAAACGGATTGTTGTATTGTTGTTGTTGTTGATGAGTGGCTTGAGGAAACCGGTTAGCTTGCTGAATATAGAATTGTTGATGAGTAACCGTTGTAGTCCTTGTTCCAAAGCCTCTTCGTCTGCCTCGGCCTGTTGTAGGGGAATAGTGAGCCGGGAGATCATGTTCTTTGTTGTAGCTAGCTAGCACATCATGCTCTTCTTCAACTGCTTGTTGCTTGCCTTTGTCACTAGCTGAGGCTTGATTTGGATCACTTGTAAGCTCTATCGGAGGGGCACTTTTATGACTTGCTTGAGATGATTCAATTAATGTGGCAAGTTTCTCCTCTAGACGCCGCATTTGTGGAGCCAATGCAGCCGTGGCCAACTCTACAGCTCGAGCCTGGCCATCTCGTACACTATCACTAATGGACAACCTCATGAAATCGATTGCCTCCTTAGTAAGATTCAGTTCAGCCGGGTTAGGCTCAGTAGGGATCACCATTGTTCCTAAAACAAGCAAGAAGGCAGAGAGAGTAGTGTGCTCTAAAGCAAATCACAACAAGCAATACCACACCTTAATCAAGCCAAAACTTGCCTCAAAGCAATCCAATCAACTTAATTCAGTTTTTGGGTTGAATTGAGGGAGTAAATGGGTAGATATGGTGTAGATATGGTGTAGATATGGTATACTAATGATAAATAAAGGAAATATGCAGCTTAAGCAAATGGCAAGTATGCAATAAGACAAGCAATGCAAATAATCCCTTATGAGCTTCAAAACACATGCAATCTCTCAATTGACTCTATGCAAGTTAATAAAGCCAAATTTAAGCATGCAAGGACAGAAATATGGTAAGCTAAAGTGACTTTTATTTCGTCACTCTTTTTCTTCAAAGTGATTTCTACTTAATTATTTTTAAGCAAGTAGACACTAGGGTTGAAAGTGGCTTAAAACTAGATGGGGTAGATCACTTTTCTTTTCTGATTTTTTTTGACTTTATGCACAAACTACTCGTGCTAGAATGAAATAACAACAAAGTACTGCAATAAGGAATGCAATAGGGTAGAAACGAAAAACAACTAGACTGATTTTTTTTTAACTAAGTGACTTTAAACTACCAATGAAACCAACTAGAAGCCAAATTAACAAAGAAGAAAAGGGTAAGGCCGAGTATATGGAATGCAATGACAAAAATCAGCAAATATCAACAATGCAATATGAATCTCTATTGATCATGCAACATGCAATAAAAACTCATAAAAATTGTAGGAAGACGCTAATCTATATTGCAACACAACTCAACCAATTCAACCAAAAGCATGCAACAAATCCCTTAAAAATCTCCTAATTGAGTAATTGCTTGGAGGGCAAGTAATAAAAGAGATTAGGGTTTGTGGCTGGTTCGGCTACACCTAGGGTTTGGATTCGGTTCTAGGGTTTGGACGAGGGTAGGTAGGGTTTCGGTATAGGGTTAGGGTTACCGAATTAGGGTTAGGGTTAGGGTTACCAAATTGGTTTAATCTATCTCTTGGGCCAAAAATAATCACGTGTGAGGCTTATTGTTTGCTGCATTGATCGATCATCATCCGAGCATCATTCATCATCATCGAACTTCATTCTCTCTTTTATTCGAATCTGGTTTTTAGTTTATTCAATTAGATTGTTCTAGTTGTGATCATTAAAGATCAAACTAGTTAATCTTTCGGATTTAGCGATCGAGCCAATCCGTTTGATTTATCAAGTTGAACTATTCTATCAATCTGGTCGATTCTAATTCCATCAATTCAAATCAGTTTCGTGTTACTTGTGTCACAAGGAATTCTAAAGTTGAAAGCTTTTGTAGGATTGAAGTTATTTGCTGGCAAGATCGAGATTTTGTGGGATTACTACGAGATTTCTAAGGAGGATTCCGAGGCAATCACGTATCAAGTGGGACGGTGGTGGGGAGTGGTGCGGCTCCAAAGAGCGACACCAGTTCGTGGTGTAGAGTGGTGGTGCGAGGTGGTGGTTGGCAGAATTAGGTGGTGGTTGTGGGAAAAATTCAAGCTTTGGTCTCAAAAATTCAATCTTTGGGTAAAGGCGGGATTTTTGGGCTCAAAAACTGAATAAAATTAACTAGAAAGCAAATTAAGGAAAGAGAATTTTACTTGGCGAGACGCTGGATTATGATACCACTGGATATCTCGTGATATCGCTGGTCTCTGAGTACCACTTGATACGTGATTGCCTCGGATTTATATGCTTAAGATATTTCTTGGATCAGATAAGTAGATATCCTAATTGGATACGTATCCCTCAATCCAGTTTAAAATTAGACTTACAAAAGTAATAAGGATTTCTTAAAATGGATAGTTCGGATATCCAATTCAATCAGATATAATTTACTAGATAACCGGTTAATAACAAATCGGATATGGATGGAAATTAATTTAGAAAGAAATATTAATTGGATATCCAATATACCGACCATATCAAATCATATATATCTATTTTCTCAAATACGCAAAAAAGTACAATTTAACAACAAAGTACTTATAAGAGCATCAATAATTAGGTAAAAAAGATAAAAAATGATCACATTTTAAATGAAATAAAATCAACCTCATTAGAAAACTCGGTTCCAAGTGGTTTATATATGTAGGAAATTGGGTAACAAAACAACAAGAAACTTCAGTGTCGAAAGATGATGGACATAAATCTTAACTGCAATGTCTGATGAGTCCCGACTTGGATCGCCTTGCAACTGGTTCGAATGAGTGGATGTGAAGATAAAATTGACTCCTTTGATTGCTCCAAGTTCGAACAAGTGAAGTTGGTTGTAGAATCCCGCAAATTCAAAGATAAAACAAACTGACTTTTTGTAGTTTTATTGATGGGATAAGTGTTTGATGTTTGTGTGGATAAACTCACCAAACAAAAACCAAACAAAGGCAAATTCGAATGAGATAAACACACCCAACGAATCTGGCCAATCCTTTGATAAACACACAAAGGAGAAAGGTCACTTGGTTGGACGCCCCAAGCAATTGCAAGCCAAAGACTCGACTTTAGTTCTAGAGTTTCAAGCAAAAGATCATCTGATAATACATAGGAACTATAGCTTAATATAGGCCACGAAATGCCAGCCAAAAGGCTCCTAAATTCGGCCATTAAGAGGGAAAATTGAAGAGTCTTCACTTGAATGGAGTAGGTGAAGAGATGGCTGATTTATGAAGAGTTTTGATCACTTTCTTGGCTGCTTGCATTAATGGAAGATGAACTTTGATTATGGTTGAGTAATTGAGCCACTTGGAAGGGGTCCTTAAGTGCGTTCAATGCACCAAGTGAGACATCAACTTGAAGCGATGTGATCACGGTCTCTTGGTGGCTTGGTGGCGCAGCCATGGTGGCTAATCCAGCTTGGAGGTGGTCCATGAGGAGTCTAGCACGGCTTCTTGTAATGGGTCCAAGAAGAGGTGGCATCGGCATCAAATCATGATGTGGCCTAGGTTGGGACACATCATCCCCTCCCCCTTGAAAAGGATTCGACCTCGAATCTTCATCGTCGGAAGTGCCTTCACCTGAAACAAATGGAGATAAATCCGAAACATTAAAAACATCATGCACACCATACTCACTAGGCAATTCAAGGCGATATGCATTGTTGTTGATTCGCTCAAGCACTTGAAAAGGACCATCGCCTCTAGGTTTTAATTTGGAGTCACGGAGAGTAGGAAATCGATCTTTGCGAAGGTGTACCCAAACAAGATCCCCAGGCTCTAGAATCAGCTCCTTACGCCCCTTATTGGCGTTCTTAACATATTGAGACGTTCTTTTCTCGATTTGCTCACGAGTAGCTTTATGAAGGGCTTTGATCTTCTCAGCTTGTGTAGTTCCATCCACACTCTCTTTGTCTTTGATGGTGCGTGGGACAAGATCTAAAGGAGTGGTGGGGTTCTTGCCATAAACAACTTCAAAGGGAGACTTCTTTGTGGCTGAATGGACTGAACGATTGTATGCGAACTCAATGAAAGCTAAACATTCCTCCCACCTGCGCAAGTTAGCTCGCAACAAAGAACGAAGCAAAGCACCTAAAGTACGATTCACAACTTCAGTTTGTCCATCCGTTTGGGGGTGACATGAAGTGGAAAATAACAACTTAGTGCCCATTTTAGCCCACAAAGTTTTCCAAAAGTGACTCAGAAATTTGGCATCCCGATCGGACACAATGGTCTTAGGGACGCCATGAAGCCGCACGACTTCATTGAAAAATAAATCAGCCACATGGGCGGCATTGTCGGTCTTATGGCAAGCAATGAAATGTGCCATTTTAGAGAACCGATCGACCACCACAAAAATAGAATCACGCCCCCTTTTTGAACGAGGAAATCCAAGCACGAAATCCATGGAAATGTCTTCCCAAGGCTCGTGTGGAGGAAGTGGGGTGTATAAGCCATGAGGATTCAACTTAGACTTAGCACGCAAACATACAACACAAGAAGCACAAAATTTCTCAACATCTTTATGCATGCGTGGCCAATAGAAATGTTCTTTAAGCATGGTCAAAGTTTTAGAAATGCCAAAGTGTCCCATTAACCCTCCCCCATGGGCCTCATGCACAAGTAATCTACGAGTAGAACTACTCGGTATACACAACTTATCACCCTTAAATAGGTAGCCATCATGGATAAAGTATCGATCTTTACTACCTTCCTTAGAGCATGCAAGATAAGTTTCACCAAAATCCAAATCAGTAGCATTTAAATCCCTCATGAATGTAAAACCTAGCATGCGAGCATCTAAAGATGAAATTAGAGTGTACCTTCTAGAGAGAGCATCAGCCACCACATTGTCCCTCCCTTTCTTGTGCTTGATTACATAAGGAAAGGACTCGATGTACTCAACCCATTTGGCATGACGCTTGTTCAGTTTCGCTTGACCGCGAAGGTACTTGAGAGCCTCGTGATCGGAGTGTATGACAAACTCCTTGGGTAACAAGTAATGCTCCCATGTCTTGAGCACTCGAACCAAGGCTAGAAGCTCTTGATCATACGTGGGATATCTCAGCTCGGCACCGCTCAGCTTCCTACTAAAATATGCAATGGGGCGGCCTTCTTGCATAAGTACTCCTCCGAAGCCAACTCCCGAAGCATCACACTCTACTTCAAAGGTCTTGGAGAAGTCGGGCAAAACCAGCAAAGGAGCGTTGGTGAGTTTCTCTTTAAGAGCATTGAAAGCTTGCTCTTGGGAGACGCCCCATTGGAAGGGTACATTCTTCTTTGTAAGTTCACTTAAGGGTGATGCGAGGGTGCTAAAATCCCTCACAAAACGCCTATAAAAGCTGGCCAACCCAAGAAAACTCCTTACTTGCGTCATTGAGGTTGGCGTGGGCCATTCTCGTATGGCATTCACCTTGGCTTCATCAACATGCACACCTGATTTACTTACAACAAAACCAAGAAACACAACATGGTCGGAGCAAAAATGGCACTTGCCAAAGTTAGCATAAAGCTTTTCCTTCCTAAGCACCTCTAGAACTTGTTTAATATGCATAACATGGTCATCAAGTGTGCGGCTATATATCAGAATATCATCAAAATAAACCACAACAAAACGACCAATAAAAGCTCTAAGAACATGATTCATGAGTCTCATAAAGGTACTAGGTGCATTCGTTAAACCAAAGGGCATGACTAACCATTCGTAAAGTCCTTGTTTGGTCTTAAACGCAGTTTTCCACTCGTCGCCCTCCTTCATTCGAATCTGATGGTATCCACTCTTCAAATCAATCTTGGAGAAGAGGTTGGACCCATGTAGCTCATCCAACATGTCGTCAAGCCTCGGAATGGGGTGGCGGTATTTGACGGTGATGTTGTTGATGGCACGACAATCTACACACATGCGCCAGCTCCCATCTTTTTTTGGCACCAAAATCACCGGAACTGCGCATGGGCTCAAGCTTTCCCTCACGTATCCCTTGTCTAAGAGGTCTTGCACTTGCTTTTGCAATTCTTTGGCCTCGGCTGGATTGGTGCGGTATGCAACTCGGTTGGGCAGTGTGGCTCCGGGCACAAAGTCGATTTGATGTTCTATTCCACGTATAGGCGGAAGCCCACTTGGAATATCCTCGGGGAAGACGTCTTCAAATTCCTGCAATAAAGAAGACACACTAGGAGGTAGATCAACCAAATCATTGTCATCAAAAAGATGATCCTTAAAAAGGAGAATTAAACACATTTGCCTTCCCTGAATTGCCTTGGTGATCTCTTTGCCTCGAGCCACCATTAAATGCTTGGAGCTTCCCTCAAACGCCTTTAACTCCATCTTCTTGTTGTTGCTCCTTCTCCTTAGCTCATTAGCTTCTTGATCAGCCGTTACTTCATGAGGAGCCAAAGGATGAAGAGTGTACTTTTTGCCTTCCATGTGAAAGAGATACTCATTAGAAACGCCTTGATGAATCACAGCCCTATCGTATTGCCAAGGACGGCCAAGTAGTAGATGGCACGCTGTCATGGAAACCACATCACAAAGAACTTCATCCTCATATTGTCCAATGGAAAACTTGAGCTTGACTTGCTCCTTCACCATGACGGGTTCGTTGGAATTCAGCCAATGCAATGAGTAGTGAACCTTACGAGGTTGGGTTTTGAGGTTGAAACGTCTCACCACTTCAGAATCAACCAAGTTACTACACGACCCTCCATCAATTATCACGCTACACACTTTGCCTTGGATGAAGCATCGTGTGTGAAAGATGTTCTCTCGCTGCGAAGGTACGTTAGGAATTTCACAATTAAGAAGAGTACGTTGAACAACAAAACACTCACCGGTTACGGGAACCAGATCAATCTCTTCTTCATTGATGTCGTTGTTTCCTTCGTCCTCGACTTGCTCCTCATCCTCAGATTCGTACTCTCCTACTTTGTTGAGAAGCACTTGCTTCTTTGTGGGACAATCACGAGCATAATGGCCTCTTCCCAAGCACTTATAACACTTTACGTCGCGGGTGCGCGTGCTATCTTCATCTTTGGGTTTGGCTGGAGTATAAGACGCCTCTTTCTTGGGTGGTACTCGGCTGACCTCATTTTTGGAGTCTCGGGACTCACTCTTCTTGTAGGGTTGTGAAGAACCAGTTGTGCCTTGGCCCCACACTCGTCCACTTCCACCTCCCTTCCTCTTTTGCAAGTTGTGGTAAACTTGGTTGGTGTAGTGAAGAACGTCCTCTATAGGTGCGCTAGTTCCAAATCTCTGCATTTCCACATAAGTAGCCAAATCCAAATTGAGACCACCTATGAATTTGGAAACCACATACCTCTCCGGAAAACGTACTCGGGAACGGTACACTAACTGGCGCAGCTCCTTGTAATACTCATCGGGTGTTCGAGCTCCTTGTCTCACACGCTCCAGTTTGACTTGGACACGATCAAGGTAGTCCTCGGGCACAAACCGTTGGCGCATGGCATCTTTAAGCTCAGCCCAAGTGGTAATGGGTTGCTCACCCACATATTCCCTCTCGGATTTCTCTTCTTGCCACCATGAGTATGCAAAATCTGTAAAATGAATGGTAGCTACGGCCACTCTTTGTGCATCATGATAGTTATAATAATCAAAGATAGCCTCAGTTTTTGACTCCCAATCTAGATAGATTTCGGCATCGGATGTGCCAGCGAAGGGCTCGATGTTGAGCTTAACACCATAATGGTGATCCCTCGGTTGTTGTCTACGGTCATCGTAACCGTAGTTCTGTTGCATTTGATCAAGATAACGCCCTTGATCTTGGCGCGCATTAGGCAAATTAAGCACACGGCGCGGCACATGCAATGGTGCAGCTTGTGCTGGATTTTGGCGCACTAAATTACGCCTTGCTTGAAAGTTAGGAGGATGCATACCTTGGTACCCATAGTAAGGGCTATCATTTGGGTTATCTCCAAGATAAGATGGACCATGTCTTACCCCAAGATGTGCCATGTCGCTGGTGACGTTGGCCATAGAAACCGGTGGCAATTCTACTTGGTTAGAGGGTTGTCCAACCTCAAAATGAGGGTGGCCTTCCGGGGCTGTAGGAACAACGGTTGGAGGCGTGTGTTGGCCAACCTCCACGCTATTTCCTGAGGTATCAACTTGCACTTGAGTGCTTCCTAATCTTTGCTCAAGTCTTTCGTCAAGCACCCGAAGCAACTCAGTCCGGGCATGTTCATAAGCTTCCTTGACATCAGATTTGCTCTCCTCCCGAACTTGAGTAAACATACGTTGCAAATCTCCCAAAGTAATGGGACGACTTGTCTCCTCCTCATTCATTTCCTTGTCTTTTCTTGTGCTAAAGTCTGCGTTATAACAAAGCTAAGAAACAAGGAAAAAGTGAGTGTTAGTGAAAGCTAAAGACACACTTGTGTTTGACTCAAGAAAGACAAAAATCTTTGAGGCTCATTCACAACTTCAACTCCCTCGTTTGCTGAACTTTCCAGGGGAAAGAACAACTTGTAGCCTCACCAAATGTCACCCTCGTCACACAATGTGTTTAGTTTGTACACTCCGTTCACACAGCTCCAAAACTCCCTCTGTTAACTTGAAAGACACCGGGTGGTTCAATCAAGTTTTCAAACCTCACACAATGTCTCCCACTCACACTCAAAGCAAGTAAATAAGTAATCGGACTGACTCGTGTTTGACACTTTTTGTGGCACTCGTCTCACACACACACAAGGGAGTTGCAATCTGCCAAGCACAAAACACAATTAGAAATACAAGAGTCAACCACAAATTCGAGACAAAACAGAGGTAGCAATCGAAGACAAGCCAAGTGAGCTTGTGGACGAGTATTTGCAAACCCCCAATTCAGTCTTAGTTGCTCAAAGGTTTGGCTAGAAAGGATCAAGACAAAACAAGAGTAACTCAGCAAGTGAACAACAAGGAACAAGAATACCTTTGATCTAGAGAACACAACTGATTTTTTTTTTAATAATCCGAAACGAACTTTTCTCCTTTTTTTTTTTTTTTTTTTTTTTTAAGTTCGAAAATAGGCTGTTAAAATTCGAACTTAAACACTCAGAAATAATCGGTGGCCTTTTACAAATTTAACCGTGGCTTTTCACTACACATCTCCTGATTAAATTCGGTAATAAAGTGGCTATAAATCAGGTGATAATTCAACAGCCAAGAGAATTAAAAGCAGGAAAAGAAGAGTTGCATTTATTCAGCTGATTTTTAAGAGCACTCAAGTTGAATTGAATGCATGGAAAGGAAAGGTTGCAATCAAGCTGCTGCATTAAAGGGGTGCTGTCTTCCCCCACATTATTTTCGGCCATGATGAATGATATTGAAGCATTCAAAATTTCAGTTTCCAGCAACAAAATGCAACAACATCTCAAGGAAAATTCATGGGTTTTTGGCTGGCTTAAAGAAAGGCACAAATGAGCAACCATAAACCAAAAGGAGAGAAAGCAATTCGTACCTCCACAACTTGAGGAACTCACTCGACTAGCTCTGATACCACATGATGAGTCCCGACTTGGATCGCCTTGCAACTGGTTCGAATGAGTGGATGTGAAGATAAAATTGACTCCTTTGATTGCTCCAAGTTCGAACAAGTGAAGTTGGTTGTAGAATCCCGCAAATTCAAAGATAAAACAAACTGACTTTTTGTAGTTTTATTGATGGGATAAGTGTTTGATGTTTGTGTGGATAAACTCACCAAACAAAAACCAAACAAAGGCAAATTCGAATGAGATAAACACACCCAACGAATCTGGCCAATCCTTTGATAAACACACAAAGGAGAAAGGTCACTTGGTTGGACGCCCCAAGCAATTGCAAGCCAAAGACTCGACTTTAGTTCTAGAGTTTCAAGCAAAAGATCATCTGATAATACATAGGAACTATAGCTTAATATAGGCCACGAAATGCCAGCCAAAAGGCTCCTAAATTCGGCCATTAAGAGGGAAAATTGAAGAGTCTTCACTTGAATGGAGTAGGTGAAGAGATGGCTGATTTATGAAGAGTTTTGATCACTTTCTTGGCTGCTTGCATTAATGGAAGATGAACTTTGATTATGGTTGAGTAATTGAGCCACTTGGAAGGGGTCCTTAAGTGCGTTCAATGCACCAAGTGAGACATCAACTTGAAGCGATGTGATCACGGTCTCTTGGTGGCTTGGTGGCGCAGCCATGGTGGCTAATCCAGCTTGGAGGTGGTCCATGAGGAGTCTAGCACGGCTTCTTGTAATGGGTCCAAGAAGAGGTGGCATCGGCATCAAATCATGATGTGGCCTAGGTTGGGACACATCAATGTCCATTTAGCATCACAGAAACATTAAATGCAAAGTCCATTTAGCATCACACGAACATCTCGTTATTCAAACAGTGATATCACCACCAATATTGCATCAGAAGACATCATCACATGTACGTGCAACACCACCAAGAACATCGCACCCAAAAATTGCACAATAGTAGAAAATGTCCACGAGAGTAATATCTGCAACATGAGGATCAATTTAAAAAACATTTAAAAAAGTGATAAAAAATTCACAATATAAGAAAATTCAAAAGAAAATAGGAAAACGTCGAGTCAACAAGGAATGGATACAACAACAATAACACCTAAATGAGCAAAGTAATGCACCATTTGATTCATGATAAATAATAGTTTAATGATGTGATTATAGTTCATGTCTCTAGGTCCAAACTTAATTATGACATCACCTATTATATATATATTTATTATATAACAAGCTTATTTATACCTATAAGTGACTATAACTTCTCCTCTCAACTTCATAGTGAAACTATAATTAGAAAAAAACACTTCTTAACTTATTTTAGTTACTAAGTCTCTATCAATTATAATTCTTTATTATTTTTTTGGGTTGCCGGTTATTTAATGAATGTAGTCTTGTAAGTCGATAACTAGGTATACAATTCAGTTATTTGATAGCAAGTTGATGATTTTTCAATAAGGGGAGGTTGATGAAGGATCATCTAGTCAGCCACCCCCAAGTGCCCCTACACTCTTTGATGGGCCAATCACTAGATCCCGAGCCAAGAAGCTACAAAGTGGAATGCATGCTTTTGTGTGTTACATTTGTGCTAAGGAGGCGAGAGCATGTATGGAGTCCAAGGCTAGGGCGGTGTGTGTCTTGAGCGTCGGGGATCATCGAGCCTTGGTTGCAGCGACGCGCCCCTGCCCAGCGATGCAGCGACGCGCCTACTCCAGCGCCGCGATGCAATGGCGCGCCCTTGAGCATGCTTGTCCGAGTGTGCGCGCGTCTTGCCTGCCCAAGTCAGCATGTGTTAGTTTTATTTATTGGACTTGTTCTCTTTTGGGCCAATCTCCATATTGGGTCTTTATCTAGCTTAAGTTTAATTAGACTTTAATTGTTATTTTCTTTGCAATTGCTGGACATATAAATAGTTTAAGATTGTTATTTTCAGATTCAGACAACTCAGAATTTGTATTTGCTTTCTCATTGAATAGAGAGAAAACGAGAGCCTTGGCTTTCAACCGTGTGTGTATTGCAGCTTGGTTTGCTTGAATTATGTCAATACTCATCGAAGATTGGTGCCTTTCAACGATCACGAGCCCCCTTCTTGTGCTTCAAGGTCTCGTTCCTTGTTGTGTAAGATTGTACAAGGTTGGTTCTTCGTCCATTCTATTAGGATCTTGGTTGAAATATACACCAAGGGTTTAATAGTTGTCTCGGAGGGTTATCCTTCTTGTCTTTGCGTTGATTCTTCTTCGTTGCGTCTTCATTTCTGTTTGTTTCCATTGTTGCATCATTTCCCTTTATTGAGTCGAGTTCTTCATTTCGAGTCTCATTTCCATTCGTTTTTTATCATTGTTTCATTGTGTTTCTTGTTGAGTCGTGAACGTCGAAGATCGGGCATCCAACGGCTAACCCTGTATCAAATTGGTATCAGAGCTTCGTTGACGACGTTCTTTTCGCTACCACCAAAAAGAGTCTGCAAAAACACCAAAAAGAGTCCTCCAGAGATCAGGTTCGATTAATCTAATCTCTTTGAATTGAACTTGAAAGTACTAATTGGTTTGTTCTTGTGCAATGGTTTGTTTTTGCCTAGCTGATACGGGGATTAGCCCGAAGGATGGCCCGATCTTCAACACCATAGACTCAACGGAAACAAAGGTAAGAAAGAAGATAATAAATAATGGAAACAAACTGAATTGGAGGACAAAACATGGATGTATAAATGGATAATAAGAAGAACCAATTGAAACAACAAATAGACCCTCATTACTTTGAAAACGAGAACCTAGATGAATGATCAAAAGACCCATCTTTCTACAACTTGACACAATCAAGGACGAATCCTTGAAGCACCAAGAGGATGCGTTGTGATTGCTTGGAGAACACCATTTCTAACAAGAAACGACATAAACCAATACAACCCAAGGCTACACATAGATCGACCTCACCATGGAGGACCTCTCGGGTCTCTCTCCATTCGTAATCTGATTTTCTAAAAAACTGAAAAACTAAGCTACCTCTAAAATGAAACTAGGCTATTTATACTAAATTGCTAAATAAAGAAAAATACAATAAAAATAGAAAATACTAACAAATAGCCTAAGCATTAACAAGCTAAGAGACTAGTTTATTATTGGCTGGCTCCAAGGCTCCTAGGTGCACGACTCTTCTTCACTCCATTCTTTTCCTTCTCGGTAATGTATCCTTTTCTCCAATTGGCGGATGTCTCGGGTGCACTTGTCACTTGCAGCCCTCAACGAATCCATGACCTCCATGAACTCAGCACGAATACTCGGTGGAATTCCTTGTAGAAATGCCATTGATAATCCTTCATCATCCTCCCCTTCTTGGCGAAGATTCGTCCTCGAATCTTGGGTGTCCTCCACGTCATCTTGGGGCTGAAAGAAATCATTGGATCCACAAGATTCCTCCAACTCAACATTGCACAACTCGGACTTCATAGGAACCGTTGAATCAAGGGAAATTTGTTCTTGGTGACACAACCGACTCTTTTTGGAATTTTCTGACTTAGACGACTCCATGAACGACTCAACCATGGTGTTGGCAACCAAAAGCTCTGATACCACTTTGATACGGGGATTAGCCCGAAGGATGGCCCGATCTTCAACACCATAGACTCAACGGAAACAAAGGTAAGAAAGAAGATAATAAATAATGGAAACAAACTGAATTGGAGGACAAAACATGGATGTATAAATGGATAATAAGAAGAACCAATTGAAACAACAAATAGACCCTCATTACTTTGAAAACGAGAACCTAGATGAATGATCAAAAGACCCATCTTTCTACAACTTGACACAATCAAGGACGAATCCTTGAAGCACCAAGAGGATGCGTTGTGATTGCTTGGAGAACACCATTTCTAAGAAGAAACGACATAAACCAATACAACCCAAGGCTACACATAGATCGACCTCACCATGGAGGACCTCTCGGGTCTCTCTCCATTCGTAATCTGATTTTCTCAAAAACTGAAAAAACTAAGCTACCTCTAAAATGAAACTAGGCTATTTATACTAAATTGCTAAATAAAGAAAAATACAATAAAAATAGAAAATACTAACAAATAGCCTAAGCATTAACAAGCTAAGAGACTAGTTTATTATTGGCTGGCTCCAAGGCTCCTAGGTGCACGACTCTTCTTCACTCCATTCTTTTCCTTCTCGGTAATGTATCCTTTTCTCCAATTGGCGGATGTCTCGGGTGCACTTGTCACTTGCAGCCCTCAACGAATCCATGACCTCCATGAACTCAGCACGAATACTCGGTGGAATTCCTTGTAGAAATGCCATTGATAATCCTTCATCATCCTCCCCTTCTTGGCGAAGATTCGTCCTCGAATCTTGGGTGTCCTCCACGTCATCTTGGGGATGAAAGAAATCATTGGATCCACAAGATTCCTCCAACTCAACATTGCACAACTCGGACTTCATAGGAACCGTTGAATCAAGGGAAATTTGTTCTTGGTGACACAACCGACTCTTTTTGGAATTTTCTGACTTAGACGACTCCATGAACGACTCAACCATGGTGTTGGCAACCAAAAGCTCTGATACCACTTTGATACGGGGATTAGCCCGAAGGATGGCCCGATCTTCAACACCATAGACTCAACGGAAACAAAGGTAAGAAAGAAGATAATAAATAATGGAAACAAACTGAATTGGAGGACAAAACATGGATGTATAAATGGATAATAAGAAGAACCAATTGAAACAACAAATAGACCCTCATTACTTTGAAAACGAGAACCTAGATGAATGATCAAAAGACCCATCTTTCTACAACTTGACACAATCAAGGACGAATCCTTGAAGCACCAAGAGGATGCGTTGTGATTGCTTGGAGAACACCATTTCTAACAAGAAACGACATAAACCAATACAACCCAAGGCTACACATAGATCGACCTCACCATGGAGGACCTCTCGGGTCTCTCTCCATTCGTAATCTGATTTTCTCAAAAACTGAAAAAACTAAGCTACCTCTAAAATGAAACTAGGCTATTTATACTAAATTGCTAAATAAAGAAAAATACAATAAAAATAGAAAATACTAACAAATAGCCTAAGCATTAACAAGCTAAGAGACTAGTTTATTATTGGCTGGCTCCAAGGCTCCTAGGTGCACGACTCTTCTTCACTCCATTCTTTTCCTTCTCGGTAATGTATCCTTTTCTCCAATTGGCGGATGTCTCGGGTGCACTTGTCACTTGCAGCCCTCAACGAATCCATGACCTCCATGAACTCAGCACGAATACTCGGTGGAATTCCTTGTAGAAATGCCATTGATAATCCTTCATCATCCTCCCCTTCTTGGCGAAGATTCGTCCTCGAATCTTGGGTGTCCTCCACGTCATCTTGGGGCTGAAAGAAATCATTGGATCCACAAGATTCCTCCAACTCAACATTGCACAACTCGGACTTCATAGGAACCGTTGAATCAAGGGAAATTTGTTCTTGGTGACACAACCGACTCTTTTTGGAATTTTCTGACTTAGACGACTCCATGAACGACTCAACCATGGTGTTGGCAACCAAAAGCTCTGATACCACTTTGATACGGGGATTAGCCCGAAGGATGGCCCGATCTTCAACACCATAGACTCAACGGAAACAAAGGTAAGAAAGAAGATAATAAATAATGGAAACAAACTGAATTGGAGGACAAAACATGGATGTATAAATGGATAATAAGAAGAACCAATTGAAACAACAAATAGACCCTCATTACTTTGAAAACGAGAACCTAGATGAATGATCAAAAGACCCATCTTTCTACAACTTGACACAATCAAGGACGAATCCTTGAAGCACCAAGAGGATGGCGTTGTGATTGCTTGGAGAACACCATTTCTAACAAGAAACGACATAAACCAATACAACCCAAGGCTACACATAGATCGACCTCACCATGGAGGACCTCTCGGGTCTCTCTCCATTCGTAATCTGATTTTCTCAAAAACTGAAAAAACTAAGCTACCTCTAAAATGAAACTAGGCTATTTATACTAAATTGCTAAATAAAGAAAAATACAATAAAAATAGAAAATACTAACAAATAGCCTAAGCATTAACAAGCTAAGAGACTAGTTTATTATTGGCTGGCTCCAAGGCTCCTAGGTGCACGACTCTTCTTCACTCCATTCTTTTCCTTCTCGGTAATGTATCCTTTTCTCCAATTGGCGGATGTCTCGGGTGCACTTGTCACTTGCAGCCCTCAACGAATCCATGACCTCCATGAACTCAGCACGAATACTCGGTGGAATTCCTTGTAGAAATGCCATTGATAATCCTTCATCATCCTCCCCTTCTTGGCGAAGATTCGTCCTCGAATCTTGGGTGTCCTCCACGTCATCTTGGGGCTGAAAGAAATCATTGGATCCACAAGATTCCTCCAACTCAACATTGCACAACTCGGACTTCATAGGAACCGTTGAATCAAGGGAAATTTGTTCTTGGTGACACAACCGACTCTTTTTGGAATTTTCTGACTTAGACGACTCCATGAACGACTCAACCATGGTGTTGGCAACCAAAAGCTCTGATACCACTTTGATACGGGGATTAGCCCGAAGGATGGCCCGATCTTCAACACCATAGACTCAACGGAAACAAAGGTAAGAAAGAAGATAATAAATAATGGAAACAAACTGAATTGGAGGACAAAACATGGATGTATAAATGGATAATAAGAAGAACCAATTGAAACAACAAATAGACCCTCATTACTTTGAAAACGAGAACCTAGATGAATGATCAAAAGACCCATCTTTCTACAACTTGACACAATCAAGGACGAATCCTTGAAGCACCAAGAGGATGCGTTGTGATTGCTTGGAGAACACCATTTCTAACAAGAAACGACATAAACCAATACAACCCAAGGCTACACATAGATCGACCTCACCATGGAGGACCTCTCGGGTCTCTCTCCATTCGTAATCTGATTTTCTCAAAAACTGAAAAAACTAAGCTACCTCTAAAATGAAACTAGGCTATTTATACTAAATTGCTAAATAAAGAAAAATACAATAAAAATAGAAAATACTAACAAATAGCCTAAGCATTAACAAGCTAAGAGACTAGTTTATTATTGGCTGGCTCCAAGGCTCCTAGGTGCACGACTCTTCTTCACTCCATTCTTTTCCTTCTCGGTAATGTATCCTTTTCTCCAATTGGCGGATGTCTCGGGTGCACTTGTCACTTGCAGCCCTCAACGAATCCATGACCTCCATGAACTCAGCACGAATACTCGGTGGAATTCCTTGTAGAAATGCCATTGATAATCCTTCATCATCCTCCCCTTCTTGGCGAAGATTCGTCCTCGAATCTTGGGTGTCCTCCACGTCATCTTGGGGCTGAAAGAAATCATTGGATCCACAAGATTCCTCCAACTCAACATTGCACAACTCGGACTTCATAGGAACCGTTGAATCAAGGGAAATTTGTTCTTGGTGACACAACCGACTCTTTTTGGAATTTTCTGACTTAGACGACTCCATGAACGACTCAACCATGGTGTTGGCAACCAAAAGCTCTGATACCACTTTGATACGGGGATTAGCCCGAAGGATGGCCCGATCTTCAACACCATAGACTCAACGGAAACAAAGGTAAGAAAGAAGATAATAAATAATGGAAACAAACTGAATTGGAGGACAAAACATGGATGTATAAATGGATAATAAGAAGAACCAATTGAAACAACAAATAGACCCTCATTACTTTGAAAACGAGAACCTAGATGAATGATCAAAAGACCCATCTTTCTACAACTTGACACAATCAAGGACGAATCCTTGAAGCACCAAGAGGATGCGTTGTGATTGCTTGGAGAACACCATTTCTAACAAGAAACGACATAAACCAATACAACCCAAGGCTACACATAGATCGACCTCACCATGGAGGACCTCTCGGGTCTCTCTCCATTCGTAATCTGATTTTCTCAAAAACTGAAAAAACTAAGCTACCTCTAAAATGAAACTAGGCTATTTATACTAAATTGCTAAATAAAGAAAAATACAATAAAAATAGAAAATACTAACAAATAGCCTAAGCATTAACAAGCTAAGAGACTAGTTTATTATTGGCTGGCTCCAAGGCTCCTAGGTGCACGACTCTTCTTCACTCCATTCTTTTCCTTCTCGGTAATGTATCCTTTTCTCCAATTGGCGGATGTCTCGGGTGCACTTGTCACTTGCAGCCCTCAACGAATCCATGACCTCCATGAACTCAGCACGAATACTCGGTGGAATTCCTTGTAGAAATGCCATTGATAATCCTTCATCATCCTCCCCTTCTTGGCGAAGATTCGTCCTCGAATCTTGGGTGTCCTCCACGTCATCTTGGGGCTGAAAGAAATCATTGGATCCACAAGATTCCTCCAACTCAACATTGCACAACTCGGACTTCATAGGAACCGTTGAATCAAGGGAAATTTGTTCTTGGTGACACAACCGACTCTTTTTGGAATTTTCTGACTTAGACGACTCCATGAACGACTCAACCATGGTGTTGGCAACCAAAAGCTCTGATACCACTTTGATACGGGGATTAGCCCGAAGGATGGCCCGATCTTCAACACCATAGACTCAACGGAAACAAAGGTAAGAAAGAAGATAATAAATAATGGAAACAAACTGAATTGGAGGACAAAACATGGATGTATAAATGGATAATAAGAAGAACCAATTGAAACAACAAATAGACCCTCATTACTTTGAAAACGAGAACCTAGATGAATGATCAAAAGACCCATCTTTCTACAACTTGACACAATCAAGGACGAATCCTTGAAGCACCAAGAGGATGCGTTGTGATTGCTTGGAGAACACCATTTCTAACAAGAAACGACATAAACCAATACAACCCAAGGCTACACATAGATCGACCTCACCATGGAGGACCTCTCGGGTCTCTCTCCATTCGTAATCTGATTTTCTCAAAAACTGAAAAACTAAGCTACCTCTAAAATGAAACTAGGCTATTTATACTAAATTGCTAAATAAAGAAAAATACAATAAAAATAGAAAATACTAACAAATAGCCTAAGCATTAACAAGCTAAGAGACTAGTTTATTATTGGCTGGCTCCAAGGCTCCTAGGTGCACGACTCTTCTTCACTCCATTCTTTTCCTTCTCGGTAATGTATCCTTTTCTCCAATTGGCGGATGTCTCGGGTGCACTTGTCACTTGCAGCCCTCAACGAATCCATGACCTCCATGAACTCAGCACGAATACTCGGTGGAATTCCTTGTAGAAATGCCATTGATAATCCTTCATCACTAGCCAAACACGTCCGTAGCCCAAGAAAAACCGTCTCCCTCAGAAACCACAACCACCAACGCCCCACCACTTCCATAAAATCCGCCCACCATCCTTTGAAACCATTAGCCACGTTTTATTTGAGAAGGGATTGATTTGTTTTAATTAAAAGTCAATCAAATCTCTATTCAAATCCCTACTTTTAAGGGAGGCTTATTCAAACTCAAACCCACTCCCTTTTAGCGACAAAGCCACGCCCAATCCCTATTTTCTAGCAAGACCCATTCAACTCTCAACCTCCCACACCCCACGCCCCACATCAGCCTAAACTCTCCTATTTTTAAGGGAGAACCATTCAAACCACTTTGAATTCAAAACCACCCTTCTTCAGCTTATTCTTTCTCCTCAAATCAAGGGATTTCGTCCACCATCCTCTCAAGACTCAATCCGCCATTTTTTTTATATCATCTTGCAAATTATATTTGCGTCTTAGGAAAAAAATTTATTTGCCATTTTATTTTCGAAATTATTGTAATATTCTGATTAAAAAAATCAAAGAAAAAAAAAGAGAAGAGAAAAATCAGAAATCAGATTGTTATTTCTTTCTTTATCTCATTGATATCATAGTATAGTATTGCATTTCATTTCACTTGCATAGTAGTAATTAAAAGCGTGTAAGCATATCATCTTCTTCTCTTCTCTTCTTCTTCTCTTGAGTTGGACGCCACCATTGGAGTTGATTTCAAGCCTTCCATTTTCGAGCCCTACCCTCACCCAAACAAACCGCTCCAAGTTCACACTGGGTTAAGGCAATCAAGGTGAGAAAGGCTTAATCGAGGTTTGAATCTCTTTCTCTATTCATATCCATTCTTAAACACATTTGAGTCTTCTTTTCTTGGACATTTCTTCCCCAACCTTCATCTTCTCGTGTTTTGTTGCCTACTAATCTTCGATTTGAGTTTGATCATTTCAAGCAGATTGAAACAACGAGCTCGATCACACACCGAGAGTGAGTGTTTGATTTGGATTAAACTAACTTAACAAGTTTGCATTGTAGTGTTTTGTGTTGTTTGTTGCAGAATCATGTCTAACGAGAGTGGAGAAGCACGCCACACCCAGAGTCCGGGGCATATCCATCCCGATGTGTTCAACTTCTTGAACTCACTCAACGCCTACGCCAGGCACCACGCCGGGCGTAGCCCCGGGTGCCGGTCAAGCGGCGCACCAACATGACGCGAATGATGGCCACGAGCAAAGCGCCATCAACACGGGAAAACAGCCCCAAGTTGATCCTCTTTTGGCGTCCACATCCCAACACCATGGTTTCCAAAACCAGAATAGGGAAGATCCTCTTAACTCTGCTCATTTACATAATCCCACAGGCAATTTTGCTCGAAGAGTTCCTATAGCTCAACCCACTCCCCTTCAGGATGGGTTCCCTCGTACTAATGATTATCCAAGATTTCAGGGGCAAGGTAGAGCACCTAGAGACATGGAGACGTCCTTTGATGATTATGATGCCGAGGACGATGATTGGGAGCACTACTCAAGGAGGCACGAGAGGACGCGCCGAGATGGTAGGGAAAGGCGCCCCAGAAGGCCTAACGAGCCGGAGCAGGATGGAGTTGGCAAGATCAAGGTGAAGATTCCTGCCTTGGAGGCAAGTATGACCCGGACACTTACATGGAGTGGGAGACGAAAATCGAGCAAGTGTGGAACTACCACAATTTCACCGAGTCCAAAAAGGTACAGCTCGCAACCCTTGAATTCTCCGGTTATGCACTAATATGGTGGGATAATTTGGTGAAAGAAAGGAGGCGCAACTTGGATGCACCCATAGCGAGCTGGGATCAAATGAAGGCGTTGATGAGAGGGCGTTTTATACCACAACATTACGCCCGGGAGCTAAGGCAGCGGCTGGAAAACTTGAAGCAAGGCTCCATGAGCGCCAAGGAGGCCTACAACGCCATGCAAGTGGCGATGGTAAGGGCTAATGTGGTTGAGGATGATGAAACCACAATGGCCAGGTTTCTTCGTGTTCTAAATTCCTCATTATCTCAAGAAGTTGATCTTTTTCCTTATTCTACAATGACTGACCTCTTGCATTTAGCTATGAAGATAGAAAGGAAAAACAAGTTTAGGTACCAAGGAGGGAGGAGCACGAGCAACCAGCCCCATTTATGGAAGGGAAGACGTGGCCAACAAGGAAGTTCCTATGGGAAGGAGGCCACGCATCATAAGGAGAGGAGTCACACAGCCGGCGGCCAAAGTTACCAAGCTGGCCGAGCCAAACAGCCTACAAGCTCCACGCCATCATCATACAACAAGAGCAATTCTAGTGGAGTTTCAGCAGCTCCAAAGGGGAGTAACTCTAATCCTTCTTCTAGGGCTAGAGACATTGTGTGTTTTAAGTGCCAAGGTAGAGGACACATGATGAAAGACTGTCCTAACAAGAAAACGCTCTTAATCAATCATTTAGGTCAATATGAATCTGAAAGTGAGCATGAACATGATGAACCTAATGGATGATTTGCATGATGACAATAATGTTGATGATGAGATTGAGTATGAATTTGGTGAATCTTGGATTGCTAGGAGAACTTTGCATATTAAGTCGCAAGCATGTGATGATAATCAAAGAGAAAACTTGTTTCACACTAGATGCTTGATCAAAGGGAAAGTTTGTAACATGATCATAGATAGCGATAGTTGTTGCAATATTACTAGGTTAGAAATGGTTAATAAACTGCAATTATCTATGACTCATCACCCTAGACCCTATAAGCTGCATTGGATGAATGATTGTGGTGAATTGAAAGTGCATAAGCAAGTAAAGGTTTCTATTAAGCTAGGACATTATGAGGATGATGTTCTTTGTGATGTAGTACCTATGCAGGCTTGCCACATCTTATTAGGACATCCTTGGCAGTACGATAGGAGGGTTGTGCACGATGGATTTACCAACCGAAACACTTTCACCCACAACGGCCAGACCATTGTCCTTAAGCCAATGACGCCTACACAGGTTTCGGAGGAGTGGGAAAGGAAGCATCAAGGTAAGGAGGTAAGTTCTAACCTTGAGGGGGAGAATGGGAAGAAAGGGAAAGCTCGGGGTAAGATGAGCCAACCTCTCATCCCTACGCCCTCCTCCGCTCTTTTGGCTTCCAAGAGGGAGCTAGAAGACGAGTTTTTGGATGGGGAAACAACGCTTATGCTCTTGTGCAAGGAGCTGAGCTTGTTGAATGAAGAGATCAAAGCTTCATTACCCCCACGCATTTTGGGGCTCATTGAGGAGTACAAGGATGTATTTCCCGATGAGATACCGTTTGGCTTACCCCCAATTAGAAGAATAGAGCATCAAATCGATCTCATTCCCGGTGCGTCATTGCCAAATAGGTCAGCCTATCGTATGAACCCCAAGGAGACCCAAGTGGTCCAATCCCAAGTCCAAGAGCTCTTGGATAAGGGATACATTAGGGAGAGTATGAGCCCTTGTGTTGTACCGGTGTTATTAGTACCCAAGAAAGACAACACATGGAGAATGTGTGTCGATTGTAGGGCCATTAATAACATAACGGTAAAGTATTGGCACCCCATTCCTCGTCTTGATGACATGTTAGATGAATTGCATGGAGCCATAATGTTTTCCAAAATCGATTTAAAAAGTGGCTACCACCAGATTCGTATGAAGGAAGGGGACGAGTGGAAAACGGCCTTCAAGACCAAGTTTGGTCTCTATGAATGGCTCGTTATGCCATTCGGGCTCATAAATGCCCCTAGCACATTCATGCGCTTAATGAACCATGTATTGAGACATTATATAGGGAAATCTGTAGTGGTTTAATTTGATGATATTTTAGTGTATAGCAAATCCCTAGAAGACATGAATGTCATTTGAGAGATGTGCTTACCACTTTGCGTCTTGAACACTTGTTTGCTAATTTGAAAAAGTGTGAGTTGTGCACTACTTCTGTCACCTTTCTTGGTTTTGTAGTTAGCTCACATGGATTGCAAGTGGACGAGGCCAAGATCAAACCCATCAATGAGTGGCCCACACTTACTTCTGTTGGCCAAGTGAGGAGTTTCCATGGGCTGGCGAGTTTCTATAGAAGGTTCGTAAAGGACTTTAGCACTATTACAGCCCCATTGACAGAGGTCACAAAGAAGAGGAGTGAGTTTACATGGGGACGTGCCCAGGAGAGAGCCTTCAACACGTTGAAGCTCAAGTTGACGCAAGCTCCCGTGTTAGTGTTGCCAGATTTCACACGTCCTTTTGAGGTGGAGTGTGATGCAAGTGGAGTCGGCATTGGGGGCGTGCTCATGCAAGAAGGTAAGCCTATTGCCTTCTTTTCTGAAAAGTTAAAAGGTGCATGTTTAAACTACTCGACCTATGATAAAGAGTTGTATGCTTTGTATCGAGTGCTTAAAACATGGAAACATTATCTTTGGCCTAGGGAATTTGTGCTTAAAACTGACCATGAATCCTTGAAACACTTTAAAAGTCAAGATAAAATGGATAAGAGGCATGGTAGATGGATGGAATTCATTGAAACATTCCCTTATGTGATTAAGTTTAAAAGAGGAAAAGATAATGTTGTAGCTGATGCCTTGTCTAGACGCCACACCTTACTTGTTTCATTGGACTCTAGAGTATTAGGATTCACCTATATTCGTGAGTTATATGAAACTGATCTTGATTTTGGTGATGCGTTTAAGAGCTGTCATGAAAAAGGTTGTAATGAAAAATACTATATTCATGATGGTTTTCTTTTTAGGGTAGATAAAGTGTGTATATCTCGCTGTTCATTACGTTTGTTGCTTGTTGAGGAATCTCATAAGGGCGGCCTCATGTGACACTTTGGGAGGGACAAAACTTATCATACTCTTAGGGTTCATTTCTATTGGCCACATATGCTTAGGGATGTTGAGAATGTTGTTAAGAGATGCATTGATTGTCTTAGAGCTAAATCTAAACTTATGCCACATGGACTTTACACACCTTTGCCAATGCCTACAACCCCTTGGGAGGACCTTTCTATGGACTTTATAGTTGGGTTACCTAGAACTAAGAAAGGGAGGGATTCAATCATGGTGGTAGTGGATAGGTTTAGCAAGATGGCGCATTTTGTAGCATGTCATAAGACCGATGATGCTACTAATGTGGTTGGATTATTCTTTAGAGAGATAGTCAGATTGCATGGGATTCCTAAGACCATAGTTAGTGATAGAGACACTAAGTTCCTTAGCCATTTTTGGAGAACTTTATGGAACAAACTAGGGACTAAGTTGTTGTTTTCTACCTCTAGTCACCCTCAAACTGATGGCCAAACCGAGGTGACCAATAGGACATTAGCTACGATTCTTAGGGCTATAATTAGGAAGAATTTGAAGCTGTGGGAAGAGGCTTTACCTCACGTGGATTTTGCATATAATCGAATTGTCCATTCTTCTACTAAATTGACTCCATTTGAATGTGTTTATGGTACTAACCCTCTAACCCCACTAGATCTTACCCCATTGCCAATGAGGAAGAATGAGAACTTTGATGATGGGAAACATGTGGAGTTTATTAGGGAGTTGCATGCTCGAACCAGGCTGAGGTTGGAGCAAAAGGCCGAGTGCAATGCAAGGAGAGCTAATCATGGAAGGCGTCACATTGTTTTGCAGCCTGGAGACTTGGTGTGGGCGCATTTGAGGAAGGAGAGATTTCCGAAGCAAAGGAAGAGCAAGCTGTCTCCTCGAGGTGATGGACCTTTCAAGGTGCTTCAACGAATCGGGGACAATGCATACAAGTTGGAGCTGCCCGGAGACTATGGAGTAAGCGCCGCCTTCAACGTCGCTGATCTCACGCCATACATGGCCATTGATGAGGACTTGGATTCGGGGTCGAATCCTTTTCAATAAGGGGAGGTTGATGAAGGATCATCTAGTCAGCCACCCCCAAGTGCCCCTACACTCTTTGATGGGCCAATCACTAGATCCCGAGCCAATAAGCTACAAAGTGGAATGCATGCTTTTGTGTGTTACATTTGTGCTAAGGAGGCGGGAGCATGTATGGAGTCCAAGGCTAGGGCGGTGTGTGTCTTGAGCACCGGGTGATCATCGAGCCTTGGCTGCAGCGACGCGCCCCAGCCCAGCGGCGCGCCCCAGCCCAGCGATGCAGCTACACGCCTACTCCAGCGCCGCGATGCAACGGCGCGCCCTTGAGCATGCTTGTCCGAGTGTGCACGCGTCTTGCCTGCCCAAGTCAGCATGTGTGAGTTTTATTTATTGGACTTGTTCTCTTTGGGGCCAATCTCCATATTGGGCCTTTATCTAGCTTAAGTTTAATTAGACTTTAATTATTATTTTCTTTGCAATTAATGAACATATAAATAGTTTAGGATTGTTATTTTCAGATTAGACAACTCAGAATTTGTATTTGCTTTCGCATTGAATAGAGAGAAAATGAGAACCTTGGCTTTCAACCGTGTGTGTATTGCAGCTTGGTTTGCTTGAATTGTGTCAATACTCATCGAAGATTGGTGCCTTCCTGATACGTAATTGCCTCGGAATCCTCCTTGATAATCTCGTATATGACCCACACAAGTCCCTAATATCTATCTAAATCCCCTTAAATAAAATAAATCATGACTGATTTATTTATTTAAGGAAATATCTCTAACAACCAAGAGAGAGAAGATCAACCAACTAACATAAGCCTATTGGCTGATTTCTCTACATTATTTAATTAAGTTCACACGCCTATAATAAAATAAATAGATAGATATTTTCTCCATTTAGAATGGTCAAGTCAAAGGGTATATCAATTTATCTCACCCGGTCACCTACTAAATTCAGCCCTAAAGTGAGACAAACTAATACATGTTTCTAAATAAAGAAATGTGATTTTCGGCCCTCTTGAATCAGTCCATGAAATCCGAGCTCAGTTGATGTCGAATGCACGAGACCCACTTTGTCTTGCTAGGCTCTTCAAGAACAACTGCCAATTGAACCAAGATTGTTGTTGTGCCTTGAGCAATCTTCTTAGCTCGACTTCTTGTAATTGGTCCATCAGAAGGCACTCGAATCAACTCATCGACGTCGGTTAAAGACATGGTAGGCTTCACTGCATCATTCTCCTCCACTTGAGCTCGAATCGTCTCTGATTCGACGTCGGAATCAAAATTTGGCACATAAAGAGATAGATCAGCCACATTAAAAGTCGGATGGACACCATACTCACCAGGCATGTCAACATGATATGCATTAGGGCCGATTCTCCTAATGATACGAAATGGTCCATCTCCTCTCTGATCCAACTTATTCTTCCTTTGATTTGGAAACCTCTCCTTCCTTAGATGCACCCAAATAAGATCTCCTTCTTCAAAGATAACCTGTTTTCGACCCTTATCAGCATGGGCCTTGTACTTCATGGATTTCCTCTCCAAGTGTATCTTTGTCCTCTCATGTAGCTTCTTCACAAACTCAGCCCGCTTGTCAGCGTTCAGCCCATAAACAACCTCAAAAGGGGTCATTTTTGTAGCTGAATGGATTGAACTGTTATAAGCAAACTCCACAAAAGGCAAAACATCTTCCCAATGTTTGAGGTTAGCTTTAAGCATAGTTCTAAGTAAAACCCCTAACGTTCTATTAGTAACTTCAGTTTGCCCATCAGTTTGTGGATGACATGAGGTAGAAAACAGCAATTTAGTTCCAAACTTAGACCATAGACTTTTCCAAAAATAACTCAAAAACTTAGCATCACGATCTGAAACAATAGAACAAGGAATGTCATGCAATCTATCAACTTCCCTAGAGAACAAATCAGCAATATGCACAGCATCATCAGTCGTGTGATATGGAATAAAATGAGCCATCTTGGAAAATCGGTCTACCACTACAAAGATAGAATCTCTACCCTTCCTAGTTTTAGGCAATCCAACAATGAAGTCCATAGAAATGTCCTCCCAAGGTGAACTAGGAATAGGTAAGGGCTGGTACAAACCATAGGGGTTAAGTCTAGATTTAGTTTTAGCACAAACAACACAACTTTTGACAAATCTAAGCACATAATTACTCATCTTAGGCCAATAGTAGTGTTCTTTTAAACCTTCTAATGTCTTTTCTAAACCCCCTATGTCCTCTTGATTCATGAACCTCTTTAGTTAGAAGCCTACGTATACTAGATGAAGGAATGCATAATTTACCAGCTTTAAACAAGTATCCATCATCAATAAAGTAGGTATCTATTTCTCCCCTAGACATGCAATTCTTATAAATTTTAGCAAAGTGAGGATCACTAGCATACAATTCCTTAATCATTGCAAATCCAAGGATCTTAACATCACATTGGTTCAAGAGAACATACCTGCGAGAAAGGGCGTCAGCTACCACATTCTCTTTTCCTTTCTTATGCTTTACAACATAAGGAAAGGTCTCCATAAATTCAACCCATCTTGCATGTCGCTTGCTGAGTCTGGATTGGCCTTTCAAATACTTCAAGGCCTCATGATCAGAATGGATTACAAACTCCTTAGGCCACAAAAAATGAGACCAAGTTTTCAAAATCCTAATTAAAGCATACAACTCTTTATCATAAGTAGGGTAATTCAACTCAACCCCACTAAGCTTTTCACTAAAATAAGCTATGGGTTTCTTGTCTTGCAAGAGCACGCCTCCTATGCCATGGCCAGATGCGTCCACCTCTATCTCAAATGCTTTGGAGAAGTCAGGGAGTTGGAGCACCGGGGCGTTGCATAAACTGTCCTTCAAAGTGTTGAAGGCGTTCTCTTGTTGCTCTCTCCATTTGAATGATGTATCCTTCTTTGTAAGCTCATGGAGAGGGGCTGCAATTGTGCTAAAATCATGCACAAATCTTCTGTAGAAGCCAGCCAAGCCGAGAAAAGAGTGCACCATGGTTGGTGTAGTCGGCTGAGGCCACTCCTTGATTTCCTTGATCTTGTCTTCATCTACCTTCAATCCACCTTTAGATACAACAAAACCAAGAAAAATGGTAGACTCCGAGCAAAGAAAACACTTTTTCAAATTAACATAAATCTTTTCTAACCTTAAAGTGTCCAAAACAGCCCTAAGATGGTCTACATGTTCATGCAAGGTTTTGCTATAGACTAAGATATCATCAAAGTAGACTACAACAAATTTACCTAAGTATCTTCTTAGAACATGATTCATGATAGGCTATTTTCCTACACCGCAAGTATACGGTTCGGTTGTAGTATCAAGGTGTCGAACACAGGGAACTTTGTAGTATTGATTATAGCACGATTCAGTAGACTAAGCCAAAATTAAGAGAAAGGTGTTGTAATTGTATTCAGAAATAACTAAAATCAAAACTAAGAATTAACTATCGATGGAGAAAAAGCATTCCAAGGTCAGGATTCCCACAATGACTTTTCAGTAGATTACCGGTGATATTTATTTGTATTTCGATTCAAATGTTGTTTGAAGGACTAACTATCTCAAATATCAACATTAACTCTTTTCAGACGATTAATGCATGTACCTAGACTCGACTAGCAGTCACTCTCGCACAAAGAAAGTCTTATTTAGGTCCTTTAAGTTCTCTAGAGATCATTGAATCAATAGAAATAACATCCGCTCTCGCGCTCCATTAAAACCATTCAATCAATAATTTCTAGGATAGATTAAGTTCCACATGTGAATTAAGTCACTCTCGCACAAATAATTCAACAAGTTCAAACCTAGGGATCTAACATGAATTAACAATTTGTAAATTCAATTCAATCAACCTCTTGTTATTCTTATCTTCTCTTGGTCTCAAATCATAACAAGATTCCTAATTCAAGTAAATTAGGTCATTAAGCATCCTAGGTTGAATCAAACAACAATTCAAATCTCAATTCAACCAAACATCACCCTTAGATCTACCTACTCATTCATTGGGTTCACCCTTCCTTGGAATAAGAGAATTAGCTAGACATGATAAGAGAGAAAAACAAATCAAATTTAATGAACAGCATACCAAATTGTCTTCAAATTGATTCAAAACTCCAATCCAACAAGTCTAGAGAAAATCTCCATGTAATCTCCAACTAGGGTTCTCAAAAGAGAGGCTAAAGAGAATAATACGTAATAATTCTCAAAAACTAGGTTAAGATATATTTTAAGCAACAAGATAAAGTAAAATCTCGGCCCAATCCCGACACGGGGCAAAGCGCGGTCCAGGACCACCAAACCGCGGCCGCGGTTTGCCCTTCCTAGCCCACGTTCTTCCCTGCAGTCCAAAACATGGTCCAGGACAGCCAGAACTTGGTCGCGGTTTGCCCTTCCTGGCCCATGTTCTTCCTTTTTGCTTCAATTGGCCTCCAATCTTCAACCTCTTACTTCAAATCTTCTATGGCAACTCTTCCATCATCTTGGCTCGTCTTTCAACCTCTTCGGGTCTCTATAAACACCTGAAATCCAACAAATAGGCGTTTAGATTCCGATTTCACAAGAAAACTAAAATTGCTAAGAAGCTAAGCTAAGCATGTAAAATTAAACAACTAAAAGAGACTAAAACTAACCTAAAACTACTATGTAAATGCATGTTATCAAAATCCCCCAAGCTTAAACCTTACTTGTCCTCAAGTAAGAAATTAAATCCAACACCCCACAAAACAAGCAAGTCATGCATCCATATCGACAACGAACTAGACAAAGAGTTTAGAACCAAAGATCGACAATCAAAATGATAGCATGCATTTGTGAGATTCAAAGAAATTGAGTCAACATATTCATTCTAGACCTCACTTAGGATAATGTGTTTTTCACTCTCTCTCTCAAGTGTTTAAATGGGACGTGTTTCACTCAAATCTCACATTTGAAAGCTTAGCTACCATAAGTTTGCAAAAGCGTTCAAAATCTCCACCGCATGGGACCTTGCATTCAACAATGATCAAGAGGTCTTTTGTTGGGTTGTAATGGGGCCAAGGTGATAAGAAATAGGCGGGAAATACTTAGGCCATGTGGTGCTAAATTCGGGAATCTAGAATCAACTAAACTCGATTGAACACCATGTCTCATGATTTTTTTTCCATTCAACTTATTCTCATACACCAACACCCTTTATTCCCTTATTTCTCGTACTCTTCTTTTCTTTTTTGCTTTGTTTTGTTTTGTTGTTTTTTTTTGATTTTTTTCTTTTTCTTTTGATTTTCCAAGATAAAAAGTACTAGCACATTACACAACCCAATCACCAAATACATATAAGTCTCCCCCAAGCTTAGCTTGCAACCACAAAGTCAATCAAGTAATAATCCTAATTCCCGGATGGGTCAGGCTTATATAGGCTCGGAATTGTTTTTGTGGAGCTTCAAAAGAATAAGGCTAATTTAGGCTCAAAAGGGGCTTCAAAAAGAGCATAATATGCAGGGGGGATAGGGAGTATAAAGGCTAAGAAAATAGTGCCTCAATCACTTCAAAGTCGCATGCAAGAGTCATAAGAGCGGTCTTGAAAAAGAGTCTAAAGCAAGTTCTAGAGGAAGCAATCAAAGTGAGCATCACACATAAAAAGAAAGGACATCATGACATTATTTAGTCCTAAGAAAGGCAAACAAGAATCCTCACAAGGCTTTTTGTCTAGAACTTCAATATTAACTCAAATTTCAAAGAATATGCAAGCTCATTTAATCATCAAACTAATTCATAACATAGCTAGTCATCATCAAAAATTCAAGCATTTCAAGCAAGTCAAGGGGATAGGATTCCATTCAAAGGCTTTGGAGGACAAGGGGCTTTTCATAAAAAGGGATCTCAACAACACCTAATATGCATGATTTTTTTTTATAAAGACAAATGCAGAAACTTTAAACATGCCAACTAACAATGCAAAAGCTAACTATATACAATGCAAACTACTCTAACTAACATGTAAGTTTCCCCTCCCCCATGCTTAAAACCATACATTGTCCCCAATGTATAAATAAAAGAGAAAGGAAAAGGAAAACTCACAAGGTCATCTAGTCGTCTTGAGGGTGAGGAGGTGGAAACCCGTGTTTCCACCCGTAAGGTTGCCAAGCTTTAAACCTTGAGTTTAATGTAGAGAATTGACCATCAATGTGACCCGTCAAAGCTTGCAAACGATCATCAATGGTTTAGAGGCGAGTGTTGATGCCATTTTGCCATGACTCCAAACGATTAGTCATGCTAGTCTCGTAGTCAATCCGAGCCTGGCGTTCTTCCAATTGCACCTTTTGCATAGCTTCCATCATAGAATACAAACCCGAAAGATTTCTGCTGGATTTCCCTTCATCATTACTCGGCTCATAGTCCTCATCTTCCGCCTCATCATCAACCTCTTCATCGCCAAGCACATGAGCTTGCTCTTCCTCGACTTCTTGCAAGCGAAAGTTCTTTTTGTTGGACACCAAACTAAGGGGAATATCACCATCTCGTTCCATGATAAGCCAATTTTCCTTACTTGTAATTGATGTCCGCTCAGTATTCGGGAGATACATCGCCACTTTCTTTCCCGCAATTAACCAAAAGTACATCCCTTGGCCAAAGAAGAGAATCCTCATGTTTAGAAGCAGGCTATAATCGATTGGAGCGGATGGAATGTCACCCGACGCATTCAAAACAATTCCAAAGTATCGGGCAATTTTGGTAACAATTCCGCCAACAGCAATGACACCCTTTCCTCGATTGTGTACCGAAGCAAGGTGTCCCATGAGAAACGCAGCAGAGTTGATCTCTTTCTTCTTCAAAGTAGCACATAATATGACCAACTCTTTTCTCGGGCAATTATTCCCCCCTTCAACCCGACCAAAGATAGTATGAGCCATGAATCTTTGAAAGATCCTAATAGTCGGGTTGGAGATGAAGGAAGCTTTGGCATCCGATGGATTGTATGAAGGCCCTCCAACAATCTCATCCCAAAAAGAGTTACGACACCAGGAGGCTCTACTCTCACTTCTTGCCACATTCGGGTCCTCTATCTCCTTGAAGCCGAAGATTCTATTCACTTGATTCAAATTGAGCTCCCTATCTCGTCCCCGAAGCTGAAATGTGCATACACCATGCCAAGATCCCGAACCTTCAAGCACTTGAATATCTAGAGTACTTAGGAATTCCAAGGTGAGGCCTTTGTAGGTGGGTTCATTGAGTGTCATGAAAGAGTTCCACCCTATTGCACTGGCCATGCTCATTATATCATCCTTGACTCCTAGAGCTTCAAGAAGGCCAAAATCGAGATGACGCGTGCTTGCCCATTCTTTCTTCTTTAACTGGTTAAAGACCCTCAAGTGATCGGTCTTTCTCAAGCGAATTCCATAAGATTCGGGAGTTTGTTCACCAACTAGAGTGCGAGGAACATGAGTAGCGGCTCTAGATGATGAAGAGCCATCCGTCTTTCTTCTCTTAGTGACCTTAGGAGGCATGGTGAATTAGGAATACCTACACACACGAGACAAACAAACCACCAAGCAAGCACAATCGTTGTCCCGACAAGGACAACCAACAATAATAGTGGTAAATGCTAATCACCAAGTATTTCAAGAGTAGGCAAATTCAACAAAGTTCACCAAAAAATCATGCAAATTCTCAAAGTGGCACAACTTGATCAAGTTAGGTCTAGATAGAGCACATGGATTGCATGAAGCTTCACAAATTAACAAGCAAGATCAAATTATCCCAAATAATTCTCAAAAATCCCAATTTGCATGTTTTTAAGATCTAAGGATGAAAATTCACAAATCCAAGTAGGAGAGGCAAGGAATCAACATGTAAGGCACAAATTCATCATAAACAATCACTTAAAACCTCTAACAATCCCAAATTTCTCAAAAAAAATTCGAATTTATTAAACCCTAGAAATTGAGATTTGGGGGAAAACTCACCTTAGGTCTTCAATGGAGGAAGGAAGGAGGGGGGCGGTGCAGATTTCCGCCCGGCGGTGATGGTGTCGCCCGACACTGATGGACGAGACGGTAAGGGGTGGACGCCGGCGGTAATGGAGAGCGAGAGTGAGGAATCAGAGGCTTGGGCGAGAGAGAAATCAGACGCTCGGGTGAGAAAGAGTTAACGCTGTTTGAAGAATTAGAGGTGAAATAAAAAAAATCGGGATTTACTGAAGTCGCCAACCACGAGCGGCAAACCGCGGTCCAGGCAGGCAAACCGCGTCCGCGGAATTCCTGACCCGGATCGCGTTTTCCACTGGAGCGAGAACGCAGGCCAGGGCATTCTAAAACGCACCCGCGTACTTCCAAATCCATCCGAGCCTTTTTCTTGTAATGTGCCCAAAAGCATCATTTGAAAACATTCTTCTATAACTACCATGAGTTCTCAAAAACCTACAACTTAGTGACCCCGAAACAAGAAAAACAACAAAACACCTACTTAAAGAAAAGAAAAAGAAAAGAATTAAAAATTAAACTACTAACCTTGGGTTGCCTCCCAAGAAGCGCTTATTTAAGGTCTTTAGCTTGACCCTCCAAATTTTTTTCATGTGATCGGATTGAGGTGGAGGACAGAAACTGTCTCCTCAATCGGACTCCCCATGATGTACTTCTTCAGCCTTTGTCCATTCACCTTGAATTCTTCTCCCTTGTCATTGCATATTTCTATGGCTCCATGGCGAAACACTCTTTTGATTGTAAACGGTCCACTCCATTGAGATTTTAGCTTGCCCGGAAAAAGCCGTAATCTGGAATTGAATAGCAAGACAAGTTCACCTTCCTTGAATTCTCTTTGGAGTATATGTTTGTCATGCCATCTCTTCGTTCTTTCTTTGTAAATCTTGGCGTTTTCATAGGCATCCAACCTCAGCTCTTCAAGCTCTTGTAATTGAAGCATTCTATTCTCACCAGCTTCCTTCATGTCATAATTGAACAGTTTGATTGCCCAATAAGCTTCGTGCTCAAACTCCACTGGAAGATGACAAGACTTCCCATAAATCAATCGGTATGGTGTAGTGCCAATGGGAGTCTTAAATGTCGTCCTATAGGCCCAAAGAGCATCGTCTAGCTTAATTGCCCAATCCTTTCGAGATCGGGACACAATTTTCTCCAAAATAGCTTTAATTTCCCGATTGGAGACCTCTACTTGTCCACTCGTTTGTGGATGATAGGGAGTGGCAATCCTGTGAGTAACTCCATACTTTTTCAACAAGCTCTCAAACTTCTTCTCAATGAAATGAGATCCACCATCACTGATTACAACTCTTGGAGTCCCAAACCTCGGAAAGATCACTTTATTAAAGAACTTAGACACAACTCTAGAGTCGTTTGTTTGTGAGGCAATGGCTTCAACCCATTTAGACACATAATCCACTGCCAAAAGTATGTATTTATTATTGCAAGACGGTGGAAATGGGCCCATGAAATCAACTCCCCATACATAAAAAATCTCTACCTCCTGAATGTTGTTTAGAGGGATCTCATTCCTCCTTGAGATGTTACCGGTGCGTTGACAAGAGTCACAAGAAGAAATATACCGGTGAACATCTTTAAACATGGATGGCCAATACAAAGTAGACTGAAGGATCTTGGCAGTGGTCTTTGAAGAGCTAACATGACCACCACTAGACAATGAATGACAATGAGCAATGACACTCTCAATCTCATCCTCAGGAATACAACGCCTATAGACTCCATCAGCACATCGCTTGAACAAGAAGGGCTCATTCCAAAAGTAGTGCTTGACATCAGACAGAAATTTCTTCTTTTGTTGGAATGACAACCCAACAGGCATTTCATTAAACACCAGGTAATTCACAAAGTCAGCATACCATGGCATTGTAGAGGAAGAAAGTTGTAGAAGTTCCTCAGTAATCCTGAAAAGGTGATCATCAGGAAATGTATCATCAATGGGTAAATCACCTCTTGTGCACTCCATCTGCTCTTGTGTCATTCTAGACAAGTGATCAGCCACCAAATTCTCGGTCCCCTTTTTGTCTCTAATTTCCAAGTCAAATTCCTGGAGAAGCAGAATCCAACGGATCAGCCTTGGCTTAGCATCTTTCTTGCTCAAAAGGTACCTCAAAGCGGCATGATCAGTGTAGAGAATGACTTTGGCCCCAACAAGGTAGGACCGAAATTTCTCAAAGGCGAAAACCATAGCTAGTAGCTCCTTCTCTATTGTAGCATAATTGACATGTGCTTCATCCAAGGTTCTACTAGCATAATAAATAACATGAAGTTTCTTATCTTTTCTTTGTCCCAACACAGCCCCACAGCGTAATCGCTTGCATCACACATCACTTCAAATGGGAGACTCCAATCTGGGGCTTGCGTTATCGGAGCTGAGACCAATGCTTGTTTCAACCTGTTAAAAGATTCTACACATTCTTGGGAAAAATTAAATTCAACATCCTTCAAGAGCAGGTTAGTAAGTGGTTTGGCAATTTTAGAGAAATCTTTAATAAAACGCCTATAAAAACCTGCATGACCCAAGAAACTTCTTACCCATTTTACCGAAGTTGGTGGTGGCATTCCTTCAATGACTTCTACCTTGGCCTTGTCACCCTCAATTCCACGGTTAGAAATCATATGGCCTAAAACAATCCCTTCACTTACCATGAAGTGACATTTCTCCCAATTTAGTACAAGGTTAGCTTCTTCACAACGCTGTAAAACTCTAGACAGGTTAGCTAGATAAGCATCAAAAGAAGTACCATATACTGAAAAGTCATCCATAAACACTTCCATGATATCTTCAATAAAATCAGATAAAATAGACATCATGCATCGTTGAAAGGTGGCTGGAGCATTACATAACCCAAAGGGCATTCTCCTATAGGCAAAAGTGCCATAAGGACAAGTTAAAGTAGTTTTCTCCTGGTCATCTGGGTGTATAGGGATTTGGAAAAATCCACTTTAGCCATCCAAATAGCAGAAGTGGGTATGTTTAGCCAACCTCTCAAGCATTTGGTCAATGAAGGGGAGAGGAAAATGATCTTTTCGGGTTGCTTGATTAAGTTTTCTATAGCCAATACACATTCGCCAACCCGTGACTGTTCTAGTTGGAATTAATTCATTCTTTTCATTTTTCACAACAGTCATTCCCCCCTTTTTAGGCACAACATGCACAGGACTCACCCAAGTACTATTTAGAAATAGAGTAAATAATGCCTGCATCTAACAATTTCAGCACTTCTTTTCTAACTACTTCTTTCATGTTGGGGTTGAGTCGTCTTTGATGCTCAATAGAAGGCTTGTGATCATCTTCTAATAAAATTCGATGCATGCACAAAGATGGATTAATCCCTTTCAAGTCCTCAATGGTATACCCTATGGCTTTTCTATGCAACTTAAGTTCTTTTAGCAATTTGGCAGTTTCATCATCACTTAAGCTAGCATTTACTATCACATGGTATGTAGAATTAGAGCCAAGAAATTCATACCTCAATGTAGATGGAAGGGGCTTCAACTCCACCTTAGGTGCAACAAGGGATTCTCCTCCAACATCTTGAGCATCCACTTCCAGCACATCAACAATGGTGCTCTCCAACTCATTAGTAGACATCTCATGGTGGTCCAAAATTTCCTCAATGGGGTCTTTTGTGGCCACAGACATCATTATTCCTTGAGTTTCCCTGTCTATAACATCTAACCTGCACAACTCATCTTCAAGTCTAGGTTGCTTGATAGCTTTAATTATATTCAATTTTCTCTCCCCCAATAGAAAAAGAAAGAACACCCTCTTTTACATCAATAAGAGTTCCAGCAGTAGCTAAGAAAGGTCTTCCTAATATAATGGGAATGGGAAAATCAGCTTGCATATCAAGAACAATGAAATCAACTTGTACATAGAACTTACCAACCTAAATGGGGATATCCTCAAGGATACATGTAGGTGATGCACTAGATCTATCAGCCATGAAGAGAGTCATTTCCACCGGTTGAGGTTCTCCAAGATCTAGCTTCTTGCAAATGGAAAGAGGAATCAAGCTCACACTAGCTCCCAAGTCACATAATGCATTGTAAGTGCAATTGCCAATCACAATACGAACACAAAAGCTCCCAGGATCTCCAAGCTTAGGAGGTAACTTGTTTTGAACAAGGGCGCTACAATCTTGATTAAGGGACACCTTTTGACAACCCTCAATTTTCCTCTTATTTGATAATATCTCCTTTAGGAACTTCACATAAGCAGGCATTTGTTGAAGAGCGTTTGTGAATGGAATGTTGATGTAGAGCTTCTTCAACACTTCTAAGAACTTCCCGAATTGCTGCTTGGTTTGAGCTTTGGCTTTTCTTTGTGGGAATGGGAGAGGAGGCTTGTAAGGAGGAGGCGGAATGTAGGGAGCCTCTTTCTCCTCTTCTCCATCTTCTTGAAGCTTTTCGGGTTCACTGCTTTGTTTCTTCGTTTCCTTGGGCCTTGGATCCTCCAATTCTCTTCCATTCCTAAGGGTGACAGCATTCAATTGACCTTTAGGATTCACATCAAGATGCCCAGGAAGTTGGCCAGCTAGCCTTGGAGCATTGGCAGCTTATTGAGCCACATGTTGCTCTATAATCTTCAAGTTCTTTCCCTGGGCCCTTACTTCTTCAGTGAGAGTCTTCATAGAAGTGACAAGGCTCTCAATAGGAGTCTCCTAGGCTGGTTTTTGAGCGGGTTGAGAAGCTTGATTTTGATAAGTAGGAGCTTTGGGTGGAAATCCAGGAGGTGGCCTCTGTTGTGCTTGATTATTCCCATAAGAGAAGTTGGGATGATTTCTCCAACCAGGGTTATAGGAATTTTTAGAGTATGGGTCATTCCTAGGCCCCCTGTTGAAGTTATTCATATAGTTCACTTCCTCCTCTTGTGGTTCATCCTTAGAGGCAAACACTTCCCAAGATCTAATGGTATGATCACTAGCTCCACAAAACTGACAAACAACATTTGAAACAACTTGAGAAGGACCTCCACCAGTAGAAACGTGAGAACCATTCATCTTTAATTTCAGCTGCTTGATTTCTTGATTCATGGCTTCAATTTGTGCCGGGTGAAAAGTCTCTATATCAACCTCATACAAACCTGCTAACTTCTTAGAACTTGGAAGAGAACGAGCATCATTATAATAGTGAGTGTGTTGAGCAATGTCCTCAATCTGATCCCAAACATCATCAACATTCATCTTCATAATAGTACCTCCAGATGAGGCATCAATAAGCAGCCTGGTGGTGTTGTCAACAGCATTGTAAAAAGTGTGAAGAAGCACCCACTTGTCTATTCCATGGTGAGGACATAACAATAAGAGCTCCTTGAACCTCTCCCAACCTTCATAAAGAGATTCTCCATCCTTCATTTGAAATGAGCTGATTTGATTCCTCATCTCTGCAGTCTTCTTAGGCGGGAAATACTTGGTTAGGAAAGCTTTGGCTAACTCGTCCCATGTAGTGATAGTACCATGAGGCAGGGCCTTGAACCATGCTTTAGCCCTGTCTCTTAGAGAGAATGAGAAGGTGCGCAAATAAAGCGCGTCATTAGAAACATCATGAATCTTCACCGTATCCATAAGCTCCAGAAAAGTGTTGAGGTGTTGGTGAGGATTCTCAGAAGGTAGACCTCCAAACTGATTTTGCTGAACCATATTAATCAGAGATGGCTTCAGCTCAAAATTCCTAGTCCGAACTGGAGGTCGGACCACACCAGCTGTGGGTCCTTGATGGCGTGGCAACACATAATCACCCAGTGTCATAGGTGGTTGAGCATTCAGCTATTGTTGCAACAATTGTTGTTGTTGTAGTTGTTGTTGTTGCAACAACAATTGCTGTTGTTGATGCAGTGAAGCCTGCCATGTCTCAAACCGACGTCGATGAGTTGATTCGAGTGCCTTCTGACGGACCAATCACAAGAAGTCGAGCTAAGAAGATTGCTCAAGGCACAACAGCGATCTTGGTTCGATTGGCAGCGGTTATTGAAGAGCCTAGCAAGGCGAAGTGGGTCTCGTGCATTCAACATCAATTGAGCCCGGATTCCATGGATTGATTATATGGGGGCCGAAATTCACTATTTCTTTATTTAGAAACATGTATTAATTTGTCTCACATTAGGGCTGAATTTAGTAAGTGACCGGGTGAGATGAATTGGTATATGGGTCAAAGTCAACCCTTTGACTTAACCATTCTAAATTGAAGAAAATATCTTATTTATTATTTTATGAACAATTTCTATCTATTTTAATAATGAAGAGAAATCAGCCAATAGGCTTATGTTAGTGGTTGATTTTCTCTCTCCTGGTTGTTAGAGATATTTTCTCTCTCCTGGTTGTTAGAGATATTTTCTCTCTCCTGGTTGTTAGAGATATTTTTAGTTTGTTAGAGATATTTTAAGTTGTTAGGATTATTTCTTTAAATAAATAATTCAGCTATGATTTATTTATTTAAGGGAATCTAGTTAGATTTAATTAGATATTATTATATCTTGGGAAGCAAGCAAAGGAGACTCCCTCTCCCCTTCTAGGGCCGGCCAGCCTTCCTCCCTTGCTCCCCAAGTAATAGCTTTTGTATTCTCTATTTATACTCTTGTTATTTCATTCAATAAAATCAGCTTGAGATTAGATAAACCCTAAGAAAGGTTTATCTAGTCCTTGGGCTCAAAAACAATTGTGTTTGTGTGCTTGCTATTCGGCCGATCAACATCATCAAAATTTCGAGAATTCTCTTCTCTCTCTTGTTCGAATCTGAGTTGTATTTCATCAATAAGATTGTTCTAGTCTTGATTGTTAAAGATCAAACTAGTTTATCATTCGGATTTAGCGTTAGAGCCAATCCGAGTGAACTATCAAGTTGATTTACTATAATTCTGTTCGATCTCCATTCATTCAATTTTAGATCAGTTTAGTTACTTGTTGTGTACGATTTCTCATATTGATTGCAAATTCAGGTTGAATCAAGGATTACTAGGCAAGATCGGGACTTGTGTGGGTCATATACGAGGTTTCTACGGAGGATTCCGGGGCAATCACGTATCAAGTGGTATCATAATCCAGCGTCTCGCCAAGTAATTGTTTCTTTCCTTAATTTGCTTTCTAATTGATTTGATTCAGTTTTTGATCCCAAAAATCCCACCTTTACCTAAAGTTAGAATTTTTGAGACCAAAAGATTGAATTTTTCACCACCACCAACATATTTCCGCCACCCAACCACCACGAACCACCACCACCACACCAAACTGGTGTCGCTCGTCTGGACCGCACCACCACTCACCACCAGCCGAGCCTAACCACACCACCCCCATCCAATTCGGACTAGCCTAACCCTAGTTCGCCCACCCTAACCCTAACCCTAATCTGGCGGCAGTCCAAACCCAAACCCTAACCCTAGTTGCGAGAAACCCTAGGTAACCCTAATTCTCGCAAACCCTAGTTCGAACCCTACCAATCCCTCAAACCCTAGATCCAAATCCGCAAACCCTAACCCTAGCCTTCAGCCGAGATCACCAAACCCTAATTCCTTGTTGTTGCTTGCCCTCCAAGTAATAACCCATCTAGGAGATTTTAAGGGATTTGTTGCATGCTTTTGGTTGAATTGGTTGAGTTTTGTTGCAATTAAGAGTAGCAATTGTCTTCCTACTATTTTTATGAGTTTTTATTTCATGTTGCATGATCAATAGAGATTCATATTGCTTGTTTGATATTTGCTAATTTCTGTCATTGCATCCCATCAAATTCGACCTATCCCTTCTTCTTTTGTTAATTTGGCTTCTAGTTGGTTTCATTGGTAGCAAAAGTCACTTAGTTAAAAAAAAAAAAAAAAAAAAATTCAGTTCGTGTATACCCTTTTTAATTTCGTCCTTTGCATTGTTGCTTTGCTTTGCTTGTTTCTTCATTATAGCACAAGAGTAGTTTGTGCATAAAATCAAAAAAAAAAAAAAAAAAAAAACAGAAAAGAAAAGTGATCTACCCCAGCTAGTTTTAAGCCACTTTCAACCCTAGTGACTGCTTGCTTAAAAAGATAGCTAAGTAGAAATCACTTTGAAGAAAAAGAGTGACGAAATAAAAGTCACTAAGCCTACCATATTTTCTGTCCTTGCATGCTGAATTTTGGCTTTATTAACTTGCATAGAGTCAATTGAGAGATTGCATGTGTTTTAGAGCTCATAGAGGGATTATTTGCATTGCTTGTCTTATTGCATATTTGCCATTTGCTTAAGCTGCATATTTCCTTTAAATATCATTAGTATTCCATACCTACACTATATCTACCATTTTACTCCCTCAAAACAGCCAAAAAAACTGAATTAAGTTGATTGGATTGCTTTGAGGCAAGTTTTGGCTTGATCAAGGTGTGGTATTGCTTGTTGTGATTTACTTTAGAACACACTACTCTCTCTACTTTCTTGCTTGTTTCAGGAACAATGGTGATTCCATCAGAACCTAAACCAACTGAATTGAGTCTCACTAAGGAGGCAATCGACTTCATTAGGTTGTCCATTAGTGAAGGTGTGCGCGATGGCCAGGCTCGAGCTGTAGAACTGGCCACGGCTGCATTGGCTCCACAACTAAAGCATTTAGAGGAACAACTTGCAATATTGGTTGATTCATCTCAAGCTAGTCGCAAGAGCACCCCTGCAGTCGATCTTACAAGTGACCCAAATCAAGCCTCGGGTAGCGACAAAGGCAAGCAACAACTAGTGGATGACGAACATGATGTGCTTGCTAGCTACAACAAAGATAATGATCCCCCGGCTCACTACTCCCCCACAGCAGGCCGAGGTAGAGGAAGAGGCATCGGGTCGAGGACTCCACCGGTTACTCATCAACAATTCTATAATCAGCCACAAAACCGGTATCCTCAAGCCACTCATCAACAATATCAACAATACAACAACTCTTTTGATGATGTGACGTATGGTTATCCCGGGGAAGAAAGGCGCCCATGGCATCCTCCCCTAGATGATTTCTATAACCAAGCTGAGGTTGTAGAAGATATCCCACCAGCCTATGGAGTACAACGGCCGAACAACAACAACAACGTTAACCAAGTTGTAAATCAGATTGGGAAACGTGATATAAAGATCAAGATAGAACCATTCAATGGAGAGCTTAACCCGGAGAAGTATCTAGAGTGGGAACAAGCTACAAACTTCATTCTAGATCACATGGGATATGAAGAATGGGAGAAAGTTGTTGTTGTTGTCATCCACTTTATTGGGACCGCTAGAAATTGGTGGTTTAGAATGAAGGAGGATCGAATTAGAAAGGCCTTACCACCAATTGAAACTTGGGGCCAGCTGAAGTTTGTAATGAGGAAGAAATATGTGCCTGAAGAGCATACCGAGCACATGAGATTGAAAGTTGTAACTTGCAAACAAGGCACCAAGTCTCCAACCGAGTACTTCAATGAGCTAGAGGATCTGAGTTTTAAAGCGGGAATTCATCATTCCCAACGGTCTCTAAGGACCCAATTCATGGCTGGACTGAATCAAAGCATTCAAGACACATTGGAGATTCAACAAATCAAGGATCTCAATGCCTTAGTACATTCAGCCCAACTACTCTATGAGCAGCAACAAAGGAAGAAGAAGGAAGCTTGGAATGCTACAAAAAGGTATGGCCCTAATCCTAGTTCAAATTCCAACTCTTATTCTTCTAACTCTTCTATGCAGCAAAAGGGAGCTTCTAGCTCACCTAAACCAACAGGTTTTCAAGGCCAAAGGCGTCCCACCAATGGACCTCCAAATCAGCCTAGAACACGTGATTTAGTGTGCTACAAGTGTCAAGGACGAGGTCATTATGCCAAGGATTGTCCAAATCTAAAGCAAGTGCTTCTCACCACCAATGGAGGATATGTGAGTGATGAAGATATAACTCCAAATCAAGTGGAGGAGGACAGTATTGGACAAGAAGAGGAGGACGTAGAGGCCATTGAACCAGATTGCACCGAACAGCCTCTAACTTTGGTAACAATGCGTACTCTTACTTTACAAGAAACACCTAGGCTAGATCAAAGGGAAAACATTTTTCATACTAGGTGTACAGTAAAGAATCAAGTGTTATGCATATTGATAGTGGTAGCTGCTGTAACATTATTAATGCTAAGGTAGTTGATCACTTGCAATTAAAAACCCAACCTAGGGCTACTAGTTATGGTCTCAATGGAATTAATGATTCAGAAGGTCCTAATCTTGTCACCCATCAGTGTTTAGTCCGTGTTGCTATTGGTACTTATGTTGATGATATTATGTGTGATGTAGTTAACATGGAATGCACTCATATCTTGTTAGGAAGACCATGGTTATTTGATAGGAGAGTGATTTATGATGGCATGTTAAACACTTATTCCTTTAACTATGATGGGAGGAGAGTTTCTCTTCTACCCTTGTCTCCTCAACAAGTTTTACAGGATCAGGTACGGCGAGATCAAGCTAGGGCACTTAGGCGTGCCAAGGAAGAGAAAGAAGAGGCTGATTCAACGGCCAAAGCAGCGGCCCGGCGTTCGGCGCCCGACGCGTCGACAAAGCCAAGCGGCGTTTCCCAGTCTCCATCCGAGCGTTCTGGCTCAAATTTTGGGACAACATCAAAAACAGGTGGAGCTACTGTTTGGGACGAAAAACGCCGAGAAAATGTCCCTAAAACGACCAAAGTGCCGAGCAACACTTCCAGCAGTGCATCTGGGACGAAAACGGGGCTATCTCCCAATCCACTCGAGCGTTTTGGCTCAAATTTTGGGAGCAATTCAGAGACTCAGAGAGCTACAAATATGGAAAAAGAACGCCTACAGAAAGAGCCAAAAATCGGCTTGAAAGGCAGTGTAGAACAACGCTCTCTTGTGACTCAGTCTAGTATTTCTTTCCCTAACTCTTCTTGTTTACTTCTTATGAGGAAAGAGATACTTATTATTAGTCAAGATATTTCACATCTTCCAAAGTGTCTACAGGATCTATTACAGGAGTTTGAAGATGTGATGCCTGAAGAGTTGCCAGAAGGCCTTCCACCAATTAGAGGCATTGAGCATCAAATCGATTTGGTGCCCGACGCTTCATTACCAAACCGTGCAGCCTATAGAGCAAGTCCAGAAGAGACCGCTGAGCTCCAAAGACAAGTGCAAGATCTCATGGACAAAGGCTATGTGCGTGAATCTCTCAGCCCATGCGCGGTTCCGGTGATTTTGGTGCCAAAGAAGGATGGCACATGGAGAATGTGTGTTGATTGTAGAGCGATCAACCAAATAACAGTTAAGTACCGTCACCCCATCCCTAGACTAGATGATATGCTTGATGAATTACATGGTGCTAATTTCTTTTCTAAAATTGATTTAAGAAGTGGGTACCATCAAATTAGGATGAGGGAAGGGGATGAATGGAAAACTGCCTTTAAAACTAAGTATGGCTTATATGAATGGTTAGTAATGCCTTTTGGATTAACTAATGCACCTAGTACCTTTATGAGGCTTATGAACCATGTCTTAAGAAAATATTTAGGCAGATTTGTTGTAGTCTACTTTGATGATATCTTAATCTATAGCAAAACCATGCAAGAACATGTAGATCATCTTAGGGCTGTTTTGGACACTTTAAGGTTAGAAAAGCTTTATGTTAATTTGAAAAAGTGTTCTTTTTGCTCCGAGTCTACCATTTTTCTTGGTTTTGTTGTGTCTAAAGGTGGATTGAAGGTAGATGAAGACAAGATCAAGGCAATCAAAAAATGGCCCCAGCCGACTACACCAACAATGGTCAGATCATTTCTCGGCTTGGCTGGCTTCTACAGGAGATTTGTGCGTGATTTTAGCACAATTGCAGCCCCCCTCCACGAGCTCACAAAGAAGGATACGGCCTTTAAATGGAGGGAGCAACAAGAGAACGCCTTCAACACTTTGAAGGACAGATTATGCCACGCCCCAGTGCTTCAACTCCCTGACTTCTCCAAGGCATTCGAGATAGAGGTGGACGCTTCTGGACATGGCATAGGAGGCGTGCTCTTACAAGACAAGAAACCCATTGCTTATTTTAGTGAAAAGCTTAGTGGGGCTGAGTTGAATTACCCTACTTATGATAAAGAGTTGTATGCTTTAATTAGGGTCCTGAAAACTTGGTCTCATTATTTGTGGCCTAAAGAATTTGTAATCCATTCTGATCATGAGGCCTTGAAGTACTTGAAAGGCCAATCCAGACTCAGCAGGCGACATGCAAGATGGGTTGAATTCATGGAGACCTTTCCTTATGTTGTTAAACATAAGAAAGGCAAGGAGAATGTGGTAGCTGACGCCCTTTCTCGGAGGTATGTACTCTTGAACCTATGTGATGTTAAGATCCTTGGATTTGCAATGATTAGGGAATTATATGCTAGTGATCCTCACTTTGCTGAAATCTATAAAAATTGCATGTCTAGGGGTGAAATAGATACCTACTTTATTGATGATGGATACTTGTTTAAAGCTGGAAAATTGTGCATTCCTTCATCTAGTATACGTAGGCTTCTAACTAAAGAGGTTCATGAATCAAGAGGACATAGGGGTTTAGAAAAGACTTTAGAAGGTTTAAAAGAACACTACTATTGGCCTAAAATGAGTAATTATGTGCTGAGATTTGTCAAGAGTTGTGTTGTTTGTGCTAAAGCTAAGTCTAGACTTCACCCCCATGGTTTGTACCAGCCTTTACCCATTCCTAGTTCACCTTGGGAAGACATTTCTATGGATTTCATTGTAGGTTTGCCTAGAACTAGGAAGGGTAGAGATTCTATCTTTGTAGTGGTAGATAGATTTTCCAAAATGGCTCACTTTATTCCATGTCACACGACTGATGATGCTGTGCATATTGTTGATTTGTTCTTTAGGGAAATTGTTAGATTGCATGGCATTCCTTGTTCTATTGTGTCAGATCGTGATGCTAAATTTTTGAGTTATTTTTGGAAGAGTCTATGGTCTAAATTGGGAACTAAATTGCTGTTTTCTACCTCATGTCACCCACAAACTGATGGGCAAACGGAAGTTACTAATCGAACGTTAGGGGTTTTACTTAGAACTATGCTTAAAGCTAACCTCAAACGTTGGGAAGATGTGTTGCCTTTTGTGGAGTTTGCTTATAACAGGTCAATCCATTCAGCCACAAAGATGACCCCTTTTGAGGTTGTTTATGGGCTGAATCCGAGGACGCCGGTGGATATGACGCCTCAGCCATACAAGGGAAAAGAGAGTTTTGAAGCTAACAAGAGGGCTGAGTTTGTGAAGAAGCTACATGAGAGGACGAAGATGCACTTGGAGAGGAAATCCATGAAGTACAAGGCCCATGCTGATAAGGGTCGGAAACAGGTTATCTTTGAAGAAGGAGATCTTGTTTGGGTGCATCTAAGGAAGGAAAGGTTCCCAAATCAAAGGAAGAACAAGTTAGATCAGAGAGGAGATGGACCATTTCGTATCATCAGGAGAATCGGCCCTAATGCATATCATGTTGACTTGCCTGGTGAGTATGGTGTCCATCCAACTTTTAATGTGGCTGATCTATCTCTTTATGTGCCAGATTTTGATTCCGACGTCGAATCAGAGACGATTCGAGCTCAAGTGGAGGAGAATGATGCAGTGAAGCCTGCCATGTCTCAAACCGACGTCGATGAGTTGATTCGAGTGCCTTCTGACGGACCAATCACAAGAAGTCGAGCTAAGAAGATTGCTCAAGGCACAACAGCGATCTTGGTTCGATTGGCAGCGGTTATTGAAGAGCCTAGCAAGGCGAAGTGGGTCTCGTGCATTCAACATCAATTGAGCCCGGATTCCATGGATTGATTATATGGGGGCCGAAATTCACTATTTCTTTATTTAGAAACATGTATTAATTTGTCTCACTTTAGGGCTGAATTTAGTAAGTGACCGGGTGAGATGAATTGGTATATGGGTCAAAGTCAACCCTTTGACTTGACCATTCTAAATTGAAGAAAATATCTTATTTATTATTTTATGAACAATTTCTATCTATTTTAATAATGAAGAGAAATCAACCAATAGGCTTATGTTAGTGGTTGATTTTCTCTCTCCTGGTTGTTAGAGATATTTTCTCTCTCCTGGTTGTTAGAGATATTTTTAGTTTGTTAGAGATATTTTAAGTTGTTAGGATTATTTCTTTAAATAAATAATTCAGCTATGGTTTATTTATTTAAGGGAATCTAGTTAGATTTAATTAGATATTATTATATCTTGGGAAGCAAGCAAAGGAGACTCCCTCTCCCCTTCTAGGGCCGGCCAACCTTCCTCCCTTGCTCCCCAAGTAATAGCTTTTGTATTCTCTATTTATACTCTTGTTATTTCATTCAATAAAATCAGCTTGAGATTAGATAAACCCTAAGAAAGGTTTATCTAGTCCTTGGGCTCAAAAACAATTGTGTTTGTGTGCTTGCTATTCGGCCGATCAACATCATCAAAATTTCGAGAATTCTCTTCTCTCTCTTGTTCGAATCTGAGTTGTATTTCATCAATAAGATTGTTCTAGTCTTGATTGTTAAAGATCAAACTAGTTTATCATTCGGATTTAGCGTTAGAGCCAATCCGAGTGAACTATCAAGTTGATTTACTATAATTCTGTTCGATCTCCATTCATTCAATTTTAAATCAGTTTAGTTACTTGTTGTGTACGATTTCTCATATTGATTGCAAATTTAGGTTGAATCAAGGATTACTAGGCAAGATCGGGACTTGTGTGGGTCATATACGAGGTTTCTACGGAGGATTCCGGGGCAATCACGTATCAGTTGTGCATTTGCCTGATCGCCTTCCATAGCTTGTGTTTCAGCTTCCCTTTGCTCTCTTCTTCTCCTATGAAAAGCACGCTCGGGTTCGTAGTTGTTAAGTGCACTAGCTCAGAGTTCTTCTCATAAGAAGGAGAACAAACTGAAACCAAAACCAAAAAGAAACAAATTAAAAATAAAAACAAGACTTAATCTACCGGTTGTGGAACACAACCAATACTATCAATAGTTCCCCGGCAATGGCGCCAAAAACTTGATAGGCTATTTTCCTACACCGCAAGTATACTGTTCGGTTGTAGTATCAAGGTGTCGAACACAGGGAACTTTGTAGTATTGATTATAGCACGATTCAGTAGACTAAGCCAAAATTAAGAAAAAAGGTGTTGTAATTGTATTCAGAAATAACTAAAATCAAAACTAAGAATTAACTATCGATGGAGAAAAAGCATTCCAAGGTCAGGATTCCCACAATGACTTTTCAGTAGATTACCGGTGATATTTATTTGTATTTCGATTCAAATGTTGTTTGAAGGACTAACTATCTCAAATATCAACATTAACTCTTTTCAGACGATTAATGCATGTACCTAGACTCGACTAGCAGTCACTCTCGCACAAAGCAAGTCTTATTTAGGTCCTTTAAGTTCTTTAGAGATCATTGAATCAATAGAAATAACATCCGCTCTCACGCTCCATTAAAACCATTCAATCAATAATTTCTAGGATAGATTAAGTTCCACATGTGAATTAAGTCACTCTCGCACAAATAATTCAACAAGTTCAAACCTAGGGATCTAACATGAATTAAAAATTTGTAAATTCAATTCAATCAACCTCTTGTTATTCTTATCTCCTCTCGGTCTCAAATCATAACAAGATTTCTAATTCAAGTAAATTAGGTCATTAAGCATCCTAGGTTGAATCAAACAACAATTCAAATCTCAATTCAACCAAACATCACCCTTAGATCTACCTACTCATTTATTGGGTTCACCTTTCAAATCTCAATTCCTTGGAATAAGAGAATTAGCTAGACATGAGAAGAGAGAAAAACAAATCAAATATAATGAACAACATGCCAAATTGTCTTCAAATTGATTCAAAACTCCAGTCCAACAAGTCTAGAGAAAATCTCCAAGTAATCTCCAACTAGGGTTCTCAAAAGAGAGGCTAAAGAGAATAATACGTAATAATTCTCAAAAACTAGGTTAAGATATATTTTAAGCAACAAGATAAAGTAAAATCTCGGCCCAATCCCGACGCGGGGCAAAATGCGGTCCAGGACCACCAAACCGCGGTCGCGGTTTGCCCTTCCTAGCCCACGTTCTTCCCTGCAGTCCAAAACATGGTCCAGGACAGCCAGAACTTGGACGCGGTTTGCCCTTCCTGGCCCATGTTCTTCCTTTTTGCTTCAATTGGCCTCCAATCTTCAACCTCTTACTTCAAATCTTCTATGGCAACTCTTCCATCATCTTGGCTCGTCTTTCAACCTCTTCGGGTCTCCATAAACACCTGAAATCCAACATATAGGCGTGTAGATTCCGATTTCACAAGAAAACTAAAATTGCTAAGAAACTAAGCTAAGCATGTAAAATTAAACAACTAAAAGAGACTAAAACTAACCTAAAACTACTATGTAAATGCATGTGATTGCCTCGGAATCCTCCTTGATAATCTCGTATATTACCCACACAAGTCCTAATCTTGCCAGTAACGAATGATCCAACCTGAATTTGCTATCAATATGAGAAACGTGCGCAACAAGTAACAAAACTGAATTGAATTGATGTATTGATGAACCGATCGGAATTATAGAATAATTCAATTTGATAGTTCAAACGGATTGGCTCTAATGCTAAATCCGAATGATTAACTAGTTTGATCTTTAACAATCACAACTAGAACAATCTAATTGAATGAACTATAATTCAAATTCGAACAAAGAGAGAAGAGATCTCGAAAATATGATGATGACGATCGGCGATGATGATGATGAACACAAACACACAATTGTCTTATTTTTGGGCCCAAGAGATAGATTAAACCAATTTGGATTTAATCTCTCTCAAGCTGATTTTTATTAATGAAAGACAAGAGTTTAAATAGTAGAATACAAAGCTATTCCTTGGGGAGCAAGCAAGAGCATGGCCGGCCCTAATAGGGATAGAATGGTCTTTATCTTGCTTCCCAAGATATAATAAAATATCTATCTAAATCCCCTTAAATGAAATAAATCATGGCTGATTTATTTATTTAGGAAATATCCTAACAAACTCAAAATATCTCTAACAAACTAAAAATATCTCTAACAACCAAGAGAGAGAAGATCAACCAACTAACATAATCCTATTGGCTGATTTCTCTACATGATTTAATTAAGTTCACACGCCTATAATAAAATAAATAGATAGATATTTTCTCCTTTAGAATGGTCAAGTCAAAGGGTTGACTTTGACCCATATATCAATTTATCTTACCCGGTCACCTACTAAATTCAGCCCTAAAGTGAGACAAACTAATACATGTTTCTAAATAAAGAAATGGTGATTTTCGGCCCTCTTGAATCAGTCCATGGAATCCAGGCTCAATTAATGTCGAATGCACGAGACCCACTTTGTCTTGCTAGGCTCTTCAAGAACAGCTGCCAATTAAACCAAGATTATTGTTGTGCCTTGAGCAATCTTCTTAGCTCGACTTCTTTAATTGGTCCATCAGAAGGCACTCGAATCAACACATCGACGTCTGTTGGAGACATGGCAGGCTTCACTGCATCATTCTCCTCCACTTGAGCTCGAATCGTCTCTGATTCGACGTCGGAATCAAAATCTGGCACATAAAGAGATAGATCAGCCACATTAAAAGTTGGATGGACACCATACTCACCAGGCATGTCAACATGATATGCATTAGGGCCGATTCTCCTGATGATACGAAATGGTCCATCTCCTCTCTGATCTAGCTTATTCTTCCTTTGATTTGGGAACCTCTCCTTCCTCAGATGCACCCAAACAAGATCTCCTTCTTCAAAGATAACATGTTTTCGACCCTTATCAACATGGGCCTTGTACTTCATGGATTTCCTCTCCAAGTGCATCTTCGTCCTCTCACGTAGCTTCTTCACAAACTCAGCCCGCTTGTCAGCTTCAAAGCTCTCTTTTCCCTTGTATGGCTAAGGCGTCAAGTCCACCGGTGTCCTCGGATTCAGCTCATAAACAACCTCAAAAGGGGTCATTTTTGTAGCTGAATGGATTGACCTGTTATAAGCAAACTCCACAAAAGGCAAAACATCTTCCCAACGTTTGAGCTTAGCTTTAAGCATAGTTCTAAGTAAAACCTCTAACGTTCTATTAGTAACTTCAGTTTGCCCATCAGTTTGTGGATGACATGAGGTAGAAAACAACAATTTAGTTCCCAACTTAGACCATAGACTTTTCCAAAAATAACTCAAAAACTTAGCACGATCTGAAACAATAGAACAAGGAATGTCATGCAATCTAACAACTTCCTTAAAGAACAAATCAACAATATGCACAACATCATCAGTCGTGTGACATGGAATAAAATGAGCCATCTTGGAAAATCGGTCTACCACTACAAAGATAGAATCTCTACCCTTCCTAGTTCTAGGCATTCCAATAATGAAGTCCATAGAAATGTCCTCCCAAGGTGAACTAGGAATAGGTAAGGGCTGGTACAAACCATGGGGGTTAAGTCTAGATTTAGCTTTAGCACAAACAACACAACTTTTGACAAATCTAAGCACATAATTACTCATCTTAGGCCAATAGTAGTGTTCTTTTAAACCTTCTAATGTCTTTTCTAAACCCCTATGTCCTCTTGATTCATGAACCTCTTTAGTTAGAAGCCTACGTATACTAGATGAAGGAATGCACAATTTACTAGCTTTAAACAAGTATCCATCATCAATAAAGTAGGAATCTATTTCTCCCCTAGACATGCAATTCTTATAAATTTCAGCAAAGTGAGGATCCCTAGCATACAATTCCTTAATCATTGCAAATCCAAGGATCTTAACATCACATTAGTTCAAGAGAACATAACTGCGAGAAAGGGCGTCAGCTACCACATTCTCTTTGCCTTTCTTATGCTTTACAACATAAGGAAAGGTCTCCATAAATTCAACCCATCTTGATTGTCGCCTTCTGAGTCTGGATTGGCCTTTCAAATACTTCAAGGCCTCATGATCAGAATGGATTACAAGCTCCTTAGGCCACAAATAATGAGACCAAGTTTTCAAAATCCTAATTAAAGCATACAACTCTTTATCATAAGTAGGGTAATTCAACTCAGCCCCACTAAGCTTTTCACTAAAATAAGCTATGGGTTTCTTGTCTTGCAAGAGCACGCCTCCTATGCCATGGCCAGATGCGTCCACCTCTATCTCAAATGCTTTGGAGAAGTCAGGGAGTTGGAGCACTGGGGCGTTGCATAACCTATCCTTCAAGTGTTGAAGGCGTTCTCTTATTGCTCTCTCCATTTGAATAATGTATCCTTCTTTGTAAGCTCATGGAGAGGGGCTGCAATTGTGCTAAAATCACGCACAAATCTTCTGTAGAAGCCAGCCAAGCCGAGAAAGGAGCGCACCATGGTTGGTGTAGTCGGCTGAGGCCACTCCTTGATTGCCTTGACCTTGTCTACATCTACCTTCAATCCACTTTTAGACACAACAAAACCAAGAAAAATGGTAGACTCCGAGCAAAAAGAACACTTTTTCAAATTCACATAAAGCTTTTCTAACCTTAAAGTGTCCAAAACAGCCCTAAGATGGTCTACATGTTCATGCAAGGTTTTGCTATAGACTAAGATATCATCAAAGTAGACTACAACAAATTTACCTAAGTATCTTCTTAGAACATGGTTCATAAGCCTCATGAAAGTACTAGGTGCATTAGTTAATCCAAAAGGCATTACTAACCATTCATATAAACCATACTTAGTTTTAAAGGCAGTTTTCCATTCATCCCCTTCCCTCATCCTAATTTGATGGTACCCACTTCTTAAATCAATCTTAGAAAAGAAATTAGCACCATGCAATTCATCAAGCATATCATCTAATCTAGGGATGGGATGACGGTACTTAACAGTTATTTGGTTGATCGCCCTGCAATCAACACACATTCTCCAAGTGCCATCCTTCTTTGGCACCAAAATCACCGGAACCGCGCATGGGCTGAGGGATTCACGCACATAGCCTTTGTCCATGAGATCTTGCACTTGTCTTTGAAGCTCAGCGGTCTCCTCTGGACTTGCTCTATAGGCTGCACGGTTTGGTAAAGAAGCGCTGGGCACCAAATCAATTTGATGCTCAATGCCTCTAATTGATGGAAGGCCTTGTGGCAACTCTTCAGGCATCACATCTTCAAATTCCTCTAATAGATCCTGAATAAACTTTGGAAGATGTGAAATATCTTGAATAATAATAAGTATCTCTTTCCTCATAAGAAGTAAGCAAAAAGAGTTAGGGAAAGAAACACTAGACTGAGCAACTAGAGAGCGCTTTTCTACACTGCCTTTTAAGCCGATTTTTGGCTCTTTCTGTAGGCGTTCTTTTTCCAGATCTGTAGCTGTCTAAGTCTCTGAATTGCTCCCAAAATTTGAGCCAAAACGCTCGAGTGGTTTGGGAGATAGCCCCGTTTTCGTCTCAGCTGCACTGCTGGAAGTGTTGCTCGGCATTTTGGACGAATTTCGGCACTTCTCTCGGCGTTTTTCATCCCAAACAGTAGCTCCACCTGTGCTTGATGTTTTCCTAAAATTTGAGCCAGAACTCCCGGGTGGAGACTGGGAAACGCCGCTTGTCTTTGTAGGTGCGTCGGGCGCCGAACGTCATGCCGCAGCTTGGGCCGCCGATTCAGCCTCTTCTTTCTCTTCCTTGGGACGCCTAAGTGCCCTAGCTTGGTCTCTGCGTACCTGGTCCTGTAAAACTTGTTGGGGCGACAATGGTAGAAGAGAAACTCTCCTCCCGTCATAGTTAAACGAATAGGTATTAAGCATGCCATCATATATAACTCTCCTATTGAATAACCATGGTCTACCTAACAAGATATGAGTGCATTCCATGTTTACCACATCACACATGATATCATCTACATAATTGTCTTTGGAAACACGGACTAAACAATGATGAGTAACTAAGTTAGGACCATCTGAATCATTAATGCCATTAAGACCATAACTAGTAGCCCTAGGTTGGGTTTTTAATTGCAAGTGATCAACTACCTTAGCATTAATAATGTTACAGCAGCTACCACTATCAATTATCATGCATAACACTTGATTCTTCACAGTACACCTAGTATGAAAAATATTTTCCCTTTGATCTAGCCTAGGTGTTTCTTGTAAAGTAAGAGTACGCATGGTTACCAAAGTTAGAGGCTGTTCAGTGCAATTCGGTTCAATGGCCTCCACGTCCTCCTCTTCTTGTCCATTGCTCTCCTCCTCCACTTTATTTGGAGGTATATCTTCATCACTCACATAGCCTCCATTGGTGGTGAGTAGCACTTGTTTCTGATTTGGACAATCCTTGGCATAATGACCTCTTCCTTGACATTTATAGCACACTGAATCTCGTGCTCTTGGCTTATTTGGAGGTGCATTAGTGGGACGCCTTTGGCCTTGAAAACCTGTGGGTTTAGGTGAGCTAGAAACTCCCTTTTGCTGCAAAGAAGGGTTAGAAGAATAAGAATTGGAATTAGCACTAGAATTAGGAACATACCTTTTTGGAGCATTCCAAGCTTCCTTCTTCTTCCTTTGTTGCTGCTCATAAAGTAGTTGGGCTGAATGTACTAATGCATTGAGATCCTTGATTTGTTGAATCTCCAATGTATCTCTGATGCTTTGATTCAGTCCAGCCATGAATTGGGTCCTTAGAGACCGTTGGGAATGATGAATTCCTGCTTTGAAGCTCAAATCCTCTAGCTCATTGAAGTACTCTGTCGGAGACTTGGTGCCTTGTTTGCATGTAACCACTTTCAGCCTCATGTGCTCAGTATGCTCTTCAGGCACATATTTCTTTCTCATTACAAACTTCAGCTGGCCCCAATTTTCAATTGGTGGTAAGGCCTTTCTAATCATTTCCTCTTTCATTCTGAACCACAAATTTCTAGCGGTCCCAACAAAGTGGAGAACAACAACAACAACTTTCTCCCATTCTTCATAGCCCATGTATCTAGAATGAAGTTTGTAGCTTGTTCGCACTCTAGATATTTCTCTAGATTAAGCTCTCCACATAATGGCTCTATCTTGATCTTAATATCACGCTTACCAATCTGATTGACGGTTTGGTTAGCGGTGTTGTTGTTGTTCGGCCTTTGTACTCCATAAGCTGGTGGGATATTTTCTACAACATCAGCTTGGTTATAGATATCATCAAGGGGAGGATGCCATGGGCGCCTTTCATCCCCGAGATAGCCATAAGTCACATCATCAAAAGGATTGTTGTATTGTTGATGTTGTTGATGAGTGGCTTGAGGATACCGGTTTGCTGGCTAATTATAGAATTGTTGATGAGTAACCGGTGGAGTCCTCGATCCTATGCCTCTTCCTCTACCTCGACCTGCTGTGGGGGAGTATTGAGCTGGGGGATCGTTTTCTTTTTAGCTAGCAAGCACATCATGCTTTTCATCAACTACTTGTTGCTTGCCTTTGTTGCTGCCTGAGGCTTGATTTGGATCACTAGTAAGCTCTATTGGAGGGGCACTTTATGACTTGCTTTAGATGATTCAGTTAGTGTGGCAAGTTGCTCCTCTAGACGCCGCATTTGTGGAGCCAATGCAGCCGTGGCCAACTCTACAGCTCGAGCCTGGCCATCTCGTACACTATCACTAATGGACAACATGATGAAATCGATTGCCTCCTTAGTAAGATTCAGTTCAGCCGGGTTAGGCTCAGTAGGGATCACCATTGTTCCTGAAACAAGCAAGGAAGCAGAGAGAGTAGTGTGTTCTAAAGCAAATCACAACAAGCAATACCACACCTTAATCAAGCCAAAACTTGCCTCAAAGCAATCCAATCAACTTAATTCAGTTTTTGGGTTGAATTGAGGGAGTAAATGGGTAGATATGGGGTAGATATGGTATACTAATGATAAATAAAGGAAATATGTAGCTTAAGCAAATGGCAAGTATGCAATAAGACAAGCAATGCAAATAATCCTTCTATGAGCTTCAAAACACATGCAATCTCTCAATTGACTCTATGCAAGTTAATAAAGCCAAATTTAAGCATGCAAGGACAGAAATATGGTAGGCTAAAGTGACTTTTGTTTCGTCACTCTTTTCTTCAAAGTGATTTCTACTTCACTATTTTTAAGCAAGCAGTCACTAGGGTTGAAAGTGGCTTAAAACTAGCTGGGGTAGATCACTTTTCTTTTCTGATTTTTTTTTTGACTTTATGCACAAACTACTCTTGTGCTATAATGAAATAACAACAAAGCAAATGCAATAAGGAATGCAATAGGGCAGAAACGAAACAACTAGACTGATTTTTTTTTAACTAAGTGACTTGAAACTACCAATCAAACCAACTAGAAACCAAATTAACAAAGAGAAAAGGGGTAGGTCGAATTGATAGGATGCAATAGCAAAAATCAGCAAATATCAACAAGCAATATGAATCTCTATTGATCATGCAACATGCAATAAAAACTCATAAAAATTGTAGGAAGAGATTTGCTAATCTATATTGGAACACCACTCAACCAATTTAGCCAATAAACATGCACAAATCCCAAAAAAATCTCCTAATTGGGTAATTGCTTGGAGGGCAAGTAACAACTAAGGGATTTAGGGTTTGGAAGATCACGGCTGAGGTTAGGGTTCGAGGAGGTTAGGGTTCGGTTCTAGGGTTTAGAGGCTGGTAGGATTCGATCCTAGGGTTTATGGAACTAGGGTTAGGGTTTGGATTAGGGTTTGTTCGAACAACTAGGGTTAGGGTTCGAAGGGTTTTGAGGGGGCGATCTAGGGTTTGGCTGGTTCGATCGGTTTTAATGGTGGTGGGGTTGTGATCGAGTCGAGTTGGTGGGGGTGCGGTGTTAGACAACGAGCCTAGATCGTGGTTGTGTAGAGTGGTTCGTGGTGGTGTGGTGGCGAAGTTGTGGTGGTTTGGCTTTAGAAAAATTCAATTATGGTCTCAAAAATTCAAACTTTTGGTAAAGGCTGGATTTTTGGGATCAAAAACTGAATTAAATTAACCAGAAAGCAAATTAAGGAAAGAAACAATTACTTGGCGAGACGCTGGATTATGATACCACTTGATACGTGATTGCCCCGGAATCCTCCGTAGAAACCTCGTATTTGACCCACACAAGTCCCGATCTTGCCTAGTAATCCTTGAATCAACCTGAATTTGCTAACAAAGTTAATAACTTGCGGATCAAGTAACACAAAAGGAACGAAATCTGAATGAATGAAGAACGAGTTGGATAATTGAAAGGATCAACTTTCGATAGTTCAATTGGATTGGCACGATCGCTAAATCCAATTGATTAACTAGAATGATCTTTAACAATCAATTCTAGAACAATCTAACTTAATCAAATCAATCAAACAACAAAGAGCGAGAGATCGAGAAGATGATGATGATCGGCGATGATGATGATATTTCGAACTTCTCAATGCTGAAATTGCAATCAGACGTGTGTTTATTTTTGGCCCAAGAGATAGATTAAACCAATTTGGGTTTAATCTCTCTCAAGCTGATTTTTATTAATGAAAGACAAGAGTTTAAATAGTAGAATACAAAGCTATTCCTTGGGGAGCAAGCAAGAGCATGGTCGGCCCTAATAGGGATAGAATGGTCTTTATCTTGCTTCCCAAGATATAATAAAATATCTATCTAAATCCCCTTAAATAAAATAAATCATGGCTGATTTATTTATTTAAGGAAATATCCTAACAAACTCAAAATATCTCTAACAAACTAAAAATATCTCTAACAACCAAGAGAGAGAAGATCAACCAACTAACATAAGCCTATTGGCTGATTTCTCTACATTATTAAAATAGCAAACACGCCTATAATAAATATAAATAGAGTTGACTTTGACCCATATACCAATTTATCTCACCCGGCCACCTACTAAATCCAGCCCTAAAGTGAGACAAACTAATACATGTTTCTAAATAAGGAAATGGTGATTTTCGGCTCTCTTGAATCAATCCATGGAATCCGGGCTCAATTGATTTCGAAGGCACGAGACCCACTTTGTCTTGCTAGGCTCTTCAAGAACAGCTGCCAATCGAACCAAGATTGTTGTTGTGCCTTGAGCAATCTTCTTAGCTCGACTTCTTGTAATTGGTCCATTAGAAGGCACTCGAATCAACTCATCGACGTCGGTTGGAGACATGGCAGGCTTCACTGCATCAGTATCAGCTTGAATTCGGGCCATCCATTGGAGTTGCTGGTTCGACACCTTTGTCTTGTAAGGCCTAGTTCGGGAGATATAGTGATTTGATGGGGTTGAATTTATTATCATTGGAAAGCTAATTCAAAGAGGTACAATTCATGTTTTTACTCCGAGTCCAAATTCCAACTAGAAGAAGGTCAAAATACCCCCCGAAGTGTCACCTGAGTTCTGAACCGAGGTGCTGGCGGTGACCGCCGCCAACCCAGTGGTGCCCGCCGCCTCTGACGGTCAACGAGGTCTCTTACGCGCCATGTGTTATGTTGTGATTGGCTCCTTTTCTATCAGTATTATTTTGAGATATTGTATTTTTGGATAGACTTCTTTAGACCTAGTTCGTTATATTAGGGTTTTGAGAGTTGCATCTCTCATTCAATCATCTATCTGTTATTATTCTCTCTTTCATACTTTTAGGGTTTTTCATATTTTCTATGGAGAACTAAAAATCTTTGCTTAGTCAGACAATTGAAGCATCGTTTTGAATAAAGTTGTGAGATTTCTAATTCTTTATCTATTGCTTGGATTTAATCTTCTCTCTTGCTTGAATGTTTATGATTATTTCAACAGTTTCTATCCTGATCAACTAAGGTTTGTTGTTACTGAATCTATTGCTAGATCTAGAGTGTTACTGGTTGAGCATCTCTAGATTGAAGTAGCAATTGCATCGTACTAGTATCTGGTTGTGCTAGTCTTATGCAGAAGAGATTTGGTTTACATTCTAGGGTAAAAGCTAGTTGTTTTATGCTAGAATTGTATCCTATTATATTCCTATCCTTATTGCTGCTATTAAACTGAACCATTGATGGTCTCATGGTTGTTTAATTAGTTAGAACTGATAGTATCTGGTTGTGCTGTTAGTTAGAATTGAAAAGGAATTGGAAAATCCATTGCATTAGATATTGAGGTGAGATCAATGATCAACTTGTCATACAATTGTGGATATTTGTTTACCTAAGCTACTTCCTATTTATTGTTTTTCATAATCTTTTATAGTTTTGTTAGTGTTGCATTCTTACAAATTCAAAACCCCCTTGTTACTTGTTTGACACAAAATTCATTACAAAAGATAAAATCTGTCTCCCTGTGGATTTGACCCGGACTTCCTAAAGACTACGGTTCTTATTTAGTTTGGATTCTCTTGCATAGCCGTGATTTGCACGACCATTTCACGCCTATCAAATTGGCGCCGTTGCCGAGGAGGCAATAATTGTCTTTTGTGTGATTTTTGTGCCAATCTTGGTGTTGTGAACCTATCTTACAGTTCATAACACTTGTGCTACAAATCTATGGCTTTGTTCAAGTTTAAATAATTGCAGGATGAACACTTCCATGATTATTTTTCTAGATTTCAAGACTATGTGTCCAAAATGGGTACACGGGGATTCCGATACAGTGATGGAGAGGTCAACATCGGAGTTATTCTAGGTATGAATTTTGAGACAAGGGTATTGGCTAACTACATGAGCAATGACAGGCTTTTGTATATGGAATTCGAGAAATGTTGGGATTTCTTATGTTTCATGAGCTATCAGAGCTTTTATGATGAGTCATCTTCTCAACAGCCAGAACCGGTTGATACGTCTCTTGAGGATTTAATGAAAGAACTCTCTACCAGGACGAATGCTTTGACGAGGGAAGTTTGATACGTGATTGCCCCGGAATCCTCCGTTGAAACCTCGTATATGACCCACACAAGTCCCGATCTTGCCTAGTAATCCTTGATTCAACCTGAATTTGCAATCAATATGAGAAATCGTGCACAACAAGTAACTAAACTGATCTGAAATTGAATGAATGGAGATCGAACAGAATTATAGTAAATCAACTTGATAGTTCACTCGGATTGGCTCTAACGCTAAATCCGAATGATAAACTAGTTTGATCTTTAACAATCAAGACTAGAACAATCTTATTGATGAAATATAACTCAGATTCGAACAAGAGAGAGAGAAAAGAAATCTCGAAATTATGATGATGATCGGCCGAATAGCATGCACACAAACACAATTGTTTTTGAGCCCAAGGACTAGATAAACCTTTCTTAGGGTTTATCTAATCTCAAGCTGATTTTTATTAATGAAACTGAAAAGTATTTATAGAGAATACAAAAGCTAATACTTGGGGAGCAAGGAAGGGGAGGTGGCCGGCCCTAGATGGGGAGAATGAGCCTCCTTTGCTTGCTTCCCAAGATATAATAATATCTAAATAAATCTAACTAGATTCCCTTAAATAAATAAATCATAGCTGAATTATTTATTTAAGGAACTAATCCTAACAACTTAAAATATCTCTAACAAACTAAAAATATCTCTAACAACCAGGAGAGAGAAGATCAACCAACTAACATAAGCCTATTGGCTGATTTCTCTACATTATTTAATTAAGTTCACACGCCTATAATAAAATAAATAGATAGATATTTTCTCCATTTAGAATGGTCAAGTCAAAGGGTTGACTTTGACCCATATACCAATTTATCTCACCCGGTCACTTACTAAATTCAGCCCTAAAGTGAGACAAATTAATACATGTTTCTAAATAAAGAAATAGTGAATTTCGGCCCCCATATAATCAATCCATGGAATCCGGGCTCAATTGATGTCGAATGCACGAGACCCACTTCGCCTTGCTAGGCTCTTCAATAACCGCTGCCAATCGAACCAAGATCGCTGTTGTGCCTTGAGCAATCTTCTTAGCTCGACTTCTTGTGATTGGTCCGTCAGAAGGCACTCGAATCAACTCATCGACGTCGGTTTGAGACATGGCAGGCTTCACTGCATCATTCTCCTCCACTTGAGCTCGAATCGTCTTTGATTCGACGTGGGAATCAAAATCTGGCACATAAAGAGATAGATCAGCCACATTAAAAGTTGGATGGACACCATACTCACCAGGCATGTCAACATGATATGCATTAGGGCCGATTCTCCTGATGATACGAAATGGTCCATCTCCTCTCTGATCTAACTTGTTCTTCCTTTAATTTGGGAACCTTTCCTTCCTTAGATGCACCCAAACAAGATCTCCTTCTTCAAAGATAACCTGTTTCCGACCCTTATCAGCATGGGCCTTGTACTTCATTGTTTTCCTCTCCAAGTGCATCTTCGTCCTCTCATGTAGCTTCTTCACAAACTCAGCCCTCTTGTTAGCTTCAAAACTCTCTTTTCCCTTGTATGGCTGAGGCGTCATATCCACCGGCGTCCTCGGATTCAGCCCATAAACAACCTCAAAAGGGGTCATCTTTGTGGCTGAATGGATTGACCTGTTATAAGCAAACTCCACAAAAGGCAACACATCTTCCCAACGTTTGAGGTTAGCTTTAAGCATAGTACTAAGTAAAACCCCTAACGTTCGATTAGTAACTTCCGTTTGCCCATCAGTTTGTGGGTGACATGAGGTAGAAAACAGCAATTTAGTTCCCAATTTAGACCATAGACTCTTCCAAAAATAACTCAAAAATTTAGCATCACGATCTGACACAATAGAACAAGGAATGCCATGCAATCTAACAATTTCCCTAAAGAACAAATCAGCAATATGCACAGCATCATCAGTCGTGTGACATGGAATAAAGTGAGCCATTTTGGAAAATCTATCTACCACTACAAAGATAGAATCTCTACCCTTCCTAGTTCTAGGCAAACCTACAATGAAATCCATAGAAATGTCTTCCCAAGGTGAACTAGGAATGGGTAAAGGCTGGTACAAACCATGGGGGTGAAGTCTAGACTTAGCTTTAGCACAAACAACACAACTCTTGACAAATCTCAGCACATAATTACTCATTTTAGGCCAATAGTAGTGTTCTTTTAAACCTTCTAAAGTCTTTTCTAAACCCCTATGTCCTCTTGATTCATGAACCTCTTTAGTTAGAAGCCTACGTATACTAGATGAAGGAATGCACAATTTTCCAGCTTTAAACAAGTATCCATCATCAATAAAGTAGGTATCTATTTCACCCCTAGACATGCAATTCTTATAGATTTCAGCAAAGTGAGGGTCACTAGCATATAATTCCCTAATCATTGCAAATCAAAGGATCTTAACATCACATAGGTTCAAGAGTACATACCTCCGAGAAAGGGCGTCAGCTACCACATTCTCCTTGCCTTTCTTATGTTTAACAACATAAGGAAAGGTCTCCATGAATTCAACCCATCTTGCATGTCGCCTGCTGAGTCTGGATTGGCCTTTCAATTACTTCAAGGCCTCATGATCAGAATGGATTACAAACTCTTTAGGCCACAAATAATGAGACCAAGTTTTCAGGACCCTAATTAAAGCATACAACTCTTTATCATAAGTAGGGTAATTCAACTCAGCCCCACTAAGCTTTTCACTAAAATAAGCAATGGGTTTCTTGTCTTGTAAGAGCACGCCTCCTATGCCATGTCCAGAAGCGTCCACCTCTATCTCAAATGCCTTGGAGAAGTCAGGGAGTTGAAGCACTGGGGCGTGGCATAATCTGTCCTTCAAAGTGTTGAAGGCGTTCTCTTGTTGCTCCCTCCATTTAAAGGTCGTATCCTTCTTTGTAAGCTCGTGGAGGGGGGCTGCAATTGTGCTAAAATCACGCACAAATCTCCTGTAGAAGCCAGCCAAGCCGAGAAATGATCTGACCATTGTTGGTGTAGTCGGCTGGGGCCATTCTTTGATTGCCTTGATCTTGTCTTCATCTACCTTCAATCCACCTTTAGACACAACAAAACCAAGAAAAATGGTAGACTCCGAGCAAAAAGAACACTTTTTCAAGTTAACATAAAGCTTTTCTAACCTTAAAGTATCCAAAACAGCCCTAAGATGATCTACATGTTCATGCATGGTTTTGCTATAGACTAAGATATCATCAAAGTAGACTACAACAAATCTGCCTAAGTATCTTCTTAAAACATGGTTCATAAGCCTCATAAAAGTACTAGGTGCATTAGTTAATCCAAAAGGCATTACTAACCATTCATATAAACCATACTTAGTTTTAAAGGCAGTTTTCCATTCATCCCCTTCCCTCATCCTAATTTGATGGTACCCACTTCTTAAATCAATTTTAGAAAAGAAATTAGCACCATGTAATTCATCAAGCATATCATCTAGTCTAGGGATGGGGTGACGGTACTTAACTGTTATTTGGTTGATCGCTCTACAATCAACACACATTCTCCATGTGCCATCCTTCTTTGGCACCAAAATCACCGGAACCGCGCATGGGCTGAGAGATTCACGCACATAGCCTTTGTCCATGAGATCTTGCACTTGTCTTTGAAGCTCAGCGGTCTCTTCTGGACTTGCTCTATAGGCTGCACGGTTTGGTAATGAAGCGCCGGGCACCAAATCGATTTGATGCTCAATGCCTCTAATTGGTGGAAGGCCTTCTGGCAACTCTTCAGGCATCACATCTTCAAACTCCTGTAATAGATCCTGTAGACACTTTGGAAGATGTGAAATATCTTGACTAATAATAAGTATCTCTTTCCTCATAAGAAGTAAGCAAGAAGAGTTAGGGAAAGAAATACTAGACTGAGTCACAAGAGAGCGCTTTTCTACACTGCCTTTCAATCCGATTTTTGGCTCTTTCTGTAGGCGTTCTTTTTCCATATTTGTAGCTCTCTGAGTCTCTGAATTGCTCCCAAACTTTGAGCCAAAACGCTCGAGTGGATTGGGAGATAGCCCAGTTTTCGTCCCAGATGCACTGCTGGAAGTGTTGCTCGGCACTTTGGGCGTTTTAGGGACATTCTCTCGGCGTTTTTCGTCCCAAACAGTAGCTCCACCTGTTTTTTATGTTGTCCCAAAATTTGAGCCAGAACGCTCGGGTGGAGACTGGGAAACGCCGCTTGGCTTTGTCGACGCGTCGGGCGCCGAACGCCGGGCCGCTGCTTTGGCCGTTGAATCAGCCTCTTCTTTCTCTTCCTTGGTACGCCTAAGTGCCCTAGCTTGATCTCGACGTACCTGATCCTGTAGAACTTGTTGGGGAGACAAGGGTAGAAGAGAAACTCTCCTCCCATCATAGTTAAAAGAATAGGTGTTTAACATGCCATCATAAATCACTCTCCTATCAAATAACCATGGTCTTCCTAACAATATATGAGTGCAATCCATGTTTACTACATCACACATAATGTCATCAACATAAGTACCAATAGCAACACGGACTAAACACTGATGAGTGACAAGATTAGGACCTTCTGAATCATTAATTCCATTGAGACCATAACTAGTAGCTCTAGGTTGGATTTTTAATTGCAAGTGATCAACTACCTTAGCATTAATAATGTTACAGCAGCTACCACTATCAATTATCATGCATAACACTTGATTCTTTACTGTACACCTAGTATGAAAAATGTTTTCCCTTGATCTAGCCTAGGTGTTTCTTGTAAAGTAAGAGTACGCATAGTTACCAAAGTTAGAGGCTGTTCGGTGCATTCTGGTTCAATGGCCTCTACGTCCTCCTCTTCTTGTCCAATACTGTCCTCCTCCACTTGATTTGGAGTTATATCTTCATCACTCACATATCCTCCATTGGTGGTGAGAAGTACTTGCTTTAGATTTGGACAATCCTTGGCATAGTGACCTCGTCCTTGACACTTGTAGCACACTAAATCACGTGCTCTAGGCTGATTTGGAGGTCCATTGGTGGGACGCCTTTGGCCTTGAAAACCTGTTGTTTTAGGTGAGCTAGTAGCTCCCTTTTGCTGCATAGAAGGGTTAGAAGAATAAAAGTTGGAATTTGAACTAGGATTAGAACCATACCTTTTTGTAGCATTCCAAGCTTCCTTCTTCTTCCTTTGTTGCTGCTCATAGAGTAGTTGGGCTGAATGTACTAAGGCATTGAGATCCTTGATTTGTTGAATCTCCAATGTGTCTTGAATGCTTTGATTCAGTCCAGCCATGAATTGGGTCCTTAGAGACCGTTGGGAATGATGAATTCCCGCTTTAAAACTCAGATCCTCTAGCTCATTGAAGTACTCGGTTGGAGACTTGGTGCCTTGTTTGCAAGTTACAACTTTCAATCTCATGTGCTCGGTATGCTCTTCAGGCACATATTTCTTCCTCATTACAAACTTCAGTTGGCCCCAAGTTTCAATTGGTGGTAAGGCCTTTCTAATTCGATCCTCCTTCATTCTAAACCACCAATTTCTAGCGGTCCCAATAAAGTGGATGACAACAACAGCAACTTTCTCCCATTCTTCATATCCCATGTGATCTAGAATGAAATTTGGATGCCATGGGCGCCTTTCTTCCCCGGGATAACCATACGTCACATCATCAAAAGAGTTGTTGTATTGTTGATATTGTTGATGAGTGGCTTGAGGGTACCGGTTGTGTGGCTGATTATAGACTTGTTGATGAGTAACCGGTGGAGTCCTCGACCCGATGCCTCTTCCTCTACCTCGGCCTGCTGTGGGGGAGTAGTGAGCCGGGGGATCATTATCTTTGTTGTAGCTAGCAAGCACATCATGTTCGTCATCCACTAGTTGTTGCTTGCCTTTATCGCTACCCGAGGCTTGATTTGGGTCACTTGTAAGATCGACTGCAGGGGTGCTCTTGCGACTAGCTTGAGATGAATCAACCAATATTGCAAGTTGTTCCTCTAAATGCTTTAGTTGTGGAGCCAATGCAGCCGTGGCCAGTTCTACGGCTCGAGCCTGGCCATCGCGCACACCTTCACTAATGGACAACCTAATGAAGTCGATTGCCTCCTTAGTGAGACTCAATTCAGTTGGGTTAGGTTCTGATGGAATCACCATTGTTCCTGAAACAAGCAAGAAGGTAGAGAGAGTAGTGTGTTCTAAAGCAAATCACAACAAGCAATACCACACCTTGATCAGGCCAAAACTTGCCTCAAAGCAATCCAATCAACTTAATTCAGTTTTTGGGCTGTTTTGAGGGAGTAAAATGGTAGATATAGTGTAGGTATGGAATACTAATGATATTTAAAGGAAATATGCAGCTTAAGCAAATGGCAAATATGCAATAAGACAAGCAATGCAAATAATCCCTCTATGAGCTCTAAAACACATGCAATCTCTCAATTGACTCTATGCAAGTTAATAAAGCCAAAATTTCAGCATGCAAGGACAGAAAATATGGTAGGCTTAGTGACTTTTATTTCGTCACTCTTTTTCTTCAAAGTGATTTCTACTTAGCTATCTTTTTAAGCAAGCAGTCACTAGGGTTGAAAGTGGCTTAAAACTAGCTGGGGTAGATCACTTTTCTTTTCTGTTTTTTTTTTTTTTTGATTTTATGCACAAACTACTCTTGTGCTATAATGAAGAAACAAGCAAAGCAAAGCAAAGCACCTGATACGTGATTGCCCCGGAATCCTCCGTTGAAACCTCGTATATGACCCACACAAGTCCCGATCTTGCCTAGTAATCCTTGATTCAACCTGAATTTGCAATCAATATGAGAAATCGTGCACAACAAGTAACTAAACTGATCTGAAATTGAATGAATGGAGATCGAACAGAATTATAGTAAATCAACTTGATAGTTCACTCGGATTGGCTCTAACGCTAAATCCGAATGATAAACTAGTTTGATCTTTAACAATCAAGACTAGAACAATCTTATTGATGAAATATAACTCAGATTCGAACAAGAGAGAGAGAAAAGAAATCTCGAAATTATGATGATGATCGGCCGAATAGCATGCACACAAACACAATTGTTTTTGAGCCCAAGGACTAGATAAACCTTTCTTAGGGTTTATCTAATCTCAAGCTGATTTTTATTAATGAAACTGAAAAGTATTTATAGAGAATACAAAAGCTAATACTTGGGGAGCAAGGAAGGGGAGGTGGCCGGCCCTAGATGGGGAGAATGAGCCTCCTTTGCTTGCTTCCCAAGATATAATAATATCTAAATAAATCTAACTAGATTCCCTTAAATAAATAAATTATAGCTGAATTATTTATTTAAGGAAATAATCCTAACAACTTAAAATATCTCTAACAAACTAAAAATATCTCTAACAACCAGGAGAGAGAAGATCAACCAACTAACATAAGCCTATTGGCTGATTTCTCTACATTATTTAATTAAGTTCACACGCCTATAATAAAATAAATAGATAGATATTTTCTCCATTTAGAATGGTCAAGTCAAAGGGTTGACTTTGACCCATATACCAATTTATCTCACCCGGTCACTTACTAAATTCAGCCCTAAAGTGAGACAAATTAATACATGTTTCTAAATAAAGAAATAGTGAATTTCGGCCCCCATATAATCAATCCATGGAATCCGGGCTCAATTGATGTCGAATGCACGAGACCCACTTCGCCTTGCTAGGCACTTCAATAACCGCTGCCAATCGAACCAAGATCGCTGTTGTGCCTTGAGCAATCTTCTTAGCTCGACTTCTTGTGATTGGTCCGTCAGAAGGCACTCGAATCAACTCATCGACGTCGGTTTGAGACCTGGCAGGCTTCACTGCATCAAAGTTTGTGCTGCCATAAAGATACCTGCAAAGCCTAGGGAGCCTCAATCATCTTCTTCCATGTGGAGTCATGAGTTTGAGCCTTCTGTGGTTTTGGACAATTGAACATTAAAGACATCTAGGCATAAGCATAAAAAATGAGGATAATATCAAGCTAATAAGCACATTCTGCACTACAAAATCAAGACCGACTGAATAAAACAATATATCCGAACCTATAAACCGAATGCCACATTTAGGAGTGACATTTACATGGACATTTCATCGAACACTTGTTGTGCAATGTTAGATCACAAGTAAATTTTTAAAGGCTAAAGGATAAAAAACAAGTGAACTTTAAAGACATCTAGGCATAAACATAAAGAACGAGGATAATATCAAGCCAATAAGCACCTTCTGCACTATAAAATCAAGACCGATCGAATAAAAGCATAAATTCGAACCTTGAAACCGAATGCCACATTAAGGAGTGACCTTTACATGGACATTTCATCGAGCACTTGGTGTGCAATGTTAGATCAATAGTCATTTTAAAGCCAAAAGGAGAAAAAAACAAGTAAACTTTAAGGACATCAAGGCATAAGTATAAAGAATGAGGATAGTATCTAGCCAATAAGTACATTCTGCACTACAAAATATAGACAGGTCGAATTAAAGCATAAATTCGAACCGAGAAACCGAATGCCACATTTAGGAGTGACATTTACATGGACATTTCATCGAGCACTTGGTGTGCAATGTTAGATCATAACTCAATTTTGGAAGACAAAAGGAGAAAAAACAAGTGAACTTTAAAGACATCTACGCATAAACACAAAGAATGAGGATAGTATCAAGCCAATAAGCACATTCTGCACTATAAAATCAAGACCGATCGAATAAAAGCATAAATTCGAACCTAGAAACCGAATGTCACATTTAGGAGTGACATTTACATGGACATTTCATCAAACACTTGGCATGCAATGTTAGATCACAAGTCAATTTTGAAAGGCAAAAGGGAAAAAGCAAGTGAACTTTAAAGACATCCAGGCATAAGCATAAAGAAGGAGGATAGTGTCAAGCCAATAAACACATTCTGCACTATAAACTCAAGACCCCGATCGAATAAAAGAATAAATTCGAACCTAGAAACCGAATTCCATATTTAGGAGTGACATTTACATAAACATTTCATGGAACACTTGGCGTGCAATGTTAGATCACAAGTCAATTTTGGAAGGCAAAAGGAGAAAAAACAAGTGAACTTTAAAGACATCTAGGCATAAGCATAAAGAATGAGGATAGTATCAAGCCAATAAGCACATTCTGCACTATAAACTCAAGACCCCGATCGAATAAAAGCATAAATTCGAACCTAGAAACCGAATGCCACATTTAGGAGTGACATTTACATGGACATTTCATGAAACACTTGGCGTGCAATATTAGATCACAAGTCAATTTTGAAAGGCAAAAGGAGAAAAAACAAGTGAACTTTAAAGACATCTATGCATAAGCATAAAAAATAAGGATAGAATCAAGCGAATAAGCACATTCTGCACTATAAAATCAAGACCCTGATTGAATAAAAGCATAAATTCAAACTTAGAAACCGAATTCCATATTTAGGAGTGACATTTACATGAACATTTCAAGGAACACTTGACGTGCAATGTTAGATCACAAGTCAATTATGGAAGGCAAAAGGAGAAAAAACAAGTGAACTTTAAAGACATCTAGGCATAAGCATAATGAATGAGGATAGTATCAAGCCAATAAGCACATTCTGCACTACAAAATCAAGACCGAACGAATAAAAGAATAAATTCGAACCTAGAAACCGAATGCCACATTTAGGAGTGACATATACATGGACATTTCATGGAACACTTGGCCTGTAATGTTAGATCACAAGTCAATTTTGAAAGGCAAAAGGAGAAAAAACAAGTGAACTTTAAAGACATCTAGACATAAACAAAAAGAACGAGGATAATATCAAGTCAATAAGCACATTCTTCCCTATAGAATCAGGACCGATTGAATAAAAGCATAAATTCGAACCTAGAAACCGAATGCCACATTTAGGAGTGACATTTACATGGGCATTTCATCCAACACTTGGCGTACAATGTTAGATCACAAGTCAAACTTTAAAGGCAAAAGGAGAAAAAACAAGTGATCTTTAGAGACATCTAGGCATAAGCATAAGAATGAGGATAGTATCATGCCAATAAGCACATTCTGCACTACAAAATCAAGACCGATCGAATAAAAGCATAAATTCGAACCTAGAAGCCGAATGCCACATTTAGGAGTGACATTTACAAGGACATTTCATCAAACACTTGGCGTGCAATGTTAGATCACAAATCAAATTTTAAAGGCAAAAGGAGAAAAAACAAGTGAACTTGAAAAACATCTAAGCATAAGCATAAAGAATGAGGATACTATCAAGCAATAAGCACATTCTACACTACAAAATCAAGACTGATCGATAAAAAGATAAATTCGAACCTAGAAACCGAATGCCACATTTAGGAGTTACATTTACTTGGACATTTCATCGAACAATTGGCGTGCAGTGTTAGATCACAAATCAATTTTTAAAAGCAAAAGGAGAAAAAACAAGTGAACTTTAAAGACATCTGGGCATAAGTATAAAGAATGGGGATAGTATCAAGCCAATAGGCACATTACTATAAAATCAAGACCCCGATCAAATAAAAGCATAAATTTGAACCTAGAAACCGAATGCCACATTTAGGAGTGACATTTACATGGACATTTCATCGAACACTTGACGTGCAATATTAGATCAGAAGTCATTTTAAAGGAAAAAGTAGAAAACACAAGTGAACTTTAAAGACATCTAGGCATAACCATAATAAATGAGGATACTATTAAACCAATAAGCACATTTTGCACTACAAAATCAAGACCGATCGAATAAAAGCATAAATTCGAACCTAGAAACCGAATGCCACATTTAGGAGTGACATTTACATGGGCATTTCATCCAACACTTGGCGTACAATGTTAGATCACAAGTCAAACTTTAAAGGCAAAAGGAGAAAAACAAGTGATCTTTAGAAACATCTAGGCATAAGCATAAGAATGAGGATAGTATCATGCCAATAAGCACATTCTGCACTACAAAATCAAGACCGATCGAATAAAAGCATAAATTCGAACCTAGAAGCCGAATGCCACATTTAGGAGTGACATTTACATGGACATTTCATCGAACACTTGGCGAGCAATGTTAGATCACAAATCATTTTTAAGGCAAAAGAAGAAAAAACAAGTGAACTTTAAAGACATCTACGCAAAAGCATAAAGAATGACAATAGTATCAAGCCAATAAGCACATTCTGCAATACAAAATCAAGACCGATCGAATAAAAGCATAAATTCGAACCTAGAAACCGAATGCCACATTTAGGAGTGAACTTTACATGGACATTTCATCGAACACTTGGCGTGCAATGTTAGATCACAAGTCATTTTTAAAGCAAAATGAGAAAAAACAAGAGAACTTCAAAGACATCTAGGCATAAGCATAAAGAATGAGGATAGTATCAAGCCAATAAGCACATTCTGCACTACAACATCAAGATCGATCGAATAAAAGCATAAATTCAAACCTAGAAACCGAATGCCACATTTAGGAGTGACATTTACATGGACATTTCATCAAACACTTGGCGTGCCATGTTAGATCACAAGTCAATTTTTAAAGGTAAAAGTAGAAAAAACAAGTGAATTTTAAAGACATCTAGGCATAAGCATAATGAATGAGGATACTATCAAGCCAATAAGCACATTCTGCAATACAAAATCAAGACCGATCGAATAAAAGCATAAATTCGAACCTAGAAACCGAATTCCACATTTAGGAATGACATTTACATGGAAATTTCATCGAACACTTGGCGTGGAATGTTAGATCACAAGTCATTTTAAAGGCAAAAGGAGAAAAAATAAGTGAACTTTGAAGACATCTAGGCATAACCATAATGAATGAGGATACTATCAAGCCAATAAGCACATTTTGCACTACAAAATCAAGACCAATCGAATAAAAGCATAAATTCAAACCTAGAAACCGAATGCCACATTTAGGAGTGACATTTACATGGACATTTCATCAAACACTTGGCGTGCCATGTTATATCACAAGTCAACAAGTCAATTTTTAAAGGTAAAAGGAGAAAAAACAAGTGAATTTTAAAGACATCTAGGCATAAGCATAAAGAATGAGGATAGTATCAATCCAATAAGCACATTCTGCACTACAACATCAAGATCGATCGAATAAAAGCACAAATTCGAACCTAGAAACCGAATGCCACATTTAGGAGTGTGATGCAAATCAAGGGAGGATCAAAGCGAATGATTCGTTGAAGACGAATGGAGGCCAAACACTGACCTTTACTAAGGTCCCGAGCATTCAAGTTCAAGAAGGTTTTCATGAATTCCATATTGTCCTTTGATTATGTTCATCAATGGCGTCCAAGGCCACCAAGGAAATTGATCTCAAGTCCGTTCAAACTGCGTTGGATAGATAAATAAAAAATCTACAACTTTGTAGTTTACGTCAAATCCATAATCCAAGAGTAAAGAGGTCAAAAATGCGATTTACTGAGAGCTGTTTAAGTCTTACAAGAAAAGGACCTTTCGACCCTTCTAGGGCTGATCTCCTTGACTTATTCTCCAAGACAACTCTACCTTGTATTTTCTTTAAATAGTTGTTATTTTCATTCAATAAAAATCAGCCTGAATTAGATAAACCCCTATTGGTTTATCTAGTTTATGGGCCATTAAAGCAACTACTGTGCTCAACTATTTCAATCATCATCATCACCAATTCGTTCTTGTTTCAATTCAGATTTGGTTTGTTAATTTGATTAATTAAGTTAGTTCTAGTTTGATTGTTAAAGATCAAACCTAGTTCATCAATTGAATTTAGCGTTAGAGCCAATTCAATTGAACTATCTCTTTAATTATCTTAACCCTTCAAATCAAATTCGTTCTTCACTATTCATTGATATTTCGAGTTACTTGTTCTCCAAGTGTCTAACTTTCAAGGCAAATCTCGCTGGAAATCGAACTACTGGCAAGATCGGGATCCTGTGAGGTGACATACTTGATCACCGAGGAGTAATCCGAGGTGATCACGTATCAATGTGAAACCTAAGGACCGAATTGTCACCGAGGATAACTGATACTTGATCACCGAGGAGTAAGTCGGGCCAAAACACGACCGAATTGTCATCATCGAGCAATCGAGGATATAATTCCGTATCAATTGGTATCAGTTATCCAGGTTGAGACAAGTTTGATTCTTTGATTTTTCATATTGATCTTCAATGTATGTTAGTGCGGATTTTTATCAGTGCCTTCAACTTCAAATGGAGATTTCGGAAAGCATCGACCCCGAAATTTTCTCTAATGACTGCCCAATCGAAGATAACGACGAGTGCTCTTCAATTTTCAACAATCTTTTCACATATTCCAGTCATATGGATGAGGAAATTTGTGATTTTGAGTACTACAAAAAGGACGAGCACCGCCAAATTTGCTTTCTTTGGATCCTATTGAAGATTCTATTTCTTGGCCAACGTTGTCATCATCAACACCGATCCTTGAACCTCCTAGATCAGCCCCAACATGGGTCAATGTGAAACCTAAGGAGGTATCAAAGGCAACCCCACTTATGGCCATGGTTGAGGACGAAGAAGAGATATCAACAAGCAACACAACTATTCTATGTCCGAGCGTGCTTGAATTGGCGCCTATGCAAATCAATGAAGATCTTCTTTCTACATTGGAGAATTCGTACCATGTCCTTTTGTTCTTTAGCGACGTCGCCTTGAGGACAAGTCGAACTCAAGTGGGGGAGAATGATACAAGTCAAGGGAGGATCCAAACGAATGATTCGTTGAAGACGAATGGAGGCCAAACACCAATACCTTTACCAAGGTCCCGAGCATTCAAGTTCAAGAAGGTTTTCATGGATTCCATATTGTGCTTTGATTATGTTCATCAATGGCGTCCAAGGCCACCAAGGAAGAGGATGAAGTCATGAAAGTTCGGAAAGTTAAGAAGCCCGTTAAATTAAAAACAGTACTCAGTAAAATGGTAATACCTTGGCTAGAAAATTGATCTCAAGTCAGTTCAAACTGCGTTGGATAGATAAGTAAAAGATCTACAACTTTGTAGTTTACGTCAAATCCATAATCCAAGAGTAAAGAGGTCAAAAATGCGATTTACTGAGAGCTGTTCAAGTCTTACGGGAATCTTATCTTTTATTTTGATTCTATCTTCATCTTTATGATAATTTCGGCCATAGGAAGTTTGTTAGGGCTGAAATATATCTTGATTTATCATTATTTATTTCTTTTTGAGTTTTAGGATTAGATTTTTAGTTTTCTTATCTAAATAAGTCAAATATTTATCTATTTGATTTAATTAAGATAAGGGGAATTAGATAGATGTTTTTATATTATTATATGTTATCTTGGAAAACAAGAAAAGGACCTTTCGACCCTTCTAGGGCTGATCTCCTTGACTTATTCTCCAAAACAACTCTACCTTGTATTTTCTTTAAATAGTTGTTATTTTCATTCAATAAAAATCAGCCTGAATTAGATAAACCTCTATTGGTTTATCTAGTTTATGGGCCATTAAAGCAACTATTGTGTTCAACTATTTCAATCATCATCATCACCAATTCGTTCTTGTTTCAATTCAGATTTGGTTTGTTAATTTGATTAATTAAGTTAGTTCTAGTTTGATTGTTAAAGATCAAACCTAGTTCATCAATTAAATTTAGCGTTAGAGCCAATTCAATTGAACTATCTCTTTAATTATCTTAACCCTTCAAATCAAATTCGTTCTTCACTATTCATTGATATTTTGAGTTACTTGTTCTCCAAGTGTCTAACTTTCAAGGCAAATCTCGTTGGAAATCGAACTACTGGCAAGATCGGGATCCTGTGAGGTGACATACTTGATCACCGAGGAGTAATCCGAGGTGATCACGTATCAATGTGAAACCTAAGGACCGAATTGTCACCGAGGATAACTGATACTTGATCACCGAGGAGTAAGTCAGGCCAAAACACGACCGAATTGTCATCATCGAGCAATCGAGGATATAATTCCGTATCAATTGGTATCAGTTATCCAGGTTGAGACAAGTTTGATTCTTTGATTTTTCATATTGATCTTCAATGTATGTTAGTGCGGATTTTTATCAGTGCCTTCAACTTCAAATGGAGATTTCGGAAAGCATCGACCCCGAAATTTTCTCTAATGACTGCCCAATCGAAGATAACGACGAGTGCTCTTCAATTTTCAACAATCTTTTCACATATTCCAGTCATATGGATGAGGAAATTTGTGATTTTGAGTACTACAAAAAGGACGAGCACCGCCAAATTTGCTTTCTTTGGATCCTATTGAAGATTCTATTTCTTGGCCAACGTTGTCATCATCAACACCGATCCTTGAACCTCCTAGATCAGCCCCAACATGGGTCAATGTGAAACCTAAGGAGGTATCAAAGGCAACCCCACTTATGGCCATGGTTGAGGACGAAGAAGAGATATCAACAAGCAACACAACTATTCTATGTCCGAGCGTGCTTGAATTGGCGCCTATGCAAATCAATGAAGATCTTCTTTCTACATTGGAGAATTCGTACCATGTCCTTTTGTTCTTTAGCGACGTCGCCTTGAGGACAAGTCGAACTCAAGTGGGGGAGAATGATACAAGTCAAGGGAGGATCCAAACGAATGATTCGTTGAAGACGAATGGAGGCCAAACACCAATACCTTTACCAAGGTCCCGAGCATTCAAGTTCAAGAAGGTTTTCATGGATTCCATATTGTGCTTTGATTATGTTCATCAATGGCGTCCAAGGCCACCAAGGAAGAGGATGAAGTCATGAAAGTTCGGAAAGTTAAGAAGCCCGTTAAATTAAAAACAGTACTCAGTAAAATGGTAATACCTTGGCTAGAAAATTGATCTCAAGTCAGTTCAAACTGCGTTGGATAGATAAGTAAAAGATCTACAACTTTGTAGTTTACGTCAAATCCATAATCCAAGAGTAAAGAGGTCAAAAATGCGATTTACTGAGAGCTGTTCAAGTCTTACGGGAATCTTATCTTTTATTTTGATTCTATCTTCATCTTTATGATAATTTCGGCCATAGGAAGTTTGTTAGGGCTGAAATATATCTTGATTTATCATTATTTATTTCTTTTTGAGTTTTAGGATTAGATTTTTAGTTTTCTTATCTAAATAAGTCAAATATTTATCTATTTGATTTAATTAAGATAAGGGGAATTAGATAGATGTTTTTATATTATTATATGTTATCTTGGAAAACAAGAAAAGGACCTTTCGACCCTTCTAGGGCTGATCTCCTTGACTTATTCTCCAAAACAACTCTACCTTGTATTTTCTTTAAATAGTTGTTATTTTCATTCAATAAAAATCAGCCTGAATTAGATAAACCTCTATTGGTTTATCTAGTTTATGGGCCATTAAAGCAACTACTGTGTTCAACTATTTCAATCATCATCATCACCAATTCGTTCTTGTTTCAATTCAGATTTGGTTTGTTAATTTGATTAATTAAGTTAGTTCTAGTTTGATTGTTAAAGATCAAACCTAGTTCATCAATTAAATTTAGCGTTAGAGCCAATTCAATTGAACTATCTCTTTAATTATCTTAACCCTTCAAATCAAATTCGTTCTTCACTATTCATTGATATTTCGAGTTACTTGTTCTCCAAGTGTCTAACTTTCAAGGCAAATCTCGTTGGAAATCGAACTACTGGCAAGATCGGGATCCTGTGAGGTGACATACTTGATCACCGAGGAGTAATCCGAGGTGATCACGTATCAATGTGAAACCTAAGGACCGAATTGTCACCGAGGATAACTGATACTTGATCACCGAGGAGTAAGTCAGGCCAAAACACGACCGAATTGTCATCATCGAGCAATCGAGGATATAATTCCGTATCAATTGGTATCAGTTATCCAGGTTGAGACAAGTTTGATTCTTTGATTTTTCATATTGATCTTCAATGTATGTTAGTGCGGATTTTTATCAGTGCCTTCAACTTCAAATGGAGATTTCGGAAAGCATCGACCCCGAAATTTTCTCTAATGACTGCCCAATCGAAGATAACGATGAGTGCTCTTCAATTTTCAACAATCTTTTCACATATTCCAGTCATATGGATGAGGAAATTTGTGATTTTGAGTACTACAAAAAGGACGAGCACCGCCAAATTTGCTTTCTTTGGATCCTATTGAAGATTCTATTTCTTGGCCAACGTTGTCATCATCAACACCGATCCTTGAACCTCCTAGATCAGCCCCAACATGGGTCAATGTGAAACCTAAGGAGGTATCAAAGGCAACCCCACTTATGGCCATGGTTGAGGACGAAGAAGAGATATCAACAAGCAACACAACTATTCTATGTCCGAGCGTGCTTGAATTGGCGCCTATGCAAATCAATGAAGATCTTCTTTCTACATTGGAGAATTCGTACCATGTCCTTTTGTTCTTTAGCGACGTCGCCTTGAGGACAAGTCGAACTCAAGTGGGGGAGAATGATACAAGTCAAGGGAGGATCCAAACGAATGATTCGTTGAAGACGAATGGAGGCCAAACACCAATACCTTTACCAAGGTCCCGAGCATTCAAGTTCAAGAAGGTTTTCATGGATTCCATATTGTGCTTTGATTATGTTCATCAATGGCGTCCAAGGCCACCAAGGAAGAGGATGAAGTCATGAAAGTTCGGAAAGTTAAGAAGCCCGTTAAATTAAAAACAGTACTCAGTAAAATGGTAATACCTTGGCTAGAAAATTGATCTCAAGTCAGTTCAAACTGCGTTGGATAGATAAGTAAAAGATCTACAACTTTGTAGTTTACGTCAAATCCATAATCCAAGAGTAAAGAGGTCAAAAATGCGATTTACTGAGAGCTGTTCAAGTCTTACGGGAATCTTATCTTTTATTTTGATTCTATCTTCATCTTTATGATAATTTCGGCCATAGGAAGTTTGTTAGGGCTGAAATATATCTTGATTTATCATTATTTATTTCTTTTTGAGTTTTAGGATTAGATTTTTAGTTTTCTTATCTAAATAAGTCAAATATTTATCTATTTGATTTAATTAAGATAAGGGGAATTAGATAGATGTTTTTATATTATTATATGTTATCTTGGAAAACAAGAAAAGGACCTTTCGACCCTTCTAGGGCTGATCTCCTTGACTTATTCTCCAAAACAACTCTACCTTGTATTTTCTTTAAATAGTTGTTATTTTCATTCAATAAAAATCAGCCTGAATTAGATAAACCTCTATTGGTTTATCTAGTTTATGGGCCATTAAAGCAACTACTGTGTTCAACTATTTCAATCATCATCATCACCAATTCGTTCTTGTTTCAATTCAGATTTGGTTGGTTAATTTGATTAATTAAGTTAGTTCTAGTTTGATTGTTAAAGATCAAACCTAGTTCATCAATTAAATTTAGCGTTAGAGCCAATTCAATTGAACTATCTCTTTAATTATCTTAACCCTTCAAATCAAATTCGTTCTTCACTATTCATTGATATTTCGAGTTACTTGTTCTCCAAGTTTCTAACTTTCAAGGCAAATCTGGTTGGAAATCGAACTACTGGCAAGATCGGGATCTTGTGAGGTTACATACTTGATCACCGAGGAGTAATCCGAGGTGATCACGTATCATATGAAACCTAAGGACCGAATTGTCACCGAGGATAACTGATACTTGATCACCGAGGAGTAAGTCGGGCCAAAACACGACCGAATTGTCATCATCGAGCAGTCGAGGATATAATTCCGTATCAATTGGTATCAGTTATCCAGGTTGAGACAAGTTTGATTCTTTGATTTTTCATATTGATCTTCAATGTATGTTAGTGCGGATTTTTATCAGTGCCTTCAACTTCAAATGGAGATTTCGGAAAGCATCGACCCCGAAATTTTCTCCAATGACTGCCCAATCGAAGATAACGACGAGTGCTCTTCAATTTTCAACAATCTTTTCACATATTCCAGCCATATGGATGAGGAAATTTGTGATTTTGAGTACTACAAAAAGGACGATGCACCGCCAAATTTGCTTTCTTTGGATCCTATTGAAGATTCTATTTCTTGGCCAACGTTGTCATCATCAACACCGATCCTTGAACCTCCTAGATCAGCCCCAACATGGGTCAATGTGAAACCTAAGGAGGTATCAAAGGCAACCCCACTTATGGCCATGGTTGAGGACGAAGAAGAGATATCAACAAGCAACAAAACTATTGTATGTCCGAGCGTGCTTGAATTGGCGCCTATGCAAATCAATGAAGATCTTCTTTCTACATTGGAGAATTCGTACCATGTCCTTTTGTTCTTTAGCGACGTCGCCTTGAGGACAAGTCGAACTCAAGTGGGGGAGAATGATACAAGTCAAGGGAGGATCCAAGCGAATGACTCGTTGAAGACGAATGGAGGCCAAACACCAATACCTTTACCAAGGTCCCGAGCATTCAAGTTCAAGAAGGTTTTCATGGATTCCATATTGTGCTTTGATTATGTTCATCAATGGCGTCCAAGGCCACCAAGGAAGAGGATGAAGTCATGAAAGTTCGGAAAGTTAAGAAGCCCGTTAAATTAAAAACAGTACTCAGTATAATGGTAATACCTTGGCTAGAAAATTGATCTCAAGTCAGTTCAAACTGCGTTGGATAGATAAGTAAAAGATCTACAACTTTGTAGTTTACGTCAAATCCATAATCCAAGAGTAAAGAGGTCAAAAATGCGATTTACTGAGAGCTGTTCAAGTCTTACGGGAATCTTATCTTTTATTTTGATTCTATCTTTATCTTTATGATAATTTCGGCCATAGGAAGTTTGTTAGGGCTGAAATATATCTTGATTTATCATTATTTATTTCTTTTTGAGTTTTAGGATTAGCTTTTTAGTTTTCTTATCTAAATAAGTCAAATATTTATCTATTTGATTTAATTAAGATAAGGGGAATTAGATAGATGTTTTTATATTATTATATGTTATCTTGGAAAACAAGAAAAGGACCTTTCGACCCTTCTAGGGCTGATCTCCTTGACTTATTCTCCAAGACAACTCTACCTTGTATTTTCTTTAAATAGTTGTTATTTTCATTCAATAAAAATTAGCCTGAATTAGATAAACCTCTATTGGTTTATCTAGTTTATGGGCCATTAAAGCAACTACTCTGTTCAACTATTTCGATCATCATCATCACCAATTCGTTCTTGTTTCAATTCAGATTTGGTTTGTTAATTTGATTAATTAAGTTAGTTCTAGTTTGATTGTTAAAGATCAAACCTAGTTCATCAATTGAATTTAGCGTTAGAGCCAATTCAATTGAACTATCTCTTTAATTATCTTAACCCTTCAAATCAAATTCGTTCTTCACTATTCATTGATATTTCGAGTTACTTGTTCTCCAAGTGTCTAACTTTCAAGGCAAATCTCGTTGGAAATCGAACTACTGGCAAGATCGGGATCCTGTGAGGTGACATACTTGATCACCGAGGAGTAATCCGAGGTGATCACGTATCAATGTGAAACCTAAGGACCGAATTGTCACCGAGGATAACTGATACTTGATCACCGAGGAGTAAGTCAGGCCAAAACACGACCGAATTGTCATCATCGAGCAATCGAGGATATAATTCCGTATCAATTGGTATCAGTTATCCAGGTTGAGACAAGTTTGATTCTTTGATTTTTCATATTGATCTTCAATGTATGTTAGTGCGGATTTTTATCAGTGCCTTCAACTTCAAATGGAGATTTCGGAAAGCATCGACCCCGAAATTTTCTCTAATGACTGCCCAATCGAAGATAACGATGAGTGCTCTTCAATTTTCAACAATCTTTTCACATATTCCAGTCATATGGATGAGGAAATTTGTGATTTTGAGTACTACAAAAAGGACGAGCACCGCCAAATTTGCTTTCTTTGGATCCTATTGAAGATTCTATTTCTTGGCCAACGTTGTCATCATCAACACCGATCCTTGAACCTCCTAGATCAGCCCCAACATGGGTCAATGTGAAACCTAAGGAGGTATCAAAGGCAACCCCACTTATGGCCATGGTTGAGGACGAAGAAGAGATATCAACAAGCAACACAACTATTCTATGTCCGAGCGTGCTTGAATTGGCGCCTATGCAAATCAATGAAGATCTTCTTTCTACATTGGAGAATTCGTACCATGTCCTTTTGTTCTTTAGCGACGTCGCCTTGAGGACAAGTCGAACTCAAGTGGGGGAGAATGATACAAGTCAAGGGAGGATCCAAACGAATGATTCGTTGAAGACGAATGGAGGCCAAACACCAATACCTTTACCAAGGTCCCGAGCATTCAAGTTCAAGAAGGTTTTCATGGATTCCATATTGTGCTTTGATTATGTTCATCAATGGCGTCCAAGGCCACCAAGGAAGAGGATGAAGTCATGAAAGTTCGGAAAGTTAAGAAGCCCGTTAAATTAAAAACAGTACTCAGTAAAATGGTAATACCTTGGCTAGAAAATTGATCTCAAGTCAGTTCAAACTGCGTTGGATAGATAAGTAAAAGATCTACAACTTTGTAGTTTACGTCAAATCCATAATCCAAGAGTAAAGAGGTCAAAAATGCGATTTACTGAGAGCTGTTCAAGTCTTACGGGAATCTTATCTTTTATTTTGATTCTATCTTCATCTTTATGATAATTTCGGCCATAGGAAGTTTGTTAGGGCTGAAATATATCTTGATTTATCATTATTTATTTCTTTTTGAGTTTTAGGATTAGATTTTTAGTTTTCTTATCTAAATAAGTCAAATATTTATCTATTTGATTTAATTAAGATAAGGGGAATTAGATAGATGTTTTTATATTATTATATGTTATCTTGGAAAACAAGAAAAGGACCTTTCGACCCTTCTAGGGCTGATCTCCTTGACTTATTCTCCAAAACAACTCTACCTTGTATTTTCTTTAAATAGTTGTTATTTTCATTCAATAAAAATCAGCCTGAATTAGATAAACCTCTATTGGTTTATCTAGTTTATGGGCCATTAAAGCAACTACTGTGTTCAACTATTTCAATCATCATCATCACCAATTCGTTCTTGTTTCAATTCAGATTTGGTTGGTTAATTTGATTAATTAAGTTAGTTCTAGTTTGATTGTTAAAGATCAAACCTAGTTCATCAATTAAATTTAGCGTTAGAGCCAATTCAATTGAACTATCTCTTTAATTATCTTAACCCTTCAAATCAAATTCGTTCTTCACTATTCATTGATATTTCGAGTTACTTGTTCTCCAAGTTTCTAACTTTCAAGGCAAATCTGGTTGGAAATCGAACTACTGGCAAGATCGGGATCTTGTGAGGTTACATACTTGATCACCGAGGAGTAATCCGAGGTGATCACGTATCATATGAAACCTAAGGACCGAATTGTCACCGAGGATAACTGATACTTGATCACCGAGGAGTAAGTCGGGCCAAAACACGACCGAATTGTCATCATCGAGCAGTCGAGGATATAATTCCGTATCAATTGGTATCAGTTATCCAGGTTGAGACAAGTTTGATTCTTTGATTTTTCATATTGATCTTCAATGTATGTTAGTGCGGATTTTTATCAGTGCCTTCAACTTCAAATGGAGATTTCGGAAAGCATCGACCCCGAAATTTTCTCCAATGACTGCCCAATCGAAGATAACGACGAGTGCTCTTCAATTTTCAACAATCTTTTCACATATTCCAGCCATATGGATGAGGAAATTTGTGATTTTGAGTACTACAAAAAGGACGATGCACCGCCAAATTTGCTTTCTTTGGATCCTATTGAAGATTCTATTTCTTGGCCAACGTTGTCATCATCAACACCGATCCTTGAACCTCCTAGATCAGCCCCAACATGGGTCAATGTGAAACCTAAGGAGGTATCAAAGGCAACCCCACTTATGGCCATGGTTGAGGACGAAGAAGAGATATCAACAAGCAACAAAACTATTGTATGTCCGAGCGTGCTTGAATTGGCGCCTATGCAAATCAATGAAGATCTTCTTTCTACATTGGAGAATTCGTACCATGTCCTTTTGTTCTTTAGCGACGTCGCCTTGAGGACAAGTCGAACTCAAGTGGGGGAGAATGATACAAGTCAAGGGAGGATCCAAGCGAATGACTCGTTGAAGACGAATGGAGGCCAAACACCAATACCTTTACCAAGGTCCCGAGCATTCAAGTTCAAGAAGGTTTTCATGGATTCCATATTGTGCTTTGATTATGTTCATCAATGGCGTCCAAGGCCACCAAGGAAGAGGATGAAGTCATGAAAGTTCGGAAAGTTAAGAAGCCCGTTAAATTAAAAACAGTACTCAGTATAATGGTAATACCTTGGCTAGAAAATTGATCTCAAGTCAGTTCAAACTGCGTTGGATAGATAAGTAAAAGATCTACAACTTTGTAGTTTACGTCAAATCCATAATCCAAGAGTAAAGAGGTCAAAAATGCGATTTACTGAGAGCTGTTCAAGTCTTACGGGAATCTTATCTTTTATTTTGATTCTATCTTTATCTTTATGATAATTTCGGCCATAGGAAGTTTGTTAGGGCTGAAATATATCTTGATTTATCATTATTTATTTCTTTTTGAGTTTTAGGATTAGCTTTTTAGTTTTCTTATCTAAATAAGTCAAATATTTATCTATTTGATTTAATTAAGATAAGGGGAATTAGATAGATGTTTTTATATTATTATATGTTATCTTGGAAAACAAGAAAAGGACCTTTCGACCCTTCTAGGGCTGATCTCCTTGACTTATTCTCCAAGACAACTCTACCTTGTATTTTCTTTAAATAGTTGTTATTTTCATTCAATAAAAATTAGCCTGAATTAGATAAACCTCTATTGGTTTATCTAGTTTATGGGCCATTAAAGCAACTACTCTGTTCAACTATTTCGATCATCATCATCACCAATTCGTTCTTGTTTCAATTCAGATTTGGTTTGTTAATTTGATTAATTAAGTTAGTTCTAGTTTGATTGTTAAAGATCAAACCTAGTTCATCAATTGAATTTAGCGTTAGAGCCAATTCAATTGAACTATCTCTTTAATTATCTTAACCCTTCAAATCAAATTCGTTCTTCACTATTCATTGATATTTCGAGTTACTTGTTCTCCAAGTGTCTAACTTTCAAGGCAAATCTCGTTGGAAATCGAACTACTGGCAAGATCGGGATCCTGTGAGGTGACATACTTGATCACCGAGGAGTAATCCGAGGTGATCACGTATCAATGTGAAACCTAAGGACCGAATTGTCACCGAGGATAACTGATACTTGATCACCGAGGAGTAAGTCAGGCCAAAACACGACCGAATTGTCATCATCGAGCAATCGAGGATATAATTCCGTATCAATTGGTATCAGTTATCCAGGTTGAGACAAGTTTGATTCTTTGATTTTTCATATTGATCTTCAATGTATGTTAGTGCGGATTTTTATCAGTGCCTTCAACTTCAAATGGAGATTTCGGAAAGCATCGACCCCGAAATTTTCTCTAATGACTGCCCAATCGAAGATAACGATGAGTGCTCTTCAATTTTCAACAATCTTTTCACATATTCCAGTCATATGGATGAGGAAATTTGTGATTTTGAGTACTACAAAAAGGACGAGCACCGCCAAATTTGCTTTCTTTGGATCCTATTGAAGATTCTATTTCTTGGCCAACGTTGTCATCATCAACACCGATCCTTGAACCTCCTAGATCAGCCCCAACATGGGTCAATGTGAAACCTAAGGAGGTATCAAAGGCAACCCCACTTATGGCCATGGTTGAGGACGAAGAAGAGATATCAACAAGCAACACAACTATTCTATGTCCGAGCGTGCTTGAATTGGCGCCTATGCAAATCAATGAAGATCTTCTTTCTACATTGGAGAATTCGTACCATGTCCTTTTGTTCTTTAGCGACGTCGCCTTGAGGACAAGTCGAACTCAAGTGGGGGAGAATGATACAAGTCAAGGGAGGATCCAAACGAATGATTCGTTGAAGACGAATGGAGGCCAAACACCAATACCTTTACCAAGGTCCCGAGCATTCAAGTTCAAGAAGGTTTTCATGGATTCCATATTGTGCTTTGATTATGTTCATCAATGGCGTCCAAGGCCACCAAGGAAGAGGATGAAGTCATGAAAGTTCGGAAAGTTAAGAAGCCCGTTAAATTAAAAACAGTACTCAGTAAAATGGTAATACCTTGGCTAGAAAATTGATCTCAAGTCAGTTCAAACTGCGTTGGATAGATAAGTAAAAGATCTACAACTTTGTAGTTTACGTCAAATCCATAATCCAAGAGTAAAGAGGTCAAAAATGCGATTTACTGAGAGCTGTTCAAGTCTTACGGGAATCTTATCTTTTATTTTGATTCTATCTTCATCTTTATGATAATTTCGGCCATAGGAAGTTTGTTAGGGCTGAAATATATCTTGATTTATCATTATTTATTTCTTTTTGAGTTTTAGGATTAGATTTTTAGTTTTCTTATCTAAATAAGTCAAATATTTATCTATTTGATTTAATTAAGATAAGGGGAATTAGATAGATGTTTTTATATTATTATATGTTATCTTGGAAAACAAGAAAAGGACCTTTCGACCCTTCTAGGGCTGATCTCCTTGACTTATTCTCCAAAACAACTCTACCTTGTATTTTCTTTAAATAGTTGTTATTTTCATTCAATAAAAATCAGCCTGAATTAGATAAACCTCTATTGGTTTATCTAGTTTATGGGCCATTAAAGCAACTACTGTGTTCAACTATTTCAATCATCATCATCACCAATTCGTTCTTGTTTCAATTCAGATTTGGTTGGTTAATTTGATTAATTAAGTTAGTTCTAGTTTGATTGTTAAAGATCAAACCTAGTTCATCAATTAAATTTAGCGTTAGAGCCAATTCAATTGAACTATCTCTTTAATTATCTTAACCCTTCAAATCAAATTCGTTCTTCACTATTCATTGATATTTCGAGTTACTTGTTCTCCAAGTTTCTAACTTTCAAGGCAAATCTGGTTGGAAATCGAACTACTGGCAAGATCGGGATCTTGTGAGGTTACATACTTGATCACCGAGGAGTAATCCGAGGTGATCACGTATCATATGAAACCTAAGGACCGAATTGTCACCGAGGATAACTGATACTTGATCACCGAGGAGTAAGTCGGGCCAAAACACGACCGAATTGTCATCATCGAGCAGTCGAGGATATAATTCCGTATCAATTGGTATCAGTTATCCAGGTTGAGACAAGTTTGATTCTTTGATTTTTCATATTGATCTTCAATGTATGTTAGTGCGGATTTTTATCAGTGCCTTCAACTTCAAATGGAGATTTCGGAAAGCATCGACCCCGAAATTTTCTCCAATGACTGCCCAATCGAAGATAACGACGAGTGCTCTTCAATTTTCAACAATCTTTTCACATATTCCAGCCATATGGATGAGGAAATTTGTGATTTTGAGTACTACAAAAAGGACGATGCACCGCCAAATTTGCTTTCTTTGGATCCTATTGAAGATTCTATTTCTTGGCCAACGTTGTCATCATCAACACCGATCCTTGAACCTCCTAGATCAGCCCCAACATGGGTCAATGTGAAACCTAAGGAGGTATCAAAGGCAACCCCACTTATGGCCATGGTTGAGGACGAAGAAGAGATATCAACAAGCAACAAAACTATTGTATGTCCGAGCGTGCTTGAATTGGCGCCTATGCAAATCAATGAAGATCTTCTTTCTACATTGGAGAATTCGTACCATGTCCTTTTGTTCTTTAGCGACGTCGCCTTGAGGACAAGTCGAACTCAAGTGGGGGAGAATGATACAAGTCAAGGGAGGATCCAAGCGAATGACTCGTTGAAGACGAATGGAGGCCAAACACCAATACCTTTACCAAGGTCCCGAGCATTCAAGTTCAAGAAGGTTTTCATGGATTCCATATTGTGCTTTGATTATGTTCATCAATGGCGTCCAAGGCCACCAAGGAAGAGGATGAAGTCATGAAAGTTCGGAAAGTTAAGAAGCCCGTTAAATTAAAAACAGTACTCAGTATAATGGTAATACCTTGGCTAGAAAATTGATCTCAAGTCAGTTCAAACTGCGTTGGATAGATAAGTAAAAGATCTACAACTTTGTAGTTTACGTCAAATCCATAATCCAAGAGTAAAGAGGTCAAAAATGCGATTTACTGAGAGCTGTTCAAGTCTTACGGGAATCTTATCTTTTATTTTGATTCTATCTTTATCTTTATGATAATTTCGGCCATAGGAAGTTTGTTAGGGCTGAAATATATCTTGATTTATCATTATTTATTTCTTTTTGAGTTTTAGGATTAGCTTTTTAGTTTTCTTATCTAAATAAGTCAAATATTTATCTATTTGATTTAATTAAGATAAGGGGAATTAGATAGATGTTTTTATATTATTATATGTTATCTTGGAAAACAAGAAAAGGACCTTTCGACCCTTCTAGGGCTGATCTCCTTGACTTATTCTCCAAGACAACTCTACCTTGTATTTTCTTTAAATAGTTGTTATTTTCATTCAATAAAAATTAGCCTGAATTAGATAAACCTCTATTGGTTTATCTAGTTTATGGGCCATTAAAGCAACTACTCTGTTCAACTATTTCGATCATCATCATCACCAATTCGTTCTTGTTTCAATTCAGATTTGGTTTGTTAATTTGATTAATTAAGTTAGTTCTAGTTTGATTGTTAAAGATCAAACCTAGTTCATCAATTGAATTTAGCGTTAGAGCCAATTCAATTGAACTATCTCTTTAATTATCTTAACCCTTCAAATCAAATTCGTTCTTCACTATTCATTGATATTTCGAGTTACTTGTTCTCCAAGTTTCTAACTTTCAAGGCAAATCTGGTTGGAAATCGAACTACTGGCAAGATCGGGATCCCGTGAGGTTACATACTTGATCACCGAGGAGTAATCCGAGGTGATCACGTATCAATATGAAACCTAAGGACCGAATTGTCACCGAGGATAACTGATACTTGATCACCGAGGAGTAAGTCGGGCCAAAACACGACCGAATTGTCATCATCGAGCAGTCGAGGATATAATTCCGTATCAATTGGTATCAGTTATCCAGGTTGAGACAAGTTTGCTTCTTTGATTTTTCATATTGATCTTCAATGTATGTTAGTGCGGATTTTTATCAGTGCCTTCAACTTCAAATGGAGATTTCGGAAAGCATCGACCCCGAAATTTTCTCTAATGACTGCCCAATCGAAGATAACGACGAGTGCTCTTCAATTTTCAACAATCTTTTCACATATTCCAGCCATATGGATGAGGAAATTTGTGATTTTGAGTACTACAAAAAGGACGATGCACCGCCAAATTTGCTTTCTTTGGATCCTATTGAAGATTCTATTTCTTGGCCAACGTTGTCATCATCAACACTGATCCTTGAACCTCCTAGATCAGCCCCAACATGGGTCAATGTGAAACCTAAGGAGGTATCAAAGGCAACCCCACTTATGGCCATGGTTGAGGACGAAGAAGAGATATCAACAAGCAACAAAACTATTGTATGTCCGAGCGTGCTTGAATTGGCGCCTATGCAAATCAATGAAGATCTTCTTTCTACATTGGAGAATTCGTACCATGTCCTTTTGTTCTTTAGCGACGTCGCCTTGAGGACAAGTCGAACTCAAGTGGGGGAGAATGATACAAGTCAAGGGAGGATCCAAGCGAATGACTCGTTGAAGACGAATGGAGGCCAAACACCAATACCTTTACCAAGGTCCCGAGCATTCAAGTTCAAGAAGGTTTTCATGGATTCCATATTGTGCTTTGATTATGTTCATCAATGGCGTCCAAGGCCACCAAGGAAGAGGATGAAGTCATGAAAGTTCGGAAAGTTAAGAAGCCCGTTAAATTAAAAACAGTGCTCAGTAAAATGGTAATACCTTGGCTAGAAAATTGATCTCAAGTCCGTTCAAACTGTGTTGGATAGATAAGTAAAAGATCTACAATTTTGTAGTTTACGTCAAATCCATAATCCAAGAGTAAAGAGGTCAAAAATGCGATTTACTGAGAGCTGTTCAAGTCTTACGGGAATCTTATCTTTTATTTTGATTCTATCTTTATCTTTATGATAATTTCGGCCATAGGAAGTTTGTTAGGGCTGAAATATATCTTGCTTTATCATTATTTATTTCTTTTTGAGTTTTAGGATTAGCTTTTTAGTTTTCTTATCTAAATAAGTCAAATATTTATCTATTTGATTTAATTAAGATAAGGGGAATTAGATAGATGTTTTTATATTATTATATGTTATCTTGAAAAACAGGAAAAGGAACTTTCGACCCTTCTAGGGCTGATCTCCTTGACTTATTCTCCAAGACAACTCTACCCCGAAATTCAAGTGGGGGAGAATGATACAAGTCAAGGGAGGATCCAAGCGAATGATTCGTTGAAGACGAATGGAGGCCAAACACCAATACCTTTACTAAGGTCCGAGCATTCAAGTTCAAGAAGGTTTTCATGGATTCCATATTATGCTTTGATTATGTTCATCAATGGCGTCCAACGTATTCTTCATGGTCCTTTGATCGCTATCACAAGGCCACCAAGGAAGCAGATGAAGTCATGCAACTTCGGAAAGTTAAGAAGCCCGTCAAATTAAAAACAGTTCTCAGTAAAATGGTAATAACTTGGGCTAGAAAATTGATCGCAAGTCCGTTCAAATTGCGTTGGATAGATAATTAAAAGATCTACAACTTTGTAGTTTACGTCAAATCCATAATCCAAGAGTAAAGAGGTCAAAAATGCGATTTACTGAGAGTTGTTCAAGTCTTACGGAAATCTTATCTATTATTTTGATTCTATCTTTATCTTTATGATAATTTCGGCCATAGGAAGTTTGTTAGGGCTGAAATATATCTTGCTTTATCATTATTTATTTCTTTTTGAGTTTTAGGATTAGCTTTTTAGTTTTCTTATCTAAATAAGTCAAATATTTATCTATTTGATTTAATTAAGATAAGGGGAATTAGATAGATGTTTTTATATTATTATATGTTATCTTGAAAAACAGGAAAAGGAACTTTCGACCCTTCTAGGGCTGATCTCCTTGACTTATTCTCCAAGACAACTCTACCTTGTATTTTCTTTAAATAGTTGTTATTTTCATTCAATAAAAATTAGCCTGAATTAGATAAACCCCTATTGGTTTATCTAGTTTATGGGCCATTAAAGCAACTACTGTGTTCAACTATTTCAATCATCATCATCACCAATTCGTTCTTGTTTCAATTCAGATTTGGTTTGTTAATTTGATTAATTAAGTTAGTTCTAGTTTGATTGTTAAAGATCAAACCTAGTTCATCAATTGAATTTAGCGTTAGAGCCAATTGAATTGAACTATCTCTTTAATTATCTTAACCCTTCAAATCAAATTCGTTCTTCACTATTCATTGATATTTCGAGTTACTTGTTCTCCAAGTTTCTAACGTTCAAGGCAAATCTGGTTGGAAATCGAACTACTGGCAAGATCGGGATCCTGTGAGGTGACATACTTTATCACCAAGGAGTAATCCGAGGTGATCACGTATCAATGTGAAACCTAAGGACCGAATTGTCACCGTGGATAACTGATACTTCATCACCGAGGAGTAATTCGGGCCAAAACACGACCGAATTGTCATCATCAAGCAGTCGAGGATATAATTCCGTATCAATTGGTATCAGTTATCCAGGTTGAGACAAGTTTCATTATTTGATTTTTCATATTGATCTTCAATGTATGTTAGTGCGGATTTTTATCAGCGCCTTCAACTTCACATGGAGATTTCGGAAAGCATCGACCCCGAAATTTTCTCTGATGAGTGCCCAATCGAAGATAACGACGAGTGCTCTTCAATTTTCAACAATCTTTTCACATATTCCAGCCATATGGATGAGGAAATGTGTGATTTTGAGTACTACAAAAAGGACGATGCACTGCCAAATTTGCTTTCTTTGGATCCTATTGAAGATTCTATTTCTTGGCCAACGTTGTCATCATCAACACCGATCCTTGAACCTCCTAGATCAACCCCAACATGGGTCAATGTGAAACCTAAGGAGGTATCAAAGGCAACCCCACTTATGGCCATGGTTGAGGACGAAGAAGAGATATCAACAAGCAACACAACTTTGGTATGTCCGAGCGTGCTTGAATTGGCGCCTATGCAAATCAATGAAGATCTTCTTTCTACATTGGAGAATTCGTACCATGTCCTTTTGTTCTTTAGCGACGTCGCCTTGAGGACAAGTCGAATTCAAGTGGGGGAGAATGATACAAGTCAAGGGAGGATCCAAGCGAATGATTCGTTGAAGACGAATGGAAGCCAAACACCAATACCTTTACTAAGGTCCGAGCATTCAAGTTCAAGAAGGTTTTCATGGATTCCATATTATGCTTTGATTATGTTCATCAATGGCGTCCAACGTGATACGTGATTGCCCCGGAATCCTCCGTAGAAACCTCGTATACCCACACGATCGCGATCTTGCCTTGTAAATCCAGATTCCAACCTATAATGCTTTCAATGTGAGAAACTTGTGATGCAAGTAACAAAAACTGATTCGAATGATGATGAATGAGATGGTTCGAAGTTGATAGGAAAATTCAATTAGATAGTTCAACTGAATTGGCTCGAACGCTAAATTCAGTTGATGAACTAGAATCGATCTTTAACAATCGATCTAGAACTAAACTAGATGAATAACTTATCAATCAATCAAACTAAGAACAAGAGAGAGAGAATTCGATTGCTATGGTGATGACGATCTCGAGATTGCAATGCTAGATACACACGTGATTTTTGAGCCCAAGGACTAGATAAACCTTTCTTAGGGTTTATCTAATCTCAAGCTGATTTTATTGAATGAAATAACAAGAGTATAAATAGAGAATACAAAAGCTAATCCTTGGAGAGCAAGTAACCCATGTCTTGCTTCCAAAGATATAATAAAATATCTATAACTATATCTATCTAGATTTTCTTAAATAAAATAAATCATGGCTGATTTATTTATTTAAGAAAATATACTAACAAACTCAAAATATCTAAAAGATAATAAAAACATAGGAAAGAGAATAATCAACCACTAACATCAGCCTATGGTCGAAATCCTCTTAACATAAATAAATAAAAATCGTCCTTAATAAAATAATTAAAGATAGAAATTGAAACTAAAGATAAGATTCCCGTAAGACTTGAACAACTCTCAGTAAAACCCATTTTTCGGTCCTTTGCGGTTGGATTCTGGATTTGATGTAAACTACAAAGTTGTAGAACATTTAATTATCTTTCCAACGAGTACTTATAGAACTTGAGATGAATTTTCTAGCCCAAGTTATGACCAGTTTACTGAGCACTGTTTTCCATTTGACGGGTTTCTTACTTTCCGAACTTTTGTGACTTGATTCTCTTCCTTGCTGGCCTTGGACGTCATGGATGGATATTTTGAAGAGATGGTATCAAGTCCTTGAATTTATTCTTGAACTTGAATGCCCGAGACCTTGGAAAAGGTCTTGGTTTTGGCCTCTTAGACACCTTCTTTGCAAGCGTATTCTTCATGGTCCTTTGATCGCTATCACAAGGCCACCAAGGAAGCAGATGAAGTCATGCAACTTCGGAAAGTTAAGAAGCCCGTCAAATTAAAAACAGTTCTCAGTAAAATGGTAATAACTTGGGCTAGAAAATTGATCGCAAGTCCGTTCAAATTGCGTTGGATAGATAATTAAAAGATCTACAACTTTGTAGTTTACGTCAAATCCATAATCCAAGAGTAAAGAGGTCAAAAATGCGATTTACTGAGAGTTGTTCAAGTCTTACGGAAATCTTATCTATTATTTTGATTCTATCTTTATCTTTATGATAATTTCGGCCATAGGAAGTTTGTTAGGGCTGAAATATATCTTGCTTTATCATTATTTATTTCTTTTTGAGTTTTAGGATTAGCTTTTTAGTTTTCTTATCTAAATAAGTCAAATATTTATCTATTTGATTTAATTAAGATAAGGGGAATTAGATAGATGTTTTTATATTATTATATGTTATCTTGAAAAACAGGAAAAGGAACTTTCGACCCTTCTAGGGCTGATCTCCTTGACTTATTCTCCAAGACAACTCTACCTTGTATTTTCTTTAAATAGTTGTTATTTTCATTCAATAAAAATCAGCCTGAATTAGATAAACCCCTATTGGTTTATCTAGTTTATGGGCCATTAAAGCAACTACTGTGTTCAACTATTTCAATCATCATCATCACCAATTCGTTCTTGTTTCAATTCAGATTTGGTTTGTTAATTTGATTAATTAAGTTAGTTCTAGTTTGATTGTTAAAGATCAAACCTAGTTCATCAATTGAATTTAGCGTTAGAGCCAATTCAATTTCACTATCTCTTTAATTTAGCGTTAGAGCCAATACTTGATCACCGAGGAGTAATTCGGGCCAAAACACGACCAAATTGTCATCATCGAGCAGTCGAGGATATAATTCCGTATCAATTGGTATCGGTTATCCAGGTTGAGACAAGTTTCATTCTTTGATTTTTCATATTGATCTTCAATGTATGTTAGTGCGAATTGTTATCAGCGCCTTCAACTTCACATGGAGATTTCGGAAAGCATCGACCGCGAAATTTTCTCTGATGAGTGCCCAATCGAAGATAACGACGAGTGCTCTTCAATTTTTAACAATCTTTTCACATATTCCAGCCATATGGATGAGGAAATTTGTGATTTTGAATACTACAAAAAGGACGATGCACCGCCAAATTTGCTTTCTTTGGATCCTATTGAAGATTCTATTTCTTGGCCAACGTTGTCATCATCAACACCTATCCTTGAACCTCCTAGATCAGCCCCAACATGGGTCAATGTGAAACCTGAGGAGGTATCAAAGGCAACCCCACTTATGGCCATGGTTGAGGACGAAGAAGAGATATCAACAAGCAACACAACTATGGTATGTCCGAGCGTGCTTGAATTGGCGCCTATGCAAATCAATGAAGATCCTCTTTCTACATTGGAGAATTCGTACCATGTCCTTTTGTTCTTTAGCGACGTCGCCTTGAGGACAAGTCGAATTCAAATGGGGGAGAATGATACAAGTCAAGGGAGGATCCAAGCGAATGATTCGTTGAAGACGAATGGCGGCCAAACACCAATACCTTTACTAAGGTCCCGAGCAATCAAGTTCAAGAAGGTTTTCATGGATTCCATATTATGCTTTGATTATGTTCATCAATGGCGTCCAAGGCCACCAAGGAAGCAAATGAAGTCATGAAAGCTCGGAAAGTTAAGAAGCCCGTCAAATTAAAAACAATGCTCAGTAAAATGGTAATAACTTGGGCTAGAAAATTGATCGCAAGTCCGTTCAAATTGCGTTGGATAGATAAGTAAAAGATCTACAACTTGTAGTTTATGTAAAATCCATAATCCAAGAGTAAAGAGGTAAAAAATGAGATTTACTGAGAGCTGTTCAAGTCTTACGGGAATCTTATCTTTTATTTTGATTCTATCATTATCATAAGATAATTTCGGCCATAGGAAGTTTGTTAGGGCTGAAATATATCTTGCTTTATCATTATTTATTTCTTTTTGAGTTTTAGGATTAATGTTTTAGTTTTCTTATCTAAATAAGTCAAATATTTATCTATTTGATTTAATTAAGATAAGGGGAATTAGATACATGTTTTTATATTATTATATGTTTTCTTGGAAAACAGGAAAAGGAACTTTCGACCCTTCTAGGGCTGATCTCCTTGACTTATTCTCCAAGACAACTCTACCTTGTATTTTCTTTAAATAGTTGTTATTTTCATTCAATAAAAATCAGCCTGAATTAGATAAACCCCTATTGGTTTATCTAGTTTATGGGCCATTAAATCTGTGGTCTAAATTGGGAACTAAATTGTTGTTTTCTACCTCATGTCACCCACAAACTGATGGGCAAACTGAAGTTACTAATAGAACGTTAGGGGTTTTAATTAGAACTATGCTTAAAGCTAACCTCAAACGTTGGGAAGATGTTTTGCCTTTTGTGGAGTTTGCTTATAACAGGTCAATCCATTCAGCTACAAAAATGACTCCTTTTGAGGTCGTTTATGTTTATGGGCTAAATCCGAGGACTCTAGTGGACTTGACACCTCAGCCATACAAGGGAAAAGAGAGCTTTGAAGCTGACAAACGGGCTGAGTTTGTGAAAAAGCTACATGAGAGGACAAAGATGCACTTGGAGAAGAAATACATGAAGTACAAGGCCCATGCTGATAAGGGTCGAAAACAGGTTATCTTTGAAGAAGGAGATCTTGTTTGGGTGCATCTAAGGAAGGAGAGGTTCCCAAATCAAAGGAAGAATATGCTAGATCAGAGAGGAGATGAACCATTTCATATCATCAGGAGAATCGGCCCTAATGCATATCATGTTGACATGCCTGGTGAGTATGGTGTCCATCCGACTTTTAATGTGGCTAATCTATCTCTTTATGTGCCAGATTTTGATTCCGACGTCGAATTAGAGACGATTCGAGCTCAAGTGGAGGAGAATGATGCAGTGAAGCCTAACATGTCTCCAACCGACGTCGATGAGTTGATTCGAGTGCCTTCTGACGGACCAATCACAAGAAGTCGAGCTAAGAAGATTGCTCAAGGCACAACAACAATCTTGGTTCGATTGGCAGCAGTTCTTGAAGAGCCAACCAAGCCAAAATGGGTCTCGTGCATTCATCATCAATTGAGCCCGGATTCCATGGATTAATTCATATGGACCGAAATTTCCATTATTTCCTTATTTAGAAACATGTGTTATTTTGTCTCACTTTAGGGCTGAATTTAGTAAGTGACCGGGTGAGATAAATTGGTACATGGGTCAGACCCTTTGACTTGACCATTCTAAGTAAGAGAAATTATTTTATTTATTCTATATTAGCCGAGTTTTTCATATTTAAATAATGAAGGGAAATCAGCCAATAGGCTTATGTTAGCTGGTTGATCTTCTCTCTCTTGGTTGTTAGAGATATTTTTTAGTTTGTGATGCAAATCAAGGGAGGATCAAAGCGAATGATTCGTTGAAGACGAATGGAGGCCAAACACCAAGACCTTTACTAAGGTCCCGAGCATTCAAGTTTAAGAAGGTTTTCATGGATTTGATATTATCCTTTGATAATGTTCATCAATGGCGTCCAAGTCCACCAAGGAAGAGGATAAAGTCTTGAAAGTTCGGAAAGTTAAGAAACCCATCAAATAGATAACAATGCTCAATAAACTGGTCATAACTTGGGCTAGAAAATTCATCTCAAGTCCGTTAATGGGTTTTACTGAGAGCTGTTCAAGTCTTACGGGAATCTTATCTTTAGTTTAAATTTCTATCTTTATTTATTTTATTTATGGACGATTTTATGCTTTGATAATGAGAATTTCGACCAATAGGCTTATGTTAGTGGTTGATTATTCTCTCTCCTATCTTTTGTTATCTTTTATAGTTTGTTAGGTTAGTTTCCTTAATTAAATAAGTCATATAAATTTTTATTTGATTTATTTAATTAAAGGGGATCTTGTTAGTTGCATCTACTTTATTTTATTATATCTTTGGAAGCAAGACACGGGTTACTTGCTCTCCAAGATTCAGATTTGTATTCATTATTTATACTTTTCAATTTCATTAATAAAAATAAGCTCTTTAAGATTAAACCCCTTTGGTTTAATCTTGCTCTTGGGCCATTAAAACAACTATTGTTCTAGCATTCAAACCTATGAAGATCGATCATCATACTCCATTCGAATTCTCTCTCTTTTGTTTGTTCTTAAATTTGGTTGATTGATTTAGTCACTTGAGATTGTTCTAGTTTGATTGTTAAAGATCAAATCTAGTTAATCAATTGGATTTAGTGTTAGAGCCAATCCAATTGAACTATCAAAGTTGATTCTTTCAATTTATCAAATCAGTTTCGTTAATTACAATTTGTGTTTCTTGCGCAACAAGTTATTAACTTTGAAGGAAAATCAAGTTGGAAAGAGAATTACTTGTCAAGATCGGGCCAAAACAAGACCGAATTGTCGTCATCGAGCAATCGAGGAGATAATTCCGTATCAATTGGTATCAGTTATCCAGGTTTAGACAAGTTTCATTCTTTGATTTTTCATATTGATCTTCAATGTATGTTAGTGCGGATTTTTATCAACGCCTTCAACTTCACTTGGCGATTTCGGAAAGCATCGAACCAGAAATTTTCTCTGATGAGTGCCTAATCGAAGATAATGACGCGTGTTCTTCAATTTTCAACAATCTTTTCACATATTCCAGCCATAAGGGTGAGGAAAATTGTGATTTTGAGGACTACAAGAAGGAAGATGCGCCACCAAATTTGCTTTCTTTGGATCCTGTTGAAAATTCTATTGCTTGGCCAACGCTGTCATCATCAACGCCGATCCTTCCACCTCCTAGATCAGCCCCAACATGGGTCAATGTGAAACCTAAGGAGGTACCAAAGGCAACCCCACTTGTGGCCATGGTTGAGGACGAAGAAGAGATATCAACGAACGACACAACTATGGTATGCCCGAGAGTGCTTGAATTGGTGCCTATGCAATTCAATGAAGATCTTCTTTCTACGTTAGAGAATTCGTACCATGTCCTTTTGTTCTTTACCAACGTCGCCTTTTGGACAAGTCGAATTCAAGTGGAGGAGAATGATGCAAATCAAGGGAGGATCAAAGCGAATGATTCGTTGAAGACGAATGGAGGCCAAACACCAAGACCTTTACTAAGGTCCCGAGCATTCAAGTTCAAGAAGGTTTTCATGGATTTGATATTATCCTTTGATAATGTTCATCAATGGCGTCCAAGGCCACCAAGGAAGAGGATAAAGTCTTGAAAGTTCGGAAAGTTAATAAACTCGTCAAATAGATAACAGTGCTCAGTAAACTGGTCATAACTTGGGCTAGAAAATTCATCTCAAGTCCGTTAAGTACTCGTTGGAAAGATAATTAAAAGTTCTACAACTTTGTAGTTTACATCAAATCCAAGATCCAACAGAAAAGGGCCGAAAATGGGTTTTACTAAGAGTTGTTCAAGTCTTACGGGAATCTTATCTTTGGTGTAAATTTCTATCTTTATTTATTTTATTTATTGACGATTTTATGCTTTAATAATGAGAATTTCGACCTATAGGCTTATGTTAGTGGTTGATTATTCTCTCTCCTATCTTTTGTTATCTTTTATAGTTTGTTAGGTTAGTTTCCTTAATTAAATAAGTCATATAAATTTTTATTTAATTTAAGGGGATCTAGTTAGTTGCATCTACTTTATTTTATTATATCTTTGGAAGCAAGACACGGGTTACTTGCTCTCCAAGATTCAGATTTGTATTCATTATTTATACTTTTCAATTTCATTAATAAAAATAAGCTCTTTAAGATTAAACCCCTTTGGTTTAATCTTGCTCTTGGGCCATTAAAACAACTCGTGTTCTAGCATTCAAACCTATGAAGATCGATCATCATACTCCATTCGAATTCTCTCTCTTTTGTTTGTTCTTAAATTTGGTTGATTGATTTAGTCACTTGAGATTGTTCTAGTTTGATTGTTAAAGATCAAATCTAGTTAATCAATTGGATTTAGCGTTAGAGCCAATCCAATTGAACTATCAAAGTTGATTCTTTCAATTTATCAAATCAGTTTCGTTAATTACTATTTGTGTTTCTTGCACAACAAGTTATTAACTTTGAAGGCAAATCAGGTTGGAAAGAGAATTACTTGTCAAGATCGGTCCAAAACAAGACCGAATTGTCGTCATCGAGCAATCGAGGAGATAATTCTGTATCAGTTTGTTAGAGATATTTTGAGTTTGTTAGGTTATTTCCTAAAATAAATAAATCATCCATGATTTATTTTATTTAAGGGGATCTAGATAGATATTATTTTAGATATTTTATTATATCTTGGGAAGCAAGAAAAGGGCAATTCTACCCCTCTAGGGTCGGCTGCACTTCTCTCCTTGCTCCCCAAGTAATAGCTTTGTATTCTACTATAAATACTCTTGTCTTTCATTAATAAAAAAATCATCTTGAAGTAAGATTAAACCCCTTTGGTTTAGTCTTGCTTTTGGGCCCAAAAACTCGTGTGTTTATGTTTGCAATTGGAGATCGATCGTTCATCATCATCATAATTCGAATTCTCTCTCTCTCTCTCGTGTTTACATCAGAATTGTGGTTTAAATCAACTAGATTGTTCTAGCTTCGATTGTTAAAGATCGAACTAGTTTATCATTTGGATTTAGCGTTAGAATCAATCCGTTTGAACTATCAAAATTGATTAATTCTAGAATTCTGATCGGTTCTCTAAGTTTATCAATTCAATTCGTTTTCTTTGCTTGTGCCACAAGTCATACACTTTGAAAGCTATTGTAGGTTGGAAATTCGATTACAAGGCAAGATCGGGATCCTGTGTGGTCATATACGAGGTTTCTAAGGAGCAATCCGAGGCTATCATGTATCAGATAGTATCAAGCCAATAAGCACATTCTGCACTACAAAATCAAGACCGATTGAATAAAAGCATAAATTCGAACCTAGAAACCGAAAGCCACATTTACAGTGACATTTACATAGATATTTCATGGAACACTTGGCGTGCAATGTTAGATTACAAGTCAATTTTTAAAGGCAAAAGGAGAAAAAACAAGTGAACTTTAAAAACATCTAGGCATAAGCAAAAAGAACGAGGTTAGTATCAAGCCAATAAGCACATTTAGCACTATAAAATCAAGGCTAATCGAATAAAAGCATAAATTCGAACCTAAAAACCGAATGCCACATTTAGGAGTGACATTTACATTGACATTTGATCGAACACTTGGCGTGCAATGTTAGATCATAAGTCAAATTTTAAAGGCAAAAAGAAAAAAACAAGTGAACTTTAGAGACTTCTAGGCATAAGCATAAGAATGAAGATAGTATCCAGTCAATAAGCACATTCTGCACTATAAAATCAAGACCAATCGAATAAAAGCATAAATTCGAACCTAAAAACTGAATGCCACATTTAGGAGTGACATTTACATGAACATTTCATCGAACACGTGGCGTGCTATGTTAGATCAGAAGTCAATTTTTAAGAGCAAAAGGAGAAACAACAAGTGAACTTTAAAGACATCTAGGCATAAGCATAAGGAATGAGGATAGTATCAAGCCAATAAGCACATTCTGCACTATAAAATCAAGACCCCGATCGAATAAAAGCATAAATTCAAACCTAGAAACCGAATGCCACATTTAGGAGTGACATTTACATGGACATTTTATCGAACACTTGGCGTGCAATGTCAGATTACAAGTCAATTTTTAAAGGCAAAAGGAGAAAAAACAAGTGAACTTTAAAAACATCTAGGCATAAGCATATAGATGAGGATAGTATCAACCCAATAAACACATTATGCACTATAAAATCAAGACAAATCGAATAAAAGCATAAATTCGAACCTAGAAACCGAATGCCATATTTAGAAGAGACATTTACATGGACATTTGATCGAACACTTGGCGTGCAATGTTAGATCACATGTCAAATTTTAAAGGCAAAAGGAGAAAAAAACAAGTGATCTTTAGAGACATCTAGGCATAAGCATAAGAATGAAGATAGTATCAGGCCAATAAGCAAATTCTAGACTATAAAATCAAGACAGATCGAATAAAACCACAAATTCGAACCTAGAAACCGAATGCCACATTTAGGAGTGACATTTACATGGGCATTTCATCGAACACTTGACGTGCAATGTTAGATCACAAGTCATTTTAAAGACAAGAGGAGAAAAAACAAGTGAACTTTAAAGACATCTAGACATAAGCATAAAGAATGAGGATAGTATCAAGCCAACAAGCAATTTCTACACTACAAAATCAAAACTGATCGAATAAAAGCATAAATTCGAACCTAGAAACCAAATGCTACATTTAGGAGTGACATTTACATGGACATTTCATCGAACACTTGGCGTGCAATGTTAGATAACAAGTCAATTTTAACAAGCAAAAGAAGAAAAAACAAGTGAACTGTAAAGACATCTAGGCATAAGCATAAAGAATGAAGATAGTATCAAGCCAATAAGCACATTCTTCACTATAAAATCAAGACCCCGATCGAATAAAAGCATAAATTCGAACCAAGAAACCGAATGCCACATTTAGGAGTCACATTTACATGGACATTTCATCGAACACTTGACGTGCAATGTTAGAATAGAAGTCATTTTAAAGGCAAAAGGAGAAAAAATACGTGAACTTTAAAGACATCTAGGCATAAGCATAAAGAATGAGGATAATATCAAGCCAAAAAGCACATTATGCACTACAAAATCAAGACCGATTGAATAAAAGCATAAATTCGAACTTAGAAACCAAATGCCAGATTTAGGAGTCACATTTACTTGGACATTTAATGAAACACTTGGCTTGCAATGTTAGATCACAAGTCAATTTTTAAAGGCAAAAGGATAAAAAAACAAGTGAACTTTAAAGACATCTAGGCATAAACACAAAGAATGAGGATAGTATCAAGCCAATAAGCACTCTCTGCCCTATAAAATCAAGACCGATCGAATAAAAGCATAAATTCGAACCTAGAAACCGAATGCCACATTTAGCAGTGACATTTACATGGACATTTCATCGAACACTAGGCGTGCAATCACAAGTCATTTTAAAGGCAAAAGAAGAAAAAAATAAGTGAACTTTAAAGACACCTAGACAGAAGCATTAAGATTGAGGATAGTATCAAGCCAATAAGCACATTCTGCACTACGAAATCAAGATCGATAGAATAACAGCATAAATTCGAACCTAGAAACCGAATGCCACATTTAGGAGTGACATTTACATGGACATTTCATCGAACACTTGGCGTGCAATGTTAGATCACAAGTCAAATTTTAAAGGCAAAAGGAGAAAAAACAAGTGAGCTTTAAAGACATATATGCATAAGCATAAAGAATGAGGATAGTATCAAGCCAATAAGCACGTTCTGCACTACAAAATCAAGACCGATTGAATAAAAGCATAAATTCGAACCTAGAAAGCGAATGCCACATTTAGAATTGAAATTTACATGAACATTTCATGGAACACTTGGCGTAAAATGTTAGATCATAAGTCAATTTTTAAAGGCAAAAGGAGAAAAAAACAAGTGATCTTTAAAGACATCTAGGTATAAGTATAAAGAATGAGGATAGTATAAAGCCAATAAGCACATTCTGCACTATAAAATCAAGACCGATCGAATAAAAGCATAAATTCTAACCTTGAAACCGAATGCCACATTTAGGAGTGACATTTACATGGACATTTCATCGAACACTTGGCGTGCAATGTTCGATCACAAGTCATTTTAAAGGCAAAAGAAGAAAAAATAAGTGAACTTAAAAGACATCTAGGCAGAAGCATAAAGATTGAGGATAGTATCAAGCCAATAAGCACATTCTACACTACGAAATCAATACCGATCGAACAAAAGCCTAAATTCGAACCTAGAAACCAAATGCCACATTTAGGAGTGATATTTACATGGACATTTCATCGAACTCTAGGCGTGCAATGTTAGATCACAAGCCATTTTAAAGGCAAAAGAAGAAAAAATAAGTGAACTTTAAAGACATCTACGCAGAAGCATTAAGATTGAGGATAGTATCAAGCCAATAAGCACATTCTGCACTACGAAATCAAGACCGATCGAATAAAAGCATAAATTCGAACCTAGAAACTGAATGCCACATTTAGGAGTGACATTTACATGGACATTTCATCGAACACTTGGCGTGCAATGTTAGATCACAAGTCAAATTTTAAAGGCAAAAGGAGAAAAAACAAGTGAGCTTTAAAGACAAATAGGCATAAGCATAAAGAATGAAGATAGTATCAAGCCAATAAGCACGTTCTGCACTACAAAATCAAGACCGATCGAATAAAAGCATAAATTCGAACCTAGAAAGCGAATGCCACATTTAGGATTGACATTTACATGAACATTTCATGGAACACTTGGCGTAAAATGTTACATCACAAGTCAATTTTTAAAGGCAAAAGGAGAAAAAACAAGTGATCTTTAAAGACATCTAGGTATAAGCATAAAGAATGAGGATAGTATGAAGCCAATAAGCACATTATGCACTAAAAAATCAAGACTGATCGAATAAAAGCATAAATTCGAACCTAGAAACCGAATGCCACATTTAGGAGTGACATTTACATGGACATTTCATGGAACACTTGGCGTGCAATGTTAGATCACAAGTCAATTTTTAAAGGCAAAAGGAGAGAAAGCAAGTGATCTTTAAAGACATCTTGGCATAAGCATAAAGAAATAGGATAGTATGAAGCCAATAAGCACATTTTGCACTACAAAATCAAGACCGATCGAATAAAAGCATAAATACGAACCTACAAACCAAATGCCACGTTTGGAGTGACATTTACATGGACATTTCATCGAACACTTGGCGTGCAATGTTAGATCACAAGTCAATTTTTAAAGGCAAAAGGAGAAAAAACAATTGAACTTTAAAGATATCTAGGCATAAGCATAAAGAATGAGGATAGTATCAAGCCAATAAGCACTTTCAGCACTATAAAATCAAGACCCCGATCGAATAAAAGCATAAGTTCTAACCTAGAAACCGAATGCCACATTTAGGAGTGACATTTACATGGACATTTCATCGAACACTTGGCGTGCATTGTTAGATCACAAGTCATTTTCAAGGCAAAAGGAGAAAAAATAAGTGAACTTTAAAGACATCTAGGAATAAGCTTAATGAATGAGGATAGTATCTGATACGTGATTGCCTCGGAATCCTCCTTGATAATCTCGTATATGACCCACACGATCCCGATCTTGCCTTGTAATTGAATTCCGACTTATAATGCTTCCAAAAGTTAAACGACTTGAAGCGCAAGTAACAACAAAACTAAATTGATCAATTGATGAAAAGAACGAGTTTGATAGATTGAAAGGTCCAACTTTGATAGTTCAATTGGATTGGCTCTAACGCTAAATCCAATTGATTAACTAGAATGATCTTTAACAATCGATTCTAGAATAATCTCTATTGAACAAGTCAATGAATGAAATTAAACAAACACAAAGAACAGAGATCTCGATTGATGAACGAATGTGGCTGAGATGATGATCGAAGAATTTCAAGCATAAACTCGAGTTTTTGGAGCCCAAAGACTAGATAAACCTTTCTTAGGGTTTATCTAATCTCAAGCTGATTTTTATTAATGTAAAACAAGAGTTTAAATAGTAGAATAAAAAGCTATTACTTGGGGAGCAAAGAGAGGAAGTGGCCGGCCCTATAGAGGGTATTTTGGTCTCTTTCTTGCTTCCCAAGATATAATAAAATATCTATAATAAATCTACCTATATTTCCTTAAATAAAATAAATCATGGCTGATTTATTTATTTAAGGAAAATATCCTAACAAATATAAAATATCTCAAACAAACTAAAAATATCTCTACCAACCAAGAGAGAGAATATCAACCAACTAACATAAGCCTATTGATTGACTCTCTTCATTATTTAAATAAAAATCACATGCCTATATCAAATATTATAGAGATATTTTCTCTACTTAGAATGGTCAAGTCAAAGGGTTGACTTTGACCCATGTACCAATTTATCTCACACGGTCACTTACAAAATTCAGTCCTAAAGTGAGACAAAATAACACATGTTTCTAAATAAGGAAATAATGGAAATTTCGGCCCATATGAATTAATCCATGGAATCCGGGCTCAATTGATGATGAATGCACGAGGCACATTTTGGCATGGAATAAAGTGAGCCATCTTGGAAAAACGGTCTACTACTACAAAGATAGAATCTCTACCTTTCCTAGTTCTAGGCAATCCAACAATGAAGTCCATAGAAATGTCCTCCCAAGGTGAACTAGGAATAGGTAAGGGCTGGTACAAGCCATGGGGGTTAAGTGTAGACTTAGCTTTAGCACATACAATGATGCAGTGAAGCCTGCCATGTCTCCAACCGACGTCGATGAGTTGATTCGAGTGCCTTCTGATGGTAAAATTACAAGAAGTCGAGCTAAGAAGATTGCTCAAGGCACAACATCAATCTTGGTTCGATTGGCAGCTGTTCTTGAAGAGCCTAGCAAGACAAAGTAGGTCTCGTGCATTCGACATCAATTGAGCCCAGATTCCATGGAATGATTCAAGAGGGCCGAAAATCACCATTTCTTTATTTAGAAACATGTATTAGTTTGTCTCACTTTAGGGCTGAATTTAGTAGGTGACCGGGTGAGATAAATTGGTATATGGGTCAAAGTCAACCCTTTGACTTGACCATTCTAAATGGAGAAAATATCTATCTATTTATTTTATTATAGGCGTGCAAACTTAATTAAATAATGTAGAGAAATCAGCCAATAGGCTTATGTTAGTTGGTTGATCTTCTCTCTCTTGGTTATTAGAGATATTTTTAGTTTGTTAGAGATATTTTGAGTTTGTTAGGATATTTCCTTAAATAAATAAATCAGCCATGATTTATTTTATTTAAGGGGATTTAGATAGGTATTATTTTAGATATTTTATTATATCTTGGGAAGCAAGATAAGGCATTTTAATCTCCCTAGGGTCGGCCATGTAACCTTGCCTTGCTCCCCAAGCCATAGCTTTGTCTTGCTCCCAAAGATATAATAAAATATCTAAAATAATATCTATCTAGATCCCCTTAAATAAAATAAATCATGGCTGATTTATTTATTTATTTAAGGAAATATCCTAACAAACTCAAAATATCTAAAAAATAATAAAAACATAGGAGAGAGATTATCAACCACTAACAATATGCCTATGGTCGAAATCTCTAGTTATTCTAGCATAAAAACGTCCATAAATAAAATAAATAAAGATAGAAATTTAAACTAAAGATAAGATTCCCGTAAGACATGAACAACTCTCAGTAAAACCCATTTTTCGGTCCTTTGCTGTTGGATTCTGGATTTGATGTAAACTACAAAGTTGTAGAACGTTTAATTATCTTTCCAACGAGTACTTATCGGACTTGATATGAATTTTCTAGCCCAAGTTATGACCAGTTTACTGAGCATTGTTTTCCATTTGACGGACTTCTTACTTTCCGAACTTTTGTGACTTGATTCTCTTCCTTGCTGGCCTTGGACGCCATGGATGGATATTTTGAAGAGATAGTATCAATTCCATGAAAACCTTCTTGAACTTGAATGCTCGGGACCTTAGTAAAGGTCTTGGTTTTTGGCCTCCATTTGTCTTCAACGAATCATTCGCTTGGATCCACACTTGATTTGTATCACCTTCCTCATAAGAAGTAAGCAAAAAGAGTTAGAGAAAGAAACACTACAGTGAACAAATAGAGAGCGCTTTTCTACACTGCCTTTTAAGCCGTTTTTTTGCTCTTTCTGTAGGCGTTCTTTTTCCAGATCTGTAGCTATTTGAGTCTCTGAATTGTTCCCAAAATTTGAAGCAAAACGCTCGAGTGGTTTGGGAGATAGCCCCGTTTTCGTCTCTGGTGTGCTGCTGGAACTGAGGGTCGGCACTTTTAACGATTTAGGGACATTTCCTGGGCGTTTTTTGTCCCAATCAGTAGCTCCACTGGTGTTTGATGTTGTCCTAAAATTTGATCCAGAACGCCCTGGTGGAGACTAGGTAACGCCGCTTGTTTTTGTAGGGGCGTCGGGAGCCGAGCGCCGTGCTGCAACTTTGGCCGCCAATTCAGCCTCTTCTAATGCAGTGAAGCCTGCTATGTCTCCAACCGACGTCGACGAGTTGATTCGAGTGCCTTCTGATGGACCAATTACAAGAAGAAGAACTAAGAAGATTGCTCAAGGCACAACAACAATCTTGGTTCGATTGGCAGCGGTTCTTGAAGAGCCTAGCAAGACAAAGTGGGTCTCGTGCATTCGACATCAATTGAGCCTGGATTCCATGGACTAACTCAAGAGGGCCGAAATTCCCATCATTTCTTTATTTAGAAACATGTATTAGCTTGTCTCACTTTAGGGCTGAATTTAGTAAGTGACCGGGTGAGATAAATTGGTACATGGGTCAAAGTCAACCCTTTGACTTGACCATTCTAAGTAAGAGAAATTATTTTATTTATTTTATAGTAGCCGTGTTTTTCATATTTAATAAAGTAGAGAAATCAATCAATAGGCTTATGTTAGTTGATTGATATTCTCTCTCCTAGTTGTTAGAGATATTTTTAGTTTGTTAGAGATATTTTATGGTTGCTAGGTTATTTTCCTTAAATAAATAAATCAACCATGATTTATTTTATTTAAGGGAATCTAGATAGATTTAATTAGATATTTTATTATATCTTGGGAAGCAAGACAAGGAGACCAAAATACCCTCTACAAGGCCGGCCACCTCTTCTCCTTTCTCCCCAAGTATTAGCTTTGTATTCTACTATTTAAACTCTTGTCTTTCATTAATAAAAATCAGCTTGAGATCAGATAAACCCTAAGAAAGGTTTATCTCGTCCTTGGGCTCAAAATACACGTGTGATTTCATGCTTGCAAGTTCGAACAGATTCATCATCAACCGAGCATCATCTTCTCATCAATCGATCTCTCTCTTTGTTTGTTGTTAAGTTTGTTGATTGATTCAATCAATAGAGATTGTTCTAGAATTGATTGTTAAAGATCATTCTAGTTAATCAATCAGATTTAGCGTTAGAGCCAATCTGATTGAACTATCAAAATTGAATCTTTCAATTATCAAACTCGTTCGTTCATATTGATCAATTCAGTTTCATTGTTACTGGCGCTTCAAGTCATCTAAATTTCGAAAGCAATTGTAGGTTTGAGTCGTTTACTGGCAAGATCGGGACTTTTGTGGGTTCACTACGAGATTTCTAAGGAGGATTTCGAGGCAATCACGTATCAAGTGGTACTCAGAGACCAGCGATATCACGAGATATCAAGTGGTATCATAATCCAGCGTCTCGCCAAGTAATTTCTTCTTTCCTTAATTTGCTTTCTAGTCAATTTTAATTCAGTTTTTTATCCCAAAGCTTGAACCTTTAACCAAGTTGCAAATTGGAGACCTAAAAGCTGAAATTTTTCCCATCAATTCCATTAAGGCCCAGCACCACCACCACCGAAACCACCGGCGATCACCAGTTTTGGTGTCGCTCTACCACACCGCTCGGCTTTTCTAGTCACCACCGTCATTCCGCCACCACAACCACCCTATTCCGACCACCCTAACCCTAGAATGCCAACCCCAACCCCCAACCCCTAACCCTAGCCGCGGCATAACCTACCCGAAACCCTAATCGTGCGCAAGCCCTAACCCTAATTCCCCTTTGTTGATTGCTTGCTCCCCAAGTAATTCACCAATTAGGAGATATTTAAGGGATTTGTTGCATGTTTTTGGTTGAATTGGTTGAGTTTTGTTGCAATATAGATTAGCAATTGTTTTTCCTACAGTTTTATGAGTTTTTCATTCATGTTGCATGATTGATTGCGATTCATATTGCTTGATTAATATTTGCTAATTTCTGTCATTGAATACCTAAATTCGACCAGCCCTTATTTCTTTTTGTTTAATTTGGCTTGTAGTTGGTTTCATTGGTAGTTAAAGTCACTTAGATAAAAAAAAAAAGCAGTCTATTTGTTTTTCGTTTTTGCTCTATTGCATTCGTTACTTGTTTCTTCATTCTAGCACAAGAGTAGATTGTGCATAAAGTAAAAAAAAATCAGAAAAGAAAAAGTGATCTACCCCAGCTAGTTTCAAGCCACTTTCACCCCTAGTGATTGCTTGCTAGAAAAATAGCTAAGTAAAAATCACTTTGGAGAAAATTAGTGATGAAATAAAAGTCACTTTAGCCCACCATATTTCTGTCCTTGCATGCTTAAAATTGGCTTTATTAACTTGCATAGAGTCAATTGAGAGATTGCATGTGTTTAGAAGCTTATAAAGGGATATCTTGCATTGCTTGTCTTATTGCATACTTGCCATTTGCTTGAACTGCATATTTCCTTTACTTATCATTAGTATACCATATCTACACTATATCTACCCTTACTCCCTCAATTCAACCCAAAAACTGAATTAAGTTGATTGGATTGCTTTGAGGCAAGTTTTGGCTTGATCAAGGTGTGGTATTGCTTGTTGTGATTTGCTTTAGAATACACTACTCTCTCTACTTTCTTGCTTGTTTCAGGAAAAATGGTGATTCCATCTGAGCCTAACCCGGCTGAACTGAATCTTACTAAGGAGGCAATCGATTTCATTAGGTTCTTTATTAGTGATAGTATAAGAGATGGCCAAGCTCGTGCTGTAGAGTTGGCAACGGTTGCATTAGCTCCAAAAATGCAGCGTCTTGAGGAGCAACTTGCCACATTGATTGAATCATCTCAAGCAAGTCATAAAAGTGCCCCTCCAATAGAGCTTACTAGTGATCCAAATCAAGCCTCAGCTAGCGACAAAGGCAAGCAACAAGCAGTTGATGAAGAGCATGATGTGCATGCTAACTACAACAAAGAACATGATCTCCCGGCTCACTACTCCCCCACAGCATGCCAAGGTAGAGGACGAGGCTTTGGAACAAGAACTACACCGGTTACTCATCAACAATTCTATAATCAGCAACCTAACCGGTATCCTCAAGCCACTCATCAACAACAACAACAATATAACAATCCTTTTGATGATGTGACTTATGGCTATCCTTGAAACACGACAACATTATCTTTGGCCTAGGGAATTTGACCTTAAAACTGACCATGGATCATTGAAACACTTTAAAAGTCGAGATAAAATGGATAGGAGGCATGGTAGATGGATGGAATTCATTGAAACATTCCCTTATGTGATTAAGTTTAAAAAAGGAAAAGATAATGTTGTAGCTGATGCCTTGTCTAGACGCCACACCTTACTTGTTTCATTAGACTCTAGAGTATTAGGATTCACTTATATTCGTGAATTATATGAAACTGATCTTGATTTTGGTGATGCGTTTAAGAGCTGTCATGAAAAAGGTTGTAATGAAAAATACTATATTCATGATGGTTTTCTTTTTAGAGTAGATAAAGTGTGTATACCTCGCTGTTCATTATGTTTGTTGCTTGTTGAGGAAGCTCATAAGGGCAGCCTCATGGGACACTTTGGGAGGGACAAAACTTATCATACTCTTAGGACTCATTTCTATTGGCCACATATGCTTAGGGATGTTGAGAATGTTGTTAAGAGATGCATTGATTGTCTTAGAGCTAAATCTAAACTTATTCCACATGGACTTTACACACCTTTGCCAACTCCTACAAACCCTTGGGAGGACCTTTCTAAGGACTTTATAGTTGGGTTACCTAGAACTAAGAAGGGGAGGGATTCAATCATGGTGGTAGTGGATAGGTTTAGCAAGATGGCGCATTTTGTTGCATGTCATAAGACCGATGATGCTACTAATATGGCTGGATTATTCTCTAGAGAGATAGTCAGACTGCATTGGATTCCTAAGACCATAGTTAGTGATAGAGACACTAAGTTCCTTAGCCATTTTTGGAGAACTTTATGGAAGAAACTAGGGACTAATTTGCTGTTTTCTACCTCTAGTCACCCTCAAACTGATGGCCAAACCGAGGTGACCAATAAGACATTAGATACGATTCTTAGGGCTATAATTAGGAAGAATTTGAAGCTATGGGAAGAGGCTTTACCTCACGTGGAATTTGCATATAATCGAATTGTCCATTCTTCTACTAAATTGACTCCATTTGAATGTGTTTATGGTACTAACCCTCTAACCCCACTAGATCTTACCCCATTGCCAATGAGGGAGAATGAGAACTTTGATGCAGGGAAACATGAGGAGCTTATTAGGGAGTTGCATGCTCGAACCAGGCTGAGGTTGGAGCAAAAGGTCGAGTAAATTGCAAGGAGAGCTAATCATGGAAGGCGTCGCATTGTTTTCCAGCCCAGAGACTTGGTGTGGGCGCATTTGAGGAAGGAGAGATTTCCGGAGCAAAGGAAGAGCAAGTTGTCCCCTCGAGGAGATGGACCTTTCAAGGTGCTTCAACGAATCGGGGAAAATGCATACAAGTTGGAGCTGCACGGAGACTATGGAGTAAGCGCCACCTTCAACGTCGCTGATCTCACGCCATACCTGGCCATTGATGAGGTGATGAACGATCATCTAGTCAGCCACCTCCAAGTGCCCCTACACTCTTTGATGGGCCAATCACTAGATCCCGAGCCAAGAAGCTACAAAGTGGAATGCATGCTTTTGTGTGTTACATTTGTGCTAAGGAGGCTAAGGAGGCAGGAGCATGCATGGAATCCAAGGCTAGGGCGGTGTGTGTCTTGAGCGCCGGGGGATCATCGAGCTTCGATTGCAGCGGCGCGCCCCAGTCCAGCGGTGCAGCGACGCGCCCTAGTCCAGCGACGTAGCAACGCGCCTAGTCCAACGACGCGATGCAACGACGCGACCTTGCGCAAGCTTGTCCGAGTGTGCGCGCGTCTTGCCTGCCAAGTCAACATGTGTTGGTTTTATTTATTAGACTCATTTTATTGGGCCATTTCCATTTTGGGCCTTAGCTGACTATTAAGTTTAATTAGACTTTTATTTGTTATTTCCATTATTATTTCAGGACATATAAATAGTTCTAGGTGGTTATTTTTTTTAGATTAGACAACTCAGAATTTGTATTTGCTTTCTCATTGAATAGAGAGAAAACGAGAGCCTTTGGCTTTCAACGAGTGTGTGAATCCGCAACTTGGTTTGTTTGAATTGTGTCAATACTCGTCGAAGATTGGTGCCTTTCAACGATCACGAGCCCCCTTCTTGTGCTTCAAGGTCTCGTTCCTTGTTGTGTAAGATTGTATAAAGGTTGGTTCTTCGTCCATTCTATTAGGATCCTGGTTGAAATACATACCAAGGGTTTAATAGTTGTCTCGAAGGGTTATCCTTCTTTAATCTGCGTCGATTTCTTCCATTGAGTCTTCATTTCTGTTTGTTCTCCATTGTTGCGTCATTTCCTTTGTTTGAGTCGTGTCTTTCATTTCGAGTTTCATCTTCATTTGTTCTGACCATTGCTTCATTGTATTTCTCCTTGAGTTGTGAACGTCGAAGATCGGGCACCATACGGCTAACCCCATATCAAATTGGTATCAGAGCTGCGTTGACGACGTTCCTTTTGTTTCCATCAAAAAGAGTCTGCAAAAACACCAAAAAGAGTCCTCCGGAGATCAGGTTCGATTAATCTAATCTCTTTGAACTGAACTTGAAAGTACTAAATCGGTTTGTTCTTGTGTAGTGGTTTGTTTTGCCTAGCCAAACACATCCTTAGCCCAAAAAAAAACCCGTCACCCTCGGAAACCACAACCACCAACGCCCACCACTTCCACAAAAATCCGCCCACCACCATTGTTAAAGTCAGCCACGAAATTTTTAATTAAGTAGGAGTAAATCTGATTTAATTAATTCAGGTTCAAAACTCCTAAGTCCACTCCTACATTTAAGGTTGACCAAATCTTCTCCATATCACCAGCCACCAAATCCACACCCACCTCCTATTCTTAAGGGAGAACCATTCAACCCACTTTGAATTCAAACCCACGCCCCAACCACCCATCCTTCAGCCTATTCATTCTCCATAAATCTAGGGACTGCGTCCAACCTCTCCAACGACCACTTTCCCACAATCAGCCACTCTCTAATTTTAATTTCTTGCACATTATATTTGCATCTTAGGTTAGCATTTTATTTGTCATTTTATTTTCGAAATTATTTGTAATGTTCTGATTATTTTGGATTAAAAAAAAAAAAGAAAATTAAAAAAAAAGAAGAAGGAGAAATCAGAAATCAGATTGTTGTTTCGTTCTTTTATTTCATTCATCTCAAAGTATAGAATTGCATTTCATTGCATTGCATATATAGTTGTAATTAAATTAGTGCAAGCATATCATCTTCTTCTCTTCTCTTCTTCTTCTCTTGAGTTGAACGCCACCATTGGAGTTGATTTCAAACCTTCCATTTTCGAGCCATACCCTCACCCGAACAAACCACTCCAAGTTCATACTTGGCTAAGGAAATCAAGGTGAGAGCAGCTTAATCGAGGTTTGATCTCTTTCTCTTTTCATCTCCATTCTTAAACACGTTTGAGTCTTCTTTTCTTGGACGTTTCTTCCCCAACCTTCATCTTCTCGTGTTTTGTTGCCTACTAATCTTTGACTTGAGTTTGATCATTTCAAGTAGATTGAAACAACGAGCTCGATCACACGCCGAGAGTGAGTGTGAGTGAAACACTTGAGAGGTTGATTTGGATTAAACTAATGTAACAAGTTTGCATTGTAGTGTGTTGTTTTGTTTGTGCAGAATCATGTCTAACGAGAGTGGAGACGCACGCCATACCCAGAGCCCGGAGCCTATCCATCCTGATGTGTTCAACTTGTTAAACTCACTCAACCAGAACATATCTCGCCTTAATACAAGGATGGCGGCTTTGGAGTCGTTGGCGATGCCTAAGCCAGACACCGTGTCGGGCGCAGCCCCGAGTGCCGGTCTAGCGGCACACCAACAAGGCGCGGATGCTGGCCACGAGCAAAGCGCCGTCAACACGGGCAAACAGCCCCTAGACGATCCCCTTTTGGCGTCCACATCCCAACACCATGGTTTCCAAGACCAGAATAGGGAAGATCCTCCTAACTCTGCTCATTTACATAATCCCACGGGCAACTTTGCTCGAAGGGTCCCCATTATTGCTCAGCCCACCCCCCTTCGGGATGGGTTCCCTCGTACTAATGATTATCAAGGATTTTAGGGGCAAGGTAGAGCATCTAGTGACATGGAGACGTCGTTTGATGACTATGATGCCGAGGATGATGATTGGGAGCATTACCTAGGAGGCCAGGGAGGGAGCGCCGAGATGGTAGAGAAAGGCGCCCTAGAAGGCCAAGGGAGCTGGAGCAAGATGGAGTTGGCAAGATAAAGGTGAAGATCCCTGCCTTTGAAGGCAAGTGTGACCCGGACACCTACATGGAATGGGAGACAAAAATCGAGCAAGTGTGGAATTGCCATAACTACGCCGAGTCCAAAAAGGTACAGCTCACAACCCTTGAATTCTCCGGTTATGCACTAATATGGTGGGATAATTTGGTGAAAGAAAGGAGGCGCAACTTGGATGCACCCATAGCGAGTTGGGATCAAATTAAGGCGTTGATGAGAGGGCGTTTTATACCACAACATTACGCCCGGGAACTAAGGCAGCGGCTGGAAAACTTGAAGCAAGGCTCCATGAGCGCCAAGGAGGCCTACAACACCATGCAAGTGGCGATGGTAAGGGCTAATGTGGTTGAGGATGACGAAACCACAATGGCCAGGTTTCTTCGTGTTCTAAATTCCTCATTATCTCAAGAAGTTGATCTTTTTCCTTATTCTACAATGACTGATCTTTTGCATTTAGCTATGAAGATAGAAAGGAAAAACAAGTTTAGGTACCAAGGGGGGAGGAGCACGAGCATCCAGCCCCAATCATGGAAGGGAAGTCGTGGCCAACAAGGAAGCTCCTATGGGAAGGAGGCCACGCATCATAAGGAGAGGAGTCACACAACCGACGACCAAAGTGACCAAGCTGGCCGAGCCAAACAGCCTACAAGCTCTACGCCATCATCATACAACAAGAGCAATTCTAGTGGAGTTTCAGCAGCTCCAAAGGGGAGTAATTCTAACTCTAACTCTTCTACTAGAACTAGGGACATTGTGTGTTTTAAGTGCCAAGGTAGAGGACACATGATGAAAGACTGTCCACCTCTCTCCTTGCTCCCCAAGTAATAGCTTTTGTATTCTCTATTTATACTCTTGTTATTTCATTCAATAAAATCAGCTTGAGATAAGATAAACCCTAAGAAAGGTTTATCTTGTCTTTGGGCTCAAAAACAATTGTGTTCATGCTAGCAATATTCGGCCATCATCCATCCGAGATCGTCATCACCATCATTCGAATTCTCTCTCTTTGTTCTTGTGTTTGATTTCAGTTTGTTCATTTAAATTGATCAATTGATTAGTTCTAGTTTTGATTATTAAAGATCAATCTAGTTTATCAATTAGATTTAGCGATAGAGCCAATCCAATTGAACTATCCCTTTTGATTCAATTAAGTGATTCAAAGCAGTTTTCGTTATTCATCAAAGTTCGAACCTTTGTTACTTGTGTTACAAGCAATTAACTTTGTTAGCAATTTCAGGAGTGAATCGAGTTTACTAGGCAAGATCGGGATCGTGTGGGTCATATACGAGGTTTTTACGAAAGATTCCGGAGCAATAACGTATCAAGTGGTATCATAATCCAGCGTCTCGCCAAGTAAAAATTTCTTTCCTTAATTTGCTTTCTAGTTGATTTGATTCAGTTTTTAATCCCAAAAATCCCGCCTTTACCAAAAGTTTGAATTTTTGAGACCAAAGCTGAAATTTTTCCGCCACCACCATATTTCCGCCACCTAACAACCACGAACCACCCACCACCACCCAATCTGGCGTCGCTCTTGTGAGCCGCACCATTCCCCACCCTTGTCCGAACCCAACCCTACTAACCCTACCCTAATCGGACCAGCCAAACCCTAGATTGCCTACCCCCACCCTCGTAACCCTAACCCTAGTTGGCGGCCAATCCAAACCCTAACCCTAAATTCGCAAACCCTAGCCCTAATTAGGAAACCCTAGACCGAACCCTACCAGCCTCTAAACCCTAGAACCGAACCACAAACCCTAACCCTAGACCTCAGCCGAGCACTCTCCAAACCCTAAATCCCTTGAATTACTTGCCCCCCAAGCAATTAATCATATAGGAGATTTTAAGGGATTTGTTGCATGCTTTTGGTTGAATTGGTTGAGTTGTGTTGCAATATAGATTAGCTTTCGTCTTCCTACAATTTTTATGAGTTTTTATTGCATGTTGCATGATCAATAGAGATTCATATTGCATTGTTGATAATTGCTGATTTTTGTCATTGCATTCCATATACTCGGCCTTACCCCTTTTCTTCTTTGTTAATTTGGCTTCTAGTTGGTTTCATTGGTAGTGTAAAGTCACTTAGATAAAAAAATCAGATTAGCTTCGTTTTTTCCCCATTGCATTCCTTATTGCATTGCTTTGTCATTTCTTCATTCTAGCACAAGAGTAGATTGTGCATAAAGTCAAAAAAAAAAAATCAGAAAAGCAAAAGTGATCTACCCCAACTAGTTTTAAGCCACTTTCAACCCTAGTGACTGCTTGCTTAAAAATAGTTAAGTAGAAATCACTTTGAAGAAAAAATAGTGACAAAACAAAAGTCACATTTAGCCCACCATATTTCTGTCCTTGCATGCTTAATTTGGCTTTATTAACTTGCATAGAGTCAATTGAGAGATTGCATGTGTTTTAAAGCTCATAGAGGGATTATTTGCATTGCTTGTCTTATTGCATACTTGCCATTTGCTTAAGCTGCATATTTCCTTTATTTATCATTAGTATTCCATATCTACACCATATCTATCCATTTACTCCCTCAATTCAACCCAAAAACTGAATTAAGTTGATTGGATTGCTTTGAGGCAAGTTTTGGCTTGATCAAGGTGTGGTATTGCTTGTTGTGATTTGCTTTAGAACACACTACTGTCTCTACTTTCTTGCTTGATTCAGGAGCAATGGTGATTCCGAATGAGCCTAACTCGGCTGAATTGAACCTTTCTAAAGAGGCAATCGATTTCATCAGGTTGTCTATTAATGATAGTGTACGAGATGGTCAAGCTCGAGCTGTAGAGTTGGCCACGACTGCATTGACTCCACAATTGCGGCGTCTAGAGGAGCAACTTGCCACTTTGATTGAGTCATCTCAAGGAAGTCATAAGATTGCCCCTGCAATAGAGCTTACAAGTGACCCAAATCATGCCTCATGTAGCGACAAAGGCAAGCAACAAGCAGTTGAAGAAGAGCATGATGTGCTTGCTAGCTACAACAAGGATCAAGACCCCCCGGCTCATTATTCCCCCACGGCAGGCCGAGGCAGAGGATGAGGTTTTGGGACGAGGACTCCACCGGTTACTCATCAACAATTCTATAATCAGCTAGCAAACCGGTATCCTCAAGCCACTCATCAACAACAACAATACACCAATCTTTATGATGATGTGACTTATGGCTACACGGGGAAGAAAGGCGCCCATGGCATCCTCCCCTTGATGATTTCTACAACCAAGCTGAGGTTGTAGAGGATATTCCACCAGCTTATGGAGTACAAAGGCCGAACAACAACACCACCACTAACCAAACCGTCAATCAGATTGGTAAGCGTGATATAAAGATCAAGATAGAGCCATTCAGTGAATAGCTCAATCCAGAGAAATATCTAGAGTGGGAACAAGCTACAAACTTCATTCTAGATCACATGGGCTATGAAGAATGGGAGAAAGTTGATGTTGTATTTATCCACTTTGTTGGGACCGCTAGAAATTGGTGGTTCAGAATGAAGGAGGATCGAATTAGAAAGGCCTTACCACCAATTGAAACTTGGGGCCAGCTGAAGTTTGTAATGAGGAAGAAATATGTGCCTGAAGAGCATACCGAGCACATGAGATTGAAAGTTTCCACATGCAAACAAGGTACCAAGTCTCCAACTGAGTACTTCAATGAGCTAGAGGATTTGAGCTTCAAAGCGGGAATTCATCATTCCCAACGGTCTCTAAGGACCCAATTCATGGCTGGACTGAATCAAAGCATTAAAGACACATTGGAGATTCAACAAATCAAGGATCTCAATGCCTTAGTACATTCAGCCCAACTACTCTATGAGCAACAACAAAGGAAGAAGAAGGAAGCTTGGAATGTTCCAAAAAGGTATGTTTCTAATCCTAGTTCAAATTCCAATTCTTATTCTTCTAACCCTTCTATGCAGCAAAAGGGAGCTTCTAGCTCACCTAAACCCACAGGTTTTCCAGGCCAAAGACGTCCCAACAATGGACCTCCAAATCAGCCAAGAGCACGAGATCTAGTGTGCTATAAGTGTCAAGGAAGAGGCCATTATGCCAAGGATTGTCCAAATCAAAAGCAAGTGCTACTCACTACCAATGGAGGATATGTGAGTGATGAAGATATACCTCCTTTGGAGGTATATCTTTTATCTCACCCGGTGGAGGAGGAGAGCAATGGACAAGAGGAGGACGTAGAGGCCATTGAACCAGATTGCACCGGACAACCTTTAACTTTGGTAACCATGCGTACTCTTACTTTACAAGAAACACCTAGGCTAGATCAACGGGAAAATATTTTTCATACTAGGTGTACTGTGAAGAATCAAGTGTTATGCATGATAATTGATAGTGGTAGCTGTTGTAACATTATTAATGCTAAGGTAGTTGATCACTTGCAATTAAAAACTCAACCTAGGGTTACTAGTTCTGGTCTTAATGGCATTAATGATTCAGATGGTCCTAATCTTGTTACTCATCAATGTTTAGTCCGTGTTTCCATAGGCAATTATGTGGATGATATCATGTGTGATGTGGTAAACTTGGAATGCACTCATATCTTGTTAGGTAGACCATGGTTATTCGATAGGAGAGTTATATATGATGGCATGCTTAATACCTATTCGTTTAACTATGACGGGAGGAGAGTTTCTCTTCTACCATTGTCCCCCCAACAAGTTTTACAGGACCAGGTACGCAGAGACCAAGCTAGGGCACTTAGGCGTGCCAAGGAAGAGAAAGAGGAGGCTGAATCGGCAGCCAAGGTTGCGGCCCGGCGCTCGGCGCCCGACGTACCAACAAAGACTAGCGGCGTTTCCTAGCTTCCACCTGGGAATTCTGGCTCAAATTTTAGGACAACATCAAGCATGAGTGGAGCTACTGATTGGGACGAAAAACGCCCAGAAAAAGTCCCTAAATCGTCAAAAGTGTTGAGCATCACTTCCAGCAGTGCATCTGAGACAAAAACGGGGCTATCTCCCAAACCACTCGGGCGTTTTCCCTCAAATTTTGGGAGCAATTCATAGAGTCAGATAGATACAGATATGGAAAAAGAACGCCTACAGAAAGAGCCAAAAGTCGGCTTAAAAGGCAGTGTAGAGAAGCGCTCTCTAGTTACTCAGTCTAGTATTTCTTTCCCTAACTCTTTTTGCTTACTTCTTATGAGGAAAGACATACTTATTATTAGTCCAGATATTTCACATCTTCCAAAGTGTATTCAAGCTCTATTACAGGAATTTGAAGATGTGATGCCTGAAGAGTTGCCACAAGGCCTTCCACCAATTAGAGGCATTGAGCATCAAATTGATTTGGTGCCCGACGCTTCTTTACCAAACCATGCAGCCTATAGAACAAGTCTAGAGGAGACCGCTGAGCTTCAAAGACAAGTGCAAGATCTCATGGACAAAGGCTATGTGCGTGAATCCCTCAGCCCATGCGCGGTTCCGGTGATTTTGGTGCCAAAGAAGGATGGCACGTGGAGAATGTGTGTTGATTGCAGGGCGATCAACCAAATAACAATTAAGTACCGTCATCCCATTCCTAGATTAGATGATATGCTTGATGAATTGCATGGTGCTAATTTTTTTTCTAAGATTGATTTAAGAAGTGGGTACAATCAAATTAGGACGAGGGAAGGGGATGAATGGAAAACTGCTTTTAAAACTAAGTATGGTTTATATGAATGGTTAGTAATGCCTTTTGGATTAACTAATGCACCTAGTACTTTCATGAGGCTTATGAACCATGTTCTAAGAAGATACTTAGGTAAATTTGTTGTAGTCTACTTTGATGATATCTTAGTCTATAGCAAAACCTTGCATGAACATGTAGACCATCTTAGGGCTTTTTTGGACACTTTGAGGTTAGAAAAGCTTTATGTTAATTTGAAAAAGTGTTCTTTTTGCTCGGAGTCTACCATTTTTCTTGATTTTGTTGTGTCTAAAGGTGGATGGAAGGTAGATGAAGACAAGATCAAGGCAATCAAGGAGTGGCCTCAGCCGACTACACCAACCATGGTGCGCTCTTTTCTCGGCTTGGCTGGCTTCTATAGAAGATTTGTGCGTGATTTTAGCACAATTGCAGCCCCTCTCCATGAGCTTACAAAGAAGGATTCAGCATTCAAATGGAGAGAGCAATAAGAGAACGTCTTCAACACTTTGAAGGACAGATTATGCCACGCCCCAGTACTCCAGCTTCCTGATTTCTCCAAGGCTTTCGAGATAGAGGTGGACACTTCTGGACATGGCATAGGAGGCGTGCTCTTGCAAGACAAGAAACCCATAGCATATTTCAGTGAAAAGCTTAGTGGGGCTGAGTTGAATTACCCTACTTATGATAAAGAGTTGTATGCTTTAATTAGGGTTTTGAAAACTTGGTCTCATTAATTGTGGCCTAAGGAGTTTGTAATCCATTCTGATCATGAGGCCTTGAAGTACTTGAAAGGCCAATCCAGACTCAGCAGGCGACATGCAAGATGGGTTGAATTTATGGAGACCTTCCCTTATGTTGTAAAGCATAAGAAAGGCAAAGAGAATGTGGTAACTGACGCCCTTTCTCGCAGATATGTTCTCTTGAACCAATGTGATGTTAAGATCCTTGGCTTTGCAATGATTAAGGAATTGTATGCTAGTGATCCTCACTTTGCTGAAATTTATAAGAATTGCATGTCTAGGGGAGAAATAGATACCTACTTTATTGATGATGGATACTTGTTTAAAGTTGGTAAATTGTGCATTCCTTCATCTAGTATACGTAGGCTTCTAATTAAAGAGGTTCATGAATCAAGAGGACATAGGGGTCTAGAAAAGACTTTAGAAGGTTTAAAAGAACACTACTATTGGCCTAAGATGAGTAATTATGTGCTTAGATTTGTCAAGAGTTGTGTTGTTTGTGCTAAAGCTAAGTCTAGACTTCATCCCAATGGTTTGTACCAGCCTTTGCCTATTCCTAGTTCACCTTGGGAGGACATTTCTATGGACTTCATTGTAGGATTGCCTAGAACTAGGAAGGGTAGAGATTCTATCTTTGTAGTGGTAGACCGTTTTTCCAAAATGGCTCATTTTATTCCTTTTCACACGACTGATGATGCTGTGCATGTTGCTGATTTGTTCTTTAGAGAAGTTGTTAGATTGCATGGCATTCCTTGTTCTATTGTTTCAGATCGTGATGCTAAGTTTTTGAGTTATTTTTGGAAAAGTCTGTGGTCTAAGTTGGGAACTAAATTGCTATTTTCTACCTCATGTCATCCACAAACTGATGGGTAAACTGAAGTTACTAATAGAACGTTAGGGGTTTTTACTTAGAACTATGCTTAAAGCTAACCTCAAACGTTGGGAAGATGTTTTGCCTTTTGTGGAGTTTGCTTATAACAGGTCAATCCATTCAGCTACAAAGATGACCCCCTTTGAGGTCGTTTATGGGCTGAATCCGAGGACTCCAATGGACTTGACGCCTCAGCCATACAAGGGAAAGGAGAGTTTTGAAGCTGAAAAGCGGGCTGAGTTTGTGAAGAAGCTACATGAGAGGACAAGGATGCACTTGGAGAGGAAATCCATGAAGTACAAGGCCCATGCTAATAAGGGTCGGAAACAAGTTATTTTTGAAGAAGGAGATCTTGTTTGGGTGCATCTAAGGAAGGAAAGGTTCCCAAATCAAAGGAAGAACAAGTTAGATTAGAGAGGAGATGGACCATTTCGTATCATAAGAAGAATCGGCCCTAATGCCTATCATGTTGACATGCCTGGTGAGTATGGTGTCCATCCGACTTTTAATGTGGCTGATCTATCTCTTTATGTGCTAGATTTTGATTCCGACGTCGAATCAAAGACGATTCGAGCTCAAGTGGAGGAGAATGATGCAGTGAAGCCTGCCATGTCTCCAACCGACGTCGATGAGTTGATTCGAGTGCCTTCTGATGGACCAATTACAAGAAGTCGAGCTAAGAAGATTGCTCAAGGCACAACAACAATCTTGGTTCGATTGGCAGCGGTTCTTGAAGAGCCTAGCAAGACAAAGTGGGTCTCGTGCATTCGACATCAATTGAGCCCGGATTCCATGGATTGATTCAAGAGGGCCGAAATTCACCTATTTCTTTATTTAGAAACATGTATTAGTTTGTCTCACTTTAGGGCTGAATTTAGTAGGTGACCGGGTGAGATAAATTGATATATGGGTCAAAGTCAACCCTTTGACTTGACCATTCTAAATGGAGAAAATATCTATCTATTATATTAATTATAGGCGTGTTTTCTATTTTTAATAATATAGAGAAATCAGCCAATAGGCTTATGTTAGTTGGTTGATCTTCTCTCTCTTGGTTGTTAGATATATTTTTAGTTTGTTAGAGATATTTTGAGTTTGTTAGGATATTTCCTTAAATAAATAAATCAGTCATGATTTATTTTATTTAAGGTAATCTAGATAGATTTAATTAGATATTTTATTATATCTTGGGAAGCAAGACAAGGAGGCCAAAATTCTATCTCCTAGGGCCGGCCACCTCTCTCCTTGCTCCCCAAGTAATAGCTTTTGTATTCTCTATTTATACTCTTGTTATTTCATTCAATAAAATCAGCTTGAGATAAGATAAACCCTAAGAAAGGTTTATCTTGTCTTTGGGCTCAAAAACAATTGTGTTCATGCTAGCAATATTCGGCCATCATCCATCCGAGATCGTCATCACCATCATTCGAATTCTCTCTCTTTGTTCTTGTGTTTGATTTTAGTTTGTTCATTTAAATTGATCAATTGATTAGTTCTAGTTTTGATTATTAAAGATCAATCTAGTTTATCAATTGGATTTAGCGATAGAGCCAATCCAATTGAACTATCCCTTTTGATTCAATTAAGTGATTCAAACCAGTTTTCATTATTCATCAAAGTTCGAACCTTTGTTACTTGTGTTACAAGCAGTTAACTTTGTTAGCAATTTCAGGAGTGAATCGAGTTTACTAGGCAAGATTGGGATCGTGTGGGTCATATACGAGGTTTCTACGGAGGATTCTGGAGCAATCACGTATCAGATGACGACTGGCTTACCCCCAATTAGAGGAATAGAGCATCAAATCGATCTCATTCCCGGGGCGTCATTGCCAAATAGGCCAGCCTATCGTATGAACCCCAAGGAGACCCAAGAGGTCCAATCCCAAGTCCAAGAGCTTTTGGATAACGGATACATTAGGGAGAGTATGAACCCTTGTGTTGCACCGGTGTTATTAGTACCCAAGAAAGACAACACATGGAGAATGGATGTCGATTGTAGGGCCATTAATAACATAACGGTAAAGTATAGGCACCCCATTCCTCGTCATGATGTTAGACGAATTGCATGGAGCCACAATGTTTTCCAAAATCGATTTAAAAAGTGGCTACCACCATGATACGGGGTTAACCGTGATTGGCCCGATCTTCGACAATCAACGACTCAGCAAACAAAGGGAAACAAGCAAACGATTAGAAATGAAACAAAAGGACTCGACAAACTGAAAATGGAAAGGAAATAATGAGACTCAAATGAAAACGATAGGAAAAATGAGATCAACCAAATGAAACAACAAAGAGACCCTCGTTGCTTTGAAAACGAGAACCAGATTGAATGATCAAGTGACCAACCTTGTACGACTTCACACAATCAAGGATCCAGCCTTGAAAGCACGAAGAAGATGCTCGTATTCGACTAGCACACCAACTATGGATGATAATTGATGCAATCAAGACAAACCAAGCTGAAATTGCAATACTTGAAGACCAAAGCCTTCGATTCTCACTATGGAGAGAAAACACTCAGTTTTGTGATAAAGGTTTCTAATCTGAAATAATAACCACTAGAAGCTATTTATATGTCTTCCTAATAATCAGAAAATAGCTAGAAAAAGTCTAAGTAAAACAATTAAAGAGGGCGGCCCAAAATGGCCTAACAAGCCCAAGCAACGCACACATGTGCGGGGCGCCGCTGGCGCGCGCGCTTGTGCCCAGCCTAGGCACCGCTGCGCCGGTGCCTCAATCTGGCACTTCGTGGCTTGAATCCTTGGCGACGAGGCTGCTCATGAATAATGGCTTTTTCTCAGGGGCATTCTTGGCTTCCTTGTCTCCATGGTACGCCACAAATGCAAACAAGTCCCTTTGAAGCTTCTTGGCTCGCGCCCTTGTCATTGGACCATCAAAGAGGATGGGCGTGCTCGGTGGTGGCTTGACGGATGGCCCCTCATCATCCTCCCCTTCTTGAAAAGGATTCGACCTCGAATCAAGGTCTTCATCCACAGCAAGATAAGGAGTTAGATCAGCCACGTTGAATGTAGCACTCACGCCGTACTCTCCGGGCAACTCCAGCTTGTATGCGTTATCACCAATGCGTTGAAGCACCTTGAAAGGCCCATCTCCACGTGGTGACAGTTTGGACTTTCGTTGCTCTGGGAACCTCTCCTTCCTCAAATGCACCCATACTAGATCGCCGGGCTGGAAAATAACCTTGCGCCGTCCCTTGTTAGCTCGGTTGGCATTATACTCGGCCCTTTGTTCCAGCTTGATCCTTGTCCTCTCATGTAACTCCTTAATGAACTCAACCTGTTTTCCTGCATCAAAGCTTTCTTTTTCCCTCATTGGAAATGGGGTAAGATCTAAAGGAGTTAGGGGGTTAGTACCATAAACGCACTCAAATGGAGTAAGCATAGTAGATGAATGCATTGTCCTATTGTAAGCAAATTCCACATGAGGCAGCATTTCTTCCCAAGATTTCAGGTTCTTCCTAATAATGGCTCTAAGGATGGTGGTTAAAGTCCTATTGGTGACCTCGGTTTGGCCGTCGGTTTGTGGGTGGCTAGATGTAGAGAATAACAGCCTAGTACCCAACTTACCCCAAAGAGTTCTCCAAAAGTGACTAAGAAACTTCACATCCCTATCACTAACTATGGTTTTCGGCACACCATGCAGCCTAACAATTTCCCTAAAGAACAAAGAAGCTACATTAGTGGCGTCGTCGGTTTTGTGACAAGCTATGAAGTGAGCCATCTTAGAGAATCTGTCTACAACCACAAAAATAGAGTCTCTCCCCCTCTTAGTCCTAGGTAAGCCCACTATAAAATCCATGGATATGTCTTCCCAAGGGGCTGAAGGTATGGGCAGGGGCGTATATAAGCCATGAGGTTTCAATTTAGACTTAGCTTTTAAACAACCAATGCATCTTTTAATAGCATGTTCTACATCTCTAAGCATATGAGGCCAATAAAAATGTGCACGCAGCATATGATAAGTCTTATCCCTACCAAAATGACCCATTAATCCACCCTTATGGGCTTCATCAACAAGTAACAATCTCAATGAACATCTAGGAATGCAAACTTTATCCATACGAAACAGAAATCCTTCATGCACATAATAAGACTCAAACGACCCCTTTTCATGACATGCTTTATATGCAACCCCAAAATCAGCATCATCCACATAAAGATCCTTAATATAAGCAAATCCAAGCACCCTAGAATCTAATGTGGTTAACAAGGTGTGGCGTCTAGACAAAGCATCAGCCACAACGTTATCTTTGCCCTTTTTATACTTAATAACATATGGAAATGTTTCAATGAATTCCATCCATCTACCATGTCTCCTATCAAGTTTATCTTGGCTCTTAAAGTGTTTTAGAGATTCATGGTCAGTTTTAAGCACAAATTCTTTAGGCCAGAGATAATGTTGCCATGTTTTTAACACTCGAAACAAAGCATACAATTCTTTATCATAAGTCGAGTAGTTTAAACATGCACCTTTAAGCTTTTCAGAAAAGAAGGCTACAGGTCTACCTTCTTGCATGAGTACACCACCAATACCAATGCCGCTAGCGTCACACTCCACCTCGAAAGGCCTTGTGAAGTCCGGCAGCACCAACAATGGGGCGTGTGTCAATCTGTCCTTTAGGGCCTGGAATGCCCTCTCTTGCGCCTTTCCCCACTTGAACTCGCTCCTCTTCTTGGTTATCTCGGTTAATGGCGCGGCAATAGTGCTAAAGTCCCTCACAAACCGCCGGTAGAAACTGGCCAGTCCATGAAAACTCCTCACTTGTCCAATTGACGTAGGCGTCGGCCAATCCTGGATCGCCTTCACCTTAGCCTCATCAACTTGCAGCCCATTCTCATTCACTACAAAACCAAGGAATGTAACGGAAGTAGTGCACAATTCACATTTTTTCAAGTTAGCATATAAGTGCTCTAGACGCAATGTGTTAAGCACATTTCGCAAATGATCTTCATGCTCAGCTAAGGACTTACTATACACTAGGATATCATCAAAATACACCACTACAAACTTTCCTATGTAATGCCTCAAAACATGGTTCATTAATCTCATGAAAGTGCTTGGGGCGTTAGTAAGCCCGAATGGCATAACGAGCCATTCATATAGACCGAACTTGGTCTTGAAGGCTGTTTTCCACTCGTCCCCTTCCTTCATCCGAATCTGATGGTACCCACTTTTAAGATCGATTTTTGAAAAGATAGTGGAACCATGCAGCTCGTCCAACATGTCATCAAGACGAGGAATGGGGTGCCTATACTTCACCGTTATATTGTTAATTGCCCTACAATCGACACACATTCGCCATGTGTTGTCTTTCTTAGGCACTAACAATACCGGTACAGCACAGGGGCTTAAACTCTCCCTTATGTATCCCTTATCCAAGAGCTCTTGGACTTGGGATTGGACCTCTTTGGTCTCCATGGGGTTCATACGGTAGGCTGGCCGATTTGGCAAAGACGCCCCGGGAATGAGATCAATCTGATGCTCGATTCCTCTAATTGGGGGTAGGCCAGCCGGTAGCTCTTCGGGGAATACGTCCTTGTACTCCTCGATGAGCCCCAAAATGGGCGGGGGCAGTGAAGCTCTAAGCTCTTCACTTAACAAGCTCAGCTCCTTGCACAAGAGCATAAGCGTTGTTTCCCCGTCCAAGTAATCGTCCACTAACTCCCTCTTGGAAGCTAATAGGACAGAGGAGGGTGTAGGGCTGTCGGTTTGGCTCGTCTTACCCCGAGCTTTCCCCTTCTTCCCATTCTCCCCCTCACCATCACCACTTACTTTACTTACCTTGCCCTTGTCGAAGGCCTCGGCCACTTGGGTGGGCGTCATGGGCTTGAGCACGACATTCTGGCCCTTATGCACAAAAGAGTGGCGGTTGGTGAATCCATCATGCGTCACCTTCCGATCGAATTGCCATGGACGTCCGAGTAAAATGTGACAAGCCTGCATAGGAACTACATCACATAAAATATGATCTTCATAATGACAAAGCTTAATAGTAACATGCGTTTGCTTATTCACTCTCAATTCACCACTATCATTCATCCAATGCAATTTGTAAGGCCTAGGGTGATGAAAAATAGGAAGCTGCAGTTTTTGTACCATTTCCATGCTAGCTATGTTACAACAACTACCGCTATCAATGATTAAATTGCACACCTTGCCTTGTATTAAACAACTACTATGAAATAGATTTTCCCTTTGATTATCTTCACATGGGGCAGGTTTAGCATGCAATGTTCTCCTAACAATCAATGACTCCCCAGACTCATATTCTACTTCATTCTCGTCGTTATTATCATTATTATCATGCAAATCAGATTCATCATTAGCACAAGCATTCTCATTATCATCATCAACTTCAGATTCATACTCTCCTAAATGATTAATCAAAAGGGTTTTAGAGTTAGGGCAATCTTTCATGTAATGACCTCTCCCTTGACATTTAAAACACACTATGTCTCTAGCTCTAGAAGAGGTGTTAGAATTACTCCCCTTAGGGGCTGCGGAAGCTCCCTTTAAGTTGCCCTTATTGTTGGATGATGAATTGCTCCATGGGGTCTTACTTCGTCCCCCTTGTTCTCCTTGGGCGCCAGCTGCGCTTCCCTTCTCCTTGTAAGGCGTGGCTTCCCTCCCTTGGCCAGCTTGTGTGCTTCGGCTTTGGCTCCTCCAATTGCTTAGCTGGCTGGGCGCGCCTCGACCTCCTTGGTTCCTAAACCTTAATTTCCTTTCTACTTTGGTAGCTAGATGCAAAAAGTCAGTCATAGTAGAATAAGGGTAAAGATCAACCTCATTAGATAAAGAAGGGTGGAGAATACGAAGGAACCTGGCCATCGTGGCTTCATTGTCCTCAACCACGTTAGCTCTCACCATCGCCACTTGCATGGCGTTGTAAGCTTCCTCGACACTCATTGACCCCTGCTTGAGACTCTCTAGCCGCTGTCTTAGCTCTCGGGCGTAGTGATGAGGTATGAATCGACCCCTCATCAACGCCTTCATTTGCTCCCAGCTGGATATTGTGATGAGGGACCATCTAGGCAGCCTCCACCGGGCGCGCCTACACTCTTTGATGGACCACTCACCCGTGCTCGAGCTAAGAAGCTACAACGCGAGATGGATGCTTTTGTAGGCTACACTATGGCTAAGGAGGCAGGAGCTTGTATGGAGTCCAAGGCCAGGGCGGTGTGTATCTTGAGCGCCGACGGAGGCTGCAGCGGCGCGCTCCAATTCCAGCGATGCGACACGCCCCGCGATGCAACGGCGCGCTCGTTCCAGCGCAGCAACGATACGGCGCGCCCCTGAGCGCGCCTGTCCGCGTGTGTGCGTGCGAGTCCGGGCACGAGCATGCTATCTTTTAGTTTTGCTGGATTTGTTTTATTGGGCCATTTCCATTTTGGGCCTTAGTTATCTTTTAGTTTTAATTAGACATTATTTCTATTGTTATTTTGTCAAGACATATAAATAGCTTAGGATGTTTTATTTTCAGGGTAGACAACTCAGAATTTGCATTTGCTTTCTCATTGAATAGAGAGAAAACGAGAGCCTTTGGCTTTCAAACCGTGTGTGTGTTTGCAGCTTGGTTTGTTTTGGATTGTGTCAATTTCATAGAAGATTGGTGCCTTTCAACAATCACGAGCCCCTTTCTCGTGCTACAAGGCTTGCTCCTTGTTTGTGTGAGATCGTAAAGGTTGGTTTCTCGATCATTCTAGTTGGTTCTTGTCTCGTCGAGCCAAGGGTCTTCTAGTTGTTTCTAGGAGTTGATCTTCAGTCCTTTATTGAGTCGTTTCCTTGTTTCTTTGTTGCATTTGTTTGTTGTCATCGAGTCTGTTTTGTGTCTTTGAGTCGTTGCTTCCATTGTTCTCATTGAGTCGCTTTCGTTTGAATCCATTTCTGATCACTTTGTTCTTGTTTCTATTGTTTGAGTCACGAACGTCGAAGATCGGGCATCAAGCGGTTTATCCCCGCATCAAATTGGTATCAGAGCTTCGTTGACGACGTTCTTTTCCATTTCCGAGTCGATTCACCATTAGAGTCTACAAAATACCAAAAAGAGGAGTAGCGTCTACAAGGATCCGATCAGGTTTGATTAATCTCAATCTCTTTAATTAAACTTGAAAGTACTGACCAGTTTGTTGCTTGCTGAAGTGGTTTGTTTCGCCCCAGCCAAACACACCCTAAACTTCAAGTAACCGTCACCAACACACCTCCTGCCCACCACCTTCACAAAAAACGTCCACCACCTTCCTAGAACCATCAGCCACGTTTGAATTAAGTAAGGAGGAGCTGATTTAATTTAATTAAGTCAGAAATTCAATTACCTTTCCCACCTCCTATATTTAAGGTTGACTAGTTCAAAGATTCTAACAACCTTCATTTCAGCCACAAAAGCTACACCCACCTCCTACAAAGTAGCAAGACCCATTCAAATCCATTCCCACACTCTCCCAACGTCCAAATTCATACCCACCTCCTACATTTCAGCCTTGAGACTTTCCCCACCAACCACAAAATCAGGGATTGCATCCCACCACTCCCACGCCCATCACATTAAATCTGCTACATTTCTATTTTATTTTCTTGCACTTTCATATTGCATATTATTTTAGCATTTTTTTTTTTTGTATTTTCGTATTTATCTTAATTATCTGAGTATTTCTGAAAAAAAAAAAAAGAAAGGAAAAGAAAAGAAAAGAAAAAAAAAAAATTCAGAAAATCAGATTCTCTAATCTCTTATCTCTTCTTTAATTCATATCATAGTATAGCTTCCATTATTGCATACTTGTAAGTATTTTGTGTAAGTCAAAAAAAAAAAGTGCAAGAATCTTCCTTTTCTCTTCGTTTCTTCCCTATTGTCGGACGCCATTGGAGTACACCTCGAACCTTCACAAAAGAGCCACCCCACGCCTCACCTAACAAACCACTCCAAGTGCACTCTTGGTTAAGGAAATCAAGGTGAGACAGGCTTAATCAAGGTTTGATCTAACTCTTTGTTTGACAATTTTCTCTTTCTCAATTCTGGTCTTGTTTATAATCGAGTCTTCTTCTCATTTTCTCTACTTCCTGTTTCTGTTTTCACTCGAGTCTTCATTTGTTTAAACCCTCTTTCCTCCAACCTTCTCTTCTCGTGTTTGATTGATCTACTAAACTTCAACTTGATTTTGATCATTTCAAAGCAGATTGCAACAACAAGCTCGATCACACCACCCGAGAGTGAGAGCGAGTGAAACACAAGCGAGGAGTTTTTTTTTTGATTTGACTAACACTAACCATTTGCTTGTAGTGCATTGTGTGTGATCATGTCAGGAGACGAGAGAGGATCCCACCGATCCAGGAGCCCCGACCCGGTTCACCCCGATGTGTTCAACTTGTTGAGCTCTCTCAACAGCAACATGGCACGCCTCAACTCGCGCATGGCTGCCTTGGAGGCGCAAACACTTACGACGCCTCAACCGGGAGCCGCACCGAGCGCCGCGCCAGGTACCGCGCCAACGGCGCACGATCCAGCCGTAGCGACGAGCCAAGAGCAAGGGCGCGCTCGTGAGTCCGCGCCTACGTTCCATCCGTCCAGCATGGATCCGAATTTTGCCTCCACTTCCCATCATCAAAACAGGGAAGATCACTTGAACTCAACTCATTTCCATTCTCCCGGGATTTTTGCTCAAGGGGTTCCAATTAGCCAATTACCCTCTCCCGCTAGGGAAGGGCGAAATCGTGCTAATGAATTTCATGATTTTCAGGGACATAGGAGAGCTCCGGGCCAAGAAGACCATTTCGATGAGTATGACGCCGAAGATGATGAACATTGGGAGCGCTATTCAAGGCGCGAAGACAGAGAGAGGCGTCCAAGGCGGCCTAGAGAGCCCGAGCAAGATGGAGTAGGAAAAATCAAAGTGAAGATCCCAGCCTTTGAAGGCAAGTGTGATCCGGACGTCTACATGGAGTGGGAGACGAAAATTGAACAAATATGGAATTGCCATAACTTTGCCGAGCATAAAAAGGTACAACTCGCCACCCTTGAATTTTCCGGTTATGCACTAATCTGGTGGGATAATCTAGTAAAGGAAAGGAGAAGAGCTCTTGACGCACCAATAGGAACTTGGGAGCAAATGAAGGCCCTCATGAGGAGGCGTTTCATTCCCCAACATTATGCACGTGAGCTGCGTCAAAGATTGGAGAATCTCAAGCAAGGTTCAATGAGTGCCGAGGAAACTTACAATGCCATGCAAGTGGCAATGGTAAGAGCCAATGTGGATGAGGATGAAGAGTCCACAATGGCACGTTTCCTTCGAGTTTTACATCCTTCTTTAGCTAATGAGGTCGATTTATATCCATATACTACTATGACTGGTTTGTTACATTTAGCTATGAAGGTTGAGAAAAAGAACAAGGCACGGATTCTAGGAGGCCGAGGCACGAGTAACCAGCCCAACTCATGGAGGAACAACCGTGGTCAGGCCATGTCTTATGGAAAGGAAGGCGCGCCTACAAAGGAACGAGGAAGCACCGCCGGCGCCTATGGAGATCAAGCTGGCCGGACCAAGTCTTCCGCGGGCACCGCGCCATCCTACAACAAGGGCCCCAATAGTGGAGCTTCGGCAGCTCCTAAGGGCAGTACCTCTAACCCTTCCTCTAGAGCTAGGGATATTGTGTGTTTTAAGTGCCAAGGAAGAGGGCACATGATGAAAGATTGCCCTAACAAGAAAACACTTTTAATCAATCATTTAGGCCAATATGAATCTGAGGAAGAAATTGATGATGTGCATGAAAATGAGCCTAATAATGATGATTTGCATGATGATGAGGATGAGATAGAGTATGAATCAGGGGAATCTTTAATTGCTAGACGTAACATGCATATAAAACCAGCCCCTTGTGAAGATAATCAACGTGAAAATCTATTTCATACTCGATGTTTAATTAAGGGTAAGGTTTGCAACATGATAATAGATAGTGGAAGTTGTTGTAACATTGCTAGTCTTGAAATGGTACAAAAACTGCAATTATCTATGACTCAACACCCTAGACCTTATAAATTGCATTGGATGAACGATTGTGGAGAACTTAAAGTGAACAAGCAAGTGCATGTTTCTATTAAATTAGGGCATTACGAGGATGTTGTTCTTTGTGATGTAGTTCCTATGCAGGCTTGTCACATTTTATTAGGTCGCCCATGGCAATATGATAGGAAGGTCACGCATGATGGATTCACCAACCGGAACACCTTCACCTACAATGGCCAAACCATAGTGCTCAAACCCATGACGCCTATGCAGGTGGCCGAGGAGTTTGACAAAAAGAAGGTAAGTAAGGTAAGTGGAGAAGGTGAGGGAAAGAAGGGGACAGCTCGGGGTAAGACGAGCTCACCTAACAATCTCCCACCCTCCAGCGCACTTTTGGCTTCCAAGCGGGAGTTAGAGACCGAGTATTTGGATGGGCAAACAACACTCATGCTCTTGTGCAAGGAGCTGAGTTTGTTGAATGAGGAACTTAGAGCCTCTTTGCCCCCACAAATTTTGGGGCTCATTGAGGAATACAATGACGTATTTCCCGATGAGATACCTGCTGGCTTACCTCCAATTAGAGGAATCGAGCATCAAATTGATCTCATTCCCGGAGCATCTTTGCCTAATAGGCCAGCCTATCGTATGAACCCCAAGGAGACTCAAGAAGTTCAATCCCAAGTCCAAGAGTTATTGGATAAGGGATACATTAGGGAAAGTTTAAGCCCTTGTGCTGTACCGGTGTTGCTAGTGCCTAAGAAAGACAACACATGGCGTATGTGTGTCGATTGTAGGGCTATTAACAACATAACGGTAAAGTATAGGCACCCCATCCCTCGTCTAGACGACATGCTAGATGAATTGCATGGAGCCACTATCTTTTCAAAGATAGATTTAAAAAGTGGCTACCATCAAATAAGGATGAAGGAGGGGGACGAATGGAAAACAGCCTTCAAGACCAAGTTTGGCCTCTATGAATGGCTTGTTATGCCATTCGGGCTTACAAACGCCCCAAGTACTTTCATGCGTCTAATGAATCATGTGCTTAGAAACTTCATAGGGAAATTTGTTGTTGTTTATTTTGATGATATTCTGATTTATAGCAAATCCCTAGAAACGCATGAAGATCATTTGAGGGAAGTACTCTCTACACTTAGATTAGAGCACTTGTATGCAAATTTGAAGAAATGTGAATTGTGCACTAATCATGTCACTTTTCTTGGGTTTGTAGTGAGCTCCAAAGGATTACAAGTAGACGAAGCCAAGATAAAGGCGATTCAAGAGTGGCCAACGCCTACCTCCATTGGCCAAGTCAGGAGCTTCCACGGCCTCGCCAGCTTCTATAGGAGATTTGTGAGGGATTTTAGCACCATTGCTGCTCCCTTGACCGAAATCACTAAGAAGAGGAGTGAGTTTAAGTGGGAGAAGGCACAAGAAAGGGCATTCAACGCCCTAAAGGACAGATTGACGCATGCCCCACTACTGGCCTTGCCCGACTTCACTCGGCCCTTCGAAGTGGAGTGTGATGCGAGTGGCATTGGAATTGGAGGCGTTCTCATGCAAGAAGGTAAGCCTATTGCCTTCTTTTCTGAAAAATTGAAAGGTGCATGTTTAAACTACTCGACTTATGATAAAGAGTTATATGCTTTGTTTCGAGTGTTAAAAACATGGCAACATTATCTTTGGCCTAGTGAATTTGTCTTGAAAACTGACCATGAATCTTTAAAACATTTCAAGAGTCAAGATAAATTGGATAGAAGGCATGGTAGGTGGATGGAATTCATTGAGACATTTCCATATGTCATAAAATATAAAAAGGGAAAGGATAATGTAGTAGCCGATGCCTTGTCACGTCGCCATGCTTTACTTGTCTCATTAGATTCTAGAGTGTTAGGATTTACTTACATTCGTGAATTATATGAGAATGATATTGATTTTGGTGATGCTTTTAAGTGCTGCATGATGGATTTTTATTTAGAGTAGATAAAGTTTGCATTCCTCGTTGCTCTTTGCGTTTATTGTTGGTTGAGGAAGCCCATAAGGGCGGCCTAATGGGACATTTTGGGAGGGATAAAACTTATCATACTCTTAGGGTTCATTTTTATTGGCCACACATGCTTAGAGACGTTGAAAATATAGTTAAGCGTTGTGTTGATTGTTTAAGAGCCAAATCTAGGTTGATGCCACATGGACTTTACACCCCTTTGCCTACGCCTACAGCCCCTTGGGAGGATTTATCCATGGACTTTATAGTAGGGTTGCCTAGGACTAAGAAGGGGAGAGATTCAATTATGGTGGTAGTTGACCGATTTTCCAAAATGGCACACTTTGTGCCGTGCCATAAAACTGATGATGCTAGTAATGTAGCTAACTTGTTCTTTAGGGAAATAGTTAGGCTTCATGGCATACCAAAAACAATAGTGAGTGATAGGGATACCAAGTTCCTTAGCCATTTTTGGAGGACGTTATGGAATAAGCTAGGAACTAAGCTAATGTTCTCTACCTCTAGCCACCCACAAACTGATGGGCAAACCGAAGTGACCAATAGGACGTTAGCTACTATCCTTAGAACCATTATTAAAAAGAATTTGAAAATGTGGGAAGAAGCTTTACCTCATGTGGAGTTTGCTTACAATCGCACTATGCACTCATCTACTATGTTAACTCCATTTGAATGTGTTTATGGTACTAACCCACTCACCCCCTTAGATCTTACCCCATTTCCAATGAGGGAGCATGAAAGTTTTGATGCAGGAAAGCACGTTGAATTTATTAAGGAGCTGCATGCTCGAACCAAGACTCGGTTGGAGCAAAAGGCCGAGTACAATGCTAGGCGCGCCAACCATGGGCGGCGCCGCGTGATTTTCCAGCCCGGCGATTTGGTATGGGCGCATCTAAGGAAGGAGCGGTTTCCGGAGCTAAGGAAGAACAAACTGTCTCCAAGAGGCGATGGACCTTTCAAGGTGCTTCAACGGATTGGAGACAACGCTTACAAATTAGAGCTGCCCGGGGATTATGGTGTGAGCGCCACCTTCAATGTCGCTGATCTTACGCCGTACTTAGCCGTGGATGAAGAGTTGGATTCGGGGTCGAATCCTTTCCAAGAAGGGGAGGTTGATGAGGGACCATCTAGGCAGCCTCCACCGGGCGCGCCTACACTCTTTGATGGACCACTCACCCGTGCTCGAGCTAAGAAGCTACAACGCGAGATGGATGCTTTTGTAGGCTACACTATGGCTAAGGAGGCAGGAGCTTGTATGGAGTCCAAGGCCAGGGCGGTGTGTATCTTGAGCGCCGACGGAGGCTGCAGCGGCGCGCTCCAATTCCAGCGATGCGACACGCCCCGCGATGCAACGACGCGCTCGTTCCAGCGCAGCAACGATACGGCGCGCCCCTGAGCGCGCCTGTCCGCATGTGTGCGTGCGAGTCCGGGCACGAGCATGCTATCTTTTAGTTTTGCTGGATTTGTTTTATTGGGCCATTTCCATTTTGGGCCTTAGTTATCTTTTAGTTTTAATTAGACATTATTTCTATTGTTATTTTGTCAAGACATATAAATAGCTTAGGATGTTTTATTTTCAGGGTAGACAACTCAGAATTTGCATTTGCTTTCTCATTGAATAGAGAGAAAACGAGAGCCTTTGGCTTTCAAACCGTGTGTGTGTTTGCAGCTTGGTTTGTTTTGGATTGTGTCAATTTCATAGAAGATTGGTGCCTTTCAACAATCACGAGCCCCTTTCTCGTGCTACAAGGCTTGCTCCTTGTTTGTGTGAGATCGTAAAGGTTGGTTTCTCGATCATTCTAGTTGGTTCTTGTCTCGTCGAGCCAAGGGTCTTCTAGTTGTTTCTAGGAGTTGATCTTCAGTCCTTTATTGAGTCGTTTCCTTGTTTCTTTGTTGCATTTGTTTGTTGTCATCGAGTCTGTTTTGTGTCTTTGAGTCGTTGCTTCCATTGTTCTCATTGAGTCGCTTTCGTTTGAATCCATTTCTGACCACTTTGTTCTTGTTTCTATTGTTTGAGTCACGAACGTCGAAGATCGGGCATCAAGCGGTTTATCCCCGCATCATAAGGTTGACCAACAACAACCAACTCCCAGCTCCATATATCACGCACCCACCTCCTAATATCAAGGAGACTCATTCAGCCCACTTCAAATTCAAACCCCACGCCCAAACCAACCTATTTCCAGCCTATTCATCCTCCTAAAATCAAGGGATTTCATCCACCAACAAATCAAACTCAAACCGCCATTATCTTGCACATTATTTTCGCACCTGAGGTTAATATTTTATTTTTCATTCAATTTTCGAAATTATTTGTAATTCTCTGATTATTTCTGATTAAAAAAAAAAGAAAAGAAAAGAAAATAAAAAAAAAAAGTCAAAAAAAAAAACGAAAATCAGAGATCAGATTTTATTCATCCTTCTTTATTTCATTTATATCATAGTATAGTTTGCATTTCATTTCATAGAGTAATTAAGGTGTGCATTGTCATCTCTTCTTCTCTTCTCTTGAGTTTGGACGACATCCTTTGGAGACCTTTCAAGCCTGCCATTTTCGAGCCTACCTGATGAGTCCCGACTTGGATCGCCTTGCAACTGGTTCGAATGAGTGGATGTGAAGATAAAATTGACTCCTTTGATCTAGAGAACACAACTGATTTTTTTTTTAATAATCCGAAACGAACTTTTCTCCTTTTTTTTTTTTTTTTTTTTTTTTTAAGTTCGAAAATAGGCTGTTAAAATTCGAACTTAAACACTCAGAAATAATCGGTGGCCTTTTACAAATTTAACCGTGGCTTTTCACTACACATCTCCTGATTAAATTCGGTAATAAAGTGGCTATAAATCAGGTGATAATTCAACAGCCAAGAGAATTAAAAGCAGGAAAAGAAGAGTTGCATTTATTCAGCTGATTTTTAAGAGCACTCAAGTTGAATTGAATGCATGGAAAGGAAAGGTTGCAATCAAGCTGCTGCATTAAAGGGGTGCTGTCTTCCCCCACATTATTTTCGGCCATGATGAATGATATTGAAGCATTCAAAATTTCAGTTTCCAGCAACAAAATGCAACAACATCTCAAGGAAAATTCATGGGTTTTTGGCTGGCTTAAAGAAAGGCACAAATGAGCAACCATAAACCAAAAGGAGAGAAAGCAATTCGTACCTCCACAACTTGAGGAACTCACTCGACTAGCTCTGATACCACATGATGAGTCCCGACTTGGATCGCCTTGCAACTGGTTCGAATGAGTGGATGTGAAGATAAAATTGACTCCTTTGATTGCTCCAAGTTCGAACAAGTGAAGTTGGTTGTAGAATCCCGCAAATTCAAAGATAAAACAAACTGACTTTTTGTAGTTTTATTGATGGGATAAGTGTTTGATGTTTGTGTGGATAAACTCACCAAACAAAAACCAAACAAAGGCAAATTCGAATGAGATAAACACACCCAACGAATCTGGCCAATCCTTTGATAAACACACAAAGGAGAAAGGTCACTTGGTTGGACGCCCCAAGCAATTGCAAGCCAAAGACTCGACTTTAGTTCTAGAGTTTCAAGCAAAAGATCCTCTGATAATACATAGGAACTATAGCTTAATATAGGCCACGAAATGCCAGCCAAAAGGCTCCTAAATTCGGCCATTAAGAGGGAAAATTGAAGAGTCTTCACTTGAATGGAGTAGGTGAAGAGATGGCTGATTTATGAAGAGTTTTGATCACTTTCTTGGCTGCTTGCATTAATGGAAGATGAACTTTGATTATGGTTGAGTAATTGAGCCACTTGGAAGGGGTCCTTAAGTGCGTTCAATGCACCAAGTGAGACATCAACTTGAAGCGATGTGATCACGGTCTCTTGGTGGATTGGTGGCGCAGCCATGGTGGCTAATCCAGCTTGGAGGTGGTCCATGAGGAGTCTAGCACGGCTTCTTGTAATGGGTCCAAGAAGAGGTGGCATCGGCATCAAATCATGATGTGGCCTAGGTTGGGACACATCACTACCCTCACCTAAACAAACCACTCCAAGTTCATACTTGGTTACGGAACTCAAGGTGAGAGAAGCTTAATCGAGGTTTGACTTCTTTCTCTGTTTAGTCCTTCTCACCTCGTTGCTATTTTGTCCATAACATTTCTGTCCACCCTCTAAAACGTCCATCTTTCATACTTCTTCTTCTATCTTGTTTCTAAACTTGGTTTTGTGAGTTGAAGCTACCACTAACTTTTGAACTTGAGTTTTGATTCTTTCAAGGCAGATTGAAACAACGAGCATAATTGCAATACACGAGGGAGAGTGTGAGTGAAACACATTGCGAGGTTGTTTTGGATTACACTAACCTAACGAGTTTGCTTGGAGTTTGTTGTTTTCTTGTTGTCTTAGGATCATGACGGACAGTAGCAATGAGACCACCCCCAAGAGCCCGGAGCCAATCCACCCCGAGGTGTTCAAGTTGTTGAGCTCACTCAACAACAACATTACACGCCTCAACTCTAGGATGGCTGCATTGGAGACGTGTGCACTTGCGCTACCAGCCCCAGGTGTGACGCCAAGCGTTGATGCAACGGCACACGCACAAGCTGTGGGCGATGGCCAGAATCAATATGTCACCAACACGGGCAACCAGGTCCATGGTGATCCGTTTAGGGCGTCCACATCACAACAACTTGGTTCTCAAAACCATACCAGGGAAGTGCCTCATAATCCAAATCATTTACATAATTCCTCGGGCAATCTTCCTCGAAGAGTGCCTATTGTTCCCCAGCTCACTCCCCTTCGGGATGAGCATAATCGTGCTAATGATTTTCGAGGATTTCAGGAACAAAGAGGTTCACCAAGTGATATGGATCTTTATGATGATGAGTATGATGGCGAGGAGGAGGATAATTGGGAGCGGTTCTCAAGAAGGGGAGGAAGGGAGCGCCGTGATGATAGGCGTCCTAGGAGACCCCGAGAACCAGAGCAGGATGGTGTCGGGAAGGTCAAGGTGAAAATACCCTCATTTGAGGGCCGGTGTGATCCCGACGTTTACATGGAGTGGGAGACGAAGATAGAGCATGTGTGGAGTTGCCACAATTTTCCCGAGACCAAGAAGGTGCAACTCGCCGTCCTTGAGTTCTCCGGTTATGCCCTCATATGGTGGGATAACTTGGTGAAAGAGAGGAGGCGCAACCTGGACGCACCAATATGATGCGGGGATAAACCGCTTGATGCCCGATCTTCGACGTTCGTGACTCAAACAATAGAAACAAGAACAAAGTGGTCAGAAATGGATTCAAACGAAAGCGACTCAATGAGAACAATGGAAGCAACGACTCAAAGACACAAAACAGACTCGATGACAACAAACAAATGCAACAAAGAAACAAGGAAACGACTCAATAAAGGACTGAAGATCAACTCCTAGAAACAACTAGAAGACCCTTGGCTCGACGAGACAAGAACCAACTAGAATGATCGAGAAACCAACCTTTACGATCTCACACAAACAAGGAGCAAGCCTTGTAGCACGAGAAAGGGGCTCGTGATTGTTGAAAGGCACCAATCTTCTATGAAATTGACACAATCCAAAACAAACCAAGCTGCAAACACACACACGGTTTGAAAGCCAAAGGCTCTCGTTTTCTCTCTATTCAATGAGAAAGCAAATGCAAATTCTGAGTTGTCTACCCTGAAAATAAAACATCCTAAGCTATTTATATGTCTTGACAAAATAACAATAGAAATAATGTCTAATTAAAACTAAAAGATAACTAAGGCCCAAAATGGAAATGGCCCAATAAAACAAATCCAGCAAAACTAAAAGATAGCATGCTCGTGCCCGGACTCGCACGCACACACGCGGACAGGCGCGCTCAGGGGCGCGCCGTATCGTTGCTGCGCTGGAACGAGCGCGCCGTTGCATCGCGGGGCGTGTCGCATCGCTGGAATTGGAGCGCGCCGCTGCAGCCTCCGTCGGCGCTCAAGATACACACCGCCCTGGCCTTGGACTCCATACAAGCTCCTGCCTCCTTAGCCATAGTGTAGCCTACAAAAGCATTCATCTCGCGTTGTAGCTTCTTAGCTCGAGCACGGGTGAGTGGTCCATCAAAGAGTGTAGGCGCGCCCGGTGGAGGCTGCCTAGATGGTCCCTCATCACCTTAAAAATAGGGATGGGTTTTGGGGTTTGAATTTGAATTCAATTAAATCAGATTGTAATTTCTAATTTAATTAAAAAAAACAATTTGGCTGTTTTGAAACAAAGTGGTGGTCGATTTTGTGGAGGATGGTGGACGTTGGTGGTTGTGGTGGCTGAGGGTGGCGGTTCTTCTTGGGATAAGGTGTGTTTGGCTAGGTAAAAACAAACCACTGCACAAGAACAAAACCGATTAGTACTTTCAAGTTCAATTCAAAGAGAGTTGATTAATCGAACCTGATCTCGGAAGGACTCTTTTTTGGTGTTTTTGTGTCTTTAATGGAGGACTCCAATGGTGGACGAGTTGAATGTCGGAACCACAACTCTGATACCAATTTGATACGGGGTTAACCGTGATTGGCCCGATCTTCGACAATCAACGACTCAGCAAACAAAGGGAAACAAGCAAACGATTAGAAATGAAACAAAAGGACTCGACAAACTGAAAATGGAAAGGAAATAATGAGACTCAAATGAAAACGATAGGAAAAATGAGATCAACCAAATGAAACAACAAAGAGACCCTCGTTGCTTTGAAAACGAGAACCAGATTGAATGATCAAGTGACCAACCTTGTACGACTTCACACAATCAAGGATCCAGCCTTGAAAGCACGAAGAAGATGCTCGTATTCGACTAGCACACCAACTATGGATGATAATTGATGCAATCAAGACAAACCAAGCTGAAATTGCAATACTTGAAGACCAAAGCCTTCGATTCTCACTATGGAGAGAAAACACTCAGTTTTGTGATAAAGGTTTCTAATCTGAAATAATAACCACTAGAAGCTATTTACATGTCTTCCTAATAATCAGAAAATAGCTAGAAAAAGTCTAAGTAAAACAATTAAAGAGGGCGGCCCAAAATGGCCTAACAAGCCCAAGCAACGCACACATGTGCGGGGCGCCGCTGGCGCGCGCGCTTGTGCCCAGCCTAGGCACCGCTGCGCCGGTGCCTCAATCTGGCACTTCGTGGCTTGAATCCTTGGCGACGAGGCTGCTCATGAATAATGGCTTTTTCTCAGGGGCATTCTTGGCTTCCTTGTCTCCATGGTACGCCACAAATGCAAACAAGTCCCTTTGAAGCTTCTTGGCTCGCGCCCTTGTCATTGGACCATCAAAGAGGATGGGCGTGCTCGGTGGTGGCTTGACGGATGGCCCCTCATCACACCAGATTCGTAAGAAGGAAGGGGACGAATGGAAAACGACCTTCAAGACCAAGTTTGGTCTCTATGAATAGCTCGTTATGCCATTCGGGCTCACAAATGCCCCTAGCACATTCATGCGCTTAATGAACCATGTATTGAGACATTATATAGGGAAATTTGTAGTGGTTTACTTTGATGATATTTTAGTGTATAGCAAATCGCTAGAAGAGCATGAATGTCATTTGAGAGATGTGCTTACCACTTTGCGTCTTGAACACTTATTTGCTAACTTGAAAAAGTGTGAGTGGTGCACTACTTATGTCACCTTTCTTGGTTTTGTAGTTAGCTCACATGGATTGCAAGTGGACGAGGCCAAGATCAAGGCCATCAATGAGTGGCCCACGCCTACTTCTGTTGGCCAAGTGATCCATTGATTTATTCAATAGAGATTGTTCTAGAATTGATTGTTAAAGATCATTCTAGTTAATCAATCAAATTTAGCGTTAGAGCCAATCTGATTGAACTATCAAAATTGAGTCTTTCAATCTATCAAATTCGGTTCCTTTCAGATTCATTCAAATCAGTTTGGTTACTTGCTGTGCACGAATTCTCACATTGATAAGCAAATTCAGGTTGGAATAAACGTTACAAGGCAAGATCAGGACTTGTGTGGGTCATATACGAGGTTTCTACGGAGGATTCCGGGGCAATCACGTATCACTTGAGAGATCGATATTACTTACAATCCGATCAAGAACAAGACCTTCAAAGAGACGAATCTTTGCATTCAGCAAAAGAGAGTTTTTATCAATTCAAAGGTGCCTAAAAACGATACATCAAAGGCCTTTTAAACCCCTAGGTCGATCCACTTCTAGGACATTAAAACCAAGCATTAAAAATGAAACATTAACAAAGCATTAAAGATGTCTATTCACATTCGCCAACAACCTTTGGCATTCAAACGCAGGGTTGGTAACGTTAACGAGGCTGAGCTCGTTACCGAGGAAACTAACGAGGTTGGCCACCTCATTACCGAACCCTAAGGGTCGGTAACGTTAACGAAGCTCGTCGGAGCAGCAGCGAGAGCAGTTTTGATCTGACGGTGCAGGGTCTTCGCCATGGATCGAGTAATTCGCGCCACCGGCTCCTCTTGCTCTTGCTTCTCACCTTCGGTGTCCTCCTTGGCGTCCCGGCTTGACTCGGTGAGATATTGATGGGAAGGATTCACATCATCCTCCCCCCCTTCGGAAGGATTCGACCTCGAATCTTGCATGTAGTCCTCAGCACCGGAATCGCCTATCAAGTAAGGCCGAAGGTCAGCGACGTTAAACACATCATGGAGACCCATCTCCGGTGGAAGTTCCAACCGATAAGCATTATCGTTGATTTTCTCAAGTACTTGAAATGGACCTTCCGCTCGTGGCTTCAACTTGGAGTTTCTACGTGAGGGAAACCGTTCCTTGCGGAGGTGCACCCACACCAAGTCACCGGGCTCTAAAATCAACTCTTTGCGTCCCTTGTTCTGCTGGCGCTCATATTGTGCCGTGCGCTTCTCAAGCTGCCTCCTCGTGTCCTCGTGCAACCGCTTCACATAATCCGCTAAATCCTTTCCCTCCTGGCTAAAACCATCAACAATAGGGTGAGCAATAAGGTCTAACGGAGTGAGAGGATTCTTACCATAAGCGATTTCGAACGGTGTCTTTTTGGTCGCCGAATGGGTACTGCGGTTATAAGCGAACTCTATGTATGGAAGACAATCTTCCCACCTGCGGAGGTTAGCTCTCAAAACAACACGAAGCAAGGTGCCAAGCGACCTATTCACTACTTCGGTTTGCCCATCCGTTTGTAGATGACAAGTAGTGGAATAAAGTAGCTTGGTGCCTAACTTTGCCCACAAGGTCCTCCAAAAATGGCTAAGGAATTTGACATCCCTATCCGATACTATAGTTTTGGGAAGACCATGGAGACGCACAACATGTTTGAAAAACATGGATGCCACGTTCGTAGCATCATCGGTTTTATGACACGCAATGAAGTGTGCCATCTTACTAAACCGATCAACTACTACGAGAATAGAATCCATACCCCTTTTTGTCCAAGGAAGACCTAACACATAATCCATGGATAAGTCTTCCCAAGGCTGTTGGGGAATGGGCAAAGGAATATACAATCCTTGGGGGCTAGTTTTAGATTTAGCTCGTGCACAAGTAGTACAAGAGGCACACAATTTCTCGACGTCCCTAAGCATTCGCGGCCAATAGAAGTGTTCCTTCAAGGCTTGCAAAGTCTTAGCAACGCCGAAATGACCCATAAGGCCACCACCATGTGCTTCTTGCACTAATAGGCGTCTAATCGACCCCCCAGGAATGCATATCTTAGCACCCTTCATAAGATAACCGTCATGAAGGAAAAATTGATCTTTACTTCCCAAGGTACTACATTCCTCTTAGATTTCCTTGTAGTCAAGGTCTACAGAATATAGTTCCTTAATGAAAGCAAAGCCCAACATCCTAGCATCCATAGTGGAAATTAGGGCGTATCTTCATGACAAAGCATCCGCCACAATATTGTCCTTTCCCTTTTTGTGTTTGATCACATAAGGGAAAGTCTAAATGAATTCAACCCACTTCGCATGATGTTTATTCAATTTATTTTGACCTTTGAGGAATCTAAGTGCCTCATGGTCGGAATGAATAACAAATTCCCTAGGGAGGAGATAGTGAGACCATACCTTAAGCACCCTTACCAAAGCGAGTAGCTCCTTGTCATAAGTTGGGTACTTGAGCTCGGCATCATTCAACTTCTCGCTATAATAGGCAATCGGTCTCCCTCCTTGCATAAGCACGCCCCCAAGCCCGACCCCCGAAGCATCACATTCAATCTCGAACGTCTTGGAGAAATCGGGTAGAACTAGAAGAGGTGCATGCGTGAGCTTGTCCTTGAGAGTAGTGAAGGCTCGTTCTTATTTTGGACCCCATTGGAAAGCCACCTTCTTCTTGGTAAGCTCGGTGATAGGCGTGGCTATCGAGATGAAATCTTTGACGAAGCGTCGGTAGAAACCAGCCAAGCCAAGGAAGCTCCTCACTTGCGTCATGGTGGTCGGTACGGGCCATTCCTCAATTGCCTTCACTTTCTCCTTGTCCACTTGAAGCCCTTCCTTGCTTACTACAAAACCAAGAAACACGACATTATCCGAACAAAAATGGCATTTCTTAAAGTTAGCATATAGCTTCTCTTTTGTTAAAACTTCTAGAACCATGCGAACATGCCTAGTATGCTCGTGCAAGTTATGGCTATAGATCAATATATCATCAAAATACACCACCACGAACTTGCCTAAAAATGCTCTTAAGACATGGTTCATTAATCTCATAAATGTGCTAGGCGCATTAGTAAGGCCAAATGGCATAACCAACCATTCATAGAGACCGTACTTGGTCTTGAATGCGGTTTTCCATTCATCACCTTCCTTCATGCGAATTTGGTGATAACCACTCTTGAGATCCACTTTGGAGAATATGCATGACCCGTGGAGCTCATCCAACATATCGTCAAGTCTAGGTATAGGATGCCTATACTTGACGGTGATGTTATTGATGGCTCGACAATTCACACACATTCGCTATGTTCTATCTTTCTTAGGAACTAATTGACGGGAACGGAAAATGGACTCAAACTTTCACGCACATAACCCTTAGAAAGAAGCTCTACAACCTGTTTTTGAAGCTCCTCCGCCTCCGTGGGATTGGCTCAGTAGGCAGGCTTGTTGGGAATGGAGGCGCCAGGCACGAAGTCGATTTGGTGCTCGATTCCCCGAATTGGAGGCAATCCTTCCGGCATCTCTTCGGGGAACACATCATCGAACTCCTTCAACAAAAAAGAAATGGGAGAAGGTAAGTGTTCCACATCTTGTTCATTAAGCATTACATCCTTAAATAACAAAAGAATGCAAGTAGTACTCCCTTTCACGGCTTTTCGAGCCTCTCGAGCCTAAGCGAGAAGAAGATGGCTTGACTTAGCCTTGTTAGCAGCGTCTCGCCGTTGTTTCCTTGCAATGTGATCGGCCATGATCTCGTGTGGCGCCATGGGCATCAAAGTGATTCTCTTACCGTTGAGGTGGAAAGAATACTCGTTCGTTACACCTTGGTGAATGACGCTGATGCAGTGAAGCCTGCCATGTCTCAAACCGACGTCGATGAGTTGATTCGAGTGCCTTCTGACGGACCAATCACAAGAAGTCGAGCTAAGAAGATTGCTCAAGGCACAACAACGATCTTGGTTCGATTATCAGCGGTTATTGAAGAGCCTAGCAAGGCAAAGTGGGTCTCGTGCATTCGACATCAATTGAGCCCGGATTCCATGGATTGATAATATGAGGGCCGAAATGCACTATTTCTTTATTTAGAAACATATATTAGTTTGTCTCACTTTAGGGCTGAATTTAGTAAGTGACCGGGTGAGATGAATTGGTATATGGGTCAAAGTCAACTCTTTGACTTGACCATTCTAAATTAAAGAAAATATCTTATTTATTATTTTATGAACAATTTCTATCTATTTTAATAATGAAGAGAAATCAGCCAATAGGCTTATGTTAGTTGGTTGATTTTCTCTCTCCTGGTTGTTAGAGATATTTTCTCTCTCCTAGTTGTTAGAGATATTTTCTCTCTCCTGGTATTAGAGATATTTTAAGTTGTTAGAATTATTTCCTTAAATAAATAATTCAGCTATGATTTATTTATTTAAGGGAATCTAGTTAGATTTAATTAGATATTATTATATCTTGGGAAGCAAGCAAAGGAGACTCCCTCTCCCCTTCTAGGGCCGGCCAGCCTTCCTCTCTTGCTCCCCAAGTATTAGCTTTTCTATTCTCTATTTATACTTTGCATATTTCATTCAATAAAATCAGCTTGAGATTAGATAAACCCAAATTGGTTTATCTAGTCCTTGGGCTCAAAAATACAATTGTGTGCTCGTGTTCATCATCATCTTCGATCATCATCATCATACTCTCGATCTCTCTCTTTTTGTTTGTTCGAATTCTGAGTTATTGTGTGATCAATTAGATTGTTCTAGTTTTGATTATTAAAGATCAAACTAGTTTATCATTCGGATTTAGCGATCGAGCCAATCCGTTTGAACTATCAACATTGATTGTTTCTATAATTTAGATCGTGTTATTCTGTTCATTCGAATTCATTGTTACTTGGATCGCAAGTTTCTTAATTTGAGAGCTTTTGTAGGTTTGAATCATAATTGCTGGCAAGATCGGGTTCCTGTGTGGTCAAATACGAGGTTTCTGAGGAGTAATCCGAGGCGATCACGTATCAAGTGGTATCATAATCCAGCGTCTCGCCAAGTAATTGTTTCTCTCCTTAATTTGCTTTCTAATTGATTTGATTCAGTTTTTGATCCCAAAAATCCCACCTTTACCTAAAGTTAGAATTTTTGAGACCAAAAGATTGAATTTTTTCACCACCACCACATAATTCCGCCACCTTACCACCACGAACCACCACCACCCCCCAAACTGGTGTCGCTCTAGGGCACCGCACCACCCCCCAGCCCTGTCCGAACCCACCCCCACAAACCCTAGCCAATTCGGAGACCCTAAACCCTAGTTCGCCCCCCGCCCTATTCTCGTGAACCCTAACCCTAACCCTAATTTGGCGGCAGAACCCTAACCCTAGATTGCGAGAAACCCTAGGAAACCCTAATTCTCGCAAACCCTAATCTGAAACCCTACCATACCCCAAACCCTAGAACCGAACCCTAAAACCCTAATCCAGCCGTGAGCCTCCAAAACCCTAATTCCCTTAGTTGTTCCTTGCCCTCCAAGCAATTATCCAATTAGGAGATTTTTATGGGATTTGTGCATGTTTATTGGCTGATTTGGTTGAGTTGTATTGCAATTTAGATTAGCAATTGTTTTTTCCTACAGTTTTATGAGTTTTCATTCATGTTGCATGATTGATTGCGATTCATATTGCTTGATTAATACTTGCTGATTTCTGTCATTGCATTCCATCAATTCGACCTACCCCTTCTTTTTGTTATTAATTTGGCTTCTAGTTGGTTTCATTGGTAGCAAAAGTCACTTATTTAAAAAAAAAAAAAATTCATTTCGTGTATACCTTTTTTTTTAATTTCGTCCTTTGCATTGTTGTTTTGCTTTGCTTGTTTCTTCATTACAGCACAAGAGTAGTTTGTGCATAAAATCAAAAAAAAAAAAAAAAACAGAAAAGAAAAGTGATCTACCCCAGCTAGTTTTAAGCCACTTTCAACCCTAGTGACTGCTTGCTTAAAAAGATAGCTAAGTAGAAATCATTTTGAAGAAAAAGAGTGACGAAATAAAAGTCACTAAGCCTACCATATTTTCTGTCCTTGCATGCTGAATTTTGGTTTTATTAACTTGCATAGAGTCAATTGAGAGATTGCATGTGTTTTAGAGCTCATAAAGGGATTATTTGCATTGCTTGTCTTATTGCATATTTGCCATTTGCTTAAGCTGCATATTTCCTTTAAATATCATTAGTATTCCATACCTATACAATATCTACCATTTTACTCCCTCAAAACAGCCCAAAAACTGAATTAAGTTGATTGGATTGCTTTGAGGCAAGTTTTGGCTTGATCAAGGTGTGGTATTGCTTGTTGTGATTTACTTTAGAACACACTACTCTCTCTACCTTATTGCTTGTTTCAGGGACAATGGTGATTCCATCAGAACCTAACCCAACCGAATTGAGTCTCACTAAGGAGGCAATCGACTTCATTAGGTTGTCCATTAGTGAAGATGTGCGCGATGGCCAGGCTCGAGCTGTAGAACTGGCCACGGCTGCATTGGCTCCACAACTTAAGCGTTTAGAGGAACAACTTGCAACATTGGTTGATTCATCTCAAGCTAGTCGCAAGAGCACCCCTGCAGTCGATCTTACAAGTGACCCAAATCAAGCCTCGGGTAGCGACAAAGGCAAGCAACAACTAGTGGATGACGAACATGATGTGCTTGCTAGCTACAACAAAGATAATGATCCCCCGGCTCACTACTCCCCCACAGCAGGCCGAGGTAGAGGAAGAGGCATCGGGTCGAGGACTCCACCGGTTACTCATCAACAATTCTATAATCAGCCACAAAACCGGTATCCTCAAGCCACTCATCAACAATATCAACAATACAACAACTCTTTTGATGACGTGACGTATGGTTATCCCGGGGAAGAAAGGCGCCCATGGCATCCTCCCCTAGATGATTTCTATAACCAAGCTGAGGTTGTAGAAGATCTCCCACCAGCCTATGGAGTACAACGGCCGAACAACAACAACAACGTTAACCAAGTTGTAAATCAGATTGGGAAACGTGATATAAAGATCAAGATAGAACCATTCAATGGAGAGCTTAACCCGGAGAAGTATCTAGAGTGGGAACAAGCTACAAATTTCATTCTAGATCACATGGGATATGAAGAATGGGAGAAAGTTGCTGTTGTTGTCATCCACTTTATTGGGACCGCTAGAAATTGGTGGTTTAGAATGAAGGAGGATCGAATTAGAAAGGCCTTACAACCAATTGAAACTTGGGGCCAGCTGAAGTTTGTAATGAGGAAGAAATATGTGCCGGAAGAGCATACCGAGCACATGAGATTGAAAGTTGTAACTTGCAAACAAGGCACCAAGTCTCCAACCGAGTACTTCAATGAGCTAGAGGATCTGAGTTTTAAAGCGGGAATTCATCATTCCCAACGGTCTCTAAGGACCCAATTCATGGCGGGACTGAATCAAAGCATTCAAGACACATTGGAGATTCAACAAATCAAGGATCTCAATGCCTTAGTACATTCAGCCCAACTACTCTATGAGCAGCAACAAAGGAAGAAGAAGGAAGCTTGGAATGCTACAAAAAGGTATGGTTCTAATTCTAGTTCAAATTCCAACTTTTATTCTTCTAACCCTTCTATGCAGCAAAAGGGAGCTACTAGCTCACCTAAAACAACAGGTTTTCAAGGCCAAAGGCATCCCACCAATGGACCTCCAAATCAGCCTAGAGCACGTGATTTAGTGTGCTACAAGTGTCAAGGACGAGGTCACTATGCCAAGGATTGTCCAAATCTAAAGCAAGTACTTCTCACCACCAATGGAGGATATGTGAGTGATGAAGATATAACTCCAAATCAAGTGGAGGAGGACAGTATTGGACAAGAAGAGGAGGACGTAGAGGCCATTGAACCAGAATGCACCGAACAGCCTCTAACTTTGGTAACTATGCGTACTCTTACTTTACAAGAAACACCTAGGCTAGATCAAAGGGAAAACATTTTTCATACTAGGTGTACAATAAAGAATCAAGTGTTATGCATGATAATTGATAGTGGTAGCTGCTATAACATTATTAATGCTAAGGTAGTTGATCACTTGCAATTAAAAATCCAACCTAGAGCTACTAGTTATGGTCTCAATGGAATTAATGATTCAGAAGGTCCTAATCTTGTCACTCATCAGTGTTTAGTCCATGTTGCTATTGGTACTTATGTTGATGACATTATGTGTGATGTAGTAAACATGGAATGCACTCATATATTGTTAGGAAGACCATGGTTATTTGATAGGAGAGTGATTTATGATGGCATGTTAAACACCTATTCTTTTAACTATGATGGGAGGAGAGTTTCTCTTCTACCCTTGTCTCCCCAACAAGTTCTACAGGATCAGGTACGTCGAGATCAAGCTAGGGCACTTAGGCGTGCCAAGGAAGAGAAAGAAGAGGCTGATTCAACGGCCAAAGCAGCGGCCCGGCGTTCGGCGCCCGACGCGTCGACAAAGCCAAGCGGCGTTTCCCAGTCTCCACCCGAGCGTTTTGGCTCAAATTTTGGGACAACATCAAAAACAGGTGGAGCTACTGTTTGGGACAAAAAACGCCGAGAGAATGTCCCAAAAATGCCCAAAGTGCCGAGCAACACTTCCAGCAGTGCATCTGGGACGAAAACTGGGCTATCTCCCAATCCACTCGAGCGTTTTGGCTCAAATTTTGGGAGCAATTCAGAGACTCAGAGAGCTACAAATATAGAAAAAGAACGCCTACAGAAAGAGCCAAAAATCGGCTTGAAAGGCAGTGTAGAAAAGCGTTCTCTTGTGACTCAGTCTAGTATTTCTTTCCCTAACTCTTCTTGCTTACTTCTTATGAGGAAAGAGATACTTATTATTAGTCAAGATATTTCACATCTTCCAAAGTGTCTACAGGATCTATTACAGGAGTTTGAAGATGTGATGCCTGACGAGTTGCTAGAAGGCCTTCCACCAATTAGAGGCATTGAGCATCAAATCGATTTGGTGCCCGGCGCTTCATTACCAAACCGTGCAACCTATAGAGCAAGTCCAGAAGAGACCGCTGAGCTTCAAAGACAAGTGCAAGATCTCATGGACAAAGGCTATGTGCGTGAATCTCTCAGCCCATGCGCGGTTCCGGTGATTTTGGTGCCAAAGAAGGATGGCACATGGAGAATGTGTGTTGATTGCAGAGCGATCAACCAAATAACAGTTAAGTACCGTCACCCCATCCCTAGACTAGATGATATGCTTGATGAATTACATGGTGCTAATTTCTTTTCTAAAATTGATTTAAGAAGTGGGTACCATCAAATTAGGATGAGGGAAGGGGATGAATGGAAAACTGCCTTTAAAACTAAGTATGGCTTATATGAATGGTTAGTAATGCCTTTTGGATTAACTAATGCACCTAGTACTTTTATGAGGCTTATGAACCATGTCTTAAGAAGATACTTAGGCAGATTTGTTGTAGTCTACTTTGATGATATCTTAATCTATAGCAAAACCATGCATGAACATGTAGATCATCTTAGGGCTGTTTTGGACACTTTAAGGTTAGAAAAGCTTTATGTTAACTTGAAAAAGTGTTCTTTTTGCTCCGAGTCTACCATTTTTCTTGGTTTTGTTGTGTCTAAAGGTGGATTGAAGGTAGATGAAGACAAGATCAAGGCAATCAAAGAATGGCCCCAACCGACCACACCAACAATGGTCAGATCATTTCTCGGCTTGGCTGGCTTCTACAGGAGATTTGTGCGTGATTTTAGCACAATTGCAGCCCCCCTCCACGAGCTTACAAAGAAGGATACGGCCTTTAAATGGAGGGAGCAACAAGAGAACGCCTTCAACACTTTGAAGGACAGATTATGCCACGCCCCAGTGCTTCAACTCCCTGACTTTTCCAAGGCATTTGAGATAGAGGTGGACGCTTCTGGACATGGCATAGGAGGCGTGCTCTTACAAGACAAGAAACCCATTGCTTATTTTAGTGAAAAGCTTAGTGGGGCTGAGTTGAATTACCCTACTTATGATAAAGAGTTGTATGCTTTAATTAGGGTCCTGAAAACTTGGTCTCATTATTTGTGGCCCAAAGAGTTTGTAATCCATTCTGATCATGAGGCCTTGAAGTACTTGAAAGGCCAATCCAGACTCAGCAGGCGACATGCAAGATGGGTTGAATTTATGGAGACCTTTCCTTATGTTGTGAAACATAAGAAAGGCAAGGAGAATGTGGTAGCTGACGCCCTTTCTCGAAGGTATGTACTCTTGAGCCAATGTGATGTTAAGATCCTTGGATTTGCAATGATTAGGGAATTATATGCTAGTGACCCTCACTTTGCTGAAATCTATAAGAATTGCATGTCTAGGGGTGAAATAGATACCTACTTTATTGATGATGGATACTTGTTTAAAGCTGGAAAATTGTGCATTCCTTCATCTAGTATACGTAGGCTTCTAACTAAAGAAGTTCATGAATCAAGAGGACATAGGGGTTTAGAAAAGACTTTAGAAGGTTTAAAAGAACACTACTATTGGCCTAAAATGAGTAATTATGTGCTAAGATTTGTCAAGAGTTGTGTTGTTTGTGCTAAAGCAGAGTCTAGACCTCACCCCCATGGTTTGTACCAGCCTTTACCCATTCCTAGTTCACCTTGGGAAGACATTTCTATGGATTTCGTTGTAGGTTTGCCTAGAACTAGGAAGGGTAGAGATTCTATCTTTGTAGTGGTAGATAGATTTTCCAAAATGGCTCACTTTATTCCATGTCACACGACTGATGATGCTGTGCATATTGCTGATTTGTTCTTTAGGGAAATTATTAGATTGCATGGCATTCCTTGTTCTATTGTGTCAGATCGTGATGCTAAATTTTTGAGTTATTTTTGGAAGAGTCTATGGTCTAAATTGGGAACTAAATTGCTGTTTTCTACCTCATGTCACCCACAAACTGATGGGCAAACGGAGGTTACTAATCGAACGTTAGGGGTTTTACTTAGAACTATGCTTAAAGCTAACCTCAAACGTTGGGAAGATGTTTTGCCTTTTGTGGAGTTTGCTTATAACAGGTCAATCCATTCAGCCACAAAGATGACCCCTTTTGAGGTTGTTTATGGGCTGAATCCGAGGACACCGGTGGATATGACGCCTCAGCCATACAAGGGAAAAGAGAGTTTTGAAGCTAACAAGAGGGCTGAGTTTGTGAAGAAGCTACATGAGAGGACGAAGATGCACTTGGAGAGGAAATCCATGAAGTACAAAGCCCATGCTGATAAGGGTCGGAAACAGGTTATCTTTGAAGAAGGAGATCTTGTTTGGGTGCATCTAAGGAAGGAAAGGTTCCCAAATCAAAGGAAGAACAAGTTAGATCAGAGAGGAGATGGACCATTTCGTATCATCAGGAGAATCGGCCCTAATGCATATCATGTTGACATGCCTGGTGAGTATGGTGTCCATCCAACTTTTAATGTGGCTGATCTATCTCTTTATGTGCCAGATTTTGATTCCGACGTCGAATCAGAGACGATTCGAGCTCAAGTGGAGGAGAATGATGCAGTGAAGCCTGCCATGTCTCAAACCGACGACGATGAGTTGATTCGAGTGCCTTCTGACGGACCAATCACAAGAAGTCGAGCTAAGAAGATTGCTCAAGGCACAACAGCGATCTTGGTTCGATTATCAGCGGTTATTGAAGAGCCTAGCAAGGCAAAGTGGGTCTCGTGCATTCGACATCAATTGAGCCCGGATTCCATGGATTGATAATATGAGGGCCGAAATGCACTATTTCTTTATTTAGAAACATATATTAGTTTGTCTCACTTTAGGGCTGAATTTAGTAAGTGACCGGGTGAGATGAATTGGTATATGGGTCAAAGTCAACCCTTTGACTTGACCATTCTAAATTAAAGAAAATATCTTATTTATTATTTTATGAATAATTTCTATCTATTTTAATAATGAAGAGAAATCAGCCAATAGGCTTATGTTAGTTGGTTGATTTTCTCTCTCCTGGTTGTTAGAGATATTTTCTCTCTCCTGGTTGTTAGAGATATTTTAAGTTGTTAGGATTATTTCCTTAAATAAATAATTCAGCTATGATTTATTTATTTAAGGGAATCTAGTTAGATTTAATTAGATATTATTATATCTTGGGAAGCAAGCAAAGGAGACTCCCTCTCCCCTTCTAGGGCCGGCCAGCCTTCCTCTCTTGCTCCCCAAGTATTAGCTTTTGTATTCTCTATTTATACTTTGCATATTTCATTCAATAAAATCAGCTTGAGATTAGATAAACCCAAATTGGTTTATCTAGTCCTTGGGAACAAAAATACAATTGTGTGCTCGTGTTCATCATCATCTTCGATCATCATCATCATACTCTCGATCTCTCTCTTTTTGTTTGTTCGAATTCTGAGTTATTGTGTGATCAATTAGATTGTTCTAGTTTTGATTATTAAAGATCAAACTAGTTTATCATTCGGATTTAGCGATCGAGCCAATCCGTTTGAACTATCAACATTGATTGTTTCCATAATTTAGATCGTGTTATTCTGTTCATTCGAATTCATTGTTACTTGGATCGCAAGTTTCTTAATTTGAGAGCTTTTGTAGGTTTGAATCATAATTGCTGGCAAGATCGGGTTCCTGTGTGGTCAAATACGAGGTTTCTGAGGAGTAATCCGAGGCGATCACGTATCAGACGCCACGGTCATATTGCCACGGTCGTCGAAGTAGAATATGGCACGCCGTCATAGGGACCACGTCACATACCAGCTCATCAGCGTATCCCCCTATAGAAAACTTGACACATGCTTGCTCATTCACCTCAAGAGGTGTGTTAGGATTTAACCAACATAAAGTATAGGGTAATACATGAGGAGTAGTTTTAAGGGCAAACCTTTTGACCACGTCTTGGTCTATTATGTTACAACAAGATCCTCCATCAATTATAAGATTGCAAAGCTTACCTTGGATGAGGCATCTTGTATGAAAAATGGTCTTCCTTTGGTTAGATGGGACTAGAGCTTCATTGGCGAAAAGTGAGCGCTTGACCAACAAGCACTCCCCATTTGTCTCGGCCACAACTTGCAACTCCGCCACCTCTTCATCACCGGTTTGTGGCTCCTCAATCTCGACCTCCACTTCCGACTCATACTCCCCAATGGTGTTGAGTAGAACTTGGCGCTTTGAAGGGAAATCCCGAGCTATGTGTCCCCGCCCTAAGCACTTGAAACACTTGATCTCACTCGTTCGTTGCTCTCCTTCACGTCTTCCTCCTTGTGGAGTCTGAGGTGGTTCACGTTGCGTAGGCACGTTACCGACATCTTGCTTGTTGTCGGGTCGCCGTGCTTGTTGGCTAGAAGAGCCCCCACCTTGAGCATTCTACGGTTTGGTAGAAGATGGATAACTCCTCCGTTGAGGCAAATTTTGGTAAATATGATTGGTGTAGTGCAAAACCTCCTCAATCGTAGTGCCCCTAACGAAATGTTGTGTACTCACAATAGATTTAAGGTTAGCATTTAAACCGTTAATGAACTTAGAGATAACATACCCCTCGGGGAACCGTAGGCCGGATCTATAGACTAGGATCTTGAGCTCTTTGTAGTACTCATCCGGCGTCTTGGTTCCTTGCTTCAATTGCTCTAGCCGAGCATGCAATCGAGCGGTGAAGTCCTCGGGTACAAAACGATGCCTTAGGGCGGCCTTTAACTCCTCCCAAGTATCAATAGCCGGATAGCCATTGTATGCTCTTTCTTCCCTGTCCTCAATCAACCAATGGTAAGAAAAATCAATAAACTTAATGGTGGAAATGGCTACCTTTTGGGCGTCCGAATATTGGTAGAAGTCAAAGACTTGTTCCGTCTTATGTTCCCACTCCATGTAAACTTCGGCATCGGTAGAACCTCCAAAAGGTTGCACTTCCAGCTTCACGTGAGGCCCTCTTCCATAACCTTGGTCCAATTCTTGACCTTGGTATCCCCGCATGGGTTGTGGAAGTTGCCTAACTACTTGATGATTCACACGCCCCGCGCCTCGTCCTCCAGCAGGATGCCTCGGTTGCCATGGGGCCATTGGAGCTCTTGGTTGGAAATCCCCAACATACTCTTGACCTGTAAAGTTAGCGGGGCCCAAAGACAAAGGCATAGTAGGATACGTAGAATGAGGAAAAGAATGGAAAGAGTGCATACCTGATTCTTCTCGATTGGTACTCGGGAGAGTGTGGTAGGAAGTCGTTGGAGCCGTCGACAGGGTCGTTACCGCGGCAGGCAGGTTCGCTAACTCAGTATAAGGACTCGGTACCGGATTCGTCAGACTCGGTAACGAAGCACCGTAAGTTACTTGGCCCGAATTTGCTCCCTCTTTGTAGCTTGCTTGAATTCCGCCAAGGCTTCCCAATTGCATTGCTCCCATCCTAGCCTCGATTGAAAGCTTAAAGGCTTCCATCTCCCGTTGTTATTATTGTACTCTTTCCTCATTCACCGTTTTGAGCCCTTGAATGGCTTGAAACAGATCTTCCATGGTAATAGCGGAAGAAGTCACCTCTCCCTCGATAACTCCCTTGTTTTTGGTGTTAGGGTTGTCCATAGGGTTCCTAGAGCACAAATCTCAACACACACAACTAGGAAAACGTGTCAATGGATCCCACACATGCAAGGGTCCTCAAACCGATCCTTAAGCAATAAAAATTGGTTATTTGAAGGGTCGGTAAGGTCTTTAACGAGGTAAAAAGGTGAAGCAAGAAAATAAACAAACAAGTAATCTTAAAGCAAACTCGACACACTCCAAGAAGTGATACACAAAAAGGTAAAGGAAAGGTACTTGATTTTTTTTATTTTTTTATTTATAAACAACAAGACATTAACGACGTAAGTGATGTAGGTGCCACCCTTTTGTTGCCTGAATTTTCCTCGGTCACTCCTCTTGTTTTACCAGTGACCGGATCTTTCTAAGAACAACTACTTTTGTCGCAAGGGTTGAGCCAGGAGGTGTTGGGTTCAATACCAAGATCTCTCTCCTAGTTTCTTGACACTTTGAAGGAGGATGGGAGAACCAAATCTTCTCCTACTACACCCTAATTTTGAACAAACAAGATACTTTTTTCTTAAATAAATTTCTCGTTCCCTTAATCCTTTAAGCCCCTTTCGTGAATTACACACAACCCTTCATGTGCCAATTGCAATTAAGGATAGGAATTTAAGACTAAGAACTCAAGGGTTGGGATTGGAAAAGGCACAAAACGGTTCAGATTTTAAGCACACAATGTAGGCAAACAAAGACGGAAGGAAACCAATTTCTATGTGCTTAACAATCGAGTTTAGGAGTCAAACCTCGCGTGGCCCTGATACCACATGATACGATCGTCCTTAGTTGAGTCACGGTGCGAGCGAATTGACTCCAGAAACTAACAACCTTACTAGGTGATCGTCGGCTTACAACTCGAACAATCGGCACAAGGTTGGTGACGAGCCGTAGAGTCGTTAACGTGGGGATGTGAGAAGACATGATTGAAGAAGATGATCGAACTGGATGGAATATTGATGGGGATATGGACTCTCAATGACGGATATGACTCACCGATGTTTGAGAGAACTAGTGATATGGTGTTAGCCGTATGGTGCCCGATCTTCGACGTTCACAACTCAATGAGATATACAATGAAGCAATGGTCAGAACAAATGAAGATGAAACTCGAAATGAAAGACACGACTCAATCAAAGGAAATGACGCAGCAATGGAGAACAAATAGAAATGAAGACTCAATGGAAGAAACTGACGCAAATTAAAGAAGGATAACCCTTCGAGACAACTATTAAACCCTTGGTATGTATTTCAACCAAGATCATAATAGAATGGACGAAGAACCAACCTTTATACAATCTTACACAACAAGGAACGAGACCTTGAAGCACAAGAAGGCGGCTCGTGATCGTTGAAAGGCACCAATCTTCGACGAGTATTGACACAATTCAAACAAACCAAGCTGCGGATTCACACACTCGTTGAAAGCCAAAGGCTCTCGTTTTCTCTCTATTCAATGAGAAAGCAAATACAAATTCTGAGTTGTCTAAATTGAAAATAACCACCTAGAACTATATATATGTCCTGAAATAATAATGGAAATAACAAATAAAGTCTAATTAAACTTAATAGTCAGCTAAGGCCCAAAATGGAAATGGCCCAATAAAACAAGTCTAATAATTAAAACCAACACATGTTGACTTGGCAGGCAAGACGCGGGCACAATCGGACAAGCTTGCGCAAGGGCACACCGTTGCATCGCGGTGTTGGACTAGGCGTGTTGTTGCGTCGCTGGACTGGGGCGTGTCGCTGCACCGCTGGACTGGAGCGCGTCGCTACAACCGAGGCTTGATGATCCTCCGGCGCTCAAGACACACACCGCCCTATCCTTGGATTCCATGCATGCTCCTGCCTCCTTAGCCTCCTTAGCACAAATGTAACACACAAAAACATGCATTCCACTTTGTAGCTTCTTGGCTCGAGATCTAGTGATTGGCCCATCAAAGAGTGTAGGGGCACTTGGAGGTGGCTGACTAGATGATCCTTCATCAACCTCCCCTTTTTGAAAAGGATTCGACCCCGAATCCAAGTCCTCATCAACGGCCAGGTATGGCGTGAGATCAACAACGTTGAAGGTGGCACTTACTCCATAGTCTCCGGGCAGCTCCAACTTGTATGCATTGTCCCCGATTCGTTGAAGCACCTTGAAAGGTCCATCTCCTCGAGGGGACAACTTGCTCTTCCTTTGCTCCGAAAATCTCTCCTTCCTCAAATGCGCCCACACCAATTCTCCGGGCTGGAAAACAATGTGACGCCTTCCATGATTAGCTCTCCTTGCATTGTACTTGGCCTTTTTCTCCAACATCAGCCTGGTTCGAGCATGCAGCTCCCTAATAAATTCCACATGTTTCCCTGCATCAAAGTTCTCATTCTCCCTCATTGGCAATGGGGTAAGATCTAGTGGGGTTAGAGGGTTAGTACCATAAACACATTCAAATGGAGTCAATTTAGTAGAAGAATGGACAATTCGATTATATGCAAACTCCACATGAGGTAAAGCCTCTTCCCACAGCTTCAAATTCTTCCTAATTATAGCCCTAAGAATCGTAGCTAATGTCCTATTGGTCACCTCGGTTTGGCCATCAGTTTGAGGGTGACTAGAGGTAGAAAACAACAACTTAGTCCCTAGTTTGTTCCATAAAGTTCTCCAAAAATGGCTAAGGAACTTAGTGTCTCTATCACTAACTATGGTCTTAGGAATCCCATGTAATCTGACTATCTCTCTAAAGAATAATCCAGCCACATTAGTAACATCATCGGTCTTATGACATGCTACAAAATGCGCCATCTTGCTAAACCTATCCACTACCACCATGATTGAATCCCTCCCCTTCTTAGTTCTAGGTAACCTAACTATAAAGTCCATAGAAAGGTCCTCCCAAGGGGCTGTAGGCATTGGTAATGGTGTGTAAAGTCCATGTGGCATAAGTTTAGATTTAGCTCTAAGACAATCAATGCATCTCTTAACAACATTCTCAACATCCCTAAGCATGTGTGGCCAATAAAAATGAGCCCTAAGAGTATGATAAGTTTTGTCCCTCCCAAAATGTCCCATTAGGCCGCCCCTATGAGCTTCCTCAACAAGCAATAAACGCAATGAACAGCGAGGTATACATACTTTATCAACTCTAAAAAGAAAACCATCATGAATATAGTATTTTTCATTACAACCTTTTTCATGACAGCTCTTAAACGCATCACCAAAATCAAGATCAGTTTCATATAACTCACGAATATAAGTGAATCCTAATACTCTAGAGTCCAATGAAACAAGTAAGGTGTGGCGTCTAGACAAGGCATCAGCTACAACATTATCTTTTCCTCTTTTAAACTTAATCACATAAGGAAATGTTTCAATGAATTCCATCCATCTACCATGCCTCCTATCCATTTTATCTTGACTTTTAAAGTGCTTCAAGGATTCATGGTCAGTTTTAAGCACAAATTCCCTAGGCCAAAGATAATGTTGCCGTGTTTTAAGCACTCGATACAAAGCATACAACTCTCTTTATCATAGGTCGAGTAGTTTAAGCATGCACCTTTTAACTTTTCAGAAAAGAAGGCAATAGGCTTATCTTCTTGCATGAGCACGCTCCAATGCCGACTCCACTTGCATCACACTCCACCTCAAAAGGACGTGTGAAATCTGGAAATACTAACAAGGGAGCTTGCGTCAACTTGAGCTTCAAAGTGTTGAAGGCTCTCTCCTGGGCACGTCCCCATGCAAACTCACTCCTCTTCTTGGTGACCTCCGTCAATGGGGCTGCAATAGTGCTAAAGTCCTTTACGAACCTTCTATAGAAGCTCGCCAGCCCATGGAAACTCCTCACTTGACCAACAGAAGTAGGCGTGGGCCATTCATTGATGGCCTTAATCTTGGCCTCGTCCACTTGCAATCCATGTGAGCTAACTACAAAACCAAGAAAGGTGACAGAAGTAGTGCACCACTCACACTTTTTCAAATTAGCAAACAAGTGTTCAAGACGCAAAGTGGTAAGCACATCTCTCAAATGACATTCATGCTCTTCTAGGGATTTGCTATACACTAAAATATCATCAAAGTAAACCACTACAAATTTCCCTATATAATGTCTCAATACATGGTTCATTAAGCGCATGAATGTGCTAGGGGCATTTGTGAGCCCGAATGGCATAACGAGCCATTCATAGAGACCAAACTTGGTCTTGAAGGCCGTTTTCCATTCGTCCCCTTCCTTCATACGAATCTGGTGGTAGCCACTTTTTAAATCGATTTTGGAAAACATTGTGGCTCCATGCAATTCGTCTAACATGTCATCAAGACGAGGAATGGGGTGCCTATACTTTACCGTTATGTTATTAATGGCCCTACAATCGACACACATTCTCCATGTGTTGTCTTTCTTGGGTACTAATAACACCGGTACAGCACAAGGGCTCATACTCTCCCTAATGTATCCCTTATCCAAAAGCTCTTGGACTTGGGATTGGACCTCTTGGGTTTCCTTGGGGTTCATACGATAGGCTGGCCTATTTGGCAATGACGCCCCGGGAATGAGATCGATTTGATGCTCTATTCCTCTAATTGGGGGTAAGCCAGCCGGTATCTCATCGGGAAATACGTCCTTGTACTCCTCAATGAGCCCCTAAATGCGTGGGGGTAGTGAAGCTTTGAGCTCCTCATTCAACAAACTCAGCTCCTTGCACAAGAGCATAAGCGTTGTTTCCCCATCCAAAAACTCGTCTTTTAGCTCCCTCTTGGAAACCAAAAGAGCGGAGGAGGGCGTAGGGCTGAGAGGTTGGCTCGTCTTACCCCGAGCTTTCCCTTTCTTCCCATTCTCCTCCTCAAGGTTAGAACTTACCTCCTTACCTTGACGCTTCCTTTCCCACTCCTCCAAAACCTGTGTAGTCATCATCGGCTTAAGGACAATGATCTGGGCGTTGTGGGTGAAAGTGTTTCGATTGGTGAATCCATCGTGCACAACCCTCCTATCGTACTGCCATGGACGTCCTAATAAGATGTGGCAAGCCTGCATAGGTACTACATCACAAAGAACATCATCCTCATAATGTCCTAGCTTAATAGAAACCTTTACTTGCTTATGCACTTTCAATTCACCACAATCATTCATCCAATGCAGCTTATAGGGTCTAGGGTGATGAGTCATAGATAATTGCAGTTTATTAACCATTTCTAAGCTAGCAATATTGCAACAACTAACGCTATCTATGATCATGTTACAAACTATCCCTTTGATCAAGCATCTAGTGTGAAACAAGATTTCTCTTTGATTATCATCACATGCTTGTGGTTTAATATGCAAAGTTCTCCTAGCAATCAAAGATTCACCAGATTCATACTCAATCTCATCATCAACATTATTTTCATCATGCAAATCATCATTAGGTTCATCATGTTCATGCTCACTTTCAGATTCATATTTGCCTAAATGATTGATTGAGAGTGTTTTCTTGTTAGGACGGTCTTTCATCATGTGTCCTCTACCTTGGCACTTAAAACACACAATGTCCCTAGTTCTAGTAGAAGAGTTAGAGTTAGGATTACTCCCCTTTGGAGCTGTTGAAACTCCACTAGAATGGCTCTTGTTGTATGATGATGGCGTAGAGCTTGTAGGCTGTTTGGCTCGGCTAGCTTGGTCACTTTGACCGCCGGTTGTGTGACTCCTCTCCTTATGATGCGTGGCCTCCTTCCCATAGGAGCTTCCTTGCTGGCCACGACTTCCCTTCCATGAATGGGGCTGGTTGCTTGTGCTCCTCCCCCCTTGGTACCTAAACTTGTTTTTTCCTTTCTATCTTCATAGCTAAATGCAAAAGATCAGTCATTGTAGAATAAGGAAAAAGATCAACTTCTTGAGATAATGAGGAATTTAGAACACGAAGAAACCTGGCCATTGTGGTTTCGTCATCCTCAACCACATTAGCCCTTACCATCGCCACTTGCATGGCGTTGTAGGCCTCCTCGGCGCTCATGGAGCCTTGCTTCAAGTTCTCCAGCCGCTGCCTTAGCTCCCGGGCGTAATGTTGTGGTATAAAACGCCCTCTCATCAACGCCTTCATTTGATCCCAACTCGCTATGGGTGCATCCAAATTGCGCCTCCTTTCCTTCACCAAATTATCCCACCATATTAGTCCATAACCGGAGAATTCAAGGGTTGCGAGCTGTACCTTTTTGGACTCGGCGAAGTTATGGCAATTCCACACTTGCTCGATTTTTGTCTCCCATTCCATGTAGGTGTCGGGGTCACACTTGCCTTCAAAGGCAGGGATCTTCACCTTTATCTTGCCAACTCCATCTTGCTTCGGCTCCCTTGGCCTTCTAGGGTGCCTTTCTCTACCATCTCGACGCTCCCTCCCTGGCCTCCTAGAGTAATGCTCCCAATCATCATCCTCGGCATCATAGTCATCAAAGGACGTCTCCATGTCACTAGATGCTCTACCTTGCCCCTGAAATCCTTGATAATCATTAGTACGAGGGAACCCATCCCGAAGGGGGGTGGGCTGAGCAATAATGGGGACCCTTCGAGCGAAGTTGCCCGTGGGATTATGTAAATGAGCAGAGTGAGGAGGATCTTCCCTATTCTGGTGTTGGAAACCATGGTGTTGGGATGTGGACGCCAAAAGAGGATCAACTAGGGGCTGTTTGCCCGTGTTGATGGCGCTTTGCTCGTGGCCAGCATCTGCGCTTTGTTGGTGCGCCGCTGGACCGGCACTCGGGGCTACGCCCGACACGGTGCCTGGCGTAGGCATCGCCAACGACTCCAAGGCCGCCATCCTTGTATTAAGGCGAGAGATGTTCTGGTTGAGTGAGTTCAACAAGTTGAACACATCGGGATAGATAGGCTCCGGACTCTGGGTGTGGCGTACTTCTCCACTATCGTTTGACATGATTCTGCACAAACAAAACAACACACTACAATGCAAACTTGTTACGTTAGTTTAATCCAAATCAACCTCTCAAGTGTTTCACTCACACTCACTCTCGGCGTGTGATCGAGCTCGTTGTTTCAATCTGCTTGAAATGATCAAACTCAAGTCAAAGATTAGTAGGCAATAAAACACGAGAAGATGAAGGTTGGGGAAGAAACGTCCAAGAAAAGAAGACTCAAACGTGTTTAAGAATGGAGATGAAAAGAGAAAGAGATCAAACCTCGATTAAGCTGCTCTCACCTTGATTTCCTTAACCAAGTATGAACTTGGAGTGGTTTGTTCGGGTGAGGGTATGGCTTGAAAATGGAAGGTTTGAAATCAACTCCAATGGTGGCGTCCAACTCAAGAGAAGAAGAAGAGAAGAGAAGAAGATGATATGCTTGCACTAATTTAATTACAACTATGCAATGAAATGAAATGCAATACTATACTTTGAGATGAATGAAATAAAAGAACAAAACAACAATCTGATTTCTGATTTCTCCTTTTTTAATTTTCTTTTCTTTCTTTTTTTTAATCAGAAATAATCAGAAAATTACAAATAATTTCGAAAATAAAGTGACAAATAAAATGTTAACCTAAGATGCAAATATAATGTGCAAGAAATTAAGATTAGAGAGTGGCTGATTGTGGGAAAGTGGTCGTTGGAGAGGTTGGACGCAATCCCTAGATTTATGGAGAAGGAATAGGCTGAAGGATGGGTGGTTGGGGCGTGGGTTTGAATTCAAAGTGGGTTGAATGGTTCTCCCTTAAGAATAGGAGGTGGGCGTGGGAAGTGTGGCTGGGATTTGAAAATTGTTGGGTCAACCTTAAAAATAGGAGCTTGAATTTGTTGTTAGGAGCTTGAATTTGAGTTTAATTAAATCAAAATATAATCCTAATTTAATTAAAATTTCGTGACTGCCTTTAACCAATGATGGTGGTCGACTTTTGTGGAGGTAGTGGGGCGTAGGTGGTTGTGGTGGCTGAGGGTGGCGGTTTTTCTTGGGCTAAAGATGTGTTTGGCTAGGCAAAAACAAACCACTGCACAAGAACAAACCGATTTAGTACTTTCAAGTTCAATTCAAAGAGATTAGATTAATCGAACCTGATCTCTGAAGGACTCTTTTTGGTATTTTTGCAGACTCTTTTTGATGGAAACGAAAGGAACGTCGTCAACGCAGCTCTGATACCAATTTGATACGGGGTTAGCCATATGGTGCCCGATCTTCGACGTTCACAACTCAACGAGAAATACAATGAAGCAATGGTCAGAACAAATGAAGATGAAACTCGAAATGAAAGACACGACTCAATCAAAGGAAATGATGCAACAATGGAGAACAAACAGAAATGAAGACTCAATGGAAGAAACTGACGCAAATTAAAGAGGGATAACCCTTCGAGACAACTATTAAACCCTTGGTATGTATTTCAACCAAGATCCTAATAGAATGGACGAAGAACCAACCTTTATACAATCTTATACAACAAGGAACGAGACCTTGAAGCACAAGAAGGGGGCTCGTGATCGTTGAAAGGCACCAATCTTCGACGAGTATTGACACAATTCAAACAAACCAAGCTGCGGATTCACACACTCGTTGAAAGCCAAAGGCTCTCGTTTTCTCTCTATTCAATGAGAAAGCAAATACAAATTCTGAGTTGTCTACCCTGAAAATAACCACCTAGAACTATTTATATGTCCTGAAATAATAATGGAAATGACAAATAAAGTCTAATTAAACTTAATAGTCAGCTAAGGCCCAAAATGGAAATGGCCCAATAAAACAAGTCTAATAATTAAAACCAACACATGTTGACTTGGCAGGCAATACGCGCGCACACTCGGACAAACTTGCGCAAGGGCACACCGTTGCATTGCGGCGTTGGACTAGGCGCGTTGCTGAGTCGCTGGACTGGGGCGTGTCGCTGCACGCTGGACTGGGACGCGCCGCTACAACCGAGGCTCGATGATCCTCCGGCGCTCAAGACACACACCGCCCTAGCCTTGGATTCCATGCATGCTCCTGCCTCCTTAGCACAAATGTAACACACAAAAACATGCATTCCACTTTGTAGCTTCTTGGCTCGGGATCTAGTGATTGGCCCATCAAAGAGTGTAGGGGCACATGGAGGTGGCTGACTAGATGATCCTTCATCAACTAGGGACTTGGATATTACGCACCAAGTGCTCTTGAGAGATCGATATTACTCACAATCCGATCAAGAACAAGACCTTCAAAGAGACGAATCTTTGCATTCAGAAAAAGAGAGTTTTTATCAATTCAATGGTGCCTAAAAATGATACATCAAAGGCCTTTTAAACCCCTAGGCCGATCCACTTCTAGGACATTAAAACCAAGCATTAAAAACGAAACATTAACAAAGCATTAAAGATGTCTATTCACATTCCCCAACAACCTTTGGCATTCAAACGCAGGGTCGGTAACGTTAACGAGGCTGAGCTCGATACTGAGGAAACTAACGAGGTTGGCCACCTCATTACCGAACCCTAAGGGTCGGTAACGTTAATGAAGCTCGTCGGAGCAGCAGCGAGAGCAGTTTTGATCTTACGATGTAGGGTCTTCGCCATGGATCGAGTAATTCGCGCCACCGGCTCCTCTTGCTCTTGCTTCTCACCCTCGGTGTCCTCCTTGGCATCCCGGCTTGACTCGGTGAGATCTTGATGGGAAGGTTCACATCACCTTGGAAAAGGTCTTGTTCTTGGCCTCCTAGACACATTCTTTTCAACCTTGTTCTTCATGGTCCTTTGATCGCTATCAGATCGAATAAAAGCATAAATTCGAACCTAGAAACCGAATGAGGATAATATCAAGCCAATAAGCATATTCTGCACTACAAAATCAAGACCGATCGAATAAAAGCATAAATTCGATCCTAGAAACCGAATGCCACATTTAGGAGTGACATTTACATGGACATTTCATGGAGCAATAGGCGTACATTGTTAGATCACAAGTCAATTTTTAAAGGAAAAAGTAGAAAAAACAAGTGAACTTTAAAAACATCTAGGCATAAACATAAAAAATGAGGATAGTATCAAGCCAAATAGCCAATAAGCACAATCTGCACTCTAAAATCAAGACCAATCGAATAAAAGCATAAACTCGAACCTAGAAACCGAATGCCATATTTTGGAGTGACATTTAGATGGACATTTCATCGAACACTTGGTGTCCAATGTTAGATCATAAGTCAAATTTTAAAGGCAAAAGGGAAAAAACAAGTGATCTTTAGAGAATCTAGGCATAAGAATAAGAATGAGGATAGTATCAAGCCAATAAGCACATTCTGCACTATAAAATGAAGACCGATCGAATAAAAGCATAAATTCGAACCTAGAAACCGAATGCGACATTTAGGAGTGACATTTACATGGACATTTCATCGAGCACTTGGCGTGCAATGTTAGATCACAAGTCAATTTTTAAAGGCAAAAGGAGAAAAAACAAGTGAACTTTAAAGACATCTAGGCATAAGCATAAAGAATGAGTATAGTATCAAGCCAATAAGCACATTATGCACTATAAAATCAAGACCCCAGTCGAATAAAATCATAAATTCGAACCTAGAAACCGAATGCCACATTTAGGTGTGACATTTACATGAACATTTCATCGAACACTTGGCGTGCAATATTAGATCACAAGTCATTTTAAAGGCATAAGGAGAAAAAACAAGTGAACTTTGAAGACATCTAGGCATAAGCATAAAGAATGAGGATAGTATCAAACCAATAAGCACATTCTACACTAAAAAAATCAATACCGATCGAATAAAAGCATAAATTTGAACCTAAAAACTGAATGCCACATTTAGGATTGACATTTACATGGACATTTCATCGAACACTTGGCGTGCAATGTTAGATCACAAGTCAATTTTTAAAGGAAAAAAGAGAAAAAAAAAGTAAACTTTAAAGACATCCAAGCATAAGCATAAAGAATGAGGATAGTATCAAGCCAATAAGCACATTCTGCACTATAAAATCAAGACCCCGATCGAATAAAAAGCATAAATTCGAACCTAGAAACCGAATGCCACATTTAAGAGTAACATTTACATGGACATTACATCGAATACTTGGCGTGCAATGTTAGATCACAAGTGATTTAAAAGCCAAAGTGAGAAAAAACAAGTGAACTTTAAGGACATCTAGGCATAAGCATAAAGAATGAGGATAATATCAAGCCAATAAGCACATTCTGCACTATAGAATCAAAACCCCGATCGAATAAAAACATAAATTCGAACCTAGAAACCAAATAACACATTTAGAAGTGACATTTACATGGACATTTCGTCGAACACCTGGCGTGCAATGTTAGGTCACAAGTCATTTGAAAGGCAAAAGGAGAAAAACAAGTGAACTTTAAAGACATCTAGGCATAACCATAAAGAATAAGGGTAATATCAATCCAATAAGGACATTCTGCACTACAAAATCAAGACCGATCGAATAAAAGCATAAATTCGAACCTAGAAACCGAATGCCACATTTAGGAGTGACATTTACATGGACATTTCATGGAACAGTTGGCGTGCAATGTTAGATCACAAGTGAATTTTTAAAGGCTAAAGAAGAAAAAACAAGTGAACTTTAAGGACATCTAGGCATAAACATAAAGAATGAGGATAGTATAAAGCCAATAAGCACATTCTGCACTACAAAATCAAGACCGTTCGAATAAAAGCATATATTCAAACCTAGAAACCGAATGCCACATTTAGGAGTGACATTTACATGTAAATTTCATCAAACACTTGGCGTGCAATGTTAGATCACAAGTCAATTTTTAAAGGCAAAAGAAGAAAAAACAAGCGAACTTTAAAGACATCTAGGCATAAGCATGAAGAATGAGGATAGTATTAAGCCAATAAGCACATTCTGCACTATAAAATCAAGACCACGATCGAATAAAAGCATAAATTCGAATCTAGAAGCCGAATGCCACATTTAGGAGTGAGATTCACATGGACATTTCATCGAACACTTGGCGTGCAATGTTAGATGATAAGTCAAATTTTAAAGGCAAAAGGAGAAAAAACAAGTGATCTTTAGAGAATCTAGGCATAAGCATAAGAATGTGGATAGTATCAAGCCAATAAGCACATTTTGCACTATAAAATCAAGACTGATTGAATAAAAGCATAAATTTGAACCTAGAAACCGAATGCCACATTTAGGAGTGACATTTACATGGACATTTCATCGAGCACTTGACGTGTAATGTTAGATAACAAGTCATTTTAAAGGCAAAAGCAGAAAAAACCAGTTAACTTTAAACACATCAAGGCATAAGCATAAAGAATGAGGATAGTATCAAGCAAAAAAGCATATTCTACACTATAAAATCAAGACCGATCGAATAAAAGCATAAATTCGAACCTAAAAACCGAATGCCACATTTAGGAATGACATTTACATGAACATTTTATCGAACACTTGGCGTGCAATGTTGGATCACATGTCAAATTTCAAAGGCAAAAGGAGGAAAAAACAAGTGATCTTTAGAGACATCTAGGCATAAGCATAAGAATGGCGATAGTATCAAGCCAATAAGCAGCTTCTGCAATATAAAATCAAGACCGATCCAATAAAAGCAAAAATTCGAACCTAGAAACCGAATGCCACATTTAGGAGTGACATTTACATAGACATTTCATCGAACGCTTGGCGTGATATGTTTAGATCACAAGTTTAAAGGCAAAAGAAGAAAAAACAAGTGAACTGTAGAGATATCTAGGCATAAGCATAAGAATGACGATAATATCAAGCCAATAAGCACATTCTGCACTATAAAATTAAGACCGATTGAATAAAAGCATAAATTCAAACCTATAAACCGAATGCCACATTTAGGAGTGACATTTACATGGAAATTTCATCTAACACTTGACGTGAAATGTTAGATCACAACTCAATTTTTAAAGTCAAAAGGAGAAAAAACAAGCGAACTCTAAAGACATCTAGGCATAAGCATAAAGAATGAGCATAGTATCAAGCCAATAAGCACATTATGCACTATAAAATCAAGACCCCGGTCGAATAAAAGCATAAATTCGAACCTAGAAATCGAATGCCGTATTTAGGAGTGACATTTACAAAGACATTTCATCGAACACTTGGCGTGCAATGTTAGATCAGAAGTCATTTTAAAGGCAAAAGAAGAAAAAACAAGTGAACTTTAGAGACATCTAGGCATAAGCATAAGAATGACGATAGTATCAAGCCAATAAGCACATTCTGCACTACAAAATCAAGACCGATCAAACAAAAGCATAAATTCGAACCTAGAAACCGAATGCCACATTTAGGAGTGACATTTACATGGACATTTCATCGAACACTTGACGTGCAATGTTAGATCACAAGTCAATTTTTAAAGGCAAAAGGAGAAAAAACAAGTGAATTTTAAAGACATCTAGGCATAAGCATAAAGAATGGGCATAGTATCAAGCCAATAAGAACATTTTGTGCTACAAAATCAAGACCTCGGTCGAATAAAAGCATAAATTCAAACCTAGAAACCGAATGCCACATTTAGGAGTGACATTTACATGGACATTTCATCGAACGATTGGCGTGCAATGTTAGATCACAAGTCAATTTTTAAAGGCAAAAGGAGAAAAACAAAGTGAACTATAAAGACATCTAGGCATAAGCATAAAGAATGAAGATAGTATCAAGCCAATAAGCACATTCTGCACTATAAAATCAAGACCCCGATCGAATAAAAGCATAAATTCGAACCTAGAAATCGAATGCCACATTTAGGAGTGACATTTACATGGACATTTCATCAAACACTTGAGGTGAAAGATTAAATCAGAAGTCATTTTAAAGGAAAAAGGAGAAAAAACAAGTGAACTTTAAAGACATCTAGGCATAAGCATAAAGAATGAGGATAATATCAAGCAAATAAGCACATTCTACACTACAAAATCAAGACCGGTCGAATAAAAGCATAAAGTCGAACCTAGAAACCGAATGCCACATTTAGGAGTCACATTTTAATAGCTTGCATATAGATAGTGTTTAGGATGCATGTTTCCGTTTCTTTTGCGGTGCTTTTAGGTAGTTTTAGGTGGTTTCTTTAGTGTCTTAGAGTGTCTAGGATTTTTGGGTTTTTGCACTTGTTCTATGTTGTTTTACATGTCTTAAAGTGAACAAGTTTGAAAGGAATGGAAACCGGGGGAAGAACGCTTGAATTCGGGCCATCCATTGGAGTTGCTAGTTCGATACCTTTGTCTTGTAAGGCCTAGTTCGGGAGATATAGTGGTCCGATGGGGTTGAATTTATTATAATTGGAAAGCTAATTCAAAGAGATACAATTCATGTTTTTACTCCGAGTCCAAATTTCAACTAGAAGGTCAAAACAACCCCCGAAGTGTCACTTGAGTTCTGAACCAAGGTGTTGGCGGCGACCGCCGCCAACCCAGCGGCGCCCGCCGCCTCTGACGGTCAGCGAGGTCTCTTACGCCTCACATGTTATGTTGTGATTGGCTCCTTTTCTATCAGTATTATTCCGAGATATTGTATTTTTGGATAGACTTCTTTAGACCTAGTTCTTTATATTAGAGGTGATGTAGTGAAGCCTGCCATGTCTCCAACCGACGTCGATGAGTTGATTCGAGTGCCTTCTGACGGACCAATCACAAGAAGTCGAGCTAAGAAGATTGCTCAAGGCACGACAGCGATCTTGGTTCGATTGGCAGTTGTTCTTGAAGAACCAAGCAAGACAAGATGGGTCTCGTGCATTCGTCATCAACTGGACCCGGATTCCATGGATTAATATATGAGGGCCGAAAATTCACTATTTCTTCATTTAGAAACATGTATTAGCTTGTCTCACTTTAGGGCTGAAGTTAGTAAGTGACCGGGTGAGATAAGTTGGTATATGGGTCAAAGTCAACCCTTTGACTTGACCATTCTAAATTGAGAAAATATCTACTATTATTTAATTATAGGTGTGTGCATTTATTTAAATAATGAAGAGAGTTCAATCAATAGGCTTATGTTAGTTGGTTGATATTCTCTCTCCTGGTTGTTAGAGATATTTTTAGTTTGTTATGGATATTTTATATTTGTTAGGATATTTTTCTTAAATAAATAAATCAACCATGATTTATTTTATTTAAGGGGAATCTAGATAGAATTAGTTATAGATATTTTATTATATCTTAGGAAGCAAGAGAAGGGCAATTCTACCACTACTAGGGTAGGCCAGACCTCCTTGCTTACTCCCCAAGTACTAGCTTTGCATTCTACTATTTAAACTCTTGTCTTTCATCATCATCTTGAGAGAGATTAAACCCAAATTGGTTTAATCTATCTCTTGGGCTCAAAATAATGACTTGTGTCTGCTTGCAATTGCTTTTGTTTGATCGATCATCATCATTTCGAAATCTCTCTCCCTTGTTCGAATCAGATTTATAGTTTAATCAATTGGTTTGTTCTAGTTTTGATTGTTAAAGATCAAACTAGTTAATCAATCGGATTTAGCGTTAGAGCCAATCCGTTTGAACTATCAAATTGATTTATCCTATAATTTCCGATCGGTTCTTCAATTTCATCAATTCAAATCAGTTTCATTGTTTGTTGAGAAAGTTACTAACTTTAAGGCAAATTCAGGGTGGATCATTCGAGTACTTGCAAGATCGAGACTTGTGTGGGTTATATGCGAGGCAATCAAGGAGGATTCCGAGGCAATCACGTATCAAGTGGTACTCAGAGACCAACAAGTGGTATCATAATCCAACGTCTCGCCAAGTAATTTCTTCTTTCCTTAATTTGCTTTCTAGTCAATTTTAATTCAGTTTTTGATCCCAAAGCTTGTACCTTTAACCAAGTTACAATTTTTGAGATCCAAAGGCTGAATTTTTCCCACAACCACCACCTTTTTCCGCCACCACCACCACGAACCACCCTCCACCACCACGATCTGGTTTCGCTAACCTACACCGCACCACCCCCAGCCTTGTCCGAGACCCTACCTTTCTCCAAACCCTAATCCGAGACCCTACCTTTCTCCAAACCCTAGAGCCAAACCCGAAAACCGTAACCCTAGTTTCAGCTGAGATCTCACAAACCCTAACACTCCTTGTTGTTTCTTGCCCCCCAAGTAATAAACCAATTAGGATATTTTTAAGGGATTGTTGCATGTTTTTGGTTGAATTGATTGAGTTTTGTTGTAATATAGATTAGCAATTATTTTTCCTACAGTTTTATAAGTTTTTCATTCATGTTGCATGATTGATTGCGATTCATATTGCTTGATTAATATTTGCTAATTTCTGTCATTGCATACCTAAATTCGACCAGCCCTTATTTCTTTTTGTTTAATTTGGCTTCTAGTTGGTTTCATTCGTAGTTTAAAGTAACTTAGTTAAAAAAAATCAGTCTAGTTATTTTTCGTTTTTTCCCTATTGCACTCGTTATTGCATAGCTTTGCTTATTTCTTCATTCTAGCACAAGAGTAGATTGTGCATAAAGTCAAAAAAAATCAGAAAAGAAAAAAGTGATCTACCCCAGCTAGTTTCAAGCCACTTTCACCCCTAGTGATTGCTTGCTAGAAAAAGTTAGCTAAGTAAAAATCACTTTGTAGAAAATTAGTGACGAAATAAAAGTCACTTGACGCCTCAGCCATACAAAGGAAAAGAGAGCTTTGAAGCTGACAAGAGGGCTGAGTTTGTGAAGAAGCTACATGAGAGAACCAAGATGCACTTGGAGAGGAAATCCATGAAGTATAAGGCCCATGCTGATAAGGGTTGAAAACAGGTTATCTTTGAAAAAGGAGATCTTGTTTGGGTGCATCTAAGGAAGGGGAGGTTCTCAAATCAGAGGAAGAATAATCTAGATCAGCGTGGAGATGGTCCATTTCGTGTCATCAGGAGAATCGGCCCCAATGCATATCATGTTGACATGCCTGGTGTGTATGGTGTCCATCCAATGTTTAATGTGGCTGATCTATCTCTTTATGTGCCAGATTTTTGATTCCGACGTCGAATCAGAGACGATTCGAGCTCAAGTGGAGGAGAATGATGCAGTGAAGCCTGCCATGTCTCCCACCGACGTCGATGAGTTGATTCGAGTGCCTTTTGACGGACCAATCACAAGAAGTCGAGCTAAGAAGATTGCTCAAGGCACGACAGCGAGCTTGGTTCGATTGGCAGCTGTTCTTGAAGAACCAAGCAAGACAAGATGGGTCTCGTGCATTCGTCATCAACTGAACCCGGATTCCATGGATTAATATATGAGGGCCGAAAATTCACTATTTCTTAATTTAGAAACATGTATTATCTTGTCTCACTTTAGGGCTGAAGTTAGTAAGTGACCGGGTGAGATAAGTTGGTATATGGGTCAAAGTCAACCCTTTGACTTGACCATTCTAAATTGAGAAAATATCTACTATTATTTAATTATAGGCGTGTGCATTTATTTAAATAATGAAGAGAGTTCAATCAATAGGCTTATGTTAGTTGGTTGATATTCTCTCTCCTGGTTGTTAGAGATATTTTTAGTTTGTTATGGATATTTTATATTTGTTAGGATATTTTCCTTAAATAAATAAATCAACCATGATTTATTTTATTTAAGGGGAATCTAGATAGAATTAGTTATAGATATTTTATTATACCTTGGGAAGCAAGAGAAGGGCAATTCTACCACTACTAGGGTAGGCCAGACCTCCTTGCTTGCTCCCGAAGTACTAGCTTTGCATTCTACTATTTAAACTCTTGTCTTTCATTAATGAAAATCATCTTGAGAGAGATTAAACCCAAATTGGTTTAATCTATCTCTTGGGCTCAAAATAATGACTTGTGTCTGCTTGCAATTGCTTTTGTTTGATCGATCATCATCATTTCGAAATCTCTCTCCCTTGTTCGAATCAGATTTATAGTTTAATCAATTGGTTTGTTCTAGTTTTGATTGTTAAAGATCAAACTAGTTAATCAATCGGATTTAGCGTTAGAGCCAATCCGTTTGAACTATCAAATTGATTTATCCTATAATTTCCGATCGGTTCTTCAATTTCATCAATTATCTTCCTTCATTCTGAACCACTAATTTCTAGCGGTCCCAACGAAGTGAATAACAACAACTGCAACTTTCTCTCATTCTTCATAGCCCATGTGATCTAGGATGAAATTTGTAGCTTGTTCCCACTCTAGATACTTCTCTGGATTGAGTTCTCCACTGAATGGCTCTATCTTGATCTTAATATCACGCTTACCAATCTGATTGATTTGTTGGTTAGCGTTGTTGTTGTTGTTCGGCCTTTGTACTCCATAAGCTGGCGGAATATCTTCTACAACCTCAGCTTGGTTATAGAAATCATCAAGGGGAGGATGCCATGGGCGCCGTTCTTCCCCGGGATAACCATAAGTCACATCATTAAAAGGATTGTTGTATTGTTGTTGTTGTGGATGAGTCACATCATCAAAAGGATTGTTATTTCATTTCTGAATTTTCCAGTTTGTGTCGAGTCCCATTCGTTTCACCTCTAACCATTCGCTTGTTTTCTTTGTTGTCGAGTCGTTGATTGTCGAAGATCGGGCCAATCACGGTTAACCCCATATCAAATTGGTATCAGAGCTGTGTTTCCGACATTCAACTCGTCCACCATTGGAGTCCTCCATTAAAAACACAAAAACACCAAAAAGAGTCCTCCGAGATCAGGTTCGATTAATCAACTCTCTTTGAATTGAACTTGAAAGTACTAATCGGTTTTGTTCTTGTGCAGTGGTTTGTTTTTACCTAGCCAAACACACCTTATCCCAAGAAGAACCGCCACCCTCAGCCACCACAACCACCAACATCCACCATCCTCCACAAAATCGACCACCACTTTGTTTCAAAACAGCCAAATTGTTTTTTTAATTAAATTAGAAATTACAATTTGATTTAATTGAATTCAAATTCAAACCCCTAACCCATCCCTATTTTTAAGGTTGACCAACAACAACCAAATCCCAGCTCCATATATCACGCGCCCACCTCCTTATATCAAGGAGACTCATTCAGCCCACTTCAAATTCAAACCCCACGCCCAAACCAACCTATTTCCAGCCTATTCATCCTCCTAAAATCAAGGGATTTCATCCACCAACAAATCAAACTCAAACCGCCATTATCTTGCACATTATTTTCGCACCTGAGGTTAATATTTTATTTTTCATTCAATTTTCGAAATTATTTGTAATTCTCTGATTATTTCTGATTAAAAAAAAGAAAATAAAAAAAAAAGTCAAAAAAAAAAAACGAAAATCAGAGATCAGATTTTATTCATCCTTCTTTATTTCATTTATATCATAGTATAGTTTGCATTTCATTTCATAGAGTAATTAAGGTGTGCATTGTCATCTCTTCTTCTCTTCTCTGGAGTTTGGACGACATCCTTTGGAGACCTTTCAAGCTTGCCATTTTCGAGCCTACCCTCACCTAAACAAACCACTCCAAGTTCATACTTGGTTACGGAACTCAAGGTGAGAGAAGCTTAATCGAGGTTTGACTTCTTTCTCTGTTTAGTCCTTCTCACCTCGTTGCTATTTTGTCCATAACATTTCTGTCCACCCTCTAAAACGTCCATCTTTCATACTTCTTCTTCTATCTTGTGTCTAAACTTGGTTTTGTGAGTTGAAGCTACCACTGACTTTTGAACTTGAGTTTTGATTCTTTCAAGGCAGATTGAAACAACGAGCATAATTGCAAAACACGAGGGAGAGTGTGAGTGAAACACATTGCGAGGCTGTTTTGGATTACACTAACCTAACGAGTTTTCTTGGAGTTTGTTGTTTTCTTGTTGTCTTAGGATCATGACGGACAGTAGCAATGAGACCACCCCCAAGAGCCCGGAGCCAATCCACCCCGAGGTGTTCAAGTTGTTGAGCTCACTCAACAGCAACATTACACGCCTCAACTCTAGGATGGCTGCATTGGAGACGTGTGCACTTGCGCTACCAGCCCCAGGTGTGACGCCAAGCGTTGATGCAACGGCACACGCACAAGCTGTGGGCGATGGCCAGAATCAATATGTCACCAACACGGGCAACCAGGTCCATGGTGATCCGTTTAGGGCGTCCACATCACAACAACTTGGTTCTCAAAACCATACCAGGGAAGTGCCTCATAATCCAAATCATTTACATAATTCCTCGGGCAATCTTCCTCGAAGAGTGCCTATTGTTCCCCAGCTCACTCCCCTTCGGAATGAGCATAATCGTGCTAATGATTTTCGAGGATTTCAGGAACAAAGAGGTTCACCAAGTGATATGGATCTTTATGATGATGAGTATGATGGCGAGGAGGAGGATAATTGGGAGCGGTTCTCAAGAAGGGGAGGAAGGGAGCGCCGTGATGATAGGCGTCCTAGGAGACCCCGAGAACCAGAGCAGGATGGTGTCGGGAAGGTCAAGGTGAAAATACCCTCATTTGAGGGCCGGTGTGATCCCGACGTTTACATGGAGTGGGAGACGAAGATAGAGCATGTGTGGAGCTGTCACAATTTTCCCGAGACCAAGAAGGTGCAACTCGCCGTCCTTGAGTTCTCCGGTTATTCCCTCATATGGTGGGATAACTTGGTGAAAGAGAGGAGGCGCAACCTGGACGCACCAATATCCAGCTGGGAGCAAATGAAGGCGTTGATGAGGGGTCGTTTCATACCTCAACACTATGCCCGAGAGCTAAGACAGCGGCTAGAGAGTCTCAAGCAGGGGTCAATGAGTGTCGAGGAAGCTTACAACGCCATGCAAGTGGCGATGGTGAGAGCTAACGTGGTTGAGGACAACGAAGCCACGATGGCCAGGTTCCTTCGTATTCTCCACCCTTCTTTATCTAATGAGGTTGATCTTTACCCTTATTCTACTATGACTGACCTTTTGCATCTAGCTACCAAAGTAGAAAGGAAATTAAGGTTTAGGAACCAAGGAGGTCGAGGCGCGCCCAGCCAGCCAAGCAATTGGAGGAGCCAAAGCCGAAGCACACAAGCTGGCCAAGGGAGGGAAGCCACGCCTTACAAGGAGAAGGGAAGCGCAGCTGGCGCCCAAGGAGAACAAGGGGGACGAATTAAGACCCCATGGAGCAATTCATCATCCAACAATAAGGGCAACTTAAAGGGAGCTTCCGCAGCCCCTAAGGGGAGTAATTCTAACACCTCTTCTAGAGCTAGAGACATAGTGTGTTTTAAATGTCAAGGGAGAGGTCATTACATGAAAGATTGCCCTAACTCTAAAACCCTTTTGATTAATCATTTAGGAGAGTATGAATCTGAAGTTGATGATGATAATGAGAATGCTTGTGCTAATGATGAATCTGATTTGCATGATAATAATGATAATAACGACGAGAATGAAGTAGAATATGAGTCTGGGGAGTCATTGATTGCTAGGAGAACATTGCATGCTAAACCTGCCCCATGTGAAGATAATCAAAGGGAAAATCTATTTCATAGTCGTTGTTTAATACAAGGCAAGGTGTGCAATTTAATCATTGATAGCGGTAGTTGTTGTAACATAGCTAGCATGGAAATGGTACAAAAACTGCAGCTTCCTATTTTTCATCACCCTAGGCCTTACAAATTGCATTGGATGAATGCTAGTGGAGAATTGAGAGTGAATAAACAAACACATGTTACTATTAAGCTTGGACATTATGAAGATCATATTTTATGTGATGTAGTTCCTATGCAGGCTTGTCACATCTTACTCGGACGTCCATGGCAATTCGATCGGAAGGTGACGCATGACGGGTTCACCAACCGCCACTCCTTTGTGTATAAGGGCCAGAACGTCGTACTCAAGCCCATGACGCCCACCCAGGTGGCCGAGGCTTTCGACAAGGGCAAGGTAAGTAAAGTAAGTGGTGATGGTGAGGGGGAGAAGGGGAAGAAGGGGAAAGCTCGGGGTAAAACGAGCCAAACCGATAGCCCTACACCCTCCTCCGTCCTACTAGCTTCCAAGAGGGAGTTAGTGGACAATTACTTGGACGGGGAAACAACGCATATGCTCTTGTGCAAGGAGCTGAGCTTGTTAAGTGAAGAGCTTAGAGCTTCACTGCCCCCGCCCATTTTGGGGCTCGTCGAGGAGTACAAGGACGTATTCCCCGAAGAGCTACCGGCTGTCCTACCCCCAATTAGAGGAATCGAGCATCAAATTGATCTCATTCCCGGGGCGTCTTTGCCAAATCGACCAGCCTACCGTATGAACCCCATGGAGACCAAAGAGGTCCAATCCCAAGTCCAAGAGCTCTTGGATAAGGGATACATAAGGGAGAGTTTAAGCCCCTGTGCTGTACCGGTATTGTTAGTGCCTAAGAAAGACAACACATGGCGAATGTGTGTCGATTGTAGGGCAATTAACAATATAACGGTGAAGTATAGACACCCCATTCCTCGTCTTGATGATATGTTGGACGAGCTGCATGGTTCCACTATCTTTTCAAAAATCGATCTTAAAAGTGGGTACCATCAGATTCGGATGAAGGAAGGGGACGAGTGGAAAACAGCCTTCAAGACCAAGTTCGGTCTATATGAATGGCTCGTTATGCCATTCGGGCTTACTAACGCCCCAAGCACTTTCATGAGATTAATGAACCATGTTTTGAGGCATTACATAGGAAAGTTTGTAGTGGTGTATTTTGATGATATCCTAGTGTATAGTAAGTCCTTAGCTGAGCATGAAGATCATTTGCGAAATGTGCTTAACACATTGCGTCTAGAGCACTTATATGCTAACTTGAAAAAATGTGAATTGTGCACTACTTCCGTTACTTTCCTTGGTTTTGTAGTGAATGAGAAGGGGCTGCAAGTTGATGAGGCTAAGGTGAAGGCGATCCAGGATTGGCCGACGCCTACGTCAATTGGACAAGTGAGGAGTTTTCATGGACTGGCCAGTTTCTACCGGCGGTTTGTGAGGGACTTTAGCACTATTGCCGCGCCATTAACCGAGATCACCAAGAAGAGGAGCGAGTTCAAGTGGGGAAAGGCGCAAGAGAGGGCATTTCAGGCCCTAAAGGACAGATTGACACACGCCCCATTGTTGGTGCTGCCGAACTTCACAAGGCCTTTCGAGGTGGAGTGTGACGCTAGCGGCATTGGTATTGGTGGTGTACTCATGCAAAAAGGTAAACCTGTAGCCTTCTTTTCTGAAAAGCTTAAAGGTGCATGTTTAAACTACTCGACTTATGATAAAGAATTGTATGCTTTGTTTCGAGTGTTAAAAACATGGCAACATTATCTCTGGCCTAAAGAATTTGTGCTTAAAACTGACCATGAATCTCTAAAACACTTTAAGAGCCAAGATAAACTTGATAGGAGACATGGTAGATGGATGGAATTCATTGAAACATTTCCATATGTTATTAAGTATAAAAAGGGCAAAGATAACGTTGTGGCTGATGCTTTGTCTAGACGCCACACCTTGTTAATCACATTAGATTCTAGGGTGCTTGGATTTGCTTATATTAAGGATCTTTATGTGGATGATGCTGATTTTGGGGTTGCATATAAAGCATGTCATGAAAAGGGGTCGTTTGAGTCTTATTATGTGCATGAAGGATTTCTGTTTCGTATGGATAAAGTTTGCATTCCTAGATGTTCATTGAGATTGTTACTTGTTGATGAAGCCCATAAGGGTGGATTAATGGGTCACTTTGGTAGGGATAAGACTTATCATATGCTGCGTACACATTTTTATTGGCCTCATATGCTTAGAGATGTAGAACATGCTATTAAGAGATGCATTGGTTGTTTAAAGGCTAAATCTAAATTGAAACCTCATGGCATGTATACGCCCTTGCCCATACCTTCAGCCCCTTGGGAAGACATATCCATGGATTTTATAGTGGGATTACCTAGAACTAAGAGGGGGAGAGACTCTATTTTTGTAGTTGTGGACAGATTCTCTAAGATGGCTCATTTCATAGCATGTCACAAAATAGACGACGCCACTAATGTAGCTTCTTTATTCTTTAGGGAAATTGTTAGACTGCATGGTGTGCCGAAAACCATAGTTAGTGATAGGGATGTGAAGTTTCTTAGTCACTTTTGGAGAACTCTTTGGGGTAAGTTGGGTACTAGGCTGTTATTTTCCACATCTAGCCACCCACAAACCGACGGCCAAACCGAGGTCACCAATAGGACTCTAACCACCATCCTTAGAGCCATTATTAGGAAGAACCTGAAATCTTGGGAAGAAATGCTGCCTCATGTGGAATTTGCATACAATAGGACAATGCATTCATCTACTATGCTTACTCCATTTGTGTGCGTTTATGGTACTAACCCCCTAACTCCTTTAGATCTTACCCCATTTCCGATGAGGGAAAAAGAAAGTTTTGATGCAGGAAAACAGGTTGAGTTCATTAAGGAGTTACATGAGAGGACAAGGATCAAGCTGGAACAAAAGGCCGAGTATAATGCCAATCGAGCTAACAAGGGCCGGCGCAAGGTTGTTTTCCAGCCCGGAGATCTGTATGGGTGCATTTGAGGAAGGAGAGGTTCCCCGAGCAACGAAAGTCCAAACTGTCACCACGTGGAGATGGGCCTTTCAAGGTGCTTCAACGCATTGGTGATAATGCATACAAACTGGAGTTGCCCGGAGAGTACGGCGTGAGTGCTACATTCAACGTGGCTGATCTAACTCCTTATCTTGCTGTGGATGAAGACCTTGATTCGAGGTCGAATCCTTTTCAAGAAGGGGAGGATGATGAGGGACCATCCGTCAAGTCACCACCGAGCACGCCCATCCTCTTTGATGGTCCGATGACAAGGGCGCGAGCCAAGAAGCTTCAAAGGGACTTGTTCGCATTCGTGGCATATCATGGAGTCAAGGAAGCCAAGAACGCCCCTGAATGCAAGCCATTTCTCATGAGCCTCGTCGCCCAGAAGTCAAGCCACGATGTGCCAAATTGAGACATCGACGCCGTGGTGCCTAGGTTGCGACACAAGCGCGCGCGCCAGCGACACCCCGCACATGTGTGCGTTGCTTGGGCTTGTTAGGCCATTTTGGGACGCCGCCCTTTTATTTGTTTTTACTTAGACTTTTCTAGCTAGTTCTGATTATTAGGAGGACATATAAATAGCTCTAGTTGCTCATTATTTCAGATTAGACAACTTTTATCACAAAACTGAGTGTTTTCTCTCCATAGTGAGAATCGAAGGCTTTGGTCTTCAAGTATTGCAATTTCAGCTTGGTTTGTCTTGATTGCATCAATTATCGTCCATAGTTGGTGTGCTAGTCGAATACGAGCATCTTCTTCATGCTTTCAAGGCTGGATCCTTGATTGTGTGAAGTCGTACAAGGTTGGTCACTTGATCATTCAATCTGGTTCTCGTTTTCAAAGCAACGAGGGTCTCTTTGTTGTTTCATTTGGTTGATCTTCTTTCCATATTGTTTTTCGTTGAGTCTTGTTATTTCATTTCTGAATTTTCCAGTTTGTGTCGAGTCCCATTCGTTTCACCTCTAACCATTCGCTTGTTTTCTTTGTTGTCGAGTCGTTGATTGTCGAAGATCGGGCCAATCACGGTTAACCCCGTATCAGCTAGAAATTGGTGGTTCAGAATGAAGGAGGATCGAATTAGAAAGGCCTTACCACCAATTGAAACTTGAGGCCAGCTGAAGTTTGTAATGAGGAAGAAATATGTGCCTGAAGAGCATACCGAGCACATGAGATTGAAAGTTGCCACATGCAAACAAGGTACCAAGTCTCCAACTGAGTACTTCAATGAGCTAGAGGATTTGAGCTTCAAAGCGGGAATTCATCATTCCCAACGGTCTCTAAGGACCCAATTCATGGCTGGACTGAATCAAAGCATTAAAGACACATTGAAGATTCAACAAATCAAGGATCTCAATGCCTTAGTACATTCAGCCCAACTACTTTATGAGCAACAACAAAGGAAGAAGAAGGAAGCTTGGAATGCACCAAAAAGGTATGTTTCTAATCCTAGTTCAAATTCCAATTCTTATTCTTCTAACCCTTCTATGCAGCAAAAAGGAGCTTCTAGCTCACCTAAACCAGCAGGTTTTCAAGGCCAAAGACGTCCCAACAATGGACCTCCAAATCAGCCAAGAGCACGAAATCTAGTGTGCTATAAATGTCAAGGAAGAGGTCATTATGCCAGGGATTGTCCAAATGAGAAACAAGTGCTACTCACCACCAATGGAGGATATGTGAGTGATGAAGATATACCTCCAAATCAAGTGGAGGAGGAGAGCAATGGACAAGAAGAGGAGGACGTGGAGGCCATTGAACCAGATTGCACCGAACAACCTCTAACTTTGGTAACCATGCGTACTCTTACTTTACAAGAAACACCTAGGCTAGATCAAAGGGAAAATATTTTTCATACTAGGTGTACAGTAAAGAATCAAGTGTTATGCATGATAATTGATAGTGGTAGCTGCTGTAACATTATTAATGCTAAGGTAGTTGATCACTTGCAATTAAAAACCCAACCTAGGGCTACTAGTTATGGTCTAAATGGTATTAATGATTCTGATGGTCCTAACTTAGTTACTCATCAATGCTTAGTCCGTGTTTCCATAGGCAATTATGTGGATGATATCATGTGTGATGTGGTAAACATGGAATGCACTCATATCTTGTTAGGTATGTTAGGTAGACCATGGTTATTCGATAGGAGAGTATATATGATGGCATGCTTAATACCTATTCGTTTAACTATGACGGGAGGAGAGCTTCTCTTCTACAGTTGTCCCCCCCAACAAGTTTTACAAGACTAGGTACGCAGAGACCAAGCTAGAGCACTTAGGCGTGCCAAGGAAGAGAAAGAGGAGGCTGAATCAGTGGCCAAGCTTGCGGCCCGGCGTTCGGCGCCCGACGCACCAACAAAGACTAGCGGCGTTTCCCAGTCTCTACCCGGGCATTCTGGCTCAAATTTTAGGACAACATCAAGCACGAATGGAGCTACTGATTGGAACGAAAAACTCCCAGAAAAAGTCCCTAAATCGTCAAAAGTGCCGAGCAACACTTCCAGCATTGCATCTGAGACGAAAACGGGGCTATCTCCTAAACCACTCTGGCGTTTTCCTTCAAATTTTGGGAGCAATTCAGAGACTAGAGAGCTACAGATCTGGAAAGAGTACGCCTACAGAAAGAGCCAAAAATCGGCTTAAAAGGCAGTGTAGAAAAGCGCTCTCTAGTTACTAAGTCTAGTATTTCTTTCCCTAACTCTTTTTGCTTACTTCTTATGAGGAAAGACATACTTGTTATTAGTCAAGATATTTCACATCTTCCAAAGTGTATTCAAGCTCTATTACATGAATTTGAAGATGTGATGCTTGAAGAGTTGCCACAAGGCCTTCCACCAATTTTCTCTGATGAGTGCCCAATCGAAGATAACGACGAGTGCTCTTCAATTTTCAACAATCTTTTCACATATTCCAGCCATATGGATGAGGAAATGTGTGATTTTGAGTACTACAAAAAGGACGATGCACTGCCAAATTTGCTTTCTTTGGATCCTATTGAAGATTCTATTTCTTGGCCAACGTTGTCATCATCAACACCGATCCTTGAACCTCCTAGATCAACCCCAACATGGGTCAATGTGAAACCTAAGGAGGTATCAAAGGCAACCCCACTTATGGCCATGGTTGAGGACGAAGAAGAGATATCAACATCAAGCACGAATGGCAACCCGGGCATTCTGGCTCAAATTTTAGGACAACATCAAGCACGAATGGAGCTACTGATTGGAACGAAAAACTCCCAGAAAAAGTCCCTAAATCGTCAAAAGTGCCGAGCAACACTTCCAGCATTGCATCTGAGACGAAAACGGGGCTATCTCCTAAACCACTCTGGCGTTTTCCTTCAAATTTTGGGAGCAATTCAGAGACTAGAGAGCTACAGATCTGGAAAGAGTACGCCTACAGAAAGAGCCAAAAATCGGCTTAAAAGGCAGTGTAGAAAAGCGCTCTCTAGTTACTCAGTCTAGTATTTCTTTCCCTAACTCTTTTTGCTTACTTCTTATGAGGAAAGACATACTTGTTATTAGTCAAGATATTTCACATCTTCCAAAGTGTATTCAAGCTCTATTACATGAATTTGAAGATGTGATGCTTGAAGAGTTGCCACAAGGCCTTCCACCAATTTTCTCTGATGAGTGCCCAATCGAAGATAACGACGAGTGCTCTTCAATTTTCAACAATCTTTTCACATATTCCAGCCATATGGATGAGGAAATGTGTGATTTTGAGTACTACAAAAAGGACGATGCACTGCCAAATTTGCTTTCTTTGGATCCTATTGAAGATTCTATTTCTTGGCCAACGTTGTCATCATCAACACCGATCCTTGAACCTCCTAGATCAACCCCAACATGGGTCAATGTGAAACCTAAGGAGGTATCAAAGGCAACCCCACTTATGGCCATGGTTGAGGACGAAGAAGAGATATCAACAAGCAACACAACTGTGGTATGTCCGAGCGTGCTTGAATTGGCGCCTATGCAAATCAATGAAGATCTTCTTTCTACATTGGAGAATTCGTACCATGTCCTTTTGTTCTTTAGCGACGTCGCCTTGAGGACAAGTCGAATTCAAGTGGGGGAGAATGATACAAGTCAAGGGAGGATCCAAGCGAATGATTCGTTGAAGACGAATGGAAGCCAAACACCAATACCTTTACTAAGGTCCGAGCATTCAAGTTCAAGAAGGTTTTCATGGATTCCATATTATGCTTTGATTATGTTCATCAATGGCGTCCAAGGTGATACGTGATTGCCCCGGAATCCTCCGTAGAAACCTCGTATACCCACACGATCGCGATCTTGCCTTGTAAATCCAGATTCCAACCTATAATGCTTTCAATGTGAGAAACTTGTGATGCAAGTAACAAAAACTGATTCGAATGATGATGAATGAGATGGTTCAAAGTTGATAGGAAAATTCAATTAGATAGTTCAACTGAATTGGCTCGAACGCTAAATTCAGTTGATGAACTAGAATCGATCTTTAACAATCGATCTAGAACTAAACTAGATGAATAACTTATCAATCAATCAAACTAAGAACAAGAGAGAGAGAATTCGATTGCTATGGTGATGACGATCTCGAGATTGCAATGCTAGATACACACGTGATTTTTGAGCCCAAGGACTAGATAAACCTTTCTTAGGGTTTATCTAATCTCAAGCTGATTTTATTGAATGAAATAACAAGAGTATAAATAGAGAATACAAAAGCTAATCCTTGGAGAGCAAGTAACCCATGTCTTGCTTCCAAAGATATAATAAAATATCTATAACTATATCTATCTAGATTTCCTTAAATAAAATAAATCATGGCTGATTTATTTATTTAAGAAAATATACTAACAAACTCAAAATATCTAAAAGATAATAAAAACATAGGAAAGAGAATAATCAACCACTAACATCAGCCTATGGTCGAAATCCTCTTAACATAAATAAATAAAAATCGTCCTTAATAAAATAATTAAAGATAGAAATTCAAACTAAAGATAAGATTCCCGTAAGACTTGAACAGCTCTCAGTAAAACCCATTTTTCGGTCCTTTGCGGTTGGATTCTGGATTTGATGTAAACTACAAAGTTGTAGAACATTTAATTATCTTTCCAACGAGTACTTATAGAACTTGAGATATATTTCCTAGCCCAAGTTATGACCAGTTTACTGAGCACTGTTTTCCATTTGACGGGTTTCTTACTTTCCGAACTTTTGTGACTTGATTCTCTTCCTTGCTGGCCTTGGACGCCATGGATGGATATTTTGAAAAGATGGTATCAAGTCCTTGAATTTATTCTTGAACTTGAATGCCCGAGACCTTGGAAAAGGTCTTGGTTTTGGCCTCTTAGACACCTTCTTTGCAAGTGTATTCTTCATGGTCCTTTGATCGCTATCACAAGGCCACCAAGGAAGCAGATGAAGTCATGCAACTTCGGAAAGTTAAGAAGCCCGTCAAATTAAAAACAGTTCTCAGTAAAATGGTAATAACTTGGGCTAGAAAATTGATCGCAAGTCCGTTCAAATTGCGTTGGATAGATAATTAAAAGATCTACAACTTTGTAGTTTACGTCAAATCCATAATCCAAGAGTAAAGAGGTCAAAAATGCGATTTACTGAGAGTTGTTCAAGTCTTACGGAAATCTTATCTATTATTTTGATTCTATCTTTATCTTTATGATAATTTCGGCCATAGGAAGTTTGTTAGGGCTGAAATATATCTTGCTTTATCATTATTTATTTCTTTTTGAGTTTTAGGATTAGCTTTTTAGTTTTCTTATCTAAATAAGTCAAATATTTATCTATTTGATTTAATTAAGATAAGGGGAATTAGATAGATGTTTTTATATTATTATATGTTATCTTGGAAAACAGGAAAAGGAACTTTCGACCCTTCTAGGGCTGATCTCCTTGACTTATTCTCCAAGACAACTCTACCTTGTATTTTCTTTAAATAGTTGTTATTTTCATTCAATAAAAATCAGCCTGAATTAGATAAACCCCTATTGGTTTATCTAGTTTATGGGCTATTAAAGCAACTACTGTGTTCAACTATTTCGATCATCATCATCACCAATTCGTTCTTGTTTCAATTCAGATTTGGTTTGTTAATTTGATTAATTAAGTTAGTTCTAGTTTGATTGTTAAAGATCAAACCTAGTTCCTCAATTGAATTTAACGTGAGAGCCAATTCAATTTCACTATCTCTTTAATTATCTTAACCCTTCAAATCAAATTCATTCTTCACTATTCATTGATATTTCGAGTTACTTGTTCTCCAAGTTTCTAACTTTCAAGGCAAATCTGGTTGGAAATGGAACTACTGGAAAGATCGGGATCCTGTGAGGTGACATACTTGATCACCGAGTAGTAATCCGAGGTGATCACGTATCAATGTGAAATCTAAGGACCGAATTATCACCGAGGATAACTAATACTTGATCACCTGATGCAGTGAAGCCTGCCATGTCTCAAACCGACGTCGATGAGTTGATTCGAGTGCCTTCTGACGGACCAATCACAAGAAGTCGAGCTAAGAAGATTGCTCAAGGCACAACAGCGATCTTGGTTCGATTGGCAGCGGTTATTGAAGAGCCTAGCAAGGCGAAGTGGGTCTCGTGCATTCAACATCAATTGAGCCCGGATTCCATGGATTGATTATATGGGGGCCGAAATTCACTATTTCTTTATTTAGAAACATGTATTAATTTGTCTCACTTTAGGGCTGAATTTAGTAAGTGACCGGGTGAGATGAATTGGTATATGGGTCAAAGTCAACCCTTTGACTTGACCATTCTAAATTGAAGAAAATATCTTATTTATTATTTTATGAACAATTTCTATCTATTTTAATAATGAAGAGAAATCAGCCAATAGGCTTATGTTAGTGGTTGATTTTCTCTCTCCTGGTTGTTAGAGATATTTTCTCTCTCCTGGTTGTTAGAGATATTTTCTCTCTCCTGGTTGTTAGAGATATTTTTAGTTTGTTAGAGATATTTTAAGTTGTTAGGATTATTTCTTTAAATAAATAATTCAGCTATGATTTATTTATTTAAGGGAATCTAGTTAGATTTAATTAGATATTATTATATCTTGGGAAGCAAGCAAAGGAGACTCCCTCTCCCCTTCTAGGGCCGGCCAGCCTTCCTCCCTTGCTCCCCAAGTAATAGCTTTTGTATTCTCTATTTATACTCTTGTTATTTCATTCAATAAAATCAGCTTGAGATTAGATAAACCCTAAGAAAGGTTTATCTAGTCCTTGGGCTCAAAAACAATTGTGTTTGTGTGCTTGCTATTCGGCCGATCAACATCATCAAAATTTCGAGAATTCTCTTCTCTCTCTTGTTCGAATCTGAGTTGTATTTCATCAATAAGATTGTTCTAGTCTTGATTGTTAAAGATCAAACTAGTTTATCATTCGGATTTAGCGTTAGAGCCAATCCGAGTGAACTATCAAGTTGATTTACTATAATTCTGTTCGATCTCCATTCATTCAATTTTAGATCAGTTTAGTTACTTGTTGTGTACGATTTCTCATATTGATTGCAAATTCAGGTTGAATCAAGGATTACTAGGCAAGATCGGGACTTGTGTGGGTCATATACGAGGTTTCTACGGAGGATTCCGGGGCAATCACGTATCAAGTGGTATCAGAGCCAAGTAATTGTTTCTTTCCTTAATTTGCTTTCTGATTGATTTGATTCAGTTTTTGATCCCAAAAATCCCACCTTTACCTAAAGTTAGAATTTTTGAGACCAAAAGATTGAATTTTTCACCACCACCACCATATTTCCGCCACCCAACCACCACGAACCACCACCACCACACCAAACTGGTGTCGCTCGTCTGGACCGCACCACCACTCACCACCAGCCGAGCCTAACCACACCACCCCCATCCAATTCGGACTAGCCTAACCCTAGTTCGCCCACCCTAACCCTAACCCTAATCTGGCGGCAGTCCAAACCCAAACCCTAACCCTAGTTGCGAGAAACCCTAGGTAACCCTAATTCTCGCAAACCCTAGTTCGAACCCTACCAATCCCTCAAACCCTAGATCCAAATCCGCAAACCCTAACCCTAGCCTTCAGCCGAGATCACCAAACCCTAATTCCTTGTTGTTGCTTGCCCTCCAAGTAATAACCCATCTAGGAGATTTTAAGGGATTTGTTGCATGCTTTTGGTTGAATTGGTTGAGTTTTGTTGCAATTAAGAGTAGCAATTGTCTTCCTACTATTTTTATGAGTTTTTATTTCATGTTGCATGATCAATAGAGATTCATATTGCTTGTTTGATATTTGCTAATTTCTGTCATTGCATCCCATCAAATTCGACCTATCCCTTCTTCTTTTGTTAATTTGGCTTCTAGTTGGTTTCATTGGTAGCAAAAGTCACTTAGTTAAAAAAAAAACAAAAAACAAAAAAAAAAAATTCAGTTCGTGTATACCCTTTTTAATTTCGTCCTTTGCATTGTTGCTTTGCTTTGCTTGTTTCTTCATTATAGCACAAGAGTAGTTTGTGCATAAAATCAAAAAAAAAAAAAAAAAAACAGAAAAGAAAAGTGATCTACCCCAGCTAGTTTTAAGCCACTTTCAACCCTAGTGACTGCTTGCTTAAAAAGATAGCTAAGTAGAAATCACTTTGAAGAAAAAGAGTGACGAAATAAAAGTCACTAAGCCTACCATATTTTCTGTCCTTGCATGCTGAATTTTGGCTTTATTAACTTGCATAGAGTCAATTGAGAGATTGCATGTGTTTTAGAGCTCATAGAGGGATTATTTGCATTGCTTGTCTTATTGCATATTTGCCATTTGCTTAAGCTGCATATTTCCTTTAAATATCATTAGTATTCCATACCTACACTATATCTACCATTTTACTCCCTCAAAACAGCCAAAAAAACTGAATTAAGTTGATTGGATTGCTTTGAGGCAAGTTTTGGCTTGATCAAGGTGTGGTATTGCTTGTTGTGATTTACTTTAGAACACACTACTCTCTCTACCTTCTTGCTTGTTTCAGGAACAATGGTGATTCCATCAGAACCTAACCCAACTGAATTGAGTCTCACTAAGGAGGCAATCGACTTCATTAGGTTGTCCATTAGTGAAGGTGTGCGCGATGGCCAGGCTCGAGCTGTAGAACTGGCCACGGCTGCATTGGCTCCACAACTAAAGCATTTAGAGGAACAACTTGCAATATTGGTTGATTCATCTCAAGCTAGTCGCAAGAGCACCCCTGCAGTCGATCTTACAAGTGACCCAAATCAAGCCTCGGGTAGCGACAAAGGCAAGCAACAACTAGTGGATGACGAACATGATGTGCTTGCTAGCTACAACAAAGATAATGATCCCCCGGCTCACTACTCCCCCACAGCAGGCCGAGGTAGAGGAAGAGGCATCGGGTCGAGGACTCCACCGGTTACTCATCAACAATTCTATAATCAGCCACAAAACCGGTATCCTCAAGCCACTCATCAACAATATCAACAATACAACAACTCTTTTGATGATGTGACGTATGGTTATCCCGGGGAAGAAAGGCGCCCATGGCATCCTCCCCTAGATGATTTCTATAACCAAGCTGAGGTTGTAGAAGATATCCCACCAGCCTATGGAGTACAACGGCCGAACAACAACAACAACGTTAACCAAGTTGTAAATCAGATTGGGAAACGTGATATAAAGATCAAGATAGAACCATTCAATGGAGAGCTTAACCCGGAGAAGTATCTAGAGTGGGAACAAGCTACAAACTTCATTCTAGATCACATGGGATATGAAGAATGGGAGAAAGTTGCTGTTGTTGTCATCCACTTTATTGGGACCGCTAGAAATTGGTGGTTTAGAATGAAGGAGGATCGAATTAGAAAGGCCTTACCACCAATTGAAACTTGGGGCCAGCTGAAGTTTGTAATGAGGAAGAAATATGTGCCTGAAGAGCATACCGAGCACATGAGATTGAAAGTTGTAACTTGCAAACAAGGCACCAAGTCTCCAACCGAGTACTTCAATGAGCTAGAGGATCTGAGTTTTAAAGCGGGAATTCATCATTCCCAACGGTCTCTAAGGACCCAATTCATGGCTGGACTGAATCAAAGCATTCAAGACACATTGGAGATTCAACAAATCAAGGATCTCAATGCCTTAGTACATTCAGCCCAACTACTCTATGAGCAGCAACAAAGGAAGAAGAAGGAAGCTTGGAATGCTACAAAAAGGTATGGCCCTAATCCTAGTTCAAATTCCAACTCTTATTCTTCTAACTCTTCTATGCAGCAAAAGGGAGCTTCTAGCTCACCTAAACCAACAGGTTTTCAAGGCCAAAGGCGTCCCACCAATGGACCTCCAAATCAGCCTAGAACACGTGATTTAGTGTGCTACAAGTGTCAAGGACGAGGTCATTATGCCAAGGATTGTCCAAATCTAAAGCAAGTGCTTCTCACCACCAATGGAGGATATGTGAGTGATGAAGATATAACTCCAAATCAAGTGGAGGAGGACAGTATTGGACAAGAAGAGGAGGACGTAGAGGCCATTGAACCAGATTGCACCGAACAGCCTCTAACTTTGGTAACAATGCGTACTCTTACTTTACAAGAAACACCTAGGCTAGATCAAAGGGAAAACATTTTTCATACTAGGTGTACAGTAAAGAATCAAGTGTTATGCATGATAATTGATAGTGGTAGCTGCTGTAACATTATTAATGCTAAGGTAGTTGATCACTTGCAATTAAAAACCCAACCTAGGGCTACTAGTTATGGTCTCAATGGAATTAATGATTCAGAAGGTCCTAATCTTGTCACCCATCAGTGTTTAGTCCGTGTTGCTATTGGTACTTATGTTGATGATATTATGTGTGATGTAGTTAACATGGAATGCACTCATATCTTGTTAGGAAGACCATGGTTATTTGATAGGAGAGTGATTTATGATGGCATGTTAAACACTTATTCCTTTAACTATGATGGGAGGAGAGTTTCTCTTCTACCCTTGTCTCCTCAACAAGTTTTACAGGATCAGGTACGGCGAGATCAAGCTAGGGCACTTAGGCGTGCCAAGGAAGAGAAAGAAGAGGCTGATTCAACGGCCAAAGCAGCGGCCCGGCGTTTGGCGCCCGACGCGTCGACAAAGCCAAGCGGCGTTTCCCAGTCTCCATCCGAGCGTTCTGGCTCAAATTTTGGGACAACATCAAAAACAGGTGGAGCTACTGTTTGGGACGAAAAACGCCGAGAAAATGTCCCTAAAACGACCAAAGTGCCGAGCAACACTTCCAGCAGTGCTTCTAGGACGAAAACGGGGCTATCTCCCAATCCACTCGAGCGTTTTGGCTCAAATTTTGGGAGCAATTCAGAGACTCAGAGAGCTACAAATATAGAAAAAGAACGCCTACAGAAAGAGCCAAAAATCGGCTTGAAAGGCAGTGTAGAAAAGCGCTCTCTTGTGACTCAGTCTAGTATTTCTTTCCCTAACTCTTCTTGTTTACTTCTTATGAGGAAAGAGATACTTATTATTAGTCAAGATATTTCACATCTTCCAAAGTGTCTACAGGATCTATTACAGGAGTTTGAAGATGTGATGCCTGAAGAGTTGCCAGAAGGCCTTCCACCAATTAGAGGCATTGAGCATCAAATCGATTTGGTGCCCGGCGCTTCATTACCAAACCGTGCAGCCTATAGAGCAAGTCCAGAAGAGACCGCTGAGCTTCAAAGACAAGTGCAAGATCTCATGGACAAAGGCTATGTGCGTGAATCTCTCAGCCCATGCGCGGTTCCGGTGATTTTGGTGCCAAAGAAGGATGGCACATGGAGAATGTGTGTTGATTGTAGAGCGATCAACCAAATAACAGTTAAGTACCGTCACCCCATCCCTAGACTAGATGATATGCTTGATGAATTACATGGTGCTAATTTCTTTTCTAAAATTGATTTAAGAAGTGGGTACCATCAAATTAGGATGAGGGAAGGGGATGAATGGAAAACTGCCTTTAAAACTAAGTATGGCTTATATGAATGGTTAGTAATGCCTTTTGGATTAACTAATGCACCTAGTACCTTTATGAGGCTTATGAACCATGTCTTAAGAAAATATTTAGGCAGATTTGTTGTAGTCTACTTTGATGATATCTTAACCTATAGCAAAACCATGCAAGAACATGTAGATCATCTTAGGGCTGTTTTGGACACTTTAAGGTTAGAAAAGCTTTATGTTAATTTGAAAAAGTGTTCTTTTTGCTCCGAGTCTACCATTTTTCTTGGTTTTGTTGTGTCTAAAGGTGGATTGAAGGTAGATGAAGACAAGATCAAGGCAATCAAAGAATGGCCCCAGCCGACTACACCAACAATGGTCAGATCATTTCTCGGCTTGGCTGGCTTCTACAGGAGATTTGTGCGTGATTTTAGCACAATTGCAGCCCCCCTCCACGAGCTCACAAAGAAGGATACGGCCTTTAAATGGAGGGAGCAACAAGAGAACGCCTTCAACACTTTGAAGGACAGATTATGCCACGCCCCAGTGCTTCAACTCCCTGACTTCTCCAAGGCATTCGAGATAGAGGTGGACGCTTCTGGACATGGCATAGGAGGCGTGCTCTTACAAGACAAGAAACCCATTGCTTATTTTAGTGAAAAGCTTAGTGGGGCTGAGTTGAATTACCCTACTTATGATAAAGAGTTGTATGCTTTAATTAGGGTCCTGAAAACTTGGTCTCATTATTTGTGGCCTAAAGAATTTGTAATCCATTCTGATCATGAGGCCTTGAAGTACTTGAAAGGCCAATCCAGACTCAGCAGGCGACATGCAAGATGGGTTGAATTCATGGAGACCTTTCCTTATGTTGTTAAACATAAGAAAGGCAAGGAGAATGTGGTAGCTGACGCCCTTTCTCGGAGGTATGTACTCTTGAACCTATGTGATGTTAAGATCCTTGGATTTGCAATGATTAGGGAATTATATGCTAGTGATCCTCACTTTGCTGAAATCTATAAAAATTGCATGTCTAGGGGTGAAATAGATACCTACTTTATTGATGATGGATACTTGTTTAAAGCTGGAAAATTGTGCATTCCTTCATCTAGTATACGTAGGCTTCTAACTAAAGAGGTTCATGAATCAAGAGGACATAGGGGTTTAGAAAAGACTTTAGAAGGTTTAAAAGAACACTACTATTGGCCTAAAATGAGTAATTATGTGCTGAGATTTGTCAAGAGTTGTGTTGTTTGTGCTAAAGCTAAGTCTAGACTTCACCCCCATGGTTTGTACCAGCCTTTACCCATTCCTAGTTCACCTTGGGAAGACATTTCTATGGATTTCATTGTAGGTTTGCCTAGAACTAGGAAGGGTAGAGATTCTATCTTTGTAGTGGTAGATAGATTTTCCAAAATGGCTCACTTTATTCCATGTCACACGACTGATGATGCTGTGCATATTGCTGATTTGTTCTTTAGGGAAATTGTTAGATTGCATGGCATTCCTTGTTCTATTGTGTCAGATCGTGATGCTAAATTTTTGAGTTATTTTTGGAAGAGTCTATGGTCTAAATTGGGAACTAAATTGCTGTTTTCTACCTCATGTCACCCACAAACTGATGGGCAAACGGAAGTTACTAATCGAACGTTAGGGGTTTTACTTAGAACTATGCTTAAAGCTAACCTCAAACGTTGGGAAGATGTGTTGCCTTTTGTGGAGTTTGCTTATAACAGGTCAATCCATTCAGCCACAAAGATGACCCCTTTTGAGGTTGTTTATGGGCTGAATCCGAGGACGCCGGTGGATATGACGCCTCAGCCATACAAGGGAAAAGAGAGTTTTGAAGCTAACAAGAGGGCTGAGTTTGTGAAGAAGCTACATGAGAGGACGAAGATGCACTTGGAGAGGAAATCCATGAAGTACAAGGCCCATGCTGATAAGGGTCGGAAACAGGTTATCTTTGAAGAAGGAGATCTTGTTTGGGTGCATCTAAGGAAGGAATGGTTCCCAAATCAAAGGAAGAACAAGTTAGATCAGAGAGGAGATGGACCATTTCGTATCATCAGGAGAATCGGCCCTAATGCATATCATGTTGACTTGCCTGGTGAGTATGGTGTCCATCCAACTTTTAATGTGGCTGATCTATCTCTTTATGTGCCAGATTTTGATTCCGACGTCGAATCAGAGACGATTCGAGCTCAAGTGGAGGAGAATGATGCAGTGAAGCCTGCCATGTCTCAAACCGACGTCGATGAGTTGATTCGAGTGCCTTCTGACGGACCAATCACAAGAAGTCGAGCTAAGAAGATTGCTCAAGGCACAACAGCGATCTTGGTTCGATTGGCAGCGGTTATTGAAGAGCCTAGCAAGGTGAAGTGGGTCTCGTGCATTCAACATCAATTGAGCCCGGATTCCATGGATTGATTATATGGGGGCCGAAATTCACTATTTCTTTATTTAGAAACATGTATTAATTTGTCTCACTTTAGGGCTGAATTTAGTAAGTGACCGGGTGAGATGAATTGGTATATGGGTCAAAGTCAACCCTTTGACTTGACCATTCTAAATTGAAGAAAATATCTTATTTATTATTTTATGAACAATTTCTATCTATTTTAATAATGAAGAGAAATCAGCCAATAGGCTTATGTTAGTGGTTGATTTTCTCTCTCCTGGTTGTTAGAGATATTTTCTCTCTCCTGGTTGTTAGAGATATTTTCTCTCTCCTGGTTGTTAGAGATATTTTTAGTTTGTTAGAGATATTTTAAGTTGTTAGGATTATTTCTTTAAATAAATAATTCAGCTATGATTTATTTATTTAAGGGAATCTAGTTAGATTTAATTAGATATTATTATATCTTGGGAAGCAAGCAAAGGAGACTCCCTCTCCCCTTCTAGGGCCGGCCAGCCTTCCTCCCTTGCTCCCCAAGTAATAGCTTTTGTATTCTCTATTTATACTCTTGTTATTTCATTCAATAAAATCAGCTTGAGATTAGATAAACCCTAAGAAAGGTTTATCTAGTCCTTGGGCTCAAAAACAATTGTGTTTGTGTGCTTGCTATTCGGCCGATCAACCCATCAAAATTTCGAGAATTCTCTTCTCTCTCTTGTTCGAATCTGAGTTGTATTTCATCAATAAGATTGTTCTAGTCTTGATTGTTAAAGATCAAACTAGTTTATCATTCGGATTTAGCGTTAGAGCCAATCCGAGTGAACTATCAAGTTGATTTACTATAATTCTGTTCGATCTCCATTCATTCAATTTTAGATCAGTTTAGTTACTTGTTGTGTACGATTTCTCATATTGATTGCAAATTCAGGTTGAATCAAGGATTACTAGGCAAGATCGGGACTTGTGTGGGTCATATACGAGGTTTCTACGGAGGATTCCGGGGCAATCACGTATCATCACCGAGGAGTAATTCGGGCCAAAACACGACCAAATTGTCATCATCGAGTAGTCGAGGATATAATTCCGTATCAATTGGTATCGGTTATCCAGGTTGAGACAAGTTTCATTCTTTGATTTTTCATATTGATCTTCAATGTATGTTAGTGCGAATTGTTATCAGCGCCTTCAACTTCACATGGAGATTTCGGAAAGCATCGACCGCGAAATTTTCTCTGATGAGTGCCCAATCGAAGATAACGACGAGTGCTCTTCAATTTTTAACAATCTTTTCACATATTCCAGCCATATGGATGAGGAAATTTGTGATTTTGAATACTACAAAAAGGACGATGCACCGCCAAATTTGCTTTCTTTGGATCCTATTGAAGATTCTATTTCTTGGCCAACGTTGTCATCATCAACACCTATCCTTGAACCTCCTAGATCAGCCCCAACATGGGTCAATGTGAAACCTGAGGAGGTATCAAAGGCAACCCCACTTATGGCCATGGTTGAGGACGAAGAAGAGATATCAACAAGCAACACAACTATGGTATGTCCGAGCGTGCTTGAATTGGCGCCTATGCAAATCAATGAAGATCCTCTTTCTACATTGGAGAATTCGTACCATGTCCTTTTGTTCTTTAGCGACGTCGCCTTGAGGACAAGTCGAATTCAAATGGGGGAGAATGATACAAGTCAAGGGAGGATCCAAGCGAATGATTCGTTGAAGACGAATGGCGGCCAAACACCAATACCTTTACTAAGGTCCCGAGCAATCAAGTTCAAGAAGGTTTTCATGGATTCCATATTATGCTTTGATTATGTTCATCAATGGCGTCCAAGGCCACCAAGGAAGCAAATGAAGTCATGAAAGCTCGGAAAGTTAAGAAGCCCGTCAAATTAAAAACAATGCTCAGTAAAATGGTAATAACTTGGGCTAGAAAATTGATCGCAAGTCCGTTCAAATTGCGTTGGATAGATAAGTAAAAGATCTACAACTTGTAGTTTATGTAAAATCCATAATCCAAGAGTAAAGAGGTAAAAAATGAGATTTACTGAGAGCTGTTCAAGTCTTACGGGAATCTTATCTTTTATTTTGATTCTATCATTATCATAAGATAATTTCGGCCATAGGAAGTTTGTTAGGGCTGAAATATATCTTGCTTTATCATTATTTATTTCTTTTTGAGTTTTAGGATTAATGTTTTAGTTTTCTTATCTAAATAAGTCAAATATTTATCTATTTGATTTAATTAAGATAAGGGGAATTAGATACATGTTTTTATATTATTATATGTTTTCTTGGAAAACAGGAAAAGGAACTTTCGACCCTTCTAGGGCTGATCTCCTTGACTTATTCTCCAAGACAACTCTACCTTGTATTTTCTTTAAATAGTTGTTATTTTCATTCAATAAAAATCAGCCTGAATTAGATAAACCCCTATTGGTTTATCTAGTTTATGGGCCATTAAATCTGTGGTCTAAATTGGGAACTAAATTGTTGTTTTCTACCTCATGTCACCCACAAACTGATGGGCAAACTGAAGTTACTAATAGAACGTTAGGGGTTTTAATTAGAACTATGCTTAAAGCTAACCTCAAACGTTGGGAAGATGTTTTGCCTTTTGTGGAGTTTGCTTATAACAGGTCAATCCATTCAGCTACAAAAATGACTCCTTTTGAGGTCGTTTATGTTTATGGGCTAAATCCGAGGACTCTAGTGGACTTGACACCTCAGCCATACAAGGGAAAAGAGAGCTTTGAAGCTGACAAACGGGCTGAGTTTGTGAAAAAGCTACATGAGAGGACAAAGATGCACTTGGAGAAGAAATACATGAAGTACAAGGCCCATGCTGATAAGGGTCGAAAACAGGTTATCTTTGAAGAAGGAGATCTTGTTTGGGTGCATCTAAGGAAGGAGAGGTTCCCAAATCAAAGGAAGAATATGCTAGATCAGAGAGGAGATGAACCATTTCATATCATCAGGAGAATCGGCCCTAATGCATATCATGTTGACATGCCTGGTGAGTATGGTGTCCATCCGACTTTTAATGTGGCTAATCTATCTCTTTATGTGCCAGATTTTGATTCCGACGTCGAATCAGAGACGATTCGAGCTCAAGTGGAGGAGAATGATGCAGTGAAGCCTAACATGTCTCCAACCGACGTCGATGAGTTGATTCGAGTGCCTTCTGACGGACCAATCACAAGAAGTCGAGCTAAGAAGATTGCTCAAGGCACAACAACAATCTTGGTTCGATTGGCAGCAGTTCTTGAAGAGCCAACCAAGCCAAAATGGGTCTCGTGCATTCATCATCAATTGAGCCCGGATTCCATGGATTAATTCATATGGACCGAAATTTCCATTATTTCCTTATTTAGAAACATGTGTTATTTTGTCTCACTTTAGGGCTGAATTTAGTAAGTGACCGGGTGAGATAAATTGGTACATGGGTCAGACCCTTTGACTTGACCATTCTAAGTAAGAGAAATTATTTTATTTATTCTATATTAGCCGAGTTTTTCATATTTAAATAATGAAGGGAAATCAGCCAATAGGCTTATGTTAGCTGGTTGATCTTCTCTCTCTTGGTTGTTAGAGATATTTTTTAGTTTGTGATGCAAATCAAGGGAGGATCAAAGCGAATGATTCGTTGAAGACGAATGGAGGCCAAACACCAAGACCTTTACTAAGGTCCCGAGCATTCAAGTTCAAGAAGGTTTTCATGGATTTGATATTATCCTTTGATAATGTTCATCAATGGCGTCCAAGTCCACCAAGGAAGAGGATAAAGTCTTGAAAGTTCGGAAAGTTAAGAAACCCATCAAATAGATAACAATGCTCAATAAACTGGTCATAACTTGGGCTAGAAAATTCATCTCAAGTCCGTTAATGGGTTTTACTGAGAGCTGTTCAAGTCTTACGGGAATCTTATCTTTAGTTTAAATTTCTATCTTTATTTATTTTATTTATGGACGATTTTATGCTTTGATAATGAGAATTTCGACCAATAGGATAAGTTAGTGGTTGATTATTCTCTCTCCTATCTTTTGTTATCTTTTATAGTTTGTTAGGTTAGTTTCCTTAATTAAATAAGTCATATAAATTTTTATTTGATTTATTTAATTAAAGGGGATCTTGTTAGTTGCATCTACTTTATTTTATTATATCTTTGGAAGCAAGACACGGGTTACTTGCTCTCCAAGATTCAGATTTGTATTCATTATTTATACTTTTCAATTTCATTAATAAAAATAAGCTCTTTAAGATTAAACCCCTTTGGTTTAATCTTGCTCTTGGGCCATTAAAACAACTCGTGTTCTAGCATTCAAACCTATGAAGATCGATCATCATACTCCATTCGAATTCTCTCTCTTTTGTTTGTTCTTAAATTTGGTTGATTGATTTAGTCACTTGAGATTGTTCTAGTTTGATTGTTAAAGATCAAATCTAGTTAATCAATTGGATTTAGTGTTAGAGCCAATCCAATTGAACTATCAAAGTTGATTCTTTCAATTTATCAAATCAGTTTCGTTAATTACAATTTGTGTTTCTTGCGCAACAAGTTATTAACTTTGAAGGAAAATTGATACGTGATTGCCCCGGAATCCTCCGTAGAAACCTCGTATATGACCCACACAAGTCCCGATCTTGCCTAGTAATCCTTGATTCAACCTGAATTTGCAATCAATATGAGAAATCGTACACAACAAGTAACTAAACTGATCTAAAATTGAATGAATGGAGATCGAACAGAATTATAGTAAATCAACTTGATAGTTCACTCGGATTGGCTCTAACGCTAAATCCGAATGATAAACTAGTTTGATCTTTAACAATCAAGACTAGAACAATCTTATTGATGAAATACAACTCAGATTCGAACAAGAGAGAGAAGAGAATTCTCGAAATTTTGATGATGTTGATCGGCCGAATAGCAAGCACACAAACACAATTGTTTTTGAGCCCAAGGACTAGATAAACCTTTCTTAGGGTTTATCTAATCTCAAGCTGATTTTATTGAATGAAATAACAAGAGTATAAATAGAGAATACAAAAGCTATTACTTGGGGAGCAAGGGAGGAAGGCTGGCCGGCCCTAGAAGGGGAGAGGGAGTCTCCTTTGCTTGCTTCCCAAGATATAATAATATCTAATTAAATCTAACTAGATTCCCCTAAATAAATAAATCATAGCTGAATTATTTATTTAAAGAAATAATCCTAACAACTTAAAATATCTCTAACAAACTAAAAATATCTCTAACAACCAGGAGAGAGAAAATATCTCTAACAACCAGGAGAGAGAAAATATCTCTAACAACCAGGAGAGAGAAAATCAACCACTAACATAAGCCTATTGGCTGATTTCTCTTCATTATTAAAATAGATAGAAATTGTTCATAAAATAATAAATAAGATATTTTCTTCAATTTAGAATGGTCAAGTCAAAGGGTTGACTTTGACCCATATACCAATTCATCTCACCCGGTCACTTACTAAATTCAGCCCTAAAGTGAGACAAATTAATACATGTTTCTAAATAAAGAAATAGTGAATTTCGGCCCCCATATAATCAATCCATGGAATCCGGGCTCAATTGATGTTGAATGCACGAGACCCACTTCGCCTTGCTAGGCTCTTCAATAACCGCTGCCAATCGAACCAAGATCGCTGTTGTGCCTTGAGCAATCTTCTTAGCTCGACTTCTTGTGATTGGTCCGTCAGAAGGCACTCGAATCAACTCATCGACGTCGGTTTGAGACATGGCAGGCTTCACTGCATCATTCTCCTCCACTTGAGCTCGAATCGTCTCTGATTCGACGTCGGAATCAAAATCTGGCACATAAAGAGATAGATCAGCCACATTAAAAGTTGGATGGACACCATACTCACCAGGCAAGTCAACATGATATGCATTAGGGCCGATTCTCCTGATGATACGAAATGGTCCATCTCCTCTCTGATCTAACTTGTTCTTCCTTTGATTTGGGAACCTTTCCTTCCTTAGATGCACCCAAACAAGATCTCCTTCTTCAAAGATAACCTGTTTCCGACCCTTATCAGCATGGGCCTTGTACTTCATGGATTTCCTCTCCAAGTGCATCTTCGTCCTCTCATGTAGCTTCTTCACAAACTCAGCCCTCTTGTTAGCTTCAAAACTCTCTTTTCCCTTGTATGGCTGAGGCGTCATATCCACCGGCGTCCTCGGATTCAGCCCATAAACAACCTCAAAAGGGGTCATCTTTGTGGCTGAATGGATTGACCTGTTATAAGCAAACTCCACAAAAGGCAACACATCTTCCCAACGTTTGAGGTTAGCTTTAAGCATAGTTCTAAGTAAAACCCCTAACGTTCGATTAGTAACTTCCGTTTGCCCATCAGTTTGTGGGTGACATGAGGTAGAAAACAGCAATTTAGTTCCCAATTTAGACCATAGACTCTTCCAAAAATAACTCAAAAATTTAGCATCACGATCTGACACAATAGAACAAGGAATGCCATGCAATCTAACAATTTCCCTAAAGAACAAATCAGCAATATGCACAACATCATCAGTCGTGTGACATGGAATAAAGTGAGCCATTTTGGAAAATCTATCTACCACTACAAAGATAGAATCTCTACCCTTCCTAGTTCTAGGCAAACCTACAATGAAATCCATAGAAATGTCTTCCCAAGGTGAACTAGGAATGGGTAAAGGCTGGTACAAACCATGGGGGTGAAGTCTAGACTTAGCTTTAGCACAAACAACACAACTCTTGACAAATCTCAGCACATAATTACTCATTTTAGGCCAATAGTAGTGTTCTTTTAAACCTTCTAAAGTCTTTTCTAAACCCCTATGTCCTCTTGATTCATGAACCTCTTTAGTTAGAAGCCTACGTATACTAGATGAAGGAATGCACAATTTTCCAGCTTTAAACAAGTATCCATCATCAATAAAGTAGGTATCTATTTCACCCCTAGACATGCAATTTTTATAGATTTCAGCAAAGTGAGGATCACTAGCATATAATTCCCTAATCATTGCAAATCCAAGGATCTTAACATCACATAGGTTCAAGAGTACATACCTCCGAGAAAGGGCGTCAGCTACCACATTCTCCTTGCCTTTCTTATGTTTAACAACATAAGGAAAGGTCTCCATGAATTCAACCCATCTTGCATGTCGCCTGCTGAGTCTGGATTGGCCTTTCAAGTACTTCAAGGCCTCATGATCAGAATGGATTACAAATTCTTTAGGCCACAAATAATGAGACCAAGTTTTCAGGACCCTAATTAAAGCATACAACTCTTTATCATAAGTAGGGTAATTCAACTCAGCCCCACTAAGCTTTTCACTAAAATAAGCAATGGGTTTCTTGTCTTGTAAGAGCACGCCTCCTATGCCATGTCCAGAAGCGTCCACCTCTATCTCGAATGCCTTGGAGAAGTCAGGGAGTTGAAGCACTGGGGCGTGGCATAATCTGTCCTTCAAAGTGTTGAAGGCGTTCTCTTGTTGCTCCCTCCATTTAAAGGCCGTATCCTTCTTTGTGAGCTCGTGGAGGGGGGCTGCAATTGTGCTAAAATCACGCACAAATCTCCTGTAGAAGCCAGCCAAGCCGAGAAATGATCTGACCATTGTTGGTGTAGTCGGCTGGGGCCATTCTTTGATTGCCTTGATCTTGTCTTCATCTACCTTCAATCCACCTTTAGACACAACAAAACCAAGAAAAATGGTAGACTCGGAGCAAAAAGAACACTTTTTCAAATTAACATAAAGCTTTTCTAACCTTAAAGTGTCCAAAACAGCCCTAAGATGATCTACATGTTCTTGCATGGTTTTGCTATAGGTTAAGATATCATCAAAGTAGACTACAACAAATCTGCCTAAATATTTTCTTAAGACATGGTTCATAAGCCTCATAAAGGTACTAGGTGCATTAGTTAATCCAAAAGGCATTACTAACCATTCATATAAGCCATACTTAGTTTTAAAGGCAGTTTTCCATTCATCCCCTTCCCTCATCCTAATTTGATGGTACCCACTTCTTAAATCAATTTTAGAAAAGAAATTAGCACCATGTAATTCATCAAGCATATCATCTAGTCTAGGGATGGGGTGACGGTACTTAACTGTTATTTGGTTGATCGCTCTACAATCAACACACATTCTCCATGTGCCATCCTTCTTTGGCACCAAAATCACCGGAACCGCGCATGGGCTGAGAGATTCACGCACATAGCCTTTGTCCATGAGATCTTGCACTTGTCTTTGAAGCTCAGCGGTCTCTTCTGGACTTGCTCTATAGGCTGCACGGTTTGGTAATGAAGCGCCGGGCACCAAATCGATTTGATGCTCAATGCCTCTAATTGGTGGAAGGCCTTCTGGCAACTCTTCAGGCATCACATCTTCAAACTCCTGTAATAGATCCTGTAGACACTTTGGAAGATGTGAAATATCTTGACTAATAATAAGTATCTCTTTCCTCATAAGAAGTAAACAAGAAGAGTTAGGGAAAGAAATACTAGACTGAGTCACAAGAGAGCGCTGTTCTACACTGCCTTTCAAGCCGATTTTTGGCTCTTTCTGTAGGCGTTCTTTTTCTATATTTGTAGCTCTCTGAGTCTCTGAATTGCTCCCAAAATTTGAGCCAAAACGCTCGAGTGGATTGGGAGATAGCCCCGTTTTCGTCCTAGAAGCACTGCTGGAAGTGTTGCTCGGCACTTTGGTCGTTTTAGGGACATTTTCTCGGCGTTTTTCGTCCCAAACAGTAGCTCCACCTGTTTTTGATGTTGTCCCAAAATTTGAGCCAGAACGCTCGGATGGAGACTGGGAAACGCCGCTTGGCTTTGTCGACGCGTCGGGCGCCAAACGCCGGGCCGCTGCTTTGGCCGTTGAATCAGCCTCTTCTTTCTCTTCCTTGGCACGCCTAAGTGCCCTAGCTTGATCTCGCCGTACCTGATCCTGTAAAACTTGTTGAGGAGACAAGGGTAGAAGAGAAACTCTCCTCCCATCATAGTTAAAGGAATAAGTGTTTAACATGCCATCATAAATCACTCTCCTATCAAATAACCATGGTCTTCCTAACAAGATATGAGTGCATTCCATGTTAACTACATCACACATAATATCATCAACATAAGTACCAATAGCAACACGGACTAAACACTGATGGGTGACAAGATTAGGACCTTCTGAATCATTAATTCCATTGAGACCATAACTAGTAGCCCTAGGTTGGGTTTTTAATTGCAAGTGATCAACTACCTTAGCATTAATAATGTTACAGCAGCTACCACTATCAATTATCATGCATAACACTTGATTCTTTACTGTACACCTAGTATGAAAAATGTTTTCCCTTTGATCTAGCCTAGGTGTTTCTTGTAAAGTAAGAGTACGCATTGTTACCAAAGTTAGAGGCTGTTCGGTGCAATCTGGTTCAATGGCCTCTACGTCCTCCTCTTCTTGTCCAATACTGTCCTCCTCCACTTGATTTGGAGTTATATCTTCATCACTCACATATCCTCCATTGGTGGTGAGAAGCACTTGCTTTAGATTTGGACAATCCTTGGCATAATGACCTCGTCCTTGACACTTGTAGCACACTAAATCACGTGTTCTAGGCTGATTTGGAGGTCCATTAGTGGGACGCCTTTGGCCTTGAAAACCTGTTGGTTTAGGTGAGCTAGAAGCTCCCTTTTGCTGCATAGAAGAGTTAGAAGAATAAGAGTTGGAATTTGAACTAGGATTAGGGCCATACCTTTTTGTAGCATTCCAAGCTTCCTTCTTCTTCCTTTGTTGCTGCTCATAGAGTAGTTGGGCTGAATGTACTAAGGCATTGAGATCCTTGATTTGTTGAATCTCCAATGTGTCTTGAATGCTTTGATTCAGTCCAGCCATGAATTGGGTCCTTAGAGACCGTTGGGAATGATGAATTCCCGCTTTAAAACTCAGATCCTCTAGCTCATTGAAGTACTCGGTTGGAGACTTGGTGCCTTGTTTGCAAGTTACAACTTTCAATCTCATGTGCTCGGTATGCTCTTCAGGCACATATTTCTTCCTCATTACAAACTTCAGCTGGCCCCAAGTTTCAATTGGTGGTAAGGCCTTTCTAATTCGATCCTCCTTCATTCTAAACCACCAATTTCTAGCGGTCCCAATAAAGTGGATGACAACAACAGCAACTTTCTCCCATTCTTCATATCCCATGTGATCTAGAATGAAGTTTGTAGCTTGTTCCCACTCTAGATACTTCTCCGGGTTAAGCTCTCCATTGAATGGTTCTATCTTGATCTTTATATCACGTTTCCCAATCTGATTTACAACTTGGTTAACGTTGTTGTTGTTGTTCGGCCGTTGTACTCCATAGGCTGGTGGGATATCTTCTACAACCTCAGCTTGGTTATAGAAATCATCTAGGGGAGGATGCCATGGGCGCCTTTCTTCCCCGGGATAACCATACGTCACATCATCAAAAGAGTTGTTGTATTGTTGATATTGTTGATGAGTGGCTTGAGGATACCGGTTTTGTGGCTGATTATAGAATTGTTGATGAGTAACCGGTGGAGTCCTCGACCCGATGCCTCTTCCTCTACCTCGGCCTGCTGTGGGGGAGTAGTGAGCCGGGGGATCATTATCTTTGTTGTAGCTAGCAAGCACATCATGTTCGTCATCCACTAGTTGTTGCTTGCCTTTGTCGCTACCCGAGGCTTGATTTGGGTCACTTGTAAGATCGACTGCAGGGGTGCTCTTGCGACTAGCTTGAGATGAATCAACCAATATTGCAAGTTGTTCCTCTAAATGCTTTAGTTGTGGAGCCAATGCAGCCGTGGCCAGTTCTACAGCTCGAGCCTGGCCATCGCGCACACCTTCACTAATGGACAACCTAATGAAGTCGATTGCCTCCTTAGTGAGACTCAATTCAGTTGGGTTAGGTTCTGATGGAATCACCATTGTTCCTGAAACAAGCAAGAAGGTAGAGAGAGTAGTGTGTTCTAAAGTAAATCACAACAAGCAATACCACACCTTGATCAAGCCAAAACTTGCCTCAAAGCAATCCAATCAACTTAATTCAGTTTTTTTGGCTGTTTTGAGGGAGTAAAATGGTAGATATAGTGTAGGTATGGAAAACTAATGATATTTAAAGGAAATATGCAGCTTAAGCAAATGGCAAATATGCAATAAGACAAGCAATGCAAATAATCCCTCTATGAGCTCTAAAACACATGCAATCTCTCAATTGACTCTATGCAAGTTAATAAAGCCAAAATTCAGCATGCAAGGACAGAAAATATGGTAGGCTTAGTGACTTTTATTTCGTCACTCTTTTTCTTCAAAGTGATTTCTACTTAGCTATCTTTTTAAGCAAGCAGTCACTAGGGTTGAAAGTGGCTTAAAACTAGCTGGGGTAGATCACTTTTCTTTTCTTTTTTTTTTTTTTTTTGATTTTATGCACAAACTACTCTTGTGCTATAATGAAGAAACAAGCAAAGCAAAGCAACAATGCAAAGGACGAAATTAAAAAGGGTATACACGAACTGAATTTTTTTGTTTTTTTTTTTTTGTTTTTTTTTTAACTAAGTGACTTTTGCTACCAATGAAACCAACTAGAAGCCAAATTAACAAAAGAAGAAGGGATAGGTCGAATTTGATGGGATGCAATGACAGAAATTAGCAAATATCAAACAAGCAATATGAATCTCTATTGATCATGCAACATGAAATAAAAACTCATAAAAATAGTAGGAAGACAATTGCTACTCTTAATTGCAACAAAACTCAACCAATTCAACCAAAAGCATGCAACAAATCCCTTAAAATCTCCTAGATGGGTTATTACTTGGAGGGCAAGCAACAACAAGGAATTAGGGTTTGGTGATCTCGGCTGAAGGCTAGGGTTAGGGTTTGCGGATTTGGATCTAGGGTTTGAGGGATTGGTAGGGTTCGAACTAGGGTTTGCGAGAATTAGGGTTACCTAGGGTTTCTCGCAACTAGGGTTAGGGTTTGGGTTTGGACTGCCGCCAGATTAGGGTTAGGGTTAGGGTGGGCGAACTAGGGTTAGGCTAGTCCGAATTGGATGGGGGTGGTGTGGTTAGGCTCGGCTGGTGGTGAGTGGTGGTGCGGTCCAGACGAGCGACACCAGTTTGGTGTGGTGGTGGTGGTTCGTGGTGGTTGGGTGGCGGAAATATGGTGGTGGTGGTGAAAAATTCAATCTTTTGGTCTCAAAAATTCTAACTTTAGGTAAAGGTGGGATTTTTGGGATCAAAAACTGAATCAAATCAATCAGAAAGCAAATTAAGGAAAGAAACAATTACTTGGCTCTGATACCACTTGATACGTGATTGCCCCGGAATCCTCCGTAGAAACCTCGTATATGACCCACACAAGTCCCGATCTTGCCTAGTAATCCTTGATTCAACCTGAATTTGCAATCAATATGAGAAATCGTACACAACAAGTAACTAAACTGATCTAAAATTGAATGAATGGAGATCGAACAGAATTATAGTAAATCAACTTGATAGTTCACTCGGATTAGCTCTAACGCTAAATCCGAATGATAAACTAGTTTGATCTTTAACAATCAAGACTAGAACAATCTTATTGATGAAATACAACTCAGATTCGAACAAGAGAGAGAAGAGAATTCTCGAAATTTTGATGATGTTGATCGGCCGAATAGCAAGCACACAAACACAATTGTTTTTGAGCCCAAGGACTAGATAAACCTTTCTTAGGGTTTATCTAATCTCAAGCTGATTTTATTGAATGAAATAACAAGAATATAAATAGAGAATACAAAAGCTATTACTTGGGGAGCAAGGGAGGAAGGCTGGCCGGCCCTAGAAGGGGAGAGGGAGTCTCCTTTGCTTGCTTCCCAAGATATAATAATATCTAATTAAATCTAACTAGATTCCCTTAAATAAATAAATCATAGCTGAATTATTTATTTAAAGAAATAATCCTAACAACTTAAAATATCTCTAACAAACTAAAAATATCTCTAACAACCAGGAGAGAGAAAATATCTCTAACAACCAGGAGAGAAAATCAACCACTAACATAAGCCTATTGGCTGATTTCTCTTCATTATTAAAATAGATAGAAATTGTTCATAAAATAATAAATAAGATATTTTCTTCAATTTAGAATGGTCAAGTCAAAGGGTTGACTTTGACCCATATACCAATTCATCTCACCCGGTCACTTACTAAATTCAGCCCTAAAGTGAGACAAATTAATACATGTTTCTAAATAAAGAAATAGTGAATTTCGGCCCCCATATAATCAATCCATGGAATCCGGGCTCAATTGATGTTGAATGCACGAGACCCACTTCGCCTTGCTAGGCTCTTCAATAACCGCTGCCAATCGAACCAAGATCGCTGTTGTGCCTTGAGCAATCTTCTTAGCTCGACTTCTTGTGATTGGTCCGTCAGAAGGCACTCGAATCAACTCATCGACGTCGGTTTGAGACATGGCAGTCTTCACTGCATCAAAAATCAAGTTGGAAAGAGAATTACTTGTCAAGATCGGGCCAAAACAAGACCGAATTGTCGTCATCGAGCAATCGAGGAGATAATTCCGTATCAATTGGTATCAGTTATCCAGGTTTAGACAAGTTTCATTCTTTGATTTTTCATATTGATCTTCAATGTATGTTAGTGCGGATTTTTATCAACGCCTTCAACTTCACTTGGCGATTTCGGAAAGCATCGAACCAGAAATTTTCTCTGATGGGTGCCTAATCGAAGATAATGACGCATGTTCTTCAATTTTCAACAATCTTTTCACATATTCCAGCCATAAGGGTGAGGAAAATTGTGATTTTGAGGACTACAAGAAGGAAGATGCGCCACCAAATTTGCTTTCTTTGGATCCTGTTGAAAATTCTATTGCTTGGCCAACGCTGTCATCATCAACGCCGATCCTTCCACCTCCTAGATCAGCCCCAACATGGGTCAATGTGAAACCTAAGGAGGTACCAAAGGCAACCCCACTTGTGGCCATGGTTGAGGACGAAGAAGAGATATCAACGAACGACACAACTATGGTATGCCCGAGAGTGCTTGAATTGGTGCCTATGCAATTCAATGAAGATCTTCTTTCTACGTTAGAGAATTCGTACCATGTCCTTTTGTTCTTTACCAACGTCGCCTTTTGGACAAGTCGAATTCAAGTGGAGGAGAATGATGCAAATCAAGGGAGGATCAAAGCGAATGATTCGTTGAAGACGAATGGAGGCCAAACACCAAGACCTTTACTAAGGTCCCGAGCATTCAAGTTCAAGAAGGTTTTCATGGATTTGATATTATCCTTTGATAATGTTCATCAATGGCGTCCAAGGCCACCAAGGAAGAGGATAAAGTCTTGAAAGTTCGGAAAGTTAAGAAACTCGTCAAATAGATAACAGTGCTCAGTAAACTGGTCATAACTTGGGCTAGAAAATTCATCTCAAGTCCGTTAAGTACTCGTTGGAAAGATAATTAAAAGTTCTACAACTTTGTAGTTTACATCAAATCCAAGATCCAACAGAAAAGGGCCGAAAATGGGTTTTACTAAGAGTTGTTCAAGTCTTACGGGAATCTTATCTTTGGTGTAAATTTCTATCTTTATTTATTTTATTTATTGACGATTTTATGCTTTAATAATGAGAATTTCGACCTATAGGCTTATGTTAGTGGTTGATTATTCTCTCTCCTATCTTTTGTTATCTTTTATAGTTTGTTAGGTTAGTTTCCTTAATTAAATAAGTCATATAAATTTTTATTTAATTTAAGGGGATCTAGTTAGTTGCATCTACTTTATTTTATTATATCTTTGGAAGCAAGACACGGGTTACTTGCTCTCCAAGATTCAGATTTGTATTCATTATTTATACTTTTCAATTTCATTAATAAAAATAAGCTCTTTAAGATTAAACCCCTTTGGTTTAATCTTGCTCTTGGGCCATTAAAACAACTCGTGTTCTAGCATTCAAACCTATGAAGATCGATCATCATACTCCATTCGAATTCTCTCTCTTTTGTTTGTTCTTAAATTTGGTTGATTGATTTAGTCACTTGAGATTGTTCTAGTTTGATTGTTAAAGATCAAATCTAGTTAATCAATTGGATTTAGCGTTAGAGCCAATCCAATTGAACTATCAAAGTTGATTCTTTCAATTTATCAAATCAGTTTCGTTAATTACTATTTGTGTTTCTTGCACAACAAGTTATTAACTTTGAAGGCAAATCAGGTTGGAAAGAGAATTACTTGTCAAGATCGGTCCAAAACAAGACCGAATTGTCGTCATCGAGCAATCGAGGAGATAATTCTGTATCAGTTTGTTAGAGATATTTTGAGTTTGTTAGGTTATTTCCTAAAATAAATAAATCATCCATGATTTATTTTATTTAAGGGGATCTAGATAGATATTATTTTAGATATTTTATTATATCTTGGGAAGCAAGAAAAGGGCAATTCTACCCCTCTAGGGTCGGCTGCACTTCTCTCCTTGCTCCCCAAGTAATAGCTTTGTATTCTACTATAAATACTCTTGTCTTTCATTAATAAAAAAATCATCTTGAAGTAAGATTAAACCCCTTTGGTTTAGTCTTGCTTTTGGGCCCAAAAACTCGTGTGTTTATGTTTGCAATTTTAGATCGATCGTTCATCATCATCATAATTCGAATTCTCTCTCTCTCTCTCTCGTGTTTACATCAGAATTGTGGTTTAAATCAACTAGATTGTTCTAGCTTCGATTGTTAAAGATCGAACTAGTTTATCATTTGGATTTAGCGTTAGAATCAATCCGTTTGAACTATCAAAATTGATTAATTCTAGAATTCTGATCGGTTCTCTAAGTTTATCAATTCAATTCGTTTTCTTTGCTTGTGTCACAAGTCATACACTTTGAAAGCTATTGTAGGTTGGAAATTCGATTACAAGGCAAGATCGGGATCCTGTGTGGTCATATACGAGGTTTATAAGGAGCAATCCGAGGCTATCATGTATCAGATAGTATCAAGCCAATAAGCACATTCTGCACTACAAAATCAAGACCGATTGAATAAAAGCATAAATTCGAACCTAGAAACCGAAAGCCACATTTACAGTGACATTTACATAGATATTTCATGGAACACTTGGCGTGCAATGTTAGATTACAAGTCAATTTTTAAAGGCAAAAGGAGAAAAAACAAGTGAACTTTAAAAACATCTAGGCATAAGCAAAAAGAACGAGGTTAGTATCAAGCCAATAAGCACATTTAGCACTATAAAATCAAGGCTAATCGAATAAAAGCATAAATTCGAACCTAAAAACCGAATGCCACATTTAGGAGTGACATTGACATTGACATTTGATCGAACACTTGGCGTGCAATGTTAGATCATAAGTCAAATTTTAAAGGCAAAAAGAAAAAAACAAGTGAACTTTAGAGACTTCTAGGCATAAGCATAAGAATGAAGATAGTATCCAGTCAATAAGCACATTCTGCACTATAAAATCAAGACCAATCGAATAAAAGCATAAATTCGAACCTAAAAACTGAATGCCACATTTAGGAGTGACATTTACATGAACATTTCATCGAACACGTGGCGTGCTATGTTAGATCAGAAGTCAATTTTTAAGAGCAAAAGGAGAAACAACAAGTGAACTTTAAAGACATCTAGGCATAAGCATAAGGAATGAGGATAGTATCAAGCCAATAAGCACATTCTGCACTATAAAATCAAGACCCCGATCGAATAAAAGCATAAATTCAAACCTAGAAACCGAATGCCACATTTAGGAGTGACATTTACATGGACATTTTATCGAACACTTGGCGTGCAATGTCAGATTACAAGTCAATTTTTAAAGGCAAAAGGAGAAAAAACAAGTGAACTTTAAAAACATCTAGGCATAAGCATATAGATGAGGATAGTATCAACCCAATAAACACATTATGCACTATAAAATCAAGACAAATCGAATAAAAGCATAAATTCGAACCTAGAAACCGAATGTCATATTTAGAAGAGACATTTACATGGACATTTGATCGAACACTTGGCGTGCAATGTTAGATCACATGTCAAATTTTAAAGCCAAAAGGAGAAAAAAACAAGTGATCTTTAGAGACATCTAGGCATAAGCATAAGAATGAAGATAGTATCAGGCCAATAAGCAAATTCTAGACTATAAAATCAAGACAGATCGAATAAAACCACAAATTCGAACCTAGAAACCGAATGCCACATTTAGGAGTGACATTTACATGGGCATTTCATCGAACACTTGGCGTGCAATGTTAGATCACAAGTCATTTTAAAGACAAGAGGAGAAAAAACAAGTGAACTTTAAAGACATCTAGGCATAAGCATAAAGAATGAGGATAGTATCAAGCCAACAAGCAATTTCTACACTACAAAATCAAAACTGATCGAATAAAAGCATAAATTCGAACCTAGAAACCAAATGCTACATTTAGGAGTGACATTTACATGGACATTTCATCGAACACTTGGCGTGCAATGTTAGATAACAAGTCAATTTTAACAAGCAAAAGAAGAAAAAACAAGTGAACTGTAAAGACATCTAGGCATAAGCATAAAGAATGAAGATAGTATCAAGCCAATAAGCACATTCTTCACTATAAAATCAAGACCCCGATCGAATAAAAGCATAAATTCGAACCAAGAAACCGAATGCCACATTTAGGAGTCACATTTACATGGACATTTCATCGAACACTTGACGTGCAATGTTAGAATAGAAGTCATTTTAAAGGCAAAAGGAGAAAAAATACGTGAACTTTAAAGACATCTAGGCATAAGCATAAAGAATGAGGATAATATCAAGCCAAAAAGCACATTATGCACTACAAAATCAAGACCGATTGAATAAAAGCATAAATTCGAACTTAGAAACCAAATGCCAGATTTAGGAGTCACATTTACTTGGACATTTAATGAAACACTTGGCTTGCAATGTTAGATCACAAGTCAATTTTTAAAGGCAAAAGGATAAAAAAACAAGTGAACTTTAAAGACATCTAGGCATAAACACAAAGAATGAGGATAGTATCAAGCCAATAAGCACTCTCTGCCCTATAAAATCAAGACCGATCGAATAAAAGCATAAATTCGAACCTAGAAACCGAATGCCACATTTAGCAGTGACATTTACATGGACATTTCATCGAACACTAGGCGTGCAATCACAAGTCATTTTAAAGGCAAAAGAAGAAAAAAATAAGTGAACTTTAAAGACACCTAGACAGAAGCATTAAGATTGAGGATAGTATCAAGCCAATAAGCACATTCTGCACTACGAAATCAAGACCGATAGAATAACAGCATAAATTCGAACCTAGAAACCGAATGCCACATTTAGGAGTGACATTTACATGGACATTTCATCGAACACTTGGCGTGCAATGTTAGATCACAAGTCAAATTTTAAAGGCAAAAGGAGAAAAAACAAGTGAGCTTTAAAGACATATATACATAAGCATAAAGAATGAGGATAGTATCAAGCCAATAAGCACGTTCTGCACTACAAAATCAAGACCGATTGAATAAAAGCATAAATTCGAACCTAGAAAGCGAATGCCACATTTAGGATTGAAATTTACATGAACATTTCATGGAACACTTGGCGTAAAATGTTAGATTATAAGTCTATTTTTAAAGGCAAAAGAAGAAAAAAACAAGTGATCTTTAAAGACATCTAGGTATAAGTATAAAGAATGAGGATAGTATAAAGCCAATAAGCACATTCTGCACTATAAAATCAAGACCGATCGAATAAAAGCATAAATTCTAACCTTGAAACCGAATGCCACATTTAGGAGTGACATTTACATGGACATTTCATCGAACACTTGGCGTGCAATGTTCGATCACAAGTCATTTTAAAGGCAAAAGAAGAAAAAAAAAGTGAACTTAAAAGACATCTAGGCAGAAGCATAAAGATTGAGGATAGTATCAAGCCAATAAGCACATTCTACACTACGAAATCAATACCGATCGAACAAAAGCCTAAATTCGAACCTAGAAACCAAATGCCACATTTAGGAGTGATATTTACATGGACATTTCATCGAACTCTAGGCGTGCAATGTTAGATCACAAGCCATTTTAAAGGCAAAAGAAGAAAAAATAAGTGAACTTTAAAGACATCTACGCAGAAGCATTAAGATTGAGGATAGTATCAAGCCAATAAGCACATTCTGCACTACGAAATCAAGACCGATCGAATAAAAGCATAAATTCGAACCTAGAAACTGAATGCCACATTTAGGAGTGACATTTACATGGACATTTCATCGAACACTTGGCGTGCAATGTTAGATCACAAGTCAAATTTTAAAGGCAAAAGGAGAAAATACAAGTGAGCTTTAAAGACAAATAGGCATAAGCATAAAGAATGAAGATAGTATCAAGCCAATAAGCACGTTCTGCACTACAAAATCAAGACCGATCGAATAAAAGCATAAATTCGAACCTAGAAAGCGAATGCCACATTTAGGATTGACATTTACATGAACATTTCATGGAACACTTGGCGTAAAATGTTACATCACAAGTCAATTTTTAAAGGCAAAAGGAGAAAAAACAAGTGATCTTTAAAGACATATAGGTATAAGCATAAAGAATGAGGATAGTATGAAGCCAATAAGCACATTATGCACTAAAAAATCAAGACCGATCGAATAAAAGCATAAATTCGAACCTAGAAACCGAATGCCACATTTAGGAGTGACATTTACATGGACATTTCATGGAACACTTGGCGTGCAATGTTAGATCACAAGTCAATTTTTAAAGGCAAAAGGAGAGAAAGCAAGTGATCTTTAAAGACATCTTGGCATAAGCATAAAGAAATAGGATAGTATGAAGCCAATAAGCACATTTTGCACTACAAAATCAAGACCGATCGAATAAAAGCATAAATACGAACCTACAAACCAAATGCCACGTTTGGAGTGACATTTACATGGACATTTCATCGAACACTTGGCGTGCAATGTTAGATCACAAGTCAATTTTTAAAGGCAAAAGGAGAAAAAACAATTGAACTTTAAAGATATCTAGGCATAAGCATAAAGAATGAGGATAGTATCAAGCCAATAAGCACTTTCAGCACTATAAAATCAAGACCCCGATCGAATAAAAGCATAAGTTCTAACCTAGAAACCGAATGCCACATTTAGGAGTGACATTTACATGGACATTTCATCGAACACTTGGCGTGCATTGTTAGATCACAAGTCATTTACAAGGCAAAAGGAGAAAAAATAAGTGAACTTTAAAGACATCTAGGAATAAGCTTAATGAATGAGGATAGTATCTGATACGTGATTGCCTCGGAATCCTCCTTGATAATCTCGTATATGACCCACACGATCCCGATCTTGCCTTGTAATTGAATTCCGACTTATAATGCTTCCAAAAGTTAAACGACTTGAAGCGCAAGTAACAACAAAACTAAATTGATCAATTGATGAAAAGAACGAGTTTGATAGATTGAAAGGTCCAACTTTGATAGTTCAATTGGATTGGCTCTAACGCTAAATCCAATTGATTAACTAGAATGATCTTTAACAATCGATTCTAGAATAATCTCTATTGAACAAGTCAATGAATGAAATTAAACAAACACAAAGAACAGAGATCTCGATTGATGAACGAATGTGGCTGAGATGATGATCGAATAATTTCAAGCATAAACTCGAGTTTTTGGAGCCCAAAGACTAGATAAACCTTTCTTAGGGTTTATCTAATCTCAAGCTGATTTTTATTAATGTAAAACAAGAGTTTAAATAGTAGAATAAAAAGCTATTACTTGGGGAGCAAAGAGAGGAAGTGGCCGGCCCTATAGAGGGTATTTTGGTCTCTTTCTTGCTTCCCAAGATATAATAAAATATCTATAATAAATCTACCTATATTTCCTTAAATAAAATAAATCATGGCTGATTTATTTATTTAAGGAAAATATCCTAACAAATATAAAATATCTCAAACAAACTAAAAATATATCTACCAACCAAGAGAGAGAATATCAACCAACTATTATAAGCCTATTGATTGACTCTCTTCATTATTTAAATAAAAATCACATGCCTATATCAAATATTATAGAGATATTTTCTCTACTTAGAATGGTCAAGTCAAAGGGTTGACTTTGACCCATGTACCAATTTATCTCACACGGTCACTTACAAAATTCAGTCCTAAAGTGAGACAAAATAACACATGTTTCTAAATAAGGAAATAATGGAAATTTCGGCCCATATGAATTAATCCATGGAATCCGGGCTCAATTGATGATGAATGCACGAGGCACATTTTGGCATGGAATAAAGTGAGCCATCTTGGAAAAACGGTCTACTACTACAAAGATAGAATCTCTACCTTTCCTAGTTCTAGGCAATCCAACAATGAAGTCCATAGAAATGTCCTCCCAAGGTGAACTAGGAATAGGTAAGGGCTGGTACAAGCCATGGGGGTTAAGTGTAGACTTAGCTTTAGCACATACAATGATGCAGTGAAGCCTGCCATGTCTCCAACCGACGTCGATGAGTTGATTCGAGTGCCTTCTGATGGTAAAATTACAAGAAGTCGAGCTAAGAAGATTGCTCAAGGCACAACATCAATCTTGGTTCGATTGGCAGCTGTTCTTGAAGAGCCTAGCAAGACAAAGTAGGTCTCGTGCATTCGACATCAATTGAGCCCAGATTCCATGGAATGATTCAAGAGGGCCGAAAATCACCATTTCTTTATTTAGAAACATGTATTAGTTTGTCTCACTTTAGGGCTGAATTTAGTAGGTGACCGGGTGAGATAAATTGGTATATGGGTCAAAGTCAACCCTTTGACTTGACCATTCTAAATGGAGAAAATATCTATCTATTTATTTTATTATAGGCGTGCAAACTTAATTAAATAATGTAGAGAAATCAGCCAATAGGCTTATGTTAGTTGGTTGATCTTCTCTCTCTTGGTTATTAGAGATATTTTTAGTTTGTTAGAGATATTTTGAGTTTGTTAGGATATTTCCTTAAATAAATAAATCAGCCATGATTTATTTTATTTAAGGGGATTTAGATAGGTATTATTTTAGATATTTTATTATATCTTGGGAAGCAAGATAAGGCATTTTAATCTCCCTAGGGTCGGCCATGTAACCTTGCCTTGCTCCCCAAGCCATAGCTTTGTCTTGCTCCCAAAGATATAATAAAATATCTAAAATAATATCTATCTAGATCCCCTTAAATAAAATAAATCATGGCTGATTTATTTATTTATTTAAGGAAATATCCTAACAAACTCAAAATATCTAAAAAATAATAAAAACATAGGAGAGAGATTATCAACCACTAACAATATGCCTATGGTCGAAATCTCTAGTTATTCTAGCATAAAAACGTCCATAAATAAAATAAATAAAGATAGAAATTTAAACTAAAGATAAGATTCCCGTAAGACATGAACAACTCTCAGTAAAACCCATTTTTCGGTCCTTTGCTGTTGGATTCTGGATTTGATGTAAACTACAAAGTTGTAGAACGTTTAATTATCTTTCCAACGAGTACTTATCGGACTTGATATGAATTTTCTAGCCCAAGTTATGACCAGTTTACTGAGCACTGTTTTCCAATTGACGGACTTCTTACTTTCCGAACTTTTGTGACTTGATTCTCTTCCTTGCTGGCCTTGGACGCCATGGATGGATATTTTGAAGAGATAGTATCAATTCCATGAAAACCTTCTTGAACTTGAATGCTCGGGACCTTAGTAAAGGTCTTGGTTTTTGGCCTCCATTTGTCTTCAACGAATCATTCGCTTGGATCCACACTTGATTTGTATCACCTTCCTCATAAGAAGTAAGCAAAAAGAGTTAGAGAAAGAAACACTACAGTGAACAAATAGAGAGCGCTTTTCTACACTGCCTTTTAAGCCGTTTTTTTGCTCTTTCTGTAGGCGTTCTTTTCCAGATCTGTAGCTATTTGAGTCTCTGAACTGTTCCCAAAATTTGAAGCAAAACGCTCGAGTGGTTTGGGAGATAGCCCCGTTTTCGTCTCTGGTGTGCTGCTGGAACTGAGGGTCGGCACTTTTAACGATTTAGGGACATTTCCTGGGCGTTTTTTGTCCCAATCAGTAGCTCCACTGGTGTTTGATGTTGTCCTAAAATTTGATCCAGAACGCCCTGGTGGAGACTAGGTAACGCCGCTTGTTTTTGTAGGGGCGTCGGGCGCCGAGCGCCGTGCTGCAACTTTGGCCGCCAATTCAGCCTCTTCTGATGCAGTGAAGCCTGCTATGTCTCCAACCGACGTCGACGAGTTGATTCGAGTGCCTTCTGATGGACCAATTACAAGAAGAAGAACTAAGAAGATTGCTCAAGGCACAACAACAATCTTGGTTCGATTGGCAGCGGTTCTTGAAGAGCCTAGCAAGACAAAGTGGGTCTCGTGCATTCGACATCAATTGAGCCTGGATTCCATGGACTAACTCAAGAGGGCCGAAATTCCCATCATTTCTTTATTTAGAAACATGTATTAGCTTGTCTCACTTTAGGGCTGAATTTAGAAGTGACCGGGTGAGATAAATTGGTACATGGGTCAAAGTCAACCCTTTGACTTGACCATTCTAAGTAAGAGAAATTATTTTATTTATTTTATAGTAGCCGTGTTTTTCATATTTAATAAAGTAGAGAAATCAATCAATAGGCTTATGTTAGTTGATTGATATTCTCTCTCCTAGTTGTTAGAGATATTTTTAGTTTGTTAGAGATATTTTATGGTTGCTAGGTTATTTTCCTTAAATAAATAAATCAACCATGATTTATTTTATTTAAGGGAATCTAGATAGATTTAATTAGATATTTTATTATATCTTGGGAAGCAAGACAAGGAGACCAAAATACCCTCTACAAGGCCGGCCACCTCTTCTCCTTTCTCCCCAAGTATTAGCTTTGTATTCTACTATTTAAACTCTTGTCTTTCATTAATAAAAATCAGCTTGAGATCAGATAAACCCTAAGAAAGGTTTATCTCGTCCTTGGGCTCAAAATACACGTGTGATTTCATGCTTGCAAGTTCGAACAGATTCATCATCAACCGAGCATCATCTTCTCATCAATCGATCTCTCTCTTTGTTTGTTGTTAAGTTTGTTGATTGATTCAATCAATAGAGATTGTTCTAGAATTGATTGTTAAAGATCATTCTAGTTAATCAATCAGATTTAGCGTTAGAACCAATCTGATTGAACTATCAAAATTGAATCTTTCAATTATCAAACTCGTTCGTTCATATTGATCAATTCAGTTTCATTGTTATTGGCGCTTCAAGTCATCTAAATTTCGAAAGCAATTGTAGGTTTGAGTCGTTTACTGGCAAGATCGGGACTTTTGTGGGTTCACTACGAGATTTCTAAGGAGGATTTCGAGGCAATCACGTATCAAGTGGTACTCAGAGACCAGCGATATCACGAGATATCAAGTGGTATCATAATCCAGCGTCTCGCCAAGTAATTTCTTCTTTCCTTAATTTGCTTTCTAGTCAATTTTAATTCAGTTTTTTATCCCAAAGCTTGAACCTTTAACCAAGTTGCAAATTGGAGACCTAAAAGCTGAAATTTTTCCCATCAATTCCATTAAGGCCCAGCACCACCACCACCGAAACCACCGGTGATCACCAGTTTTGGTGTCGCTCTACCACACCGCTCGGCTTTTCTAGTCACCACCGTCATTCCGCCACCACAACCACCCTATTCCGACCACCCTAACCCTAGAATGCCAACCCCAACCCCCAACCCCTAACCCTAGCCGCAGCATAACCTACCCGAAACCATAATCGTGCGCAAGCCCTAACCCTAATTCCCCTTTGTTGATTGCTTGCTCCCCAAGTAATTCACCAATTAGGAGATATTTAAGGGATTTGTTGCATGTTTTTGGTTGAATTGGTTGAGTTTTGTTGCAATATAGATTAGCAATTGTTTTTCCTACAGTTTTATGAGTTTTTCATTCATGTTGCATGATTGATTGCGATTCATATTGCTTGATTAATATTTGCTAATTTCTGTCATTGAATACCTAAATTCGACCAGCCCTTATTTCTTTTTGTTTAATTTGGCTTGTAGTTGGTTTCATTGGTAGTTAAAGTCACTTAGATAAAAAAAAAAAGCAGTCTATTTGTTTTTCGTTTTTGCTCTATTGCATTCGTTACTTGTTTCTTCATTCTAGCACAAGAGTAGATTGTGCATAAAGTAAAAAAAAATCAGAAAAGAAAAAGTGATCTACCCCAGCTAGTTTCAAGCCACTTTCACCCCTAGTGATTGCTTGCTAGAAAAATAGCTAAGTAAAAATCACTTTGGAGAAAATTAGTGATGAAATAAAAGTCACTTTAGCCCACCATATTTCTGTCCTTGCATGCTTAAAATTGGCTTTATTAACTTGCATAGAGTCAATTGAGAGATTGCATGTGTTTAGAAGCTTATAAAGGGATATCTTGCATTGCTTGTCTTATTGCATACTTGCCATTTGCTTGAACTGCATATTTCCTTTACTTATCATTAGTATACCATATCTACACTATATCTACCCTTACTCCCTCAATTCAACCCAAAAACTGAATTAAGTTGATTGGATTGCTTTGAGGCAAGTTTTGGCTTGATCAAGGTGTGGTATTGCTTGTTGTGATTTGCTTTAGAATACACTACTCTCTCTACTTTCTTGCTTGTTTCAGGAAAAATGGTGATTCCATCTGAGCCTAACCCGGCTGAACTGAATCTTACTAAGGAGGCAATCGATTTCATTAGGTTCTTTATTAGTGATAGTATAAGAGATGGCCAAGCTCGTGCTGTAGAGTTGGCAACGGTTGCATTAGCTCCAAAAATGCAGCGTCTTGAGGAGCAACTTGCCACATTGATTGAATCATCTCAAGCAAGTCATAAAAGTGCCCCTCCAATAGAGCTTACAAGTGATCCAAATCAAGCCTCAGCTAGCGACAAAGGCAAGCAACAAGCAGTTGATGAAGAGCATGATGTGCATGCTAACTACAACAAAGAACATGATCTCCCGGCTCACTACTCCCCCACAGCATGCCAAGGTAGAGGACGAGGCTTTGGAACAAGAACTACACCGGTTACTCATCAACAATTCTATAATCAGCAACCTAACCGGTATCCTCAAGCCACTCATCAACAACAACAACAATATAACAATCCTTTTGATGATGTGACTTATGGCTATCCTTGAAACACGACAACATTATCTTTGGCCTAGGGAATTTGACCTTAAAACTGACCATGGATCATTGAAACACTTTAAAAGTCGAGATAAAATGGATAGGAGGCATGGTAGATGGATGGAATTCATTGAAACATTCCCTTATGTGATTAAGTTTAAAAAAGGAAAAGATAATGTTGTAGCTGATGCCTTGTCTAGACGCCACACCTTACTTGTTTCATTAGACTCTAGAGTATTAGGATTCACTTATATTCGTGAATTATATGAAACTGATCTTGATTTTGGTGATGCGTTTAAGAGCTGTCATGAAAAAGGTTGTAATGAAAAATACTATATTCATGATGGTTTTCTTTTTAGAGTAGATAAAGTGTGTATACCTCGCTGTTCATTATGTTTGTTGCTTGTTGAGGAAGCTCATAAGGGCAGCCTCATGGGACACTTTGGGAGGGACAAAACTTATCATACTCTTAGGACTCATTTCTATTGGCCACATATGCTTAGGGATGTTGAGAATGTTGTTAAGAGATGCATTGATTGTCTTAGAGCTAAATCTAAACTTATTCCACATGGACTTTACACACCTTTGCCAACTCCTACAAACCCTTGGGAGGACCTTTCTAAGGACTTTATAGTTGGGTTACCTAGAACTAAGAAGGGGAGGGATTCAATCATGGTGGTAGTGGATAGGTTTAGCAAGATGGCGCATTTTGTTGCATGTCATAAGACCGATGATGCTACTAATATGGCTGGATTATTCTTTAGAGAGATAGTCAGACTGCATTGGATTCCTAAGACCATAGTTAGTGATAGAGACACTAAGTTCCTTAGCCATTTTTGGAGAACTTTATGGAAGAAACTAGGGACTAATTTGCTGTTTTCTACCTCTAGTCACCCTCAAACTGATGGCCAAACCGAGGTGACCAATAAGACATTAGATACGATTCTTAGGGCTATAATTAGGAAGAATTTGAAGCTATGGGAAGAGGCTTTACCTCACGTGGAATTTGCATATAATCGAATTGTCCATTCTTCTACTAAATTGACTCCATTTGAATGTGTTTATGGTACTAACCCTCTAACCCCACTAGATCTTACCCCATTGCCAATGAGGGAGAATGAGAACTTTGATGCAGGGAAACATGAGGAGCTTATTAGGGAGTTGCATGCTCGAACCAGGCTGAGGTTGGAGCAAAAGGTCGAGTAAATTGCAAGGAGAGCTAATCATGGAAGGCGTCACATTGTTTTCCAGCCCAGAGACTTGGTGTGGGCGCATTTGAGGAAGGAGAGATTTCCGGAGCAAAGGAAGAGCAAGTTGTCCCCTCGAGGAGATGGACCTTTCAAGGTGCTTCAACGAATCGGGGAAAATGCATACAAGTTGGAGCTGCACGGAGACTATGGAGTAAGCGCCACCTTCAACGTCGCTGATCTCACGCCATACCTGGCCATTGATGAGGTGATGAACGATCATCTAGTCAGCCACCTCCAAGTGCCCCTACACTCTTTGATGGGCCAATCACTAGATCCCGAGCCAAGAAGCAACAAAGTGGAATGCATGCTTTTGTGTGTTACATTTGTGCTAAGGAGGCTAAGGAGGCAGGAGCATGCATGGAATCCAAGGCTAGGGCGGTGTGTGTCTTGAGCGCCGGGGGATCATCGAGCTTCGATTGCAGCGGCGCGCCCCAGTCCAGCGGTGCAGCGATGCGCCCTAGTCCAGCGACGTAGCAACGCGCCTAGTCCAACGACGCGATGCAACGACGCGACCTTGCGCAAGCTTGTCCGAGTGTGCGCGCGTCTTGCCTGCCAAGTCAACATGTGTTGGTTTTATTTATTAGACTCATTTTATTGGGCCATTTCCATTTTGGGCCTTAGCTGACTATTAAGTTTAATTAGACTTTTATTTTTTATTTCCATTATTATTTCAGGACATATAAATAGTTCTAGGTGGTTATTTTTTTTAGATTAGACAACTCAGAATTTGTATTTGCTTTCTCATTGAATAGAGAGAAAACGAGAGCCTTTGGCTTTCAACGAGTGTGTGAATCCGCAACTTGGTTTGTTTGAATTGTGTCAATACTCGTCGAAGATTGGTGCCTTTCAACGATCACGAGCCCCCTTCTTGTGCTTCAAGGTCTCGTTCCTTGTTGTGTAAGATTGTATAAAGGTTGGTTCTTCGTCCATTCTATTAGGATCTTGGTTGAAATACATACCAAGGGTTTAATAGTTGTCTCGAAGGGTTATCCTTCTTTAATCTGCGTCGATTTCTTCCATTGAGTCTTCATTTCTGTTTGTTCTCCATTGTTGCGTCATTTCCTTTGTTTGAGTCGTGTCTTTCATTTCGAGTTTCATCTTCATTTGTTCTGACCATTGCTTCATTGTATTTCTCCTTGAGTTGTGAACGTCGAAGATCGGGCACCATACGGCTAACCCCATATCAAATTGTTATCAGAGCTGCGTTGACGACGTTCCTTTCGTTTCCATCAAAAAGAGTCTGCAAAAACACCAAAAAGAGTCCTCCGGAGATCAGGTTCGATTAATCTAATCTCTTTGAACTGAACTTGAAAGTACTAAATCGGTTTGTTCTTGTGTAGTGGTTTGTTTTGCCTAGCCAAACACATCCTTAGCCCAAAAAAAACCCCGTCACCCTCGGAAACCACAACCACCAACGCCCACCACTTCCACAAAAATCCGCCCACCACCATTGTTAAAGTCAGCCACGAAATTTTTAATTAAGTAGGAGTAAATCTGATTTAATTAATTCAGGTTCAAAACTCCTAAGTCCACTCCTACATTTAAGGTTGACCAAATCTTCTCCATATCACCAGCCACCAAATCCACACCCACCTCCTATTCTTAAGGGAGAACCATTCAACCCACTTTGAATTCAAACCCACGCCCCAACCACCCATCCTTCAGCCTATTCATTCTCCATAAATCTAGGGACTGCGTCCAACCTCTCCAACGACCACTTTCCCACAATCAGCCACTCTCTAATTTTAATTTCTTGCACATTATATTTGCATCTTAGGTTAGCATTTTATTTGTCATTTTATTTTCGAAATTATTTGTAATGTTCTGATTATTTTGGATTAAAAAAAAAAAGAAAATTAAAAAAAAAGAAGAAGGAGAAATCAGAAATCAGATTGTTGTTTCGTTCTTTTATTTCATTCATCTCAAAGTATAGAATTGCATTTCATTGCATTGCATATATAGTTGTAATTAAATTAGTGCAAGCATATCATCTTCTTCTCTTCTCTTCTTCTTCTCTTGAGTTGAACGCCACCATTGGAGTTGATTTCAAACCTTCCATTTTCGAGCCATACCCTCACCCGAACAAACCACTCCAAGTTCATACTTGGCTAAGGAAATCAAGGTGAGAGCAGCTTAATCGAGGTTTGATCTTTCTCTTTTCATCTCCATTCTTAAACACGTTTGAGTCTTCTTTTCTTGGACGTTTCTTCCCCAACCTTCATCTTCTCGTGTTTTGTTGCCTACTAATCTTTGACTTGAGTTTGATCATTTCAAGTAGATTGAAACAACGAGCTCGATCACACGCCGAGAGTGAGTGTGAGTGAAACACTTGAGAGGTTGATTTGGATTAAACTAATGTAACAAGTTTGCATTGTAGTGTGTTGTTTTGTTTGTGCAGAATCATGTCTAACGAGAGTGGAGACGCACGCCATACCCAGAGCCCGGAGCCTATCCATCCTGATGTGTTCAACTTGTTAAACTCACTCAACCAGAACATATCTCGCCTTAATACAAGGATGGCGGCTTTGGAGTCGTTGGCGATGCCTAAGCCAGACACCGTGTCGGGCGCAGCCCCGAGTGCCGGTCTAGCGGCACACCAACAAGGCGCGGATGCTGGCCACGAGCAAAGCGCCGTCAACACGGGCAAACAGCCCCTAGACGATCCCCTTTTGGCGTCCACATCCCAACACCATGGTTTCCAAGACCAGAATAGGGAAGATCCTCCTAACTCTGCTCATTTACATAATCCCACGGGCAACTTTGCTCGAAGGGTCCCCATTATTGCTCAGCCCACCCCCCTTCGGGATGGGTTCCCTCGTACTAATGATTATCAAGGATTTAAGGGGCAAGGTAGAGCATCTAGTGACATGGAGACGTCGTTTGATGACTATGATGCCGAGGATGATGATTGGGAGCATTACCTAGGAGGCCAGGGAGGGAGCGCCGAGATGGTAGAGAAAGGCGCCCTAGAAGGCCAAGGGAGCTGGAGCAAGATGGAGTTGGCAAGATAAAGGTGAAGATCCCTGCCTTTGAAGGCAAGTGTGACCCGGACACCTACATGGAATGGGAGACAAAAATCGAGCAAGTGTGGAATTGCCATAACTACGCCGAGTCCAAAAAGGTACAGCTCACAACCCTTGAATTCTCCGGTTATGCACTAATATGGTGGGATAATTTGGTGAAAGAAAGGAGGCGCAACTTGGATGCACCCATAGCGAGTTGGGATCAAATTAAGGCGTTGATGAGAGGGCGTTTTATACCACAACATTACGCCCGGGAACTAAGGCAGCGGCTGGAAAACTTGAAGCAAGGCTCCATGAGCGCCAAGGAGGCCTACAACACCATGCAAGTGGCGATGGTAAGGGCTAATGTGGTTGAGGATGACGAAACCACAATGGCCAGGTTTCTTCGTGTTCTAAATTCCTCATTATCTCAAGAAGTTGATCTTTTTCCTTATTCTACAATGACTGATCTTTTGCATTTAGCTATGAAGATAGAAAGGAAAAACAAGTTTAGGTACCAAGGGGGGAGGAGCACGAGCATCCAGCCCCAATCATGGAAGGGAAGTCGTGGCCAACAAGGAAGCTCCTATGGGAAGGAGGCCACGCATCATAAGGAGAGGAGTCACACAACCGACGACCAAAGTGACCAAGCTGGCCGAGCCAAACAGCCTACAAGCTCTACGCCATCATCATACAACAAGAGCAATTCTAGTGGAGTTTCAGCAGCTCCAAAGGGGAGTAATTCTAACTCTAACTCTTCTACTAGAACTAGGGACATTGTGTGTTTTAAGTGCCAAGGTAGAGGACACATGATGAAAGACTGTCCACCTCTCTCCTTGCTCCCCAAGTAATAGCTTTTGTATTCTCTATTTATACTCTTGTTATTTCATTCAATAAAATCAGCTTGAGATAAGATAAACCCTAAGAAAGGTTTATCTTGTCTTTGGGCTCAAAAACAATTGTGTTCATGCTAGCAATATTCGACCATCATCCATCCGAGATCGTCATCACCATCATTCGAATTCTCTCTCTTTGTTCTTGTGTTTGATTTCAGTTTGTTCATTTAAATTGATCAATTGATTAGTTCTAGTTTTGATTATTAAAGATCAATCTAGTTTATCAATTAGATTTAGCGATAGAGCCAATCCAATTGAACTATCCCTTTTGATTCAATTAAGTGATTCAAAGCAGTTTTCGTTATTCATCAAAGTTCGAACCTTTGTTACTTGTGTTACAAGCAATTAACTTTGTTAGCAATTTCAGGAGTGAATCGAGTTTACTAGGCAAGATCGGGATCGTGTGGGTCATATACGAGGTTTTTACGAAAGATTCCGGAGCAATAACGTATCAAGTGGTATCATAATCCAGCGTCTCGCCAAGTAAAAATTTCTTTCCTTAATTTGCTTTCTAGTTGATTTGATTCAGTTTTTAATCCCAAAAATCCCGCCTTTACCAAAAGTTTGAATTTTTGAGACCAAAGCTGAAATTTTTCCGCCACCACCATATTTCCGCCACCTAACAACTACGAACCACCCACCACCACCCAATCTGGCGTCGCTCTTGTGAGCCGCACCATTCCCCACCCTTGTCCGAACCCAACCCTACTAACCCTACCCTAATCGGACCAGCCAAACCCTAGATTGCCTACCCCCACCCTCGTAACCCTAACCCTAGTTGGCGGCCAATCCAAACCCTAACCCTAAATTCGCAAACCCTAGCCCTAATTAGGAAACCCTAGACCGAACCCTACCAGCCTCTAAACCCTAGAACCGAACCACAAACCCTAACCCTAGACCTCAGCCGAGCACTCTCCAAACCCTAAATCCCTTGAATTACTTGCCCCCCAAGCAATTAACCATATAGGAGATTTTAAGGGATTTGTTGCATGCTTTTGGTTGAATTGGTTGAGTTGTGTTGCAATATAGATTAGCTTTCGTCTTCCTACAATTTTTATGAGTTTTTATTGCATGTTGCATGATCAATAGAGATTCATATTGCATTGTTGATAATTGCTGATTTTTGTCATTGCATTCCATATACTCGGCCTTACCCCTTTTCTTCTTTGTTAATTTGGCTTCTAGTTGGTTTCATTGGTAGTGTAAAGTCACTTAGATAAAAAAATCAGATTAGCTTCGTTTTTTCCCCATTGCATTCCTTATTGCATTGCTTTGTCATTTCTTCATTCTAGCACAAGAGTAGATTGTGCATAAAGTCAAAAAAAAAAAATCAGAAAAGCAAAAGTGATCTACCCCAACTAGTTTTAAGCCACTTTCAACCCTAGTGACTGCTTGCTTAAAAATAGTTAAGTAGAAATCACTTTGAAGAAAAAATAGTGACAAAACAAAAGTCACTTTTAGCCCACCATATTTCTGTCCTTGCATGCTTAATTTGGCTTTATTAACTTGCATAGAGTCAATTGAGAGATTGCATGTGTTTTAAAGCTCATAGAGGGATTATTTGCATTGCTTGTCTTATTGCATACTTGCCATTTGCTTAAGCTGCATATTTCCTTTATTTATCATTAGTATTCCATATCTACACCATATCTATCCATTTACTCCCTCAATTCAACCCAAAAACTGAATTAAGTTGATTGGATTGCTTTGAGGCAAGTTTTGGCTTGATCAAGGTGTGGTATTGCTTGTTGTGATTTGCTTTAGAACACACTACTGTCTCTACTTTCTTGCTTGATTCAGGAGCAATGGTGATTCCGAATGAGCCTAACTCGGCTGAATTGAACCTTTCTAAAGAGGCAATCGATTTCATCAGGTTGTCTATTAATGATAGTGTACAAGATGGTCAAGCTCGAGCTGTAGAGTTGGCCACGACTGCATTGACTCCACAATTGCGGCGTCTAGAGGAGCAACTTGCCACTTTGATTGAGTCATCTCAAGGAAGTCATAAGATTGCCCCTGCAATAGAGCTTACAAGTGACCCAAATCATGCCTCATGTAGCGACAAAGGCAAGCAACAAGCAGTTGAAGAAGAGCATGATGTGCTTGCTAGCTACAACAAGGATCAAGACCCCCCGGCTCATTATTCCCCCACGGCAGGCCGAGGCAGAGGATGAGGTTTTGGGACGAGGACTCCACCGGTTACTCATCAACAATTCTATAATCAGCTAGCAAACCGGTATCCTCAAGCCACTCATCAACAACAACAATACACCAATCTTTATGATGATGTGACTTATGGCTACACGGGGAAGAAAGGCGCCCATGGCATCCTCCCCTTGATGATTTCTACAACCAAGCTGAGGTTGTAGAGGATATTCCACCAGCTTATGGAGTACAAAGGCCGAACAACAACACCACCACTAACCAAACCGTCAATCAGATTGGTAAGCGTGATATAAAGATCAAGATAGAGCCATTCAGTGAAGAGCTCAATCCAGAGAAATATCTAGAGTGGGAACAAGCTACAAACTTCATTCTAGATCACATGGGCTATGAAGAATGGGAGAAAGTTGATGTTGTATTTATCCACTTTGTTGGGACCGCTAGAAATTGGTGGTTCAGAATGAAGGAGGATCGAATTAGAAAGGCCTTACCACCAATTGAAACTTGGGGCCAGCTGAAGTTTGTAATGAGGAAGAAATATGTGCCTGAAGAGCATACCGAGCACATGAGATTGAAAGTTTCCACATGCAAACAAGGTACCAAGTCTCCAACTGAGTACTTCAATGAGCTAGAGGATTTGAGCTTCAAAGCGGGAATTCATCATTCCCAACGGTCTCTAAGGACCCAATTCATGGCTGGACTGAATCAAAGCATTAAAGACACATTGGAGATTCAACGAATCAAGGATCTCAATGCCTTAGTACATTCAGCCCAACTACTCTATGAGCAACAACAAAGGAAGAAGAAGGAAGCTTGGAATGTTCCAAAAAGGTATGTTTCTAATCCTAGTTCAAATTCCAATTCTTATTCTTCTAACCCTTCTATGCAGCAAAAGGGAGCTTCTAGCTCACCTAAACCCACAGGTTTTCCAGGCCAAAGACGTCCCAACAATGGACCTCCAAATCAGCCAAGAGCACGAGATCTAGTGTGCTATAAGTGTCAAGGAAGAGGCCATTATGCCAAGGATTGTCCAAATCAAAAGCAAGTGCTACTCACTACCAATGGAGGATATGTGAGTGATGAAGATATACCTCCTTTGGAGGTATATCTTTTATCTCACCCGGTGGAGGAGGAGAGCAATGGACAAGAGGAGGACGTAGAGGCCATTGAACCAGATTGCACCGGACAGCCTTTAACTTTGGTAACCATGCGTACTCTTACTTTACAAGAAACACCTAGGCTAGATCAACGGGAAAATATTTTTCATACTAGGTGTACTGTGAAGAATCAAGTGTTATGCATGATAATTGATAGTGGTAGCTGTTGTAACATTATTAATGCTAAGGTAGTTGATCACTTGCAATTAAAAACTCAACCTAGGGTTACTAGTTCTGGTCTTAATGGCATTAATGATTCAGATGGTCCTAATCTTGTTACTCATCAGTGTTTAGTCCGTGTTTCCATAGGCAATTATGTGGATGATATCATGTGTGATGTGGTAAACTTGGAATGCACTCATATCTTGTTGGGTAGACCATGGTTATTCGATAGGAGAGTTATATATGATGGCATGCTTAATACCTATTCGTTTAACTATGACGGGAGGAGAGTTTCTCTTCTACCATTGTCCCCCCAACAAGTTTTACAGGACCAGGTACGCAGAGACCAAGCTAGGGCACTTAGGCGTGCCAAGGAAGAGAAAGAGGAGGCTGAATCGGCAGCCAAGGTTGCGGCCCGGCGCTCGGCGCCCGACGTACCAACAAAGACTAGCGGCGTTTCCTAGTTTCCACCCGGGAATTCTGGCTCACATTTTAGGACAACATCAAGCATGAGTGGAGCTACTGATTGGGACGAAAAACGCCCAGAAAAAGTCCCTAAATCGTCAAAAGTGTTGAGCATCACTTCCAGCAGTGCATCTTAGACAAAAACGGGGCTATCTCCCAAACCACTCGGGCGTTTTCCCTCAAATTTTGGGAGCAATTCATAGAGTCAGATAGATACAGATATGGAAAAAGAACGCCTACAGAAAGAGCCAAAAATCGGCTTAAAAGGCAGTGTAGAGCCACCTCTCTCCTTGCTCCCCAAGTAATAGCTTTTGTATTCTCTATTTATACTCTTGTTATTTCATTCAATAAAATCAGCTTGAGATAAGATAAACCCTAAGAAAGGTTTATCTTGTCTTTGGGCTCAAAAACAATTGTGTTCATGCTAGCAATATTCGGCCATCATCCATCCGAGATCGTCATCACCATCATTCGAATTCTCTCTCTTTGTTCTTGTGTTTGATTTTAGTTTGTTCATTTAAATTGATCAATTGATTAGTTCTAGTTTTGATTATTAAAGATCAATCTAGTTTATCAATTGGATTTAGCGATAGAGCCAATCCAATTGAACTATCCCTTTTGATTCAATTAAGTGATTCAAACCAGTTTTCATTATTCATCAAAGTTCGAACCTTTGTTACTTGTGTTACAAGCAGTTAACTTTGTTAGCAATTTCAGGAGTGAATCGAGTTTACTAGGCAAGATTGGGATCGTGTGGGTCATATACGAGGTTTCTACGGAGGATTCTGGAGCAATCACGTATCAGATGACGACTGGCTTACCCCCAATTAGAGGAATAGAGCATCAAATCGATCTCATTCCCGGGGCGTCATTGCCAAATAGGCCAGCCTATCGTATGAACCCCAAGGAGGCCCAAGAGGTCCAATCCCAAGTCCAAGAGCTTTTGGATAACGGATACATTAGGGAGAGTATGAACCCTTGTGTTGTACCGGTGTTATTAGTACCCAAGAAAGACAACACATGGAGAATGGATGTCGATTGTAGGGCCATTAATAACATAACGGTAAAGTATAGGCACCCCATTCCTCGTCATGATGTTAGACGAATTGCATGGAGCCACAATGTTTTCCAAAATCGATTTAAAAAGTGGCTACCACCATGATACGGGGTTAACCGTGATTGGCCCGATCTTCGACAATCAACGACTCAGCAAACAAAGGGAAACAAGCAAACGATTAGAAATGAAACAAAAGGACTCGACAAACTGAAAATGGAAAGGAAATAATGAGACTCAAATGAAAACGATAGGAAAAATGAGATCAACCAAATGAAACAACAAAGAGACCCTCGTTGCTTTGAAAACGAGAACCAGATTGAATGATCAAGTGACCAACCTTGTACGACTTCACACAATCAAGGATCCAGCCTTGAAAGCACGAAGAAGATGCTTGTATTCGACTAGCACACCAACTATGGATGATAATTGATGCAATCAAGACAAACCAAGCTGAAATTGCAATACTTGAAGACCAAAGCCTTCGATTCTCACTATGGAGAGAAAACACTCAGTTTTGTGATAAAGGTTTTGATGCAGTGAAGCCTGCCATGTCTCAAACCGACGTCGATGAGTTGATTCGAGTGCCTTCTGACGGACCAATCACAAGAAGTCGAGCTAAGAAGATTGCTCAAGGCACAACAGCGATCTTGGTTCGATTGGCAGCGGTTATTGAAGAGCCTAGCAAGGCGAAGTGGGTCTCGTGCATTCAACATCAATTGAGCCCGGATTCCATGGATTGATTATATGGGGGCCGAAATTCACTATTTCTTTATTTAGAAACATGTATTAATTTGTCTCACTTTAGGGCTGAATTTAGTAAGTGACCGGGTGAGATGAATTGGTATATGGGTCAAAGTCAACCCTTTGACTTGACCATTCTAAATTGAAGAAAATATCTTATTTATCATTTTATGAACAATTTCTATCTATTTTAATAATGAAGAGAAATCAGCCAATAGGCTTATGTTAGTGGTTGATTTTCTCTCTCCTGGTTGTTAGAGATATTTTCTCTCTCCTGGTTGTTAGAGATATTTTCTCTCTCCTGGTTGTTAGAGATATTTTTAGTTTGTTAGAGATATTTTAAGTTGTTAGGATTATTTCTTTAAATAAATAATTCAGCTATGATTTATTTATTTAAGGGAATCTAGTTAGATTTAATTAGATATTATTATATCTTGGGAAGCAAGCAAAGGAGACTCCCTCTCCCCTTCTAGGGCCGGCCAGCCTTCCTCCCTTGCTCCCCAAGTAATAGCTTTTGTATTCTCTATTTATACTCTTGTTATTTCATTCAATAAAATCAGCTTGAGATTAGATAAACCCTAAGAAAGGTTTATCTAGTCCTTGGGCTCAAAAACAATTGTGTTTGTGTGCTTGCTATTCGGTCGATCAACATCATCAAAATTTCGAGAATTCTCTTCTCTCTCTTGTTCGAATCTGAGTTGTATTTCATCAATAAGATTGTTCTAGTCTTGATTGTTAAAGATCAAACTAGTTTATCATTCGGATTTAGCGTTAGAGCCAATCCGAGTGAACTATCAAGTTGATTTACTATAATTCTGTTCGATCTCCATTCATTCAATTTTAGATCAGTTTAGTTACTAGTTGTGTACGATTTCTCATATTGATTGCAAATTCAGGTTGAATCAAGGATTACTAGGCAAGATCGGGACTTGTGTGGGTCATATACGAGGTTTCTACGGAGGATTCCGGGGCAATCACGTATCAAGTGGTATCATAATCCAGCGTCTCGCCAAGTAATTGTTTCTTTCCTTAATTTGCTTTCTAATTGATTTGATTCAGTTTTTGATCCCAAAAATCCCACCTTTACCTAAAGTTAGAATTTTTGAGACCAAAAGATTGAATTTTTCACCACCACCACCATATTTCCGCCACCCAACCACCACGAACCACCACCACCACACCAAACTGGTGTCGCTCGTCTGGACCGCACCACCACTCACCACCAGCCGAGCCTAACCACACCACCCCCATCCAATTCGGACTAGCCTAACCCTAGTTCGCCCACCCTAACCCTAACCCTAATCTGGCGGCAGTCCAAACCCAAACCCTAACCCTAGTTGCGAGAAACCCTAGGTAACCCTAATTCTAGCAAACCCTAGTTCGAACCCTACCAATCCCTCAAACCCTAGATCCAAATCCGCAAACCCTAACCCTAGCCTTCAGCCGAGATCACCAAACCCTAATTCCTTGTTGTTGCTTGCCCTCCAAGTAATAACCCATCTAGGAGATTTTAAGGGATTTGTTGCATGCTTTTGGTTGAATTGGTTGAGTTTTGTTGCAATTAAGAGTAGCAATTGTCTTCCTACTATTTTTATGAGTTTTTATTTCATGTTGCATGATCAATAGAGATTCATATTGCTTGTTTGATATTTGCTAATTTCTGTCATTGCATCCCATCAAATTCGACCTATCCCTTCTTCTTTTGTTAATTTGGCTTCTAGTTGGTTTCATTGGTAGCAAAAGTCAATTAGTTAAAAAAAAAAAAAAAAAATTCAGTTCGTGTATACCCTTTTTAATTTCGTCCTTTGCATTGTTGCTTTGCTTTGCTTGTTTCTTCATTATAGCACAAGAGTAGTTTGTGCATAAAATCAAAAAAAAAAAAAAAAAAAAAACAGAAAAGAAAAGTGATCTACCCCAGCTAGTTTTAAGCCACTTTCAACCCTAGTGACTGCTTGCTTAAAAAGATAGCTAAGTAGAAATCACTTTGAAGAAAAAGAGTGACGAAATAAAAGTCACTAAGCCTACCATATTTTCTGTCCTTGCATGCTGAATTTTGGCTTTATTAACTTGCATAGAGTCAATTGAGAGATTGCATGTGTTTTAGAGCTCATAGAGGGATTATTTGCATTGCTTGTCTTATTGCATATTTGCCATTTGCTTAAGCTGCATATTTCCTTTAAATATCATTAGTATTCCATACCTACACTATATCTACCATTTTACTCCCTCAAAACAGCCAAAAAAACTGAATTAAGTTGATTGGATTGCTTTGAGGCAAGTTTTGGCTTGATCAAGGTGTGGTATTGCTTGTTGTGATTTACTTTAGAACACACTACTCTCTCTACCTTCTTGCTTGTTTCAGGAACAATGGTGATTCCATCAGAACCTAACCCAACTGAATTGAGTCTCACTAAGGAGGCAATCGACTTCATTAGGTTGTCCATTAGTGAAGGTGTGCGCGATGGCCAGGCTCGAGCTGTAGAACTGGCCACGGCTGCATTGGCTCCACAACTAAAGCATTTAGAGGAACAACTTGCAATATTGGTTGATTCATCTCAAGCTAGTCGCAAGAGCACCTCTGCAGTCGATCTTACAAGTGACCCAAATCAAGCCTCGGGTAGCGACAAAGGCAAGCAACAACTAGTGGATGACGAACATGATGTGCTTGCTAGCTACAACAAAGATAATGATCCCCCGGCTCACTACTCCCCCACAGCAGGCCGAGGTAGAGGAAGAGGCATCGGGTCGAGGACTCCACCGGTTACTCATCAACAATTCTATAATCAGCCACAAAACCGGTATCCTCAAGCCACTCATCAACAATATCAACAATACAACAACTCTTTTGATGATGTGACGTATGGTTATCCCGGGGAAGAAAGGCGCCCATGGCATCCTCCCCTAGATGATTTCTATAACCAAGCTGAGGTTGTAGAAGATATCCCACCAGCCTATGGAGTACAACGGCCGAACAACAACAACAACGTTAACCAAGTTGTAAATCAGATTGGGAAACGTGATATAAAGATCAAGATAGAACCATTCAATGGAGAGCTTAACCCGGAGAAGTATCTAGAGTGGGAACAAGCTACAAACTTCATTCTAGATCACATGGGATATGAAGAATGGGAGAAAGTTGCTGTTGTTGTCATCCACTTTATTGGGACCGCTAGAAATTGGTGGTTTAGAATGAAGGAGGATCGAATTAGAAAGGCCTTACCACCAATTGAAACTTGGGGCCAGCTGAAGTTTGTAATGAGGAAGAAATATGTGCCTGAAGAGCATACCGAGCACATGAGATTGAAAGTTGTAACTTGCAAACAAGGCACCAAGTCTCCAACCGAGTACTTCAATGAGCTAGAGGATCTGAGTTTTAAAGCGGGAATTCATCATTCCCAACGGTCTCTAAGGACCCAATTCATGGCTGGACTGAATCAAAGCATTCAAGACACATTGGAGATTCAACAAATCAAGGATCTCAATGCCTTAGTACATTCAGCCCAACTACTCTATGAGCAGCAACAAAGGAAGAAGAAGGAAGCTTGGAATGCTACAAAAAGGTATGGCCCTAATCCTAGTTCAAATTCCAACTCTTATTCTTCTAACTCTTCTATGCAGCAAAAGGGAGCTTCTAGCTCACCTAAACCAACAGGTTTTCAAGGCCAAAGGCGTCCCACCAATGGACCTCCAAATCAGCCTAGAACACGTGATTTAGTGTGCTACAAGTGTCAAGGACGAGGTCATTATGCCAAGGATTGTCCAAATCTAAAGCAAGTGCTTCTCACCACCAATGGAGGATATGTGAGTGATGAAGATATAACTCCAAATCAAGTGGAGGAGGACAGTATTGGACAAGAAGAGGAGGACGTAGAGGCCATTGAACCAGATTGCACCGAACAGCCTCTAACTTTGGTAACAATGCGTACTCTTACTTTACAAGAAACACCTAGGCTAGATCAAAGGGAAAACATTTTTCATACTAGGTGTACAGTAAAGAATCAAGTGTTATGCATGATAATTGATAGTGGTAGCTGCTGTAACATTATTAATGCTAAGGTAGTTGATCACTTGCAATTAAAAACCCAACCTAGGGCTACTAGTTATGGTCTCAATGGAATTAATGATTCAGAAGGTCCTAATCTTGTCACCCATCAGTGTTTAGTCCGTGTTGCTATTGGTACTTATGTTGATGATATTATGTGTGATGTAGTTAACATGGAATGCACTCATATCTTGTTAGGAAAACCATGGTTATTTGATAGGAGAGTGATTTATGATGGCATGTTAAACACTTATTCCTTTAACTATGATGGGAGGAGAGTTTCTCTTCTACCCTTGTCTCCTCAACAAGTTTTACAGGATCAGGTACGGCGAGATCAAGCTAGGGCACTTAGGCGTGCCAAGGAAGAGAAAGAAGAGGCTGATTCAACGGCCAAAGCAGCGGCCCGGCGTTCGGCGCCCGACGCGTCGACAAAGCCAAGCGGCGTTTCCCAGTCTCCATCCGAGAGTTCTGGCTCAAATTTTGGGACAACATCAAAAACAGGTGGAGCTACTGTTTGGGACGAAAAACGCCGAGAAAATGTCCCTAAAACGACCAAAGTGCCGAGCAACACTTCCAGCAGTGCATCTGGGACGAAAACGGGGCTATCTCCCAATCCACTCGAGCGTTTTGGCTCAAATTTTGGGAGCAATTCAGAGACTCAGAGAGCTACAAATATGGAAAAAGAACGCCTACAGAAAGAGCCAAAAATCGGCTTGAAAGGCAGTGTAGAACAGCGCTCTCTTGTGACTCAGTCTAGTATTTCTTTCCCTAACTCTTCTTGTTTACTTCTTATGAGGAAAGAGATACTTATTATTAGTCAAGATATTTCACATCTTCCAAAGTGTCTACAGGATCTATTACAGGAGTTTGAAGATGTGATGCCTGAAGAGTTGCCAGAAGGCCTTCCACCAATTAGAGGCATTGAGCATCAAATCGATTTGGTGCCCGGCGCTTCATTACCAAACCGTGCAGCCTATAGAGCAAGTCCAGAAGAGACCGCTGAGCTTCAAAGACAAGTGCAAGATCTCATGGACAAAGGCTATGTGCGTGAATCTCTCAGCCCATGCGCGGTTCCGGTGATTTTGGTGCCAAAGAAGGATGGCACATGGAGAATGTGTGTTGATTGTAGAGCGATCAACCAAATAACAGTTAAGTACCGTCACCCCATCCCTAGACTAGATGATATGCTTGATGAATTACATGGTGCTAATTTCTTTTCTAAAATTGATTTAAGAAGTGGGTACCATCAAATTAGGATGAGGGAAGGGGATGAATGGAAAACTGCCTTTAAAACTAAGTATGGCTTATATGAATGGTTAGTAATGCCTTTTGGATTAACTAATGCACCTAGTACCTTTATGAGGCTTATGAACCATGTCTTAAGAAAATATTTAGGCAGATTTGTTGTAGTCTACTTTGATGATATCTTAATCTATAGCAAAACCATGCAAGAACATGTAGATCATCTTAGGGCTGTTTTGGACACTTTAAGGTTAGAAAAGCTTTATGTTAATTTGAAAAAGTGTTCTTTTTGCTCCGAGTCTACCATTTTTCTTGGTTTTGTTGTGTCTAAAGGTGGATTGAAGGTAGATGAAGACAAGATCAAGGCAATCAAAGAATGGCCCCAGCCGACTACACCAACAATGGTCAGATCATTTCTCGGCTTGGCTGGCTTCTACAGGAGATTTGTGCGTGATTTTAGCACAATTGTAGCCCCCCTCCACGAGCTCACAAAGAAGGATACGGCCTTTAAATGGAGGGAGCAACAAGAGAACGCCTTCAACACTTTGAAGGACAGATTATGCCACGCCCCAGTGCTTCAACTCCCTGACTTCTCCAAGGCATTCGAGATAGAGGTGGACGCTTCTGGACATGGCATAGGAGGCGTGCTCTTACAAGACAAGAAACCCATTGCTTATTTTAGTGAAAAGCTTAGTGGGGCTGAGTTGAATTACCCTACTTATGATAAAGAGTTGTATGCTTTAATTAGGGTCCTGAAAACTTGGTCTCATTATTTGTGGCCTAAAGAATTTGTAATCCATTCTGATCATGAGGCCTTGAAGTACTTGAAAGGCCAATCCAGACTCAGCAGGCGACATGCAAGATGGGTTGAATTCATGGAGACCTTTCCTTATGTTGTTAAACATAAGAAAGGCAAGGAGAATGTGGTAGCTGACGCCCTTTCTCGGAGGTATGTACTCTTGAACCTATGTGATGTTAAGATCCTTGGATTTGCAATGATCAGGGAATTATATGCTAGTGATCCTCACTTTGCTGAAATCTATAAAAATTGCATGTCTAGGGGTGAAATAGATACCTACTTTATTGATGATGGATACTTGTTTAAAGCTGGAAAATTGTGCATTCCTTCATCTAGTATACGTAGGTTTCTAACTAAAGAGGTTCATGAATCAAGAGGACATAGGGGTTTAGAAAAGACTTTTAGAAGGTTTAAAAGAACACTACTATTGGCCTAAAATGAGTAATTATGTGCTGAGATTTGTCAAGAGTTGTGTTGTTTGTGCTAAAGCTAAGTCTAGACTTCACCCCCATGGTTTGTACCAGCCTTTACCCATTCCTAGTTCACCTTGGGAAGACATTTCTATGGATTTCATTGTAGGTTTGCCTAGAACTAGGAAGGGTAGAGATTCTATCTTTGTAGTGGTAGATAGATTTTCCAAAATGGCTCACTTTATTCCATGTCACACGACTGATGATGCTGTGCATATTGCTGATTTGTTCTTTAGGGAAATTGTTAGATTGCATGGCATTCCTTGTTCTATTGTGTCAGATCGTGATGCTAAATTTTTGAGTTATTTTTGGAAGAGTCTATGGTCTAAATTGGGAACTAAATTGCTGTTTTCTACCTCATGTCACCCACAAACTGATGGGCAAACGGAAGTTACTAATCGAACGTTAGGGGTTTTACTTAGAACTATGCTTAAAGCTAACCTCAAACGTTGGGAAGATGTGTTGCCTTTTGTGGAGTTTGCTTATAACAGGTCAATCCATTCAGCCACAAAGATGACCCCTTTTGAGGTTGTTTATGGGCTGAATCCGAGGACGCCGGTGGATATGACGCCTCAGCCATACAAGGGAAAAGAGAGTTTTGAAGCTAACAAGAGGGCTGAGTTTGTGAAGAAGCTACATGAGAGGACGAAGATGCACTTGGAGAGGAAATCCACAAAAATAGAGTCTCTCCCCCTCTTAGTCCTAGGTAAGCCCACTATAAAATCCATGGATATGTCTTCCCAAGGGGCTGAAGGTATGGGCAGGGGCGTATATAAGCCATGAGGTTTCAATTTAGACTTAGCTTTTAAACAACCAATGCATCTTTTAATAGCATGTTCTACATCTCTAAGCATATGAGGCCAATAAAAATGTGCACGCAGCATATGATAAGTCTTATCCCTACCAAAATGACCCATTAATCCACCCTTATGGGCTTCATCAACAAGTAACAATCTCAATGAACATCTAGGAATGCAAACTTTATCCATACGAAACAGAAATCCTTCATGCACATAATAAGACTCAAACGACCCCTTTTCATGACATGCTTTATATGCAACCCCAAAATCAGCATCATCCACATAAAGATCCTTAATATAAGCAAATCCAAGCACCCTAGAATCTAATGTGGTTAACAAGGTGTGGCGTCTAGACAAAGCATCAGCCACAACGTTATCTTTGCCCTTTTTATACTTAATAACATATGGAAATGTTTCAATGAATTCCATCCATCTACCATGTCTCCTATCAAGTTTATCTTGGCTCTTAAAGTGTTTTAGAGATTCATGGTCAGTTTTAAGCACAAATTCTTTAGGCCAGAGATAATGTTGCCATGTTTTTAACACTCGAAACAAAGCATACAATTCTTTATCATAAGTCGAGTAGTTTAAACATGCACCTTTAAGCTTTTCAGAAAAGAAGGCTACAGGTCTACCTTCTTGCATGAGTACACCACCAATACCAATGCCGCTAGCGTCACACTCCACCTCGAAAGGCCTTGTGAAGTCCGGCAGCACCAACAATGGGGCGTGTGTCAATCTGTCCTTTAGGGCCTGGAATGCCCTCTCTTGCGCCTTTCCCCACTTGAACTCGCTCCTCTTCTTGGTTATCTCGGTTAATGGCGCGGCAATAGTGCTAAAGTCCCTCACAAACCGCCGGTAGAAACTGGCCAGTCCATGAAAACTCCTCACTTGTCCAATTGACGTAGGCGTCGGCCAATCCTGGATCGCCTTCACCTTAGCCTCATCAACTTGCAGCCCATTCTCATTCACTACAAAACCAAGGAATGTAACGGAAGTAGTGCACAATTCACATTTTTTCAAGTTAGCATATAAGTGCTCTAGACGCAATGTGTTAAGCACATTTCGCAAATGATCTTCATGCTCAGCTAAGGACTTACTATACACTAGGATATCATCAAAATACACCACTACAAACTTTCCTATGTAATGCCTCAAAACATGGTTCATTAATCTCATGAAAGTGCTTGGGGCGTTAGTAAGCCCGAATGGCATAACGAGCCATTCATATAGACCGAACTTGGTCTTGAAGGCTGTTTTCCACTCGTCCCCTTCCTTCATCCGAATCTGATGGTACCCACTTTTAAGATCGATTTTTGAAAAGATAGTGGAACCATGCAGCTCGTCCAACATGTCATCAAGACGAGGAATGGGGTGCCTATACTTCACCGTTATATTGTTAATTGCCCTACAATCGACACACATTCGCCATGTGTTGTCTTTCTTAGGCACTAACAATACCGGTACAGCACAGGGGCTTAAACTCTCCCTTATGTATCCCTTATCCAAGAGCTCTTGGACTTGGGATTGGACCTCTTTGGTCTCCATGGGGTTCATACGGTAGGCTGGCCGATTTGGCAAAGACGCCCCGGGAATGAGATCAATCTGATGCTCGATTCCTCTAATTGGGGGTAGGCCAGCCGGTAGCTCTTCGGGGAATACGTCCTTGTACTCCTCGATGAGCCCCAAAATGGGCGGGGGCAGTGAAGCTCTAAGCTCTTCACTTAACAAGCTCAGCTCCTTGCACAAGAGCATAAGCGTTGTTTCCCCGTCCAAGTAATCGTCCACTAACTCCCTCTTGGAAGCTAATAGGACAGAGGAGGGTGTAGGGCTGTCGGTTTGGCTCGTCTTACCCCGAGCTTTCCCCTTCTTCCCATTCTCCCCCTCACCATCACCACTTACTTTACTTACCTTGCCCTTGTCGAAGGCCTCGGCCACTTGGGTGGGCGTCATGGGCTTGAGCACGACATTCTGGCCCTTATGCACAAAAGAGTGGCGGTTGGTGAATCCATCATGCGTCACCTTCCGATCGAATTGCCATGGACGTCCGAGTAAAATGTGACAAGCCTGCATAGGAACTACATCACATAAAATATGATCTTCATAATGACCAAGCTTAATAGTAACATGCGTTTGCTTATTCACTCTCAATTCACCACTATCATTCATCCAATGCAATTTGTAAGGCCTAGGGTGATGAAAAATAGGAAGCTGCAGTTTTTGTACCATTTCCATGCTAGCTATGTTACAACAACTACCGCTATCAATGATTAAATTGCACACCTTGCCTTGTATTAAACAACGACTATGAAATAGATTTTCCCTTTGATTATCTTCACATGGGGAAGGTTTAGCATGCAATGTTCTCCTAGCAATCAATGACTCCCCAGACTCATATTCTACTTCATTTTCGTCGTTATTATCATTATTATCATGCAAATCAGATTCATCATTAGCACAAGCATTCTCATTATCATCATCAACTTCAGATTCATACTCTCCTAAATGATTAATCAAAAGGGTTTTAGAGTTAGGGCAATCTTTCATGTAATGACCTCTCCCTTGACATTTAAAACACACTATGTCTCTAGCTCTAGAAGAGGTGTTAGAATTACTCCCCTTAGGGGCTGCGAAAGCTCCCTTTAAGTTGCCCTTATTGTTGGATGATGAATTGCTCCATGGGGTCTTACTTCGTCCCCCTTGTTCTCCTTGGGCGCCAGCTGCGCTTCCCTTCTCCTTGTAAGGCGTGGCTTCCCTCCCTTGGCCAGCTTGTGTGCTTCGGCTTTGGCTCCTCCAATTGCTTAGCTGGCTGGGCGCGCCTCGACCTCCTTGGTTCCTAAACCTTAATTTCCTTTCTACTTTGGTAGCTAGATGCAAAAGGTCAGTCATAGTAGAATAAGGGTAAAGATCAACCTCATTAGATAAAGAAGGGTGGAGAATACGAAGGAACCTGGCCATCGTGGCTTCGTTGTCCTCAACCACGTTAGCTCTCACCATCGCCACTTGCATGGCGTTGTAAGCTTCCTCGACACTCATTGACCCCTGCTTGAGACTCTCTAGCCGCTGTCTTAGCTCTCGGGCGTAGTGTTGAGGTATGAATCGACCCCTCATCAACGCCTTCATTTGCTCCCAGCTGGATATTGGTGCGTCCAGGTTGCGCCTCCTCTCTTTCACCAAGTTATCCCACCATATGAGGGCATAACCGGAGAACTCAAGGACGGCGAGTTGCACCTTCTTGGTCTCGGGAAAATTGTGGCAACTCCACACATGCTCTATCTTCGTCTCCCACTCCATGTAAACGTCGGGATCACACCGGCCCTCAAATGAGGGTATTTTCACCTTGACCTTCCCGACACCATCCTGCTCTGGTTCTCGGGGTCTCCTAGGACGCCTATCATCACGGCGCTCCCTTCCTCCCCTTCTTGAGAACCGCTCCCAATTATCCTCCTCCTCGCCATCATACTCATCATCATAAAGATCCATATCACTTGGTGAACCTCTTTGTTCCTGAAATCCTCGAAAATCATTAGCACGATTATGCTCATCCCGAAGGGGAGTGAGCTGGGGAACAATAGGCACTCTTCGAGGAAGATTGCCCGAGGAATTATGTAAATGATTTGGATTATGAGGCACTTCCCTGGTATGGTTTTGAGAACCAAGTTGTTGTGATGTGGACGCCCTAAACGGATCACCATGGACCTGGTTGCCCGTGTTGGTGACATATTGATTCTGGCCATCGCCCACAGCTTGTGCGTGTGCCGTTGCATCAACGCTTGGCGTCACACCTGGGGCTGGTAGCGCAAGTGCACACGTCTCCAATGCAGCCATCCTAGAGTTGAGGCGTGTAATGTTGTTGTTGAGTGAGCTCAACAACTTGAACACCTCGGGGTGGATTGGCTCCGGGCTCTTGGGGGTGGTCTCATTGCTACTGTCCGTCATGATCCTAAGACAACAAGAAAACAACAAACTCCAAGCAAACTCGTTAGGTTAGTGTAATCCAAAACAACCTCGCAATGTGTTTCACTCACACTCTCCCTCGTGTATTGCAATTATGCTCGTTGTTTCAATCTGCCTTGAAAGAATCAAAACTCAAGTTCAAAAGTTAGTGGTAGCTTCAACTCACAAAACCAAGTTTAGAAACAAGATAGAAGAAGAAGTATGAAAGATGGACGTTTTAGAGGGTGGACAGAAATGTTATGGACAAAATAGCAACGAGGTGAGAAGGACTAAACAGAGAAAGAAGTCAAACCTCGATTAAGCTTCTCTCACCTTGAGTTCCGTAACCAAGTATGAACTTGGAGTGGTTTGTTTAGGTGAGGGTAGGCTCGAAAATGGCAGGCTTGAAAGGTCTCCAAAGGATGTCGTCCAAACTCAAGAGAAGAGAAGAAGAGATGACAATGCACACCTTAATTACTCTATGAAATGAAATGCAAACTATACTATGATATAAATGAAATAAAGAAGGATGAATAAAATCTGATCTCTGATTTTCGTTTTTTTTTTTGACTTTTTTTTTTATTTTCTTTTCTTTTCTTTTTTTTTAATCAGAAATAATCAGAGAATTACAAATAATTTCGAAAATTGAATGAAAAATAAAATATTAACCTCAGGTGCGAAAATAATGTGCAAGATAATGGCGGTTTGAGTTTGATTTGTTGGTGGATGAAATCCCTTGATTTTAGGAGGATGAATAGGCTGGAAATAGGTTGGTTTGGGCGTGGGGTTTGAATTTGAAGTGGGCTGAATGAGTCTCCTTGATATTAGGAGGTGGGTGCGTGATATATGGAGCTGGGAGTTGGTTGTTGTTGGTCAACCTTAAAAATAGGGATGGGTTTAGGGGTTTGAATTTGAATTCAATTAAATCAGATTGTAATTTCTAATTTAATTAAAAAAACAATTTGGCTGTTTTGAAACAAAGTGGTGGTCGATTTTGTGGAGGATGGTGGACGTTGGTGGTTGTGGTGGCTGAGGGTGGCGGTTCTTCTTGGGATAAGGTGTGTTTGGCTAGGTAAAAACAAACCACTGCACAAGAACAAAACCGATTAGTACTTTCAAGTTCAATTCAAAGAGAGTTGATTAATCGAACCTGATCTCGGAAGGACTCTTTTTTGGTGTTTTTGTGTTTTTAATGGAGGACTCCAATGGTGGACGAGTTGAATGTCGGAACCACAACTCTGATACCAATTTGATACGGGGTTAACCGTGATTGGCCCGATCTTCGACAATCAACGACTCAGCAAACAAAGGGAAACAAGCAAACGATTAGAAATGAAACAAAAGGACTCGACAAACTGAAAATGGAAAGGAAATAATGAGACTCAAATGAAAACGATAGGAAAAATGAGATCAACCAAATGAAACAACAAAGAGACCCTCGTTGCTTTGAAAACGAGAACCAGATTGAATGATCAAGTGACCAACCTTGTACGACTTCACACAATCAAGGATCCAGTCTTGAAAGCACGAAGAAGATGCTCGTATTCGACTAGCACACCAACTATGGATGATAATTGATGCAATCAAGACAAACCAAGCTGAAATTGCAATACTTGAAGACCAAAGCCTTCGATTCTCACTATGGAGAGAAAACACTCAGTTTTGTGATAAAGTTTTCTAATCTGAAATAATAACCACTAGAAGCTATTTATATGTCTTCCTAATAATCAGAAAATAGCTAGAAAAAGTCTAAGTAAAACAATTAAAGAGGGCGGCCCAAAATGGCCTAACAAGCCCAAGCAACGCACACATGTGCGGGGCGCCGCTGGCGCGCGGGCTTGTGCCCAGCCTAGGCACCGCTGCGCCGGTGCCTCAATCTGGCACTTCGTGGCTTGAATCCTTGGCGACGAGGCTGCTCATGAATAATGGCTTTTTCTCAGGGGCATTCTTGGCTTCCTTGTCTCCATGGTACGCCACAAATGCAAACAAGTCCCTTTGAAGCTTCTTGGCTCGCGCCCTTGTCATTGGACCATCAAAGAGGATGGGCGTGCTCGGTGGTGGCTTGACGGATGGCCCCTCATCACACCAGATTCGTAAGAAGGAAGGGGACGAATGGAAAACGACCTTCAAGACCAAGTTTGGTCTCTATGAATGGCTCGTTATGCCATTCGGGCTCACAAATGCCCCTAGCACATTCATGCGCTTAATGAACCATGTATTGAGACATTATATAGGGAAATTTGTAGTGGTTTACTTTGATGATATTTTAGTGTATAGCAAATCGCTAGAAGAGCATGAATGTCATTTGAGAGATGTGCTTACCACTTTGCGTCTTGAACACTTATTTGCTAACTTGAAAAAGTGTGAGTGGTGCACTACTTATGTCACCTTTCTTGGTTTTGTAGTTAGCTCACATGGATTGCAAGTGGACGAGGCCAAGATCAAGGCCATCAATGAGTGGCCCACGCCTACTTCTGTTGGCCAAGTGATCCATTGATTTATTCAATAGAGATTGTTCTAGAATTGATTGTTAAAGATCATTCTAGTTAATCAATCAAATTTAGCGTTAGAGCCAATCTGATTGAACTATCAAAATTGAGTCTTTCAATCTATCAAATTCGGTTCCTTTCAGATTCATTCAAATCAGTTTGGTTACTTGCTGTGCACGAATTCTCACATTGATAAGCAAATTCAGGTTGGAATAAACGTTACAAGGCAAGATCAGGACTTGTGTGGGTCATATACGAGGTTTCTACGGAGGATTCCGGGGCAATCACGTATCACTTGAGAGATCGATATTACTTACAATCCGATCAAGAACAAGACCTTCAAAGAGACGAATCTTTGCATTCAGCAAAAGAGAGTTTTTATCAATTCAAAGGTGCCTAAAAACGATACATCAAAGGCCTTTTAAACCCCTAGGTCGATCCACTTCTAGGACATTAAAACCAAGCATTAAAAATGAAACATTAACAAAGCATTAAAGATGTCTATTCACATTCGCCAACAACCTTTGGCATTCAAACGCAGGGTTGGTAACGTTAACGAGGCTAAGCTCGTTACCGAGGAAACTAACGAGGTTGGCCACCTCATTACCGAACCCTAAGGGTCGGTAACGTTAACGAAGCTCGTCGGAGCAGCAGCGAGAGCAGTTTTGATCTGACGGTGCAGGGTCTTCGCCATGGATCGAGTAATTCGCGCCACCGGCTCCTCTTGCTCTTGCTTCTCACCTTCGGTGTCCTCCTTGGCGTCCCGGCTTGACTCGGTGAGATATTGATGGGAAGGATTCACATCATCCTCCCCCCCTTCGGAAGGATTCGACCTCGAATCTTGCATGTAGTCCTCAGCACCGGAATCGCCTATCAAGTAAGGCCGAAGGTCAGCAACGTTAAACACATCATGGAGACCCATCTCCGGTGGAAGTTCCAACCGATAAGCATTATCGTTGATTTTCTCAAGTACTTGAAATGGACCTTCCGCCCGTGGCTTCAACTTGGAGTTTCTACGTGAGGGAAACCGTTCCTTGCGGAGGTGCACCCACACCAAGTCACCGGGCTCTAAAATCAACTCTTTGCGTCCCTTGTTCTGCTGGCGCTCATATTGTGCCGTGCGCTTCTCAAGCTACCTCCTCGTGTCCTCGTGCAACCGCTTCACATAATCCGCTAAATCCTTTCCCTCCTGGCTAAAACCATCAACAATAGGGTGAGCAATAAGGTCTAACGGAGTGAGAGGATTCTTACCATAAGCGATTTCGAACGGTGTCTTTTTGGTCGCCGAATGGGTACTGCGGTTATAAGCGAACTCTATGTATGGAAGACAATCTTCCCACCTACGGAGGTTAGCTCTCAAAACAACACGAAGCAAGGTGCCAAGCGACCTATTCACTACTTCGGTTTGCCCATCCGTTTGTGGATGACAAGTAGTGGAATAAAGTAGCTTGGTGCCTAACTTTGCCCACAAGGTCCTCCAAAAATGGCTAAGGAATTTGACATCCCTATCCGATACTATAGTTTTGGGAAGACCATGTAGACGCACAACATGTTTGAAAAACATGGATGCCACGTTCGTAGCATCGTCGGTTTTATGACACGCAATGAAGTGTGCCATCTTACTAAACCGATCAACTACTACGAGAATAGAATCCATACCCCTTTTTGTCCAAGGAAGACCTAACACATAATCCATGGATAAGTCTTCCCAAGGCTGTTGGGGAATGGGCAAAGGAATATACAATCCTTGGGGGCTAGTTTTAGATTTAGCTCGTGCACAAGTAGTACAAGAGGCACACAATTTCTCGACGTCCCTAAGCATTCGCGACCAATAGAAGTGTTCCTTCAAGGCTTGCAAAGTCTTAGCAACGCCGAAATGACCCATAAGGCCACCACCATGTGCTTCTTGCACTAATAGGCGTCTAATCGACCCCCCAGGAATGCATATCTTAGCACCCTTCATAAGATAACCGTCATGAAGGAAAAATTGATCTTTACTTCCCAAGGTACTACATTCCTCATAGATTTCCTTGTAGTCAAGGTCTACAGAATATAGTTCCTTAATGAAAGCAAAGCCCAACATCCTAGCATCCATAGTGGAAATTAGGGCGTATCTTCATGACAAAGCATCCGCCACAATATTGTCCTTTCCCTTTTTGTGTTTGATCACATAAGGGAAAGTCTAAATGAATTCAACCCACTTCGCATGATGTTTATTCAATTTATTTTGACCTTTGAGGAATCTAAGTGCCTCATGGTCGGAATGAATAACAAATTCCCTAGGGAGGAGATAGTGAGACCATACCTTAAGCACCCTTACCAAAGCGAGTAGCTCCTTGTCATAAGTTGGGTACTTGAGCTCGGCATCATTCAACTTCTCGCTATAATAGGCAATCGGTCTCCCTCCTTGCATAAGCACGCCCCCAAGCCCGACCCCCGAAGCATCACATTCAATCTCGAACGTCTTGGAGAAATCGGGTAGAACTAGAAGAGGTGCATGCGTGAGCTTGTCCTTGAGAGTAGTGAAGGCTCGTTCTTATTTTGGACCCCATTGGAAAGCCACCTTCTTCTTGGTAAGCTCGGTGATAGGCGTGGCTATCGAGATGAAATCTTTGACGAAGCGTCGGTAGAAACCAGCCAAGCCAAGGAAGGTCCTCACTTGCGTCATGGTGGTCGGTACGGGCCATTCCTCAATTGCCTTCACTTTCTCCTTGTCCACTTGAAGCGCTTCCTTGCTTACTACAAAACCAACAAACACGACATTATCCGAACAAAAATGGCATTTCTTAAAGTTAGCATATAGCTTCTCTTTTGTTAAAACTTCTAGAACCATGCGAACATGCCTAGTATGCTCGTGCAAGTTATGGCTATAGATCAATATATCATCAAAATACACCACCACAAACTTGCCTAAAAATGCTCTTAAGACATGGTTCATTAATCTCATAAATGTGCTAGGCGCATTAGTAAGGCCAAATGGCATAACCAACCATTCATAGAGACCGTACTTGGTCTTGAATGCGGTTTTCCATTCATCACCTTCCTTCATGCGAATTTGGTGATAACCACTCTTGAGATCCACTTTGGAGAATATGCATGACCCGTGGAGCTCATCCAACATATCGTCAAGTCTAGGTATAGGATGCCTATACTTGACGGTGATGTTATTGATGGCTCGACAATTCATACACATTCGCTATGTTCTATCTTTCTTAGGAACTAATTGACGGGAACGGAAAATGGACTCAAACTTTCACGCACATAACCCTTAGAAAGAAGCTCTACAACCTGTTTTTGAAGCTCCTCCGCCTCCGTGGGATTGGCTCAGTAGGCAGGCTTGTTGGGAATGGAGGCGCCAGGCACGAAGTCGATTTGGTGCTCGATTCCCCGAATTGGAGGCAATCCTTCCGGCATCTCTTCGGGGAACACATCATCGAACTCCTTCAACAGAAAAGAAATGGGAGAAGGTAAGTGTTCCACATCTTGTTCATTAAGCATTACATCCTTAAATAACAAAAGAATGCAAGTAGTACTCCCTTTCACGGCTTTTCGAGCCTCTCGAGCCTAAGCGAGAAGAAGATGGCTTGACGGTGTCGACCCACCGGCCCTCGGTACCGAGGTGTTTGCCTTCGGTAACGAGGTGGACCACTTAGCCTTGTTAGCAGCGTCTCGCCGTTGTTTCCTTGCAATGTGATCGGCCATGATCTCGTGTGGCGCCATGGGCATCAAAGTGATTCTCTTACCGTTGAGGTGGAAAGAATACTCGTTTGTTACACCTTGGTGAATGACGCTGATGCAGTGAAGCCTGCCATGTCTCAAACCGACGTCGATGAGTTGATTCGAGTGCCTTCTGACGGACCAATCACAAGAAGTCGAGCTAAGAAGATTGCTCAAGGCACAACAGCGATCTTGGTTCGATTATCAGCGGTTATTGAAGAGCCTAGCAAGGCAAAGTGGGTCTCGTGCATTCGACATCAATTGAGCCCGGATTCCATGGATTGATAATATGAGGGCCGAAATGCACTATTTCTTTATTTAGAAACATATATTAGTTTGTCTCACTTTAGGGCTGAATTTAGTAAGTGACCGGGTGAGATGAATTGGTATATGGGTCAAAGTCAACCCTTTAACTTGACCATTCTAAATTAAAGAAAATATCTTATTTATTATTTTATGAACAATTTCTATCTATTTTAATAATGAAGAGAAATCAGCCAATAGGCTTATGTTAGTTGGTTGATTTTCTATCTCCTGGTTGTTAGAGATATTTTCTCTCTCCTGGTTGTTAGAGATATTTTCTCTCTCCTGGTTATTAGAGATATTTTAAGTTGTTAGGATTATTTCCTTAAATAAATAATTCAGCTATGATTTATTTATTTAAGGGAATCTAGTTAGATTTAATTAGATATTATTATATCTTGGGAAGCAAGCAAAGGAGACTCCCTCTCCCCTTCTAGGGCCGGCCAGCCTTCCTCTCTTGCTCCCCAAGTATTAGCTTTTGTATTCTCTATTTATACTTTGCATATTTCATTCAATAAAATCAGCTTGAGATTAGATAAACCCAAATTGGTTTATCTAGTCCTTGGGCTCAAAAATACAATTGTGTGCTCGTGTTCATCATCATCTTCGATCATCATCATCATACTCTCGATCTCTCTCTTTTTGTTTGTTCGAATTCTGAGTTATTGTGTGATCAATTAGATTGTTCTAGTTTTGATTATTAAAGATCAAACTAGTTTATCATTCGGATTTAGCGATCGAGCCAATCCGTTTGAACTATCAACATTGATTGTTTCCATAATTTAGATCGTGTTATTCTGTTCATTCGAATTCATTGTTACTTGGATCGCAAGTTTCTTAATTTGAGAGCTTTTGTAGGTTTGAATCATAATTGCTGGCAAGATCGGGTTCCTGTGTGGTCAAATACGAGGTTTCTGAGGAGTAATCCGAGGCGATCACGTATCAAGTGGTATCATAATCCAGCGTCTCGCCAAGTAATTGTTTCTTTCCTTAATTTGCTTTCTAATTGATTTGATTCAGTTTTTGATCCCAAAAATCCTACCTTTACCTAAAGTTAGAATTTTTGAGACCAAAAGATTGAATTTTTTCACCACCACCACATAATTCCGCCACCCTACCACCACGAACCACCACCACCCCCCAAACTGGTGTCGCTCTAGGGCACCGCACCACCCCCCAGCCCTGTCCGAACCCACCCCCACAAACCCTAGCCAATTCGGAGACCCTAAACCCTAGTTCGCCCCCCGCCCTATTCTCGTGAACCCTAACCCTAACCCTAATTTGGCGGCAGAACCCTAACCCTAGATTGCGAGAAACCCTAGGAAACCCTAATTCTCGCAAACCCTAATCTGAAACCCTACCATACCCCAAACCCTAGAACCGAACCCTAAAACCCTAATCCAGCCGTGAGCCTCCAAAACCCTAATTCCCTTAGTTGTTCCTTGCCCTCCAAGCAATTATCCAATTAGGAGATTTTTATGGGATTTGTGCATGTTTATTGGCTGATTTGGTTGAGTTGTATTGCAATTTAGATTAGCAATTGCTTTTTCCTACAGTTTTATGAGTTTTCATTCATGTTGCATGATTGATTGCAATTCATATTGCTTGATTAATACTTGCTGATTTCTGTCATTGCATTCCATCAATTCGACCTACCCCTTCTTTTTGTTATTAATTTGGCTTCTAGTTGGTTTCATTGGTAGCAAAAGTCACTTAGTTAAAAAAAAAAAAATTCAGTTCGTGTATACCTTTTTTTTTAATTTCGTCCTTTGCATTGTTGTTTTGCTTTGCTTGTTTCTTCATTACAGCACAAGAGTAGTTTGTGCATAAAATCAAAAAAAAAAAAAAAAAAAAGTGATCTACCCCAGCTAGTTTTAAGCCACTTTCAACCCTAGTGACTGCTTGCTTAAAAAGATAGCTAAGTGGAAATCATTTTGAAGAAAAAGAGTGACGAAATAAAAGTCACTAAGCCTACCATATTTTCTGTCCTTGCATGCTGAATTTTGGTTTTATTAACTTGCATAGAGTCAATTGAGAGATTGCATGTGTTTTAGAGCTCATAAAGGGATTATTTGCATTGCTTGTCTTATTGCATATTTACCATTTGCTTAAGCTGCATATTTCCTTTAAATATCATTAGTATTCCATACCTACACAATATCTACCATTTTACTCCCTCAAAACAGCCCAAAAACTGAATTAAGTTGATTGGATTGCTTTGAGGCAAGTTTTGGCTTGATCAAGGTGTGGTATTGCTTGTTGTGATTTACTTTAGAACACACTACTCTCTCTACCTTATTGCTTGTTTCAGGGACAATGGTGATTCCATCAGAACCTAACCCAACTGAATTGAGTCTCACTAAGGAGGCAATCGACTTCATTAGGTTGTCCATTAGTGAAGGTGTGCGCGATGGCCAGGCTCGAGCTGTAGAACTGGCCACGGCTGCATTGGCTCCACAACTTAAGCGTTTAGAGGAACAACTTGCAACATTGGTTGATTCATCTCAAGCTAGTCGCAAGAGCACCCCTGCAGTCGATCTTACAAGTGACCCAAATCAAGCCTCGGGTAGCGACAAAGGCAAGCAACAACTAGTGGATGACGAACATGATGTGCTTGCTAGCTACAACAAAGATAATGATCCCCCGACTCACTACTCCCCCACAGCAGGCCGAGGTAGAGGAAGAGGCATCGGGTCGAGGACTCCACCGGTTACTCATCAACAATTCTATAATCAGCCACAAAACCGGTATCCTCAAGCCACTCATCAACAATATCAACAATACAACAACTCTTTTGATGACGTGACGTATGGTTATCCCGGGGAAGAAAGGCGCCCATGGCATCCTCCCCTAGATGATTTCTATAACCAAGCTGAGGTTGTAGAAGATCTCCCACCAGCCTATGGAGTACAACGGCCGAACAACAACAACAACGTTAACCAAGTTGTAAATCAGATTGGGAAACGTGATATAAAGATCAAGATAGAACCATTCAATGGAGAGCTTAACCCGGAGAAGTATCTAGAGTGGGAACAAGCTACAAATTTCATTCTAGATCACATGGGATATGAAGAATGGGAGAAAGTTGTTGTTGTTGTCATCCACTTTATTGGGACCGCTAGAAATTGGTGGTTTAGAATGAAGGAGGATCGAATTAGAAAGGCCTTACCACCAATTGAAACTTGGGGCCAGCTGAAGTTTGTAATGAGGAAGAAATATGTGCCGGAAGAGCATACCGAGCACATGAGATTGAAAGTTGTAACTTGCAAACAAGGCACCAAGTCTCCAACCGAGTACTTCAATGAGCTAGAGGATCTGAGTTTTAAAGCGGGAATTCATCATTCCCAACGGTCTCTAAGGACCCAATTCATGGCGGGACTGAATCAAAGCATTCAAGACACATTGGAGATTCAACAAATCAAGGATCTCAATGCCTTAGTACATTCAGCCCAACTACTCTATGAGCAGCAACAAAGGAAGAAGAAGGAAGCTTGGAATGCTACAAAAAGGTATGGTTCTAATCCTAGTTCAAATTCCAACTTTTATTCTTCTAACCCTTCTATGCAGCAAAAGGGAGCTACTAGCTCACCTAAAACAACAGGTTTTCAAGGCCAAAGGCGTCCCACCAATGGACCTCCAAATCAGCCTAGAGCACGTGATTTAGTGTGCTACAAGTGTCAAGGACGAGGTCATTATGCCAAGGATTGTCCAAATCTAAAGCAAGTGCTTCTCACCACCAATGGAGGATATGTGAGTGATGAAGATATAACTCCAAATCAAGTGGAGGAGGACAGTATTAGACAAGAAGAGGAGGACGTAGAGGCCATTGAACCAGATTGCACCGAACAGCCTCTAACTTTGGTAACAATGCGTACTCTTACTTTACAAGAAACACCTAGGCTAGATCAAAGGGAAAACATTTTTCATACTAGGTGTACAGTAAAGAATCAAGTGTTATGCATGATAATTGATAGTGGTAGTTGCTGTAACATTATTAATGCTAAGGTAGTTGATCACTTGCAATTAAAAACCCAACCTAGGGCTACTAGTTATGGTCTCAATGGAATTAATGATTCAGAAGGTCCTAATCTTGTCACCCATCAGTGTTTAGTCCGTGTTGCTATTGGTACTTATGTTGATGATATTATGTGTGATGTAGTTAACATGGAATGCACTCATATCTTGTTAGGAAGACCATGGTTATTTGATAGGAGAGTGATTTATGATGGCATGTTAAACACTTATTCCTTTAACTATGATGGGAGGAGAGTTTCTCTTCTACCCTTGTCTCCTCAACAAGTTTTACAGGATCAGGTACGGCGAGATCAAGCTAGGGCACTTAGGCGTGCCAAGGAAGAGAAAGAAGAGGCTGATTCAACGGCCAAAGCAGCGGCCCGGCGTTCGGCGCCCGACGCGTCGACAAAGCCAAGCGGCGTTTCCCAGTCTCCACCCGAGCGTTCTGGCTCAAATTTTGGGACAACATCAAAAACAGGTGGAGCTACTGTTTGGGACAAAAAACGCCGAGAGAATGTCCCAAAAATGCCTAAAGTGCCGAGCAACACTTCCAGCAGTGCATCTGGGACGAAAACTGGGCTATCTCCCAATCCACTCGAGCATTTTGGCTCAAATTTTGGGAGCAATTCAGAGACTCAGAGAGATACAAATATAGAAAAAGAACGCCTACAGAAAGAGCCAAAAATCGGCTTGAAAGGCAGTGTAGAAAAGAGCTCTCTTGTGACTCAGTCTAGTATTTCTTTCCCTAACTCTTCTTGCTTACTTCTTATGAGGAAAGAGATACTTATTATTAGTCAAGATATTTCACATCTTCCAAAGTGTCTACAGGATCTATTACAGGAGTTTGAAGATGTGATGCCTGACGAGTTGCTAGAAGGCCTTCCACCAATTAGAGGCATTGAGCATCAAATCGATTTGGTGCCCGGCGCTTCATTACCAAACCGTGCAGCCTATAGAGCAAGTCCAGAAGAGACCGCTGAGCTTCAAAGACAAGTGCAAGATCTCATGGACAAAGGCTATGTGCGTGAATCTCTCAGCCCATGCGCGGTCCGGTGATTTTGGTGCCAAAGAAGGATGGCACATGGAGAATGTGTGTTGATTGCAGAGCGATCAACCAAATAACAGTTAAGTACCGTCACCCCATCCCTAGACTAGATGATATGCTTGATGAATTACATGGTGCTAATTTCTTTTCTAAAATTGATTTAAGAAGTGGGTACCATCAAATTAGGATGAGGGAAGGGGATGAATGGAAAACTGCCTTTAAAACTAAGTATGGCTTATATGAATGGTTAGTAATGCCTTTTGGATTAACTAATGCACCTAGTACATTTATGAGGCTTATGAACCATGTCTTAAGAAGATACTTAGGCAGATTTGTTGTAGTCTACTTTGATGATATCTTAATCTATAGCAAAACCATGCATGAACATGTAGATCATCTTAGGGCTGTTTTGGACACTTTAAGGTTAGAAAAGCTTTATGTTAACTTGAAAAAGTGTTCTTTTTGCTCCGAGTCTACCATTTTTCTTGGTTTTGTTGTGTCTAAAGGTGGATTGAAGGTAGATGAAGACAAGATCAAGGCAATCAAAGAATGGCCCCAACCGACCACACCAACAATGGTCAGATCATTTCTCGGCTTGGCTGGCTTCTACAGGAGATTTGTGCGTGATTTTAGCACAATTGCAGCCCCCCTCCACGAGCTTACAAAGAAGGATACGGCCTTTAAATGGAGGGAGCAACAAGAGAACGCCTTCAACACTTTGAAGGACAGATTATGCCACGCCCCAGTGCTTCAACTCCCTGACTTTTCCAAGGCATTCGAGATAGAGGTGGACGCTTCTGGACATGGCATAGGAGGCGTGCTCTTACAAGACAAGAAACCCATTGCTTATTTTAGTGAAAAGCTTAGTGGGGCTGAGTTGAATTACCCTACTTATGATAAAGAGTTGTATGCTTTAATTAGGGTCCTGAAAACTTGGTCTCATTATTTGTGGCCCAAAGAGTTTGTAATCCATTCTGATCATGAGGCCTTGAAGTACTTGAAAGGCCAATCCAGACTCAGCAGGCGACATGCAAGATGGGTTGAATTTATGGAGACCTTTCCTTATGTTGTGAAACATAAGAAAGGCAAGGAGAATGTGGTAGCTGACGCCCTTTCTCGAAGGTATGTACTCTTGAGCCAATGTGATGTTAAGATCCTTGGATTTGCAATGATTAGGGAATTATATGCTAGTGGCCCTCACTTTGCTGAAATCTATAAGAATTGCATGTCTAGGGGTGAAATAGATACCTACTTTATTGATGATGGATACTTATTTAAAGCTGGAAAATTGTGCATTCCTTCATCTAGTATACGTAGGCTTCTAACTAAAGAAGTTCATGAATCAAGAGGACATAGGGGTTTAGAAAAGACTTTAGAAGGTTTAAAAGAACACTACTATTGGCCTAAAATGAGTAATTATGTGCTAAGATTTGTCAAGAGTTGTGTTGTTTGTGCTAAAGCAAAGTCTAGACTTCACCCCCATGGTTTGTACCAGCCTTTACCCATTCCTAGTTCACCTTGGGAAGACATTTCTATGGATTTCGTTGTAGGTTTGCCTAGAACTAGGAAGGGTAGAGATTCTATCTTTGTAGTGGTAGATAGATTTTCCCAAATGGCTCACTTTATTCCATGTCACACGACTGATGATGCTGTGCATATTGCTTGATGCAGTGAAGCCTGTCATGTCTCAAACCGACGTCGATGAGTTGATTCGAGTGCCTTCTGACGGACCAATCACAAGAAGTCGAGCTAAGAAGATTGCTCAAGGCACAACAGCGATCTTGGTTCGATTGGCAGCGGTTATTGAAGAGCCTAGCAAGGCGAAGTGGGTCTCGTGCATTCAACATCAATTGAGCCCGGATTCCATGGATTGATTATATGGGGGCCGAAATTCACTATTTCTTTATTTAGAAACATGTATTAATTTGTCTCACTTTAGGGCTGAATTTAGTAAGTGACCGGGTGAGATGAATTGGTATATGGGTCAAAGTCAACCCTTTGACTTGACCATTCTAAATTGAAGAAAATATCTTATTTATTATTTTATGAACAATTTCTATCTATTTTAATAATGAAGAGAAATCAGCCAATAGGCTTATGTTAGTGGTTGATTTTCTCTCTCCTGGTTGTTAGAGATATTTTCTCTCTCCTGGTTGTTAGAGATATTTTCTCTCTCCTGGTTGTTAGAGATATTTTTAGTTTGTTAGAGATATTTTAAGTTGTTAGGATTATTTCTTTAAATAAATAATTCAGCTATGATTTATTTATTTAAGGGAATCTAGTTAGATTTAATTAGATATTATTATATCTTGGGAAGCAAGCAAAGGAGACTCCCTCTCCCCTTCTAGGGCCGGCCAGCCTTCCTCCCTTGCTCCCCAAGTAATAGCTTTTGTATTCTCTATTTATACTCTTGTTATTTCATTCAATAAAATCAGCTTGAGATTAGATAAACCCTAAGAAAGGTTTATCTAGTCCTTGGGCTCAAAAACAATTGTGTTTGTGTGCTTGCTATTCGGCCGATCAACATCATCAAAATTTCGAGAATTCTCTTCTCTCTCTTGTTCGAATCTGAGTTGTATTTCATCAATAAGATTGTTCTAGTCTTGATTGTTAAAGATCAAACTAGTTTATCATTCGGATTTAGCGTTAGAGCCAATCCGAGTGAACTATCAAGTTGATTTACTATAATTCTGTTCGATCTCCATTCATTCAATTTTAGATCAGTTTAGTTACTTGTTGTGTACGATTTCTCATATTGATTGCAAATTCAGGTTGAATCAAGGATTACTAGGCAAGATCGGGACTTGTGTGGGTCATATACGAGGTTTCTACGGAGGATTCCGGGGCAATCACGTATCATTGCTGATTTGTTCTTTAGGGAAATTATTAGATTGCATGGCATTCCTTGTTCTATTGTGTCAGATCGTGATGCTAAATTTTTGAGTTATTTTTGGAAGAGTCTATGGTCTAAATTGGGAACTAAATTGCTGTTTTCTACCTCATGTCACCCACAAACTGATGGGCAAACGGAGGTTACTAATCGAACGTTAGGGGTTTTACTTAGAACTATGCTTAAAGCTAACCTCAAACGTTGGGAAGATGTTTTGCCTTTTGTGGAGTTTGCTTATAACAGGTCAATCCATTCAGCCACAAAGATGACCCCTTTTGAGGTTGTTTATGGGCTGAATCCGAGGACACCGGTGGATATGACGCCTCAGCCATACAAGGGAAAAGAGAGTTTTGAAGCTAACAAGAGGGCTGAGTTTGTGAAGAAGCTACATGAGAGGACGAAGATGCACTTGGAGAGGAAATCCATGAAGTACAAAGCCCATGCTGATAAGGGTCGGAAACAGGTTATCTTTGAAGAAGGAGATCTTGTTTGGGTGCATCTAAGGAAGGAAAGGTTCCCAAATCAAAGGAAGAACAAGTTAGATCAGAGAGGAGATGGACCATTTCGTATCATCAGGAGAATCGGCCCTAATGCATATCATGTTGACATGCCTGGTGAGTATGGTGTCCATCCAACTTTTAATGTGGCTGATCTATCTCTTTATGTGCCAGATTTTGATTCCGACGTCGAATCAGAGACGATTCAAGCTCAAGTGGAGGAGAATGATGCAGTGAAGCCTGCCATGTCTCAAACCGACGACGATGAGTTGATTCGAGTGCCTTCTGACGGACCAATCACAAGAAGTCGAGCTAAGAAGATTGCTCAAGGCACAACAGCGATCTTGGTTCGATTATCAGCGGTTATTGAAGAGCCTAGCAAGGCAAAGTGGGTCTCGTGCATTCGACATCAATTGAGCCCGGATTCCATGGATTGATAATATGAGGGCCGAAATGCACTATTTCTTTATTTAGAAACATATATTAGTTTGTCTCACTTTAGGGCTGAATTTAGTAAGTGACCGGGTGAGATGAATTGGTATATGGGTCAAAGTCAACCCTTTGACTTGACCATTCTAAATTAAAGAAAATATCTTATTTATTATTTTATGAACAATTTCTATCTATTTTAATAATGAAGAGAAATCAGCCAATAGGCTTATGTTAGTTGGTTGATTTTCTCTCTCCTGGTTGTTAGAGATATTTTCTCTCTCCTGGTTGTTAGAGATATTTTAAGTTGTTAGGATTATTTCCTTAAATAAATAATTCAGCTATGATTTATTTATTTAAGGGAATCTAGTTAGATTTAATTAGATATTATTATATCTTGGGAAGCAAGCAAAGGAGACTCCCTCTCCCCTTCTAGGGCCGGCCAGCCTTCCTCTCTTGCTCCCCAAGTATTAGCTTTTGTATTCTCTATTTATACTTTGCATATTTCATTCAATAAAATCAGCTTGAGATTAGATAAAACCAAATTGGTTTATCTAGTCCTTGGGCTCAAAAATACAATTGTGTGCTCGTGTTCATCATCATCTTCGATCATCATCATCATACTCTCGATCTCTCTCTTTTTGTTTGTTCGAATTCTGAGTTATTGTGTGATCAATTAGATTGTTCTAGTTTTGATTATTAAAGATCAAACTAGTTTATCATTCGGATTTAGCGATCGAGCCAATCCGTTTGAACTATCAACATTGATTGTTTCCATAATTTAGATCGTGTTATTCTGTTCATTCGAATTCATTGTTACTTGGATCGCAAGTTTCTTAATTTGAGAGCTTTTGTAGGTTTGAATCATAATTGCTGGCAAGATCGGGTTCCTGTGTGGTCAAATACGAGGTTTCTGAGGAGTAATCCGAGGCGATCACGTATCAGACGCCACGGTCATATTGCCACGGTCGTCGAAGTAGAATATGGCACGCCGTCATAGGGACCACGTCACATACCAGCTCATCAGCGTATCCCCCTATAGAAAACTTGACACATGCTTGCTCATTCACCTCAAGAGGTGTGTTAGGATTTAACCAACATAAAGTATAGGGTAATACATGAGGAGTAGTTTTAAGGGCAAACCTTTTGACCACCTCTTGGTCTATTATGTTACAACAAGATCCTCCATCAATTATAAGATTGCAAAGCTTACCTTGGATGAGGCATCTTGTATGAAAAATGGTCTCCCTTTGGTTAGATGGGACTAGAGCTTCATTGGCGAAAAGTGAGCGCTTGACCAACAAGCACTCCCCATTTGTCTCGGCCACAACTTGCAACTCCGCCACCTCTTCATCACCGGTTTGTGGCTCCTCAATCTCGACCTCCACTTCCGACTCATACTCCCCAATGGTGTTGAGTAGAACTTGGCGCTTTGAAGGGAAATCCCGAGCTATGTGTCCCCGCCCTAAGCACTTGAAACACTTGATCTCACTCGTTCGTTGCTCTCCTTCACGTCTTCCTCCTTGTGGAGTCCGAGGTGGTTCACGTTGCGTAGGCACGTTACCGACATCTTGCTTGTTGTTGGGTCGCCGTGCTTGTTGGCTAGAAGAGCCCCCACCTTGAGCATTCTACGGTTTGGTAGAAGATGGATAACTCCTCCATTGAGGCAAATTTTGGTAAATATGATTGGTGTAGTGCAAAACCTCCTCAATCGTAGTGCCCCTAACGAAATGTTGTGTACTCACAATAGATTTAAGGTTAGCATTTAAACCGTTAATGAACTTAGAGATAACATACCCCTCGGGGAACCGTAGGCCGGATCTATAGACTAGGATCTTGAGCTCTTTGTAGTACTCATCCGGCGTCTTGGTTCCTTGCTTCAATTGCTCTAGCCGAGCATGCAATCGAGCGGTGAAGTCCTCGGGTACAAAACGATGCCTTAGGGCGGCCTTTAACTCCTCCCAAGTATCAATAGCCGAATAGCCATTGTATGCTCTTTCTTCCCTGTCCTCAATCAACCAATGGTAAGAAAAATCAATAAACTTAATGGTGGAAATGGCTACCTTTTGGGCGTCCGAATATTGGTAGAAGTCAAAGACTTGTTCCGTCTTATGTTCCCACTCCATGTAAACTTCGGCATCGGTAGAACCTCCAAAAGGTTGCACTTCCAGCTTCACGTGAGGCCCTCTTCCATAACCTTGGTCCAATTCTTGACCTTGGTATCCCCGCATGGGTTGTGGAAGTTGCCTAACTACTTGATGATTCACACGCCCCGCGCCTCGTCCTCCAGCAGGATGCCTCGGTTGCCATGGGGCCATTGGAGCTCTTGGTTGGAAATCCCCAACATACTCTTGACCTGTAAAGTTAGCGGGGCCCAAAGGCAAAGGCATAGTAGGATACGTAGAATGAGGAAAAGAATGGAAAGAGTGCATACCTGATTCTTCTCGATTGGTACTCGGGAGAGTGTGGTAGGAAGTCGTTGGAGCCGTCGACAGGGTCGTTACCGCGGCAGGCAGGTTCGCTAACTCAGTATAAGGACTCGGTACCGGATTCGTCAGACTCGGTAACGAAGCACCGTAAGTTACTTGGCCCGAATTTGCTCCCTCTTTGTAGCTTGCTTGAATTCCGCCAAGGCTTCCCAATTGCATTGCTCCCATCCTAGCCTCGATTGAAAGCTTAAAGGCTTCCATCTCCCGTTGTTATTGTTGTACTCTTTCCTCATTCACCGTTTTGAGCCCTTGAATGGCTTGAAACAGATCTTCCATGGTAATAGCGGAAGAAGTCACCTCTCCCTCGATAACTCCCTTGTTTTTGGTGTTAGGGTCGTCCATAGGGTTCCTAGAGCACAAATCTCAACACACACAACTAGGAAAACGTGTCAATGGATCCCACACATGCAAGGGTCCTCAAACCGATCCTTAAGCAATAAAAATTGGCTATTTGAAGGGTCGGTAAGGTCTTTAACGAGGTAAAAAGGTGAAGCAAGAAAATAAACAAACAAGTAATCTTAAAGCAAACTCGACACACTCCAAGAAGTGATACACAAAAAGGTAAAGGAAAGGTACTTGATTTTTTTTTATTTTTTTATTTATAAACAACAAGACATTAACGACGTAAGTGATGTAGGTGCCACCCTTTTGTTGCCTTACTTTTCCTCGGTCACTCCTCTTGTTTTACCAGTGACCGGATCTTTCTAAGAACAACTACTTTTGTCGCAAGGGTTGAGCCAGGAGGTGTTGGGTTCAATACCAAGATCTCTCTCCTAGTTTCTTGACACTTTGAAGGAGGATGGGAGAACCAAATCTTCTCCTACTACACCCTAATTTTGAACAAACAAGATACTTTTTTCTTAAATAAATTTCTCGTTCCCTTAATCCTTTAAGCCCCTTTCGTGAATTACACACAACCCTTCATGTGCCAATTGCAATTAAGGATAGGAATTTAAGACTAAGAACTCAAGGGTTGGGATTGGAAAAGGCACAAATCGGTTCAGATTTTAAGCACACAATGTAGGCAAACAAAGACGGAAGGAAACCAATTTCTATGTGCTTAACAATCGAGTTTAGGAGTCAAACCTCGCGTGGCCCTGATACCACATGATACGATCGTCCTTAGTTGAGTCACGGTGCGAGCGAATTGACTCCAGAAACTGACAACCTTACTAGGTGATCGTCGGCTTACAACTCGAACAATCGGCACAAGGTTGGTGACGAGCCGTAGAGTCGTTAACGTGGGGATGTGAGAAGACATGATTGAAGAAGATGATCGAACTGGATGGAATATTGATGGGGATATGGACTCTCAATGACGGATATGACTCACCGATGTTTGAGAGAACTAGTGATATGGGGTTAGCCGTATGGTGCCCGATCTTCGACGTTCACAACTCAACGAGAAATACAATGAAGCAATGGTCAGAACAAATGAAGATGAAACTCGAAATGAAAGACACGACTCAATCAAAGGAAATGATGCAACAATGGAGAACAAACAGAAATGAAGACTCAATGGAAGAAACTGACGCAAATTAAAGAGGGATAACCCTTCGAGACAACTATTAAACCCTTGGTATGTATTTCAACCAAGATCCTAATAGAATGGACGAAGAACCAACCTTTATACAATCTTATACAACAAGGAACGAGACCTTGAAGCACAAGAAGGGGGCTCGTGATCGTTGAAAGGCACCAATCTTCGACGAGTATTGACACAATTCAAACAAACCAAGCTGCGGATTCACACACTCGTTGAAAGCCAAAGGCTCTCGTTTTCTCTCTATTCAATGAGAAAGCAAATACAAATTCTGAGTTGTCTAAATTGAAAATAACCACCTAGAACTATATATATGTCCTGAAATAATAATGGAAATAACAAATAAAGTCTAATTAAACTTAATAGTCAGCTAAGGCCCAAAATGGAAATGGCCCAATAAAACAAGTCTAATAATTAAAACCAACACATGTTGACTTGGCAGGCAAGACGCGGGCACAATCGGACAAGCTTGCGCAAGGGCACACCGTTGCATCGCGGTGTTGGACTAGGCGCGTTGTTGCGTCGCTGGACTGGGGCGCGTCGCTGCACCGCTGGACTGGAGCGCGTCGCTACAACCGAGGCTTGATGATCCTCCGGCGCTCAAGACACACACCGCCCTATCCTTGGATTCCATGCATGCTCCTGCCTCCTTAGCCTCCTTAGCACAAATGTAACACACAAAAACATGCATTCCACTTTGTAGCTTCTTGGCTCGAGATCTAGTGATTGGCCCATCAAAGAGTGTAGGGGCACTTGGAGGTGGCTGACTAGATGATCCTTCATCAACCTCCCCTTCTTGAAAAGGATTCGACCCCGAATCCAAGTCCTCATCAACGGCCAGGTATGGCGTGAGATCAACAACGTTGAAGGTGGCACTTACTCCATAGTCTCCGGGCAGCTCCAACTTGTATGCATTGTCCCCGATTCGTTGAAGCACCTTGAAAGGTCCATCTCCTCGAGGGGACAACTTGCTCTTCCTTTGCTCCGAAAATCTCTCCTTCCTCAAATGCGCCCACACCAATTCTCCGGGCTGGAAAACAATGTGACGCCTTCCATGATTAGCTCTCCTTGCATTGTACTTGGCCTTTTTCTCCAACATCAGCCTGGTTCGAGCATGCAGCTCCCTAATAAATTCCACATGTTTCCCTGCATCAAAGTTCTCATTCTCCCTCATTGGCAATGGGGTAAGATCTAGTGGGGTTAGAGGGTTAGTACCATAAACACATTCAAATGGAGTCAATTTAGTAGAAGAATGGACAATTCGATTATATGCAAACTCCACATGAGGTAAAGCCTCTTCCCACAACTTCAAATTCTTCCTAATTATAGCCCTAAGAATCGTAGCTAATGTCCTATTGGTCACCTCGGTTTGGCCATCAGTTTGAGGGTGACTAGAGGTAGAAAACAACAACTTAGTCCCTAGTTTGTTCCATAAAGTTCTCCAAAAATGGCTAAGGAACTTAGTGTCTCTATCACTAACTATGGTCTTAGGAATCCCATGTAATTTGACTATCTCTCTAAAGAATAATCCAGCCACATTAGTAACATCATCGGTCTTATGACATGCTACAAAATGCGCCATCTTGCTAAACCTATCCACTACCACCATGATTGAATCCCTCCCCTTCTTAGTTCTAGGTAACCTAACTATAAAGTCCATAGAAAGGTCCTCCCAAGGGGCTGTAGGCATTGGTAATGGTGTGTAAAGTCCATGTGGCATAAGTTTAGATTTAGCTCTAAGACAATCAATGCATCTCTTAACAACATTCTCAACATCCCTAAGCATGTGTGGCCAATAAAAATGAGCCCTAAGAGTATGATAAGTTTTGTCCCTCCCAAAATGTCCCATTAGGCCGCCCCTATGAGCTTCCTCAACAAGCAATAAACGCAATGAACAGCGAGGTATACATACTTTATCAACTCTAAAAAGAAAACCATCATGAATATAGTATTTTTCATTACAACCTTTTTCATGACAGCTCTTAAACGCATCACCAAAATCAAGATCAGTTTCATATAACTCACGAATATAAGTGAATCCTAATACTCTAGAGTCCAATGAAACAAGTAAGGTGTGGCGTCTAGACAAGGCATCAGCTACAACATTATTTTTTCCTCTTTTAAACTTAATCACATAAGGAAATGTTTCAATGAATTCCATCCATCTACCATGCCTCCTATCCATTTTATCTTGACTTTTAAAGTGCTTCAAGGATTCATGGTCAGTTTTAAGCACAAATTCCCTAGGCCAAAGATAATGTTGCCATGTTTTAAGCACTCGATACAAAGCATACAACTCTCTTTATCATAGGTCGAGTAGTTTAAACATGCACCTTTTAACTTTTCAGAAAAGAAGGCAATAGGCTTATCTTCTTGCATGAGCACGCTCCAATGCCGGCTCCACTTGCATCACACTCCACCTCAAAAGGACGTGTGAAATCTGGAAATACTAACAAGGGAGCTTGCGTCAACTTGAGCTTCAAAGTGTTGAAGGCTCTCTCCTGGGCACGTCCCCATGCAAACTCACTCCTCTTCTTGGTGACCTCCGTCAATGGGGCTGCAATAGTGCTAAAGTCCTTTACGAACCTTCTATAGAAGCTCGCCAGCCCATGGAAACTCCTCACTTGACCAACAGAAGTAGGCGTGGGCCATTCATTGATGGCCTTAATCTTGGCCTCGTCCACTTGCAATCCATGTGAGCTAACTACAAAACCAAGAAAGGTGACAGAAGTAGTGCACCACTCACACTTTTTCAAATTAGCAAACAAGTGTTCAAGACGCAAAGTGGTAAGCACATCTCTCAAATGACATTCATGCTCTTCTAGGGATTTGCTATACACTAAAATATCATCAAAGTAAACCACTACAAATTTCCCTATATAATGTCTCAATACATGGTTCATTAAGCGCATGAATGTGCTAGGGGCATTTGTGAGCCCGAATGGCATAACGAGCCATTCATAGAGACCAAACTTGGTCTTGAAGGCCGTTTTCCATTCGTCCCCTTCCTTCATACGAATCTGGTGGTAGCCACTTTTTAAATCGATTTTGGAAAACATTGTGGCTCCATGCAATTCGTCTAACATGTCATCAAGACGAGGAATGGGGTGCCTATACTTTACCGTTATGTTATTAATGGCCCTACAATCGACACACATTCTCCATGTGTTGTCTTTCTTGGGTACTAATAACACCGGTACAGCACAAGGGCTCATACTCTCCCTAATGTATCCCTTATCCAAAAGCTCTTGAACTTGGGATTGGACCTCTTGGGTTTCCTTGGGGTTCATACGATAGGCTGGCCTATTTGGCAATGACGCCCCGGGAATGAGATCGATTTGATGCTCTATTCCTCTAATTGGGGGTAAGCCAGCCGGTATCTCATCGGGAAATACGTCCTTGTACTCCTCAATGAGCCCCTAAATGCGTGGGGGTAGTGAAGCTTTGAGCTCCTCATTCAACAAACTCAGCTCCTTGCACAAGAGCATAAGCGTTGTTTCCCCATCCAAAAACTCGTCTTTTAGCTCCCTCTTGGAAACCAAAAGAGCGGAGGAGGGCGTAGGGCTGAGAGGTTGGCTCGTCTTACCCCGAGCTTTCCCTTTCTTCCCATTCTCCTCCTCAAGGTTAGAACTTACCTCCTTACCTTGACGCTTCCTTTCCCACTCCTCCAAAACCTGTGTAGTCATCATCGGCTTAAGGACAATGATCTGGGCGTTGTGGGTGAAAGTGTTTCGATTGGTGAATCCATCGTGCACAACCCTCCTATCATACTGCCATGGACGTCCTAATAAGATGTGGCAAGCCTGCATAGGTACTACATCACAAAGAACATCATCCTCATAATGTCCTAGCTTAATAGAAACCTTTACTTGCTTATGCACTTTCAATTCACCACAATCATTCATCCAATGCAGCTTATAGGGTCTAGGGTGATGAGTCATAGATAATTGCAGTTTATTAACCATTTCTAAGCTAGCAATATTGCAACAACTAACGCTATCTATGATCATGTTACAAACTATCCCTTTGATCAAGCATCTAGTGTGAAACAAGATTTCTCTTTGATTATCATCACATGCTTGTGGTTTAATATGCAAAGTTCTCCTAGCAATCAAAGATTCACCAGATTCATACTCAATCTCATCATCAACATTATTTTCATCATGCAAATCATCATTAGGTTCATCATGTTCATGCTCACTTTCAGATTCATATTTGCCTAAATGATTGATTGAGAGTGTTTTCTTGTTAGGACGGTCTTTCATCATGTGTCCTCTACCTTGGCACTTAAAACACACAATGTCCCTAGTTCTAGTAGAAGAGTTAGAGTTAGGATTACTCCCCTTTGGAGCTGTTGAAACTCCACTAGAATGGCTCTTGTTGTATGATGATGGCGTAGAGCTTGTAGGCTGTTTGGCTCGGCTAGCTTGGTCACTTTGACCGCCGGTTGTGTGACTCCTCTCCTTATGATGCGTGGCCTCCTTCCCATAGGAGCTTCCTTGCTGGCCACGACTTCCCTTCCATTAATGGGGCTGGTTGCTTGTGCTCCTCCCCCCTTGGTACCTAAACTTGTTTTTTCCTTTCTATCTTCATAGCTAAATGCAAAAGATCAGTCATTGTAGAATAAGGAAAAAGATCAACTTCTTGAGATAATGAGGAATTTAGAACACGAAGAAACCTGGCCATTGTGGTTTCGTCATCCTCAACCACATTAGCCCTTACCATCGCCACTTGCATGGCGTTGTAGGCCTCCTCGGCGCTCATGGAGCCTTGCTTCAAGTTCTCCAGCCGCTGCCTTAGCTCCCGGGCGTAATGTTGTGGTATAAAACGCCCTCTCATCAACGCCTTCATTTGATCCCAACTCGCTATGGGTGCATCCAAATTGCGCCTCCTTTCCTTCACCAAATTATCCCACCATATTAGTGCATAACCGGAGAATTCAAGGGTTGCGAGCTGTACCTTTTTGGACTCGGCGAAGTTATGGCAATTCCACACTTGCTCGATTTTTGTCTCCCATTCCATGTAGGTGTCGGGGTCACACTTGCCTTCAAAGGCAGGGATCTTCACCTTTATCTTGCCAACTCCATCTTGCTTCGGCTCCCTTGGCCTTCTAGGGTGCCTTTCTCTACCATCTCGGCGCTCCCTCCCTGGCCTCCTAGAGTAATGCTCCCAATCATCATCCTCGGCATCATAGTCATCAAAGGACGTCTCCATGTCACTAGATGCTCTACCTTGCCCCTGAAATCCTTGATAATCATTAGTACGAGGGAACCCATCCCGAAGGGGGGTGGGCTGAGCAATAATGGGGACCCTTTGAGCGAAGTTGCCCGTGGGATTATGTAAATGAGCAGAGTGAGGAGGATCTTCCCTATTCTGGTGTTGGAAACCATGGTGTTGGGATGTGGACGCCAAAAGAGGATCAACTAGGGGCTGTTTGCCCGTGTTGATGGCGCTTTGCTCGTGGCCAGCATCTGTGCTTTGTTGGTGCGCCGCTGGACCGGCACTCGGGGCTACGCCCGACACGGTGCCTGGCGTAGGCGTCGCCAACGACTCCAAGGCCGCCATCCTTGTATTAAGGCGAGAGATGTTCTGGTTGAGTGAGTTCAACAAGTTGAACACATCGGGATAGATAGGCTCCGGACTCTGGGTGTGGCGTACTTCTCCACTATCGTTTGACATGATTCTGCACAAACAAAACAACACACTACAATGCAAACTTGTTACGTTAGTTTAATCCAAATCAACCTCTCAAGTGTTTCACTCACACTCACTCTCGGCGTGTGATCGAGCTCGTTGTTTCAATCTGCTTGAAATGATCAAACTCAAGTCAAAGATTAGTAGGCAATAAAACACGAGAAGATGAAGGTTGGGGAAGAAACGTCCAAGAAAAGAAGACTCAAACGTGTTTAAGAATGGAGATGAAAAGAGAAAGAGATCAAACCTCGATTAAGCTGCTCTCACCTTGATTTCCTTAACCAAGTATGAACTTGGAGTGGTTTGTTCGGGTGAGGGTATGGCTCGAAAATGGAAGGTTTGAAATCAACTCCAATGGTGGCGTCCAACTCAAGAGAAGAAGAAGAGAAGAGAAGAAGATGATATGCTTGCACTAATTTAATTACAACTATGCAATGAAATGAAATGCAATACTATACTTTGAGATGAATGAAATAAAAGAACAAAACAACAATCTGATTTCTGATTTCTCCTTTTTTTAATTTTCTTTTCTTTCTTTTTTTTAATCAGAAATAATCAGAAAATTACAAATAATTTCGAAAATAAAGTGACAAATAAAATGTTAACCTAAGATGCAAATATAATGTGCAAGAAATTAAGATTAGAGAGTGGCTGATTGTGGGAAAGTGGTCGTTGGAGAGGTTGGACGCAATCCCTAGATTTATGGAGAAGGAATAGGCTGAAGGATGGGTGGTTGGGGCGTGGGTTTGAATTCAAAGTGGGTTGAATGGTTCTCCCTTAAGAATAGGAGGTGGGCGTGGGAAGTGTGGCTGGGATTTGAAAATTGTTGGGTCAACCTTAAAAATAGGAGCTTGAATTTGTTGTTAGGAGCTTGAATTTGAGTTTAATTAAATCAAAATATAATCCTAATTTAATTAAAATTTCGTGACTGCCTTTAACCAATGATGGTGGTCGACTTTTGTGGAGGTAGTGGGGCGTAGGTGGTTGTGGTGGCTGAGGGTGGCGGTTTTTCTTGGGCTAAAGATGTGTTTGGCTAGGCAAAAACAAACCACTGCACAAGAACAAACCGATTTAGTACTTTCAAGTTCAATTCAAAGAGATTAGATTAATCGAACCTGATCTCTGAAGGACTCTTTTTGGTATTTTTGCAGACTCTTTTTGATGGAAACGAAAGGAACGTCGTCAACGCAGCTCTGATACCAATTTGATACGGGGTTAGCCGTATGGTGCCCGATCTTCGACTTTCACAACTCAACGAGAAATACAATGAAGCAATGGTCAGAACAAATGAAGATGAAACTCGAAATGAAAGACACGACTCAATCAAAGGAAATGATGCAACAATGGAGAACAAACAGAAATGAAGACTCAATGGAAGAAACTGACGCAAATTAAAGAGGGATAACCCTTCGAGACAACTATTAAACCCTTGGTATGTATTTCAACCAAGATCCTAATAGAATGGACGAAGAACCAACCTTTATACAATCTTATACAACAAGGAACGAGACCTTGAAGCACAAGAAGGGGGCTCGTGATCGTTGAAAGGCACCAATCTTCGACGAGTATTGACACAATTCAAACAAACCAAGCTGCGGATTCACACACTCGTTGAAAGCCAAAGGCTCTCGTTTTCTCTCTATTCAATGAGAAAGCAAATACAAATTCTGAGTTGTCTACCCTGAAAATAACCACCTAGAACTATTTATATGTCCTGAAATAATAATGGAAATGACAAATAAAGTCTAATTAAACTTAATAGTCAGCTAAGGCCCAAAATGGAAATGGCCCAATAAAACAAGTCTAATAATTAAAACCAACACATGTTGACTTGGCAGGCAATACGCGCGCACACTCGGACAAACTTGCGCAAGGGCACACCGTTGCATTGCGGCGTTGGACTAGGCGCGTTGCTGAGTCGCTGGACTGGGGCGTGTCGCTGCACGCTGGACTGGGACGCGCCGCTACAACCGAGGCTCGATGATCCTCCGGCGCTCAAGACACACACCGCCCTATCCTTGGATTCCATGCATGCTCCTGCCTCCTTAGAACAAATGTAACACACAAAAACATGCATTCCACTTTGTAGCTTCTTGGCTCGGGATCTAGTGATTGGCCCATCAAAGAGTGTAGGGGCACTTGGAGGTGGCTGACTAGATGATCCTTCATCAACTAGGGACTTGGATATTACGCACCAAGTGCTCTTGAGAGATCGATATTACTCACAATCCGATCAAGAACAAGACCTTCAAAGAGACGAATCTTTGCATTCAGAAAAAGAGAGTTTTTATCAATTCAATGGTGCCTAAAAATGATACATCAAAGGCCTTTTAAACCCCTAGGCCGATCCACTTCTAGGACATTAAAACCAAGCATTAAAAACGAAACATTAACAAAGCATTAAAGATGTCTATTCACATTCCCCAACAACCTTTGGCATTCAAACGCAGGGTCGGTAACTTTAACGAGGCTGAGCTCGATACTGAGGAAACTAACGAGGTTGGCCACCTCATTACCGAACCCTAAGGGTCGGTAACGTTATGAAGCTCGTCGGAGCAGCAGCGAGAGCAGTTTTGATCTTACGATGTAGGGTCTTCGCCATGGATCGAGTAATTCGCGCCACCGGCTCCTCTTGCTCTTGCTTCTCACCCTCGGTGTCCTCCTTGGCATCCCGGCTTGACTCGGTGAGATCTTGATGGGAAGGATTCACATCACCTTGGAAAAGGTCTTGTTCTTGGCCTCCTAGACACATTCTTTTCAACCTTGTTCTTCATGGTCCTTTGATCGCTATCAGATCGAATAAAAGCATAAATTCGAACCTAGAAACCGAATGAGGATAATATCAAGCCAATAAGCATATTCTGCACTACAAAATCAAGACCGATCGAATAAAAGCATAAATTCGATCCTAGAAACCGAATGCCACATTTAGGAGTGACATTTACATGGACATTTCATGGAGCAATAGGCGTACATTGTTAGATCACAAGTCAATTTTTAAAGGAAAAAGGAGAAAAAACAAGTGAACTTTAAAAACATCTAGGCATAAACATAAAAAATGAGGATAATTTCAAGCCAAATAGCCAATAAGCACAATCTGCACTCTAAAATCAAGACCAATCGAATAAAAGCATAAACTCGAACCTAGAAACCGAATGCCATATTTTGGAGTGACATTTAGATGGACATTTCATCGAACACTTGGTGTCCAATGTTAGATCATAAGTCAAATTTTAAAGGTAAAAGGGAAAAAACAAGTGATCTTTAGAGAATCTAGGCATAAGAATAAGAATGAGGATAGTATCAAGCCAATAAGCACATTCTGCACTATAAAATGAAGACCGATCGAATAAAAGCATAAATTCGAACCTAGAAACCGAATGCGACATTTAGGAGTGACATTTACATGGACATTTCATCGAGCACTTGGCGTGCAATGTTAGATCACAAGTCAATTTTTAAAGGCAAAAGGAGAAAAAACAAGTGAACTTTAAAGACATCTAGGCATAAGCATAAAGAATGAGCATAGTATCAAGCCAATAAGCACATTATGCACTATAAAATCAAGACCCCAGTCGAATAAAATCATAAATTCGAACCTAGAAACCGAATGCCACATTTAGGTGTGACATTTACATGAACATTTCATCGAACACTTGGCGTGCAATATTAGATCACAAGTCATTTTAAAGGCATAAGGAGTAAAAACAAGTGAACTTTGAAGACATCTAGGCATAAGCATAAAGAATGAGGATAGTATCAAGCCAATAAGCACATTCTACACTAAAAAAATCAATACCGATCGAATAAAAGCATAAATTTGAACCTAAAAACTGAATGCCACATTTAGGATTGACATTTACATGGACATTTCATCGAACACTTGGCGTGCAATGTTAGATCACAAGTCAATTTTTAAAGGAAAAAAGAGAAAAAAAAAGTAAACTTTAAAGACATCCAAGCATAAGCATAAAGAATGAGGATAGTATCAAGCCAATAAGCACATTCTGCACTATAAAATCAAGACCCCGATCGAATAAAAAGCATAAATTCGAACCTAGAAACCGAATGCCACATTTAAGAGTAACATTTACATGGACATTTCATCGAATACTTGGCGTGCAATGTTAGATCACAAGTGATTTAAAAGCCAAAGTGAGAAAAAACAAGTGAACTTTAAGGACATCTAGGCATAAGCATAAAGAATGAGGATAATATCAAGCCAATAAGCACATTCTGCACTATAGAATCAAAACCCCGATCGAATAAAAACATAAATTCGAACCTAGAAACCAAATAACACATTTAGAAGTGACATTTACATGGACATTTCATCGAACACCTGGCGTGCAATGTTAGGTCACAAGTCATTTGAAAGGCAAAAGGAGAAAAACAAGTGAACTTTAAAGACATCTAGGCATAACCATAAAGAATAAGGGTAATATCAATCCAATAAGGACATTCTGCACTACAAAATCAAGACCGATCGAATAAAAGCATAAATTCGAACCTAGAAACCGAATGCCACATTTAGGAGTGACATTTACATGGAAATTTCATGGAACAGTTGGCGTGCAATGTTAGATCACAAGTGAATTTTTAAAGGCTAAAGAAGAAAAAACAAGTGAACTTTAAGGACATCTAGGCATAAACATAAAGAATGAGGATAGTATAAAGCCAATAAGCACATTCTGCACTATAAAATCAAGACCGTTCGAATAAAAGCATATATTCAAACCTAGAAACCGAATGTCACATTTAGGAGTGACATTTACATGTAAATTTCATCAAACACTTGGCGTGCAATGTTAGATCACAAGTCAATTTTTAAAGGCAAAAGAAGAAAAAACAAGCGAACTTTAAAGACATCTAGGCATAAGCATGAAGAATGAGGATAGTATTAAGCCAATAAGCACATTCTGCACTATAAAATCAAGACCACGATCGAATAAAAGCATAAATTCGAATCTAGAAGCCGAATGCCACATTTAGGAGTGAGATTCACATGGACATTTCATCGAACACTTGGCGTGCAATGTTAGATGATAAGTCAAATTTTAAAGGCAAAAGGAGAAAAAACAAGTAATCTTTAGAGAATCTAGGCATAAGCATAAGAATGTGGATAGTATCAAGCCAATAAGCACATTTTGCACTATAAAATCAAGACTGATTGAATAAAAGCATAAATTTGAACCTAGAAACCGAATGCCACATTTAGGAGTGACATTTACATGGACATTTCATCGAGCACTTGACGTGTAATGTTAGAAAAGACCTTAGAAGGTTTAAAAGAACACTACTATTGGCCTAAGATGAGTAATTATGTGCTTAGATTTGTCAAGAGTTGTGTTGTTTGTGCTAAAAGCTAAGTCTAGACTTAATCCCCATGGTTTGTACCAGCCTTTACCTATTCCTAGTTCACCTTGGGAGGACATTTCTATGGACTTTATTGTAGGATTGCCTAGAACTAGGAAAGGTAGAGACTCTATCTTTGTAGTGGTAGACCGTTTTTCCAAAATGGCTCATTTTATTCCTTGTCACACGACTGATAATGCTGTGCATGTTGCTGATTTGTTCTTTAGAGAAGTTGTTAGATTGCATGGCATTCCTTGTTCTATTGTTTCAGATCGTGATGCTAAGTTTTTGAGTTATTTTTGGAAGAGTCTGTGGTCTAAGTTGGGAACTAAATTGCTATTTTCTATCTCATGTCATCCACAAACTGATGGGCAAACTGAAGTTACTAATAGAACGTTAGGGGATTTACTTAGAACTATGCTTAAAGCTAACCTCAAACGTTGGGAAGATGTTTTGCCTTTGGTGGAGTTTGCTTATAACAGGTCAATCCATTCAGCTACAAAAATGACCCCTTTTGAGGTTGTTTATGGGTTGAATCCAAGGACTCCGGTGGATTTGACGCCTCAGCCATACAAGGGAAAAGAGAGTTTTGAAGCTGACAAGCGGGCTTGATGCAGTGAAGCCTGCCATGTCTCAAACCGACGTAGATGAGTTGATTCGAGTGCCTTTTGACGGACCAATCACAAGAAGTCGAGCTAAGAAGATTGCTCAAGGCACAACAGCGATCTTGGTTCGATTGGCAGCGGTTATTGAAGAGCCTAGCAAGGCGAAGTGGGTCTCGTGCATTCGACATCAATTGAGCCCGGATTCCATGGATTGATTATATGGGGGCCGAAATTCACTATTTCTTTATTTAGAAACATGTATTAATTTGTCTCACTTTAGGGCTGAATTTAGTAAGTGAACGGGTGAGATAAATTGGTATATGGGTCAAAGTCAACCCTTTGACTTGACCATTCTAAATGGAGAAAATATCTATCTATTTATTTTATTATAGGCGTGTGAACTTAATTAAATAATGTAGAGAAATCAGCCAATAGGCTTATGTTAGTTGGTTGATCTTCTCTCTCCTGGTTGTTAGAGATATTTTTAGTTTGTTAGAGATATTTTAAGTTGTTAGGATTATTTCCTTAAATAAATAATTCAGCTATGATTTATTTATTTAAGGGAATCTAGTTAGATTTATTTAGATATTATTATATCTTGGGAAGCAAGCAAAGGAGGCTCATTCTCCCCATCTAGGGCCGGCCACCTCCCCTTCCTTGCTCCCCAAGTATTAGCTTTTGTATTCTCTATAAATACTTTTCAGTTTCATTAATAAAAATCAGCTTGAGATTAGATAAACCCTAAGAAAGGTTTATCTAGTCCTTGGGCTCAAAAACAATTGTGTTTGTGTGCATGCTATTCGGCCGATCATCATCATAATTTCGAGATTTCTTTTCTCTCTCTCTTGTTCGAATCTGAGTTATATTTCATCAATAAGATTGTTCTAGTCTTGATTGTTAAAGATCAAACTAGTTTATCATTCGGATTTAGCGTTAGAGCCAATCCGAGTGAACTATCAAGTTGATTTACTATAATTCTGTTCGATCTCCATTCATTCAATTTCAGATCAGTTTAGTTACTTGTTGTGCACGATTTCTCATATTGATTGCAAATTCAGGTTGAATCAAGGATTACTAGGCAAGATCGGGACTTGTGTGGGTCATATACGAGGTTTCAACGGAGGATTCCGGGGCAATCACGTATCAAGTGGTATCACAATCCAGCGTCTCGCCAAGTAATTGTTTCTTTCCTTAATTTGCTTTCTAATTGATTTGATTCAGTTTTTGATCCCAAAAATCCCACCTTTACCTAAAGTTAGAATTTTTGAGACCAAAAGATTGAATTTTTTTTTTCACCACCACCACATAATTCCGCCACCCTACCACCACGAACCACCACCACCCCCCAAACTGGTGTCGCTCTAGGGCACCGCACCACCCCCCAGCCCTGTCCGAACCCACCCCCACAAACCCTAGCCAATTCGGAGACCCTAAACCCTAGTTCGCCCCCCGCCCTATTCTCGTGAACCCTAACCCTAACCCTAATTTGGCGGCAGAACCCTAACCCTAGATTGCGAGAAACCCTAGGAAACCCTAATTCTCGCAAACCCTAATCTGAAACCCTACCATACCCCAAACCCTAGAACCGAACCCTAAAAACCTAATCCAGCCGTGAGCCTCCAAAACCCTAATTTCCTTAGTTGTTCCTTGCCCTCCAAGCAATTATCCAATTAGGAGATTTTTATGGGATTTGTGCATGTTTATTGGCTGAATTGGTTGAGTTGTATTGCAATTTAGATTAGCAATTGTTTTCCTACAGTTTTATGAGTTTTTCATTCATATTGCATGATTGATTGCGATTCATATTGCTTGATTAATACTTGCTGATTTCTGTCATTGCATTCCATCAATTCGACCTACCCCTTCTTCTGTTTGTTAATTTGGCTTCTAGTTGGTTTCATTGGTAGCAAAAGTCACTTAGTTAAAAAAAAAAAAAACATTCAGTTCGTATATACCCTTTTTAATTTCGTCCTTTGCATTGTTGCTTTGCTTTGCTTGTTTCTTCATTATAGCACAAGAGTAGTTTGTGCATAAAATCAAAAAAAAAAAAAAAAACAGAAAAGAAAAGTGATCTACCCCAGCTAGTTTTAAGCCACTTTCAACCCTAGTGACTGCTTGCTTAAAAAGATAGCTAAGTAGAAATCACTTTGAAGAAAAAGAGTGACGAAATAAAAGTCACTAAGCCTACCATATTTTCTGTCCTTGCATGCTGAAATTTTGGCTTTATTAACTTGCATAGAGTCAATTGAGAGATTGCATGTGTTTTAGAGCTCATAGAGGGATTATTTGCATTGCTTGTCTTATTGCATATTTGCCATTTGCTTAAGCTGCATATTTCCTTTAAATATCATTAGTATTCCATACCTACACTATATCTACCATTTTACTCCCTCAAAACAGCCCAAAAACTGAATTAAGTTGATTGGATTGCTTTGAGGCAAGTTTTGGCTTGATCAAGGTGTGGTATTGCTTGTTGTGATTTGCTTTAGAACACACTACTCTCTCTACCTTCTTGCTTGTTTCAGGAACAATGGTGATTCCATCAGAACCTAACCCAACTGAATTGAGTCTCACTAAGGAGGCAATCGACTTCATTAGGTTGTCCATTAGTGAAGGTGTGCGCGATGGCCAGGCTCGAGCTGTAGAACTGGCCACGGCTGCATTGGCTCCACAACTAAAGCATTTAGAGGAACAACTTGCAATATTGGTTGATTCATCTCAAGCTAGTCGCAAGAGCACCCCTGCAGTCGATCTTACAAGTGACCCAAATCAAGCCTCGGGTAGCGATAAAGGCAAGCAACAACTAGTGGATGACGAACATGATGTGCTTGCTAGCTACAACAAAGATAATGATCCCCCGGCTCACTACTCCCCCACAGCAGGCCGAGGTAGAGGAAGAGGCATCGGGTCGAGGACTCCATCGGTTACTCATCAACAAGTCTATAATCAGCCACACAACCGGTACCCTCAAGCCACTCATCAACAATATCAACAATACAACAACTCTTTTGATGATGTGACATATGGTTATCCCGGGGAAGAAAGGCGCCCATGGCATCCTCCCCTAGATGATTTCTATAACCAAGCTGAGGTTGTAGAAGATCTCCCACCAGCCTATGGAGTACAACGGCCGAACAACAACAACAACGTTAACCAAATTGTAAATCAGATTGGGAAACGTGATATAAAGATCAAGATAGAACCATTCAATGGAGAGCTTAACCCGGAGAAGTATCTAGAGTGGGAACAGGCTACAAATTTCATTCTAGATCACATGGGATATGAAGAATGGGAGAAAGTTGCTGTTGTTGTCATCCACTTTATTGGGACCGCTAGAAATTGGTGGTTTAGAATGAAGGAGGATCGAATTAGAAAGGCCTTACCACCAATTGAAACTTGGGGCCAGCTGAAGTTTGTAATGAGGAAGAAATATGTGCCTGAAGAGCATACCGAGCACATGAGATTGAAAGTTTTAACTTGCAAACAAGGCACCAAGTCTCCAACCGAGTACTTCAATGAGCTAGAGGATCTGAGTTTTAAAGCGGGAATTCATCATTCCCAACGGTCTCTAAGGACCCAATTCATGGCTGGACTGAATCAAAGCATTCAAGACACATTGGAGATTCAACAAATCAAGGATCTCAATGCCTTAGTACATTCAGCCCAACTACTCTATGAGCAGCAACAAAGGAAGAAGAAGGAAGCTTGGAATGCTACAAAAAGGTATGGTTCTAATCCTAGTTCAAATTCCAACTTTTATTCTTCTAACCCTTCTATGCAGCAAAAGGGAGCTACTAGCTCACCTAAAACAACAGGTTTTCAAGGCCAAAGGCGTCCCACCAATGGACCTCCAAATCAGCCTAGAGCACGTGATTTAGTGTGCTACAAGTGTCAAGGACGAGGTCACTATGCCAAGGATTGTCCAAATCTAAAGCAAGTACTTCTCACCACCAATGGAGGATATGTGAGTGATGAAGATATAACTCCAAATCAAGTGGAGGAGGACAGTATTGGACAAGAAGAGGAGGACGTAGAGGCCATTGAACCAGAATGCACCGAACAGCCTCTAACTTTGGTAACTATGCGTACTCTTACTTTACAAGAAACACCTAGGCTAGATCAAAGGGAAAACATTTTTCATACTAGGTGTACAGTAAAGAATCAAGTGTTATGCATGATAATTGATAGTGGTAGCTGCTGTAACATTATTAATGCTAAGGTAGTTGATCACTTGCAATTAAAAATCCAACCTAGAGCTACTAGTTATGGTCTCAATGGAATTAATGATTCAGAAGGTCCTAATCTTGTCACTCATCAGTGTTTAGTCCGTGTTGCTATTGGTACTTATGTTGATGACATTATGTGTGATGTAGTAAACATGGATTGCACTCATATATTGTTAGGAAGACCATGGTTATTTGATAGGAGAGTGATTTATGATGGCATGTTAAACACCTATTCTTTTAACTATGATGGGAGGAGAGTTTCTCTTCTACCCTTGTCTCCCCAACAAGTTCTACAGGATCAGGTACGTCGAGATCAAGCTAGGGCACTTAGGCGTACCAAGGAAGAGAAAGAAGAGGCTGATTCAACGGCCAAAGCAGCGGCTCGGCGTTCGGCGTTCGGCGCCCGACGCGTCGACAAAGCCAAACGGCGTTTCCCAGTCTCCACCCGAGCGTTCTGGCTCAAATTTTGGGACAACATCAAAAACAGGTGGAGCTACTGTTTGGGACGAAAAACGCCGAGAGAATGTCCCTAAAACGCCCAAAGTGCCGAGCAACACTTCCAGCAGTGCATCTGGGACGAAAACTGGGCTATCTCCCAATCCACTCGAGCGTTTTGGCTCAAATTTTGGGAGAAATTCAGAGACTCAGAGAGCTACAAATATGGAAAAAGAACGCGTATAGAAAGAGCCAAAAATCGGATTGAAAGGCAGTGTAGAAAAGCGCTCTCTTGTGACTCAGTCTAGTATTTCTTTCCCTAACTCTTCTTGCTTACTTCTTATGAGGAAAGAGATACTTATTATTAGTGAAGATATTTCACATCTTCCAAAGTGTCCACAGGATCTATTACAGGAGTTTGAAGATGTGATGCCTGAAGAGTTGCCAGAAGGCCTTCCACCAATTAGAGGCATTGAGCATCAAATCGATTTGGTGCCCGGCGCTTCATTACCAAACCGTGCAGCCTATAGAGCAAGTCCAGAAGAGACCGCTGAGCTTCAAAGACAAGTGCAAGATCTCATGGACAAAGGCTATGTGCGTGAATCTCTCAGCCCATGCGCGGTTCCGGTGATTTTGGTGCCAAAGAAGGATGGCACATGGAGAATGTGTGTTGATTGTAGAGCGATCAACCAAATAACAGTTAAGTACCGTCACCCCATCCCTAGACTAGATGATATGCTTGATGAATTACATGGTGCTAATTTCTTTTCTAAAATTGATTTAAGAAGTGGGTACCATCAAATTAGGATGAGGGAAGGGGATGAATGGAAAACTGCCTTTAAAACTAAGTATGGCTTATATGAATGGTTAGTAATGCCTTTTGGATTAACTAATGCACCTAGTACCTTTATGAGGCTTATGAACCATGTCTTAAGAAAATATTTAGGCAGATTTGTTGTAGTCTACTTTGATGATATCTTAATCTATAGCAAAACCATGCAAGAACATGTAGATCATCTTAGGGCTGTTTTGGACACTTTAAGGTTAGAAAAGCTTTATGTTAATTTGAAAAAGTGTTCTTTTTGCTCCGAGTCTACCATTTTTCTTGGTTTTGTTGTGTCTAAAGGTGGATTGAAGGTAGATGAAGACAAGATCAAGGCAATCAAAGAATGGCCCCAGCCGACTACACCAACAATGGTCAGATCATTTCTCGGCTTGGCTGGCTTCTACAGGAGATTTGTGCGTGATTTTAGCACAATTGCAGCCCCCCTCCACGAGCTTACAAAGAAGGATACGGCCTTTAAATGGAGGGAGCAACAAGAGAACGCCTTCAACACTTTGAAGGACAGATTATGCCACGCCCCAGTGCTTCAACTCCCTGACTTCTCCAAGGCATTTGAGATAGAGGTGGACGCTTCTGGACATGGCATAGGAGGCGTGCTCTTACAAGACAAGAAACCCATTGCTTATTTTAGTGAAAAGCTTAGTGGGGCTGAGTTGAATTACCCTACTTATGATAAAGAGTTGTATGCTTTAATTAGGGTCCTGAAAACTTGGTCTCATTATTTGTGGCCTAAAGAGTTTGTAATCCATTCTGATCATGAGGCCTTGAAGTACTTGAAAGGCCAATCCAGACTCAGCAGGCGACATGCAAGATGGGTTGAATTCATGGAGACCTTTCCTTATGTTGTTAAACATAAGAAAGGCAAGGAGAATGTGGTAGCTGACACCCTTTCTCGGAGGTATGTACTCTTGAACCTATGTGATGTTAAGATCCTTGGATTTGCAATGATTAGGGAATTATATGCTAGTGACCCTCACTTTGCTGAAATCTATAAGAATTGCATGTCTAGGGGTGAAATAGATACCTACTTTATTGATGATGGATACTTGTTTAAAGCTGGAAAATTGTGCATTCCTTCATCTAGTATACGTAGGCTTCTAACTAAAGAGGTTCATGAATCAAGAGGACATAGGGGTTTAGAAAAGACTTTAGAAGGTTTAAAAGAACACTACTATTGGCCTAAAATGAGTAATTATGTGCTGATATTTGTCAAGAGTTGTGTTGTTTGTGCTAAAGCTAAGTCTAGACTTCACCCCCATGGTTTGTACCAGCCTTTACCCATTCCTAGTTCACCTTGGGAAGACATTTCTATGGATTTCATTGTAGGTTTGCCTAGAACTAGGAAGGGTAGAGATTCTATCTTTGTAGTGGTAGATAGATTTTCCAAAATGGCTCACTTTATTCCATGTCACACGACTGATGATGCTGTGCATATTGCTGATTTGTTCTTTAGGGAAATTGTTAGATTGCATGGCATTCCTTGTTGTATTGTGTCAGATCGTGATGCTAAATTTTTGAGTTATTTTTGGAAGAGTCTATGGTCTAAATTGGGAACTAAATTGTTGTTTTCTACCTCATGTCACCCACAAACTGATGGGCAAACGGAAGTTACTAATCGAACGTTAGGGGTTTTACTTAGAACTATGCTTAAAGCTAACCTCAAACGTTGGGAAGATGTGTTGCCTTTTGTGGAGTTTGCTTATAACAGGTCAATCCATTCAGCTACAAAGATGACCCCTTTTGAGGTTGTTTATGGGCTGAATCCGAGGACGCCGGTGGATATGACGCCTCAGCCATACAAGGGAAAAGAGAGTTTTGAAGCTAACAAGAGGGCTGAGTTTGTGAAGAAGCTACATGAGAGGACGAAGATGCACTTGGAGAGGAAATCCATGAAGTACAAGGCCCATGCTGATAAGGGTCGGAAACAGGTTATCTTTGAAGAAGGAGATCTTGTTTGGGTGCATCTAAGGAAGGAAAGGTTCCCAAATCAAAGGAAGAACAAGTTAGATCAGAGAGGAGATGGACCATTTCGTATCATCAGGAGAATCGGCCCTAATGCATATCATGTTGACATGCCTGGTGAGTATGGTGTCCATCCAACTTTTAATGTGGCTGATCTATCTCTTTATGTGCCAGATTTTGATTCCGACGTCGAATCAGAGACGATTCGAGCTCAAGTGGAGGAGAATGATGCAGTGAAGCCTGCCATGTCTCAAACCGACGTCGATGAGTTGATTCGAGTGCCTTCTGACGGACCAATCACAAGAAGTCGAGCTAAGAAGATTGCTCAAGGCACAACAGCGATCTTGGTTCGATTGGCAGCGGTTATTGAAGAGCCTAGCAAGGCGAAGTGGGTCTCGTGCATTCGACATCAATTGAGCCCGGATTCCATGGATTGATTATATGGGGGCCGAAATTCACTATTTCTTTATTTAGAAACATGTATTAATTTGTCTCACTTTAGGGCTGAATTTAGTAAGTGACCGGGTGAGATAAATTGGTATATGGGTCAAAGTCAACCCTTTGACTTGACCATTCTAAATGGAGAAAATATCTATCTATTTATTTTATTATAGGCGTGTGAACTTAATTAAATAATGTAGAGAAATCAGCCAATAGGCTTATGTTAGTTGGTTGATCTTCTCTCTCCTGGTTGTTAGAGATATTTTTAGTTTGTTAGAGATATTTTAAGTTGTTAGGATTATTTCCTTAAATAAATAATTCAGCTATGATTTATTTATTTAAGGGAATCTAGTTAGATTTATTTAGATATTATTATATCTTGGGAAGCAAGCAAAGGAGGCTCATTCTCCCCATCTAGGGCCGGCCACCTCCCCTTCCTTGCTCCCCAAGTATTAGCTTTTGTATTCTCTATAAATACTTTTCAGTTTCATTAATAAAAATCAGCTTGAGATTAGATAAACCCTAAGAAAGGTTTATCTAGTCCTTGGGCTCAAAAACAATTGTGTTTGTGTGCATGCTATTCGGCCGATCATCATCATAATTTCGAGATTTCTTTTCTCTCTCTCTTGTTCGAATCTGAGTTATATTTCATCAATAAGATTGTTCTAGTCTTGATTGTTAAAGATCAAACTAGTTTATCATTCGGATTTAGCGTTAGAGACAATCCGAGTGAACTATCAAGTTGATTTACTATAATTCTGTTCGATCTCCATTCATTCAATTTCAGATCAGTTTAGTTACTTGTTGTGCACGATTTCTCATATTGATTGCAAATTCAGGTTGAATCAAGGATTACTAGGCAAGATCGGGACTTGTGTGGGTCATATACGAGGTTTCAACGGAGGATTCCGGGGCAATCACGTATCAGGGCTGAGTTTGTGAAGAAGCTACATGAGAGGACAAAGATGCACTTGGAGAGGAAATCCATGAAGTACAAGGCCCATGCTGATAAGGCTCGGAAACAGATTATCTTTGAAGAAGGAGATCTTGTTTGGGTGCATCTAAGGAAGGAAAGGTTCCGAAATCAAAGGAAGAACAAGTTAGATCAGAGAGGAGATGGACCATTTCGTATCATCAAAAGAATCGGCCCTAATGCATATCATGTTGACATGCCTGGTGAGTATGGTGTCCATCCGACTTTTAATGTGGCTGATCTATCTCTTTATGTGCCAGATTTTGATTCCGACGTCGAATCAGAGACAATTCGAGCTCAAGTGGAGGAGAATGATGTAGTGAAGCCTGCCATGTCTTCAACCGACGTCGATGAGTTGATTCGAGTGCCTTTTGACGGACCAATTACAAGAAGTCGAGCTACGAAGATTGCTCAAGGCACAACATCAATCTTGGTTCGATTGGCAGCTGTTCTTGAAGAGCCAACCAAGTCTAAGTGGGTCTCGTGCATTCGACATCAATTGAGCCCGGATTCCATGGATTGATTCAAGAGAGCCGAAATTCACCTATTTCCTTATCTAGAAACATGTATTAGTTTGTTTCACTTTAGGGCTGAATTTAGTAAGTAACCGGGTGAAATAAGTTGGTACATGGGTCAAAGTCAACCCTTTGACTTGACCATTCTAAGTAAGAGAAAATATCTTCTATTATTTTATTACAGGCGTGTTTTATTTTTAAATAATGTAGAGAAATAAATCAATAGGCTTATGTTAGTTGGTTGATATTCTCTCTCCTGATTGTTAGAGATATTTTTTTTAGTTTGTTAGAGATATTTTGAGTTTGTTAGGATATTTCCTTAAATAAATAAATCAGTCATGATTTATTTTATTTAAGGGGATCTAGATATATATTATTATAGATATTTTATTATATCAACCGAATGCCACATTTAGGAGTGACATTTACATGGACATTTCATCGAGCACTTGACGTGCAATGTTAGATCATAAGTCATTTTAAAGGTAAAAGCAGAAAAAATTAGTGAACTTTAAACACATCAAGACATAAGCATAAAGAATGAGGATATTATCAAGCCAATAAGCACATTCTGCGCTATAAAATGAAGACCGATCAAATAAAAGCATAAATTCGAACCTAGAAACCGAATGCCACATTTAGGAGTGATATTTACATGGACATTTCATCGAACACTTGGCATGCAATGTTAGATCACAAGTCAATTTTTAAAGGCAAAAGGAGAAAAAACATGTGATCTTTAGAGACATCTAGGCATAAGCATAAGAATGACGATAGTATCAAGCCAATAAGCAGCTTCTGCACTATTAAATGAAGACCGATCAAATAAAAGCATAAATTCGAACCTAGAAACCGAATGCCACATTTAGGAGTGACATTTACATGGATATTTCATCGAACACTTGGCGTGCAATGTTAGATCACAAGTCAATTTTTAAAGGCAAAAGTAGAAAAAACAAGTGATCTTTAGAGAATCTAGGCATAAGCATAAGAATGAGGATAGTATCAAGCCAATAAGCACATTCTGCACTATAAAATCAAGACCAATCGAATAAAGGCATAAATTCGAACCTAGAAACCGAATGCGATATTTAGGAGTGACATTTACATGGACATTTCATCGAACATTTGGCGTGCAATGTTAGATCACAAGTCAATTTTTAAAGGCAAAAGGAGAAAAAACATGTGATCTTTAGAGACATCTAGGCATAAGCATAAGAATGACGATAGTATCAAGCCAATAAGCAGCTTCTGCACTATTAAATCAAGACCGATCGATTAAAAGCATAAATTCGAACCTAGAAACCGAATGCCACATTTAGGAGCGACATTTACATGGATATTTCATCGAACACTTGGCGTGCAATGTTAGATCACAAGTCAATTTTTAAAGGCAAAAGTAGAAAAAACAAGTGATCTTTAGAGAATCTAGGCATAAGCATAAGAATGAGGATAGTATCAAGCCAATAAGCACATTCTGCACTATAAAATCAAGACCAATCGAATAAAGGCATAAATTCGAACCTAGAAACCGAATGCCACATTTAGGAGTGACATTTACATGGACATTTCATCGAACACTTGGCGTGCAATGTTAGATCACAAGTCAATTTTTAAAGGCAAAAGGAGAAAAAACATGTGATCTTTAGAGACATCTAGGCATAAGCATAAGAATGACGATAGTATCAAGCCAATAAGCAGCTTCTGCACTATTAAATCAAGACCGATCGAATAAAAGCATAAATTCGAACCTAGAAACCGAATGTCACATTTAGGAGTGACATTTACATGGATATTTCATCGAAAACTTGGCGTGCAATGTTAGATCACAAGTCAATTTTTAAAGGCAAAAGTAGAAAAAACAAGTGATCTTTAGAGAATCTAGGCATAAGCATAAGAATGAGGATAGTATCAAGCCAATAAGCACATTCTGCACTATAAAATCAAGACCAATCGAATAAAGGCATAAATTCGAACCTAGAAACCGAATGCGACATTTAGGAGTGAAATTTACATGGACATTTCATCGAACACTTGGTTTGCAATGTTAGATCACAAGTCAAGTTTTAAAGCCAAAAGGAGAAAAAACAAGTGATGCGGGGATAAACCGCTTGATGCCCGATCTTCGACGTTCACGACTCAAAACAAAGAAACAACAATAATGATCAGAAATGGAAATGCAACAAGACTCGACAAGGAAGAATACGACTTGCAATGAACGAAAAGACAAGGAAACGAATTCAAAACAGAAAAGGACTCGTCAAGAGATAAATGACTCAAGAACAACAAGAAGGATAACCTCATAAAACAACTATCAAACCCTTGACTCGATTCAGCCAAGAACCTAATAGAATGATTATGAAACCAACCTTTACGATCTCACACAACAAGGAACGAGACCTTGAAGCACGAGAAAGGGGCTCGTGATTGTTGAAAGGCACCAATCTTCTATGAAATTGACACAATCCAAAACAAACCAAGCTGCGAAGCACACACACTTTTGAAAGCCAAAGCCTTCGTTTCTCTCTATTCAATGAGAATGAAAATCCAATAATGAGTTGTCTACCCTGAAAATAAAACATCCTAAGCTATTTATATGTCTTGACAAAATAACAATAGAAATAATGTCTAATTAAAACTAAAAGATAACTAAGGCCCAAAATGGAAATGGCCCAATAAAACAAATCCAGCAAAACTAAAAGATAGCATGCTCGTGCTCGGACTCGCGCGCACACACGCGGACAGGCGCGCTCAGGGGCGCGCCGTATCGTTGCCGCGCTGGAACGAGCACGCCGTTGCATCGCTGCACGCCGTTGCATCGCGGGGCGCGTCGCATCGCTGAGGTTGGGGCGCGCCGCTGCAGCCTCGATACGATGATCCGTCGGCGCTCAAGACACACACCGCCCTGGCCTTGGACTCCATACAAGCTCCTGCCTCCTTAGCCATAGTGTAGCCCACAAAAGCATTCATCTCGCGTTGTAGCTTCTTAGCTCGAGCACGGGTGAGTGGTCCATCAAAGAGTGTAGGCGCGCCCGGTGGAGGCTGCCTAGATGGTCCCTCATCAACCTCCCCTTCTTGGAAAGGATTCGACCCCGAATCCAACTCTTCATCCACGGCTAAGTACGGCGTAAGATCAGCGACATTGAAGGTGGCGCTCACACCATAATCCCCAGGCAACTCTAACTTGTAAGCATTGTCTCCAATCCGCTGAAGCACCTTGAAAGGTCCATCGCCTCTGGGAGGCAGTTTGTTCTTCCTTAGCTCCGGAAACCGCTCCTTCCTTAGATGCGCCCATACCAAATCGCCGGGCTGGAAAATCACGCGGCGCCGCCCATGGTTGGCGTGCCTAGCATTGTACTCGGCCTTTTGCTCCAACCGAGTCTTGGTTCGAGCATGCAGCTCCTTAATAAATTCAACGTGCTTTCCTGCATCAAAACTTTCATGCTCCCTCATTGGAAATGGGGTAAGATCTAAGGGGGTGAGTGGGTTAGTACCATAAACACATTCAAATGGAGTTAACATAGTAGATGAGTGCATAGTGCGATTGTAAGCAAACTCCACATGAGGTAAAGCTTCTTCCCACATTTTCAAATTCTTTTTAATAATGGTTCTAAGGATGGTAGCTAACGTCCTATTGGTCACTTCGGTTTGCCCATCAGTTTGTGGGTGGCTAGATGTAGAGAACATTAGCTTAGTTCCTAGCTTACTCCATAACGTCCTCCAAAAATGGCTAAGGAACTTGGTATCCCTATCACTCACTATTGTTTTTGGTATGCCATGAAGCCTAACTATTTCCCTAAAGAACAAGTTAGCTACATTACTAGCATCATCAGTTTTATGGCACGGCACAAAGTGTGTCATTTTTGAGAATCGGTCAACTACCACCATAATTGAATCCCTCCCCTTCTTAGTCCTAGGCAACCCTACTATAAAGTCCATGGATAAATCCTCCCAAGGGGCTGTAGGCGTAGGCAAAGGGGTGTAAAGTCCATGTGGCATCAACCTAGATTTGGCTCTTAAACAATCAACACAACGCTTAACTACATTTTCAACGTCTCTAAGCATGTGTGGCCAATAAAAATGAACCCTAAGAGTATGATAAGTTTTATCCCTCCCAAAATGTCCCATTAGGCCGCCCTTATGGGCTTCCTCAACCAACAATAAACGCAAAGAGCAACGAGGAATGCAAACTTTATCTACTCTAAATAAAAATCCATCATGAATGTAGTATTTCTCATCCGAACCTTTTTGCATGCAGCACTTAAAAGCATCACCAAAATCAATATCATTCTCATATAATTCACGAATGTAAGTAAATCCTAACACTCTAGAATCTAATGAGACAAGCAAAGCATGGCGACGTGACAAGGCGTCGGCTACTACATTATCCTTTCCCTTTTTATATTTTATGACATATGGAAATGTCTCAATGAATTCCATCCACCTACCATGCCTTCTATCCAATTTATCTTGACTCTTGAAATGTTTTAAAGATTCATGGTCAGTTTTCAAGACAAATTCACTAGGCCAAAGGTAATGTTGCCATGTTTTTAACACTCGAAACAAAGCATATAACTCTTTATCATAAGTCGAGTAGTTTAAACATGCACCTTTCAATTTTTCAGAAAAGAAGGCAATAGGCTTACCTTCTTGCATGAGAACGCCTCCAATTCCAATGCCACTCGCATCACACTCCACTTCGAAGGGCCGAGTGAAGTCGGGCAAGGCCAACAATGGGGCATGCGTCAATCTGTCCTTTAGGGCGTTGAATGCCCTCTCTTGTGCCTTCTCCCACTTAAACTCACTCCTCTTCTTAGTGATTTCGGTCAAGGGAGCAGCAATGGTGCTAAAATCCCTCACAAATCTCCTATAGAAGCTGGCGAGGCCGTGGAAGCTCCTGACTTGGCCAATGGAGATAGGCGTCGGCCACTCTTGAATTGCCCTTATCTTGGCTTCGTCTACTTGTAGTCCTTTGGAGCTCACTACAAAACCAAGAAAAGTGACATGATTAGTGCACAATTCACATTTCTTCAAATTTGCATACAAGTGCTCTAATCTAAGTGTAGAGAGTACTTCCCTCAAATGATCTTCATGCGTTTCTAGGGATTTGCTATAGATCAGAATATCATCAAAATAAACAACAACAAATTTCCCTATGAAGTTTCTAAGCACATGATTCATTAGACGCATGAAAGTACTTGGGGCGTTTGTAAGCCCGAATGGCATAACAAGCCATTCATAGAGACCAAACTTGGTCTTGAAGGCTGTTTTCCATTCGTCCCCCTCCTTCATCCTTATTTGATGGTAGCCACTTTTTAAATCTATCTTTAAAAAGATAGTGGCTCCATGCAATTCATCTAGTATGTCGTCTAGACGAGGGATGGGGTGCCTATACTTTACCGTTATGTTGTTAATAGCCCTACAATCGACACACATACGCCATGTGTTGTCTTTCTTAGGCACTAGCAACACCGGTACAGCACAAGGGCTTAAACTTTCCCTAATGTATCCCTTATCCAATAACTCTTGGACTTGGGATTGGACTTCGTGAGTCTCCTTGGGGTTCATACGATAGGCTGGCCTATTAGGTAGAGATGCTCCGGGAATGAGATCAATTTGATGCTCGATTCCTCGAATTGGAGGTAAGCCAGCCGGTATCTCATCGGGAAACACGTCATTGTATTCCTCAATGAGCCCCAAAATTTGTGGGGGCAAAGAGGCTCTAAGTTCCTCATTCAACAAACTCAGCTCCTTGCACAAGAGCATGAGTGTTGTTTGCCCATCCAAATACTCGGTCTCTAACTCCCGCTTGAAAGCCAAAAGCGCGCTGGAAGGTGGGAGATTGTTAGGTGAGCTCGTCTTACCCCGAGCTGTCCCCTTCCTTCCCTCACCTTCTCCACTTACCTTACTTACCTTCTTTTTGTCAAACTCCTCGGCCACCTGCATAGGCGTCATGGGTTTGAGCACTATGGTTTGGCCATTGTAGGTGAAGGTGTTCCGGTTGGTGAATCCATCATGCGTGACCTTCCTATCATATTGCCATGGGCGACCTAATAAAATGTGACAAGCCTGCATAGGAACTACATCACAAAGAACAACATCCTCGTAATGCCCTAATTTAATAGAAACATGCGCTTGCTTGTTCACTTTAAGTTCTCCACAATCGTTCATCCAATGCAATTTATAAGGTCTAGGGTGTTGAGTCATAGATAATTGCAGTTTTTGTGCCATTTCAAGACTAGCAATGTTACAGCAACTTCCACTATCTATTATCATGTTGCAAACCTTACCCTTAATTAAACATCGAGTATGAAATAGATTTTCACGTGGATTATCTTCACAAGGGGCTGGTTTTATATGCATGTTACGTCTAGCAATTAAAGACTCCCCTGATTCATACTCTATCTCATCCTCATCATCATGCAAATCATCATTATTAGGCTCATTTTCATGCACATCATCAATTTCTTCCTCAGATTCATATTGGCCTAAATGATTGATTAAAAGTGTTTTCTTGTTAGGGCAATCTTTCATCATGTGCCCTCTTCCTTGGCACTTAAAACACACAATATCCCTAGCTCTAGAGGAAGGGTTAGAGGTACTGCCCTTAGGAGCTGCCGAAGCTCCACTATTGGGGCCCTTGTTGTAGGATGGCGCGGTGCTCGCGGAAGGCTTGGTTCGGCCAGCTTGATCTCCATAGGCGCCGGCGGTGCTTCCTCGTTCCTTTGTAGGCGCGCCTTCCTTTCCATAAGACATGGCCTGGCCACGGTTGTTCCTCCATGAGTTGGGCTGGTTACTCGTGCCTCGGCCTCCTAGAATCCGTGCCTTGTTCTTTTTCTCAACCTTCATAGCTAAATGTAACAAACCAGTCATAGTAGTATATGGATATAAATCGACCTCATTAGCTAAAGAAGGATGTAAAACTCGAAGGAAACGTGCCATTGTGGATTCTTCATCCTCATCCACATTGGCCCTTACCATTGCCACTTGCATGGCATTGTAAGTTTCCTCGGCACTCATTGAACCTTGCTTGAGATTCTCCAATCTTTGACGCAGCTCACGTGCATAATGTTGGGGAATGAAGCGCCTCCTCATGAGGGCCTTCATTTGCTCCCAAGTTCCTATTGGTGCGTCAAGAGCTCTTCTCCTTTCCTTTACTAGATTATCCCACCAGATTAGTGCATAACCGGAAAATTCAAGGGTGGCGAGTTGTACCTTTTTATGCTCGGCAAAGTTATGGCAATTCCATATTTGTTCAATTTTCGTCTCCCACTCCATGTAGACGTCCGGATCACACTTGCCTTCAAAGGCTGGGATCTTCACCTTGATTTTTCCTACTCCATCTTGCTCGGGCTCTCTAGGCCGCCTTGGACGCCTATCTCTGTCTTCGCGCCTAGAATAGCGCTCCCAATGTTCATCATCTTCGGCGTCATACTCATCGAAATGGTCTTCTTGGCCCGGAGCTCTCCTATGTCCCTGAAAATCATGAAATTCATTAGCACGATTTCGCCCTTCCCTAGCGGGAGAGGGTAATTGGCTAATTGGGACCCCTTGAGCAAAAAATCCTGGGAGAATGGAAATGAGTTGAGTTCAAGTGATCTTCCCTGTTTTGATGATGGGAAGTGGAGGCAAAATTCGGATCCATGCTGGACGGATGGAACGTAGGCGCAGACTCATGAACGCGCCCTTGCCCTTGGCTCGCCGCTGCGGCTGGGTCGTGCGCCGTTGGCGTGGTGCCTGGCGCAATGCTCGGTGCGGCCCCCGGTTGAGGCGTCGTAATGGTTTGCGCCTCCAAGGCAGCCATGCGCGAGTTGAGGCGCGCCATGTTGCTGTTGAGAGAGCTCAACAAATTGAACACATCGGGGTGAACCGGGTCGGGGCTCCTGGATCGGTGGGATCCTCTCTCGTCTCCTGACATGATCACACACAACGCACTACAAGCAAATGGTTAATGTTAGTCAAAACAATAAACTCCTCGCTTGTGTTTCACTCGCTCTCACTCTCGGGTGGTGTGATCGAGCTTGTTGTTGCAATCTGCTTTGAACTGATCAAAATCAAGTTGAAGTTTAGTAGATCAATCAAACACGAGAAGAGACAAGGTTGGAGAGGCACGAAACAAAGAAGACTCGGGTGCAAACAGAAGCAAGAAGTAGAGAGAAGGAAAGACTCGCTTATGAACAAGAACGAATGGAAAGACAAAGAAGAAATCAAACCCTGATTAAGCCTTCTCTCGCCTTGATTTCCTAAACCAAGAGTGTCACTCGGTGTGGTTTGTAGGACGAGGTAGATGGCTCTTTTGTGGAGGTAAGATGGCTTCAATGGCGTCCACTAGATAAGAAGTAGAGAAGATGGAAGCTTGCACTAAAATGAAATAACACTTAAACTATGCACTAGTATAAAATGCAACTATATGTACGAGATGTATTTCTGATGTACTCCTTTTTTTTTTTGACTTCTTTTTTTTTTTTTTTGAATTTCTTTTTTTTTTTTTTTTTTTGATCAGAAATAATTCACTTAATAAATGCAAAATAAAATGCTAATGCAAAGTGCGGACTATATGTGCAAGATATGAAATAGAAGTGGACGTTTGAACTTGGCTGGTGGAAAGAGTCTCAAGGCTGAAAAATAGGGATATGGATGACTTGGGCGTTGGAGAGAGGTGGGGATAGGAGTTGGGGTGAATCTGCTACAAAGTAGGAAGCGGGTGTGGGTTTTATGGCTGAAAATGAGTTTGTTGCTCAGCTTTGAAAGTCAACCTGATTTTTAGGAGGCTGAGTAGGAGTGGGTTGAAAATGATTTAATTTTAATTAAACAACCCCTACTAACTTAATAAAAACGTGGCTGAGAAGGGGTTGGCTTGGATCTCCCTTAAAGTTAGGAGATTGGATAGGAGCTGAATTTTGACTTTAAATAAATCAACTACTCCTATAATTAATAGAACGTGGCTGGTATTTCGAGAGGGTGGTGGTGAGTTTGAATGGAAATGGTGGTCGTGAGTGGTTCTGAACTGATTGGGAGTGGCGGTTACTCGGTTTTAAGGGTGTGTTTGGCTGGGGCGAAACAAACCACTACCACAAGTAACAAACCTGGTTAGTAATCTCAAGAATGATTAAACGAGATCGGATTAACCAAACCTGATTTCACAAGGACTTCTTTTTGTGATTTTGCAGACTCTAATGGTGAGATCGACTCGGAATTGAAATGGGACGTCGTTAACGCAGCTCTGTTACCAATTTGATGCGGGGATAAACCGCTTGATGCCCGATCTTCGACGTTCACGACTCAAAACAAAGAAACAACAATAATGATCAGAAATGGAAATGCAACAAGACTCGACAAGGAAGAATACGACTTGCAATGAACGAAAAGACAAGGAAACGAATTCAAAACAGAAAAGGACTCGTCAAGAGATAAATGACTCAAGAACAACAAGAAGGATAACCTCATAAAACAACTATCAAACCCTTGACTCGATTCAGCCAAGAACCTAATAGAATGATTATGAAACCAACCTTTACGATCTCACACAACAAGGAACGAGACCTTGAAGCACGAGAAAGGGGCTCGTGATTGTTGAAAGGCACCAATCTTCTATGAAATTGACACAATCCAAAACAAACCAAGCTGCGAAGCACACACACTTTTGAAAGCCAAAGCCTTCGTTTCTCTCTATTCAATGAGAATGAAAATCCAATAATGAGTTGTCTACCCTGAAAATAAAACATCCTAAGCTATTTATATGTCTTGACAAAATAACAATAGAAATAATGTCTAATTAAAACTAAAAGATAACTAAGGCCCAAAATGGAAATGGCCCAATAAAACAAATCCAGCAAAACTAAAAGATAGCATGCTCGTGCTCGGACTCGCGCGCACACACGCGGACAGGCGCGCTCAGGGGCGCGCCGTATCGTTGCCGCGCTGGAACGAGCACGCCGTTGCATCGCTGCGCGCCGTTGCATCGCGGGGCGCGTCACATCGCTGAGGTTGGGGCGCGCCGCTGCAGCCTCGATACGATGATCCGTCGGCGCTCAAGACACACACCGCCCTGGCCTTGGACTCCATACAAGCTCCTGCCTCCTTAGCCATAGTGTAGCCCACAAAGCATTCATCTCGCGTTGTAGCTTCTTAGCTCGAGCACGGGTGAGTGGTCCATCAAAGAGTGTAGGCGCGCCCGGTGGAGGCTGCCTAGATGGTCCCTCATCAATTCCTTGTGATGCAAGTTTCTGACTTTGAAAGTGTTGTAGGGAAGATTCAAAATTACAAGGCAAGATCGGGATCGTGTGGGTCATATACGAGATTATCAAGGAGGATTCCGAGGCAATCACGTATTAATCCTCCATTAATGCTAGCAGCACAGAAGGTGATCAAACTCCTCTTCATAAATCAGCCACCTCTTCACCATCTCCATTCAAGTGAAGACTCCTCATTTCCTCCTCTTAATGGCCGATTTTGGTAGACTTTTTGGCTGCCTTTTTGAGGCTTATATAAGGCCACAATTCCATTGTATTTTCAGATCATCTTTTGATTAAAACACTAGAGCTAAAGTCGAGCCTATGGCTTGCAACTCTTACTTGGGGCGTCTAACCAAGTGATCCTCTCCTTTGTGTGTTCATTAGAGGTTTGGCCTGATTCGTTTGGGTGAGTTTATCCCAACCAAATTTTGCCTTGTTTGATCTTTGTTTGGTGAGCTTATCCATACAAAAATCAAACACTTATCCTATCAATAAAACTACAAAAAAATTCAGTTTGTTTTATCTTTGAGTTTGCTGGATTCTACATCCATCTTCACTTGTTCGAACTTGGAGCAATCAAAGGAGACAATTCCATCTACACATCCACTCATTCGAACCAGTTGCAAGGCGATCCAAGTCGGGACTCATCATAAGCATAAAGAATGAGAATAGTATCAAGCCAATAAGCAGATTATGCACTTCAAAACCAAGACCGATCGAATAGAAGCATAAATTCGAACCTAGAAACCGAATGCGACATTTATGAGTGACATTTACATGAACATTTTGTCAAACACATGGCGTGCAATGTTAGATCTTAATTCAATTTTTAAAGGCAAAAGTAATACCGATCAAAAGAGGATCCAAGTCAATGATTCTTTGAAGATGATTCAAAGGCCTAGACCAAGACCTTTCCTAAGGTCCCGAGCATTCAAGTTCAAGAAGGTTTTCATGGATTCCATATTTTCCTTTGATTATGTTCATCAATGGCATCAAAGGCCACCAAGGAAGAGGATGAAGTCATGAAAGTTCGGAAAGTTAAGAAGCCCGTCAAATTAAAAACAGTGCTTAGTAACATAGTCATAACTTGGGATAGAAAATTGATCTTCAGTCCGTTCAAATTACGTTAGATAGATAATTAAAAAATCTACAACTTTGTAGTTTAAGTCGAATCCAGAATCCAACAGCAAAGAGGCGAAAATTGCGATTTACTCAGAGTTGTTCACGTCTTACGAGAATCTTATCTTTAGTTTTAATTCTATCTATTTCTAGATATTATATTTATGATGATTTCGGCCATAGGCTTATGTTAGTGGCTGAAATATCTTGGTTATACTTTTATTGTTATCTTTTATAGTTTGTTAGGATAGTTTCCTTAATTAAATAAGTCAGATAAATCTTTATTTGATTTATTTAATTAAAGGGGATCGAGTTAGTTGCATCTACTTTATTTTATTATATCTTTGGAAGCAAGTCATGGACCGAAATACCCTTCTAGGGCCGGCCATGAGGTTGCTTGCTCTCCAAGGAAGAGACTTTGTATTGTCTTTAAATACTTTGCAATTTCATTTTCCAATAAAATTAGCTTGAGATTAGATAAACCCCAAAAAAGGTTTATCTAGTCTTTGGGCTCCAAAAACACGTGTGTCTAGCAATTGTTTACGAGATCAATCATCTTCACCATTCGAATTCTCTCTCTTGTTCTTTGTGTTCAATTCAGTTGGAATTCGATTACAAAGCAAGATCGGGATCCTGTGAGGTCAAATACTTGGTCACTGAGGAGTAATCCGAGGCGATCACGTATCAATTGGTATCAGAGCCACAAGTTAAGCCAAGTTTCGTTCTTTTCCGCCATATCAAGTGGATTAAGATGTATTGGTGTGATCCCTATGATGATATTCCACCAACTCCAAGAGTACAAAGACCTCCCAAGATTGAGACTTTTTTTGGAAACCATGGATCGGATGATTACTTGGCATGGGAGCGAGCTGTTGATTACTACCTTGACTACTATAGTTATGATGAATGGGATATCCTTCCCTGGGTGACTAACTACCTTGTTGCTTCTGCCCGTTCCTTTTGGTTATGGATATGTCAATCTAGAAGACGTCAAGGTTTGATCCCAATTGCAAATTGGGACCAACTGAAGTTTGTCATGCGAAAGATCTATGTTACGAATGATGAAGAGTTGCATAGACGCTATAGAGAAGCTTGTGCTCCTGCTTACCATAAGAGAGCTCCAATCCGATCCTTGATTCAAGAACGAGATCTTCATTGCTTCTTGTGTCAAGGAAGAGGCCATCTTGATAATATTTGCCCTAATCGTAAGTGTGAGTCTTTAGACATGTCTGATGAGTCTTTGCATCAAGAGAAGCATGAAGAGTTGTCCATTCAAGATGAACATATTGAAGATATAGTGATTGGTCCTGATTGGTGTGGCAAACCGATAGACTTAGAAGAAGTTTATCAAGAGAATCCTACTCCTGATGAAGAGCCATTGGCCATTGACACAACATCCAATTCAGTAATACAAGTTGTTGCAATCCCTAGTTTGGATACTTCCACGGGTCCGTCTTTTTCTGATTTGAAATTTTTAATTGATGAATCTCCCGTTGCATCTACATACAATGTCGAATCGAGGACGATTCGAGGCCAAGTAGGGGAGAATGATACCGATCAAAAGAGGATCCAAGTCAATGATTCTTTGAAGATGATTCAAAGGCCTAGACCAAGACCTTTCTGATACGTGATTGCCTCGTAATCCTCCTTGATAATCTCGTATATGACCCAATAAGTCCCGATCTTGCCTTGTAATGCCAACTTCGAACCTATAATGTTTTCAATGTGAGAAACTTGGATCGCAAGCAATAAGAACAAACGAAACTGAATTGGATCGAATGAAGAAATCAACTTGATAGTTCAATCGGATTGGCTCTAACGCTAAATTCAAAAACTCGAGTTGTCTATGCTTGCAATTGTTTGATCGATCATCATCAACATCATTCGAATTCCAGCAAAACACATCAATTCTTCAAGCTCCATGAAGAAGTCAAGTGGAGATCGATAACCTTTCTTACAACTAGCCACTCTTTTCAACCGCTCTTAATGCTCATATGGAACAAACTTCTGGCGCATGTAGAATTTCAGTTGATGCCAAGTTGAAATGGGCTTGATTCCTCGGTTCCAACGATCTCTCTTTACAGCTTCCCACCAAAAGCGGGCAGCTCCCACAAGACAAGATGTTATTGCATACAACTTCTCTTGTTCAGTGTAATTATGGTACTCAAGGAAAGAGTTGGTGTCTTCTTCCCATTCAAAATACCATGTAGGGTCAGTAATCCCATAAAAAGTCTCTAGCCGGTGTGGGATATACCCTTGAGACATCCTGAAAAGAACAATAAAATGAGAGAGAGTAGTGTGTTCTAAAGCAAATCACAACAAGCAATACCACACCTTAATCAAGCCAAAACTTGCCTCAAAGCAATCCAATCAACTTAATTCAGTTTTTGGGTTGAATTGAGGGAGTAAATGGGTAGATATGGCGTAGATATGGTATACTAATGATAAATAAAGGAAATATGCAGCTTAAGCAAATGGCAAGTATGCAATAAGACAAGCAACGCAAATAATCCCTCTATGAGCTTCAAAACACATGCAATCTCTCAATTGATTCTATGCAAGTTAATAAAGCCAAATTTAAGCATGCAAGGACAGAAATATGGTAGGCTAAAGTAACTTTTATTTCGTCACTCTTTTTCTTCAAAGTGATTTCTACTTAGCTATTTTTTAAGCAAGCAGTCACTAGGGTTGAAAGTGGCTTAAAACTAGCTGGGGTAGATCACTTTTCTTTTCTGAATTTTTTTTTGAATTTATGCACGAACTACTCTTGTGCTAGAATGAAATAACAACAAAGCAATGCAATAAGGAATGCAATAGGGCAGAAACGAAAAACAACTAGACTGATTTTTTTTTAACTAAGTGACTTTAAACTACCAATGAAACCAACTAGAAGCCAAATTAACAAAAGAAGATGGGGGTAGGTCGAATTGATAGGATGTAATAGCAAATATCAGCAAATATCAACAAGCAATATGAATCTCTATTGATCATGCAACATGCAATAAAAACTCATAAAAATTGTAGGAAGACAATTGCTAATCTATATTGCAACACAACTCAACCAATTCAGCCAATAAACATGCACAAATCCCATAAAAATCTCCTAATTGGGTAATTGCTTAGAGGGCAAGTAACAACTAAGGGATTTAGGGTTTGGAAGATCACGGCTGGTTTAGGGTTTGGGGGTTAGGGTTTGGGGTATGGTAGGGTTTCGGTCCTAGGGTTTATGAACTAGGGTTAGGGTTAGGGTTGAATTTTCTCGCAAAAACTAGGATTAGGGTTTATGGGAAGGGTGGTGTGTGATCTAGGGTTAGGGTTGGCCGTTAGTGGTGGGGTTGGTGGGGTTAGATTCGGCCGATGGTGGTGGGTGGTGCGGTGGTGACGAGCGACACCAGATGTGTGTCTAGTGGTGGTGCGTGGTGGTGGGGTGGCGGATATGTGGTGGTTAATGGTGAAAAATTCAAGCTTTGGTCTCAAAAATTCAAACTTTTGGTAAAGGTGGGATTTTTTGGATCAAAAACTGAATTAAATTAACTAGAAAGCAAATTAAGGAAAGAAAATTTTACTTGGCAAGACGCTGGATTATGATACCACTTGATACGTGATTGCCTCGGAATCCTCCTTGATAATCTCGTATATGACCCACACGATCCCGATCTTGCCTTGTAATTTTGAATTCTTCCCTACAACACTTTCAAAGTCAGAAACTTGTCTCACAAGGAATTGAAGAACTCGAACTTGAATAATAACAAAACTGATTTCGAAACACAAATTGAATCAAATAAGATAGTTCAACTTGGATGGCTCGAACGCTAATCCAAATTGATAAACTAGTTGATATGAATCGAATAGAACTAAACTTGATTGATCAATTCAATGAATCAAACAAACGAAAACACGAGAGAGAGATCGAGATAATTGAACGATGGTCGAATGATGATGATGTTGATCTCGAACCAAAGCAAGCAAACACACGAGTTTTTGGAGCCCAAAGACAAGATAAACCTTTCTTAGGGTTTATCTTATCTCAAGCTGATTTTTATTAATGAAAGACAAGAGTATTTATAGTAGAATACAAAGCTATACCTTGGAGAGCAAGTAACCCATGTCTTGCTTCCAAAGATATAATAAAATATCTATAATAAATCTATCTAGATTCCCTTAAATAAAATAAATCATGGCTGATTTATTTATTTAAGGAAATATCCTAAAAAACTCAAAATATCTAAAAGATAATAAAAACATAGGAGAGAGAATAATCAACCACTAACATCAGCCTATGGTCGAAATCCTCTTAACATAAATAAATAAAAATCGTCCTTAATAAAATAATTAAAGATAGAAATTCAAACTAAAGATAAGATTCCCGTAAGACTTGAACAGCTCTCAGTAAAACCCATTTTTCGGCCCTCTTCTGTTGGATTCGGAATTTGATGTAAACTACAAAGTTGTAGAACTTTTAATTATCTTTCCATATAGTACTCGACGGACTTGAGATAAATTTTCTAGCCCAAGTTATAACCAGTTTACTGAGCATTGTTTTTTATTTGACGGACTTCTTACTTTCCGAACTTTTGTGACTTGATTTTCTTCCTTGCTGGCCTTGGACGCCATGGATGAATATTTTGAAGAGATAGTATCAAGTCCTTGAAGTTATCCTTGTACTTGAATGCTCGAGACCTTGGAAAAGGTCTTGGTATTGGCCTCTTAGACACCTTCTTTGCAAGCGTATTCTTCATGGTCCTTTGATCGCTATCAGGAGTCTACCATTTTTCTTGGTTTTGTTGTGTCTAAAGGTGGATTGAAGGTAGATGAAGATAAGATCAAAGCAATCAAGGAGTGGCCACAACCGACTACACCAACCATGGTTCGTTCATTTCTCGGCTTGGTTGGCTTCTACAGAAGGTTTGTGCGTGATTTTAGCACAATTGCAGCCATACTTCATTTAAATGGAGAGAGCAACAAGAGAACGCCTTCAACACTCTGAAGGACAGGTTGTGCAACGCCCAGGTGCTCCAACTCCCTGATTTCTCCAAGGCATTCGAGACAAGAAACCCATAGCTTATTTTAGTGAAAAGCTTAGTGGGGCTGAGTTGAATTACCCTACTTATGATAAAGAGTTGTATGCTTTAATTAGGGTTTTGAAGACTTGGTCTCATTATTTTTGGCCTAAGGAGTTTGTAATCCATTCTGATCATGAGGCCTTGAAGTATTTTGAAAGGCCAATCCAGACTCAGTAGGCGGCATGCAAGATGGGTTGAATTTATGGAGACTTTTCCTTATGTTGTAAAGCATAAGAAGGCAAAGAGAATGTGGTAGCTGACGCCCTTTCTCGCAGGTATGTTCTCTTGAACCAATGTGATGTTAAGATCCTTGGATTTGCAATGATTAAGGAATTGTATGCTAGTGATCCTCACTTTGCTGAAATTTATAAGAATTGCATGTCTAGGGGAGAAATAGATTCCTACTTTATTGATGATGGTTACTTGTTTAAAGCTGGTAAATTATGCATACCTTCATCTAGTATACATAGGCTTCTAACTAAAGAGGTTCATGAATCAAGAGGACATAGGGGTTTAGAGAAGACTTTAGAAGGATTAAAAGAACACTACTATTGGCCTAAGATGAGTAATTATGTGCTTAGATTTGTCAAGAGTTGTGTTTCTTGTGCCAATGCTAAGTCTAGACTTAACCCTCATGGCTTGTACCAGCCCTTACCTATTCCTAGTTCACCTTGGGAGGACATTTCTATGGCCTTCATTGTTGGATTGCCTAGAACTAGGAAAGGTAGAGATTCTATCTTTGTAGTAGTAGACCGTTTTTCAAAGATGGCTCACTTTATTCCATGTCACACGACTGATGATGCTGTGAATATTGCTGATTTGTTCTTTAGAGAAGTTGTTAGATTGCATGGCATTCCTTGTTCTATTGTTTCAGATCGTGATGCTATGTTTTTTAGTTTTTTTTGGAAAAGTTTATGGTCTAAGTTGGGAACTAAATTGCTATTTTCTACCTCATGTCACCCACAAACTGATGGGCAAACTAAAGTTACTAATAGAACGTTAGGAGTTTTACTTAGAACTATGCTTAAAGCTAACCTCAAACGTTGGGAAGATGTTTTGCCTTTTGTGGAATTTGCTTATAACAGGTCAATCCATTCCGCTACAAAAATGACCCCTTTTGAGGTTGTTTATGGGCTGAATCCGAGGACTCCAGTGGACTTGACGCCTCAGCCATACAAGGGAAAAGAGAGCTTTGAAGCTGACAAGAGGGTTGAGTTTGTGAAAAAGCTACATGAGAGGACTAAGATGCACTTGGAGAGGAAATCCATGAAGTATAAGGCCCATGGTGATAAGGGTCGAAAACATGTTATCTTTGAAGAAAGTGATCTTGTTTGGGTGCATTTTAGGAAAGAGAGGTTCCCAAATCAGAGGAAGAATAAGATAGATCAGCGTGGAGATGAACCATTCAGAATTCTTAAGAGAATCGGCCCTAATGCTTACCATGTCGACTTGCCTGGTGAGTATAATGTCCATCCAACGTTTAATGTGGCTGATAGATCTCTTTATGTGCCAGATTTTGATTCCGACGTCGAATTAGAGACGATTCGAGCTCAAGTGGAGGAGAATGATGCAGTGAAGCCAGCCATGTCTCCTACCGACGTCGATGAGTTGATTCGAGTGCCTTTTGACGGAACAATCACAAGAAGTCGAGCTAAGAAGATTGCTCAAGGCACAACAACAATCTTGGTTCGATTGGCAGCAGTTCTTGAAGAGCCAACCAAGCAGAAATGTCTCGTGCATTCGACATCAATTGAGGCCGGATTCTATGGATTAATTGTATAAGGGCCGAAAATTCACATTTCTTTATTTAGAAACATGTATTAATTTGTCTCACTTTAGGGCTGAATTTAGTAAGTGACCGGGTGAGATAAATTGGTATATGGGTCAAAGTCAACCCTTTGACTTGACCATTCTAAGTGAAGAAAATATCTTTATTTATTATTATAGGCGTGTCCTTTTATTTAAATAATGAAGAGAGTTCAATCAATAGGCTTATGTTAGTTGGTTGATCTTCTCTCTCCTGGTTGTTAGAGATATTTTTAATTTGTTTTGGATATTTTATGTTTGTTAGGATATTTTCCTTAAATAAATAAAGCAGTCATGGTTTATTTTATTTAAGGGGAATCTAGTTAGTTAGCTTTTAGATATTTTATTATATCTTGGGAAGCAAGAAGGGCAATTTGATCTCCCCCTAGGACCGGCCATATTCTCTTCCTTGCTCCCCAAGTAATAGCTTTGTATTCTACTATTTAAACTCTTGTTTTTCATTAATAAAAATTAGCTTGAGATTAGATAAACCCAGAGAAGGTTTATCTAGTCCTTGGGCTCAAAAACACATGTGTGATTCAGGATTCAAGTTCATTCAAATTCGAGCATCATCATCATCTCGAGATCTCTTCTCTCTTTCGTGTTCTACATCAGAATTGTGGTTTAAATCAACTAGATTGTTCTAGTTTTGATTGTTAAAGATTGAACTAGTTTATCAATCGGATTTAGCGTTACAGCCAATCCGTTTGAACTATCAAAATTGATTAATTCTAGAATTCTGATCGGTTCTCTAAGTTCTTCAATCCAATTCGTTTTCTTTGCTTGTGCAACAAGTCATTCACTTTGAAAGTTTTTGTAGGATTGAATCAAGGTTACTAGGCAAGATCGGATCGTGTGGGTCATATACGAGATTACTAAAGAGCATTCCGAGGCAGTCACGTATCAGTACCTGGTCCTGTAAAACTTGTTAGGGCGACAATGGTAGAAGAGACACTCTCCTCCCATCACAGTTAAAGGAATAGGTATCAAGCATGCCATCATAAATAACTCTCCTATCGAATAACCATGGTCTACCTAACAAGATATGAGTGCATTCCATGTTGACCACATCACACATGATATCAACATAATTGCCTATGGAAACATGGACTAAACACTGATGAGTAACTAAGTTAGAACCATCTGTATCATTAATGTCATTTAGACCATAACTAGTAGCCCTAGGTTGAGTTTTTAATTGCAAGTGATCAACTACCCTAGCATTAATAATGTTACAACAGCTACCACTATCAATTATCATGCATAACACTTGATTCTTCACTGTACACCTAGTATGGAAAATATTTTCTCTTTGATCTAGCCTAGGTGTTTCTTGTAAAGTAAGAGTACGCATGGTTACCAAGGTTAATGGCTGTTCGGTGCAATCTGGTTCATTGGCCTCCACGTCCTCATCTTCTTGTCCATTGTTCTCCTCCTCCACTTGATTTGGAGGTATTTCTTCATCACTCACATATCCTCCATTGGTGGTAAGGAGCACTTGCTTTTGATTTGGACAATCCTTGGCAAAATGACCTCTTACTTGGCATTTGTAGCATACAATATCACGTGCCCTTTGCTGATTTGGAGGTGCATTGGTGGGACGTCTTTGGCCTTGATAACCTGTTGGTTTAGGTGAGCTAAAAGCTCCCTTTTGCTGCAAAGAAGGGTTAGAAGCATAAGAAGTGGATTTTTGAACTAGAATTAAAATTATACCTCTTTGGAGCATTCCAAGCTTCCTTCTTCTTCTTTTGTTGCTGCTCATAAAGTAGTTGGGCTGAATGTACTAATGCATTGAGATCCTTGATTTGTTGAATCTCAAGTGTCTTGAATGGATTGATTCAGTCCAGCCATGAATTGGGTCCTTAGAGACCATTGGGAATGATGAATTCCTGCTTTGAAGCTCAAATCCTCTAGCTCATTGAAGTACTCGGTTGGAAACTTGGTACCTTGTTTGCATGTGACAAATTTAAGCCTCATGTGCTCGGTGTGTTCTTCTAGCACATACTTATTTCTCATGACAAACTTCAGTTGGCCCCAAGTTTCAATAGGTGGTAAGGCCTTTCTAATTCTATTTGATACGTGATTGCCTCGGAATCCTCCTTGATAATCTCGTATATGACCCAACAAGTCCCGATATTGCCTTGTAATGCCAACTTCGAACCTATAAAGCTTTCAAATCAGATTTCTTCTTGCGCAAGTAATAACAAACTGAATTGAATGAGTGAAATTGAAGAACCGATCGGATTGGTGGAAAAGTTCAACTTGATAGTTCAAACGGATTGGCTCTAACGCTAAATCCGAATGATTAACTAGTTTGATCTTTAATAATCACAACAAGAACAATTAATTGAATAAACCACAAATCAGATTCGAACAAGGAAGGAATTGAGAATTCGATGATGATGTTGATGGACGAATGTTGATCAATGCAGAAATCAAAAGCTCTCACACGTGTGTTTTTGGGCCCAAGAGATAGATTAAACCAATTTGGGTTTAATCTCTCTCAAGCTGATTTTTATTAATGAAATGCAAGAGTATAAATAGTAGAATACAAAGCTATTCCTTGGAGAGCAAGCAAGAGGCATGGCCGGCCCTAGAGGGGTAGATATGGCTTTTACTTGCTTCCCAATAAATAATAAAATATCTTAAACTTAACTAACTAGATCTCCCTTAAATAAAATAAATCATGGCTGATTTATTTATTTAAGGAAAATATCCTAACAAACTTAAAATATCTAAAAGTTAATAAAAACATAGGAGAGAGATTATCAACCAACTAACATATGCCTATGGTCGAAATCTCTAATTATTCTAGCATAAAAAAGTCCATAAATAAAATAAATAAAGATAGAAATTTAAATTGAAGATAAGATTCCCGTAAGACTTGAACAACTCTTAGTAAAACCCATTTTTCGGCACTTTTCTATTGGATTCCGAATTTGATGTAAACTACAAAGTTGTAGAACTTTAATTGTCTTTCCTACGAGTACTTAACAGACTTGATATGAATTTTCTAGCCCAAGTTATGACTAGTTTACTGAGCATTATTTTCTATTTGACGGGTTTCTTAACTTTCCGAATTTTCATAACTTGATTCTCTACCTTGGAGGCCTTGAACGCCACGGATGGATATTTTGAAGAGATAGTATCAAGTCCTTGAAGTTATCCTTGTACTTAAATGCCCGAGACCTTGGAAAAGGTCTTGGTATTGGCCTCTTAGACACCTTCTTTGCAAGCGTATATTCTTCATGGTCCTTCGATCGCTATCATTCTCCCCCACTTGACCTCGAATCGTCCTCGATTCGATGTTGCATGTAAGATTAAGAGGAGAGATATCTTGAAATGTTGGAGATACTAAAGGCACCATTGTTACTAAAGAAGGTTTTGGAGCAAACATAGTTGGTGGAATGTTGAATCATCTCTTGAACATTATGGATCTCTTTGATTGGAACTCCATTTGAGACATCAACTCCTTCCTCCATTCTCTCATCTTGCATGTTTTCCTCAGTTGGAAACTCCTTTAAATTTCATCCACAATATGAAATTGAGGATCACATGGGAGGTCACTTGATTCTGTAGAGTTGTCTTGGCTATGTGGGGTTGTAACTCTCTCTTCTTGAGTGAAAATCCCTGGTTTTGGTGAGTTAGAAACTCCCATTTCCTGCAAAAAAGGAGTTAGTATCTAAACCAATTGATGCGGGGATAAGCCGCTTGATGCCCGATCTTCGACGTTCACGACTCAAAACAAGGAAACAAAGATAATGATCAGAAATGGAAATGCAACAAGACTCAACAATTGAAGAACACGACTTGTAATGATCGAAAAGACAAGAAACAAATACAAAAAAGGAAAGGGACTCGACAAGAGATAAATGACTCAAGAACAACAAGAAGGACAACCTCATAAAACAACTATCAAACCCTTGACTTGATTCAGCCAAGAACCTAATAGAATGATTATGAAACCAACCTTTACGATCTCACACAACAAGGAACGAGACCTTGAAGCACGAGAAAGGGGCTCGTGATTGTTGAAAGGCACCAATCTTCTATGAAATTGACACAATCCAAAACAAACCAAGCTGCGAATTCACACACACGTTGAAAGCCAAAGCTCTCGTTTTCTCTCTATTGCAAGGAGAATTGGAAATACAAAATGAGTTGTCTAAACTGAAAATTAACCACCTAAAAGCTATTTATATATCCTGAAATAATAATGGAAATAACAAATAAAAGTCGAATTAAAAGATAACTAGTGGCCCAAAATGGAAATGGCCCAATAAAACAAATCCAATAAAATCAGCGTCGCAAGCTTGCTAGCACACGGACAGGCGCGCGCACTAAGGGCGCGCCGCATCACCTACGCCGCATCTTCGCTGCGCTGAAGCGCACCGTTGCATCGAGGTGCTCCGTTGCATTGCTGGGCGCGTCGATGCAGCCTCGGGTTGGCGATCCATCGGCGCTCAAGACGCACACCGCTCTGGCCTTGGAATCCACACTTGCTCCTACCTCCTTAGCCATAGTGTAGCCCACAAAAGCATTCATCTCATGTTGTAGCTTCTTGGCTCGAGCACGAGTGAGTGGTCCATCAAAGAGTGTAGGCGCGCCCGGTGGAGGCTGCCTAGATGGTCCCTCATCAACCTCCCCTTCTTGGAAAGGATTCGACCCCGAATCCAGCTCCTCATCCAAGGCTAAGTACGGCGTAAGATCAGCGACATTGAAGGTGGCGCTCACACCATAATCCCCGGGCAGCTCTAACTTGTAAGCATTGTCTCCAATCCGTTGAAGCACCTTGAAAGGTCCATCGCCTCTTGGAGACAGCTTGCTCTTCCTTAGCTCCGGAAACCGCTCCTTCCTTAGATGCGCCCATACCAAATCGCCGGGCTGGAAAATCACGCGGCGCCGCCCATGGTTGGCGCGCCTAGCATCGTACTCGGCCTTTTGCTCCAACCGAGTCTTGGTTCGAGCATGCAGCTCCTTAATAAATTCAACGTGCTTTCCTTCTTGCATGAGAACGCCTCCAATTCCAATGCCACTCGCATCACACTCCACTTCGAAGGGCCGAGTGAAGTCGGGCGAGGCCAACAATGGGGCATGCGTCAATCTGTCCTTTAGGGCGTTGAATGCCCTCTCTTATGCCTTCTCCCACTTAAACTCACTCCTCTTCTTAGTGATTTCGGTCAAGGGAGCAGCAATGGTGCTAAAATCCCTCACAAATCTCCTATAGAAGCTGGCGAGGCCGTGGAAGCTCCTGACTTGGCCAATGGAGATAGGCGTCGGCCACTCTTGAATTGCCCTTATCTTGGCTTCGTCTACTTGTAGTCCTTTGGAGCTCACTACAAAACCAAGAAAAGTGACATGATTAGTGCACAATTCACATTTCTTCAAATTTGCATACAAGTGCTCTAATCTAAGTGTAGAGAGTACTTCCCTCAAATGATCTTCATGCGTTTCTAGGGATTTGCTATAGATCAGAATATCATCAAAATAAACAACAACAAATTTCCCTATGAAGTTTCTAAGCACATGATTCATTAGACGCATGAAAGTACTTGGGGCGTTTGTAAGCCCGAATGGCATAACAAGCCATTCATAGAGACCAAACTTGGTCTTGAAGGCTGTTTTCCATTCGTCCCCCTCCTTCATCCTTATTTGATGGTAGCCACTTTTTAAATCTATCTTTAAAAAGATAGTGGCTCCATGCAATTCATCTAGCATGTCGTCTAGACGAGGGATGGGGTGCCTATACTTTACCGTTATGTTGTTAATAGCCCTACAATCGACACACATACGCCATGTGTTGTCTTTCTTAGGCACTAGCAACACCGGTACAGCACAAGGGCTTAAACTTTCCCTAATGTATCCCTTATCCAATAACTCTTGGACTTGGGATTGGACTTCGTGAGTCTCCTTGGGGTTCATACGATAGGCTGGCCTATTAGGTAGAGATGCTCCGGGAATGAGATCAATTTGATGCTCGATTCCTCGAATTGGAGGTAAGCCAGCCGGTATCTCATCGGGAAACACGTCATTGTATTCCTCAATGAGCCCCAAAATTTGTGGGGGCAAAGAGGCTCTAAGTTCCTCATTCAACAAACTCAGCTCCTTGCACAAGAGCATGAGTGTTGTTTGCCCATCCAAATACTCGGTCTCTAACTCCCGCTTGAAAGCCAAAAGCGCGCTGGAAGGTGGGAGATTGTTAGGTGAGCTCGTCTTACCCCGAGCTGTCCCCTTCCTTCCCTCACCTTCTCCACTTACCTTACTTACCTTCTTTTTGTCAAACTCCTCGGCCACCTGCATAGGCGTCATGGGTTTGAGCACTATGGTTTGGCCATTGTAGGTGAAGGTGTTCCGGTTGGTGAATCCATCATGCGTGACCTTCCTATCATATTGCCATGGGCGACCTAATAAAATGTGACAAGCCTGCATAGGAACTACATCACAAAGAACAACATCCTCGTAATGCCCTAATTTAATAGAAACATGCGCTTGCTTGTTCACTTTAAGTTCTCCACAATCGTTCATCCAATGCAATTTATAAGGTCTAGGGTGTTGAGTCATAGATAATTGCAGTTTTTGTGCCATTTCAAGACTAGCAATGTTACAGCAACTTCCACTATCTATTATCATGTTGCAAACCTTACCCTTAATTAAACATCGAGTATGAAATAGATTTTCACGTGGATTATCTTCACAAGGGGCTGGTTTTATATGCATGTTACGTCTAGCAATTAAAGACTCCCCTGATTCATACTCTATCTCATCCTCATCATCATGCAAATCATCATTATTAGGCTCATTTTCATGCACATCATCAATTTCTTCCTCAGATTCATATTGGCCTAAATGATTGATTAAAAGTGTTTTCTTGTTAGGGCAATCTTTCATCATGTGCCCTCTTCCTTGGCACTTAAAACACACAATATCCCTAGCTCTAGAGGAAGGGTTAGAGGTACTGCCCTTAGGAGCTGCCGAAGCTCCACTATTGGGGCCCTTGTTGTAGGATGGCGCGGTGCTCGCGGAAGGCTTGGTTCGGCCAGCTTGATCTCCATAGGCGCCGGCGGTGCTTCCTCGTTCCTTTGTAGGCGCGCCTTCCTTTCCATAAGACATGGCCTGGCCACGGTTGTTCCTCCATGAGTTGGGCTGGTTACTCGTGCCTCGGCCTCCTAGAATCCGTGCCTTGTTCTTTTTCTCAACCTTCATAGCTAAATGTAACAAACCAGTCATAGTAGTATATGGATATAAATCGACCTCATTAGCTAAAGAAGGATGTAAAACTCGAAGGAAACGTGCCATTGTGGATTCTTCATCCTCATCCACATTGGCCCTTACCATTGCCACTTGCATGGCATTGTAAGTTTCCTCGGCACTCATTGAACCTTGCTTGAGATTCTCCAATCTTTGACGCAGCTCACGTGCATAATGTTGGGGAATGAAGCGCCTCCTCATGAGGGCCTTCATTTGCTCCCAAGTTCCTATTGGTGCGTCAAGAGCTCTTCTCCTTTCCTTTACTAGATTATCCCACCAGATTAGTGCATAACCGGAAAATTCAAGGGTGGCGAGTTGTACCTTTTTATGCTCGGCAAAGTTATGGCAATTCCATATTTGTTCAATTTTCGTCTCCCACTCCATGTAGACGTCCGGATCACACTTGCCTTCAAAGGCTGGGATCTTCACCTTGATTTTTCCTACTCCATCTTGCTCGGGCTCTCTAGGCCGCCTTGGACGCCTATCTCTGTCTTCGCGCCTAGAATAGCGCTCCCAATGTTCATCATCTTCGGCGTCATACTCATCGAAATGGTCTTCTTGGCCCGGAGCTCTCCTATGTCCCTGAAAATCATGAAATTCATTAGCACGATTTCGCCCTTCCCTAGCGGGAGAGGGTAATTGGCTAATTGGGACCCCTTGAGCAAAAATCCTGGGAGAATGGAAATGAGTTGAGTTCAAGTGATCTTCCCTGTTTTGATGATGGGAAGTGGAGGCAAAATTCGGATCCATGCTGGACGGATGGAACGTAGGCGCAGACTCATGAACGCGCCCTTGCCCTTGGCTCGCCGCTGCGGCTGGGTCGTGCGCCGTTGGCGTGGTGCCTGGCGCAATGCTCGGTGCGGCCCCCGGTTGAGGCGTCGTAATGGTTTGCGCCTCCAAGGCAGCCATGCGCGAGTTGAGGCGCGCCATGTTGCTGTTGAGAGAGCTCAACAAATTGAACACATCGGGGTGAACCGGGTCGGGGCTCCTGGATCGGTGGGATCCTCTCTCGTCTCCTGACATGATCACACACAACGCACTACAAGCAAATGGTTAATGTTAGTCAAAACAATAAACTCCTCGCTTGTGTTTCACTCGCTCTCACTCTCGGGTGGTGTGATCGAGCTTGTTGTTGCAATCTGCTTTGAACTGATCAAAATCAAGTTGAAGTTTAGTAGATCAATCAAACACGAGAAGAGACAAGGTTGGAGAGGCACGAAACAAAGAAGACTCGGGTGCAAACAGAAGCAAGAAGTAGAGAGAAGGAAAGACTCGCTTATGAACAAGAACGAATGGAAAGACAAAGAAGAAATCAAACCCTGATTAAGCCTTCTCTCGCCTTGATTTCCTAAACCAAGAGTGTCACTCGGTGTGGTTTGTAGGACGAGGTAGATGGCGCTTTTGTGGAGGTAAGATGGCTTCAATGGCGTCCACTAGATAAGAAGTAGAGAAGATGGAAGCTTGCACTAAAATGAAATAACACTTAAACTATGCACTAGTATAAAATGCAACTATATGTACGAGATGTATTTCTGATGTACTCCTTTTTTTTTTTTGACTTCTTTTTTTTTTTTTTTTGAATTTCTTTTTTTTTTTTTTTGATCAGAAATAATTCACTTAATAAATGCAAAATAAAATGCTAATGCAAAGTGCGGACTATATGTGCAAGATATGAAATAGAAGTGGACGTTTGAACTTGGCTGGTGGAAAGAGTCTCAAGGCTGAAAAATAGGGATATGGATGACTTGGGCGTTGGAGAGAGGTGGGGATAGGAGTTGGGGTGAATCTGCTACAAAGTAGGAAGCGGGTGTGGGTTTTATGGCTGAAAATGAGTTTGTTGCTCAGCTTTGAAAGTCAACCTGATTTTTAGGAGGCTGAGTAGGAGTGGGTTGAAAATGATTTAATTTTAATTAAACAACCCCTACTAACTTAATAAAAACGTGGCTGAGAAGGGGTTGGCTTGGATCTCCCTTAAAGTTAGGAGATTGGATAGGAGCTGAATTTTGACTTTAAATAAATCAACTACTCCTATAATTAATAGAACGTGGCTGGTATTTCGAGAGGGTGATGGTGAGTTTGAATGGAAATGGTGGTCGTGAGTGGTTCTGAACTGATTGGGAGTGGCGGTTACTCGGTTTTAAGGGTGTGTTTGGCTGGGGCGAAACAAACCACTACCACAAGTAACAAACCTGGTTAGTAATCTCAAGAATGATTAAACGAGATCGGATTAACCAAACCTGATTTCACAAGGACTTCTTTTTGTGATTTTGCAGACTCTAATGGTGAGATCGACTCGGAATTGAAATGGGACGTCGTTAACGCAGCTCTGATACCAATTTGATGCGGGGATAAACCGCTTGATGCCCGATCTTCGACGTTCACGACTCAAAACAAAGAAACAACAATAATGATCAGAAATGGAAATGCAACAAGACTCGACAAGGAAGAATACGACTTGCAATGAACGAAAAGACAAGGAAACGAATTCAAAACAGAAAAGGACTCGTCAAGAGATAAATGACTCAAGAACAACAAGAAGGATAACCTCATAAAACAACTATCAAACCCTTGACTCGATTCAGCCAAGAACCTAATAGAATGATTATGAAACCAACCTTTACGATCTCACACAACAAGGAACGAGACCTTGAAGCACGAGAAAGGGGCTCGTGATTGTTGAAAGGCACCAATCTTCTATGAAATTGACACAATCCAAAACAAACCAAGCTGCGAAGCACACACACTTTTGAAAGCCAAAGCCTTCGTTTCTCTCTATTCAATGAGAATGAAAATCCAATAATGAGTTGTCTACCCTGAAAATAAAACATCCTAAGCTATTTATATGTCTTGACAAAATAACAATAGAAATAATGTCTAATTAAAACTAAAAGATAACTAAGGCCCAAAATGGAAATGGCCCAATAAAACAAATCCAGCAAAACTAAAAGATAGCATGCTCGTGCTCGGACTCGCGCGCACACACGCGGACAGGCGCGCGCCGTATCGTTGCCGCGCTGGAACGAGCACGCCGTTGCATCGCTGCGCGCCGTTGCATCGCGGGGCGCGTCGCATCGCTGAGGTTGGGGCGCGCCGCTGCAGCCTCGATACGATGATCCGTCGGCGCTCAAGACACACACCGCCCTGGCCTTGGACTCCATACAAGCTCCTGCCTCCTTAGCCATAGTGTAGCCCACAAAAGCATTCATCTCGCGTTGTAGCTTCTTAGCTCGAGCACGGGTGAGTGGTCCATCAAAGAGTGTAGGCGCGCCCGGTGGAGGCTGCCTAGATGGTCCCTCATCAATTCCTTGTGATGCAAGTTTCTGACTTTGAAAGTGTTGTAGGGAAGATTCAAAATTACAAGGCAAGATCGGGATCATGTGGGTCATATACGAGATTATCAAGGAGGATTCCGAGGCAATCACGTATTAATCCTCCATTAATGCTAGCAGCACAGAAGGTGATCAAACTCCTCTTCATAAATCAGCCACCTCTTCACCATCTCCATTCAAGTGAAGACTCTTCATTTCCTCCTCTTAATGGCCGATTTTGGTAGACTTTTTGGCTGCCTTTTTGAGGCTTATATAAGGCCATAATTCCATTGTATTTTCAGATCATCTTTTGATTAAAACACTAGAGCTAAAGTCGAGCCTATGGCTTGCAACTCTTACTTGGGGCGTCTAACCAAGTGATCCTCTCCTTTGTGTGTTCATTAGAGGTTTGGCCTGATTCGTTTGGGTGAGTTTATCCCAACCAAATTTTGCCTTGTTTGATCTTTGTTTGGTGAGCTTATCCATACAAAAATCAAACACTTATCCTATCAATAAAACTACAAAAAAATTCAGTTTGTTTTATCTTTGAGTTTGCTGGATTCTACATCCATCTTCACTTGTTCGAACTTGGAGCAATCAAAGGAGACAATTCCATCTTCACATCCACTCATTCGAACCAGTTGCAAGGCGATCCAAGTCGGGACTCATCATAAGCATAAAGAATGAGAATAGTATCAAGCCAATAAGCAGATTATGCACTTCAAAACCAAGACCGATCGAATAGAAGCATAAATTCGAACCTAGAAACCGAATGCGACATTTATGAGTGACATTTACATGAACATTTTGTCAAACACATGGCGTGCAATGTTAGATCTTAAGTCAATTTTTAAAGGCAAAAGTAATACCGATCAAAAGAGGATCCAAGTCAATGATTCTTTGAAGATGATTCAAAGGCCTAGACCAAGACCTTTCCTAAGGTCCCGAGCATTCAAGTTCAAGAAGGTTTTCATGGATTCCATATTTTCCTTTGATTATGTTCATCAATGGCATCAAAGGCCACCAAGGAAGAGGATGAAGTCATGAAAGTTCGGAAAGTTAAGAAGCCCGTCAAATTAAAAACAGTGCTTAGTAACATAGTCATAACTTGGGATAGAAAATTGATCTTCAGTCCGTTCAAATTACGTTAGATAGATAATTAAAAAATCTACAACTTTGTAGTTTAAGTCGAATCCAGAATCCAACAGCAAAGAGGCGAAAATTGCGATTTACTCAGAGTTGTTCACGTCTTACGAGAATCTTATCTTTAGTTTTAATTCTATCTATTTCTAGATATTATATTTATGATGATTTCGGCCATAGGCTTATGTTAGTGGCTGAAATATCTTGGTTATACTTTTATTGTTATCTTTTATAGTTTGTTAGGATAGTTTCCTTAATTAAATAAGTCAGATAAATCTTTATTTGATTTATTTAATTAAAGGGGATCGAGTTAGTTGCATCTACTTTATTTTATTATATCTTTGGAAGCAAGTCATGGACCGAAATACCCTTCTAGGGCCGGCCATGAGGTTGCTTGCTCTCCAAGGAAGAGACTTTGTATTGTCTTTAAATACTTTGCAATTTCATTTTCCAATAAAATTAGCTTGAGATTAGATAAACCCCAAAAAAGGTTTATCTAGTCTTTGGGCTCCAAAAACACGTGTGTCTAGCAATTGTTTACGAGATCAATCATCTTCACCATTCGAATTCTCTCTCTTGTTCTTTGTGTTCAATTCAGTTGGAATTCGATTACAAAGCAAGATCGGGATCCTGTGAGGTCAAATACTTGGTCACTGAGGAGTAATCCGAGGCGATCACGTATCAATTGGTATCAGAGCCACAAGTTAAGCCAAGTTTCGTTCTTTTCCGCCATATCAAGTGGATTAAGATGTATTGGTGTGATCCCTATGATGATATTCCACCAACTCCAAGAGTACAAAGACCTCCCAAGATTGAGACTTTTTTTGGAAACCATGGATCGGATGATTACTTGGCATGGGAGCGAGCTGTTGATTACTACCTTGACTACTATAGTTATGATGAATGGGATATCCTTCCCTGGGTGACTAACTACCTTATTGCTTCTGCCCGTTCCTTTTGGTTATGGATATGTCAATCTAGAAGACGTCAAGGTTTGATCCCAATTGCAAATTGGGACCAACTGAAGTTTGTCATGCGAAAGATCTATGTTACGAATGATGAAGAGTTGCATAGACGCTATAGAGAAGCTTGTGCTCCTGCTTACCATAAGAGAGCTCCAATCCGATCCTTGATTCAAGAACGAGATCTTCATTGCTTCTTGTGTCAAGGAAGAGGCCATCTTGATAATATTTGCCCTAATCGTAAGTGTGAGTCTTTAGACATGTCTGATGAGTTTTTGCATCAAGAGAAGCATGAAGAGCTGTCCATTCAAGATGAACATATTGAAGATATAGTGATTGGTCCTGATTGGTGTGGCAAACCGATAGACTTAGAAGAAGTTTATCAAGAGAATCCTACTCCTGATGAAGAGCCATTGGCCATTGACACAACATCCAATTCAGTAATACAAGTTGTTGCAATCCCTAGTTTGGATACTTCCACGGGTCCGTCTTTTTCTGATTTGAAATTTTTAATTGATGAATCTCCCGTTGCATCTACATACAATGTCGAATCGAGGACGATTCGAGGCCAAGTAGGGGAGAATGATACCGATCAAAAGAGGATCCAAGTCAATGATTCTTTGAAGATGATTCAAAGGCCTAGACCAAGACCTTTCTGATACGTGATTGCCTCGTAATCCTCCTTGATAATCTCGTATATGACCCAACAAGTCCCGATCTTGCCTTGTAATGCCAACTTCGAACCTATAATGTTTTCAATGTGAGAAACTTGGATCGCAAGCAATAAGAACAAACGAAACTGAATTGGATCGAATGAAGAAATCAACTTGATAGTTCAATCGGATTGGCTCTAACGCTAAATTCAAAAACTCGAGTTGTCTATGCTTGCAATTGTTTGATCGATCATCATCAACATCATTCGAATTCCAGCAAAACACATCAATTCTTCAAGCTCCATGAAGAAGTCAAGTGGAGATCGATAACCTTTCTTACAACTAGCCACTCTTTTCAACCGCTCTTAATGCTCATATGGAACAAACTTCTGGCGCATGTAGAATTTCAGTTGATGCCAAGTTGAAATGGGCTTGATTCCTCGGTTCCAACGATCTCTCTTTACAGCTTCCCACCAAAAGCGGGCAGCTCCCACAAGACAAGATGTTATTGCATACAACTTCTCTTGTTCAGTGTAATTATGGTACTCAAGGAAAGAGTTGGTGTCTTCTTCCCATTCAAAATACCATGTAGGGTCAGTAATCCCATAAAAAGTCTCTAGCCGGTGTGGGATATACCCTTGAGACATCCTGAAAAGAACAATAAAATGAGAGAGAGTAGTGTGTTCTAAAGCAAATCACAACAAGCAATACCACACCTTAATCAAGCCAAAACTTGCCTCAAAGCAATCCAATCAACTTAATTCAGTTTTTGGGTTGAATTGAGGGAGTAAATGGGTAGATATGGTGTAGATATGGTATACTAATGATAAATAAAGGAAATATGCAGCTTAAGCAAATGGCAAGTATGCAATAAGACAAGCAACGCAAATAATCCCTCTATGAGCTTCAAAACACATACAATCTCTCAATTGATTCTATGCAAGTTAATAAAGCCAAATTTAAGCATGCAAGGACAGAAATATGGTAGGCTAAAGTAACTTTTATTTCGTCACTCTTTTTCTTCAAAGTGATTTCTACTTAGCTATTTTTTAAGCAAGCAGTCACTAGGGTTGAAAGTGGCTTAAAACTAGCTGGGGTAGATCACTTTTCTTTTCTGAATTTTTTTTTGAATTTATGCACGAACTACTCTTGTGCTAGAATGAAATAACAACAAAGCAATGCAATAAGGAATGCAATAGGGCAGAAACGAAAAACAACTAGACTGATTTTTTTTTAACTAAGTGACTTTAAACTACCAATGAAACCAACTAGAAGCCAAATTAACAAAAGAAGATGGGGGTAGGTCGAATTGATAGGATGTAATAGCAAATATCAGCAAATATCAACAAGCAATATGAATCTCTATTGATCATGCAACATGCAATAAAAACTCATAAAAATTGTAGGAAGACAATTGCTAATCTATATTACAACACAACTCAACCAATTCAGCCAATAAACATGCACAAATCCCATAAAAATCTCCTAATTGGGTAATTGCTTAGAGGGCAAGTAACAACTAAGGGATTTAGGGTTTGGAAGATCACGGCTGGTTTAGGGTTTGGGGGTTAGGGTTTGGGGTATGGTAGGGTTTCGGTCCTAGGGTTTATGAACTAGGGTTAGGGTTAGGGTTGAATTTTCTCGCAAAAACTAGGATTAGGGTTTATGGGAAGGGTGGTGTGTGATCTAGGGTTAGGGTTGGCCGTTAGTGGTGGGGTTGGTGGGGTTAGATTCGGCCGATGGTGGTGGGTGGTGCGGTGGTGACGAGCGACACCAGATGTGTGTCTAGTGGTGGTGCGTGGTGGTGGGGTGGCGGATATGTGGTGGTTAATGGTGAAAAATTCAAGCTTTGGTCTCAAAAATTCAAACTTTTGGTAAAGGTGGGATTTTTTGGATCAAAAACTGAATTAAATTAACTAGAAAGCAAATTAAGGAAAGAAAATTTTACTTGGCAAGACGCTGGATTATGATACCACTTGATACGTGATTGCCTCGGAATCCTCCTTGATAATCTCGTATATGACCCACACGATCCCGATCTTGCCTTGTAATTTTGAATTCTTCCCTACAACACTTTCAAAGTCAGAAACTTGTCTCACAAGGAATTGAAGAACTCGAACTTGAATAATAACAAAACTGATTTCGAAACACAAATTGAATCAAATAAGATAGTTCAACTTGGATGGCTCGAACGCTAATCCAAATTGATAAACTAGTTGATATGAATCGAATAGAACTAAACTTGATTGATCAATTCAATGAATCAAACAAACGAAAACACGAGAGAGAGATCGAGATAATTGAACGATGGTCGAATGATGATGATGTTGATCTCGAACCAAAGCAAGCAAACACACGAGTTTTTGGAGCCCAAAGACAAGATAAACCTTTCTTAGGGTTTATCTTATCTCAAGCTGATTTTTATTAATGAAAGACAAGAGTATTTATAGTAGAATACAAAGCTATACCTTGGAGAGCAAGTAACCCATGTCTTGCTTCCAAAGATATAATAAAATATCTATAATAAATCTATCTAGATTCCCTTAAATAAAATAAATCATGGCTGATTTATTTATTTAAGGAAATATCCTAAAAAACTCAAAATATCTAAAAGATAATAAAAACATAGGAGAGAGAATAATCAACCACTAACATCAGCCTATGGTCGAAATCCTCTTAACATAAATAAATAAAAATCGTCCTTAATAAAATAATTAAAGATAGAAATTCAAACTAAAGATAAGATTCCCGTAAGACTTGAACAGCTCTCAGTAAAACCCATTTTTCGGCCCTCTTCTGTTGGATTCGGAATTTGATGTAAACTACAAAGTTGTAGAACTTTTAATTATCTTTCCATATAGTACTCGACGGACTTGAGATAAATTTTCTAGCCCAAGTTATAACCAGTTTACTGAGCATTGTTTTTTATTTGACGGACTTCTTACTTTCCGAACTTTTGTGACTTGATTTTCTTCCTTGCTGGCCTTGGACGCCATGGATGAATATTTTGAAGAGATAGTATCAAGTCCTTGAAGTTATCCTTGTACTTGAATGCTCGAGACCTTGGAAAAGGTCTTGGTATTGGCCTCTTAGACACCTTCTTTGCAAGCGTATTCTTCATGGTCCTTTGATCGCTATCAGGAGTCTACCATTTTTCTTGGTTTTGTTGTGTCTAAAGGTGGATTGAAGGTAGATGAAGATAAGATCAAAGCAATCAAGGAGTGGCCACAACCGACTACACCAACCATGGTTCGTTCATTTCTCGGCTTGGTTGGCTTCTACAGAAGGTTTGTGCGTGATTTTAGCACAATTGCAGCCATACTTCATTTAAATGGAGAGAGCAACAAGAGAACGCCTTCAACACTCTGAAGGACAGGTTGTGCAACGCCCAGGTGCTCCAACTCCCTGATTTCTCCAAGGCATTCGAGACAAGAAACCCATAGCTTATTTTAGTGAAAAGCTTAGTGGGGCTGAGTTGAATTACCCTACTTATGATAAAGAGTTGTATGCTTTAATTAGGGTTTTGAAGACTTGGTCTCATTATTTTTGGCCTAAGGAGTTTGTAATCCATTCTGATCATGAGGCCTTGAAGTATTTTGAAAGGCCAATCCAGACTCAGTAGGCGGCATGCAAGATGGGTTGAATTTATGGAGACTTTTCCTTATGTTGTAAAGCATAAGAAGGCAAAGAGAATGTGGTAGCTGACGCCCTTTCTCGCAGGTATGTTCTCTTGAACCAATGTGATGTTAAGATCCTTGGATTTGCAATGATTAAGGAATTGTATGCTAGTGATCCTCACTTTGCTGAAATTTATAAGAATTGCATGTCTAGGGGAGAAATAGATTCCTACTTTATTGATGATGGTTACTTGTTTAAAGCTGGTAAATTATGCATACCTTCATCTAGTATACATAGGCTTCTAACTAAAGAGGTTCATGAATCAAGAGGACATAGGGGTTTAGAGAAGACTTTAGAAGGATTAAAAGAACACTACTATTGGCCTAAGATGAGTAATTATGTGCTTAGATTTGTCAAGAGTTGTGTTTCTTGTGCCAATGCTAAGTCTAGACTTAACCCTCATGGCTTGTACCAGCCCTTACCTATTCCTAGTTCACCTTGGGAGGACATTTCTATGGCCTTCATTGTTGGATTGCCTAGAACTAGGAAAGGTAGAGATTCTATCTTTGTAGTAGTAGACCGTTTTTCAAAGATGGCTCACTTTATTCCATGTCACACGACTGATGATGCTGTGAATATTGCTGATTTGTTCTTTAGAGAAGTTGTTAGATTGCATGGCATTCCTTGTTCTATTGTTTCAGATCGTGATGCTATGTTTTTTAGTTTTTTTTGGAAAAGTTTATGGTCTAAGTTGGGAACTAAATTGCTATTTTCTACCTCATGTCACCCACAAACTGATGGGCAAACTAAAGTTACTAATAGAACGTTAGGAGTTTTACTTAGAACTATGCTTAAAGCTAACCTCAAACGTTGGGAAGATGTTTTGCCTTTTGTGGAATTTGCTTATAACAGGTCAATCCATTCCGCTACAAAAATGACCCCTTTTGAGGTTGTTTATGGGCTGAATCCGAGGACTCCAGTGGACTTGACGCCTCAGCCATACAAGGGAAAAGAGAGCTTTGAAGCTAACAAGAGGGTTGAGTTTGTGAAAAAGCTACATGAGAGGACTAAGATGCACTTGGAGAGGAAATCCATGAAGTATAAGGCCCATGGTGATAAGGGTCGAAAACATGTTATCTTTGAAGAAAGTGATCTTGTTTGGGTGCATTTTAGGAAAGAGAGGTTCCCAAATCAGAGGAAGAATAAGATAGATCAGCGTGGAGATGAACCATTCAGAATTCTTAAGAGAATCGGCCCTAATGCTTACCATGTCGACTTGCCTGGTGAGTATAATGTCCATCCAACGTTTAATGTGGCTGATAGATCTCTTTATGTGCCAGATTTTGATTCCGACGTCGAATTAGAGACGATTCGAGCTCAAGTGGAGGAGAATGATGCAGTGAAGCCAGCCATGTCTCCTACCGACGTCGATGAGTTGATTCGAGTGCCTTTTGACGGAACAATCACAAGAAGTCGAGCTAAGAAGATTGCTCAAGGCACAACAACAATCTTGGTTCGATTGGCAGCAGTTCTTGAAGAGCCAACCAAGCAGAAATGTCTCGTGCATTCGACATCAATTGAGGCCGGATTCTATGGATTAATTGTATAAGGGCCGAAAATTCACATTTCTTTATTTAGAAACATGTATTAATTTGTCTCACTTTAGGGCTGAATTTAGTAAGTGACCGGGTGAGATAAATTGGTATATGGGTCAAAGTCAACCCTTTGACTTGACCATTCTAAGTGAAGAAAATATCTTTATTTATTATTATAGGCGTGTCCTTTTATTTAAATAATGAAGAGAGTTCAATCAATAGGCTTATGTTAGTTGGTTGATCTTCTCTCTCCTGGTTGTTAGAGATATTTTTAATTTGTTTTGGATATTTTATGTTTGTTAGGATATTTTCCTTAAATAAATAAAGCAGTCATGGTTTATTTTATTTAAGGGGAATCTAGTTAGTTAGCTTTTAGATATTTTATTATATCTTGGGAAGCAAGAAGGGCAATTTGATCTCCCCCTAGGACCGGCCATATTCTCTTCCTTGCTCCCCAAGTAATAGCTTTGTATTCTACTATTTAAACTCTTGTTTTTCATTAATAAAAATTAGCTTGAGATTAGATAAACCCAGAGAAGGTTTATCTAGTCCTTGGGCTCAAAAACACATGTGTGATTCAGGATTCAAGTTCATTCAAATTCGAGCATCATCATCATCTCGAGATCTCTTCTCTCTTTCGTGTTCTACATCAGAATTGTGGTTTAAATCAACTAGATTGTTCTAGTTTTGATTGTTAAAGATTGAACTAGTTTATCAATCGGATTTAGCGTTACAGCCAATCCGTTTGAACTATCAAAATTGATTAATTCTAGAATTCTGATCGGTTCTCTAAGTTCTTCAATCCAATTCGTTTTCTTTGCTTGTGCAACAAGTCATTCACTTTGAAAGTTTTTGTAGGATTGAATCAAGGTTACTAGGCAAGATCGGATCGTGTGGGTCATATACGAGATTACTAAAGAGCATTCCGAGGCAGTCACGTATCAGTACCTGGTCCTGTAAAACTTGTTAGGGCGACAATGGTAGAAGAGACACTCTCCTCCCATCACAGTTAAAGGAATAGGTATCAAGCATGCCATCATAAATAACTCTCCTATCGAATAACCATGGTCTACCTAACAAGATATGAGTGCATTCCATGTTGACCACATCACACATGATATCAACATAATTGCCTATGGAAACATGGACTAAACACTGATGAGTAACTAAGTTAGAACCATCTGTATCATTAATGTCATTTAGACCATAACTAGTAGCCCTAGGTTGAGTTTTTAATTGCAAGTGATCAACTACCCTAGCATTAATAATGTTACAACAGCTACCACTATCAATTATCATGCATAACACTTGATTCTTCACTGTACACCTAGTATGGAAAATATTTTCTCTTTGATCTAGCCTAGGTGTTTCTTGTAAAGTAAGAGTACGCATGGTTACCAAGGTTAATGGCTGTTCGGTGCAATCTGGTTCATTGGCCTCCACGTCCTCATCTTCTTGTCCATTGTTCTCCTCCTCCACTTGATTTGGAGGTATTTCTTCATCACTCACATATCCTCCATTGGTGGTAAGGAGCACTTGCTTTTGATTTGGACAATCCTTGGCAAAATGACCTCTTACTTGGCATTTGTAGCATACAATATCACGTGCCCTTTGCTGATTTGGAGGTGCATTGGTGGGACGTCTTTGGCCTTGATAACCTGTTGGTTTAGGTGAGCTAAAAGCTCCCTTTTGCTGCAAAGAAGGGTTAGAAGCATAAGAAGTGGATTTTTGAACTAGAATTAAAATTATACCTCTTTGGAGCATTCCAAGCTTCCTTCTTCTTCTTTTGTTGCTGCTCATAAAGTAGTTGGGCTGAATGTACTAATGCATTGAGATCCTTGATTTGTTGAATCTCAAGTGTCTTGAATGGATTGATTCAGTCCAGCCATGAATTGGGTCCTTAGAGACCATTGGGAATGATGAATTCCTGCTTTGAAGCTCAAATCCTCTAGCTCATTGAAGTACTCGGTTGGAAACTTGGTACCTTGTTTGCATGTGACAAATTTAAGCCTCATGTGCTCGGTGTGTTCTTCTAGCACATACTTATTTCTCATGACAAACTTCAGTTGGCCCCAAGTTTCAATAGGTGGTAAGGCCTTTCTAATTCTATCCTCCTTCATTCGAAACCACCAATTTCTAGCGGTCCCAACAAAGTGGATAACAACAACAACAACTTTCTCCCATTTGATACGTGATTGCCTCGGAATCCTCCTTGATAATCTCGTATATGACCCAACAAGTCCCGATATTGCCTTGTAATGCCAACTTCGAACCTATAAAGCTTTCAAATCAGATTTCTTCTTGCGCAAGTAATAACAAACTGAATTGAATGAGTGAAATTGAAGAACCGATCGGATTGGTGGAAAAGTTCAACTTGATAGTTCAAACGGATTGGCTCTAACGCTAAATCCGAATGATTAACTAGTTTGATCTTTAATAATCACAACAAGAACAATTAATTGAATAAACCACAAATCAGATTCGAACAAGGAAGGAATTGAGAATTCGATGATGATGTTGATGGACGAATGTTGATCAATGCAGAAATCAAAAGCTCTCACACGTGTGTTTTTGGGCCCAAGAGATAGATTAAACCAATTTGGGTTTAATCTCTCTCAAGCTGATTTTTATTAATGAAATGCAAGAGTATAAATAGTAGAATACAAAGCTATTCCTTGGAGAGCAAGCAAGAGGCATGGCCGGCCCTAGAGGGGTAGATATGGCTTTTACTTGCTTCCCAATAAATAATAAAATATCTTAAACTTAACTAACTAGATCTCCCTTAAATAAAATAAATCATGGCTGATTTATTTATTTAAGGAAAATATCCTAACAAACTTAAAATATCTAAAAGTTAATAAAAACATAGGAGAGAGATTATCAACCAACTAACATATGCCTATGGTCGAAATCTCTAATTATTCTAGCATAAAAAAGTCCATAAATAAAATAAATAAAGATAGAAATTTAAATTGAAGATAAGATTCCCGTAAGACTTGAACAACTCTTAGTAAAACCCATTTTTCGGCACTTTTCTATTGGATTCCGAATTTGATGTAAACTACAAAGTTGTAGAACTTTAATTGTCTTTCCTACGAGTACTTAACAAACTTGATATGAATTTTCTAGCCCAAGTTATGACTAGTTTACTGAGCATTATTTTCTATTTGACGGGTTTCTTAACTTTCCGAATTTTCATAACTTGATTCTCTACCTTGGAGGCCTTGAACGCCACGGATGGATATTTTGAAGAGATAGTATCAAGTCCTTGAAGTTATCCTTGTACTTAAATGCCCGAGACCTTGGAAAAGGTCTTGGTATTGGCCTCTTAGACACCTTCTTTGCAAGCGTATATTCTTCATGGTCCTTCGATCGCTATCATTCTCCCCCACTTGACCTCGAATCGTCCTCGATTCGATGTTGCATGTAAGATTAAGAGGAGAGATATCTTGAAATGTTGGAGATACTAAAGGCACCATTGTTACTAAAGAAGGTTTTGGAGCAAACATAGTTGGTGGAATGTTGAATCATCTCTTGAACATTATGGATCTCTTTGATTGGAACTCCATTTGAGACATCAACTCCTTCCTCCATTCTCTCATCTTGCATGTTTTCCTCAGTTGGAAACTCCTTTAAATTTCATCCACAATATGAAATTGAGGATCACATGGGAGGTCACTTGATTCTGTAGAGTTGTCTTGGCTATGTGGGGTTGTAACTCTCTCTTCTTGAGTGAAAATCCCTGGTTTTGGTGAGTTAGAAACTCCCATTTCCTGCAAAAAAGGAGTTAGTATCTAAACCAATTGATGCGGGGATAAGCCGCTTGATGCCCGATCTTCGACGTTCACGACTCAAAACAAGGAAACAAAGATAATGATCAGAAATGGAAATGCAACAAGACTCAACAATTGAAGAACACGACTTGTAATGATCGAAAAGACAAGAAACAAATACAAAAACAGGAAAGGGACTCGACAAGAGATAAATGACTCAAGAACAACAAGAAGGACAACCTCATAAAACAACTATCAAACCCTTGACTTGATTCAGCCAAGAACCTAATAGAATGATTATGAAACCAACCTTTACGATCTCACACAACAAGGAACGAGACCTTGAAGCACGAGAAAGGGGCTCGTGATTGTTGAAAGGCACCAATCTTCTATGAAATTGACACAATCCAAAACAAACCAAGCTGCGAATTCACACACACGTTGAAAGCCAAAGCTCTCGTTTTCTCTCTATTGCAAGGAGAATTGGAAATACAAAATGAGTTGTCTAAACTGAAAATTAACCACCTAAAAGCTATTTATATATCCTGAAATAATAATGGAAATAACAAATAAAAGTCGAATTAAAAGATAACTAGTGGCCCAAAATGGAAATGGCCCAATAAAACAAATCCAATAAAATCAGCGTCGCAAGCTTGCTAGCACACGGACAGGCGCGCGCACTAAGGGCGCGCCGCATCACCTACGCCGCATCTTCGCTGCGCTGAAGCGCACCGTTGCATCGAGGTGCTCCGTTGCATTGCTGGGCGCGTCGATGCAGCCTCGGGTTGGCGATCCATCGGCGCTCAAGACGCACACCGCTCTGGCCTTGGAATCCACACTTGCTCCTACCTCCTTAGCCATAGTGTAGCCCACAAAAGCATTCATCTCATGTTGTAGCTTCTTGGCTCGAGCACGAGTGAGTGGTCCATCAAAGAGTGTAGGCGCGCCCGGTGGAGGCTGCCTAGATGGTCCCTCATCAACCTCCCCTTCTTGGAAAGGATTCGACCCCGAATCCAGCTCCTCATCCAAGGCTAAGTACGGCGTAAGATCAGCGACATTGAAGGTGGCGCTCACACCATAATCCCCGGGCAGCTCTAACTTGTAAGCATTGTCTCCAATCCGTTGAAGCACCTTGAAAGGTCCATCGCCTCTTGGAGACAGCTTGCTCTTCCTTAGCTCCGGAAACCGCTCCTTCCTTAGATGCGCCCATACCAAATCGCCGGGCTGGAAAATCACGCGGCGCCGCCCATGGTTGGCGCGCCTAGCATCGTACTCGGCCTTTTGCTCCAACCGAGTCTTGGTTCGAGCATGCAGCTCCTTAATAAATTCAACGTGCTTTCCTTCTTGCATGAGAACGCCTCCAATTCCAATGCCACTCGCATCACACTCCACTTCGAAGGGCCGAGTGAAGTCGGGCGAGGCCAACAATGGGGCATGCGTCAATCTGTCCTTTAGGGCGTTGAATGCCCTCTCTTATGCCTTCTCCCACTTAAACTCACTCCTCTTCTTAGTGATTTCGGTCAAGGGAGCAGCAATGGTGCTAAAATCCCTCACAAATCTCCTATAGAAGCTGGCGAGGCCGTGGAAGCTCCTGACTTGGCCAATGGAGATAGGCGTCGGCCACTCTTGAATTGCCCTTATCTTGGCTTCGTCTACTTGTAGTCCTTTGGAGCTCACTACAAAACCAAGAAAAGTGACATGATTAGTGCACAATTCACATTTCTTCAAATTTGCATACAAGTGCTCTAATCTAAGTGTAGAGAGTACTTCCCTCAAATGATCTTCATGCGTTTCTAGGGATTTGCTATAGATCAGAATATCATCAAAATAAACAACAACAAATTTCCCTATGAAGTTTCTAAGCACATGATTCATTAGACGCATGAAAGTACTTGGGGCGTTTGTAAGCCCGAATGGCATAACAAGCCATTCATAGAGACCAAACTTGGTCTTGAAGGCTGTTTTCCATTCGTCCCCCTCCTTCATCCTTATTTGATGGTAGCCACTTTTTAAATCTATCTTTAAAAAGATAGTGGCTCCATGCAATTCATCTAGCATGTCGTCTAGACGAGGGATGGGGTGCCTATACTTTACCGTTATGTTGTTAATAGCCCTACAATCGACACACATACGCCATGTGTTGTCTTTCTTAGGCACTAGCAACACCGGTACAGCACAAGGGCTTAAACTTTCCCTAATGTATCCCTTATCCAATAACTCTTGGACTTGGGATTGGACTTCGTGAGTCTCCTTGGGGTTCATACGATAGGCTGGCCTATTAGGTAGAGATGCTCCGGGAATGAGATCAATTTGATGCTCGATTCCTCGAATTGGAGGTAAGCCAGCCGGTATCTCATCGGGAAACACGTCATTGTATTCCTCAATGAGCCCCAAAATTTGTGGGGGCAAAGAGGCTCTAAGTTCCTCATTCAACAAACTCAGCTCCTTGCACAAGAGCATGAGTGTTGTTTGCCCATCCAAATACTCGGTCTCTAACTCCCGCTTGAAAGCCAAAAGCGCGCTGGAAGGTGGGAGATTGTTAGGTGAGCTCGTCTTACCCCGAGCTGTCCCCTTCCTTCCCTCACCTTCTCCACTTACCTTACTTACCTTCTTTTTGTCAAACTCCTCGGCCACCTGCATAGGCGTCATGGGTTTGAGCACTATGGTTTGGCCATTGTAGGTGAAGGTGTTCCGGTTGGTGAATCCATCATGCGTGACCTTCCTATCATATTGCCATGGGCGACCTAATAAAATGTGACAAGCCTGCATAGGAACTACATCACAAAGAACAACATCCTCGTAATGCCCTAATTTAATAGAAACATGCGCTTGCTTGTTCACTTTAAGTTCTCCACAATCGTTCATCCAATGCAATTTATAAGGTCTAGGGTGTTGAGTCATAGATAATTGCAGTTTTTGTGCCATTTCAAGACTAGCAATGTTACAGCAACTTCCACTATCTATTATCATGTTGCAAACCTTACCCTTAATTAAACATCGAGTATGAAATAGATTTTCACGTGGATTATCTTCACAAGGGGCTGGTTTTATATGCATGTTACGTCTAGCAATTAAAGACTCCCCTGATTCATACTCTATCTCATCCTCATCATCATGCAAATCATCATTATTAGGCCCATTTTCATGCACATCATCAATTTCTTCCTCAGATTCATATTGGCCTAAATGATTGATTAAAAGTGTTTTCTTGTTAGGGCAATCTTTCATCATGTGCCCTCTTCCTTGGCACTTAAAACACACAATATCCCTAGCTCTAGAGGAAGGGTTAGAGGTACTGCCCTTAGGAGCTGCCGAAGCTCCACTATTGGGGCCCTTGTTGTAGGATGGCGCGGTGCTCGCGGAAGGCTTGGTTCGGCCAGCTTGATCTCCATAGGCGCCGGCGGTGCTTCCTCGTTCCTTTGTAGGCGCGCCTTCCTTTCCATAAGACATGGCCTGGCCACGGTTGTTCCTCCATGAGTTGGGCTGGTTACTCGTACCTCGGCCTCCTAGAATCCGTGCCTTGTTCTTTTTCTCAACCTTCATAGCTAAATGTAACAAACCAGTCATAGTAGTATATGGATATAAATCGACCTCATTAGCTAAAGAAGGATGTAAAACTCGAAGGAAACGTGCCATTGTGGACTCTTCATCCTCATCCACATTGGCTCTTACCATTGCCACTTGCATGGCATTGTAAGTTTCCTCGGCACTCATTGAACCTTGCTTGAGATTCTCCAATCTTTGACGCAGCTCACGTGCATAATGTTGGGGAATGAAGCGCCTCCTCATGAGGGCCTTCATTTGCTCCCAAGTTCCTATTGGTGCGTCAAGAGCTCTTCTCCTTTCCTTTACTAGATTATCCCACCAGATTAGTGCATAACCGGAAAATTCAAGGGTGGCGAGTTGTACCTTTTTATGCTCGGCAAAGTTATGGCAATTCCATATTTGTTCAATTTTCGTCTCCCACTCCATGTAGACGTCCGGGTCACATTTGCCTTCAAAGGCTGGGATCTTCACTTTGATTTTTCCGACTCCATCTTGCTCGGGCTCTCTAGACCGCCTTGGACGCCTATCTTTGTCTTCGCGCCTTGAATAGCGCTCCCAATGTTCATCATCTTCGGCGTCATACTCATCGAAATGGTCTTCTTGGCCCGGAGCTCTCCTATGTCCCTGAAAATCATGAAATTCATTAGCACGATTTCGCCCTTCCCTAGCGGGAGAGGGTAATTGGCTAATTGGAACCCCTTGAGCAAAAATCCCGGGAGGATGGAAATGAGTTGAGTTCAAGTGATCTTCCCTGTTTTGATGATGGGAAGTGGAGGCAAATTCGGATCCATGCTGGACGGATGGAACGTAGGCGCGGACTCACGAGCGCGCCCTTGCTCTTGGCTCGCCGCTGCGGCTGGATCGTGCGCCGTTGGCGCGGTACCTGGCGCGACGCTCGGTGCGGCCCCCGGTTAAGGCGTCGTAATTGTTTGCGCCTCCAAGGCAGCCATGCATGAATTGAGGCGCGCCATGTTGCTGTTGAGAGAGCTCAACAAGTTGAACACATCGGGGTGAACCGGGTCTGGGCTCCTGGATCGGTGGGATCCTCTCTCGTCTCCTGACATGATCACACACAATGCACTACAAGCAAATGGTTAATGTTAGTCAAATCAATAAACTCCTCGCTTGTGTTTCACTCGCTCTCACTCTCGGGTGGTGTGATCGAGCTTGTTGTTGCAATCTGCTTTGAAATGATCAAAATCAAGTTGAAGTTTAGTAGATCAATCAAACACGAGAAGAGAAGGTTGGAGGAAAGAGGATTTAAACAAATGAAGACTCGAGTGAAAACAGAAACAGGAAGTAGAGAAAATGAGAAGAAGACTCGATTATAAACAAGACCAGAATTGAGAAAGAGAAAATTGTCAAACAAAGAGTTAGATCAAACCTTGATTAAGCCTGTCTCACCTTGATTTCCTTAACCAAGAGTGCACTTGGAGTGGTTTGTTAGGTGGGGCATGGGGTGGCTCTTTTGTGAAGGTTCGAGGTGTACTCCAATGGCGTCCAGAAGAAGAAGAGACGAGATGAAGGAGACTCTTGCACTTGTTGAAATAATTACAAGTATGTAATAAATGAATGCTATACTATGATATGAATTAAAGAAGAGAGGAAATGAAATCTGATTTCTGATTTTTGCTTCTTTCTTTTTCTTTCTTTTTTTTTTTGAATTTCGTATTTTTTTTTATATCAGAAGTAATCAGATAATTACAGAAATAAAATGCTAAGATAAGATAGAATATTTAAGTGCAAGAAATTAAAACAGAAATGTGGCTGAATTTATAAAGTGGATGTTGGAGATGTGGTTGGTGGAGAAAGTCTCAAGGCTGAAATGTAGGGCGTGGGGGATGAGGTTTGAATGAGTCTTTTCTAGAAAATAGGAATGGAGAAGAATTGGTTAAGGTGGGGGCGTGACTTTTGTGGCTGAAATGAGGGGTTGACAAAATCTCCCTTAAAAATAGGAGTTGAGTGAGATTTAATTTGACTTGGCTGAATTAAATCAACTCCTCTCCAATATTAAAGAGACGTGGCTGGGTATTTGAGAGAGTGGAACTGAACTTTAATGGAGGTGGCGGACGTAGTGGTTTCTAGACAAATGGGTGGTGACGGTTACTTGGCTTAGGGCATGTTTGGCTGGGCGAAACAAACCACTACAACAAGCAACAAACTGGTTAGTACTTTCAAGTTTAATTAAAGAGATTGAGATTAATCAAACCTGATCGGATCCTTGAAGACGCTACTTCTCTTTTTGGTATTTTTGTAGACTCTAATGGTGAATCGACTCGAACACAAGAAGAACGTCTACAACGAAGCTCTGATACCAATTTGATGCGGGGATAAGCCGCTTGATGCCCGATCTTCGACGTTCACGACTCAAAACAAGGAAACAAAGATAATGATCAGAAATGGAAATGCAACAAGACTCAACAATTGAAGAACACGACTTGTAATGATCGAAAAGACAAGAAACAAATACAAAAACAGGAAAGGGACTCGACAAGAGATAAATGACTCAAGAACAACAAGAAGGACAACCTCATAAAACAACTATCAAACCCTTGACTTGATTCAGCCAAGAACCTAATAGAATGATTATGAAACCAACCTTTACGATCTCACACAACAAGGAACGAGACCTTGAAGCACGAGAAAGGGGCTCGTGATTGTTGAAAGGCACCAATCTTCTATGAAATTGACACAATCCAAAACAAACCAAGCTGCGAATTCACACACACGTTGAAAGCCAAAGCTCTCGTTTTCTCTCTATTGCAAGGAGAATTGGAAATACAAAATGAGTTGTCTAAACTGAAAATTAACCACCTAAAAGCTATTTATATATCCTGAAATAATAATGGAAATAACAAATAAAAGTCGAATTAAAAGATAACTAGTGGCCCAAAATGGAAATGGCCCAATAAAACAAATCCAATAAAATCAGCGTCGCAAGCTTGCTAGCACACGGACAGGCGCGCGCACTAAGGGCGCGCCGCATCACCTACGCCGCATCTTCGCTGCGCTGAAGCGCACCGTTGCATCGAGGTGCTCCGTTGCATTGCTGGGCGCGTCGATGCAGCCTCGGGTTGGCGATCCATCGGCGCTCAAGACGCACACCGCTCTGGCCTTGGAATCCACACTTGCTCCTACCTCCTTAGCCATAGTGTAGCCCACAAAAGCATTCATCTCATGTTGTAGCTTCTTGGCTCGAGCACGAGTGAGTGGTCCATCAAAGAGTGTAGGCGCGCCCGGTGGAGGCTGCCTAGATGGTCCCTCATCACCAATAGAAGAAGGGTTAGAATTATACCTCATTTGACTAGAATTAGCCAAAGCCTCCTTAGTCAAGTCCAAAGAGTACTTGTGATTTAAGGATAAGATTGGAGCTCTCTTTTGGCAAGCAGGAGCACAAGCTTCTTTATAACGTCTATGCAACTCTTCATCAATTATAACATAGATCTTTCGCATTACAAACTTCATTTGATCCCATGTTGTAATTGGAATCAAGCCTTGACATCTTCTAGATTGACATATCTATAACCAAAAGGAATGGGCAGAACCAACAAGGTAGTTAGTCACCCATGGAAGGATATCCCATTCATCATAGCCCTAGTAGTCAAGGTAGTACTCAATATCTTGCTCCCATGCCAAGTAATCATCCGGTCCATACTCTCCAGAAAAAGGCTCAATCTTGGGAGATCTTTGTACCCTTGGAGTTGGTGGAATATCATTATAGGGATCACACCAATACATCTTAATCCTGAAAAGGTCACAAAAACAAGAGAGTAGTCTATTCCAAAAGCAAAAATGACAAGCAATACCACACCTTAATCAAGCCAAAACTTGCCTCAAAGCAATCCAATCAACTATCTCCTCGTTGAAATAGATAGGTTCGAGCTATTCAGTTTTTGGGTTAAAATGAGGGAGTATGGTGTGGATATGGTGTTCTAATGATAAATAAAGGAAATATGCAGTTCAAGCAATTAGCAAGTATGCAACACAAGCAATGCATTATATCCCTTTATAAGCTTTCAAACACAAGCAATCTCTCAATTGACTCTATGCAAGTTAATAAAGCCAATTAATGCATGCAAGGACAGAAACAAGGTAGACTAATGTGACTTTTATTTTGTCACTAATTTTTCTTCAAAGTGATTTTGCTTAGCTATTTTTCTAGCAAGCAATCATTAGGGGTGAAAGTGGCTTGAAACTAGCTGGGGTAGATCACTTCTTTTTTCTCTTGTTTTTTTTGACTTTATGCACAAACTACTCTTGTGCTAGAATGAACGAAACAAAGCAATGCAAATAACGAATGCAAATAGGCAGAAAATGAAACTGTTTTTTTTATCTAAGTGACTTTAATTACCAATGACACCAACTAGAAGCCAAATTAACAAAGAGGAATAGGGCGGGTCGAAATTAAGGTATGCAATAACAAAAATCAGCAAATATTAAACAAGCAATATGAATCTCTATCCATCATGCAATATGAATGAAAAAATCATAAAACTTGTAGGAAAACAATTGCTAATCTATATTGCAAATAAACTCAACCAATCAGCCAAAAACATGCACATAATCCCTTAAATATCTCCTAGTTGGTTAATTACTTGGGGGCAAGCAACTTAACAAGGGGATTAGGGTTTGGAGTCTCACAGCCGAGAGCTAGGGTTAGGGTTTCGAGGGTTTGGTGGTGGCGATTTAGGGTTAGGGTGGTGCGATTGGTACGGGGTTGGTGTGGTTGTGTTCGGACCAAGGTGGTGGAGGGTGCGGTGCCAATGAGCGACATAAGTTGTGGGTGGTCCGGCGGTGGTGGATGGTGGTGGTGGCGGAATATGGTGGTTTGGTGGAGAAAAATTCAGCCTTTGGTCTCAAAATTTATGGAATATGGTAAAGGTATGAACTTTAATGCTAAAAAACTGAATTAATCAACTAGAAAGCAAATTGAGGAAAGAATATGGTAGTGTTAGGAATTATGTCCTATCTTTTGGGTCATGTACATAGCCTCTTGGCTGGGTGTTGGTGGGTCTTAGACCCCTTTTTGTTAGGCCCGTAGGGCAGTTTTGATTGGATGGTACATCCGAGTCTGGAGTTGTTGGCTTTTTCACCTTGGCCACTAGGCCAAGTGTGTTTTGTATTTGTTTTCCCCCCTCTTTCTATATATTTACCACGTTTCGAGCAAATTGAAGAAAGAAAATATTACTTGGCGAGACGCTGGATGAATGATACCACTTGATATCTCGTGATATCACTGGCTCTGATACCACTTGATACGTGATTGCCTCTGAATCCTCCTTGATAATCTCGTATATGACCCAACAAGTGCTGATCTTGCCTTGTAATGCCAACTTCGAACCTATAACGCTTTCAAATCAGATTTCTTCTTGCGTAAGTAATAACAAACCGAATTAAACTATAAATCTGATTCGAACAAGGGAGAGAGATTTCGAGATGATGATGATCGATCAAACAAAAGCAATTGCAAGCAGACACAAGTCGTTATTTTAATCCCAAGAGATAGATTAAACTAATTTGGGTTTAATCTCTCTCAAGCTGATTTTCATTAATGAAAGACAAGAGTTTAAATAGTAGAATACAAAGCTAATACTTGGGGAGCAAGCAAGGAGGTGTGGCCGGCCCTAGTAGGGTAGAATTGCCCTTCTCTTGCTTCCCAAATTATAATAAAATATCTATAACTAGTTCTATCTAGATTTTCCTTAAATAAAATAAATCATAGTTGATTTATTTATTTAAGGAAAATATCCTAACAAATATAAAATATCCAAAACAAACTAAAAATATCTCTAACAACCAGGAGAGAGAATATCAACCAACTAACATAAGCCTATTGATTGAACTCTCTTCATTATTTAAATAAATGCACACGCATATAATTAAATAATAGTAGATATTTTTTTCAATTTAAAATGGTCAAGTCAAAGGGTTAACTTTGACCCATATACAACCTTATGTCACCCGGTCACTTACTAACTTCAGCCCTAAAGTGAGACAAGCTAATACATGTTTCTAAATAAAGAAATAGTGAATTTTCAGCCCTCATATATTAATCCATGGAATCCGGGCTCAGTTGATGACGAATGCACGAGACCCATCTTGTCTTACTTGGTTCTTCAAGAACAGCTGCCAAACGAACCAAGATCGTTGTCGTGCCTTGAGCAATCTTCTTAGCTCGACTTCTTGTGATTGGTCCGTCAGAAGGCACTCAAATTAACTCATCGACGTCAGTTGGAGACATGGCAGGCTTCACTGCATCAATAAGCATAAAGAATGAGGATAGTATCAAGCCAATCAGCACATTCTACACTACAAAATGAAGACCAATCGAATAAAATCATAAATTCGAACCTAAAAACCGAATGCCACATTTAGGAATGACATTTACATGGACATTTCATGGAACACTTGGCGCGCAATGTTAGATTACACGTCAATTTTTAATGGCAAAAGGAGAAAAAACAAGTGAACTTTAAAAACATCTAGGCGTAAGCATAAAGAATGAAGATAGTATCAAGCCAATCAGCACATTCTAAACTATAAAATCAAGACCGATTGAATAAAAGCATAAATTCGAACCTAGAAACCGAATGCCACATTTAGGAGTGACATTTACATGGACATTTCATCTCTCTTCTCTCTAACTTCTCTCTCTAGTCTTTCCTTGGGATTCCTTCACCAGCGGCCCTAGGGCGGCGCGCCCTTCTCCGGTGGGCGGTGGGGTGGTGAGTGCGAGTGTCGGCGACATCTTGTGAGGTGGAAATTCCGGTGTGGGGCCTCCCTTGGCAACCGGAATACATGAGAGAGGTTAGGGTTTGTGAGCTTGTGGGAAAACACGGGTAAAGGTGACTCCGGGGACATTTTCCGGCGACATCTTTGAGCGGAGAGTGGTGGTGTTGTGTGAGGAAGAAACTTGGCAAGATCCACTTGGATCCTGACCGAGTACGTGAGGGAGTTGTTCGGGTGAGTAGAGCGCACATAAAATAGATTAGGGTTTTGTTCTTGGTCCGACTAGGGTTTGTTCCGACGCTCACTAGATCTGCACAGGCCCAGCTGTTCGTGGGTGGATCTGGTCGTCTTCAACCTGCTCTTGTGCTTGGCTTCTTCACCATGTCTGGTTCTAAGAAGAAACGACATCGCTTCAACAATCCGGCTAAGGGCGCACTCTCGCCGAGCCATGGCTCGACTCCGACGAGCAAAGCTGAGCCCAACCCCAATACTGCGAGTGAAATGGAGCTTGACCCAACCAAAACACCGACTTTCTTGAAGGGGCTCTCCAAATACACAGAGTCAGCCATCGAAAACGCTAAGCTTGTAGAAGCCGCCTCAAGTTCTCTTAATGGAGAGCAACCTCCGGCCAGTTCCATGGTGGCACACCATGAAATGACGATGGAGCTTCTAAACTTGCTAGGGTTGGAGGGCAAGGAGACAACACTTGTGCCTGGGGAGCCGCTCCTGCATTCTTCTGACCAAAACCCAGCTGGACATGTCACATGTTCACGTTTAACCTCTTCGGGAAATCCAGCTTTAGGAAAGCAAGGGACTGGCCATTCCTCTTTGGTAGAAAACCCCTGCAATCCTCCCTCTCGAAGTGATAAAGCTTCCCTAGAACTTTCAACCCAGCAGCCTTTGTCCCCATAAGCTTTAGGAGCTAATCCCGAGCTCGCTTCTCCATCAAAATTGGCCCTCACCCATAACTCAACTGAGCAACAGATTGTTCATTCCCATAAACCAACCTTGAAATCAGTCTTGCCTCATAGACCCAACCACAAAAAACCAGTCTTTGAAAGGTTATCACCCAGATTCTACAAAGGGGAGCCAAGCAAGAAGCCACATAACTTCGTAGCTCATGCTAATGTTCAGCCAAAACCATCGTTTAAGCAGATTTTGACAAGAAACCGATGCATTCAAGACTGTGAAAGGCTGAAACGGATTCAATTGAATAACAGAGATGTCCTAGAGTTTGATTTGGAGGAGATCACTTGTGAACAAGATGCGTGGAAAGCAACTCTAATCGGGTTTGCAGCCGGAGGCAAGATCTCCTTGAGAAGCTTGACGGAGTTTATAAATGCAAATTTGAAGGTTGCTTCGCCAAGGGTCTTCTTGAAGGAAAACGGTGTCTATACCTTTTGCTTTGCTTCCCTAGAAGAAAGGGATTGGGTACTCGAAAATGGCCCTTGGCTCCTCAATGGAAACAAGCCGCTTGTGCTGAAAACATGGGAACTTGGCATGGCCATAGACTGGACTAGCATTGCCTCCATCCCGGTGTGGGTGAAAATACTTGATCTTGATCCCATCATACTCTCCTCCAAGCACTTGTTGAATGGTATCGGGAACATGATTGGCTCTCCCATTTGCATGGACAAAGCCACCTCTTCAGTGGAGCGCATCTCTTACGCCCGATTGTTGGTTGAAGTCACAACCGAGGAGGTGAACCGGGAATCAGTGAAGCTGAAAAAAAAATGTGGAAGATGCTTTGAATATGCCATCGCTTTTGAATGGATGCCTTGGAGATGTTCCATTTGCAAGAACTTTTGCCATACCGACTCATTTTGTAACAACGGAGACAACAAAGCCACCAAGTCCAAGGCACCTCCGACAAGAAGAGTGTGGGTGCCTAGGAAACCATTTGATCATAAAGCTGCTGCCCACATCAAGAATGCCACGGCCAAGCCTCTAGTTCAAAATGTTGCCCAACCCGCCCCCGCCTCCTCCGAAGCTGTAGATGAAAATGGGTTGCACATAACAGCACCCAACCCTGAATCTGACTCACTTGGCCATGAAGGCGATAGCTTGAAGCCCATTGGGGCCATGAGTGCTAATAATATCAGCCTGACGTTGGAAGACTTGCATGACAACGACATGATTCTAGCTCTCAAAGCCAAGAATCTTGAAGATGAAGCCAAACGAGCCTTCAAATTCCCATCAAGGAAACACCAAGCACGCCCCTCAACACACGCATCTCCCACCACCCTACAACCAATAACAAGCAAAGAGGGAGGCAATATCCACAAAAACAGCTTTGAAGGCCTTCTTGAGGGCCTAATCGAGGGTTATAGTAGCCCCAAAACGGGTGCTCCATGACCGAGCTCAAAATCGGTTGTTGGAATGTGAGAGGGAGTAGTGACCCCTCCAAAATAAATATGGTCAATAACTTTGTCCATAAAAATCGAGTTAGTGTGATGGGAATTTTGGAAACCAAGACCCTACGAACTAGGGAAGACCTCCTATGCCTTTTGCTTACTAAGAGGTTGGAATTTTTGCACCGAAGATAGCTCCCAAGAGAGGGGCCGTATGAGAGTTGCTTGGAACCCCCGGGTTGTGCATTTGGAAGTCTTATTGAACACCACCCAAGCAATCCATTGCAAGGTTAGTGACAAAAATTCTAGCTTGAGCTTCTACCTAACCTTTGTCTATGCTTTCAATTATCCTAGGGAAAGAAAGCCTTTGTGGAACTTGTTGAGAACCCTTGTCGGGGGGATGAATGCACCATGGCTTGTGATGGGTGATTTGAATTGTTTACTTGACTCCATGGAGAGATTCTCTTTGAGGAATACTAATGATGATGATGAGCCGAATGAGCTAGCCAATGCCCTAGGCACTTGTGACCTCCATGACCTCGCTTACTCCGGAGCCAAATATACTTGGTTCAACCAACAAATGGGTATCTCCCGGGTAGCCACAAAAATAGATCGAGCCCTAGTTAACCCCCTTTGGGAAACCACTTTTCGGCACTCCTTCGCCTTTTTTGGAGACCCAAACCTTTCCGACCACTCACCCGGCCTTGTTCACATTAACCCTACAAACACTATCCAAAAAATTCCCTTCCGGTTCTACAATTTTTGGACCGAAGATGCCAATTTTGAGAGCTTGGTGAGCCTTACTTGGAATGAGCACATAGTAGGGACGGCTCAATTCGTCCTCTTCTCCAAGCTAACCAAACTTAAGGGGGCTTTAAAGGCTTGGCATCGTACCAAGTTTAGGAACCTTGAAGCACAAGCGGAAGAAAGTGTGGAAAAGTTGAAGAAAGCACAACAAGCCTTGCATGACGACTTTGGAAACCTTGCAAAACAAAGAGTCGTTTCCAAAGCCAAGAAAGAGGTTGAGCTCAATGTGAAAATTTTGTTGAGTGCTACAACCCAAAGAGCTAAGTTAGATTGGATGAGTATGGGAGAGGAGACTTCCTCCTTCTTTTTCAATAGAATCAAAGAAAGGAAGGAGGGTAACACCATCCATATGCTTGAGGATGAAAATGGCAACAAGATTGAAGAGCCCCGTGATATTGTCAATGAGGTTGTAGGGTTCTATGAGAAGCTTTTTGGTACACTAGCTCCAACCCAAGCTTTTGACTTTAGCCAACTTGAAGGGCCAACCCTCAACCAAGAAAATGTGGCAAATCTCACCCTCAAGCCTAATGAAGAAGAGATAAGAAAGGCTTTCGTGGACATTGGCTCCAACAAATCACCGGGACCCGATGGCTTTAGTAGTCACTTCTTCAAAGAATGTTGGAGCATAGTGAAATTTGATGTGGTTAAAGCGGTACAAGAATTCTTTCAATCTGGGAGATTACTTAGAGATTGGAACAACACGTTTGTTAACCTCATTCCCAAAGTTGACAACCCCTTCCACATAAAAGACTTTAGACCCATCTCTTGTTGCAACACCTTTCTAAAAGCCATCTCCAAAATCCTAGTGAGCCGTATTCGACCCCTCCTTGACCAAATTGTCTCGGTTGGACAAGGTGCTTTTGTCCCGGGCCGTTCCATTTCCCACAATGCCGCGGTTGCCCAAGAACTAGTTGCCACCTACTAGAAAAGGCGTACCTCCAAAAGGTGCCTCATGCAAGTGGACCTCCAAAAGGCTTTTGATTGTGTTGATTGGGGGTTCCTTGAACAAACACTCCACTACTTTTGCATACCACCATGGCTAAACCAACTCATTCTCCAAAATGTCACCACCCCACGCTACTCCATCCTCATCAATGGCGAGGCCAAGGGCTTCTTTCCGGGCAAGAGAGGCCTCCGCCAAGGTGATCCCCTCTCACCCTTCCTCTTCGTCTTGATAATGGAAATTCTTAGCCGAAATCTTCAAAAGGCTAGCACCACCCGAGGCTTTGCCTTTCACCCTAAATGCCACCGACTCAAACTCACAAACATCACCTTTGCCGATGACCTTCTCATTTTTTGCAAACCCACCATCACGACCCTTAACTCCATAAAAACTAGCCTTCTCTCCTTTGGTAAATCCTCAGGGCTCATAGCAAATAGCCATAAAAGCCGAATCTTCTTTGGTGGTGTGGCACTTGATGATCAGGCCTCTCTTGCGGCAATCATGGGCTTTGAGATTGGGACCTTCCCAGTCCGCTACTTGGGAATGCCACTTCATCCTAATAAGCTCAAGATAGGAGATTATGGGCCTCTCCTCAACAAGATCACCGTGGTCATTAATAGATGTGGGGCACGTATGCTTTCTTATGAAGGGCGAGCTCAAGTAATTCGCTCTATGCTCGAGGGTCTCCTCTCCTATTGGGTCAAATCTACCATCATCCCAAAAAAGGTACTCAAACGCATTGAAGCGCTTTGTCGCTCCTTCCTTTGGAGTGGCAAAGTAGAGCGGAAAAAAGCACTTGTCTCTTGGAAAAAAGTAACTAGGCCTTATGAAAAAGGTGGCCTCAATATCAAAGAGCTCCTTGCCTGGAATCAATCGGTCCTCTTTAAGCTTGGCCACGAAATACCTATGAACAAACCGTCTCTTTGGACGAATTGGGTCACTCAGAATCACACGAGAAGAGCCAATTTCTGGAATTTGAGTGTCAAAAATACCGACTCCTGGATTTGGAAATCACTTCTCAAGCTAAGGGAACTGGTGGTCGAAGCGGTTCTCGCAAGAGCAACAAATGAGGACCCGACCGGCCTTTATTCTATCACCAAGCCGAATGGACAACTTGATGCAAGAGCCCTTTATGATTTGCTCCGTGACCGTGGTCCCACTCTTGCTTGGAGTGAGCTAATTTGGACTCGTGTAAGAGCTAAGAAGTGGAGCTTCAGATTTTGGCTTGCATATCAAGGGAAACTCCCTACCTTAAGCCGGCTCAAGGATCGTGGCCTTCTAAATAATGATACTTGTGTCCTATGTGGGAATGACAATGAAACCACCGACCACCTTTGGGGGAATTGCAACTTTGTTCAAGAGGTCATGGATAGAGTTTGGACTTGGCATGGAATCCAAACTAGGAAATCAAGCCTACAAGAATGGGTGGATTGGTTCTTGATGTCCCCTAGGCAAGACACCCACATCTTTAAAGCAAGACTTGTCACCCTCCTTGGCATCGTCTATCACACTTGAGATGCTAGGAATGACACATATTTCAGAGGGGCCACACCCAACGCCATTGATTGTGCTCTCAAGACAATTCATGCTTGCAAAACAAGGATCTCCTTCACTTGCAAAATCAGCGGAAGGAGAGGTGTTAGACTCCGAAGACTCATGCGCACGTAAGATTTCTCACCTTCTCTTGCGTCGTCTTGATGTCTTGTTGGTTTGTAGTCGTCTCTTTGGCCTTGATGATTTTGCCTTGGTTGCTTTGGTTGCCTTCATGGCACTTTTTCTTAGCTTGCCCGTTTTGTTACCCCTAGTCCTACTCTAGGGATTTTTGGGGCTACTTTTACATGTATAGGACCCATCGGGGTGTTTTGTTCGCCTTGTCCTCTTGGGGGTAGTACGGTCACCTAGATCCGCCATACCTCGCTTTTGCACCTCAACCTCGAATGGTTAAGGAGCTTTTGTACAGACTCTCGCTCATATATTTACCACATCTCAGTTTACATGGACATTTCATCGAACACTTGGCGTGCAATGTTAGATCACATGTCAAATTTTAAAGGCAAAAGGAGAAAAAATGGGTGAACTTTAGAGACATCTATGCATAAGCATAAAGAATGAGCATAGTATCAAGCCAATAAGCACATTATGCATAATAAAATCAAGACCCCGGTCGAATAAAAGCATAAATTTGAACGTAGAAACCAAATGCCACATTTAGGAGTGACATTTACATGGACATTTCATCGAACACTTGGCGTGCAATGTTAGATCACAAGTCATTTTAAAGCCATAAGGAGAAAAAAAAGTGAACTTTAAAGACATCTAGGCATAAGCATAAAGAATGAGGATAGTATCAAGCCAACAAGCACATTATGCACTACAAAATAAAGACCGATCAAATAAAAGCATAAATTCGAACCTAGAAACCGAATGCCACATTTAGGAGTGACATTTACATGAACATTTCATCGAACACTTGGCGTGCAATGTTAGATCACAAGTCAATTTTTGAAAGCAAAAAGAGAAAAAAAACAAGTAAACTTTAAAGACATCTAGGCATAAGCATAAAGAATGCGGATTGTATCAAGCCAATAAGCACATTCTGGACTACAAAATCAAGACCGATTGAATAAAAACATAAATTCGAACCTAGAAACTGAATGCCACATTTAGGAATGACATTTACATGGACGTTTCATGGAACACTTGGCTTGCAATGTTAGATTACAAGTCAATTTTAAAGGCAAAATGTGAAAAAAAACAAGTGAATTTAAAAACATCTAGGCATAAGCATAAAGAATGAGGATAGTATAAAGCCAATCAGCACATTCTGCACTATAAAATCAAGACCGATCGAATAAAAGCATAAATTTGAACATAGAAACGAAATGCCACATTTAGAAGTGACATTTACATGGACATTTCATCGAACACTTGCCGTGCAATGTTAGATCACTAGTCAATTTTTAAAGGCAAAAGGAGAAAAAACAAGTGAACTTTAAAGACATCTAAGCATAAGCATAAAGAATGAGCATAGAATCAAGCCAATAAACACATTATGCACTATAAAATCAAGACCCTGGTCGAATAAAAACATAAATTCGAACCTAGAAACCGAATGTCACATTTAGGAGTGACATTTACATGGATATTTCATCGAACACTTGGCGTGCAATGTTAGATCACAACTCATTTTAAAGGCATAAGGAGAAAAAAACAAGTGAACTTTAAAGACATCTAGGCATAAGCATAAATAATGAGGATAGTATCAAGCCAATAAGCATATTCTGCACTATAAAATCAAGACGCCGATCGAATAAAAGCATAAATTCGAACCTAGAAACCGAATGCTACATTTAGGAGTGATGCGGGGATAAACCGCTTGATGCCCGATCTTCGACGTTCACGACTCAAAACAAAGAAACAACAATAATGATCAGAAATGGAAATGCAACAAGACTCGACAAGGAAGAATACGACTTGCAATGAACGAAAAGACAAGGAAACGAATTCAAAACAGAAAAGGACTCGACAAGAGATAGATGACTCAAGAACAACAAGAAGGATAACCTCATAAAACAACTATCAAACCCTTGACTCGATTCAGCCAAGAACCTAATAGAATGATTATGAAACCAACCTTTACGATCTCACACAACAAGGAACGAGACCTTGAAGCACGAGAAAGGGGCTCGTGATTGTTGAAAGGCACCAATCTTCTATGAAATTGACACAATCCAAAACAAACCAAGCTGCAAAGCACACACACTTTTGAAAGCCAAAGCCTTCGTTTCTCTCTATTCAATGAGAATGAAAATCCAATAATGAGTTGTCTACCCTGAAAATAAAACATCCTAAGCTATTTATATGTCTTGACAAAATAACAATAGAAATAATGTCTAATTAAAACTAAAAGATAACTAAGGCCCAAAATGGAAATGGCCCAATAAAACAAATCCAGCAAAACTAAAAGATAGCATGCTCGTGCCCGGACTCGCACGCACACACGCGGACAGGCGCGCTCAGGGGCGCGCCGTATCGTTGCTGCGCTGGAACGAGCGCGCCGTTGCATCGTCGCGCGACGTTGCATCGCTGGGCGTGTCGCATCGCTGGAATTGGGGCGCGCCGCTGCAGCCTCCGTCGGCGCTCAAGATACACACCGCCCTGGCCTTGGACTCCATACAAGCTCCTGCCTCCTTAGCCATAGTGTAGCCTACAAAAGCATTCATCTCGCGTTGTAGCTTCTTAGCTCGAGCACGGGTGAGTGGTCCATCAAAGAGTGTAGGCGCGCCCGGTGGAGGCTGCCTAGATGGTCCCTCATCAACCTCCCCTTCTTGGAAAGGATTCGACCCCGAATCCAACTCTTCATCCACGGCTAAGTACGGCGTAAGATCAGCGACATTGAAGGTGGCGCTCACACCATAATCCCCGGGCAGCTCTAACTTGTAAGCATTGTCTCCAATCCGTTGAAGCACCTTGAAAGGTCCATCGCCTCTTGGAGACAGTTTGTTCTTCCTTAGCTCCGGAAACCGCTCCTTCCTGAGATGCGCCCATACCAAATCGCCGGGCTGGAAAATCACGCGGCGCCGCCCATGGTTGGCGCGCCTAGCATTGTACTCGGCCTTTTGCTCCAACCGAGTCTTGGTTTGAGCATGCAGCTCCTTAATAAATTCAACGTGCTTTCCTGCATCAAAACTTTCATGCTCCCTCATTGGAAATGGGGTAAGATCTAAGGGGGTGAGTGGGTTAGTACCATAAACACATTCAAATGGAGTTAACATAGTAGATGAGTGCATAGTGCGATTGTAAGCAAACTCCACATGAGGTAAAGCTTCTTCCCACATTTTCAAATTCTTTTTAATAATGGTTCTAAGGATAGTAGCTAACGTCCTATTGGTCACTTCGGTTTGCCCATCAGTTTGTGGGTGGCTAGAGGTAGAGAACATTAGCTTAGTTCCTAGCTTATTCCATAACGTCCTCCAAAAATGGCTAAGGAACTTGGTATCCCTATCACTCACTATTGTTTTTGGTATGCCATGAAGCCTAACTATTTCCCTAAAGAACAAGTTATCTACATTACTAGCATCATCAGTTTTATGGCACGGCACAAAGTGTGCCATTTTCGAGAATCGGTCAACTACCACCATAATTGAATCCCTCCCCTTCTTAGTCCTAGGCAACCCTACTATAAAGTCCATGGATAAATCCTCCCAAGGGGCTGTAGGCGTAGGCAAAGGGGAGTAAAGTCCATGTGGCATCAACCTAGATTTGGCTCTTAAACAATCAACACAACGCTTAACTACATTTTCAACGTCTCTAAGCATGTGTGGCCAATAAAAATGAACCCTAAGAGTATGATAAGTTTTATCCCTCCCAAAATGTCCCATTAGGCCGCCCTTATGGGCTTCCTCAACCAACAATAAACGCAAAGAGCAACGAGGAATGCAAACTTTATCTACTCTAAATAAAAATCCATCATGAATGTAGTATTTCTCATCCGAACCCTTTTGCATGCAGCACTTAAAAGCATCACCAAAATCAATATCATTCTCATATAATTCACGAATGTAAGTAAATCCTAACACTCTAGAATCTAATGAGACAAGTAAAGCATGGCGACGTGACAAGGCATCGGCTACTACATTATCCTTTCCCTTTTTATATTTTATGACATATGGAAATGTCTCAATGAATTCCATCCACCTACCATGCCTTCTATCCAATTTATCTTGACTCTTGAAATGTTTTAAAGATTCATGGTCAGTTTTCAAGACAAATTCACTAGGCCAAAGATAATGTTGCCATGTTTTTAACACTCGAAACAAAGCATATAACTCTTTATCATAAGTCGAGTAGTTTAAACATGCACCTTTCAATTTTTCAGAAAAAGAAGGCAATAGGCTTACCTTCTTGCATGAGAACGCCTCCAATTCCAATGCCACTCGCATCACACTCCACTTCGAAGGGCCGAGTGAAGTCGGGCAAGGCCAGCAGTGGGGCATGCGTCAATCTGTCCTTTAGGGCGTTGAATGCCCTTTCTTGTGCCTTCTCCCACTTGAACTCACTCCTGTTCTTAGTGATTTCGGTCAAGGGAGCAGCAATGGTGCTAAAATCCCTCACAAATCTTCGATAGAAGCTGGCGAGGCCGTGGAAGCTCCTGACTTGGCCAATGGAGGTAGGCGTTGGCCACTCTTGAATCGCCTTTATCTTGGCTTCGTCTACTTGTAATCCTTTGGAGCTCACTACAAACCCAAGAAAAGTGACATGATTAGTGCACAATTCACATTTCTTCAAATTTGCATACAAGTGCTCTAATCTAAGTGTAGAGAGTACTTCCCTCAAATGATCTTCATGCGTTTCTAGGGATTTGCTATAAATCAGAATATCATCAAAATAAACAACAACAAATTTCCCTATGAAGTTTCTAAGCACATGATTCATTAGACGCATGAAAGTACTTGGGGCGTTTGTAAGCCCGAATGGCATAACAAGCCATTCATAGAGGCCAAACTTGGTCTTGAAGGCTGTTTTCCATTCGTCCCCCTCCTTCATCCTTATTTGATGGTAGCCACTTTTTAAATCTATCTTTGAAAAGATAGTGGCTCCATGCAATTCATCTAGCATGTCGTCTAGACGAGGGATGGGGTGCCTATACTTTACCGTTATGTTGTTAATAGCCCTACAATCGACACACATACGCCATGTGTTGTCTTTCTTAGGCACTAGCAACACCGGTACAGCACAAGGGCTTAAACTTTCCCTAATGTATCCCTTATCCAATAACTCTTGGACTTGGGATTGGACTTCTTGAGTCTCCTTGGGGTTCATACGATAGGCTGGCCTATTAGGCAAAGATGCTCCGGGAATGAGATCAATTTGATGCTCGATTCCTCTAATTGGAGGTAAGCCAGCCGGTATCTCATCGGGAAATACGTCATTGTATTCCTCAATGAGCCCCAAAATTTGTGGGGGCAAAGATGCTCTAAGTTCCTCATTCAACAAACTCAGCTCCTTGCACAAGAGCATGAGTGTTGTTTGCCCATCCAAATACTCGGTCTCTAACTCCCGCTTGGAAGCCAAAAGTGCGCTGGAGGGTGGGAGATTGTTAGGTGAGCTCGTCTTACCCCGAGTTGTCCCCTTCTTTCCCTCACCTTCTCCACTTACCTTACTTACCTTCTTTTTGTCAAACTCCTCGGCCACCTACATAGGCGTCATGGGTTTGAGCACTATGGTTTGGCCATTGTAGGTGAAGGTGTTCCGGTTGGTGAATCCATCATGCGTGACCTTCCTATCATATTGCCATGGGCGACCTAATAAAATGTGACAAGCCTGCATAGGAACTACATCACAAAGAACAACATCCTCGTAATGCCCTAATTTAATAGAAACATGCGCTTGCTTGTTCACTTTAAGTTCTCCACAATCGTTCATCCAATGCAATTTATAAGGTCTAGGGTGTTGAGTCATAGATAATTGCAGTTTTTGTACCATTTCAAGACTAGCAATGTTACAACAACTTCCACTATCTATTATCATGTTGCAAACCTTACCCTTAATTAAACATCGAGTATGAAATAGATTTTCACGTTGATTATCTTCACAAGGGGCTGGTTTTATATGCATGTTACGTCTAGCAATTAAAGATTCCCCTGATTCATACTCTATCTCATCCTCATCATCATGCAAATCATCATTATTAGGCTCATTTTCATGCACATCATCAATTTCTTCCTCAGATTCATATTGGCCTAAATGATTGATTAAAAGTGTTTTCTTGTTAGGGCAATCTTTCATCTTGTGACCTCTACCTTGGCACTTAAAACACACAATATCCCTAGCTCTAGAGGAAGGGTTAGAGGTACTGCCCTTAGGAGCTGCCGAAGCTCCACTATTGGGGCCCTTGTTGTAGGATGGCGCGGTGCCCGCGGAAGACTTGGTCCGGCCAGCTTGATCTCCATAGGCGCCGGCGGTGCTTCCTCGTTCCTTTGTAGGCGCGCCTTCCTTTCCATAAGACATGGCCTGGCCACGGTTGTTCCTCCATGAGTTGGGCTGGTTACTCGTGCCTCGGCCTCCTAGAATCCGTGCCTTGTTCTTTTTCTCAACCTTCATAGCTAAATGTAACAAACCAGTCATAGTAGTATATGGATATAAATCGACCTCATTAGCTAAAGAAGGATGTAAAACTCGAAGGAAACGTGCCATTGTGGACTCTTCATCCTCATCCACATTGGCTCTTACCATTGCCACTTGCATGGCATTGTAAGTTTCCTCGACACTCATTGAACCTTGCTTGAGATTCTCCAATCTTTGACGCAGCTCACGTGCATAATGTTGGGGAATGAAACGCCTCCTCATGAGGGCCTTCATTTGCTCCCAAGTTCCTATTGGTGCGTCAAGAGCTCTTCTCCTTTCCTTTACTAGATTATCCCACCAGATTAGTGCATAACCGGAAAATTCAAGGGTGGCGAGTTGTACCTTTTTATGCTCGGCAAAGTTATGGCAATTCCATATTTGTTCAATTTTCGTCTCCCACTCCATGTAGACGTCCGGATCACACTTGCCGTCAAAGGCTGGGATCTTCACCTTGATTTTTCCTACTCCATCTTGCTCGGGCTCTCTAGGCCGCCTTGGACGCCTCTCTCTGTCTTCGCGCCTTGAATAGCGCTCCCAATGTTCATCATCTTCGGCGTCATACTCATCGAAATGGTCTTCTTGGCCCGGAGCTCTCCTATGTCCCTGAAAATCATGAAATTCATTAGCACGATTTCGCCCTTCCCTAGCGGGAGAGGGTAATTGGCTAATTGGAACCCCTTGAGCAAAAATCCCGGGAGAATGGAAATGAGTTGAGTTCAAGTGATCTTCCCTGTTTTGATGATGGGAAGTGGAGGCAAAATTCGGATCCATGCTGGACGGATGGAACGTAGGCGCGGACTCACGAGCGCGCCCTTGCTCTTGGCTCGTCGCTACGGCTGGATCGTGCGCCGTTGGCGCGGTACCTGGCGCGACGCTCGGTGCGGCTCCCGGTTGAGGCGTCGTAAGTGTTTGCGCCTCCAAGGCAGCCATGCGCGAGTTGAGGCGCGCCATGTTGCTGTTGAGAGAGCTCAACAAGTTGAACACATCGGGGTGAACCGGGTCGGGGCTCCTGGATCGGTGGGATCCTCTCTCGTCTCCTGACATGATCACACACAATGCACTACAAGCAAATGGTTAGTGTTAGTCAAATCAAAAAAACTCCTCGCTTGTGTTTCACTCGCTCTCACTCTCGGGTGGTGTGATCGAGCTTGTTGTTGCAATCTGCTTTGAAATGATCAAAATCAAGTTGAAGTTTAGTAGATCAATCAAACACGAGAAGAGAAGGTTGGAGGAAAGAGGGTTTAAACAAATGAAGACTCGAGTGAAAACAGAAACATGAAGTAGAGAAAATGAGAAGAAGACTCGATTATAAACAAGACCAGAATTGAGAAAGAGAAAATTGTCAAACAAAGAGTTAGATCAAACCTTGATTAAGCCTGTCTCACCTTGATTTCCTTAACCAAGAGTGCACTTGGAGTGGTTTGTTAGGTGAGGCGTGGGGTGGCTCTTTTGTGAAGGTTCGAGGTGTACTCCAATGGCGTCCGACAATAGGGAAGAAACGAAGAGAAAAGGAAGATTCTTGCACTTTTTTTTTGACTTACACAAAATACTTACAAGTATGCAATAATGGAAGCTATACTATGATATGAATTAAAGAAGAGATAAGAGATTAAAGAATCTGATTTTCTGAATTTTTTTTTCTTTTCTTTTCTTTTCCTTTCTTTTCTTTTTTTTTTTTTCAGAAATACTCAGATAATTAAGATAAATACGAAAATACAAAAAAAAAATGCTAAAATAATATGCAATATGAAAGTGCAAGAAAATAAAATAGAAATGTACCAGATTTAATGTGATGGGCGTGGGAGTGGTGGGATGCAATCCCTGATTTTGTGGTTGGTGGGGAAAGTCTCAAGGCTGAAATGTAGGAGGTGGGTATGAATTTGGACGTTGGGAGAGTGTGGGAATGGATTTGAATGGGTCTTGCTACTTTGTAGGAGGTGGGTGTAGCTTTTGTGGCTGAAATGAAGGTTGTTAGAATCTTTGAACTAGTCAACCTTAAATATAGGAGGTGGGAAAGGTAATTGAATTTCTGACTTAATTAAATTAAATCAGCTCCTCCTTACTTAATTCAAACGTGGCTGATGGTTCTGGGAAGGTGGTGGATTTTTTTTGTGAAGGTGGTGGGCAGGAGGTGTGTTGGTGACGGTTACTTGAAGTTTAGGGTGTGTTTGGCTGGGGCGAAACAAACCACTTCAGCAAGCAACAAACTGGTTAGTACTTTCAAGTTTAATTAAAGAGATTGAGATTAATCAAACCTGATCGGATCCTTGTAGACGCTACTCCTCTTTTTGGTATTTTGTAGACTCTAATGGTGAATCGACTCGGAAATGGAAAAGAACGTCGTCAACCTCGCTCTGATACCAATTTGATGCGGGGATAAACCGCTTGATGCCCGATCTTCGACGTTCACGACTCAAAACAAAGAAACAACAATAATGATCAGAAATGGAAATGCAACAAGACTCGACAAGGAAGAATACGACTTGCAATGAACGAAAAGACAAGGAAACGAATTCAAAACAGAAAAGGACTCGACAAGAGATAGATGACTCAAGAACAACAAGAAGGATAACCTCATAAAACAACTATCAAACCCTTGACTCGATTCAGCCAAGAACCTAATAGAATGATTATGAAACCAACCTTTACGATCTCACACAACAAGGAACGAGACCTTGAAGCACGAGAAAGGGGCTCGTGATTGTTGAAAGGCACCAATCTTCTATGAAATTGACACAATCCAAAACAAACCAAGCTGCAAAGCACACACACTTTTGAAAGCCAAAGCCTTCGTTTCTCTCTATTCAATGAGAATGAAAATCCAATAATGAGTTGTCTACCCTGAAAATAAAACATCCTAAGCTATTTATATGTCTTGACAAAATAACAATAGAAATAATGTCTAATTAAAACTAAAAGATAACTAAGGCCCAAAATGGAAATGGCCCAATAAAACAAATCCAGCAAAACTAAAAGATAGCATGCTCGTGCCCGGACTCGCACGCACACACGCGGACAGGCGCGCTCAGGGGCGCGCCGTATCGTTGCTGCGCTGGAACGAGCGCGCCGTTGCATCGTCGCGCGACGTTGCATCGCTGGGCGTGTCGCATCGCTGGAATTGGGGCGCGCCGCTGCAGCCTCCGTCGGCGCTCAAGATACACACCGCCCTGGCCTTGGACTCCATACAAGCTCCTGCCTCCTTAGCCATAGTGTAGCCTACAAAAGCATTCATCTCGCGTTGTAGCTTCTTAGCTCGAGCACGGGTGAGTGGTCCATCAAAGAGTGTAGGCGCGCCCGGTGGAGGCTGCCTAGATGGTCCCTCATCAAGGAGTGACATTTACATGGACATTTCATCGAACACTTGGTGTGCAATGTTAAATTACAAGTCATTTTAAAGGCAATAGGAGAAAAGCAAGTGAACTTTAAAGACATCTAGGCATAAGCATAAAGAATGAGGATAGTATCAAGCCAATAAGTAGATTATGCAGTACAAAATCAAGACCGATCGAATAAAAGCATAAATTCGAACCTAGAAACCGAATGCCACATTCAGGAGTGACATTTACATGGACATTTCATGGAACACTTGGCGTGCGATGTTAGATCATAAGTCAATTTTTAAAGGCAAAAGGAGAAAAAACAAGTGAACTTCAAGGACATCTAGGCATAAACATAAAGAATGAGGATAGTATCAAGCCAATAAGCACATTCTGCACTATAAAATCAAGACCGATCGAATAAAAGCATAAATTCGAACCTAGAAACTGAATGCCATATTTAGGAGTGACATTTACATAGACATTTAATCGAACACTTAGCGTGCAATGTTACGTCTCAAGTCAAATTTTAAAGGCAAAAGGAGAAAAAAAACAAGTGATCTTTAGAGACATCTAGGCATAAGAATAAGAATGAGGATAGTATCAAGCCAATAAGCACATTCTGCACTACAAAATCAAGACCGATCGAACAAAAGCATAAATTCAAACCTAGAAATCGAATGCCACATTTAGGAGTGACAAGCACATTTCATAGAACACTTGGCGTGCAATGTTAGATTACAAGTCAATTTTTAAAGGTAAAAGTAAAAAAAACAAATGAACTTTAAAGACATCTAAGAATAAGCATAAAGAATGAGGATAGTATCAAGCCAATAAGCACATTCTGCACTATAAAATCAAGAGCCCGATAGAATAAAAGCATAAATTCAAAACTAGAAACCGAATGCTACATTTAGGAGTGACATTTACATGGACATTTCATCGAACACTTTGCATGCATTGTTTGATCACAACTCATTTTAAAGGCATAAGGAGAAAAAACAAGTGAACTTTAAAGACATCTAGGCATAAGCATAAAGAATGACGATAGTGTCAAGCCAATAAGCACATTTTACACTATAAAATCAAGACGCCGATCGAATAAAAGCATAAATTCGAACCTAGACCCCGAATGCCACATTTAGGAGTGACATTTATATGGACATTTCATCGAACACTTGGTGTGCAATGTTAAATTACAAGTCATTTTAAAGGCAAGAGGAGAAAAGCAAGTGAACTTTAAAGACATCTAGGCATAAGCATAAAGAATGAGGATAGTATCAAGCCAATAAGCTGATTCTGCACTACAAAATCAAGACCGATCGAATAAAAGCATAAATTCGAACCTAGAAACCGAATGCCACATTTAGGAGTGACATTTACATGGACATTTCATGGAACACTTGGCGTGTAATGTTAGATCACAAGTCAATTTTTAAAGGCAAAAGGAAAAAAAACAAGTGAACTTCAAGGACATCTAGGCATAAACATAAAGAATGAGGATAGTATAAAGCCAATAAGCACATTTTGCACTATAAAATCAAGACCGATCGAATAAAAGCATAAATTCGAACCTAGAAACCGCATGCCATATTTAGGAGTGACATTTACATGGACATTTCATCGAACACTTGGCGTGCCATGTTAGATCACAAGTCAAATTTTAAAGGCAAAAGGAGAAAAAACAAGTGATCTTTAGAGACATCTAGGCATAAGCATAAGAATGGGGATAGTATCAAGCCAATAAGCACATTCTGCACTACAAAATCAAGACCGATCAAACAAAAGCATAAATTCGAACCTAGAAACCGAATGCCACATTTAGGAGTGACATTTACATGGACATTTCATCGAACACTTGGTGTGCAATGTTAAATTACAACTCATTTTAAAGGCAAGAGGAGAAAAGCAAGTGAACTTTAAAGATATCTAGGCATAAGCATAAAGAATGAGGATAGTATCAAGCCAATAAGCTGGTTTTTAGGGTTTGCATGCAATCATTTAAGTTTGTTTACTTTGTTTAAGTTGAAGGAAAGTCGACCCTTGTAGATCCATAGGATAATCAAGGCAAGACGAGTAGACTCATTGAAGAAGTAGTCTCGTGGGTGTAGGCCATGAAGGTAATCACCATCGACCCCTTTTATATCTTTGTTAATCGACTCTGATAAAGGCTACGAGTCATGGGATGAGATCCCGCTTTCCTTCAACGTATATTGCCCCTATTCCATGCCAAGGGTTGTGCAATACCGTTGTGAGATAAAACGTAACAAACGAACCAATGGAAGTGTTGGCTAGATACAACCATTGAGAATAAGCGTACCTTATTCGAGTCTATTGACTCCTCTTCGATCTTCACTTGAACGAAGTCGTCTTCCATCGACGTTTGGGGTTCGTCCTTCACTTGAACATTCTGCCCATACAACGTCTCTTGAGGTTCCTTCCTTGATGTAGAACATCGATCCATGATGCCCACGAAGTGCTTGAATCACTTTGTGTGTATAATTCTCACTGATTTCTTTGGACTAAAGGACTGATTTTCTTGTGTCTATCTTACCATCAAAATGGCCGACTTTTGCCCTTATATAGGCGTCCACAAACTGTCCAAAAACTACCAAGACCGGCGGTTACAAAACGGTTACAACAATGAGTGGATGAGAGTGATTTTAGGGAGTTGTAACTTCCTTCCCTCTCTCCTTGTCATCATTTGGGGCGCCTAGATACATCCCCCTTGGACTCCAAAATGCTTTTAATTCCAGCAAATAAAAGGCCCAAAAGAGAAGTCCAAAACCCAATCCAAAAGCCCACATGCACGACCCAAATGGCAAGGCACCAAGCCGATGCCATGCGTGCATGCTTGCGGCCCAACAGCCCATGGGTGCGCCTCTTGGGCCGGCCCACCAAGCCCACCACCTAGCTAGCATAGCTAGGTCACCTAGGTAGTGTCACTACCCCTTAGCTCCATGAGCTAGCATATAGCTAGTTGAGCTGGCTTGAGCTAGTGTGAGCTTGGTTGAGCTGAATTTCTAGCTAGTTGAGCTAACTTGAGCTAGTGTGAGCTAGGTTGAGCTTCCATGAGCTAGTTCCTAGCTACATGAGCTTCTTATAAAGCATGTACAATGAGTCTTGAGCTTGTCCAAGCTCCTAGAGTACACTCTAAGCTAGTATGAAGCTTAGTAACTTCTTTCTAGCATATTTAACTATGTGCCAAGCTAAACTTTAGCTTTGGTTCTTGCTTAAAGCATCTACCAAGCTTAGAGAAGCTTCCTAATTCACATTAGAATATGCACAAAGCTACTAGACTCAATTACAAAGCTCAAATACATACCTTATTCTCACAACTCATGATCGACGCTTTAGACAAATGCCCTAGGCGCGCCGAGTGCTCCACCGCAGCCTCACATGTGCGTCGCTAGCCTTTCCGCGTCATCGCATCACCCTAGGCGCGCCCTTGCAGCCTTGTCTTGAACCTCAAGTTCATTCACAAGGCGCGCCCCAACCTATGTCGAGTCTCGAACCTCAAATCCGAGGTCCTAGCCGAGCCCCGCGCTTGCACCGTGCCCTTGCACCGCGCCGTCTCCAAGCGACGCCAACCACAAGGCGCGCCTTTGCCACGCGACGGTGCACACGAGGTTCTTTTGTCTCGGTGTTGGAAAGTCATATATGTCAATATTAAACCATAATGGAAAGTCATATATGTCAATACTCCAATCGACATTACCAATATGACTCAATAACCTCAACATGCTCTAATAGGGATTTGATGACATGACACAAATCACCAACATTTGATATATCGGTCTTTCCATGACTTCTTTCCAACCTAGAAAGTTTCATACACATCCAAAAGCGACAGTATCAAGCCAATCAGCACATTCTACACTACAAAATCAAGACCGATCGACTAAAAGCATAAATTCGAACCCAGAAACCGAATGCCACATTTAGGAGTGACATTGACATGGACATTTCATGAAACACTTGGCGTGCAATGCTAGATCACAAGTCAATTTTGGAAGGAAAAAGGAGAAAAAACAAGTGAACTTTAAACACATCTAGGAATAAACACAAAGAATGAGGATAGTATCAAGCCAATAAGCACATTCTGCCCTATAAAATCAAGACCGATTGAATAAAAACATAAATTTGAACCTAGAAACGGAATGCCATATTTTGGAGTGACATTTACATGAACATTTCATCGAACACTTGGCGTGCAATGTTAGATCACAAGTCAAATTTTAAAGGCAAAAGGAGAAAAAACAAGTGAGGTTTAAAGACATCTAGGCATGAGCATAAAGAATGAGGATTGTATCAAGCCAATAAGCACATTCTGCACTATAAAATCAAGACTCCGATCGAATAAAAGCATAAATTCGAACCTAGAAACCGAATGCCACATTTAGGAGTGACATTTACATGGACATTTCATCGAACACTTGGCGTGCAATGTTAGATCACAAGTCAATTTTTAAAGGCAAAAGGAGAAAAAACAAGTGAACTTTAAAGACATCTAGGCATGAGCATAAAGAATGAGGATTGTATCAAGCCAATAAGCACATTCTGCACTATAAAATCAAGACCCCAATCGAATAAAAGCATAAATTCGAACCTAGAAACCAAATGCCACATTTAGGAGTTACATTTACATGGACATTTCATCGAACACTTGGCGTGCAATGTGAGATCACAAGTCATTTTAAAGGAAAAAGGAGAAAAAATAAGTGAACTTTAAAGACATCTAGGCATAAGCATAATGAATGAGGATAGTATCAAGCCAATTAGCAGATTCTCGACTACAAAATCAAGACCGATTGAATAAAAGCATAAATTCGAACCTAGAAACGGAATGCCACATTTAGGAATGAAATTTACATGAATATTTCAAGGAACACTTAGCATGCAATGTTAGATTACACGTCAATTTTTAAAGGCAAAAGGAGAAAAACAAGTGAACTTTAAAAACATCTAGGCATAAGCATTAAGAATGAGGATAGTATCAAGCCAATCAGCAATCTACCGGTTACTCATCAACAATTTTATAATCAGCAATCTAACCGGTATCCTCAAGCCACTCATCAACAACAACAACAATACAACAATCCTTTTGATGGTGTGACTTATGGCTATCCCGGGGAAGAAAGGCGCCCATGGCATCCTCCCTTTGATGATTTCTATAACCAAGCTGAGGTTGTAGAAGATATCCCACCAGCTTATGGAGTACAAAGGCCAATCAACAACAACAACGCTAACCAACAAGTCAATCAGATTGGTAAGCATGATATTAAGATTAAGATAGAGCCATTCAGTGGAGAGCTCAATCCGAAGAAGTATCTAGAGTGGGAACAAGCTACAAACTTCATTCTAGATCACATGGGCTATGAAGAATGGGAGAAAGTCACAATTGTTGTTATCCACTTTGTTGGGACCGCTAGAAATTGGTGGTTCCAAATGAAGGAGGATCGAATTAGAAAGGCCTTACCACCAATTGAAACTTGGGGCCAGCTGAAGTTTGTCATGAGAAAGAAATATGTACCCGAAGAGCATACCGAGCACATGAGGCTGAAAGTTGTCACATGCAAACAAGGTACCAAGTCTCCAACTAAGTACTTCAATGAGCTAGAGGATTTGAGTTTTAAAGCGGGAAGTCATCATTCCCAACGGTCTCTAAGGACCCAATTCATTGCTGGACTGAATCAAAGCATCAAAGACACATTGGAGATTCAACAAATCAAGGATCTCAATGCACTAATACATTCAGTCCAACTACTCTATGAGCAACAACAAAGGAAGAAGAAAGAAGCTCGGAATGCTCCAAAAAGGTATGTTTCTAATTCTAGTGCTAATTTAAATTCTTATTCTTCTAACCCTTCTTTGCAGCAAAAGGGAGCTTCTAGCTCACCTAAACAAACAGGTTTTCAAGGCCAAAGGTGTCCCACCAATGCACCTTAAAATCAGCCTAGGACACGTGATATTGTGTGCTACAAGTGTCAAGGAAGAGGTCATTATGTCAAGGATTGTCCAAATCAGAAGCAAGTGCTCCTCACCACCAATGGAGGAAATGTGAGTGATGAAGATATACCTCCAAATCAAGTGGAGGAGGAGAGCAATGGACAAAAAGAAGAGGACGTGGAGGCCATTGAACCGGATTGCACCGAACAGCCTTTAACCTTGGTAACCATGTGTATTCTTACTTTACAAGAAACACCTAGACCAGATCAAAGGGAAAATATTTTTCATACTAGGTGTACTTTGAAGAATCAAGTGTTATGCATGATAATTGATAGTGGTAGCTGTTGTAACATTATTAATGCTAAGGTAGTTGATCACTTGCAATTGAAAACTCAACCTAGGGCTACTAGTTATGGTCTAAATGGTATTAATGATTCAGATGGTCCTAACTTAGTTACTCACCAATGTTTAGTCCGTGTTTCCATAGGTTATTATGTGGATGATATCATGTGTGATGTAGTAAACATGGAGTGCACTCATATCTTGTTAGGTAGACCATGGTTATTCGATAGGAGAGTTATATATGATGGCATGCTTAATACCTATTCGTTTAACTATGACGGACGGGAGGAGAGTTTATCTTCTACCATTGTCGCCCCAACAAGTTTTACAGGACCAGGTACGAAGAGACCTTCTAGGGCACTTAGGCGTGCCAAGGAAGAGAAGGAAGAGGCTGATTCGGCGGCCAAAGCAGCGGCGCGGCGCTCGGCGCCCGACGCACCTACAAAGACAAGCGGCGTTTACCAGTCTCCACCCTGGCGTTCTGGCTCAAATTTTAGGACAACATCAAGCACGAGTGGAGCTACGGTTTGGGACCAAGAACGCCGAAAACATGTCCCTAAATCATCCAAAGTGCCGAGCAACACTTCCAGCAGTGCTTCTAGGACAAAAACGGGGCTATCTCCCAAACCACTCGAGCGTTTTGCGTCAAATTTTGGGAGCAATTCAGAGACTCAGAGAGCTACAGATCTTGAAAAAGAAAGCCTACAGAAAGAGCCAAAAACGGCTTAAAAGTCAGTGTAGAAAAGCGCTATCTAGTTGCACAGTCTAGTGTTTCTTTCCCTAACTCTTTTTGTTTACTTCTTATGAGGAAAGAGATACTTATCATTAGTCAAGATATTTCACATCTTCCAAAGTGTATTCACGATCTATTACAGGAATTTGAAGATGTGATGCCTGAAGAGTTGCCACAAGGCCTTCCACCAATTAGAGGCATTGAGCATCAAATTGATTTGGTGTCCGATGCTTCTTTACCAAACCGTGCAGCCTATAGAGCAAGTCCAGAGGAGATCGCTGAGCTTTAAAGACAAGTTCAAGACCTCATGGACAAAGGCTATGTGCGTGAATCCCTCAGCCCATGCACGGTTCCGGTGATCTTGGTGCCAAAGAAGGATGGCACTTGGAGAATGTGTGTTGATTGCAAGGCGATCAACCAAATAACAGTTAAGTACCGTCATCCCATCCCTAGATTAGATGATATGCTTGATGAATTGCATGGTGCTAATTTCGTTTCTAAGATTGATCTAAGAAGTGGGTACCATCAAATTAGGATTAGGGAAGGGGATGAATGGAAAACTGCTTTTAAGACTAAGTATGGTTTATATGAATGGTTAGTAATGCCTTTTGGATTAACTAATGCACCTAGTACTTTCATGAGGCTTATGAACTATGTTTTCAGAAGATACTTAGGTAAATTTGTTATAGTCTACTTTGATGATATCTTAGTCTATAGCAAAACCTTGCATGAACATGTAGATCATCTTAGGGCTGTTTTGGACACTTTGAGGTTAGAAAAGCTTTATGTTAATTTGAAAAAGTGTTCTTTTTTCTCGGAGTCTACCATTTTTCTTGGTTTTGTTGTATCTAAAGGTGGATTGAAGGTAGATGAAGACAAGATCAAAGCAATCAAGGAGTGGCCTTAGTCGACTACACCAACCATGGTGTGCTCGTTTCTCGGCTTGGCTGGCTTCTACATGAGATTTGTGCGTGATTTTAGCACAATTGCAGCCCCTCTCCATGAGCTTACAAAGAAGGATACATCATTCAAATGGAGAGAGCAATAAGAGAACGCCTTCAACACTTTGAAGGACAGGTTATGCAACGCCCCGGTGCTCCAACTCCCTGATTTCTCCAAAGCCTTTGAGATAGAGGTGGACGCATCTGGCCATAGCATAGGAGGCGTGCTCTTGCAAGACAAGAAACCCATAGCTTATTTCAGTGAGAAGCTTAGTGGGGTTGAGTTGAATTACCCTACTTATGATAAAGAGTTGTATGCTTTAATTAGGGTTTTGAAGACTTGGTCTCATTATTTGTGGCCTAAGGAGTTTGTAATCCATTCTGATCATGAGGCTTTGAAGTATTTCAAGGGCCAATCCAGACTCAGTAGGCGACATGCAAGATGGTTGAGTTTATGGAGACCTTTCCTTATGTTGTTTTAGAAAGGCAAAGAGAATGTGGTAGTTGACGCCCTTTCTCGCATGTATGTTCTCTTGAACCAATGTGATGTTAAGATCCTTGGATTTGCAATGATTAAGGAATTGTATGCTAGTGATCCTCACTTTGCTGAAATTTATAAGAATTGCATGTCTAGAGGAGAAATAGATTCCTACTTTATTGTTGATGATTACTTGTTTAAAGCTGGAAAATTGTGCATACCTTCATCTAGTATACGTAGGCTTCTAACTAAAGAGGTTCATGAATCAAGAGGACATAAGGGTTTATAAAAACTTTAGAAGGATTAAAAGAACACTTCTATTGGCCTAAGATGAGTAATTATGTGCTTAGATTTGTCAAGAGTTGTGTTGTATGTGCTAAAGCTAAGTCTAGACTTAACCCCCATGGCTTGTACCAGCCCTTACCTATTACTAGTTCACCTTGGGAGGACATTTCTATGGACTTCATTGTTGGATTGCCTAGAACTAGGAAAGGTAGAGATTCTATCTTTGTAGTAGTAGACCGTTTTTCCAAGGTGGCTCACTGTATTCCATGTCACACGACTGATGATGCTGTGCATATTGCTGATTTGTTCTTTAGAGAAGTTGTTAGATTGTATGGCATTCCTTGTTCTATTGTTTAAGATCGTGATGCTAAGTTTTTGAGTTATTTTTGGAGAAGTTTATGGTCTAAGTTGGGAACTAAATTGCTGTTTTCTACCTCATGTCACCCGCAAACTGATGGGCAAACTGAAGTTACTAATAAAACGTTAGGGGTTTTACTTAGAACTATGCTTAAAGCTAACCTCAAACGTTGGAAAGACGTTTTTTCTTTTGTGGAGTTTGCTTATAACAGGTCAATCCATTCAGCTACAAAAATGACTCCTTTTTAGGTTGTTTATGGGTTGAATCCAAGGACTCCAATGGATTTGACGCCTCAGCCATACAAGGGAAAAGAGATCTTTGAAGCTGACAAGAGGGCTGAGTTTGTGAAGAAGCTACATGAGAGAACCAAGATGAACTTGGAGAGGAAATCCATGAAGTATAAGGCCCATGCTGATAAGGGTCGAAAACAGGTTATCTTTGAAGAAGGAGATCTTGTTTGGGTGCATTTTAGAAAGGAGAGGTTCCCAAATCAGAGGAAGAATAAGCTAGATCAACGTGGAGATGGACCATTCAGAATTCTCAAGCGAATCGGCCCTAATGCTTACCATGTCGACTTGCCTGGTTAGTATAATGTCCATCCAACGTTTAATGTGGCTGATCTATCTCTTTATGTGCCAGATTTTGATTCCGACGTCGAATCAGAGACGATTCGAGCTCAAGTGGAGGAGAATGATGCAGTGAAGCCAGACATGTCTCCTACCGACGTCGATGAGTTGATTCGAGTGCCTTCTGACGGACCAATCACAAGAAGTCGAGCTAAGAAGATTGCTCAAGGCACAACAACAATCTTGGTTCGATTGGCAACAGTTCTTGAAGAGCCAATCAAGCCGAAATGGGTCTCGTGCATTCGACATCAATTGAGCCCGGATTCCATGGACTAACTCAAGAGGGCCGAAATTCCCATCATTTCTTTATTTAGAAACATGTGTTAGTTTGTCTCACTTTAGGGCTGAATTTAGTAAGTGACCGGGTGAGATAAATTGGTACATGGGTCAAAGTCAACCCTTTGACTTGACCATTCTAAGTAGAGAAAATATCTCTATTTATTTATTATTATGATAGGCGTGTTTTAATTAAATAATGTAGAGAAATCAATCAATAGGCATAAGTTAGTTGGTTGATATTCTCTCTCCTGGTTGTTAGAGATATTTTTAGTTTGTTTTGGATATTTTATATTTGTTAGGATATTTCCTTAAATAAATAAATCAGCCATGATTTATTTTATTTAAGGGAATCTAGGTAGATTTATTATAGATATTTTATTATATCTAGGGAAGCAAGAAAGAGACCATTCTACCCTCTATAGGGCCGGCCATATGCTCTCCCTTACTCCCCAAGTAATAGCTTTGTATTCTACTATTTAAACTCTTGTTTTTCATTATAAAAATCAGCTTGAGATTGGATGAACCCTAGAAGAGGTTTATCTAGTCTTTGGGCTCAAAAATATACACGTGTGTGCAACATTCAAGTTCAAGTTCATCGATCAACATCATTCAATCTTCGATCTCTCTCTCTTCTGTTCGAAATCAGTATTGTGGTTTTAATTCAATTAGATTGTTCTAGTTGTGATTGTTAAAGATCAAACTAGTTAATCATTCGGATTTAGCGTTAGATCCAATCCGTTTGAACTATCAAATTGAACTATTCTATCAATCTGATCGGTTCTCATTTAATCATTCAATTCAGTTTCTTACAACTTGTGTCACAAGGAATCTAAAGTTGAAGGCTTTTGTAGGATTGGAGTTGTTTACTGGCAAGATCGGGATCGTGTGGGTCATATACGAGATTATCAAGGAGGATTCTGAGGCAATCACGTATCAAGTGGTATCATATTCCAGCATCTCGCTAAGTAATTGTATCTTTCTTTAATTTGCTTTCCAGTCAATTTTAATTCAGTTTTGATCCCAAAATTCGAACCTTTATCCAAAGCTAGGATTTTTGAGACCATAATCTGAAGTTTTCTGCAAACCACCACCTTTTTCCGCCACCACCACCACTTTACACCGCCGGCAACCACCAACTGGTGTCGCTAACCAGCATCGCCCACCTCACCACCATTGTCCGAACCAAACACCACCAACCCCACCCCATTTGGACTACCCTAAACACTAGATCGCCACCCCACCCTCGTAACCCTAACCCTAAATTGCGAGAAACCCTAACCCTAGTTTTTGCTAGAACCAAACCCTAACCCTAACCCTAGTTTCTTGCTAGAACCAAACCCTAACCCTAACCCTAGTTCCTAAACCCTAGGACCGAAACCCTACCATTCTCCAAACCCTAGAACCAAACCCTAACTTTCGAACCCTAATTCATCCGAGACCTAACCAAACCCTAATCTCCCTTGTTTACTTGTCTCCCAAGCAATTAACCAATTAGGAGATATTTGAGGGATTTGTTGCATGTTTTTGGTTGAATTGGTTGAGTTGTATTGCAATATAGATTAGCAATTGTCTTCCTACAATTTTTATGAGTTTTTATTGCATGTTGCATTATCAATAGAGATTCATATTGCTTGATTAATATTTGCTAATTTTTGTCATTACATCCTGTAAATTCGACCAGCCTATTATTCTTCTCTTTAATTTGGCTTCTAGTTGGTTTCATTGGTAGTTAAAGTCACTTAGAAAAAAAATCAGTTCGTTTTGCCCTAGTTATTTTCGTCCTTCGCATTCAATTGTTGCATTGCTTTGTTTGTTTATTCTAGCACAAGAGTAGATTGTGCATAAAGTCAAAAAAAATCAGAAAATAAAAGTGATCTACCCCAGCTAGTTTCAAGCCACTTTTACCCCTGGTGATTGATTGTTAGAAAAAGTTAGCTAAGTAAAAATCACTTTGTAGAAAAATAGTGACGAAATAAAAGTCACTTTAGCCCACCATATTTCTGTCCTTGCATGCTTAAATTTGGCTTTATTAACTTGCATAGAGTCAATTAAGAGATTGCATGTGTTTAGAAGCTCATAAAGGGATTATTTGCATTGCTTGTCTTATTGCATACTTGTCATTTGCTTGAACTGCATATTTCCTTTATTTATCATTATTATACCATATCTATACTATATCTACCCATTTACTCCCTTAATTAAACCCAAAAACTGAATTAAGTTGATTGGATTGCTTTGAGGCAAGTTTTGGCTTGATTAAGGTGTGGTATTGCTTGTTGTGATTTGCTTTAGAACACACTAGTCTTTCTACTTTCTTGCTTATTTCATGAATAATGGTGATCCCAAACGAGCCTAACCCGGATGAATTGAATCTTACTAAGGAGGCAATTGACTTCATTAGATTATCTATTAGTGAGAGCATGAGGGAAGGGCAAGCATGAGCTGTAGAGCTTGCAAATACAGCTATGAATACAAGAATGCAGCGTATTTGATAGCGATCAAAGGACCATGAAGAATATGCTTGCAAAGAAGGTGTATAAGAGGCCAAAACCAAGACCTTTTCTAAGGTCTCGGGCATTCAAGTTCAAGAATAAATTCAAGGACTTGATCTTATTGGTTGAAGATATTCATCAATGGCGTCCAAGGCCACCAAGGAAAAGGATGAAGTCTTCAAAGTTCGGAAAGTTAAGAAACCCGTCAAATAGAAAACAGTGCTCAGTAAACTGGTCATAACTTGGGCTAGAAAATTCATCTCAAGTCCGATAAGTACTCGTTGGAAATATAATTAAAAGTTCACAACTTTGTAATTTACATCAAATCCAGAATCCAACAACAAAGGACCGAAAAATGGGTTTTACTGAGAGTTGTTCAAGTCTTACGGGAATCTTATCTTTAGTTTGAATTTCTATCTTTAATTATTTTATTAAGGACGATTTTTATTTATTTATGCTAAGAGGATTTCGACCATAGGCTGATGTTAGTGGTTGATTATTCTCTCTCCTATGTTTTTATTATCTTTTAGATATTTTGAGTTTGTTAGGATATTTCCTTAAATAAATAAATCAGTCATGATTTATTTTATTTAAGGGAATCTAGATAGATATAGTTAAAGATATTTTATTATATCTTGGGAAGCAAGAAAAGGGCAATTCTATCCCTACTAGGGCCGGTCATGCTTCCTTGCTTGCTCCCCAAGGAATAGCTTTGTATTCTCTATTTATACTATTGTTATTTCATTAATGAAAATCAGCTTGAGAGAGATTAAATCCAAATTGGTTTAATCTATCTCTTAGGCTCAAAAACAATATTTTGTGTTGCTTGCAATTGAAGTTCGAACATCATCAAAATCTCGAGATCTCTCTCCCTCTTTCGAAATCTGATTTGTGGATTAATTTAATTAGATTGTTCTAGTTGTGATCATTAAAGATCAAACTAGTTAATCATTCGGATTTAGCGTTAGAGCCAATCCGAGTGAACTATCAAGTTGATTCATCTACAATTCCGATCGTTCTCTTTCATTCAATCATTCAATTCAGTTCGTCTTTGCTTGTGTTCCAAGTCATCTAATTTGAAAGCATTGTAGGTTGGAAATTGATTACAAGGCAAGATCGGGATCGTGTGGGTCATATACGAGGTTTTCTACGGAGGATTCCGGGGCAATCACGTATCAAGTGGTATCATAATCCAGCGTCTCGCCAAGTAAAATTTTCTTTCCTTAATTTGCTTTCTAATTGATTTGATTCAGTTTTTGATCCCAAAAATCCCACCTTTACCTAAAGTTTGAATTTTTGAGACCAAAGATTGAATTTTTCACCAACCACCACCAATATTCCGCCAACCACCACCTCGCGCCACCACCTAACCACCACGACCTGGTGTCGCTAACCCTAGCTGCACCACCCTCCACCACCACTCGATCACAACCCCACCAACCCCATCACCAAACCCTAACCCTAACCCTAGATCGCCTACCCCACCCCCTCGAACCCTAACCCTAATTGGCGGCGAAACCCTAACCCTAACCCTAAATTGGCGGCCAACCCTAGGATTCGAAACCCTAACCCTAGTTCGAGACCTACCCCTCTTCGAAACCCTAGAACCAGATCCGAAAACCCTAACCCTAGGTACAGCCGAGAGCATTCCCAAACCCTAAGTCCCTTAAATTACTTGCCCCCCAAGCAATTAACCATCTAGGAGATTTTAAGGGATTTGTTGCATGCTTTTGGTTGAATTGGTTGAGTTTGATTGCAATATAGATTAGCTTTTGTCTTCCTACAATTTTTATGAGTTTTTATTGCATGTTGCATGATCAATAGAGATTCATATTGCATTGTTGATATTTGCTAATTTTTGTCATTGCATTCCATAAATTCAACCTAGCCCTATCTTCTCTTGTTAATTTGGCTTCTAGTTGGTTTCATTGGTAGTGTAAAGTCACTTAGATTAAAAAAATCAGCCTAGTTGTTTTCGTTTTTTTCCCTTGCATTCAGTTGTTGAATTGCTTTGCTTGTTTCTCAATTCTAGCACAAGAGTAGTTTGTGCATAAATTCAAAAAAAAAATCAGAAAAGCAAAAGTGATCTACCCCAACTAGGTTTAAGCCACTTTCAACCCTAGTGACTGCTTGCTTAAAAATAGTTAAGTAGAAATCACTTTGAAGAAAAATAGTGACAAAACAAAAAGTCACTTTTAGCCCACCATATTTATGTCCTTGCATGCTTAATTTGGCTTTATTAACTTGCATAGAGTCAATTGAGAGATTGCATGTGTTTTAAAGCTCATAGAGGGATTATTTGCATTGCTTGTCTTATTGCATACTTGCCATTTGCTTAAGCTGCATATTTCCTTTATTTATCATTAGTATACAACATCTACACCCTATCTACCCCTTTACTCCCTCAATTCAACCCAAAAAAAACTGAATTAAGTTGATTGGATTGCTTTGAGACAAGTTTTGGCTTGATTAAGGTGTGGTATTGCTTGTGTGATTTGCTTTTGGAACACACTACTCTCTCTCGTTTTATAGCTTGGTTTTCAGGATTAAGATGTATTGGTGTGATCCCTTTAATGATATTCCACCAATTCCAAGGGTACAAACATCTCCAAAGATTGAGCCTTTTTCTAGAGAGTATGGATCGGATGATTACATGGAATGGGAGAAAGATGTTGATTACTACCTTGACTACTATGGTTATGATGAATGGGATATCCTTCCATGGGTGACTAACTACCTTGTTGGTTCTGCCCGTTCCCTTTGGTTATGGATATGTCAATCTAGAAGACGTCAAGGCTTGATTCCAATTACAACATGGGATCAAATGAAGTTTGTAATGCGAAAGATCTATGTTACAATTGATGAAGAGTTGCATAGACGTTATAAAGAAGCTTGTGCTCCTGCTTGCCAAAAGAGAGCTCCAATCCGATCCTTGAATCACAAGTGTGAGTCTTTAGACTTGACTAAGGAGGCATTGGCTAATTCTAGTCAAATAAGGTATAATTCTAACTCTTCTTCAATTGGTTTAGATACTAACTCCTTTTTGCAGGAAATGGGAGTTTCTAACTCACCAAAACCAGTAATTTCCAGTCAAGAAGATAGAGTTATAGCCCCACATAGCCAAGAGAGCTCTAATGAATCAAGTGACCTCCCATGTGTTCCTCAATGCCATATTGTGGATGAAAGTTTGAAGAAGGAGGTTCCAACTGAGGACAACTTGCAAGATGAGAGCATGGAGGAAGAAGTTATCATCTCAAATGGAGTTTCAATCAAAGAGAGCCATAATGTCCGAGAGATGATTCAATGTCTTCCACCAATTATGTTTGATCCAAAACCTTCTTTACTAACCATGGTGCCTTTAGTATCTCCAGCATTTCAAGATATTTCTCCTCTTAATCTTACATGCAACATCGAATCGAGGACAATTCGAGGTCAAGTGGGGGAGAATGATAGCGATCAAAGGACCATGAAGAATACGCTTGCAAAGAAGGTGTATAAGAGGCCAAAACCAAGACCTTTTCTAAGGTCTCGGGCATTCAAGTTCAAGAATAAATTCAAGGACTTGATTTTATTGGTTGAAGATATTCATCAATGGCGTCCAAGGCCACCAAGGAAAAGGATGAAGTCTTCAAAGTTCGGAAAGTTAAGAAACCCGTCAAATAGAAAATCAGTGCTCAGTAAACTGGTCATAACTCGGGCTAGAAAATTCATCTCAAGTCCGATAAGTACTCGTTGGAAAGATAATTAGAAGTTCTACAACTTTGTAATTTACATCAAATCCAGAATCCAACAAAAAAGGACCGAAAAATAGGTTTTACTGAGTGTTGTTCAAGTCTTACGGGAATCTTATCTTTAGTTTGAATTTCTACCTTTAATTATTTTATTAAGGACAATTTTTATTTATTTATGTTAAGAGGATTTCGACCATAGGCTGATGTTAGTGGTTGATTATTCTCTCTCCTATGTTTTTATTATCTTTTAGATATTTTGAGTTTGTTAGGATATTTCCTTAAATAAATAAATCAGCCATGATTTATTTTATTTAAGGGAATCTAGATAGATATAGTTAAAGATATTTTATTATATCTTGGGAAGCAAGAAAAGGGCAATTCTATCCCTACTAGGGCCGACCATGCTCCCTTGCTTGCTCCCCAAGGAATAGCTTTGTATTCTCTATTTATACTCTTGTTATTTCATTAATGAAAATCAGCTTGAGAGAGATTAAACCCAAATTGGTTTAATCTATCTCTTGGGCTCAAAAACAATATTTTGTGTTGCTTGCAATTGAAGTTCGAACATCATCAAAATCTCGAGATCTCTCTCCCTCTTTCGAAATCTGATTTGTGGATTAATTCAATTAGATTGTTCTAGTTGTGATCATTAAAGATCAAACTAGTTAATCATTCGGATTTAGAGTTAGAGCCAATCCGAGTGAACTATCAAGTTGATTCATCTACAATTCCGATCGTTCTCTTTCATTCAATCATTCAATTCAGTTCGTCTTTGCTTGTGTTCCAAGTCATCTAATTTGAAAGCATTGTAGGTTGGAAATCGATTACAAGGCAAGATCGGGATCGTGTGGGTCATATAGGAGGTTTCTATGGAGGATTTCGGGGCAATCACGTATCAGTATTGAGGAGCAACTTGCAACATTAATTGAATCATCTCAAGCAAGTCAAAAGAGTGCCCCTGCAATAGAGCTTACAAGTGACCCAAATCAGGCCTTAGGTAGCGACAAAGGCAAGCAACAAGTAGTTGATGAAGAGCATGATGTGCTTGCTAGCTACAACAAAGAACACGATCTCCCGGCTCACTACTCCCCCACAGAAGGCCGAGGTAGAGGCAGAGGCATCGGGACGAGGACTCCACCGGTTACTCATCAACAATTTTATAATCAGCAATCTAACCGGTATCCTCAAAGCCACTCATCAACAACAACAACAAAACAACAATCCTTTTGATGGTGTGACTTATGGCTATCCCGGGGAAGAAAGGAAACAATGGCATCCTCCCCTTGATGATTTCTATAACCAAGCTGAGGTTGTAGAAGATATCCCACCAGCTTATCGAGTACAAAGGCCAGTCAACAACAGCAACGCTAACCAACAAGTCAATCAGATTGGTAAGCATGATATTAAGATAAAGATAGAGCCATTCAGTGGAGAGCTCAATCCGGAGAAGTATCTAGAGTGGGAACAAGTTACAAACATCATTCTAGATCACATGGGCTATGAAGAATGGGAGAAAGTCGTAGTTGTTGTTATCCACTTTGTTGGGACCGCTAGAAATTGGTGGTTCTGAATGAAGGAGGATCGAATTAGAAAGGCCTTACCACCAATTGAAACTTGGGGCCAGCTGAAGTTTGTCATGAGAAAGAAATATGTGCCTGAAGAGCATACCGAGCACATGAGGCTAAAAGTTGTCACATGCAAACAAGGTACCAAGTCTCCAACCGAGTACTTCAATGAGCTAGAGGATTTGAGTTTTAAAGCGGGAATTCATCATTCCCAATGGTCTCTAAGGACCCAATTCATGGCTGGACTGAATCAAAGCATCAAAGACACATTGGAGATTCAACAAATCAAGGATCTCAATGCACTAGTACATTCAGCCCAACTACTCTATGAGCAGCAACAAAGGAAGAAGAAGGAAGCTTGGAATGCACCAAAAAGGTATACCTCTAATCCTAGTTCAAATTCCAATTCTTATTCTTCTAACCCTTCTATGCAGCAAAAGGGAGCTTTTAGCTCACCTAAACCAACAGGTTTTCAAGGTCAAAAACGTCTAACCAATGCACCTCCAAACCAGCCAAGAGCACGTGACATAGTGTGCTATAAATGTCAAGGAAGAGGTCATTTTGGTTATCTTCTTCAAAGATAACCTGTTTTCGACCCTTATTAGCATGGGCCTTATACTTCATGGATTTCCTCTCCAAGTGCATCTTGGTTCTCTGATGTAGCTTCTTCACAAACTTAGTCCTCTTGTCAGCTTCAAAGCTCTCTTTTCCCTTGTATGGCTGAGGCGTCAAGTCCATTGGAGTCCTCGGATTCAGCCCATAAACAACCTAAAAAGGGGTCATTTTTGTAGCTGAATGGATTGACATGTTATAAGCAAACTCCACAAAAGGCAAAACATCTTCCCAACGTTTGAGGTTAGCTTTAAGCATAGTTCTAAGTAAAACCCCTAAAGTTCTATTAGTAACTTCAGTTTGCCCATCTGTTTGTGGGTGACATGAGGTAGAAAACAACAATTTAGTTCTCAACTAAGACCATAAACTTTTCCAAAAATAACTCAAAAACATAGCATCATGATCTGAAACAATAGAACAAGGAATGCCATGCAATCTAACAACTTCTCTAAAGAACAAATCAGCAATATGCACAGCATCATCAGTCGTGTGACATGGAATAAAGTGATCCATCTTGGAAAAACGGTCTACTAATACAAAAATAGAATCTCTACCTTTGCTAGTTCTAGGCATTCCAACAATAAAGTCCATAGAAATGTCATCCCAAGGTGAACTAGGAATAGGTAGGGGCTGGTACAAACCATGGGGGTTAAGTTTAGACTTAGCTTTAGCACAAACAACACAACTCTTGACAGATCTAAGCACATAATTACTCATCTTAGGCCAGTAGTAGTGTTCTTTTAATCCTTATAAAGTCTTTTCTAAACCCCTATGTCCTCTTGATTCATGAACCTCTTTAGTTAGAAGCCTACGTATACTAGATGAAGGTATGCACAATTTTCCAGCTTTAAACAAGTAACCACCATCAATAAAGCAGGAATTTATTTCTCCCCTAGACATGCAATTCTTATAAATTTCAGCAAAGTGAGGATCACTAGCATACAATTCCTTACTCATTGCAAATCAAAGGATCTTAACATCACATTGGTTCAAGAGAACATACCTGCGAGAAAGGGCGTTAGCTACCACATTCTCTTTGCCTTTCTTATGCTTTACAACATAAGGAAATGTCTCCATAAATTCAACCCATCTTGCATATCGCTTGCTGAGTCTAGATTGGCCTTTCAAATACTTCAAGGCCTCATGATCAGAATGGATTACAAACTCCTTAGGCCACAAATAATGAAACCAAGTTTTCAAAACCCTAATTAAAGCATACAACTCTTTATCATAAGTAGGGTAATTCAACTCAGCCCCACTAAGCTTTTTAGTGAAATAAGCTATGGGTTTCTTGTCTTGCAAGAGAACGCCTCCTATGCCATGGCCAGATGCATCCACCTCTATCTCAAAGGCTTTGGAGAAGTCAAGGAGTTGGAGCACCGGGGCGTAGCATAACCTATCCTTCAAAGTGTTGAAGGCGTTCTCTTGTTGCTCTCTCCATTTGAATGATGTATCCTTCTTTGTAAGCTCATGGAGAGGGGCTGCAATTGTGCTAAAATCACACACAAATCTTCTGTAGAAGCCAGCCAAGCCGAGAAACGAGCGCACCATGGTTGGTGTAGTCGGCTGAGGCCACTCCTTGATTGCTTTGATATTGTCTTCATCTACCTTCAATCCACATTTAGACACAACAAAACCAAGAAAAATGGTAGAATCCGAGCAAAAAGAACACTTTTTCAAATTAACATAAAGCTTTTCTAACCTCAAAGTGTCCAAAATAGCCCTAAGATGATCTACATGTTCATGCAAGGTTTTGCTATAGACTAAGATATCATCAAAGTAGACTACAACAAATTTACCTAAGTATCTTCTTAGAACATGGTTCATAAGCCTCATGAAAGTACTAGGTGCATTAGTTAATACAAAAGGCATTACTAACCATTCATATAAACCATACTTAGTCTTAAAAGCAGTTTTCCATTCATCCCCTTCCCTCGTCCCAATTTGATGGTACCCACTTCTTAAATCAATCTTTGAAAAGAAATTAGCACTATGCAATTCATCAAGCATATCATCTAATCTAGGAATGGGATGACGGTACTTAACTGTTATTTGGTTGATCGCCTTGCAATCAACATACATTCTCCAAGTGCCATCCTTCTTTTGCACCAAAATCACCGGAACCACGCATGGGCTAAGGGACTCACGCACATAGCCTTTGTCCATGAGATCTTGCACTTGTCTTTGAAGCTCAGCGGTCTCCTCTAGACTTTCTCTATAGGCTGCACGGTTTGGTAAAGAAGCACCGGGCACCAAATCAATTTGATGCTCAATGCCTCTAATTGGTGGAAGGCCTTGTGGCAACTCTTCAGGCATCATATCTTCAAATTCCTATAATAGATCCTGAATACACTTTGGAAGATGTGAAATATCTTGACTAATAATAAGTATCTCTTTCCTCATAAGAAGTAAGCAAAAAGTAGGGAAAGAAACAATAGACTGTGCAATTAGAGAGCGCTTTTCTACACTGCCTTTTAAGCCAATTTTGGGCTCTTTCTATAGGCGTTCTTTTTTCAGATCTGTAGCTCTCTGAGTCTCTGAATTGCTCCCAAAATTTGAGCCAAAACGCTTGAGTGGTTTGGGAGTTAGCCCCGTTTTTGTCTCATCTGCACTACTGGAAGTGTTGCTGTTCACTTTGGACGAATTTGGGCACTTATCTCGGCGTTTTTCGTCCCAAACAGTAGCTCCACCCGTGCTTGATGTTGTCCTAAAATTTGAGCCAGAACACCCGGGTGGAGACTGGGAAATGCCGCTTGTGTTTGTAGGGGCGTCGGGCACCGAGCGCCGCGCCGCTGTTTTGGCCGCCGAGTCAGCCTCTTTTTTCTCTTCCTTGGCACGCCTAAGTGCCCTAGCTTGGTCTCGTCGTACCTGGTCCTGTAAAACTTGTTGGGGCGACAATGGTAGAAGAGAAACTCTCCTCCCGTCATAGTTAAACGAATAGGTATTAAGCATGCCATCATATATAACTCTCCTATCGAATAACCATGGTTAACCTAACAAGATATGAGTGCATTCCATATTTACCACATCACACATGATATCATCAACATAATTGCCTATGGATACACGGACTAAACACTGATGAGTAACAAGATTAGGACCATCTGAATCATTAATACCATTTAGACCATAAGTAGTAGCCCTAGGTTGAGTTTTCAATTGCAAGAGATCATCTACCTTAGCATTAATAATGTTACAGCAGCTACCACTATCAATTATCATGCATAACACTTGATTCTTCACAGTACACCTAGTATGAAAAATATTTTCCCTTTGATCTAGCCTAGGTGTTTCTTGTAAAGTAAGAGTACGCATTGTTACCAAAGTTATAGGCTGTTCGGTGCAATCCGGTTCAATGGCCTCCACATCCTCTTCATCTTGTCCATTGCTCTCCTCCTCCACTTGATTTGGAGGTATACCTTCATCACTCACATATCCTCCAATAGTGTTGAGGAGCACTTGTTTCTGATTTGGACAATCCTTAGCAAAATGACCTCTTCCTTGACATTTATAGCACACTATGTCACGTGCTCTTGGCTGGTTTGGAGGTGCATTGGTTAGACGTTTTTGACCTTGAAAACCTGTTGGTTTAGGTGAGCTAAAAGCTCCCTTTTGCTGCATAGAAGGGTTAGAAGAATAAGAATTGGAATTTGAACTAGGATTAGAGGTATACCTTTTTGGTGCATTCCAAGCTTCCTTCTTCTTCCTTTGTTGCTGCTCATAGAGTAGTTGGGCTGAATGTACTAGTGCATTGAGATCCTTGATTTGTTGAATCTCCAATGTGTCTTTGATGCTTTGATTCAGTCCAGCCATGAATTGGGTCCTTAGAGACCATTGGGAATGATGAATTCCCGCTTTAAACCTCAGATCCTCTAGCTCATTGAAGTACTCGGTTGGAGACTTGGTACCTTGTTTGCATGTGACAACTTTCAACCTCATGTGCTCGGTATGCTCTTCGGGCACATATTTCTTTCTCATGACAAACTTCAGCTGGCCCCAAGTTTCAATTGGTGGTAAGGCCTTTCTAATTTGATCCTCCTTCATTCGGAACCACCAATTTCTAGCGGTCCCAACAAAGTGGATAACAACAACAGCAACTTTCTCCCATTTTTTCATAGCCCATGTGATCTAGAATGAAGTTTGTAGCTTGTTCCCACTCTAGATACTTCTCCGGATTGAGCTCTCCACTGAATGGCTCTATCTTGATCTTAATATCACGCTTACCAATCTGATTGACTTGTTGGTTAGCGTTGTTGTTGTTTACTGGCCTTTGTACTCCATAAGCTGGTGGGATATCTTCTACAACTTCAACTTGGTTATAGAAATCATCAAGGGGAGGATGCCATGGGCACCTTTCTTCCCCAGGATAGCCATAAGTCACATCATCAAAAGGATTGTTGTATTGTTGTTGTTGTTGATGAGTGGCTTGAGGATACCGGTTAGATTGTTGATTATAGAATTGTTGATGAGTAACCGGTGGAATCCTCGGCCTGCGTGGGGGTGTAGTGAGCCGGGAGATCGTGTTCTTTGTTGTAGCTAGCAAGCACATCATGCTCTTCATCAACCACTTGTTGCTTGCCTTTGTCACTAGCTGAGGCTTGATTTGGGTCACTAGTAAGCTCTATTGCAGGGGCACTCTTTTGACATGCTTGAGATGATTCAATCAATGTTGCAAGTTGCTCCTCAATACGCTGCGTTCTTGTATTCATGTTTGCATTTGCAAGCTCTAGAGCTCGTGTCTGCCCTTCCCTCATGCTCTCACTAATAGACAATCTAACAAAGTCAATTGCCTCTTTAGTAAGATTCAATTCAGCCGAGTTAGGCTCAGATGGGATCACCATTGTTCCTGAAACAAGCAAGAAAGTAGAGAGAGTAGTGTGTTCTAAAGCAAATCACAACAAGCAATACCATACCTTAATCAAGCCAAAACTTGCCTCAAAACAATCCAATCAACTTAATTCAGTTTTTGGGTTGAATTGAGGGAGTAAATGGGTAGATATAGTGGAAATATGGTATACTAATGATAAATAAAGGAAATATGCAACTCAAGCAAATGGCAAATATGCAATAAGACAAGAAAAGCAAATAATTCCTTTATGAGCTTCAAAACACATGCAATCTCTCAATTGACTCTATGCAAGTTAATAAAGCCAAATTTAAGCATGCAAGGATAGAAATATGGTGGGCTAGAGTGACTTTTATTTCGTCATTATTTTTCTACAAAGTGATTTTTACTTAGCTAACTTTTTCTAGCAAGCAATCACTAGGGGTGAAAGTGGCTTGAAACTAGCTGGGGTAGATCACTTTTTCTTTTTTGATTTTTTTTTACTTTATGCACAATCTGTTCTTGTGCTAGAATGATCAAACAAACAAAGCAATGCAACACTTGAATGCAAATGACGAAAATAACTAGGGCAACATGAACTGATTTTTTTTTATCTAAGTGACTTTAACTACCAATGAAACCAACTAGAAGCCAAATTAATAAAAAGAAGATAGGGCTGGTCGAGTATATGGAATGCAATGTCAAAAATTAGCAAATGTCAACAAGCAATATGAATCTCTATTGATCATGCAACATACAATAAAAACTCATAAAAATTTTAGGAAGACAATTGCTAATCTATATTGCAACACAACTCAACCAATTCAACCACAAGCATGCACAAAAATCCCTTAAAAATCTCGTAAGTGGTTAATTGCTTGGAGGGAAAGGAACAACAAGAGATTAGGGTTTGGTATGTTCACGGCTGAGGTTAGGTTTAGGGTTTGCGGTTTGGCTCTAGGGTTTGCAAGGGTTAGGTTAGGGTTTCGGTATTAAGAAGTGTTAAGAACGGTTAGGTTAGGGTTTCAGTATTAGGAAGGGTTAGGTTAGGGTTTCTAAGATTGATTTAAGAAGTGGGTAGCATCAAATTAGGATGAGGGAAGGGGATGAGTGGAAAACTGCCTTTAAAACTAAGTATGGTTTATATGAATGGTTAGTAATGCCTTTTGGATTAACTAATGCACCTAGTACTTTCATGAGGCTTATGAACCATGTTCTAAGAAGATACTTAGGTAAATTTGTTGTAGTCTACTTTGATGATATCTTAGTCTATAGCAAAACCTTGCATGAACATGTAGACCATCTTAGGGCTGTTTTGGACACTTTAAGGTTAGAAAAGTTTTATGTTAATTTGAAAAAGTGTTCTTTTTGCTCGGAGTCTACCATTTTTCTTGGTTTTGTTGTGTCTAAAGGTGGATTGAAGGTAGATGAAGACAAGATCAAGGCAATCAAGGAGTGGCCTCAGCCGACTACTGATGCAGTGAAGCCTGCCATGTCTCAAACCGACGTCGATGAGTTGATTCGAGTGCCTTTTGACGGACCAATCACAAGAAGTCGAGCTAAGAAGATTGCTCAAGGCACAACAGCGATCTTGGTTCGATTGGCAGCGGTTATTGAAGAGCCTAGCAAGGCGAAGTGGGTCTCGTGCATTCGACATCAATTGAGCCCGGATTCCATGGATTGATTATATGGGGGCCGAAATTCACTATTTCTTTATTTAGAAACATGTATTAATTTGTCTCACTTTAGGGCTGAATTTATTAAGTGACCGGGTGAGATAAATTGGTATATGGGTCAAAGTCAACCCTTTGACTTGACCATTCTAAATGGAGAAAATATCTATCTATTTATTTTATTATAGACGTGTGAACTTAATTAAATAATGTAGAGAAATCAGCCAATAGGCTTATGTTAGTTGGTTGATCTTCTCTCTCCTGGTTGTTAGAGATATTTTTAGTTTGTTAGAGATATTTTAAGTTGTTAGGATTATTTCCTTAAATAAATAATTCAGCTATGATTTATTTATTTAAGGGAATCTAGTTAGATTTATTTAGATATTATTATATCTTGGGAAGCAAGCAAAGGAGGCTCATTCTCCCCATCTAGGGCCGGCCACCTCCCCTTCCTTGCTCCCCAAGTATTAGCTTTTGTATTCTCTATAAATACTTTTCAGTTTCATTAATAAAAATCAGCTTGAGATTAGATAAACCCTAAGAAAGGTTTATCTAGTCCTTGGGCTCAAAAACAATTGTGTTTGTGTGCATGCTATTCGGCCGATCATCATAATAATTTCGAGATTTCTTTTCTCTCTCTCTTGTTCGAATCTGAGTTATATTTCATCAATAAGATTGTTCTAGTCTTGATTGTTAAAGATCAAACTAGTTTATCATTCGGATTTAGCGTTAGAGCCAATCCGAGTGAACTATCAAGTTGATTTACTATAATTCTGTTCGATCTCCATTCATTCAATTTCAGATCAGTTTAGTTACTTGTTGTGCACGATTTCTCATATTGATTGCAAATTCAGGTTGAATCAAGGATTACTAGGCAAGATCGGGATCGTGTGGGTCATATACGAGGTTTCTACGGAGGATTCCGGGGCAATCACGTATCAACTTGATAGTATCAACTGTGTAGAAAAGCGCTCTCTTGTGACTCAGTCTAGTATTTCTTTCCCTAACTCTTCTTGCTTACTTCTTATGAGGAAAGAGATACTTATTATTAGTCAAGATATTTCACATCTTCCAAAGTGTCTACAGGATCTATTACAGGAGTTTGAAGATGTGATGCCTGAAGAGTTGCCAGAAGGCCTTCCACCAATTAGAGGCATTGAGCATCAAATCGATTTGGTGCCCGGCGCTTCATTACCAAACCGTGCAGCCTATAGAGCAAGTCCAGAAGAGACCGCTGAGCTTCAAAGACAAGTGCAAGATCTCATGGACAAAGGCTATGTGCGTGAATCTCTCAGCCCATGCGCGGTTCCGGTGATTTTGGTGCCAAAGAAGGATGGCACATGGAGAATGTGTGTTGATTGTAGAGCGATCAACCAAATAACAGTTAAGTACCGTCACCCCATCCCTAGACTAGATGATATGCTTGATGAATTACATGGTGCTAATTTCTTTTCTAAAATTGATTTAAGAAGTGGGTACCATCAAATTAGGATGAGGGAAGGGGATGAATGGAAAAGTGCCTTTAAAACTAAGTATGGTTTATATGAATGGTTAGTAATGCCTTTTGGATTAACTAATGCACCTAGTACTTTTATGAGGCTTATGAACCATGTTTTAAGAAGATACTTAGGCAGATTTGTTGTAGTCTACTTTGATGATATCTTAGTCTATAGCAAAACCATGCATGAACATGTAGATCATCTTAGGGCTGTTTTGGATACTTTAAGGTTAGAAAAGCTTTATGTTAACTTGAAAAAGTGTTCTTTTTGCTCGGAGTCTACCATTTTTCTTGGTTTTGTTGTGTCTAAAGGTGGATTGAAGGTAGATGAAGACAAGATCAAGGCAATCAAAGAATGGCCCCAGCCGACCACACCAACAATGGTCAGATCATTTCTCGGCTTGGCTGGCTTCTACAGGAGATTTGTGCGTGATTTTAGCACAATTGCAGCCCCCCTCCACGAGCTTACAAAGAAGGATACGGCCTTTAAATGGAGGGAGCAACAAGAGAACGCCTTCAACACTTTGAAGGACAGATTATGCCACGCCCCAGTGCTTCAACTCCCTGACTTCTCCAAGGCATTTGAGATAGAGGTGGACGCTTCTGGACATGGCATAGGAGGCATGCTCTTACAAGACAAGAAACCCATTGCTTATTTTAGTGAAAAGCTTAGTGGGGCTGAGTTGAATTACCCTACTTATGATAAAGAGTTGTATGCTTTAATTAGGGTCCTGAAAACTTGGTCTCATTATTTGTGGCCTAAAGAGTTTGTAATCCATTCTGATCATGAGGCCTTGAAGTACTTGAAAGGCCAATCCAGACTCAGCAGGCGACATGCAAGATGGGTTGAATTCATGGAGACCTTTCCTTATGTTGTTAAACATATGAAAGGCAAGGAGAATGTGGTAGCTGACGCCCTTTCTCGGAGGTATGTACTCTTGAACCTATGTGATGTTAAGATCCTTGGATTTGCAATGATTAAGGAATTGTATGCTAGTGATCCTCACTTTGCTGAAATTTATAAGAATTGCATGTGTAGGGGAGAAATAGATACCTACTTTATTGATGATGGATACTTGTTTAAAGCTGGAAAATTGTGCATTCCTTCATCTAGTATACGTAGGCTTCTAACTAAAGAGGTTCATGAATCAAGAGGACATAGGGGTTTAGAAAAGACTTTAGAAGGTTTAAAAGAACACTACTATTGGCCTAAAATGAGTAATTATGTGCTGAGATTTGTCAAGAGTTGTGTTGTTTGTGCTAAAGCTAAGTCTAGACTTCACCCCCATGGTTTGTACCAGCCTTTACCCATTCCTAGTTCACCTTGGGAAGACATTTCTATGGATTTCATTGTAGGTTTGCCTAAAACTAGGAAGGGTAGAGATTCTATCTTTGTAGTACTAGATAGATTTTCCAAAATGGCTCACTTTATTCCATGTCACACGACTGATGATGCTGTGCATATTGCTGATTTGTTCTTTAGGGAAATTGTTAGATTGCATGGCATTCCTTGTTCTATTGTGTCAGATCGTGATGCTAAATTTTTGAGTTATTTTTGGAAGAGTCTATGGTCTAAATTGGGAACTAAATTGCTGTTTTCTACCTCATGTCACCCACAAACTGATGGGCAAACGGAAGTTACTAATCGAACGTTAGGGGTTTTACTTAGAACTATGCTTAAAGCTAACCTCAAACGTTGGGAAGATGTGTTGCCTTTTGTGGAGTTTGCTTATAAGAGGTCAATCCATTCAGCCACAAAGATGACCCCTTTTGAGGTTGTTTATGGGCTGAATCCGAGGACGCCGGTGGATATGACGCCTCAGCCATACAAGGGAAAAGAGAGTTTTGAAGCTAACAAGAGGGCTTTGTTTGTGAAGAGGCTACATGAGAGGACGAAGATGCACTTGGAGAGGAAATCCATGAAGTACAAGGCCCATGCTGATAAGGGTCGGAAACAGGTTATCTTTGAAGAAGGAGATCTTGTTTGGGTGCATCTAAGGAAGGAAAGGTTCCCAAATCAAAGGAAGAACAAGTTAGATCAGAGAGGAGATGGACCATTTCGTATCATCAGGAGAATCGGCCCTAATGCATATCATGTTGACATGCCTGGTGAGTATGGTGTCCATCCAACTTTTAATGTGGCTGATCTATCTCTTTATGTGCCAGATTTTGATTCCGACGTCGAATCAGAGACGATTCGAGCTCAAGTGGAGGAGAATGATGCAGTGAAGCCTGCCATGTCTCAAACCGACGTCGATGAGTTGATTCGAGTGCCTTCTGACGGACCAATCACAAGAAGTCGAGCTAAGAAGATTGCTCAAGGCACAACAACGATCTTGGTTCGATTGGCAGCGGTTATTGAAGAGCCTAGCAAGGCGAAGTGGGTCTCGTGCATTCGACATCAATTGAGCCCGGATTCCATGGATTGATTATATGGAGGCCGAAATTCACTATTTCTTTATTTAGAAACATGTATTAATTTGTCTCACTTTAGGGCTGAATTTATTAAGTGACCGGGTGAGATAAATTGGTATATGGGTCAAAGTCAACCCTTTGACTTGACCATTCTAAATGGAGAAAATATCTATCTATTTATTTTATTATAGGCGTGTGAACTTAATTAAATAATGTAGAGAAATCAGCCAATAGGCTTATGTTAGTTGGTTGATCTTCTCTCTCCTGGTTGTTAGAGATATTTTTAGTTTGTTAGAGATATTTTAAGTTGTTAGGATTATTTCCTTAAATAAATAATTCAGCTATGATTTATTTATTTAAGGGAATCTAGTTAGATTTATTTAGATATTATTATATCTTGGGAAGCAAGCAAAGGAGGCTCATTCTCCCCATCTAGGGCCGGCCACCTCCCCTTCCTTGCTCCCCAAGTATTAGCTTTTGTATTCTCTATAAATACTTTTCAGTTTCATTAATAAAAATCAGCTTGAGATTAGATAAACCCTAAGAAAGGTTTATCTAGTCCTTGGGCTCAAAAACAATTGTGTTTGTGTGCATGCTATTCGGCCGATCATCATCATAATTTCGAGATTTCTTTTCTCTCTCTCTTGTTCGAATCTGAGTTATATTTCATCAATAAGATTGTTCTAGTCTTGATTGTTAAAGATCAAACTAGTTTATCATTCGGATTTAGCGTTAGAGCCAATCCGAGTGAACTATCAAGTTGATTTACTATAATTCTGTTCGATCTCCATTCATTCAATTTCAGATCAGTTTAGTTACTTGTTGTGCACGATTTCTCATATTGATTGCAAATTCAGGTTGAATCAAGGATTACTAGGCAAGATCGGGATCGTGTGGGTCATATACGAGGTTTCTACGGAGGATTCCGGGGCAATCACGTATCAACTACACCAACCATGGTGCGCTCTTTTCTCGGCTTGGCTGGCTTCTACAGGAGATTTGTGTGTGATTTTAGCACAATTGCAGCCCCTCTCCATGAGCTTACAAAGAAGGATACATCATTCAAATGGAGAGAGCAACAAGATAACGCCTTCAACACTTTGAAGGACAGGTTATGCAACGCCCCGGTGCTCCAACTCCCTGACTTCTCCAAAGCCTTTGAGATAGGAGGCGTTTATACGGAATTATCTCCTCGATTGCTCGATGATGACAATTCGGTCTTGTTTTGGCCCGATCTTGACAAGTAATTCTCTTTGAACTTGATTTGCTTAATAAAGTTAGAAACTTGCGGAACAAGTAATCAAATAAAAGACGAAACTGATTTGATAGATTGAAACAATCAACTTTGATAGTTCAATTGGATTGGCTCTAACGCTAAATCCAATTGATTAACTAGATTTGATCTTTAACAATCAAACTAGAACAATCTCAATTGACTAAATCAATAAACCAAATTGAACACACGAAAGAGAGAGAATTCGAATGGAGTATGATGATCGATCTTCGTAGGTTTGAATGCTAGAACACAAGTTGTTTTAATGGCCCAAGAGCAAGATTAAACCAAAGGGGTTTAATCTTACTGAGCTGATTTTTCTTGAATGAAGATGCAAACTATAAATATGAAATACAAAACAATGTTCCTTGGAGAGCAAGGCATGGCATGGCCGGCCCTAGTAGGGACAATTCGGTCCAATGACTTGCTTCCCAAGATAACATAAAATAATTAAAAAGCATCTATCTAAGTCTCCTTATCATAAATAAATCAAATAAATAATTATTTGACTTATTTATATAAGAAAACTAAAAAGCTAATCCTAAAACTCCAAAAGATATAAATAATAATAAAGCAAGATATATTTCAGGCCTAACAAACTTCCTATGGCCGAAATTATCATAAAGATAAAGATAGAATCAAAATAAAAGATAAGATTCCCGTAAGACTTGAACAGTTCTCAGTAAATCGCATTTTTGACCTCTTTACTCTTAGATTCTGGATTCGACGTAAACTACAAAGTTGTATAACTTTAAATTATCTTTCCAACGAGTACTTAACGGACTTAAGATGAATTTTCTATCCCAAGTTATGACAAGTTTACTGAGCATTGTTTTTAATTTGACGGGCTTCTTAACTTTCGAACTTTTGTGACTTCATCCTCTTCCTCGGTGGTCGAGGACGCCATTGATGAACATAATTAAAGGATAATATGGAATCCATGAAAACCTTCTTGAACTTGAATGCTCGTGACCTTAGTAAAGGTCTTGGTGTTTGGCCTCCATTCGTCTTCAACGAATCATTCGCTTTGATCCTCCCTTGATTTGCAATGATAGCGATCAAAGGACCATGAAGATTAAAGTTGAAAAGAAGGTGTCTAGAAGGCCTAGAACGAGACCTTTTCCAAGGTCAAGGGCGTTCAAGTTCAAAGAGGTTTTCATGGACTCAACATTATCTCTTACTAATATTCATAAATGGCGCCAAAGACCACCAAGGAAGAGGATCAAGTCAATGGGCCGAAATTCATCATTTCTTTATTTAGAAACATGTGTTAGTTTGTCTCACTTTAGGACTGAATTTAGTAAGTGACCGGGTGAGATAAATTGGTACATGGGTCAAAGTCAACCCTTTGACCTTTCTAAATAGAGAAAATATCTATTATTATTATTATTATTTATAGGCGTGTTTTTGAAGTTAATAATGTAGAGAAATCAATCAATAGGCTTATGTAAGTTGATTGATATTCTCTCTCCTGGTTGTTAGAGATATTTTTAGTTTGTTTTGGATATTTTATATTTGTTAGGATCTTTTCCTTAAATAAATAAATCAGCCATGATTTATTTTATTTAAGGGAATCTAGATAGATTTATTTTAGATATTTTATTATATCTTGGGAAGCAAGAAATGACCATTCTACCCTCTATAGGGCCGGCCATATGCTCTCCCTTGCTCCCTAAGTAATAGCCTTGTATTCTACTATAAATACTTTTCAGTTTCATTAATAAAAATCAACTTGAGAGAGATTAAACCCTAATTGGTTTAGTCTATCTCTTGGGCCACAAAATAAACACACGTGTGAATTTATTTTCAGCATTGAAGTCGTTCGTTCATCATCATCACGCCGAGATCATCATCACCATAATTCTCGAATTCTCTCTCTTAATTCTTTGTTTCGAATCTGAATTGTGGTCTGGATCAATTGGGTTGTTCTAGTTGTGATTGTTAAAGATCAAACTAGTTCATCAATCGGATTTAGCGTTAGAGCCAATCCGTTTGAACTATCAAGTTGATTTTCTCTAGAATTCAAATTGTGCTCATTAATCATTCATTCAATTCAGTTTTGTTACTTGTTGTGCACGTTTCTCACATTGAAAGCGAATTCGGGTTGAATCAAGGATTACTAGGCAAGATCGGGACTTGTGTGGGTCATATACGAGGTTTCTAAGGAGGATTCCGAGGCAATCACGTATCAAGTGGTATCATAATCCAGCGTCTCGCCAAGAAATTGTTTCTTTACTTAATTTGCTTTCTAATCAATTTTAATTCAGTTTTGATAACAAAAATCCCACCTTTACCAAAAGTTTGAATTTTTGAGACCATAATTGAATTTTTCTAACCTACACCACCACATCTCCGCCACCCCACCACCACGAACCACCCACCACCACCCCGAACTGGTGTCGCTCGTTTGGACCGCACCACCCCCCACCACCGTCCGATCCCAACCCCACCAACCCCACCCCATTCGGACCACCCTAAAGCCTAATCGCCCTCCTTCAAATCTCGAAACCCTAACCCTAATTTTCGAGAAACGCTAACCCTAACCTAGACCGAAACCCTACCCTTTCACCAAACCCTAGAGCCAAACCCTACACCTAACCCTAATTCGGTACCCTAGACCGAAACCCTAGCACCCCAAACCCTAATCCAGCCGAGACACTCCAAACCCTAGTCTCCTCTTAGTTACTTGCCCTCCAAGCAATTACCCAATTAGGAGATTTTTAAGGGATTTTGCATGTTTATTGGCTGAATTGGTTGAGTTGTGTTGCAATATAGATTAGCAATTGTTTTCCTACAGATTTATGAGGTTTTCATTCATGTTGCATGATTGATTGGTATTCATATTGCTTGCTTAATATTTGCTAATTTCTGTCATTGCATACCTAAATTTGACCAGCCCTTATTACTTTTTGTTTAATTTGGCTTCTAGTTGGTTTCATTGGTAGTTTAAAGTCACTTAGTTAAAAAAAAATCAGTCTAGTTGTCTTTTGTTTTTGCCCTATTGCATTCGTTATTGCATAGCTTTGTTTATTTCTTCATTCTAGCACAAGAGTAGATTGTGCATAACGTCAAAAAAAATCAGAAAAGAAAAGTGATCTACCCCAGCTAGTTTTAAGCCACTTTCAACCCTAGTGATTGCTTGCTTAAAAATAGCTAAGTAGAAATCACTTTGAAGAAAAAGAGTGACGAAATAAAAGTCACTTTAGCCTACCATATTTCTGTCCTTGCATGCTTAAATTTGGCTTTATTAACTTGAATAGAGTCAATTGAGAGATTGCATGTGTTTTAAAGCTCATAGAGGGATTATTTGCATTGCTTGTCTTATTGCATACTTGCCATTTGCTTAAGCTGCATATTTCCTTTATTTCTCATTAGTATACCATATCTACACCATATCTACCCATTTACTCCCTCAATTCAACCCAAAAACTGAATTAAGTTGATTGGATTGCTTTGAGGCAAGTGTTGGCTTGATTAAGGTGTGGTATTGCTTGTTGTGATTTGCTTTAGAACACACTACTCTCTCTCGTTTTATTGTTCTTTTCAGGATGTCTCAAGGGTATATCCCACACCGGCTAGAGACTTTTTATGGGATTACTGACCCTACATGGTATTTTGAATGGGAAGAAGACACCAACTCTTTCCTTGAGTACCATAATTACACTAAACAAGAGAAGTTGTATGTAGTAACATCTTGCCTTGTGGGAGCTGCCCGCTTTTGGTGGGAAGCTGTAAAGAGAGATCGTTGGAACCGAGGACTTAAGCCCATTTCAACTTGGCATCAACTGAAATTCTAAATGCGCCAGAAGTTTGTTCCATATGAGCATTCAGAGCGGTTGAAAAGAGTGGCTAGTTGTAAGCAAGGTTCTCGATCTCCACTTGACTTCTTCATGGAACTTGAAGAATTGATGTGTTTTGCTGGAGTTGATGTATCACCAAGGTATATATGCATAAAATTCATAGATGGACTGAATTCTCAATACCAAGAACATCTTGAACGCCATTCAGACTACAATGATGTTGATACCTTGGTTCGAGCTGCTCAGAAGTATTTTTACCAACTCCAACGAAAGAATGAGGCTTTGACTAATTCTATTCAAATGAGGTACAATTCTAACTCTTCTTCCATTGTTTTGGATACTAACTCCTTTTTGCAGGAAATGGGAGTTTCTAACTCACCAAAGCCAGGAATTTCCATTCGAGAAGAGAGAGTTACAGCCCCACATAGCCAAGAGACCTCTACAGAATCAAGTGACCTCCTATGTGTTCTTCAATGCCATATGGTGAATGAAAGTTTGAACAAGGAGGTTTCAGCTAAGGAAATCATGAAAGATGAGAGCATGGAGGAAGAAGTGGATGTCTCAAATGGAGTTTCATTCAAACAAAGCCATAATGCCCATGAGATGATTCAATGTATTCCATCCACTATGCTTGTTTTACAACCTTCTTTATTAACCATGGTGCCTTTACTATTTACATCTTTTCAGGATAATTCTCCTCTTACTCTTACATGCAACATCGAATCGAGGACGATTCGAGGTCAAGTGGGGGGGGGGAATGATAGCGATCAAAGGACCATGAAGATTAAAGTTGAAAAGAAGGTGTCTAGAAGGCCTAGACCGAGACCTTTCCCAAGGTCAAGGGCGTTCGAGTTCAAAGAGGTTTTCATGGACTCAATATTATCTCTTACTAATATTCATAAATGGCGCCAAAGACCACCAAGGAAGAGGATCAAGTCAATGGGCCGAAATTCATCATTTCTTTATTTAGAAACATGTGTTAGTTTGTCTCACTTTAGGGTTGAATTTAGTAAGTGACCGGATGAGATAAATTGGTACATGGGTCAAAGTCAACCCTTTGATTTGACCATTCTAAATAGAGAAAATATCTATTATTATTATTATTTATTATAGGCGTGTGTTTGAAGTTAATAATGTAGAGAAATCAATCAATAGGCTTATGTAAGTTGATTGATATTCTCTCTCCTGGTTGTTAGAGATATTTTTAGTTTGTTTTGGATATTTTATATTTGTTAGGATGTTTTCCTTAAATAAATAAATCAGTCATGATTTATTTTATTTAAGGGAATCTAGATAGATTTATTTTAGATATTTTATTATATCTTGGGAAGCAAGAAAAGACCATTCTACCCTCTATAGGGCCGACCATATGCTCTCCCTTGCTCCCCAAGTAATAGCCTTGTATTCTACTATAAATACTTTTCAGTTTCATTAATAAAAATCAACTTGAGAGAGATTAAACCCTAATTGGTTTAGTCTATCTCTTGGGCCACAAAATAAACACACGTGTGAATTTATTTTCAGCATTGAAGTCGTTCGTTCATCATCATCACGCCGAGATCATCATCACCATAATTCTCGAATTCTCTCTCTTAATTCTTTGTTTCGAATCTGAATTGTGGTCTGGATCAATTGGGTTGTTCTAGTTGTGATTGTTAAAGATCAAACTAGTTCATCAATCGGATTTAGCGTTAGAGCCAATCCGTTTGAACTATCAAGTTGATTTTCTCTAGAATTCAAATTGTGCTCATTAATCATTCATTCAATTCAGTTTTGTTACTTGTTGTGCACGTTTCTCACATTGAAAGCAAATTCAGGTTGAATCAAGGATTGCGAGGAAAGATCGGGACTTGTGTGGGTCATATACGAGGTTTCTAAGGAGGATTCCGAGGCAATCACGTATCAGGCGTGCTCTTGCAAGACAAGAAACCCATAGCTTATTTCAGTGAAAAGCTTAGTGGGGCTGAGTTGAATTACCCTACTTATGATAAAGAGTTGTATGCTTTAATTAGGGTTTTAAAAACTTGGTCTCATTATTTGTGGCCTAAGGAGTTTGTAATCCATTCTGATCATGAGGCCTTGAAGTATTTGAAAGGCCAATCCAGACTCAGCAGGCGACATGCAAGATGGGTTGAATTTATGGAGACCTTTCCTTATGTTGTAAAGCATAAGAAAGGCAAAGAGAATGTGGTAGTTGACGCCCTTTCTCGCAGGTATGTTCTCTTGAACCAATGTGATGTTAAGATCCTTGGATTTGCAATAATTAAGGAATTGTATGCTAGTGATCCTCACTTTGCTGAAATTTATAAGAATTGCATGTCTAGGGGAGAAATAGATTCCTACTTTATTGATGATGGATACTTGTTTAAAGCTGGTAAATTGTGCATTCCTTCATCTAGTATACGTAGGCTTCTAACTAAAGAGGTTCATGAATCAAGAGGACATAGGGGTCTAGAAAAGACTTTAGAAGGTTTAAAAGAACACTACTATTGGCCTAAGATGAGTAATTATGTGCTTAGATTTGTTAAGAGTTGTGTTGTTTGTGCTAAAGCTAAGTCTAGACTTAACCCCCATGGTTTGTACCAGCCCCTAACTATTCCTAGTTCACCTTGGGAGGACATTTCTATGGACTTCATTGTTGGATTGCCTAGAACTAGGAGAGGTAGAGATTCTATGTTTGTAGTAGTAGACCGTTTTTCCAAGATGGCTCATTTTATTCCATGTCACACGACTGATGATGTTGTGCATGTTGCTGATTTGTTCTTTAGGGAAGTTGTTAGATTGCATGGCATTCCTTGTTCTATTGTTTCAGATCGTGATGCTAAATTTTTGAGTTATTTTTGGAAAAGTCTGTGGTCTAAGTTGGGAACTAAATTGTTGTTTTCTATCTCATGTCACCCACAAACTGATGGGCAAACTGAAGTTACTAATAGAACGTTAGGGGTTTTACTTAGAACTATGCTTAAAGCTAACCTCAAACCCCCAACGGAAGGTGTTTTGCCTTTTGTGGAGTTTGCTTATAACAGGTCAATCCATTCAGCTACAAAAATGACCCCTTTTGAGGTTGTTTATGTGCTGAATCCAAGGACTCCGGTGGACTTGACGCCTCAGCCATACAAGGGAAAAGAGAGCTTCGAAGCTGAAAAGCGGGCTGAGTTTGTTAAGAAACTACATGAGAGGACAAAGATGCACTTGGAGAGGAAATCCATGAAGTACAAAGCCCATGCTAATAAGGGTCAAAAACAGGTTTTTTTGAAGAAGGAGATCTTGTTTGGGTGCATCTAAGGAAGGAGAGGTTCCCAAATCAAAGGAAGAATAAGCTAGATCAAAGAGGAGATGGACCATTTCGTGTCATCAGGAGAATCGGCCCTAATGCATATCATGTTGACATGCCTGGTGAGTATGGTGTCCATCCAACTTTTAATGTGGCTGATCTATCTCTTTATGTGCCAGATTTTGATTCCGACGTCGAATTAGAGACGACTCGAGCTCAAGTGGAGGAGAATGATGCAACCGACGGCGATGAGTTGATTCGAGTGCCTTCTAACGGACCAATCACAAGAAGTCGAGCTAAGAAGATTGCTCAAGGCACAACAACAATCTTGGTGCGATTGACAATTGTTCTTGAAGAGCCTAGCAAGCCGAAGTGGGTCTCGCGCATTCGACATCAATTGAGCCCGGATTCCATGAATTGATATATGAGGGCCGAAAATCACCATTTCTTTATTTAGAAACATATATTAGTTTGTCTCACTTTAGGGCTGAATTTAGTAAGTGACCGGGTGAGATAAATTGGTATATGGGTCAAAGTCAACCCTTTGACTTGACCATTCTAAATTAAGAAAATATCTATTATTTATTTAATTATAGGCGTGCATTTTATTTAAATAAATGAAGGGAAATCAGCCAATAGGCTTATGTTAGTTGGTTGATTTTCTCTCTCCTGGTTGTTAGAGATATTTTTTGTTTGTTAGAGATATTTTGAGTTTGTTAGATTATTTCCTTAAATAAATAAATCAGTCATGATTTATTTTATTTAAGGGGATCTAGATAGATATTGTATTATTTTAGATATTTTATTATATCTTTGGAAGCAAGATATGGGGCCAATTCCTCTCTCATAGGGCCGGCCATATTCATGCCTTGCTCTCCAAGGATTAGTTTGTATTCTATTATAAATACTCTTGCATTTCATTAATAAAAATCAGCTTGAGAGAGATTAAACCCTGATTAGTTTAGTCTATCTCTTGGGCCAAAAAATAAGACTTGTGTTTATGCTTGTGTTGTTCGAACATCCTCATCATCACGCCGAGATCATCATCACCACCATTCTCGATCTCTCTCTCTCTCTTCGTTGTTTGATTGATCTAGTTAATTTAAGATTGTTCTAGACTTGATTGTTAAAGATCATTCTAGTTAATCAATTGGATTTAGCGATCGAGCCAATCCAATTGAACTATCAAAAGTTGACTTCTTCAATTATCCAATTCGTTCTTCAAACATTCAGATTCGTTCTTTGTGTTTACTTGATCCGCAAGGCATTAACTTTGTTAGCAAAATCAGGTTGAATCAAGGATTACTAGGCAAGATCGGGACTTTGTGGGTTCACTACGAGATTTCTAAGGAGGATTCTGAGGCAATCACGTATCACCACCACACGATACTCCATCCTCATTAATGGCGAGGCCAAGGGTTTCTTTTCGGGCAAGAGAGGCCTCCGCCAAGGTGATCCTCTCTTACCCTTCCTCTTCGTCTTGATTATGGAAATCCTTAGCCGGAATCTCCAAAAGGCTAGCACCACCCGAGGCTTTGCCTTCCACCCCAAATGCCACCGACTCAAACTCACAAATATCACCTTTGCCGATGACCTCCTCATCTTTTACAAACCCACCATCAAGACCCTCAACTCCATAAAAAATAGCCTCGTCTCTTTTGGTAGATCCTCGAGGCTTATAGCCAATAGCCACAAAAGCCGAATCTTCTTTGGCGGTGTGACACTTGATGATCGGGCCTCTCTTGCGGCAATTATGGGTTTTGAGATTGGAACCTTCCCAGTCCGCTACTTGGGTATGCCACTTCATTCCGATAAGCTCAAGGTAGGGGATTATGGGCCTCTACTAAACAAGATCATCGGGGTCATCAATAGATGTGGGGCACGAATGTTCTCTTATGAAGGGCGAGCTCAAGTAATTCGCTCTATGCTTGAGGGCCTCCTCTCCTTTTGGGTCAAATCCACCATCATCCCAAGAAAGGTACTCAAATGCATAGAAGCACTTTGTCGCTCCTTCCTTTGGAGTGGCAAAATTGAGGGGAAAAAAGCACTTGTTTCTTGGAAAAAAGTGACTAGGCCTTATGAGGAGGGCGGCCTCAATATCAAAGAGCTCCTTGCTTGGAATCAATCGATCCTCTTTAAGTTTGGCCACGAGATACACATGAACAAACCGTCCCTTTGGACGAATTGGGTCACTCAAAACCACATGAGAAGGGCCAATTTTTGGAATTTGAGAGTTAAAAGCACCGACTCTTGGATTTGGAAATCACTTCTCAAGCTACGGGAACCGGTGGTTGAAGCGGTTCTTGCAAGAGAAACAAACGAGGACCCGACCGGCCTTAACTCCATCACCAAGCCGAATGGCCAACTTGACGCGAGAGCCCTCTATGACTTGCTCCGTGACCGTGGTCCCACTCTTTCTTGGAGCGAGCTGATTTGGACTCGTGTAAGAGCCAAGAAGTGGAGCTTCAGATTTTGGCTAGCATATCAAGGGAGACTCCCCACGTTAAGCTGGCTTAAGGATCGTGGCCTCCTAAATAATGACACTTGTGTCCTTTATGGGAATGATAATGAGACCACCGACCACCTTTGGGGGAATTGCAATTTTGTTCAAGAGGTAATGGATAGAGTTTGGACGTGGCATGGAATCCAAACTAGGAAGTCAAGCCTACAAGAATGGGTTGAGTGGTTCTTGATGTCCCCGAGGCAAGACACACACATCTTCAAAGCAAGACTTGTCACCCTTCATGGCATCGTCTATCACACTTGGGATGCTAGGAATGAGGCATATTTCCGAGGGGCCACACCCATCGCCATTGATTGTGCTCTCAAAACAATCCATGCTTGCAAAACAAGGATCTCCTTCACTTGCAAAATCAACGGAAAGAGAGGTGCAAGACTCTGAAGGCTCATGCGCACGTAAGGCTTCTCACCTTCTCTCTTTCGTAGTTTGGATGTCATGTTGGTTTGTGGTCGTCGGGCTAGGCGCTTTGTTAACCTTGATGGCTCTTGCCTCGATTGCCTTGGTTGCCTTTTTGGTTGCCTAGTTGGCACTATTGCTTGGCTTCCCGTTTTGTTACCCCTAGTTCTTCTCTAGGGATTTTTGGGTCTAGTTTGATATGTATAGGACCCTTCAGGTGTTTTGCTACCCCTAGTGCTCCTCTAGGGGTGTTTTGTTCTCCTTGAGCTCTTGAGGGATGCATGGTCATGATTGATCCACCATGCCTTGCTTTTACGCCCCTTTTGGTTAAGGAGCTTTTGTACATGTTCTCGTTCATATATTTACCACATCTCAGTTTAAGTGGCCATTTCATCGAACACTTGACGTGCAATGTTAGATCACAAGTCATTTTAAAGGCAAAAGGAGAAAAAACAAGTGATGTTTAAAAATATCTAGGCATATGCACAAAGAATGAGGATAGTATCAAGCCAATAAGCAGATCCTGCACTACAAAACCATGACCGATCGAATAGAAGCATAAATTCGAACCTAGAAACCGAATGTCACATTTAGGAGTGACATTTACATGGACATTTCGTCAAACACTTGTCGTGCAATGTTAGATCTAAAATCATTTTAAAGGCAAAAGGAGAAAAAACAAGTCAACTTTAAAGACATCTAGGCATAAGCGTAAACAATGAGGATAGTTTCAAGCTAATAAGCACATTCTGCACTGCAAAATCGAGACCGATCGAATAAAAGCATAAATTCGAACCTAGAAACCGAATGCCACATTTAAGAGTGACATTTACATGGACATTTCATCGAACAATTCGTGTGCAATGTTAGATATCATGTCAATTTTTAAAGACAAAAGGAGAAAAAACAAGTGAACTTTAAAGACATCTAGGCATAAGCATAAAGAACGAAGATAGTATCAAGCCAATAAGCACATTCTACACTACACAACCAAGACCGATCGAATAGAAGCATAAATTCGAACCAAGAAACCGAATGCCACATTTAGGAGTGACATTTACGTGGACATTTTATCGAACACTTGGCGTGCAATGTTAGATCACAAGTCATTTTAAAGGCAAAAGGAGAAAAAACTAGTGATCTTTAAAGACATCTAGGCATAAGCATAAAGAATGATGATAGTATTAATCCAATAAGCACATTCTGCAATAAAAAATGAAGACTGATTGAATAAAAGCATAAATTCGAACCTAGAAACAGAATGCAACATTTAGGAGTGACATTTACATGGACATTTCATCTAACACTTAGCGTGCAATGTTAGATCACAAGTCATTTCAAAGGCAAAAGGAGAAAAAATAAGTGATCTTTAAAAACGTCTAGGCATAAGCATAAAGAATGAGGATATTATCAAGACAATAAGCACATTCTACACTACAAAATCAAGAGGTATCGAATAAAAGCATAAATTCGAATCTAGAAACCGAATGTCACATTTAGGAGTGACATTTACATGGACATTTCATCGAACACTTGGCATGCAATGTTAGATCTGAAGTCAATTTTTAAAGGCAAAAGGATAAAAAACAAGTGAACTTTAAAGACATCTAGGCATAAACATAAAGAATGAGGATAGTATCAAGCCAATAAGCACATTTTACACTAGAAAACAAAGACCGATCGAACAGAAGCATAAATTCGAACCTAGAAATCGAATGCCACATTTAGGAGTGACAAGGCGCACCTCAAAAAGATGCCTCATGCAAGTGGACCTCCAAAAGGCTTTTGATTGTGTTGATTAGGGCTTCCTAGAAACAACTCTCCATTACTTTGGCTTCCCACCTTGGCTAATCCAACTCATCTTACAAGATGTCACCACCCCAAGATACTCCATGGTGAGGCCAAAGGCTTGGTGAGGCCAAAGGCTTCTTTCTGGGCAAGAGAGGCCTCCGCCAAGGTGATCCTCTCTCACCCTTCCTCTTCGTCTTGATTATGGAAATCCTTAGCCGGAATCTTCAAAAGGCTAGCACCAACCGAGAAACTAAATACCACATTTAGGAGTGAAATTTGCGTGGACATTTCATCGAACACTTAGCGTGCAATGTTAGATCACAAGTTATTTTAAAGGCAAAGGGAGAAAAAACAAATTATCTTTGAAGACATCTAGGCATAAGCATAAAGAATGAGGATAGTATCAATCCAATAAGCACATTCTACACTACAAAACCAAGACCAATCGAATAGAAGCATAAATTCGAACCTAGAAACCGAATGCCACATTTAGGACTGACATTTACATGGACATTTCGTCAAACACTTGGCCTAAAATGTTATATCAAAAATCATTTTAAAGGCAAAAGACAAAAAAACAAGTGAACTTTAAAGACATCTAGGCATAAGCATAAAGAATGAGGATAGTTTCAAGCCAATAAGCACATTCTGCACTACAAAATCAAGACCGATTGAATAGAAGCATAAATTTGAACCTAGAAACCGAATGCCACATTTAGGAGTGACATTTACATAGACATTTCGTCAAACACTTGGCGTGCAATGTTAGATCAAAAATCATTTTAAAAGCAAAAGGACAAAAAACAAGTGAACTTTAAAGACATCTAGACATAAGCAATAGAATGAGGATAGTTTCAAGCCAATAAGCACATTCTGCACTACAAAATCAAGACCGATCGAATAAAAGCATAAATTCGAACCTAGAAACCAATTGCCACATTTAAGAGTGACATTTACAAGGACATTTCATCGAACACTTCACATGCAATGTTTGATCTCAAGTCAATTTTTAAAGGCAAAAGGAGAAAAAAAAAGTGATGTTTAAAGACATCTAGGCATAAGCATAAAGAATGAGGATAGTATCAACCCAATAAGCACATTATGCACTACAAAACCAAGACCAATCGAGTAGAAGCATAAATTCGAATCAAGAAACCGAATGCCACATTTAGGAGTGACATTTACGTGGACATTTCATCAAACACTTGACGTGCAATGTTAGATAACAAGTCATTTTAAAGGCAAAAGGAGAAAAAACAAGTGATCTTTAAAGACATCTAGGCATAAGCATAAAGAATGAGGATAGTATCAAGCCAATAAGCACATTCTGTACTAAAAAACCATGATCGATCAAATAGAAGCATAAATTCGAACCTAGAAACCGAATGCTACATTTAGGAGTGACATTTACATGGATATTTCGTCAAACACTTGGCGTGCAATGTTAGATAAAAAATCATTTTAAAGGCAAAAGGAGAAAAAATAAGGCAACTTTAAAGACATCTAGGCATAAGCATAAAGAATGAGGATAGTTTCAAGCCAATAAGCACATTCTGCACTACAAAATCAAGACCGAACGAATAAAAGCATAACTTCGAACCTAGAAACCGTATGCCACATTTAAGAGTGACATATACATGGACATTTCATCAAACACTTCGCGAGCGATGTTAGATCTCAAGTCAATTTATAAAGGCAAAAGGAGAAAAAACAAGTGAACATTAAACACATCTAGGCATAAGCATAAAGAATGAGGATAATATTAAGCCAATTAGCATATTCTGCACTACAAAACCAAGCCTGATCGAATAGAAGCATAAATTCGAACCTAGAAACCGAATGCCACATTTAGGAGTGAAATTTACATTGATATTTCGTCAAACACTTGGAGTGCAATGTTAGATCAAAAATCATTTTAAAGGCATAAGGAGAAAAATAAGTGAACTTTAAAGACATCTAGGCATAAGCATAAAGAATGAGGATAGTTTCAAGCCAATAAGCACATTCTGCACAATAAAATCAAGACTGATTGAATAAAAGCATAAATTTGTACCTAGAAACCGAATGCCACATTTAGGAGTGACATTTACATGGAGATTTTGTCAAACACTTGGAGTGCAATGTTAGATCAAAAATCATTTTAAAGGCAAAAGTAGAAAAAACAAGTGAACTTTAAAAACATCTAGGTATAAGCATAAAGAATGAGGACAATTCAACCCAATAAGCACATTCTGCACTACAAAACCAAGACCGATAGAGTAGAAGCATAAATTCGAACCAAGAAACTAAATGCCACATTTAGGAGTGACATTTACGTGGACATTTCATCGAACACTTGGCTTGCAATGTTAGATCACAAGTCATTTTAAAGGCAAAAGAGAAAAAATAAGTGATCTTTCAAAATATCTAGGCATAAGCATAAAGAATGAGGATAGTATCAAGCCAATAAGCACATCATGCACTACAAAACCATGATCGATCGAATAGAAGCATAAATTCGAACCTAAAAACCGAATGCCACATTTAGAAGTGTCATTTAAATGGACATTTTGTCTAACACTTGGCGTGCAATGTTAGATCAAAAATCATTTTAAAGGCAAAAGGAGAAAAAAAAGTGAACTTTAAAGACATCTAGGCTTAAGCATAAAGAATGAGGATATTATCAAGCCAATTAGCGCATTCTGCTCTACAAATCCAAGACCGATCGAATAGAAGCATAAATTCGAACCAAGAATCCGAATGCCACAATTAGGAGTGACATTTACGTGGAAATTTCATCGAACACTTGGTTTGCAATGTTAGATCACAAGTCATTTTAAAGGAAAAAGGAGGAAAAATAAGTGATCTTTAAAGACATCTAGGCATAAGCATAATGAATGAGGATAATATCAAGTCAATTAGCACATTTGGTACTACAAAACCATGACCGATCAAATAGAAGCATTAATTCGAACCTTGAAACCGAATGCCACATTTAGGAGTGACATTTACATGGACATTTCGTCAAACACTTGGCATGCAATGTTATATCAAAAATCATTTTAATGGCAAAAGGAGAAAAAACAAGTGAAGTTTAAAGACATCTAGGCTAAGCATAAAGAATGAGGATAGTATCAACCGAATAAGCACATTGATGTGTCCCGACTTGGATCGGACTCGATTCTGGCTCGAGCGAGTTCGTGATGATGCTTGAGAACGTTCTTGTTGAAGCCGCTTGATAAATGGGTTGTGTTTGTTGGATTTAAAAGTATTAAGAATGAAGATTTCTCAAATAAAAAGGAGTTTTGGTCTTTTTATTATATAAGGGATAAGTAGTAGACCCCTCTTGGATAAACGCACCAAGAGAAACCAACTAAAGGATACAAGTGTGAGGAACAACTAACCCGGACCCAACTATCCCAGCCCTCTTGGATAAACACACCACGAGGACTAAGAATACAAGGATCGAAGACAAACCATTCCAAACCCAACTATCCTAGGGATAAGTAGACAGCCTCACTCAGAGTCGCACCAAGCAAGGTCATCTAAGGACGGTTAGGCTAAGGCTCGAATCACATGAACCATAACCAGCCATCTAGGCCCTCGAATCACACGAGGACCACGGCTTGAGTCCCACAAGCCGGGAGAGCCAAAAACCCGAAACTGAACAAAGTTCTTCAAGTTCAAGTTTAAGCTAAGGAAATAAGAAAGATTACAACCCTTTATATAGGATAAAATTAGGACAAAAATTAAGTGCTTGAGTTGGCTTCCAAGGCGATAATTGATGGTTCTTCAAATTGAATGCTTGACTTGGCTTCCAAGGCAGTAATTGATGGCGGTCTTTACTTGGAGCGAAAGGCAACCGTCATTGAATGCTCCTTCTTGGCTGCCAAGCAATCTTGAGGAGGTGGAGGCGACATGGGCTGGCTCCTCTTGATCTTGAATGTTGGTGGCGTGATCACATCACACATTCTGCACTACAAAATCAAGACCGATTGAATAAAAGCATAAATTCGAACCTAGAAACCGAATGCCACATTTAGGAGTGACATTTACATGGACATTTCGTCAAACACTTGGCGTGCAATGTTAGATCAAAAATCATTTTAATGGCAAAAGGAGAAAAAACAAGTCATCCTTAAAGACATCTAGGCATAAGCATAATGAATAAGAATAGTATCAAGCCAATAAGCACATTCTGCACTACAAAACCAAGACCGATAGAGTAGAAGCTTAAATTCGAACCAAGAAACTGAATGCCACATTTAGGAGTGACATTTACGTGGACATTTCATCGAACACTTGGCTTGCAATGTTAGATCACAAGTCATTTTAAAAGCAAAAGAGAAAAAATAAGTGATATTTAAAAACATCTAGTCATAAGCATAAAGAATGAGGATAGTATCAAGCCAATAAGCACATCATGCACTACAAAACCATGACCGATCGAATAGAAGCATAAATTCGAACCTAGAAACCGAATGCCACATTTAGGAGTGACATTTACATGGACATTTCGTCAAACACTTGGCGTGCAATGTTAGATAGAAAATCATTTTAAAGGCAAAAGGAGAAAAAATAAGGGAACTTTAAAGACATCTAGGCATAAGTGATACGTGATTGCCTCGGAATCCTCCGTAGAAACCTCGTATATGACCCACACGATCCCGATCTTGCCTAGTAATCTCGATTCTCTCCTGAAATTGCTAACAAAGTCAATTGCTTGGAACACAAGTAATAAGAACTCGAATTGCTGAAATAACGAAACTGAATTGATAGGTTGAAGAAATCAACTTGATAGTTCAAACGGATTGGCTCTAACGCTAAATCCGATTGATTAACTAGTTTGATCTTTAACAATCACAACTAGAACAATCCAATTGACCAAGTCAACAAACCAATTTAAACAAACACAAATCAGATTCACGAGAGAGAGAGAAGAGAGAATTCGGTGATGAGGCTCTCGAATTAATGATGCACGAAATCAGATTGCAATACTAGACACAAGATATTGTTTTTGGGCCCAAGAGATAGATTAAACCAATTTGGGTTTAATCTCTCTCAAGCTGATTTTTATTAATGAAACTGAAAAGTATTTATAGAGAATACAAAAGCTAATACTTGGGGAGCAAGGAAGGGGAGGTGGCCGGCCCTAGATGGGGAGAATGAGCCTCCTTTGCTTGCTTCCCAAGATATAATAATATCTAAATAAATCTAACTAGATTCCCTTAAATAAATAAATCATAGCTGAATTATTTATTTAAGGAAATAATCCTAACAACTTAAAATATCTCTAACAAACTAAAAATATCTCTAACAACCAGGAGAGAGAAGATCAACCAACTAACATAAGCCTATTGGCTGATTTCTCTACATTATTTAATTAAGTTCACACGCCTATAATAAAATAAATAGATAGATATTTTCTCCATTTAGAATGGTCAAGTCAAAGGGTTGACTTTGACCCATATACCAATTTATCTCACCCGGTCACTTACTAAATTCAGCCCTAAAGTGAGACAAATTAATACATGTTTCTAAATAAAGAAATAGTGAATTTCGGCCCCCATATAATCAATCCATGGAATCCGGGCTCAATTGATGTCGAATGCACGAGACCCACTTCGCCTTGCTAGGCTCTTCAATAACCGTTGCCAATCGAACCAAGATCGCTGTTGTGCCTTGAGCAATCTTCTTAGCTCGACTTCTTGTGATTGGTCCGTCAGAAGGCACTCGAATCAACTCATCGACTTCTTGTGGTTGGTTGATCGCTCTACAATCAACACACATTCTCCATGTGCCATCCTTCTTTGGCACCAAAATCACCGGGACCGCGCATGGGCTGAGAGATTCACGCACATAGCCTTTGTCCATGAGATCTTGCACTTGTCTTTGAAGCTCAGCGGTCTCTTCTGGACTTGCTCTATAGGCTGCACGGTTTGGTAATGAAGCGCCGGGCACCAAATCGATTTGATGCTCAATGCCTCTAATTGGTGGAAGGCCTTCTGGCAACTCTTCAGGCATCACATCTTCAAACTCCTGTAATAGATCCTGTAGACACTTTGGAAGATGTGAAATATCTTGAATAATAATAAGTATCTCTTTCCTCCTAAGAAGTAAGCAAGAAGAGTTAGGGAAAGAAATACTAGACTGAGTCACAAGAGAGCGCTTTTCTACACTGCCTTTCAATCCGATTTTTGGCTCTTTCTGTAGGCGTTCTTTTTCCATATTTGTAGCTCTCTGAGTCTCTGAATTGCTCCCAAAATGTGAGCCAAAATGCTCGAGTGGATTGGGAGATAGCCCAGTTTTCGTCCCAGATGCACTGCTGGAAGTGTTGCTCGGCACTTTGGGCGTTTTAGGGACATTCTCTCGGCGTTTTTCGTCCCAAACAGTAGCTCCACCTGTTTTTGATGTTGTCCCAAAATTTGAGCCAGAACGCTCGGGTGGAGACTGGGAAACGCCGCTTGGCTTTGTCGACGCGTCGGGCGCCGAACGCCGGGCCGCTGCTTTGGCCGTTGAATCAGCCTCTTCTTTCTCTTCCTTGGTACGCCTAAGTGCCCTAGCTTGATCTCGACGTACCTGATCCTGTAGAACTTGTTGGGGAGACAAGTGTAGAAGAGAAACTCTCCTCCCATCATAGTTAAAAGAATAGGTGTTTAACATGCCATCATAAATCACTCTCCTATCAAATAACCATGGTCTTCCTAACAATATATGAGTGCAATCCATGTTTACTACATCACACATAATGTCATCAACATAAGTACCAATAGCAACACGGACTAAACACTGATGAGTGACAAGATTAGGACCTTCTGAATCATTAATTCCATTGAGACCATAACTAGTAGCTCTAGGTTGGATTTTTAATTGCAAGTGATCAACTACCTTAGCATTAATAATGTTACAGCAGCTACCACTATCAATTATCATGCATAACACTTGATTCTTTACTGTACACCTAGTATGAAAAATGTTTTCCCTTTGATCTAGCCTAGGTGTTTCTTGTAAAGTAAGAGTACGCATAGTTACCAAAGTTAGAGGCTGTTCGGTGCATTCTGGTTCAATGGCCTCTACGTCCTCCTCTTCTTGTCCAATACTGTCCTCCTCCACTTGATTTGGAGTTATATCTTCATCACTCACATATCCTCCATTGGTGGTGAGAAGTACTTGCTTTAGATTTGGACAATCCTTGGCATAGTGACCTCGTCCTTGACACTTGTAGCACACTAAATCACGTGCTCTAGGCTGATTTGGAGGTCCATTGGTGGGACGCCTTTGGCCTTGAAAACCTGTTGTTTTAGGTGAGCTAGTAGCTCCCTTTTGCTGCATAGAAGGGTTAGAAGAATAAAAGTTGGAATTTGAACTAGGATTAGAACCATACCTTTTTGTAGCATTCCAAGCTTCCTTCTTCTTCCTTTGTTGCTGCTCATAGAGTAGTTGGGCTGAATGTACTAAGGCATTGAGATCCTTGATTTGTTGAATCTCCAATGTGTCTTGAATGCTTTGGTTCAGTCCAGCCATGAATTGGGTCCTTAGAGACCGTTGGGAATGATGAATTCCCGCTTTAAAACTCAGATCCTCTAGCTCATTGAAGTACTCGGTTGGAGACTTGGTGCCTTGTTTGCAAGTTACAACTTTCAATCTCATGTGCTCGGTATGCTCTTCAGGCACATATTTCTTCCTCATTACAAACTTCAGCTGGCCCCAAGTTTCAATTGGTGGTAAGGCCTTTCTAATTCGATCCTCCTTCATTCTAAACCACCAATTTCTAGCGGTCCCAATAAAGTGGATGACAACAACAGCAACTTTCTCCCATTCTTCATATCCCATGTGATCTAGAATGAAATTTGTAGCCTGTTCCCACTCTAGATACTTCTCCGGGTTAAGCTCTCCATTGAATGGTTCTATCTTGATCTTTATATCACGTTTCCCAATCTGATTTACAATTTGGTTAACGTTGTTGTTGTTGTTCGGCCGTTGTACTCCATAGGCTGGTGGGAGATCTTCTACAACCTCAGCTTGGTTATAGAAATCATCTAGGGGAGGATGCCATGGGCGCCTTTCTTCCCCGGGATAACCATATGTCACATCATCAAAAGAGTTGTTGTATTGTTGATATTGTTGATGAGTGGCTTGAGGGTACCGGTTGTGTGGCTGATTATAGACTTGTTGATGAGTAACCGGTGGAGTCCTCGACCCGATGCCTCTTCCTCTTCCTCGGCCTGCTGTGGGGGAGTAGTGAGCCGGGGGATCATTATCTTTGTTGTAGCTAGCAAGCACATCATGTTCGTCATCCACTAGTTGTTGCTTGCCTTTATCGCTACCCGAGGCTTGATTTGGGTCACTTGTAAGATCGACTGCAGGGGTGCTCTTGCGACTAGCTTGAGATGAATCAACCAATATTGCAAGTTGTTCCTCTAAATGCTTTAGTTGTGGAGCCAATGCAGCCGTGGCCAGTTCTACAGCTCGAGCCTGGCCATCGCGCACACCTTCACTAATGGACAACCTAATGAAGTCGATTGCCTCCTTAGTGAGACTCAATTCAGTTGGGTTAGGTTCTGATGGAATCACCATTGTTCCTGAAACAAGCAAGAAGGTAGAGAGAGTAGTGTGTTCTAAAGCAAATCACAACAAGCAATACCACACCTTGATCAGGCCAAAACTTGCCTCAAAGCAATCCAATCAACTTAATTCAGTTTTTGGGCTGTTTTGAGGGAGTAAAATGGTAGATATAGTGTAGGTATGGAATACTAATGATATTTAAAGGAAATATGCAGCTTAAGCAAATGGCAAATATGCAATAAGACAAGCAATGCAAATAATCCCTCTATGAGCTCTAAAACACATGCAATCTCTCAATTGACTCTATGCAAGTTAATAAAGCCAAAATTTCAGCATGCAAGGACAGAAAATATGGTAGGCTTAGTGACTTTTATTTCGTCACTCTTTTTCTTCAAAGTGATTTCTACTTAGCTATCTTTTTAAGCAAGCAGTCACTAGGGTTGAAAGTGGCTTAAAACTAGCTGGGGTAGATCACTTTTCTTTTCTAATTTTTTTTTTTTTTTTGATTTTATGCACAAACTACTCTTGTGCTATAATGAAGAAACAAGCAAAGCAAAACAACAATGCAAAGGACGAAATTAAAAAGGGTATATACGAACTGAATTTTTTTTTTTTTTTTTTTTAACTAAGTGACTTTTGCTACCAATGAAACCAACTAGAAGCCAAATTAACAAACAGAAGAAGGGGTAGGTCGAATTGATGGAATGCAATGACAGAAATCAGCAAGTATTAATCAAGCAATATGAATCGCAATCAATCATGCAATATGAATGAAAAACTCATAAAACTGTAGGAAAACAATTGCTAATCTAAATTGCAATACAACTCAACCAATTCAGCCAATAAACATGCACAAATCCCATAAAAATCTCCTAATTGGATAATTGCTTGGAGGGCAAGGAACAACTAAGGAAATTAGGGTTTTGGAGGCTCACGGCTGGATTAGGTTTTTAGGGTTCGGTTCTAGGGTTTGGGGTATGGTAGGGTTTCAGATTAGGGTTTGCGAGAATTAGGGTTTCCTAGGGTTTCTCGCAATCTAGGGTTAGGGTTCTGCCGCCAAATTAGGGTTAGGGTTAGGGTTCACGAGAATAGGGCGGGGGGCGAACTAGGGTTTAGGGTCTCCGAATTGGCTAGGGTTTGTGGGGGTGGGTTCGGACAGGGCTGGGGGGTGGTGCGGTGCCCTAGAGCGACACCAGTTTGGGTGGTGGTGGTGGTTCGTGGTGGTAGGGTGGCGGAATTATGTGGTGGTGGTGAAAAAAAAAATTCAATCTTTTGGTCTCAAAAATTCTAACTTTAGGTAAAGGTGGGATTTTTGGGATCAAAAACTGAATCAAATCAATTAAAAAGCAAATTAAGGAAAGAAACAATTACTTGGCGAGACGCTGGATTATGATACCACTTGATACGTGATTGCCCCGGAATCCTCCGTAGAAACCTCGTATATGACCCACACGATCCCGATCTTGCCTAGTAATCTCGATTCTCTCCTGAAATTGCTAACAAAGTCAATTGCTTGGAACACAAGTAATAAGAACTCGAATTGCTGAAATAACGAAACTGAATTGATAGGTTGAAGAAATCAACTTGATAGTTCAAACGGATTGGCTCTAACGCTAAATCCGATTGATTAACTAGTTTGATCTTTAACAATCACAACTAGAACAATCCAATTGACCAAGTCAACAAACCAATTTAAACAAACACAAATCAGATTCACGAGAGAGAGAGAAGAGAGAATTCGGTGATGAGGCTCTCGAATTAATGATGCACGAAAACAGATTGCAATACTAGACACAAGATATTGTTTTTGGGCCCAAGAGATAGATTAAACCAATTTGGGTTTAATCTCTCTCAAGCTGATTTTTATTAATGAAACTGAAAAGTATTTATAGAGAATACAAAAGCTAATACTTGGGGAGCAAGGAAGGGGAGGTGGCCGGCCCTAGATGGGGAGAATGAGCCTCCTTTGCTTGCTTCCCAAGATATAATAATATCTAAATAAATCTAACTAGATTCCCTTAAATAAATAAATCATAGCTGAATTATTTATTTAAGGAAATAATCCTAACAACTTAAAATATCTCTAACAAACTAAAAATATCTCTAACAACCAGGAGAGAGAAGATCAACCAACTAACATAAGCCTATTGGCTGATTTCTCTACATTATTTAATTAAGTTCACACGCCTATAATAAAATAAATAGATAGATATTTTCTCCATTTAGAATGGTCAAGTCAAAGGGTTGACTTTGACCCATATACCAATTTATCTCACCCGGTCACTTACTAAATTCAGCCCTAAAGTGAGACAAATTAATACATGTTTCTAAATAAAGAAATAGTGAATTTCGGCCCCCATATAATCAATCCATGGAATCCGGGCTCAATTGATGTCGAATGCACGAGACCCACTTCGCCTTGCTAGGCTCTTCAATAACCGCTGCCAATCGAACCAAGATCGCTGTTGTGCCTTGAGCAATCTTCTTAGCTCGACTTCTTGTGATTGGTCCGTCAGAAGGCACTCGAATCAACTCATCGACGTCGGTTTGAGACATGGCAGGCTTCACTGCATCAATAAGCATAAAGAATGAGGATAGTTTCAAGCCAATAAGCACATTCTGCACTACAAAATAAAGACCGATTGAATAAAAGCATAAATTCGAACCTAGAAACCGAATGCCACATTTAAGAGTGACATTTTACATGGACATTTTATCGAACACTTCGCGTGCAATGTTAGATCTCAAGTAAATTTATAAAGGCAAAGGGAGAAAAAACATGTGAACTTTAAAGACATCTAGGCATAAGCATAAAGAATGAGGATAGTATCAAGACAATTAGCACATTCTGCACTACAAAACCAAGACCGATCGAATAGAAGCATAAATTCGAACCTAGAAACCGAATGCCACATTTAGGAGTGACATTTACATGGACATTTCGTCAAAAACTTGGCGTGCAATGTTAGATCAAAAATCATTTTCAAGGCAAAAGGAGAAAAAACAAGTGAACTTTAAAGACATCTAGGCAGAAGCATAAACAATGAGGATAATATCAAGCCAATTAGCACATTCGACACTACAAAACGAAGACCAATCGAATAGAAGCATAAATTCGAACCTTGAAACCGAATGCCACATTTAGGAGTGAAATTTACATGGACATTTTGTCAAACACTTGGTTTGCAATGTTAGATAAAAATCATTTTAAAGGCAAAAGGAGAAAAAACTAGTGAACTTTAACGACATCAAGGCATAAGCATAAAGAATGACGATCGTTTCTAGCCAATAAGCACATTCTACACTACAAAATCAAGACCGATCGAATAAAAGCATAAATTCGAACCTAGAAACCGAATGCCACATTTAAGAGTGACATTTACATGGACATTTCGTCGAACACTTGACGTGCAATGTTAGATCTCAATTTAATTTTTAAAGGCAAAAGAAGAAAAAACAAGTGAACTTTAAAGACATCTAGGCATAAGCATAAAGAATGAGGCTAGTATCAAGCCAACTAGCACATTCTGCACTACAAAACCAAGACCGATCGAATAGAAACATAAATTCGAACCAAGAAACCGAATGCCACATTTAGGAGTGACATTTACGTGGACATTTCATCGAACACTTGGTGTGCAATGTTAGATCACAAGTCATTTTAAAGGAAAAAGGAGAACAAACAAGTGATCTTTAAAGACATCTAGGCATAAGCATAAAGAATGAGGATAGTATCAAGCCAATAAGCACATTTTGTACTACAAAACCATGACCGATCAAATAGAAGCATAAATTCAAACCTAGAAACTGAATGCCATAATTAGGAGTGACATTTACATGGACATTTCGTCAAACACTTGGCGTGCAATGTTAGATCAAAAATCATTTTAAAGGCAAAAGGAGAAAAAACAAGTGAACTTTAAAGACATCTTGGCATAAGTAAAAAGAATGAGGATAGCTTCAAGCCAATAAGCACATTCTGCATTACAAAATCAAGACTGATCGAATAAAAGCATAAATTCGAATCTAGAAATCGAATGCCACATTTAAGAGTGATATTTACATGGACATTTCATCGAACACTTCGCGTGCAATGTTAGATCTCAAGTCAATTTATATAGGCAAAAGGAGAAAAAACAAATGAACTTTAAAGACATCTAGGCATAAGCATAAAGAATGAGGCTAGTATCAAGCGAATTAGCACATTCTACAGTACAAAACCAAGACCGATCGAATAGAAGTATAAATTCGAACCAAGAAACCGAATGCCACATGTAGAAGTGACATTTACGTGGATATTTCATCGAACACTTGGTGTGCATTGTTAGATCACAAGTCATTTTAAAGGAAAAAGGAGAAAAAAAAGTGATCTTTAAAGACATCTAGGCATAAGCATAAAGAATGAGGATAGTATCAAGCCAATAAGCACATTTTGTACTACAAAACCATGACCGATCAAATAGAAGCATAAATTCGAACCTAGAAACCGAATGCCACATTTAGGAGTGACATTTACATGGACATTTCGTCAAACAATTGGCGTGCAATGTTGGATAAAAAATCATTTTAAAGGCAAAAGGAGAAAAAACAAGTGAGCTTTAAAGACATCTGATACAAGTCAAGGGAGTATCCAAGCGAATGATTCGTTGAAGATGAATGGAGGCCAAACACCAAGACCTTTACTAAGGTCCCGAGCATTTAAGTTCAAGAAGGTTTTGATGGATTCCATATTGTGCTTTGATTATGTTCATCAATGGCGTCCAAGGCCACCAAGGAAGAGGATGAAGTCTTGAAAGTTCGGAAAGTTAAGAAACCCGTCAAATAGATAACAGTGCTCAGTAAACTGGTCATAACTTGGGCTAGAAAATTTTATCTCAAGTCCATTAAGTACTCATTGGAAAGACAATTAAAAGTTCTACAACTTTGCAGTTTACATCATTTCCAGAATCCAACAACAAAGGGTCGAAAAATGGGTTTTACTGAGAGTTGTTCAAGTCTTACGGAAATCTTATCTTTAGTTTAAATTTCTATCTTTCTTTATTTTATTTATGGACGATTTTATGCTTTAATAATGAGAATTTTGATCAATAAGCTTATGTTAGTGGTTGATTATTCTCTCTCCTATCTTTTGTTATCTTTTATAGTTTGGTAGGTTCGTTTCCTTAATTAAATAAGTCATATAAATCTTTATTTGATTTATTTAATTAAAGGGGATCTAGTTAGTTGCATCTACTTTATTTTATTATATCTTTGGAAGCAAGAAATGGGTTACTTCCTCTCCAAGATTCAGATTTGTATTCATTATTTATACTTTGCAATTTCATTAATAAAAATCAGCTCAGTAAGATTAAACCCCTTTGGTTTAGTCTTGCTCTTGGGCCATTAAACAATCGTGTTCAAGCATTCAAACTGACCGATCATCATCATCATCTTCTCACATCCGGATCCTCTCTTTTGTTTGTTCTTAAATTTGGTTGATTGATTTAGTCAATTGAGATTGTTCTAGTTTGATTGTTAAAGATCAAATCTAGTTAATCAATTGGATTTAGCGTTAGAGCCAATCCAATTGAACTATCAAAGTTGATTCTTTCAATTTATCAAATCAGTTTCGTTAATTACAATTCGTGTTTCTTGCGCAACAAGTTATTAACTTTGAAGGCAAATCAGGTTGGAAAGAGAATTACTTGTCAAGATCGGGCCAAAATAAGACCGAATTGTGATCATCGAGCAATTGAGGAGATAATTCCGTATCAATTGGTACCAATTATCCAGGTTGAGACAAGTTTCATTCTTTGATTTTGCATATTGATCTTCAATGTATGTTAGTGCGGATTTTTATCAACGCCTTCAACTTCACTTGGCGATTTCGGAAAGCATCGAACCCGAAATTTTCTCTGATGAGTGCCCAATCGAAGATAATGACGAGTGCTCTTCAATTTTCAACAATCTTTTCACATATTCCAGCCATATGGATGAGGAAATTTGTGATTTTGAGGACTACAAAAAGGAAGATGCACCGCTAAATTTGCTTTCTTTGGATCCTATTGAAGATTCTATTGCTTGGCCAACGTTGTCGATCCTTCCACCTCCTAGATCAGACCCAACATGGGTCAATGTGAAACCTAAGGAGGTACCAAAGAAAACCCCACTTGTGGCCATGGTTGAGGACGAAGAAGAGATATCAACGAACGACACAACTATGGTATGCCCGAGTGTGCTTGAATTGGTTCCTATGCAATTCAATGAAGATCTTCTTTCTACATTGGAGAATTCGTACCATGTCCTTTTGTTCTTTACCAACTTCGCCTTGAGGACAAGTCGAATTCAAGTGGGGGAGAATGATACAAGTCAAGGGAGGATCCAAGCGAATGATTCGTTGAAGATGAATGGAGGCCAAACACCAAGACCTTTACTAAGGTCCCGAGCATTCAAGTTCAAGAAGGTTTTCATGGATTCCATATTGTGCTTAGATTATGTTCATCAATGGCGTCCAAGGCCACCAAGGAAGAGGATGAAGTCTTGAAAGTTCGGAAAGTTAAGAAACCCGTCAAATAGATAACAGTGCTCAGTAAACTGGTCATAACTTAGGTTAGGAAAATTCATCTCTAGTCCGTTAAGTACACGTTGGAAAGACAATTAAAAGTTCTACATCTTTGCAGTTTACATAAAATCCAGAATCCAACAGAAAAGGGCCGAAAAATGGGTTTTACTGAGAGCTATTCAAGTCTTACGGGAATCTTATCTTTAGTTTAAATTTCTATCTTTATTTAATTTATTTATGGACGATTTTATGCTTTAATAATGAGAATTTCGACCAATAGGCTTATGTTAGTGGTTGATTATTCTCTCTCCTATCTTTTGTTATCTTTTATAGTTTGTTAGGTTCGTTTCCTTAATTAAATAAGTCATATAAATCTTTATTTGATTTATTTAATTAAAGGGGATCTAATTAGTTGCATCTACTTTATTTTATTATATCTTTGGAAGCAAGACATGGGTTACTTGCTCTCCAACATTTAGATTTGTATTCATTATTTATACTTTACAATTTCATTAATAAAAATCAGCTCAGTAAGATTAAACCCCTTTGGTTTAGTCTTGCTCTTGGACCATTAAACAATCGTGTTCAAGCATTTAAACTGATCGATCATCATCATCAGCTTCTCACATCCGGATCCTCTCTTTTGTTTGTTCTTAAACTTGGTTAATTGATTTAGTCAATTGAGATTGTTCTAGTTTGATTGTTAAAGATCAAATCTAGTTAATCAATTGGATTTAGCGTTAGAGCCAATCCAATTGAACTATCAAAGTTGATTCTTTCAATTTATCAAATCAGTTTCGTTAATTACAATTCGTGTTTCTTACGCAACAAGTTATTAACTTTGAAGGCAAATCAGGTTGGAAATAGAATTACTTGTCAAGATTGGGCCAAAACAAGACCGAATTGTCATCATCGAGCAATCGAGGAGATAATTCTGTATCAACATCAAGGCATAAGCATAAAGAATGAGGATAGTTTCAAGCCAATAAGCACATTCTGCATTACAAAATGAAGATCGATCGAATAAAAGCATAAATTCAAACCTAGAAACCGAATGCCACATTTAAGAGTGACATTTACATGGACATTTCATCGAACACTTCGCGTGCAATGTTAGATCACAAGTCAATTTATATAGGCAAAAGGAGAAAAAACAAATGAACTTTAAAGACATCTAGGCATAAGCATAAGGAATTAGGATAGTTTCAAGCCAATAAGCACATTCTGCACTACAAAATCGAGACCGATCGAATAAAAGCATAAATTCGAATCTAGAAACCGAATGCCACATTTAAGAGTGACATTTACATGGACATTTCATCGAACACTTGGCGTGCAATGTTAGATCTCAAGTCAATTTTTAAAGGCAAAAGGAGAAAAAACAAGTGAACTTTAAAGACATCTAGGCATAAGCATAAAGAATGAGGCTAGTATCAAGCCAATTAGCACATTCTGCGATACAAAACAAAGACCGATCGAATAGAAGCATAAATTCGAACCAAGAAACCGAATGCCACATTTAGGAGTGACATTTATGTGGACATTTCATCGAACACTTGGTGTGCAATGTTAGATCACAAGTCATTTTAATGGAAAAAGGAGAAAAAAACAAGTGATCTTTAAAGACATCTAGGCAAAAGCATAAAGAATGAGGATAGTATCAAGCCAATTAGCACATTCTGTACTACAAAACCATGATCGATCAAATAGAAGCATAAATTCGAACCTTGAAACCGAATGCCACATTAAGGAGTGACATTTACATGGACATTTCATCAAACACTTGGCGTGCAATGTTAGATCAAAAATCATTTTAAAGGCAAAAGGAGAAAAAACAAGTGAACTTTAAAGACATCTAGAAATAAGCATAAAGAATGAGGATAGTATCAAATCAATAAGCACATTCTGCACTACAAAACCAAGACCGATCGAATAGAAGCATAAATTCGAACCTAGAAATCGAATGCCACATTAAGGAGTGACATTTACATGGACATTTCGTCAAACACTTGGCGTGCAATGTTAGATCAAAAATCATTTTAAAGGCAAAAGGAGAAAAAACAAGTGAACTTTAAGGACATCTAGAAATAAGCATAAAGAATGAGGATAGTATCAAGTCAATAAGCACATTCTGCACTACAAAACCAAGACCGATCGAATAGAAGCATAAATTCGAACCTAGAAACCGAATGCCACATTTAGGAGTGACATTTACATGGACATTTCGACAAACACTTGGCCTACAATGTTATATCAAAAATCATTTTAAAGGCAAAAGGAAAAAAAAACAAGTTATCATTAACGACATCGAGGCATAAGCATAAAGAATGAGGATAGTTTCAAGCCAATAAGCACATTCTGCACTACAAAATCAAGACCGATCGAATAGAAGCATGAATTCGAACCTAGCAACCGAATGCCACATTTAGGAGTGACATTTACATGGACATTTCGTCGAACACTTGGCATGCAATGTTATATCACAAGTCAATTTAAAGGCAAAGGGAGAAAAAACAAATGATCTTTAAAGACATCTAGGTATAGCATAAAAATGACGATAGTATCAAGCCAATAAGCACATTCTGCAATACAAAATCAAGACCAATTGAATAAAAGCATAAATTCGAACCTAGAAACCGAATTCCACATTTAGGAGTGACATTTACGTTGACATTTTATCGAACAGTTGACGTGCAATGTTAGATCACAAGTCATTTTAAAGGCAAAAGGAGAAAAAACAAGTGATCTTTAAAGACATCTAGGCATAAACATAATGAATAAGGATACTATCAAGCCAATAAGCAAATTCTGCACTACAAAACCAAGACCGATCGAATAGAAGCATAAATACGAACCTAGATGCCGAATGCCACGTTTAGGAGTGACATTTACATGCACATTTCATCAAACACTTGGCGTGCAATGTTAGATCAAAAATCATTTTAAAGGCAAAAGGTGAAAAAACAAGTGAACTTTAAAGACACCGAGGGATAAGCATAGAGAATAATGAGGATAGTTTAAAGCCAATAAGCACATTCTGCACTACAAAATCAAGACCAATTGAATAAAAGCATAAATTCGAACCTAGAAACCGAATGCCACATTTAGGAGTGACATTTACATCTCCATTTCATCGAACACTTGGCGTGCACTGTTCGATCACAAGTCATTTTAAAGGCAAAAAGAGAAAGCGAATGATGATAGTATCAAGCAAATAAGCACAATCTGCACTATAAAATCAAGACTGATTGAATAAAAGCATAAATTCGAACATAGAAAGCGAATGCTACATTTAGGAGTGAGATTTACGTGGATATTTCATCGAACACTTGGCGTGCAATGATAGATCACAAGTCATTTTAAAGGCAAAGGAAGAAAAAACAAATGATCTTTCAAGACATCTTGGCATAAGCATAAAGAATGAGGATAGTATCAAGTCAGTAAGTACATTCTGCACTACAACACCAAGACCGGTTGAATAGAAGCATAAATTCGAACCTAGAAACCGATTGCAACATTTAAGAGTGACATTTCCATGGACATTTCATCGAACACTTGGCGTGCAATATTAGATCACAAGTCATTTTAAAGGCAAAGGGAGAAAAAAAATTGATCTTTAAAGACATCTTGGCATAAGCATAAAGTATGAGGATAGTATCAAGTCAATAAGAACATCTGCACTACAAAACCAAGACCGATCGAATAGAAGCATAAATTCGAACCTAGAAACCGAATGGCACATTTAGGAGTGAAATTTACATGGACATTTCGTAAAACACTATGCGTGCAATGTTAGATCAAATGTCATTTTAAAGGAAAAAGGAGAAAAAAGAACTGAACTTTAAAAACATCTAGGCATAAGCATAAAGAATGAGGATAGTTTCAAGACAATAACCACATTCTGCACTATAAAATCAAGACCGATCGAATAGAAGCATAAATTCGAACATAGAAACTGAATGCCACATTGAGGAGTGACATTTACGTGGACATTTAATCGAACACTAAGCGTGCAATGTTAGATCACAAGTCATTTTAAAGGAAAAAGGAGAAAAAACAAGTGATCTTTAAAGACATCTAGGCATAAGCATAAAGAATGAGGATTGTATCAAGCCAATAAGAACATTCTGCCCTACAAAACCATGACCGCTCGAATAGAAGCATAAATTCGAACCTAGAAACAGAATGCCACATTAAGGAGTGACATTTACATGGACATTTCGTCAAACACTTGGCGTGCAATGTTAGATCAAAAATCATTTTGACGGCATAAGAAGAAAAAGCAAGTGAACTTTAAAGACATCTAGGCATAAGCGTAAAAAATGAGGATAGTATCAAGCCAATAAGCACATTCCACACTACAAAACCAGGACCAATCGAATAGAACCATAAATTCGAACCAAGAAATCGAATGCCACATTTAGGAGTGACATTTACGTGGATATTTCATCGAACACTAGGCGTGCAATGTTAGATCACAATTCATTTTAAAGGTAAAAGAAGAAAAAACAAGTGATCTTTAAAGACATCTAGGCATAAGCATAATGAATAAGGATACTACCAAGCCAATAAGCATATTCTGCACTACAAAATCAAGACCGATCGCATAAAAGCATAAATTCGAACCTGGAAACCGACTTCCACATTTAGGAGTGACATTTACATGGACATTTTGTCAAACACTTGGCGTGCAATGTTATATCACAGATCATTTTAAAGGCAAAAGGAGAAAAAAGAAGTGAACTTTAAAGACATCTAGGCATAAGCATAAAGAATGAGGATAGTATCAAGCCAATGACCACGTTCTACATTAAAAAATAAAGATCGATCAGATAAAAGAATAAGTTCGAACCTAGAAACCGAATGCCATAATTAGGAGTGACATTTACATGGACATTTCATCGAACACTTGGCGTGCAATGTTAGATGTCAAGTCAATTTTTAGAGGCAAAAGATGAAAAAACAAGAAAACTTTAAAGACATCTAGGCATAAGCATAAAGAATGGGGATAGTATAAAGCCAATAAGCACATTCTGCACTACAAAATAAAGACCGATCGAATAAAAGCATAAATTCGAACATAGAAACCAAATGCCACATTCAGGAGTGACATTTACATTGACATTTCATCGAACACTTTGCGTGCAATGTTAGATCTCAAGTCTACTTTTAAAAGCAAAAGAAGAAAAAACAATTGAACTTTAAAGAGATCTAGGGATAAGTTTAAAGAATGAGGATAGTATCAAGCCAATAAACACATTCTGCACTAAAAAATTAAGACCGATCGAATAAAAGGATAAATTTGAACCTAGAAACCGAATGCCAAAATTAGGAGTGGCATTTAAATGGACATTTCATCGAACACTTGGCGTGCAATGTTAGATCACAAGTCATTTTAAAGGAAAGAGGAGAGAAAAAAAGTGATCTTTAAAGACATCTAGGCATACGCATAAGGAATGAGGATAGTATCAAGCAAATAAGCACATTCTGCACTACAAAATCAAGACTGATCGAATAAAAGCATAAATTCGAACCTAGAAACCGAATGCCACATTTAGGAGTGACATTTACATGAACATTTCGTCAAACACTTGGCGTGCAATGTTAGATCACAAATCATTTTAAAGGAAAAAGGAGAAAAAAGAAGTGACCTTTAAAGACATCAAGATACAAGCATAAAGAATGTGGATAGTATCAAGCAAATAAGCACATTCTGCAGTACAAAACCAAGAGTGATCGAATAGAAGCATAAATTCAAACCTAGAAACCGAATGCCACATTTAGGAGTGACATTTACATGGACATTTCATCGAACACATGGCGTGCAATGTTAGATCAAAAGTCATTTTAAAGGCAAAAAGGAGAAAAAAAACAAGTGATCTTTAAAGAGATCTAGGCATAAGCATAATGAATAAGGATACTATCAAGCCAATAACCACATTCTGCAATACAAAACCAAGACCGATCGAATAGAAGCATAAATTCAAACTTAGAAACCGAATGCCACATTTAGGAGTGACATTTACATGAACATTTCGTCAAACACTTGGCGTGCAATGTTAGATCACAAATCATTTTAAAGGAAAAAGGAGAAAAAAGAAGTGACCTTTAAAGACATCAAGATACAAGCATAAAGAATGTGGATAGTATCAAGCAAATAAGCACATTCTGCAGTACAAAACCAAGAGTGATCGAATAGAAGCATAAATTCAAACCTAGAAACCGAATGCCACATTTAGGAGTGACATTTACATGGACATTTAATCGAACACATGGCGTGCAATGTTAGATCAAAAGTCATTTTAAAGGCAAAAAGGAGAAAAAAAACAAGTGATCTTTAAAGAGATCTAGGCATAAGCATAATGAATAAGGATACTATCAAGCCAATAACCACATTATGCAGTACAAAACCAAGAGTGATCGAATAGAAGGATAAATTCAAATCTAGAAACCGAATGCCACATTTAGGAGTGACATTTACATGGACATTTCGTCAAACACTTGGCATGCAATGTTAGATCACAAATCATTTTAAAGGCAAATGGAGAAAAAACAAGTGAACTTTAAAGACATCTAAGCATAAGCATAAAGAATGAGGATAGCATCAAGCCAATAAGAACACTTTGCACTACGAAACCAAGACCGATCGAATAAAAGCATAAATTCGAACATAGAAACCAAATGCCACATTTAGGAATGACATTTACATGGACATTTCATCGAACACTTTGTGTGCAATGTTAGATCTCAAGACTTTTTTTAAAGGCAAAAGGAGAAAACACAAGTGAATTTTAAAGATATCTAGGCATAAGCATAAACAATGGGGATAGTATCAAGCCAATAAGCACATTCTGCAATACAAAACCAAGACCGATCGAATAGAAGCATAAATTCAAACTTAGAAACGGAATGCCACATTTAGGAGTGACAGTTGCGTGGACATTTCATCGAACACTTGACGTGCAATGTTAAATCACAAGTCATTTTAAAGGCAAAGGGAAAAAAACAATTGATCTTTAAAGACATCTTGGCATAAGCATAAAGAATGAGGATAGTATCAAGTCAATAAGCACATTCTGCACTACAAAACCAAGATCGATCGAATAGAAGCATAAATTCGAACCTAGAAACCGAATGACACATTTACGAGTGAAATTTAAATGGACATTTCGTCAAACACTATGCGTGCAATGTTAGATCAAAAGTCATTTTAAAGGCAAAAGGAGAAAACAGAAGTGAACTTTAAAAACATCTAGGCATAAGCATAAAGAATGAGGATAGTTTCAAGACAATAACCACATTCTGCACTATAAAATCAAGACCGATCGAATAGAAGCATAAATTCGAACCTAGCAACTGAATGCCACATTTAGGAGTGACATTTACATGGACATTTCCATGAACACTTGGCATGGAATGTTATATTACAAGTCATTTTAACGGCAAAAAGGAGAAAAAAACAAGTGATATTTAAAGACATCTAGGCATAAGACTAATGAATAAGGATACTATCAAGCCAATAAGCACACTCTGCACTACAAAACCAACACTGATCGAAAATAAGCATAAACTCGAATATAGAAACCGTATGCCACATTTAGGAGTGACATTTACGTGGACATTTCATCGAACACTTGGCGTGCAATGTTAGATTACAAGTCATTTTAAAGGCCAAAGGAGAAAAAACAAGTGATCTTTGAAGACATCTAGGCATAAGCATAATGAATAAGGATACTATCGAGCCAATAAGCACATTCTGCACTACAAAACCAAGACCGATCGAATAGAAGAATAAATTCGAACCTAGAAGCCGATTGCCACATTTAGGAGTAACATTTACATGGACATTTCGTCAAACACTCAGCGTGCAATGTTGATCAAAAATCATTTTAAAGGCAAAAGGAGAAAAAACAAGTGAACTTTAAAGACATCTAGGCATAAGCATAAAGAATGAGGATAGTATCAAGCCAATAAGCACATTCTGCACTACAAAACCAAGACCGATCGAATAGAAGCATAAATTCAAACCTAGAAACCGAATGCCACATTTAGGGTGACATTTACATGAACAATTTATCGAACACTTGGCGTGCAATGTTAGATCACAAGTCATTTCAAAAGCAAAAGGAGAAAAAACAAGTGATCTTTAAAGACATATAGGCATAAGCATAAAGAATGAGGATAGTTTCAAGCAAATAATGACATTCTGCACTACAAAACCAAGACCAATCGAATAAAAGCATAAATTCGAACCTAGAAACCGAATGCCACATTTAGGAGTGATTTTTACATGGAAAGTTCATCGAACATTTGGCATGCAAAGTTAGATCACAAGTCATTTTAATTGCAAAAGAATAAAAAACAAGTGAACTTTAAAGACATCTAAACATAAGCATAAAGAATGAGGATAGTATCAAGCCAATAAGCACATTATGCAGTACAAAACCAAGAGTGATCGAATAGAAGGATAAATTCAAATCTAGAAACCGAATGCCACATTTAGGAGTGACATTTACATGGACATTTCGTCAAACACTTGGCATGCAATGTTAGATCACACATCATTTTAAAGGCAAATGGAGAAAAAACAAGTGAACTTTAAAGACATCTAAGCATAAGCATAAAGAATGAGGATAGCATCAAGCCAATAAGAACACTTTGCACTACGAAACCAAGACCGATCGAATAAAAGCATAAATTCGAACATAGAAACCAAATGCCACATTTAGGAATGACATTTACATGGACATTTCATCGAACACTTTGTGTGCAATGTTAGATCTCAAGACTTTTTTTAAAGGCAAAAGGAGAAAACACAAGTGAACTTTAAAGATATCTAGGCATAAGCATAAACAATGGGGATAGTATCAAGCCAATAAGCACATTCTGCAATACAAAACCAAGACCGATCGAATAGAAGCATAAATTCAAACTTAGAAACGGAATGCCACATTTAGGAGTGACAGTTGCGTGGACATTTCATCGAACACTTGACGTGCAATGTTAAATCACAAGTCATTTTAAAGGCAAAGGGAAAAAAACAATTGATCTTTAAAGACATCTTGGCATAAGCATAAAGAATGAGGATAGTATCAAGTCAATAAGCACATTCTACTACAAAACCAAGATCGATCGAATAGAAGCATAAATTCGAACCTAGAAACCGAATGACACATTTACGAGTGAAATTTAAATGGACATTTCGTCAAACACTATGCGTGCAATGTTAGATCAAAAGTCATTTTAAAGGCAAAAGGAGAAAACAGAAGTGAACTTTAAAAACATCTAGGCATAAGCATAAAGAATGAGGATAGTTTCAAGACAATAACCACATTCTGCAATATAAAATCAAGACCGATCGAATAGAAGCATAAATTCGAACCTAGCAACTGAATGCCACATTTAGGAGTGACATTTACATGAAAATTTCCATGAACACTTGGCATGGAATGTTATATTACAAGTCATTTTAACGGCAAAAAGGAGAAAAAAACAAGTGATATTTAAAGACATCTAGGCATAAGACTAATGAATAAGGATACTATCAAGCCAATAAGCACACTCTGCACTACAAAACCAACACTGATCGAAAATAAGCATAAACTCGAATATAGAAACCGTATGCCACATTTAGGAGTGACATTTACGTGGACATTTCATCGAACACTTGGCGTGCAATGTTAGATTACAAGTCATTTTAAAGGCCAAAGGAGAAAAAACAAGTGATCTTTGAAGACATCTAGGCATAAGCATAATGAATAAGGATACTATCGAGCCAATAAGCACATTCTGCACTACAAAACCAAGACCGATCGAATAGAAGAATAAATTCGAACCTAGAAGCCGATTGCCACATTTAGGAGTAACATTTACATGGACATTTCGTCAAACACTCAGCGTGCAATGTTGATCAAAAATCATTTTAAAGGCAAAAGGAGAAAAAACAAGTGAACTTTAAAGACATCTAGGCATAAGCATAAAGAATGAGGATAGTATCAAGCCAATAAGCACATTCTGCACTATAAAACCAAGACCGATCGAATAGAAGCATAAATTCAAACCTAGAAACCGAATGCCACATTTAGGGTGACATTTACATGAACAATTTATCGAACACTTGGCGTGCAATGTTAGATCACAAGTCATTTCAAAAGCAAAAGGAGAAAAAACAAGTGATCTTTAAAGACATATAGGCATAAGCATAAAGAATGAGGATAGTTTCAAGCAAATAATGACATTCTGCACTACAAAACCAAGACCAATCGAATAAAAGCATAAATTCGAACCTAGAAACCGAATGCCACATTTAGGAGTGATTTTTACATGGAAAGTTCATCGAACACTTGGCATGCAAAGTTAGATCACAAGTCATTTTAATTGCAAAAGAATAAAAAACAAGTGAACTTTAAAGACATCTAAACATAAGCATAAAGAATGAGGATAGTATCAAGCCAATAAGCACATTATGCAGTACAAAACCAAGAGTGATCGAATAGAAGGATAAATTCAAATCTAGAAACCGAATGCCACATTTAGGAGTGACATTTACATGGACATTTCGTCAAACACTTGGCATGCAATGTTAGATCACAAATCATTTTAAAGGCAAATGGAGAAAAAACAAGTGAACTTTAAAGACATCTAAGCATAAGCATAAAGAATGAGGATAGCATCAAGCCAATAAGAACACTTTGCACTACGAAACCAAGACCGATCGAATAAAAGCATAAATTCGAACATAGAAACCAAATGCCACATTTAGGAATGACATTTACATGGACATTTCATCGAACACTTTGTGTGCAATGTTAGATCTCAAGACTTTTTTTAAAGGCAAAAGGAGAAAACACAAGTGAACTTTAAAGATATCTAGGCATAAGCATAAACAATGGGGATAGTATCAAGCCAATAAGCACATTCTGCAATACAAAACCAAGACCGATCGAATAGAAGCATAAATTCAAACTTAGAAACGGAATGCCACATTTAGGAGTGACAGTTGCGTGGACATTTCATCGAACACTTGACGTGCAATGTTAAATCACAAGTCATTTTAAAGGCAAAGGGAAAAAAACAATTGATCTTTAAAGACATCTTGGCATAAGCATAAAGAATGAGGATAGTATCAAGTCAATAAGCACATTCTGCACTACAAAACCAAGATCGATCGAATAGAAGCATAAATTCGAACCTAGAAACCGAATGACACATTTACGAGTGAAATTTAAATGGACATTTCGTCAAACACTATGCGTGCAATGTTAGATCAAAAGTCATTTTAAAGGCAAAAGGAGAAAACAGAAGTGAACTTTAAAAACATCTAGGCATAAGCATAAAGAATGAGGATAGTTTCAAGACAATAATCACATTCTGCACTATAAAATCAAGACCGATCGAATAGAAGCATAAATTCGAACCTAGCAACTGAATGCCACATTTAGGAGTGACATTTACATGGACATTTCCATGAACACTTAGCATGGAATGTTATATTACAAGTCATTTTAACGGCAAAAAGGAGAAAAAAACAAGTGATATTTAAAGACATCTAGGCATAAGACTAATGAATAAGGATACTATCAAGCCAATAAGCACACTCTGCACTACAAAACCAACACTGATCGAAAATAAGCATAAACTCGAATATAGAAAACGTATGCCACATTTAGGAGTGACATTTACGTGGACATTTCATCGAACACTTGGCGTGCAATGTTAGATTACAAGTCATTTTAAAGGCCAAAGGAGAAAAAACAAGTGATCTTTGAAGACATCTAGGCATAAGCATAATGAATAAGGATACTATCGAGCCAATAAGCACATTCTGCACTACAAAACCAAGACCGATCGAATAGAAGAATAAATTCGAACCTAGAAGCCGATTGCCACATTTAGGAGTAACATTTACATGGACATTTCGTCAAACACTCAGCGTGCAATGTTGATCAAAAATCATTTTAAAGGCAAAAGGAGAAAAAACAAGTGAACTTTAAAGACATCTAGGCATAAGCATAAAGAATGAGGATAGCATCAAGCCAATAAGCACATTCTGCACTACAAAATCAAGACCGATCGAATAAAAGGATAAATTCGAACCTAGAAACCGAATGCCACAATTAGGAGTGACATTTACATGGATATTGTATCGAACACTTTGGGTGCAATATTAGATCTCAAGTCTATTTTTAAAGGCAAAAGGACAAAAAATAAGTGAACTTTAAAGATATCTTGGCATAAGCATAAAAAATGAGGATAGTATCAAGTCAATAAGCATATTCTGCACTATAAAATCAAAACCAATCGAATAAAATGATAAATTCGAACCTAGAAACCTATTAACACAATTAGGAGGGACATTTACATGGACATTTCATCGAACACTTGGCGTGCAATGTTAGATTACAAGTCATTTTAACGGCAAAAAGGAGAAAAAAACAAGTGATATTTAAAGACATCTAGGCATAAGACTAATGAATAAGGATACTATCAAGCCAATAAGCACACTCTGCACTACAAAACCAACACCGATCGAAAAGAAGCCTAAACTCGAATATAGAAACCGAATGCCACATTTAGGAGTGACATTTACGTGGACATTTCATCGAACACTTGACGTGCAATGTTAAATCACAAGTCATTTTAAAGGCAAAGGGAAAAAAACAATTGATCTTTAAAGACATCTTGGCATAAGCATAAAGAATGAGGATAGTATCAAGTCAATAAGCACATTCTGCACTACAAAACCAAGATCGATCGAATAGAAGCATAAATTCGAACCTAGAAACCGAATGACACATTTACGAGTGAAATTTAAATGGACATTTCGTCAAACACTATGCGTGCAATGTTAGATCAAAAGTCATTTTAAAGGCAAAAGGAGAAAACAGAAGTGAACTTTAAAAACATCTAGGCATAAGCATAAAGAATGAGGATAGTTTCAAGACAATAACCACATTCTGCACTATAAAATCAAGACCGATCGAATAGAAGCATAAATTCGAACCTAGCAACTGAATGCCACATTTAGGAGTGACATTTACATGGACATTTCCATGAACACTTGGCATGGAATGTTATATTACAAGTCATTTTAACGGCAAAAAGGAGAAAAAAACAAGTGATATTTAAAGACATCTAGGCATAAGACTAATGAATAAGGATACTATCAAGCCAATAAGCACACTCTGCACTACAAAACCAACACTGATCGAAAATAAGCATAAACTCGAATATAGAAACCGTATGCCACATTTAGGAGTGACATTTACGTGGACATTTCATCGAACACTTGGCGTGGAATGTTAGATTACAAGTCATTTTAAAGGCCAAAGGAGAAAAAACAAGTGATCTTTGAAGACATCTAGGCATAAGCATAATGAATAAGGATACTATCGAGCCAATAAGCACATTCTGCACTACAAAACCAAGACCGATCGAATAAAAGAATAAATTCGAACCTAGAAGCCGATTGCCACATTTAGGAGTAACATTTACATGGACATTTCGTCAAACACTCAGCGTGCAATGTTGATCAAAAATCATTTTAAAGGCAAAAGGAGAAAAAACAAGTGAACTTTAAAGACATCTAGGCATAAGCATAAAGATTGAGGATAGTATCAAGCCAATAAGCACATTCTGCACTACAAAACCAAGACCGATCGAATAGAAGCATAAATTTGAACCTAGAAACCGAATGCCACATTTAGGGTGACATTTACATGAACAATTTATCGAACACTTGGCGTGCAATGTTAGATCACAAGTCATTTCAAAAGCAAAAGGAGAAAAAACAAGTGATCTTTAAAGACATATAGGCATAAGCATAAAGAATGAGGATAGTTTCAAGCAAATAATGACATTCTGCACTACAAAACCAAGACCAATCGAATAAAAGCATAAATTCGAACCTAGAAACCGAATGCCACATTTAGGAGTGATTTTTACATGGAAAGTTCATCGAACACTTGGCATGCAAAGTTAGATCACAAGTCATTTTAATTGCAAAAGAATAAAAAACAAGTGAACTTTAAAGACATCTAAACATAAGCATAAAGAATGAGGATAGTATCAAGCCAATAAGCACATTATGCAGTACAAAACCAAGAGTGATCGAATAGAAGGATAAATTCAAATCTAGAAACCGAATGCCACATTTAGGAGTGACATTTACATGGACATTTCGTCAAACACTTGGCATGCAATGTTAGATCACAAATCATTTTAAAGGCAAATGGAGAAAAAACAAGTGAACTTTAAAGACATCTAAGCATAAGCATAAAGAATGAGGATAGCATCAAGCCAATAAGAACACTTTGCACTACGAAACCAAGACCGATCGAATAAAAGCATAAATTCGAACATAGAAACCAAATGCCACATTTAGGAATGACATTTACATGGACATTTCATCGAACACTTTGTGTGCAATGTTAGATCTCAAGACTTTTTTTAAAGGCAAAAGGAGAAAACACAAGTGAACTTTAAAGATATCTAGGCATAAGCATAAACAATGGGGATAGTATCAAGCCAATAAGCACATTCTGCAATACAAAACCAAGACCGATCGAATAGAAGCATAAATTCAAACTTAGAAACGGAATGCCACATTTAGGAGTGACAGTTGCGTGGACATTTCATCGAACACTTGACGTGCAATGTTAAATCACAAGTCATTTTAAAGGCAAAGGGAAAAAAACAATTGATCTTTAAAGACATCTTGGCATAAGCATAAAGAATGAGGATAGTATCAAGTCAATAAGCACATTCTACTACAAAACCAAGATCGATCGAATAGAAGCATAAATTCGAACCTAGAAACCGAATGACACATTTACGAGTGAAATTTAAATGGACATTTCGTCAAACACTATGCGTGCAATGTTAGATCAAAAGTCATTTTAAAGGCAAAAGGAGAAAACAGAAGTGAACTTTAAAAACATCTAGGCATAAGCATAAAGAATGAGGATAGTTTCAAGACAATAACCACATTCTGCACTATAAAATCAAGACCGATCGAATAGAAGCATAAATTCGAACCTAGCAACTGAATGCCACATTTAGGAGTGACATTTACATGAAAATTTCCATGAACACTTGGCATGGAATGTTATATTACAAGTCATTTTAACGGCAAAAAGGAGAAAAAAACAAGTGATATTTAAAGACATCTAGGCATAAGACTAATGAATAAGGATACTATCAAGCCAATAAGCACACTCTGCACTACAAAACCAACACTGATCGAAAATAAGCATAAACTCGAATATAGAAACCGTATGCCACATTTAGGAGTGACATTTACGTGGACATTTCATCGAACACTTGGCGTGCAATGTTAGATTACAAGTCATTTTAAAGGCCAAAGGAGAAAAAACAAGTGATCTTTGAAGACATCTAGGCATAAGCATAATGAATAAGGATACTATCGAGCCAATAAGCACATTCTGCACTACAAAACCAAGACCGATCGAATAGAAGAATAAATTCGAACCTAGAAGCCGATTGCCACATTTAGGAGTAACATTTACATGGACATTTCGTCAAACACTCAGCGTGCAATGTTGATCAAAAATCATTTTAAAGGCAAAAGGAGAAAAAACAAGTGAACTTTAAAGACATCTAGGCATAAGCATAAAGAATGAGGATAGTATCAAGCCAATAAGCACATTCTGCACTACAAAACCAAGACCGATCGAATAGAAGCATAAATTCAAACCTAGAAACCGAATGCCACATTTAGGGTGACATTTACATGAACAATTTATCGAACACTTGGCGTGCAATGTTAGATCACAAGTCTATTTTTAAAGGCAAAAGGACAAAAAATAAGTGAACTTTAAAGATATCTTGGCATAAGCATAAAAAATGAGGATAGTATCAAGTCAATAAGCATATTCTGCACTATAAAATCAAGACCGATCGAATAAAATGATAAATTCGAACCTAGAAACCTATTAACACAATTAGGAGGGACATTTACATGGACATTTCATCGAACACTTGGCGTGCAATGTTAGATTACAAGTCATTTTAACGGCAAAAAGGAGAAAAAAACAAGTGATATTTAAAGACATCTAGGCATAAGACTAATGAATAAGGATACTATCAAGCCAATAAGCACACTCTGCACTACAAAACCAACACCGATCGAAAAGAAGCCTAAACTCGAATATAGAAACCGAATGCCACATTTAGGAGTGACATTTACGTGGACATTTCATCGAACACTTGGCGTGCAATGTTAGATTACAAGTCATTTTAAAGGCCAAAGTAGAAAAAACAAGTGATCTTTGAAGATATCTAGGCATAAGCATAATGAATAAGGATACTATCGAGCCAATAAGCACATTCTGCACTACAAAACCAAGACCGATCGAATAGAAAAATAAATTCGAACCTAGAAGCCGATTGCCATATTAAGGAGTGACATTTACATGGACATTTCGTCAAACACTTGGCGTGCAATGTTAGATCAAAAATCATTTTAACGGCAAAAGAAGAAAAAGCAAGTGAACTTTAAAGACATCTAGGCATAAGCATAAAAAATGAGGATAGTATCAAGCCAATAAGCACATTCTACACTACAAAACCAGGACCAATCGAATAGAACCATAAATTCGAACCAAGAAACCGAATGCCACATTTAGGAGTGACATTTACGTGGACATTTCATCGAACACTGGGCGTGCAATGTTAGATCCCAATTCATTTTAAAGGCAAAAGAAGAAAAAACAAGTGATCTTTAAAGACATCTAGGCATAAGCATAATGAATAAGGATACTAACAAGCCAATAAGCATATTCTGCAATACAAAATCAAGACCGATCGCATAAAAGCATAAATTCGAACTTGGAAATCGGCTTCCACATTTAGGAGTGACATTTACATGGACATTTTGTCAAACACTTGGCGTGCAATGTTATATCACAGATCATTTTAAAGGCAAAAGAAGAAAAAAGACGTGAACTTTAAAGACATCTAGGCATAAGCATAAAGAATGAGGATAGTATCAAGCCAATAACCACGTTCTACATTACAAAATAAAGATCGATCAGATAAAAGCATAAGTTCGAACCTAGAAACTGAATGCCATAATTAGGTGTCACATTTACATCGACATTTCATCGAACACTTGGCGTGCAATGTTAGATGTCAAGTCAATTTTTAAAGGCAAAAGGTGAAAAAACAAGTAAACTTTAAAGAAATCTAGGCATAAGCATAAAGAATGAGGATAGTATCAAGCCAACAGGCACATTCTGCACTACAAAATAAAGACCGATCGAATAAAAGCATAAATTCGAACATAGAAACCAAATGCCACATTTAGGAGTGACATTTACATTGACATTTCATCGAACACTTTGCGTGCAATGTTAGATCTCAAGTCTACTTTTAAAAGCAAAAGGAGAAAAAACAATTGAACTTTAAAGAGATCTAGGCATAAGTTTAAAGAATGAGGATAGTATCAAGCCAATAAACACATTCTGCACTACAAAATCAAGACCGATCGAACAAAAGGATAAATTTGAACCTAGAAACTTAATGCCACAATTAGGAATGACATTTACATGGACATTTCATCGAACACTTTGCGTGCATTGTTAGATCACAAGTCATTTTAAAGGAAAAAGGAGAGAAAACAAGTGATCTTTAAAGACATCTAGGCATACGCATAAGGAATGAGAATAATATAAAACAAATAAGCACATTCTGCACTACAAAATCAAGACTGATCGAATATAAGCATAAATTCGAACCTAGAAACCGAAGGCCACATTTAGGAGTGACATTTACATGAACATTTCGTCAAACACTTGGCGTGAAAAGTTAGATCACAAATCATTTTAAAGGAAAAAGGAGAAAAAAGAAGTGAACTTTAAAGACATCTAGATACAAGCATAAAGAATGAGGATAGTATCAAACTAATAAGCACATTCTGCAGTACAAAACCAAGAGTGATCGAATAGAAGCATAAATTCAAACCTAGAAACCGAATGCCACATTTAGAAGTGACATTTACATGGACATTTCATCGAACACATGGCGTGCAATGTTAGATCACAAGTCATTTTATAGGCAAAAAGGAGAAAAAACAAGTGATCTTTAAAGAGATCTAGGCATAAGCATAATGAATAAGGATACTATCAAGCCAATAAGCACATTCTACAATACAAAACCAAGACCGATCAAATAGAAGCATAAATTCAAACTTAGAAACTGAAAGCCACATTTAGGAGTGACAGTTGCGTAGACATTTCATCGAACACTTGACGTGCAATGTTAAATCACAAGTCATTTTAAAGGCAAAGGGAAAAAAACAATTGATCTTTAAAGACATTTTGGCATAAGCATAAAGAATGAGGATAGTATCAAGTCAATAAGCACATTCTGCACTACAAAACCAAGACCGATCGAATAGAAGCACAAATTCGAACCTAGAAACCGAATGGCACATTTAGGAGTGAAATTTACATGGACATTTCGTCAAACACTATGCGTGCAATGTTTGGTCAAAAGTCATTTTAAAGGAAAAAGGAGAAAAAAGAAGTGAATTTTAAAAACATCTAGGCATAAGCATAAAGAATGAGGATAGTTTCAAGACAATAAACACATTCTGCACTATAAAATCAAGACCGATCGAAAATAAGCATAAATTCGAACCTAGCAACTGAATGCCACATTTAGGAGTGACATTTACATGGACATTTCATTGAACACTTGGCATGGAACATTAGATTACAAGTCATTTTAACAGAAAAAGGAGAAAAAACAAGTGATATTGAAAGACATCTAGGCATAAGACTAATGAATAAGATTACTATCAAGCCAATAAGCACACTCTGCACTACAAAACCAAGACCGATCGAAAAGAAGCCTAAAGTCGAATATAAGAAACCGAATGCCACATTTAAGAGTGACATTTACGTGGACATTTCATCGAACACTTGGCGTGCAATGTTAGATTACAAGTCATTTTAAAGACCAAAGGAGAAAAAACAAGTGATCTTTGAAGACATCTAGGCATAAGCATAATGAATAAGGATACTATTGAGCCAATAAGCACATTCTGCACTACAAAACCAAGACTGATCGAATAGAAGAATAAATTCGAACCTAGAAGCCGATTGCCACATTTACGAGTGACATTTACATGGACATTTCGTCAAACACTCAACGTTCAATGTTGATCAAAAATCATTTTAAAGGCAAAAGGAGAAAAAACAAGTGAACTTTAAAGACATCTAGGCATAAGCATAAAGAATGAGGATAGTATAAAGCGAATAAGCACATTCTGCACTACAAAACCAAGACCGATCGAATAGAAGCATAAACCTAGAAACCGAATGCCACATTTAGGGTGACATTTACATGAACAATTTATCGAACACTTGGCGTGCAATGTTTGATCACAAGTCATTTCAAAGGCAAAAGGAGAAAAAACAAGTGATCATTAAAGACATATAGGCATAAGCATAAATAATGAGGATAGTTTCAAGCCAATAATCACATTCTGCACTACAAAACCAAGACCAATCGAATAAAAGCATAAATTCGAACCTAGAACCCGAATGCCACCTTCAGGAGTGATTTTTACATAGAAAGTTCATCGAACACTTGGCATGCAAAGTTAGATCACAAGTCATTTTAATTGCAAAAGAAGAAAAAACAAGTGAACTTTTAAGACATCTAAACATAAGCATAAAGAATGAGGATAGTATCAAGCCAATAACCACGTTCTACACTACAAAATAAAGAACGATCGGATAAAAGCATAAGTTCGAACCTAGAAACCGAATGTCATAATTAGGAGTGACATTTACGTGGACATTTCATCGAACACTTGGCGTGCAATATTTGATCACAACTCATTTTAAAGGCATAAGGAGAAAAAACAAGTGAACTTTAAAGACATCTAGGTATAAGCATAAATAATGAGAATAGTGTCAAGCCAAAAAGGACATTCTGCAGTACAAAACCAAGAGTGATCGAATAGAAGCATAAATTCAAACCTAGAAACGGAATGCCACATTTAGGAGTGACATTTACATGAACATTTCGTCAAACACTTGGCGTGCAATGTTAGATCACAAATCATTTTAAAGGCAAATGGAGAAAAAACAAGTGAACTTTAAAGACATCTAAGCATAAACATAAAGAATGAGGATAGTATCAGGCCAATAAGCACATTTAGCACTACTAAACCAAGACCGATCGAATAAAACCATAAATTCGAACCTAGAAAACAAATGCCACATTTAGGAGTGACATTTACATGGCCATTTCATCGAACACTTTGCTTGCAATGTTAGATCTCAAGTCTATTTTTAAAGGCAAAAGGAGAAAAAATAAGTGATCTATAAAAGACATCTAGGCAAAAGCATAATGAATGAGGATAGTATCAAGCCAATAAGCACATTTTGCATTACAAAATCAAGACTGATCGAATAAAAGAATAAATTCGAACTTAGAAACCGAATGCCACATTTAGGAGTGACATTTACATGGACATTTCATTGAACACTTTGCGTGCAATGTTAGATCTCAAGTCTATTTTTAAAGGCAAAAGGAGAAAAAAAAAGTGATCTTTAAAAGACATCTAGGCAAAAGCATAATGAATGAGGATAGTATCAAGCCAATAAGCACATTTTGCATTACAAAATCAAGACTGATCGAATAAAAGAATAAATTCGAACTTAGAAACCGAATGCCACATTTAGGAGTGACATTTACATGGACATTTCATCGAACACTTGGTGTGCAATGTTAGATCACAAGTCAATTAAAGGCAAAAGGAGAAAAAACAAGTGATCTTTAAAGATATCTAGGCATAAGCATAATGAATGAGGATAATATCAAGCCAATAAGCACATTCTTCACTACAAAATCAAGACCGATCGAATAAAAGCATAAATTTGAACCTAGAAACCAAAGGCCACATTTAGGAGTGACATTTACGTGGACATTTCATCGAACACTTTGCGTACAATGTTAGATCTCAAGTCTATTTTTAAAGGCAAAAGGAGAAAAAACAAGTGAACTTTAAAGATATCTAGGCATAAGCATAAAAAATGAGGATAGTATCAAGCCAATAAGCACATTCTGCACTACAAAATCAAGACCGATCGAATTAAATGATAAATTCGAACCTAGAAATCGAATGTCACATTCAGGAGTGACATTTACATAGACATTTGGTCAAACACTTGGCGTGCAATGTTATATGACAGATCATTTTAAAGGCAAAAGGAGAAAAAAGAAGTGAACTATAAAGAGATGTAGGTATAAGCATAAAGAATGAGGATAGTTTCAAGCCAATAAGCACATTCTACGCTACAAAATCAAGACCAATTGAATAAAAGCATAAATTCGAACCTAGAAACCGAATGCCACATTTAAGAGTGACATTTACATGGACAGTTCCTCGAACACTTTGTGTTCAATGTTAGATCTCATGTCTTTTTTTAAAGGCAAAAGGAGAAAAAACAATTGAACTTTAAAGACATCTAGGCATAAGCTTAAAGAATGAGGATAGTATCAAGCCAATAAACGCATTCTGCACTACAAAATCAAGACCGATCGAATAATAAGATAAATTTGAACCTAGAAACCGAATGCCACAATTAGGAGTGACATTTACATGGACATTTCGTCAAACACTTGGCGTGCAATGTTAGATCAGAAATCATTTTAAAGGCAAAAGGAGAAAAAAAAAGTGAACTTTAAAGACATCTAGGCATAAGCATAAAGAAGGATGATAGTATCAAGCCAAAAAGCACATTCTGCAGTACAAAATCAAGAGTGATCGAATAGAAGCATAAATTCAAACCTAGAAACCGAATGCCACATTTATGAGTGACATTTATATGGACATTTCGTCAAACACTTGGCGTGCAATGTTAGATCACAAATCATTTTATAGGCAAATGGAGAAAAAACAAGTGAACTTTAAAGACATCTAAGCATAAGCATAAAGAATGAGGATAGTATCGAGTCATGGCCCCACGGTACCGTGCATATCGGGGCGCTGTTGCACACGCTGATTTCCGACCTTGGCTTGCCTTGGCCTTTTATGAATGGTACCACTTCTTCGGGTACTTTTAAAGGCACTATGCTACATGATTTGAGTGAAGATCTCAGCCCTAAAGACAAGTTCAATTTGCACGCAAAGTAGGGTCTTTACTTGGACAAATATCCAAGGTCGGTGTCCGAGGCGCTAAGAAGCCAAGTCAAGGTACCACACCCTATCTTGGGTGCATCACTCGAGCACATGCTAGGGCAATGCTTGACAAGATCAAGGAGGAGATCATGGCTCATAAGTTGGACTTTGGTTAGCAAAGGTGAAGGTTGGAGTCTCGTTTTAACTAGTGGCCCGACAAGTGACTATTTTGCGGTTAAGGACAATTAATGTGTTCTCGGGTTTTATGGGTTGTTTTTGTAATTTTCATTTAGTGAAGGGCTGGTTTTGTGATATTAATTCTCTAGGTTTGGTTCCTTAGATTGGACGAAAAACCTTGTTGCTTACTTTCCTTGCATCTTTCAATTAAGTACTTGTTCTTGTTTTCGTTCGTTCAATTCTCGTTGTTCAAGTTGTTGGTGAGTAATATCCGACAATCTCGGGCATCCTAGTTTGTTTGAGAGCTTGGTGAGCCATATCCAAGTTATCAAGCATACATATCCCCTTATTCTCTCCATTTCGAACCATTATCCATCTCGGAGGTTTCTGCACCATCTCAGTAAAATCGACATAACTTTCAATCCACTCATCAACTTGCTCTCATATTTTGAGGACTCCAACTAGATCTAAATTCTCGATTTGAAATCACTCAATTCCGAGTTCGGACAAGGAAAATCCATCCAGTTGAAGACGGGTCAGTTGCGTGGTGTTTGTTGTCGGAATTTCTTGGATTCTCATGGCGATCTCTTTGCACCATCATCCCTTCCATCGATCCGGCCATCAAGTGGTATAAGAGCCACGCGAAGTTATCGCCATCTAAACCTTGTTCCGACCTTGAATTTCCACTTGTTGCAAAGTTTTAGGTTCGAACTTTTTATTGGTTGCGTCGTGTTGTTGTGTGCAGCCAAAGGCAAAAGGAGAAAAACAAGTTATTATTAAAGACATCTAGGCACATTCTACACTACAAAATCAAGACGTATCGAATAAAAGCATAAATTCGAACTTAGAAACCGAATTCCACATTTAGGAGTGACATTTACATGGACATTTCGTCAAACACTTGAAGTGCAATGTTAGATCACAAATCATTTTAAAGGCAAAAGGAGAAAAAACAAGTGAACTTTTAATTCATCTAGACATAAGCATAAAGAATGAGGATAGTATCAAGCCAATAAGGAAGTTCTAAACTACAAAATCAAGACCGATCGGATAAAAGCATAAATTTGAACCTAGAAACCGATTGCCATATTTAGGAGTGACATTTACATGGGCATTTCATCGAACACTTGGCGTGCAATGTTACATCTCAAGTCAATTTTTAAAGGCAAAAGGAGAAAAAACAAGTGAATTTTAAAGACATCTAGACATAAGCATAAAGAATGAGGAAATTATCAAGCCAATAATCAAATTCTGCACTACAAAATCAAGACGTATCGAATAAAAGCATAAATTCGAACCTAGAAACCGAATGCTACATTTGGGAGTGACATTTACATGGACATTTCATCAAACACTTGGCGTGCAATGTTAGATCACAAATCATTTTAAAGGAAAAAGGAGAAAAAACAAGTGAAATTTAAAGACATCTAGGCATAAGCATAAAGAATGAGGATAGTATCAACCCAATAAGCACGTACTACACTACAAAATCAAGACTAATTGGATAAAAGCATAAATTCGAACCTAGAAACCGAATGCCATATTTAGGAGTGACATTTACATAGACATTTCGTCAAACACTTGGCGTGTAATGTTAGATCACAAATCATTTTAAAGACAAAAGGAGAAAAAACAAGTGAATTTTAAAGACATCTAGGCATCATCATAAAGAATGAGGAAATTATCAAGCCAATAATCACATTCTGCACTACAAAATCAAGACGTATCGAATAAAAGCATAAATTCGAACCTAGAAACCGAATGCCACATTTGGGAGTGACATTTACATGGATATTTCGTCAAACACTTGGCGTGCAATGTTAGATCACAAATCATTTTAAACGCAAAAGGAGAAAAAACAAGTGAAATTTAAAGACATCTGGGCATAAGCATAAAGAATGAGGATAATATCAACCCAATAAGCACGTTCTACACTACAAAATGAAGACTAATTAGATAAAAGCAAATATTCGAACCTAGAAACCGAATGCCATATTTAGGAGTGACATTTACATAGACATTTCGTCAAACACTTGGCGTGCAATGTTAGATCACAAATAATTTTAAACGCAAAAGGAGAAAAAACAAGTGAACTTTAAAGGCATCTAGGCATAAGAATAAAAAATGAGGATAGTATCAAGACAATAAGCACATTCTACACTACAAAATCAAGACATATCGAATAAAAGCATAAATTCGAACTTAGAAACTGAATGCCACATTTAGGAGTGACATTTACATGTCATTCCATCGAACATTTGGCGTGCAATGTTAGATCTCCAGTCAATTTTTAAAGGCAAAAGGAGAAAAAATAAGTAAACTTTAAAGACATCTAAGCATAAGCATAAACAATGAGGATAGTATCAAGCCAAAAAGCATATTCTGCAGTACAAAACCAACACCGATCGAATAGAAGCATAAATTTGAACCTAGAAACCGAATGCCACATTTGAGAGTGACATTTACATGGACATTTCGTCAAACACTTGACGTGCAATGTTAGATCACAAATCATTTTAATAGCTAAAGAAGAAAAAAATAGTGAACTTTAAAGACATCTAGGCATAAGCATAAACAATGAGGATAGTATCAAGCCAATAAGCACATTCTGCACTACAAAACCAAGGCCGATCGAATAAAAGCATAAATTCGAACCTAGAAAACGAATGCCACATTTAGGAGTGACATTTACATAGACATTACGTCAAACACTTGGCGTACAATGTTAGATCACAAATCATTTTAAAGGCAAAAGGAGAAAAAACAAGTGAACTTTAAAGACATCTAGGCATAAGCATAAAGAATGATGATAATATCAAGTAAATAAGCACATTCTGCACTACAAAACCATGATCGATCGAATAAACACATAAATTCGAATCTAGAAACCGAATGCCACATTTATGAGTGACAATTACATGGACATTTAGTCAAACACTTGGAGTGCAATGTTAGATCACAAACATTTTAAAGTCAACTAGAGAAAAAAAAGTGAACTTTAAAGACATGTAGGCATAAGCATAAAGAATGAGGATAGTATCAAGCCAATAAGCAGATTCTGCAGTACAAAACCAAGAACGATCGAATAGAAGATTAAATTCGAAACTAGAAACTGAATGCCAAATTTGGGAGTGACATTTACACGAAAATTTTGTCAAACACTTCGCATGCAATGTTAGATCACGAATCATTTTAAAGGCAAAAGAAGAAAAAACAAGTGAACTATAAAGATATCTAAGAATAAGCATAGAGAATGAGGATAATATGAAGTCAATAAGCACATTCTACACTACATAATGAAGACCGATCGAATAAAAGCATAAATTCGAACCTAGAAACTGAATGCCACATTTAGGAGTGACATTTACATGGACATTTCATTGAACACTTGGCGTGAAATGTTAGATCACAAGTCATTTTAAAGGCAAAAGAAGAAAAAACAAGTGAACTTTAAGGACATCGCCGACATAAGCATAAAGAATGAGGATAGTATAAAACCAATAAGCACGTTCAGCACTACAAAATCAAGTCCGTTCGAATAAAAGCATAAATTCGATCCTAGAAACCGAATGCCACATTTAGGATTGACATTTACATGGACATTTCGTCAAACACTTGGAGTGCAATGTTAGATCACAAATCAATTTAAAGGCAAAAGGAGAAAACAACAAGTGAACTTTAAAGACATCGAGGGATAAGCATAAAGAATGAGGATAGAAACAAGCCAATAAGCACATTTTGCACTTCAGAACCAAGACCGATCGAATAAAAGAATAAATTCGAACCTCGAAACCGAATGCCACATTTAGGAGTGACATTTACATGGACATTTCGTCAAACACTTGGTGTGCAATGTTAGATCACAAGTCAATTTAAAGGCAAAAGGAGAAAAAACAAGTGAACTTTAAAGAACTCTAGGGATAAACATAAAGAATAAGGATAGTATATATCAACACAATAAGCACATTCTGCACTACAAAACCAAGACCGATCGAATAGAAGCATAAATTCGAACCTAGAAACCGAATGCCACATTTAGGAGTGACATTTACATGGACATTTCGTCAAACACTTGGCGTGAAATGTTAGATCACAAGTCAATTTTTACAGGAAAAAGGAGAAAAAACAAGTGAACTTTAAAGACATCTAGGCATAACCATAAAGAATGAGGATAGTATCAAGCCAATAAGCAGATTCTGTAATACGAAACCAAGACCGATTGAATAGAAGATTAAATTCGAACCTAGAAACCGAATGCCATAATTGGGAATGATATTTACATGGAAATTTCGCCAAACACTTGGCGAGTAATGTGAGATCACAAATCATTTTAAAGGCAAAAGAAGAAAAAACTAGTGAACTTTAAAGACATCTAGGCATAAGCATAAAGAATGAGGATAGTATCAAGCCAATAATTACATTCTGCACTACAAAACTAAGACCGATCGAATAGAAGTATAAATTCGAACCTAGAAATCGAATGCCACATTTAGGATTGAAATTTACATGGACATTTAGTCAAACACTTGGCGTGGAATGTTAGATCACAAATCATTTTAAAGGCAAAAAGAGAAAAAACAAGTGAACTTTAAAGACATCTAGGCATCAGCATAAAGAATGAGGATAGTATCAAGACAATACGCACATTCTGCACTACAAAATTTGAACCGATCGAATAAAAGCATAAATCGAACCTAGAAATCGAATGCCACATTTAGGAGTGACATTTACATCTCATTTCATCGGGCATTTGGCGTGCAATGTTAGATCTTATGTCAATTTTTAAAGGAAAAAGGAGAAAAAACAAGTGAACTTTAAAGACATCTAGGCATAAGCATAAAGAATAAAGATAGTATCAAGCCATTAAGCACATTCTGCAGTACAAAACCAAGACCGATTGAAAAGGAGCATAAATTCGAACATACAAACCGAATGCCATATTTGGGAGAGACATTTACATGGACAATTCGTCAAACACTTGGAGTGCAATGTTAGATCACATATCATTTTAAAGGCAAAAGGAGAAAAAAAAGTGAACTATAAAGACATCTAGGCATAAGCATAAAGATTGAGGATAGTATATATCAAGCCAATAAGCACATTCAGCACTACAAAACCAAGACTGATCGAATAGAATCATAAATTCGAACCTAGAAACTGAATGCCACATTTATGAGTGACATTTACATGTACATTTTGTCAAACACATGGTGTGCAATGTTAGATCACAAATCATTTTAAATGCAAAAAGAGAAAATACAAGTAAACTTTAAAAACATTTAGGCATAAGCATAAAGAATAAGGATAGTATCAAGCCAATAAGCACATTTTGCACTACAAAATCAATACCGATAGAATAAAAGCATAATTTCGAACCAAAAAAACGAATGCCACATTTAGGAATGACATTTACATGGACAATTAATCGAGTACTTGGCGTGCAATGTTAGATCACAAGTCAAATTTTAAAGGTAAAAGGAGAAAAAATACGTGAACTTTAAAGACATCTAGGGATAAGCATAAAGAATGAGGATAGTATCAAGCCAAAAAGCACATTCTGCAGTACAAAACCAAGACCAATCGAATAGAAGAATAAATTTGAACCTAGAAACTGAATGCCATATTTTGGAGTGACATTCACATGGAAATTTCTTCAAACACTTGGCATGCAATGTTAGATTACAAATCATTTTAAAGGCAAAAGGAGAAAAAACAAGTGAACTTTAAAGACTTCTAGGGATAAGCATAAAAAATGAGGATAGTATATATCAACACAATAGGCACATTCTGCACTACAAAACCAAGACCGATCGAATAGAAGCATAAATTCGAACCTAGAAACCGAATGCTACATTTAGGAGTGACATTTACATGGACATTTCGTCAAACACTTGGAGTGCAATGTTAGATCACAAATCATTTTAAAGGCAAAAGGAGAAAAAAAAAGTGAACTATAAAGACATCTAGGCATAAGCATAAAGATTGAGGATAGTATATATCAAGCCAATAAGCACATTCAGCACTAAAAAACCAAGACTGATCGAATAGAATCATAAATTCGAACCTAGAAACTGAATGCCACATTTATGAGTGTAATTTACATGTACATTTTGTCAAACACATGGTGTGCAATGTTAGATCACAAATCATTTTAAAGGCAAAAAGAGAAAATACAAGTGAACTTTAAAGACATCTAGGCATAAGCATAAAGAATAAGGATAGTATCAAGCCAATAAGCACATTTTGCACTACAAAATCAATACCGATAGAATAAAAGCATAATTTCGAACCAAAAAACCGAATGCCACATTTAGGAATGACATTTACATGGACAATTAATCGAGCACTCGGCGTGCAATGTTAGATCACAAGTCAAATTTTAAAGGTAAAAGGAGAAAAAATAAGTGAACTTTAAAGACATCTAGGGATAAGCATAGAGAATGAGGATAGTATCAAGCCAACAAGCACATTCTGTTGTACAAAACCAAGACCAATCGAATAGAAGATTAAATTCAAACCTAGAAACTGAATGCCATATTTTGGAGTGACATTTACATGGAAATTTCTTCAAACGCTTGGCATGCAATGTTAGATTAAAAATCATTTAAAGGCAAAAGGAGAAAAAACAAGTGAACTTTAAAGACATCTAAGGATAAGCATAAAGAATGAGGATAGTATATATATCAACACAATAAGCATATTCTGCACTGCAAAACCAAGACCAATCGAATAGAGACATAAATTCGAACCTAGAAACCGAATGCTACATTTAGGAGTGACATTTACATGGACATTTCGTCAAACACTTGGCGTGAAATGTTAGATCACAAGTCAATTTTTACAGGAAAAAGGAGAAAAAACAAGTGAACTTTAAAGACATCTACGCATAAGCATAAAGAATGAGGATAGTATCAAGCCAATAAGCACATTCTGCACTACAAAATCAAGACCGATCGAATAAAAGCATAAATTCGAAGCTAGAAACCGAATGCCACATTTAGGAGTGACATTTAAGTGGATATTTCGTAAAACACTTGGTGTACAATGTTAGATCACAAATAATTTTAAAGGCAAAAAGAGAAAAAAAAGTAAATTTTAAAGACATCAAGGCATAAGCATAAAGAATGAGGACAATATCAAGCCAGTAAGCACATTCTGCACTACAGAACCAAGACCGATCAAATAGAAGCATAAATTCGAACCTAGAAACCGAATGTCATAATTGGGAGTGACATTTACATGGAAATTTCGTCCAACACTTGGCGTGCAATGTTAGATCACAAATCAATTTAAAGGCAAAAGGAGAAAAAGCAAGTGAACATTGAAGAAATCTAGGGATAAGTATAAAGAATGAGGATAGTATATATCAACACAATAAGCACATTCTGCACTACAAAATCAAGACCGATCGAATAGAAGCATAAATTCGAACCTAGAAACCGAATGCCACATTTAAGAGTGACATTTACATGGACATTTCATCAAACACTTGACGTGAAATGTTAGATCACAAGTCAATTTTTAAAGGCAAAAGAAGAAAAAACAAGTGATCTTTAAAGACATCTAAGCATAAGCATTAAGAATGAGGATAGTATCAAGCCAATAAGCATATTCTACAGTACAAAACCAAGACCGATCGAATAGAAGATTAAATTTGAACCTAGAAACCGAATGCCATAATTGGGAGTGACATTTACATGGAAATTTCGTCAAACACTTGCCGTGTAATGTTATATCACAAATCATTTTACAGGCAAAAAGAGAAAATAAACAAGTGAACTTTAAAGACATCTAGGAATAAGCATAAAGAATGAGGATAGTATTAAGCCAATAAGCACATTCTGCACTACAAAATCAAGACAGATCGAATAAAAGCATAAATTCGAACCTAGAAACCGAATGCCACACTTAGGAGTGACATTTACATGGACATTTAGTCAAACACTTGGCGTGGAATGTTAGATCACAAATCATTTTAAAGGCAAACAGAGAAAAAACAAGTGAACTTTAAAGACATCTAGGCATCATCATAAAGAATGAGGACAGTATCAAGCCAATAAGCACATTCTGCACTACAAAATTAAGACCGATCGAATAAAAGCATAAATTCGAACCTAGAAACTGAATTCCACATTTACGAGTGACATTTACATGTCATTTCATCGAACATTTTGCGTGCAATGTTAGATCTCAAGTCAATTTTTAATGGCAAAAGGAGAAAAAACAAGTGAACTTTAAAGACATCTTGGCATAAGAATAAAGAATGATGATAGTATCAAGCTAATAAGCACATTTTGCACTATAAAACTAAGACCAATCGAATAGAAGCATAAATTCAAAACTAGAAACCGAATGCCACATTTAGGAGTGATATTTACATGGAAATTTCGTCAAACACTTGGCGTGCAATGTTATATCACAAATCATTTTAAAGGCAAAAGAAGAAAAAACTAGTGAACTTTAAAGACATCTAGGCATAAGCATAAAGAATGAGTATAGTATCAAGCCAATAATCACATTCTGCACAACATAACTAAGAACGATCGAATAGAAGTATAAATTCGAACCTAGAAATCGAATGCCACATTTAGGAGTGAAATTTACATGGACATTTACTCAAACACTTGGCATGGAATGTTAGATCACAAATCATTTTAAAGGCAAAAAGAGAAAAATCAAGTGTACTTTAAAAACATCTAGGCATAAGCATAAAGAATGAGGATAGTATCAAGCCAATAAGCACATTCTGCACTACAAAATCAAGACCGATCGAATAGAAGCATAAATTCGAACCTAGAAACCGAATGCCACATTTAAGAGTGACATTTACATGGACATTTCATCAAACACTTGACGTGAAATGTTAGATCACAAGTCAATTTTTAAAGGCAAAAGAAGAAAAAAGAAGTGATCTTTAAAGACATCTAAGCATAAGCATTAAGAATGAGGATAGTATAAAGCCAATAAGCACATTCTGCACTACAAAATCAAGACCGATCAAATAAAAGCATAAATTCGAACCTAGAAACCGAATGCCACATTTAGGAGTGACATTTACATGTCATTTCATCGAACATTTGGCATGCCAAGTTAGATCTCAAGTCAATTTTTAAAGGCAAAAGGAGAAAAAACAAGTGAACTTTAAAGACATATAGGGATAAGAATAAAGAAGGAGGATAGTATATATCAACACAATGAGCACTATCTGCACTACAAAACCAAGACCGATCGAATAGAAGCATAAATTCGAACCTAGAAACCGAATGCCACATTTAAGAGTGACATTTACATGGACATTTCATCAAACACTTGGCGTGAAATGTTAGATCACAAGTCAATTTTTAAAGGCAAAAGAAGAAAAAACAAGTGATCTTTAAAGACATTTAAGCATAAGCACAAAGAATGAGGATAGTATCAAGCCAATAAGCACATTCTGCAGTACAAAACCAAGACCGATCGAATAGAAGATTAAATTCGAACCTAGAAACCGAATGCCATAATTGGGAGTGACATTTACATGGAAATTTCGTCAAACACTTGCCGTGTAATTTTATATCACAAATCATTTTACAGGCAAAAAGAGAAAAAAACAAGTGAACTTTAAAGACATCTAGGCATAAGCATAAAGAATGAGAATATTATCAAGCCAATAAGCACATTATGCACTACAAAATCAAGACCGGTCGAATAAAAGCATAAATTTGAACCCAGAAACCGAATGCCACATTTAGGAGTGACATTTACATTTCATTTCATCGAACATTTGGCGTGCCATGTTAGATCTCAAGTCAATTTTTAAAGGCAAAAGGAGAAAAAACAAGTGAATTTTAAAGACATCTAGGGATAAGAATAAAGAAGGAGGATAGTATATATCAACACAATGAGCACATCCTGCACAACAAAACCAAGACCGATCGAATAGAAGCATAAATTTGAACCTAGAAACCGAATGCCTCATTTATGAGTGACATTACATGGACATTTCGTCAAACACTTGGTGTGAAATGTTAGATCACAAATTAATTTTTAAAGGCAAAAGGAGAAAAAACTAGTGATCTTTAAAGACATCTAGGCATAAGCATAAAAAATGAGAATAGTATCAAGCCAAGAAGCACATCTGCACTACAAAACTATGACCGATCGAATAAAAGAATAAATTCGAACCTAGAAACCGAATGCCACATTTAGGAGTGACATTTACATGGACATTTCGTCAAACACTTGGAGTGCAATGTTAGATCACAAATCATTTTAAAGGCAAAAGGAGAAAAACAAGCGAACTTTAAAGACATCTAGGGATAAGCATAAAAAATGAGGATAGTATATATCAACACAATATGCGCATTCTGCACTACAAAACCAAGACCGATCGAATAGAAGCATAAATTCGAACCAAGAAACCGAATGCCTCATTTAGGAGTGACATTTACATGGACATTTCATCAAACACTTGGCGTGAAACGTTAGATCACAAGTCAATTTTTAAAGGCAAAAGGAGAAACAACAAGTGAACTTTAAAGACATCTAGGCATAATCATAAAGAATGAGGATAGTATCAAGCAAATAAGCACATTCTGCAGTACAAAACAAAGACCGATCGAATAGAAGATTAAATTCGAACCTAGAAACTGTATGCCATAATTGGGAGTGACATTTACATAGAAATTTCGTCAAACACTTGGCGTGCATTGTTATATCACAAAAATTTTAAAGGCAAAAGAAGAAAAAACTAGTGAACTTTAAAAACATCTAGACATAAGCATAAAGAACGAGTATAGTATCAAGCCAATAAGCACATTCTACACTAAAAAATAAGACCTATCGAATAAAAGAATAAATTCGAACCTAGAAATCGAATTCCACATTTAGGAGTGAAATTTACATGGACATTTCGTGAAACACTTGGCGTGGAATGTTAGATCACAAATCATTTTAAAAGAAAAAAGAGAAAAAACAAGTGAACTTTAAAGACATCTAGGCATAAGCATAAAGAATGTGGAGAGTATCAAGCCAATAAACACATACTGCACTACAAAATCAAGACCGATCGAATAAAAGCATAAATTGGAACCTAGAAACCGAATGCCACATTTAGGATTGACATTTACATGTCATTTCATCGAACATTTGGCGTGCACTGTTACATCTATTTTTAGAGGCAAAAGCAGAAAAAAAGTGAAGTTTAAAGACATCTAGGCATAAACATAAAGAATAAGGATAGTGCCAAGCCAATAAGCACATTCTGCACTACAGAACCAAGACCGATCGAATAGAAGCATAAATTCGAACCTAGAGACCGAATGCCATAATTGGGAGTGACATTTACATGGAAATTTCGTCAAACACTTGGCGTGCAATGTTAGATCACAAATCAATTTAAATGCAAAAGGAGAAAAAGCAAGTGAACTTTGAAGAAATCTAGGGATAAGCATAAAGAATGAGGATAGTATATATCAACACAATAAGCACATTCTGCACTACAAAATCAAGACCGATCGAATAGAAGCATAAATTCGAACCTAGAAACCGAATGCCACATTTAAGAGTTACATTTACATGGATATTTCATCAAACACTTGACATGAAATGTTAGATCACAAGTCAATTTTTAAAGGCAAAAAGAGCAAAAACAAGTGAACTTTAAAGACATCTAAGCATAAGCATTACGAATGAGGATATTATGAAGATAATAAGCATATTCTGCAGTACAAAACCAAGACCGATCGAATAGAAGATTAAATTCGAACCTAGAAACCGAATGCCATAATTGGGAGTGACATTTACATGGAAATTTCGTCAAACACTTGCCGTGTAATGTTATATCACAAATCATTTTACAGGCAAAAAGAGAAAATAAACAAGTGAACTTTAAAGACATCTAGGAATAAGCATAAAGAATGAGGATAGTATTAAGCCAATAAGCACATTCTGCACTACAAAATCAAGACCGATCGAATAAAAGCATAAATTCGAACCTAGAAACCGAATGCCACACTTAGGAGTGACATTTACATGGACATTTAGTCAAACACTTGGCGTGGAATGTTAGATCACAAATCATTTTAAAGGCAAACAGAGAAAAAACAAGTGAACTTTAAAGACATCTAGGCATCATCATAAAGAATGAGGACAGTATCAAGCCAATAAGCACATTCTGCACTACAAAATTAAGACCGATCGAATAAAAGCATAAATTCGAACCTAGAAACCGAATTCCACATTTACGAGTGACATTTACATGTCATTTCATCGAACATTTTGCGTGCAATGTTAGATCTCAAGTCAATTTTAAATGGCAAAAGGAGAAAAAACAAGTGAACTTTAAAGACATCTTGGCATAAGAATAAAGAATGATGATAGTATCAAGCTAATAAGCACATTTTGCACTATAAAACTAAGACCGATCGAATAGAAGCATAAATTCAAAACTAGAAACCGAATGCCACATTTAGGAGTGATATTTACATGGAAATTTCGTCAAACACTTGGCGTGCAATGTTATATCACAAATCATTTTAAAGGCAAAAGAAGAAAAAACTAGTGAACTTTAAAGACATCTAGGCATAAGCATAAAGAATGAGTATAGTATCAAGCCAATAATCACATTCTGCACTACAAAACTAAGAACGATCGAATAGAAGTATAAATTCGAACCTAGAAATCGAATGCCACATTTAGGAGTGAAATTTACATGGACATTTAGTCAAACACTTGGCGTGGAATGTTAGATCACAAATCATTTTAAAGGCAAAAAGAGAAAAAACAAGTGAACTTTAAAGACATCTAGGCATAAGCATAAAGAATAAGGATAGTATCAAGCCAATAAGCACATTCTGCACTACAAAACCAAGACCGATCGAATAGAAGATTAAATTCGAACCTAGAAACCGAATGCCATAATTGGGAGTGACATTTACATGGAATTTCGTTAAACACTTGCCGTGTAATGTTATATCACAAATCATTTTACAGGCAAAAAGAGAAAAAAAACAAGTGAACTTTAACGACAACTAGGAATAAGCATAAAGAATGAGGATAGTATCAAGCCAATAAGCACATTCTGCACTACAAAATCAAGACCGATCGAATAAAAGCATAAATTCGAACCTAGAAACCGAATGCCACATTTAGGAGTGACATTTACATGTCATTTCATCGAACACTTGGCGTGCAATGTTGAATCTCTTGTCAATTTTTTAAAGGCAAAAGGAGAAAAAACAAGTGAACTTTAAAGACATCTAGGAATAAGCATAAAGAATGAGGATAGTATCAAGCCAATAAGCACATTCTGCACTACAAAATCAAGACCGATCGAATAAAAGCATAAATTCAAACCTAGAAACCGAATGCCACATTTAGGAGTGACATTTACATGTCATTTCATCGAACATTTGGCATGCCATGTTAGATCTCAAGTCAATTTTTAAAGGCAAAAGTAGAAAAAACAAGTGAACTTTAAAGACATCTAAGCATAAGCATTAAGAATGAGGATAGTATCAAGCCAATAAGCACATTCTGCACTACAAAATCAAGATCGATCGAATAGAAGCATAAATTCGAACCTAGAAACCGAATGCCACATTTAAGAGTGACATTTACATGGACATTTCATCAAACACTTGACGTGAAATGTTAGATCACAAGTCAATTTTTAAAGGCAAAAGAAGAAAAAACAAGTGATCTTTAAAGACATCTAAGCATAAGCATTAAGAATGAGGATAGTATCAAGCCAATAAGCATATTCTGCAGTACAAAACCAAGACCGATCGAATAGAAGATTAAATTCGAACCTAGAAACCGAATGCCATAATTGGGAGTGACATTTACATGGAATTTCGTTAAACACTTGCCGTGTAATGTTATATCACAAATCATTTTACAGGCAAAAAGAGAAAAAAACAAGTGAACTTTAAAGACATCTAGGCATAAGCATAAAGAATGAGAATATTATCAAGCCAATAAGCACATTATGCACTACAAAATCAAGACCGGTCGAATAAAAGCATAAATTTGAACCTAGAAACCGAATGCCACATTTAGGAGTGACATTTACATGTCATTTCATCGAACATTTGGCGTGCCATGTTAGATCTCAAGTCAATTTTTAAAGGCAAAAGGAGAAAAAACAAGTGAATTTTAAGGACATCTAGGGATAAGAATAAAGAAGGAGGATAGTATATATCAACACAATGAGCACATCCCGCACTACAAAACCAAAACCGATCGAATAGAAGCATAAATTTGAACCTAGAAACCGAATGCCTCATTTATGAGTGACATTACATGGACATTTCATCAAATACTTGGCGTGAAATGTTAGATCACAAATCAGTTTTTAAAGGCAAAAGGAGAAAAAACTAGTGATCTTTAAAGACATCTAGGCATAAGCATAAAGAATGAGAATAGTATCAAGCCAATAAGCACATTCTGCACTACTAAACTAAGACCGATCGAATAGAAGCATAAATTCGAACCTAGAAATCGAATTCCACCTTTTGGAGTGAAATTTACATGGACATTTCGTCAAACACTTGGCGTGGATGTTAGATCACAAATCATTTTAAAGGCAAAAAGAGCAAAAACAAGTGAACTTTAAAGACATCTAGGCATAAGCATAAAGAATGAGGATAGTATCAAGCCAATAAGCACATTCTGCACTATAAAATCAAGACCGATCGAATAAAAGCATAAATTAGAACCTAGATACCGAATGCCACATTTAGGAGTGACATTTACATGTCATTTCATCGAACATTTGGCGTGCAATGTTACATCTCAAGTCAATTTTTAGAGGCAAAAGGAGAAAAAAAAGTGAACTTTAAAGACATCTGGGCATAAGCATAAAGAATGAGGATAGTATCAAGCCAATAAGCACATTCTGCACTACAGAACCAAGACCGATCGACTAGAAGCATAAATTCGAACCTAGAAACCGAATGCCATAATTGGGAGTGACATTTACATGGAAGTTTCAATGCCACATTTAGGAGTGACATTTACTTGGACATATTTCAAAAAAGCTCTCTCTTCTCTCTAACTTCTCTCTCTAACCTACTCTTAGGGGTTTTCCTTCACCGGCGGCCCTAGGGCGGCGCGCCCTCTCCGGTGGGGGTGGGGTGGTGAGAGCGAGTGTAGGTGACATCTTGTGAGGAAGAAATTCCGGGTTGGGGCCTCCCTTGGCAACCGGAATACGTGAGGGAGTTGTGGTTGCGAGCTAGTGTGAAAACACGGGAACAAGGTGGCTCCGATGACACTTTCCGGTGACCATCTTTGAGTGGAGCGTGGTGACGTTGTGTGAGGAAGAAACTCGGCTAGATCCACTTGGATCCTGACCGGGTACGTGAGGGAGTAGATTGGGTGAGTAGAGCGCGTAAAATTTAGACTAGGGTTTGATTCTTGCTCTTGAGCTCTTGTTCGGCGTGTGTGTCTCCAGCCAAATCGGAGCATCTCTTGCCAGATCTACCTAGATCTTGGCTCTCTGAGTTGTCAATATGTCTGGTGCCAAGAAGAAGAGGCAACGTTTCAACATACCTGCCAAGAACATGCCATCCCCGAGCCATGGCGTGACCCCGGTAAGCAAAGACGAGACCTCGGTGAGCAAAGGCGCGACCCCGGTAAGCAAAGACGAGACCTTGGTGAGCAGATCCGAGTCCAGCCCTCGCGCCTCCACCGATGGCGAGTATGATCCAGCCAAGAGCCCTACATTCTTGAAGGGCCTCTCAAAATACACGGAACAAGTCATAGAAAATTCCATGCTTGAAGAAGATGCCCCGGGTTCCATCACTGGCGGCTAGGCCCAGGCCTTTCCTTTCTAGGGATGGAGGCGAACAAGGCAGATCTCGTGCCTCCTGGGGTGCTCCCCCTGCCAAATCCAATCAGCGGCGCGCCGGGCGCGACCGGAGATGCACCACCGGCGCTCCATCATGGAGGGATGCTCCCAACGGCACCAATGGAGGGCTCTTCCTCCTTGAGCAGGCCAGATCTGATGGTGAAAGAGACATTGCTTGAAAAAGCAGCTATGGCTTTGGTCCCCACCCTACTAGGAGTCACATGTGCTCCTTTAGCCATTAATGGAAGCAAGGCAAAGGGAAAGAGGATGGTTGACCATCCTTCTTTGGGTGAGTCCTCAAAAAATCTTGTCAAGCATGGAGAAAAAGGTTCATCCATAGCCGCCACCTCCCATAAACCTAAATACAACACCCCTTTGGCCATTAAACCACAAAAAACCCTTCTTGCTAGTCCTTCCTCCTTGGCTAAGTCCTCGGTTTTCAATCGTCTCTCCCCACCAATCCTTGCTTTCAAGACCGACTGAGCCACTCAAGTGACCACCCTACTAGCAAAATCAAACCAATTCTTCACACCACTTCCTTCAAGCAAGCCACCGAGGGGAATAGAGCCATAAGAAATTGCGAATGGCTTGAGCACATGGTCTTAGAGAATAGAGATGTCTTTGAATTTGATTTGAATGATGTTGCCAAAGAACAAGAGTCTTGGAGTGCTTCACTCATTGGGTTTGTGGCCGGGTCGCAAACCACTCTACACAATCTCCTCGCTTTCTTTGAATGCTCATGGGAAGTTCCAACACCCAAGGTCTACATGAAAGAGAATGGGGTGTTCTTGCTAAGCTTTGCCAAGCTAGAAGATCGAGCATGGGTTCTACACAATGGCCCATGGCTCATACATGGAAACAAACCGCTAGTCTTGAAAGAATGGGAGATGGGCATGGCGATTGATTGGACTAGCTTTGCCTCCATCCCGGTATGGGTTAAGGTTCTAGACTTGGATCCCATCCTCCTTTCCTCTAAGCACATGCTTAGTGTTATTGGCAACATGATTGGAAAACCAATTTGTGTAGATCGGATCACCTCTTCATTGGAGAAAATCTCTTATGCCCGGTTACTTGTTGAAATCACTACCGAGGAAGCCAACCGGAGAATGGTCAAGTTGGCAAGCAAATGTGGGAAAAAATTTGAATACAATGTTGAGTTTGAGTGGATGCCTTGGAGATGCACTATATGCAAGAACTTCGGCCACACCAAACAATTTTGCACTCATGAACAAGAACATGAGCGAGAGCACTTTCGTATGTATCACAAAAGCAAACCGAGAATGGCCAACCGAGTGTGGCGAGCCAAAGACACCACTACTCGTGCCCCAAGCCCAACTCCTAGTCGCGCCCCTAGTCCTACCCCTAGTTGCGCCGATAGTCGCGCCCCTAGCCGAGCAAGTCAAGAGCCATTGCCAAATTCAGTTGTTGTCAAACTTGGGCCGAGCCTTGTAGCACCAAAAGAAGGGTTGGTTGTTGCAAAACCCCCTCTCTCCCAAACTACCACAAAGGAGCTAGCCATTGATGAGCCCTCACATCCACCATGCACAACCTCTAGCCCTCGTAAAGAAGATGACCTTGAAGCACCACCTAAAGCAACAACTAAACCATCCCTAGCTGAATCTTTGGTACATGAGCAAAACACAATCCTAGCTCTCCAAGCTCGTGACTTAGAAAAAGAGGCCCTCCACCACTTCAAATTTCCAAAGAAGAAACACACCTTTATCCCTCCAAAAATACCATCCCTAAGTCAACACACTTCGGCCTCAAATTCAAAAGCTTGCAACAAAAGCCCCAACATGTTTGAGGGCCTTCTCGAGGGACTAATCGAGGGTTGTAGTAGCCCTAAGAAGGGTGATCCATGACTGAGCTCAAAGTCGGTTGTTGGAATGTGAGAGAGAGTAGTGACCCCTCTAAAATAAATATGGTCAATAGCTTTGTCCATAAAAACCGAGTTAGTGTGATGGGCATCTTGGAAACCAAGACCCTAAGATCTAGGGAAGACCTACTTGCTTATTGCTTGCTAAGAGGATGGAATTATTGCACCGATGTTGGCAACCAAGAGAGGGGTCGCATGAGGATAGCTTGGAACCCCCTAGTTGTGCATTTGGAAGTTTTATTAAACACTAGCCAATTGATCCATTGCAAGGTTAGTAACAAAAACTCATGTTTAAACTTCTATCTCACCTTTGTCTATGTTTTCAATTATCCCAGGGAAAGAAAACCTTTGTGGAACTTGTTGAGAACCCTTTCCGGGGGGATGAATGCACCATGGCTTGTGATGGGTGATTTGAATTGTTTGCTTGACTCAACGGAGAGATTCTCTTTGAGAAATACCAATGATGATGATGAGCCAAATGAGCTAGCTAATGCCCTTGGCCCTTGTGACCTTCATGACCTTACCTACTCCGGAGCCAAGTACACATGGTCTAACCAACAAATGGGCACCTCCCGTATAGCCACAAAAATTGACCGTGCCCTTGTTAACCCCATTTGGGAAGCCACTTTTAGGCAATCCTTTGCCTGTTTTGGTGACCCAAACCTTTCCGACCACTCACCCGGCCTTCTCCACATTAACTCCACCAACACCATCCAGAAAATTCCCTTCCGGTTCTACAATTTTTGGACCGAAGATCCCGAATTTGAAACCTTGGTGAGCCGTATTTGGGGAGAGCATATAGTAGGGTCGGCTCAATTCATCCTCTTCTCCAAGCTTTCCAAATTTAAAGGGGCTCTAAAAGCTTGGCACCGCACTAAGTTTAGGAATCTTGAGGCACAAACCGAGGCTAGTGTAGAAAAGTTGAAGAAAGCACAACAAATTCTCCATGACGACTTTGGGAGCCTTGAAAAACAAAGAGTCGTTACCGAAGCCAAGAAAGAGGTTGAGCTCAATATGAAAATTTTGTTGAGTGCCACAACCCAAAGAGCCAAGCTAGACTGGATGAGCATGGGAGAGGAGACCTCCTCCTTCTTTTTCAATAGGATCAAGGAAAGGAAGGAAGGCAACACCATCCGAATACTTGAGGATGAAGATGGAAACAAAATTGAAGATCCCCGTGATATTGTGAATGAAGTGGTGGGGTTCTATGAGAAGCTTTTTGGCACACTTGCTCCAACACAAGCTTTTGACTTTAATCAACTTCAAGGGCCAACTCTCACTCAAGGGGATATGACAAACCTCACCCTCATGCCTAGTGAAGAAGAGATAAGAAAAGCTTTTGTGGGCATTGGATCCAAAAAATCTCCGGGGCCCGACGGATTTAGTAGCCACTTCTTCAAAGAATGTTGGAGCATAGTGAAACTTGATGTGGTCAAAGCGGTGCAAGAATTCTTCCAATCTGGGAGACTACTTAGAGATTGGAACAACACGTTTGTGAGCCTCATACCCAAAGTTGACAACCCTTTCCACATAAAAGACTTTCGACCCATCTCTTGTTGCAATACCTTTCTTAAAGCCATCTCCAAAATCCTAGTAAGCCAAATTCGACCCTTCCTTGACAAAATTGTCTCGGTTGGGCAAGGTGCTTTTGTCCGAGGCCGCTCCATTTCCCACAACGCCGCGGTTGCTCAAGAACTAGTTGCCACCTATGAGAAAAGGTGCACCTCTAAAAGGTGCCTCATGCAAGTGGACCTCCAAAAGGCTTTTGATTGTGTTGATTGGGACTTCCTTGGAAAAACTCTCCACTACTTTGGCTTCCCACCGTGGCTAACCCAACTCATCTTACAAAATGTGACCACCCCAAGATACTCCATCCTCATTAATGGTGAGGCCAAGGGCTTCTTCCCCGGCAAGAGAGGCCTCCGCCAAGGTGATCCTCTCTCACCCTTCCTCTTCGTCTTGATTATGGAAATCCTTAGCCGGAATCTTCAAAAGGCTAGCACCAACCGAGGTTTTGCCTTCCACCCTAAATGCTACCGCCTCAAACTCACAAATATCACCTTTGCCGATGACCTCCTCATTTTTTCTAAGCCCACCATCCCTACCCTCAACTCCATAAAAACATGCCTTGTCTCATTCGGAAGATCCTCGGGGCTCATAGCCAACAACCACAAAAGTCGCATCTTCTTTGGCGGTGTGGCACTTGATGACCGGGCCTCTCTTGCGGCAATTATGGGGTTTGAGATTGGAACCTTCCCGGTCCGCTATTTGGGAATGCCACTTCACTCCGACAAGCTTAAAGTAGGGGACTATGGGCCACTCCTCAACAAGATCACCGGGGTCATCAATAGATGTGGTGCACGAATGCTCTCCTATGAAGGGAGAGCTCAAGTAATCCGCTCTATGCTTGAGGGTCTCCTTTCCTTTTGGGTTAAATCCACCATCATCCCAAGGAAGGTACTCAAACGCATAGAAGCACTTTGTCGCTCCTTCCTTTGGAGTGGCAAAATTGAGGGGAAAAAAGAACTTGTTTCTTGGAAAAAAGTGATTAGACCTTACGAGGAGGGAGGCCTCAACATCAAAGAGCTCCTTGCATGGAACCAATCGATCCTCTTCAAACTTGGCCATGAGATACACATGAACAAACCGTCGCTTTGGACGAATTGGGTCAATCAAAACCATACAAGTAGCGCCAATTTCTGGAATTTGAGAGTGAAAAGCACCGACTCTTGGATTTGGAAATCACTCCTCAAGCTAAGAGAACCGGTGGTTGAAGCGGTTCTTACAAGGGCAACAAATGAGGACCCAACCGGTCTTAATACCATCACAAAGCCGAATGGCCAACTTGATGCGAGAGCCCTCTATGATTTACTCCGTGATCGTGGCCCCACTCTTCCTTGGAGTGAGATGATTTGGACTCGTGTACGAGCCAAGAAGTGGAGCTTTAGATTTTGGTTAGATTACCAAGGGAGACTCCCCACGCTAAGCCGGCTCAAGGATCGTGGTCTCTTAAATAATGACACTTGTGTCCTTTGTGGGAATGACAATGAAACCTCCGATCACCTTTGGGGGAATTGCAATTTTGTCCAAGAGGTCATGGATAGAGTTTGGACGTGGCATGGAATCCAAACTAGGAAGCCAAACCTACAAGAATGGGTTGAGTGGTTCTTAAGGTCCCCAAGACAAGACTCTCACATCTTCAAAGCAAGACTAGTCACCCTTCTTGGTATCATCTACCACACTTGGGATGCTAGGAATGATGCTTACTTCCGAGGCACCACACCCAACCCCATTGATTGTTCCCTCAAAACAATCCATGCTTGCAAAACAAGGATCTCCTTCACTTGCAAAACTAGCGGAAAGAAAGGCGCAAGACTCCGAAGGCTCATTCGCACGTAAGGCCTCACCTCCTCTCTTCCGTTGTATTGTTGTTATTTTGGCTTCTGGATGCCTTGATAGGCGATTTGTTGTCTTTGATGGCTCTTGCCTTGGTTGTTTTGATGTCTTGCTTGTTTGCCTTTTAGGCACCCTTGCTATACCGGCCCGTTTTGTTACCTCTAGTCCTCCTCTAGGGATTTTTGGGGCTAGCTTGATGTGTATAGATCCATAGTCCATCTCTAGGGTTCGTTGGGGCTTGTTTGATGTGTCTTGTTACCCCTAGTCCTCCTCTAGGGGCGCCTTGTTCGTAGTGGCTATTGAGGATCATGTCAGATCATGTTGATCAGTCATGCCTCACTTTTTGCGCCTTAAACCCTTTTGGTTAAGGAGCTTTTGTACAGGTTCTCGTTCATATATTTACCACATCTCAGTTTACATGGAAATTTCGTCAAACACTTGGCGTGCAATGTCAGATCACAAATCAATTTAAAGGCAAAAGGATAAAAAACAAGTGAACTTTGAAGACATCTAGGGATAAGCATAAAGAATGAGGATAGTATATATCAACACAATAAGCACATTCTGCACTACAAAACCAAGACCGATCGAATCGAAGCATTCGAACCTAGAAACCGAATGCCACATTTAGGAGTGACATTTACATGGACAATTCGTCAAACACTTGGCGTGAAATGTTAGATCACAAGTCAATTTTTAAAGGCAAAAGGAGAAAAAACAAAGAACTTTAAAGACATCTAGGCAAAAGAAAAAAGAATGAGGATAGTATCAAACCAATAAGCACATTCTGCAGTACAAAACTATGACCGATCGAATAGAAGATTAAATTCGAACCTAGAACCGAATGTTATAATTGGGAGTGACATTTACATGGAAATTTTGTCAAACACTTGGCGTGTAATGTTAGATCACAAATCATTTTAATGGCAAAAAGAGAAAAAACAAGTGAACTTTAAAGACATCTAGGCATAAGCATAAAGAATGAGGATAGTATCAAGCCAATAAGCACATTCTGCACTACAAAATCAAGACCGATCGAATAAAAGCATAAATTCGAACCTAGAAACCGAATACCACATTTAGAAGTGACATTTACACGTCATTTCATCGAATATTTGGCGTGCAATGTTAGATCTCAAGTCATTTTTTAAAGGCAAAAGGAGAAAAAACAAGTGAACTTTAAAGACATCTAAGGATAAGCATAAAAAATGAGGATAGTATATATCAACATAATAAGCACATTCTACACTTCAAAACCAAGACCGATATAATAGAAGCATAAATTCGAACCTAGAAACCGAATGCCTCATTTAGGAGTGACATTTACATGAACATTTCGTCAAACACTTGGTGTGAAACGTTAGATCACAAGTCAATTTTTAAAGGCAAAAGGAGAAAAAACAAGTGAACTTTAAAGACATCTAGGGATAAGCATAAAAAATGAGGATAGTATATATCAACACAATAAGCACATTCTGCACTACAAAACCAAGACAGATCGAATAGAAGCATAAATTCGAACCTAGAAACCGAATGCCTCTTTTAGGAGTGACATTTACATGGACATTTCGTCAAACACTTGACGTGAAATGTTAGATCATAAGTCAATTTGTAAAGACAAAAGGAGAAAAAACAAGTGAACTTTAAAGACATCTAGGCATAATCATAAAGAATGAGGATAGTATCAAGCCAATAAGCACATTATGCAGTACAAAACAAAGACCGATCGAATAGAAGATTAAATTCGAACCTAGAAACCGAATGCTATAATTGGGAGTGACATTTACATGGAAATTTCGTCAAACACTTGGCGTGCAATGTTATATCACAAATAATTTTAAAGGCAATAGAAGAAAAAACTAGTGAACTTTAAGGACATCTAGGCATAAGCATAAAGAATGAGGATAGTATCAAGACAATAAGCACATTCTGCACTACATACCTAAGACCGATCGAATAGAACCATAAATTCGAACCTAGAAATCGAATCCACATTTGGGAGTGAAATTTACATGGATATTTCGTCAAACACTTGGTGTGGAATGTTAGATCACAAATCATTTTAAAGGCAAAAAGAGAAAAAACAAGTGAACTTTAAAGACATCTAGGCATAAGCATATAGAATGAGGATAGTATCAAGCCAATAAGCACATTATGAACTACAAAATCAAGACCGATCGAATAAAAGCATAAATTGGAACCTAGAAACCGAATGCCACATTTAGGAGTGACATTTACATGTTATTTCTGATGCAGTGAAGCCTGGCATGTCTCCAACCGACGTCGATGAGTTGATTCGAGTGCCTTCTGACGGACCAATCACAAGAAGTCGAGCTAAGAAGATTGCTCAAGGAACGACATCGATCTTGGTTCGATTGGCATCTGTTCTTGAAGAACCAAGCAAGGCAAGATGGGTCTCGTGCATTCATCATCAACTGAGCCCGGATTCCATGGATTAATATATGAGGGCCGAAATCAGCAATGATTTATTTTATTTAAGGGAGATTTAGTTAGATAGCTTTATAGATATTTTATTATATCTTGGAAAGCAAGATAAGCCCAAAAGCTTCCCTAGGGCCCGCCAAGGGTTAATTGCTTGCTCTCCAAGGTTTGCTTAGTATTCTAGTATAAATATTTTTCGGTTTCATTAATAAAAATCAGCTTGAGAGAGATTAAACCCAAATTGGTTTAATCTATCTCTTGGGCCAAAAAAATATACACGTGTTATTGATTTTCTGCATTGAGGAGTTCGATCATCATCCACACACGAGATCATCAACATCACCGATTCATCCATCTCTTTTCTCGTGTTTTTGTTTGTTTGATTCATTGAATTGATCAATGAAGTTTAGTTCTAGTCGATTCATATCAACTAGTTTATCAATTTGGATTAGCGTTCGAGCCATCCAAGTTGAACTATCTTATTTGATTCAATTATTGTTTCGAAATCAGTTTGCTATTATTCAAGTTCGAGTTCTTCAATTCCTTGTGAGACAAGTTTCTGACTTTGAAGTGTTGTAGGGAAGAATTCAATATTACATGGCAGGATCGGAACTTGTGTGGGTCATATACGAGATTAACAAGGAGGATTCCGAGGCAATCACGTATCAAGTGGTATCATAATCCAGCGTCTCGCCAAGTAATTGTTTCTTTCCTTAATTTTCTTTCTAATCAATTTTAATTCAGTTTTTGATCCTAAAGTTTGAACCTTTGTCCAAAGCTAGAATTTTTAGACAATAATCTGAATTTTTACCACTCCACCACCACATCTCCGCCACCCCACCACCACGCACCATTCACCACCACAACCCTAGCCCTAAATCGCCTTTGCCACTCTCGAAACCTTAACCCTAACCTGTGGCATACCCTACCAAACCCTAAACCTATTTCGGTGAAACCCTAAACCGAAACCCCAACCTTCCTTTTTCGCAAACCCTAGAGCCAAACCCTAACCCCCCAAACCCTAATCCAACCGTGCACATCCCAAACCCTAATCTCTTGTTGTTCCTTGCCCTCCAAGCAATTAACCATCTAGGAGATTTTTAAGGGATTTTGCATGTTCATTGGCTAAATTGGTTGTGTTTTGTTGCAATATAGATTAGTAATTGTCTTCTAACAATATTTATGAGTTTTTATTGCATGTTGCATGATCAATAGAGATTCACATTGCTTGTTGATATTTGTTGATTTTTGCTATTGCATCCTATCAAAATTCGACCAGCCCTATCTTCTTTTGTTAATTTGGCTTCTAGTTGGTTTCATTGGTAGTTTAAAGTCACTTAGATAAAAAAAAAATTTAGTTTGTGTATACCCTTGTTTATTTTCCTCCCTTGCATTGTTGCATTGCTTTGTTTATTTATTCATTCTAGCACAAGAGTAGATTGTGCATAAAGTAAAAAAAAATCAGAAAAGAAAAGTGATCTACCCCAGCTAGTTTCAAGCCACTTTCACCCCTAGTAATCTTGCTAGAAAATTAACTAAGTAAAAATCACTTCGTAGAAAAATAGTGACGAAATAAAAGTCACTTTAGCCCACCATATTTCTGTCCTTGCATGCTTTAATTTGGCTTTATTAACTTGCATAGAGTCAATTGAGAGATTGCATGTGTTTAGAAGCTCATAAAGGGATTATTTGCATTGCTTGTCTTATTGCATACTTGCCATTTGCTTGAGATGCATATTTCCTTTATTTATCATTAGTATACTCTATCTACACCATATCTACCCATTTACTCCCTCAATTCAACCCAAAACTGAATTAAGTTGATTGGATTGCTTTGAGGCAAGTTTTCGCTTGATCAAGGTGTGGTATTGCTTTTTGTGATTTGCTTTAGAACACACTACTCTCTCTACTTTCTTGCTTGTTTCAGGAACAATGGTGATCCCGTCTGAGCCTAACCCGGCTGAACTGAATCTTACTAAGGAGGCAATCGATTTCATTAGGTTGTCTATTAGTGAGAGTATAAGAGATGGCCAAGCTCGTGCTGTAGAGTTGGCAATGGCTGCATTAGCTCCAAAAATGCAGCGTCTTGATGAGCAACTTGCCACATTGATTGAATCATCTCAAGCAAGTCATAAAAGTGCCCCTCCAGTAGAGCTTACAAGTGATCCAAATCAAGCCTCAGCTAGCGACAAAGGCAAGCAACAAGCAGTTGATGAAGAGCATGATGTGCTTGCTAGCTGTACAAAGAACATGATCTCCTGGCTCACTACTCCCCCACAACAGGCCGAGGTAGAGGACGAGGCTTTGGAACAAGAACTACACCAGTTACTCATCAACAGTTCTATAATCAGCAAGCTAACCGGTATCCTCAAGCCACTCATCAACAACAACAATACAACAATCCTTTTGATGATGTGACTTATGACTATCCCGGGGAAGAAAGGCGCCCATGGCATCCTCCCCTTGATGATTTCTATAACCAATCTGAGGTTGTAGAAGATATCCCACCAGCTTATGGAGTACAAAGGTCAGTCAACAACAACAACGCTAACCAACAAGTCAATCAGATTGGTAAGCGTGATATTAAGATCAAGATAGAGCCATTCAATGGAGAGCTCAATCCGAAGAAGTATCTAGATTGGGAACAAGCTACAAACTTCATTCTAGATCACATGGGCTATGAAGAATGGGAGAAAGTTGTTGTTGTTGTTATTCACTTCATTGGAAACGCTAGAAATTGGTGGTTCAGAATGAAGGAAGATAGCATTAGAAAGGCCTTACCACCAATTGAAACTTGGGGCCAGCTGAAGTTTGTCATGAGAAAGAAATATGTGCCTGAAGAGCATACCGAGCACATGAGGCTGAAAGTTGTCACATGCAAACAAGGTACCAAGTCTCCAACCGAGTACTTCAATGAGCTAGAGGATCTGAGTTTGAAAGCGGGAATTCATCATTCCCTTACGGTCTCTAAGGACCCAATTCATGGCTGGACTAAATCAAAGCATCAAAGACACATTGGAGATTCAACAAATCAAGGATCTGAATGCCTTAGTACATTAAGCCCAACTACTCTATGAGCAGCAACAAAGGAAGAAGAAGGAAGCTTGGAATGCTCCAAAAAGGTATGTTTCTAATCCTAGTTCAAATTCCAATTCTTATTCTTCTAACCCTTCTATGCAACAAAAGGGAGCTTCTAGCTCACCTAAACCAGCAGGTTTTCAAGGCCAAAGACGTCCAAACAATGCACCTCCAAACCAGCCAAGGGCACGAGATCTAGTGTGCTATAAATGTCAAGGAAGAGGTCATTATGCTAAGGATTGTCCAAATCAGAAACAAGTGATCCTCACCACTAATGGAGGATATGTGAGTGATGAATATATACCTCCAAATCAAGTGGAGGAGGAGAGCAATGGACAAGAAGAAGAGGGCGTGGAGGCCATTGAACCGGATTGCACCGAACAACCTCTAACTTTGGTAACAATGCGTACTCTTACTTTACAAGAAACACCTAGGTTAGATCAAAGGGAAAATATTTTTCATACTAGGTGTACTGTGAAGAATCAAGTGTTATACATGATAATTGATAGTGGTAGCTGCTGTAACATTATAAATGCTAAGGTAGTTGATCACTTGCAATTAAAGAATCAACATAGGGCTACTAGTTATGGTCTCAATGGTATTAATGATGTAGATGGTTCTTAGTTACTCATTAGTGCTTAGTCCGTGTTTCCATAGGCAATTATGTTGATGATATCATGTGTGATGTGCTAAACATGGAATGCACTCATATCTTATAAGGTAGACCATGGTTATTCAATAGGAGAGTTATTTATGATGACATGCTTAATACCTATTCGTTTAACTATGACGGGAGGAGAGTGTCTCTTCTACCATTGTCGCCCCAACAAGTTTTACAGGACCAGGTACGACGAGACCAAGCTAGGGCACTTAGGCGTGCCAAAGAAGAGAAGGAAGAGGCTGAATCGGCGGCCAAAGCAGCGGCACGACGCTCGGCGCCCGAAGCACCTACAAAGACAAGCGGCGTTTCCCAGTCTCCACCTGGGCGTTTTGGCTCAAATGTTAGGAAAACATCAAGCACGAGTGGAGCTACTGTTTGGGACCAAGAACGCCGAGAAAATGTCCCTAAATCGTCCAAAGTGCCCAGCAACACTTACAGCAGTGCTTCTGGGACGAAAACGGGGCTATCTCCCAAACCACTTGAGCGTTTTGCCTCAAATTTTGGGAGCAATTCAGAGACTCAGAGAGCTACAGATCTGGAAAAATAATGCCTACAAAAAGAGCCAAAAAACGGCTTAAAATGCAGTGTAGAAAAGCGCTCTCTAGTTATTCAGTCTAGTGTTTCTTTCCCTAACTCTTTTTGCTTACTTCTTATGAGGAAAGAGATACTTATTATTAGTCAAGATATTTTACATCTTCCAAAGTGTATTCAATATCTATTACAGGAATTTGAAGATGTGATGCCTGAAGAGTTGCCACAAGGCCTTCCACCAATTAGAGGCATTGAGCATCAAATTGATTTGGTGCCCGACGCTTCTTTACCAAACCGTGCAACCTATAGAGCAAGTCTAGAGGAGACCGCTGAGCTTCAAAGACAAGTGAAAGATCTCATGGACAAAGGCTATGTACGTGAATCCCTTAGCCCATGCGCAGTTCCGGTGATTTTGGTGCCAAAGAAGGATGGCACTTGGAGAATGTGTGTTGATTGCAGGGCGATCAACCAAATAACAGTTAAGTACCGTCATCCCATTCCTAGATTAAATGATATGCTTGATGAATTGCATGGTGCTAATTTATTTTCAAATATTGATTTAAGAAGTGGGTACCATCAAATTAGGATGAGGGAAGGGGATGAATGGAAAACTGCTTTTAAGACTAAGTATGGTTTATATGAATGGTTAGTAATGCCTTTTGGATTAACTAATGCACCTAGTACTTTCATGAGGCTTATGAACCATGTTCTAAGAAGATACTTAGGTAAATTTGTTGTAGTCTACTTTGATGATATCTTAGTCTATAGCAAAACCTTGCATGAACATGTAGATCATCTTAGGGCTGTTTTGGACAATTTTGATACGTGATTGCCTCGGATGACTCCTTAGAAACCTCGTATTTGACCCACACAAGTCCCGATCTTGCCAGTAATCAATCCAACCTATAAAAGCTTTCAACTTTAGATGACTTGGAACACAAACGAAGAGAACGAATTGAATTGGTGAATTAAGAGAACAGGTCAGAATTCTAGAGTTAATCAACTTGGATAGTTCAAACGGATTGGCTCTGACGCTAAATCCGAATGATAAACTAGTTTGATCTTTAACAATCAAAACTAGAACAATCTAATTGAATTAAAACCAAAATTCTGATATGAACACGAGAGAGAATTCGGATGATGATGGTGAACGATCGAACAACGCAATAGCAAGCATAGACAACTCGAGTTTTTGGGCCCAAAAGCAAGGCTAAACCAAAGGGGTTTAATCTTACTTCAAGCTGATTTTATTGAATGATAAAACAAGAGTATAAATAGAGAATACAAAGCTAATCCTTGGAGAGCAAGCAATCTAAGGAGGCCGGCCCTAGGAGAGAGAAAAGCCCCTTTATCTTGCTTCCAAAGATATAATAAAATATCTAGTAATATCTATCTAGATTCCCCTTAAATAAAATAAATCATCCATGATTTATTTTATTTAAGGAAAATATCCTAACAACTATAAAATATCCAAAACAAACTAAAAATATCTATAACAACCAAGAGAGAGAATATCAACCAACTAACATAAGCCTATTGATTGATTCTCTACATTATTTAAAATAAAACACACGCCTATATTAAATAAAAATAGATATTTTCTCTTACTTAAAATGGTCAAGTCAAAGGGTTGACTTTGACCCATATACCCATTTATCTCACCCGGTCACTTACTAAATTCAGCCCTAAAGTGAGACAAACTAATACATGTTTCTAAATAAGGAAATAGATGAATTTCGGCCCCTTGAGTTAATCCATTGAATCCGGGCTCAATTGATGTCGAATGCACGAGACCCATTTTGACTTGGTTGGCTCTTCAAGAACAGTTGTCAATCGAACCAAGATTGTTGTTGTGCCTTGAGCAATCTTCTTAGCTCGACTTCTTGTAATTGGTCCGTCAGAAGGCACTCGAATCAACTCATCGACGTCGGTTGGAGACATGGCAGGCTTCACTGCATCAAATTTGAGGTTAGAAAAGCTTTATGTTAATTTGAAAAAGTGTTCTTTTTGCTCGGAGTCTACCATTTTTCTTGGTTTTGTTGTGTCTAAAGTTGGATTGAAGGTAGATGAAGACAAGATCAAAGCAATCAAGGAGTGGCCTCAGCCGACTACACCAACCATGGTGCACTCTTTTCTCGGCTTGGTTGGCTTCTACAGGAGATTTGTGCGTGATTTTAGCACAATTGTAGCCCCTCTCCATGAGCTTACAAAGAAGGATACATCATTCAAATGGAGAGAGCAACAAGAGAACGCCTTCAATACTTTGAAGGACAGGTTATGCAACGCCCCGGTGCTCCAACTCCCTAACTTCTCCAAAGGCTTTGAAATAGAGGTGGACGCATCTGGCCATGGCATAGGAGGCTGATACGTGATCGCCTCGGATTACTCCTCAGAAACCTCGTATTTGACCACACAGGAACCCGATCTTGCCAGCAATTATGAATCAAACCTACAAAAACTCTCAAATTAAGAAACTTGCGATCCAAGTAACAAACAGATCCGAAAATTGAAGTAACGAACAGAATTGATAGGTTGAAGGAATCAACTTGATAGTTCAATTGGATTGGCTCTAACGCTAAATCCAATTGATTAACTAGTTTGATCTTTAACAATCACAACTAGAACAATCTAATTGACTAAATCAACAAACCAATTTAACAACACAAGAGAGAGAGAGATCGAGAGTATGGTGATGAAGATCGGCCGAGTATTGCACACAACACAATTGTTTTGAGCCCAAGGACTAGATAAACCAATTTGGGTTTATCTAATCTCAAGCTGATTTTTATTAATGAAACTGAAAAGTATTTATAGAGAATACAAAAGCTAATACTTGGGGAGCAAGGGAGGAAGGCTGGCCGGCCCTAGAAGGGGAGAGGGAGTCTCCTTTGCTTGCTTCCCAAGATATAATAATATCTAATTAAATCTAACTAGATTCCCTTAAATAAATAAAGCATAGCTGAATTATTTATTTAAGGAAATAATCCTAACAACTTAAAATATCTCTAACAAACTAAAAAAATATCTCTAACAACCAGGAGAGAGAAAATATCTCTAACAACCAGGAGAGAGAAAATCAACCAACTAACATAAGCCTATTGGCTGATTTCTCTTCATTATTAAAATAGATAGAAATTGTTCATAAAATAATAAATAAGATATTTTCTTTAATTTAGAATGGTCAAGTCAAAGGGTTGACTTTGACCCATATACCAATTCATCTCACCCGGTCACTTACTAAATTCAGCCCTAAAGTGAGACAAACTAATATATGTTTCTAAATAAAGAAATAGTGCATTTCGGCCCTCATATTATCAATCCATGGAATCCGGGCTCAATTGATGTCGAATGCACGAGACCCACTTTGCATTGCTAGGCTCTTCAATAACCGCTGCCAATCGAACCAAGATCGCTGTTGTGCCTTGAGCAATCTTCTTAGCTCGACTTCTTGTGATTGGTCCATCAGAAGGCACTCGAATCAACTCATCGACGTCGGTTTGAGACATGGCAGGCTTCACTGCATCATTCTCCTCCACTTGAGCTCGAATCGTCTCTGATTCGACGTCGGAATCAAAATCTGGCACATAAAGAGATAGATCAGCCACATTAAAAGTTGGATGGACACCATACTCACCAGGCATGTCAACATGATATGCATTAGGGCCGATTCTCCTGATGATACGAAATGGTCCATCTCCTCTCTGATCTAACTTGTTCTTCCTTTGATTTGGGAACCTTTCCTTCCTTAGATGCACCCAAACAAGATCTCCTTCTTCAAAGATAACCTGTTTCCGACCCTTATCAGCATGGGCCTTGTACTTCATGGATTTCCTCTCCAAGTGCATCTTCGTCCTCTCATGTAGCTTCTTCACAAACTCAGCCCTCTTATTAGCTTCAAAACTCTCTTTTCCCTTGTATGGCTGAGGCGTCATATCCACTGGCGTCCTCGGATTCAGCCCATAAACAACCTCAAAAGGGGTCATCTTTGTGGCTGAATGGATTGACCTGTTATAAGCAAACTCCACAAAAGGCAACACATCTTCCCAACATTTGAGGTTAGCTTTAAGCATAGTTCTAAGTAAAACCCCTAACGTTCGATTAGTAACTTCCGTTTGCCCATCAGTTTGTGGGTGACATGAGGTAGAAAACAGCAATTTAGTTCCCAATTTAGACCATAGACTCTTCCAAAAATAACTCAAAAATTTAGCATCACGATCTGAAACAATAGAACAAGGAATGCCATGCAATCTAACAATTTCCCTAAAGAACAGATCAGCAATATGCACTGCATCATCAGTCGTGTGACAAGGAATAAAATGAGCCATTTTGGAAAATCTATCTACCACTACAAAGATAGAATCTCTACCCTTCCTAGTTCTAGGTAAACCTACAATAAAATCCATAGAAATGTCTTCCCAAGGTGAAGTAGGAATGGGTAAAGGCTGGTACAAACCATGGGGGTGAAGTCTAGACTTAGCTTTAGCACAAACAACACAACTCTTGACAAATCTCAGCACATAGTTACTCATTTTAGGCCAATAGTAGTGTTCTTTTAAACCTTCTAAAGTCTTTTCTAAACCCCTATGTCCTCTTGATTCATGAACCTCTTTAGTTAGAAGCCTACGTATACTAGATGAAGGAATGCACAATTTTCCAGCTTTAAACAAGTATCCATCATCAATAAAGTAAGTATCTATTTCACCCCTAGACATGCAATTCTTATAGATTTCAGCAAAGTGAGGATCACTATCATATAATTCCCTAATCATTGCAAATCCAAGGATCTTAACATCACATAGGTTCAAGAGTACATACCTCCGACAAAGGGCGTCAGCTACCACATTCTCCTTGCCTTTCTTATGTTTAACAACATAAGGAAAGGTCTCCATGAATTCAACCCATCTTGCATGTCGCCTGCTGAGTCTGGATTGGCCTTTCAAGTACTTCAAGGCCTCATGATCAGAATGGATTACAAATTCTTTAGGCCACAAATAATGAGACCAAGTTTTCAGGACCCTAATTAAAGCATACAACTCTTTATCATAAGTAGGGTAATTCAACTCAGCCCCACTAAGCTTTTCACTAAAATAAGCAATGGGTTTCTTGTCTTGTAAGAGCACGCCTCCTATGCCATGTCCAGAAGCGTCCACCTCTATCTCAAATGCCTTGGAAAAGTCAGGGAGTTGAAGCACTGGGGCGTGGAATAATCTGTTCTTCAAAGTGTTGAAGGCTTTCTCTTGTTGCTCCCTCCATTTAAAGGCCGTATCCTTCTTTGTAAGCTCGTGGAGGGGGGCTGCAATTGTGCTAAAATCACGCACAAATCTCCTGTAGAAGCCAGCCAAGCCGAGAAATGATCTGACCATTGTTGGTGTGGTCGGCTGGGGCCATTCTTTGATTGCCTTGATCTTGTCTTCATCTACCTTCAATCCACCTTTAGACACAACAAAACCAAGAAAAATGGTAGACTCGGAGCAAAAAGAACACTTTTTCAAGTTAACATAAAGCTTTTCTAACCTTAAAGTGTCCAAAACAGCCCTAAGATGATCTACATGTTCATGCATGGTTTTGCTATAGATTAAGATATCATCAAAGTAGACTACAACAAATCTGCCTAAATATCTTCTTAAGACATGGTTCATAAGCCTCATAAAGGTACTAGGTGCATTAGTTAATCCAAAAGGCATTACTAACCATTCATATAAGCCATACTTAGTTTTAAAGGCAGTTTTCCATTCATCCCCTTCCCTCATCCTAATTTGATGGTACCCACTTCTTAAATCAATTTTAGAAAAGAAATTAGCACCATGTAATTCATCAAGCATATCATCTAGTCTAGGGATGGGGTGACGGTACTTAAATGTTATTTGGTTGATCGCTCTACAATCAACACACATTCTCCATGTGCCATCCTTCTTTGGCACCAAAATCACCGGAACCGCGCATGGGCTGAGAGATTCACGCACATAGCCTTTGTCCATGAGATCTTGCACTTGTCTTTGAAGCTCAGCGGTCTCTTCTGGACTTGCTCTATAGGCTGCACGGTTTGGTAATGAAGCGCCGGGCACCAAATCGATTTGATGCTCAATGCCTCTAATTGGTGGAAGGCCTTCTGGCAACTCTTCAAGCATCACATCTTCAAACTCCTGTAATAGATCCTGTAGACACTTTAGAAGATGTGAAATATCTTGACTAATAATAAGTATCTCTTTCCTCATAAGAAGTAAGCAAGAAGAGTTAGGGAAAGAAATACTAGACTGAGTCACAAGAGAGCGCTTTTCTACACTGCCTTTCAAGCCGATTTTTGGCTCTTTCTGTAGGCGTTCTTTTTCTATATTTGTAGCTCTCTGAGTCTCTGAATTGCTCCCAAAATTTGAGCCAAAACGCTCGAGTGGATTGGGAGATAGCCCAGTTTTCGTCCCAGATGCACTGCTGGAAGTGTTGCTCGGCACTTTGGCCGTTTTAGGGGCATTCTCTCGGCGTTTTTCGTCCCAAACAGTAGCTCCACCTGTTTTTGATGTTGTCCCAAAATTTGAGCCAGAACGCTCGGGTGGAGACTGGAAAACGCCGCTTGGCTTTGTCGACGCGTCGGGCGTCGAACGCCGGGCCGCTGCTTTGGCCGTTGAATCAGCCTCTTCTTTCTCTTCCTTGGCACGCCTAAGTGCCCTAGCTTGATCTCGACGTACCTGATCCTGTAGAACTTGTTGGGGAGACAAGGGTAGAAGAGAAACTCTCCTCCCATCATAGTTAAAAGAATAGGTGTTTAACATGCCATCATAAATCACTCTCCTATCAAATAACCATGGTCTTCCTAACAATATATGAGTGCATTCCATGTTTACTACATCACACATAATGTCATCAACATAAGTACCAATAGCAACACGGACTAAACACTGATGGGTGACAAGATTAGGACCTTCTGAATCATTAATTCCATTGAGACCATAACTAGTAGCCCTAGGTTGGGTTTTTAATTGCAAGTGATCAACTACCTTAGCATTAATAATGTTACAGCAGCTACCACTATCAATTATCATGCATAACACTTGATTCTTTACTGTACACCTAGTATGAAAAATGTTTTCCCTTTGATCTAGCCTAGGTGTTTCTTGTAAAGTAAGAGTACGCATTGTTACCAAAGTTAGAGGCTGTTCGGTGCAATCTGGTTCAATGGCCTCTACGCCCTCCTCTTCTTGTCCATTGATGTCCTCCTCCACTTGATTTGGAGGTATATCTTCATCACTCACATATCCTCCATTGGTGGTGAGAAGCACTTGCTTTAGATTTGGACAATCCTTGGCATAATGACCTCTTCCTTGACACTTGTAGCACACTAAATCACGTGCCCTAGGCTGGTTTGGAGGTCCATTGGTGGGACGCCTTTGGCCTTGAAAACCTGTTGGTTTAGGTGAGCTAGAAGCTCCCTTTTGCTGCATAGAAGGGTTAGAAGAATAAAAGTTGGAATTTGAACTAGGATTAGAACCATACCTTTTTGTAGCATTCCAAGCTTCCTTCTTCTTCCTTTGTTGCTGCTCATAGAGTAGTTGGGCTGAATGTACTAAGGCATTGAGATCCTTGATTTGTTGAATCTCCAATGTGTCTTGAATGCTTTGATTCAGTCCAGCCATGAATTGGGTCCTTAGAGATCGTTGGGAATGATGAATTCCCGCTTTAAAACTCAGATCCTCTAGCTCATTGAAGTACTCGGTTGGAGACTTGGTGCCTTGTTTGCAAGTTACAACTTTCAATCTCATGTGCTCGGTATGCTCTTCAGGCACATATTTCTTCCTCATTACAAACTTCAGCTGGCCCCAAGTTTCAATTGGTGGTAAGGCCTTTCTAATTCGATCCTCTTTCATTCTAAACCACCAATTTCTAGCGGTCCCAATAAAGTGGATGACAACAACAGCAACTTTCTCCCATTCTTCATATCCCATGTGATCTAGAATGAAATTTGTAGCTTGTTCCCACTCTAGATACTTCTCCGGGTTAAGCTCTCCATTGAATGGTTCTATCTTGATCTTTATATCACGTTTCCCAATCTGATTTACAACTTGGTTAACGTTGTTGTTGTTGTTCGGCCGTTGTACTCCATAGGCTGGTGGGAGATCTTCTACAACCTCAGCTTGGTTATAGAAATCATCTAGGGGAGGATGCCATGGGCGCCTTTCTTCCCCGGGATAACCATACGTCACATCATCAAAAGAGTTGTTGTATTGTTGATTTTGTTGATGAGTGGCTTGAGGATACCGGTTGTGTGGCTGATTATAGAATTGTTGATGAGTAACCGGTGGAGTCCTCGACCCGATGCCTCTTCCTCTACCTCGGCCTGCTGTGGGGGAGTAGTGAGCCGGGGGATCATTATCTTTGTTGTAGCTAGCAAGCACATCATGTTCGTCATCCACTAGTTGTTGCTTGCCTTTGTCGCTACCCGAGGCTTGATTTGGGTCACTCGTAAGATCGACTGCAGGGGTGCTCTTGCGACTAGCTTGAGATGAATCAACCAATATTGCAAGTTGTTCCTCTAAATGCTTTAGTTGTGGAGCCAATGCAGCCGTGGCCAGTTCTACAGCTCGAGCCTGGCCATCGCGCACACCTTCACTAATGGACAACCTAATGAAGTCGATTGCCTCCTTAGTGAGACTCAATTCAGTTGGGTTAGGTTCTGATGGAATCACCATTGTTCCTGAAACAAGCAAGAAGGTAGAGAGAGTAGTGTGTTCTAAAGTAAATCACAACAAGCAATACCACACCTTGATCAAGCCAAAACTTGCCTCAAAGCAATCCAATCAACTTAATTCAGTTTTTGGCTGTTTTGAGGGAGTAAAATGGTAGATATAGTGTAGGTATGGAATACTAATGATATTTAAAGGAAATATGCAGCTTAAGCAAATGGCAAATATGCAATAAGACAAGCAATGCAAATAATCCCTCTATGAGCTCTAAAACACATGCAATCTCTCAATTGACTCTATGCAAGTTAATAAAACCAAAATTCAGCATGCAAGGACAGAAAATATGGTAGGCTTAGTGACTTTTATTTCGTCACTCTTTTTCTTCAAAGTGATTTCTACTTAGCTATCTTTTTAAGCAAGCAGTCACTAGGGTTGAAAGTGGCTTAAAACTAGCTGGGGTAGATCACTTTTTCTTTTCTTTTTTTTTTTTTTTTTTTGATTTTTATGCACAAACTACTCTTATGCTATAATGAAGAAACAAGCAAAGCAATGAAACAATGCTAAGGACGAAATTAAAAAAGGTATATACGAACCTCTTTTTTTTTTTTTTTTTTTTTAAACTAAGTGACTTTTGCTACCAATGAAACCAACTAGAAGCCAAATTAACAAAAGAAGAAGGGGTAGGTCGAATTTGACGGGATGCAATGACAGAAATTAGCAAATATCAAACAAGCAATATGAATCTCTATTGATCATGCAACATGAAATAAAAACTCATAAAAATTGTAGGAAGACAATTGCTACTCTTAATTGCAACAAAACTCAACCAATTCAACCAAAAGCATGCAACAAATCCCTTAAAATCTCCTAGATGGGTTATTACTTGGAAGGCAAGCAACAACAAGGAATTAGGGTTTGGTGATCTCGGCTGAGGGCTAGGGTTAGGGTTTGCGGATTTGGATCTAGGGTTTGAGGGATTGGTAGGGTTCGAACTAGGTTTAGGGTTTCAGAAGAGGGTTTGGCCGCCAATTAGGGTTAGGGTTAGGGTTAGGCTGCCAATTTAGGGTTAGGGTTACGAGAAGGGTGGAGTGCGATCTAGGGTTTAGGGTCTCCGAATTGGCTAGGGTTTGTGGGGGTGGGTTCGGACAGGGCTGGGGGGTGGTGCGGTGCCCTAGAGCGACACTAGTTTGGTGTGGTGGTGGTGGTTCGTGGTGGTTGGGTGGCGGAATTATGGTGGTGGTGGTGAAAAATTCAATCTTTGGTCTCAAAAATTCAAACTTTAGGTAAAGGGGGGGATTTTTGGGATCAAAAACTGAATCAAATTAATTAGAAAGCAAATTAAGGAAAGAAACAATTACTTGGCGAGACGCTGGATTCTGATACCACTTGGTACGTGATCGCCTCGGATTACTCCTCAGAAACCTCGTATTGATAGGTTGAAGGAATCAACTTGATAGTTCAATTGGATTGGCTCTAACGCTAAATCCAATTGATTAACTAGTTTGATCTTTAACAATCACAACTAGAACAATCTAATTGACTAAATCAACAAACCAATTTAACAACACAAGAGAGAGAGAGATCGAGAGTATGGTGATGAAGATCGGCCGAGTATTGCACACAACACAATTGTTTTTGAGCCCAAGGACTAGATAAACCAATTTGGGTTTATCTAATCTCAAGCTGATTTTTATTAATGAAACTGAAAAGTATTTATAGAGAATACAAAAGCTAATACTTGGGGAGCAAGGGAGGAAGGCTGGCCGGCCCTAGAAGGGGAGAGGGAGTCTCCTTTGCTTGCTTCCCAAGATATAATAATATCTAATTAAATCTAACTAGATTCCCTTAAATAAATAAAGCATAGCTGAATTATTTATTTAAGGAAATAATCCTAACAACTTAAAATATCTCTAACAAACTAAAAAAATATCTCTAACAACCAGGAGAGAGAAAATATCTCTAACAACCAGGAGAGAGAAAATCAACCAACTAACATAAGCCTATTGGCTGATTTCTCTTCATTATTAAAATAGATAGAAATTGTTCATAAAATAATAAATAAGATATTTTCTTTAATTTAGAATGGTCAAGTCAAAGGGTTGACTTTGACCCATATACCAATTCATCTCACCCGGTCACTTACTAAATTCAGCCCTAAAGTGAGACAAACTAATATATGTTTCTAAATAAAGAAATAGTGCATTTCGGCCCTCATATTATCAATCCATGGAATCTGGGCTCAATTGATGTCGAATGCACGAGACCCACTTTGCCTTGCTAGGCTCTTCAATAACCGCTGCCAATCGAACCAAGATCGATGTTGTGCCTTGAGCAATCTTCTTAGCTCGACTTCTTGTGATTGGTCCGTCAGAAGGCACTCGAATCAACTCATCGACGTCGGTTTGAGACATGGCAGGCTTCACTGCATCAGAGGCGTGCTCTTGCAAGACAAGAAACCCATAGCTTACTTCAGTGAAAACTTGGTCTCATTATTTGTGGCCTAAGGAGTTTGTAATCCATTCTGATCATGAGGCCGTGAAGTATTTGAAAGGCCAATCCAAACTCAGCAGGCGACATGCAAGATGGGTTGAATTTATGGAGACCTTTCCTTATGTTGTAAAGCATAAGAAAGGCAAAGAGAATATGGTAGCTGACGCCCTTTCTCGTAGGTATGTTCTCTTGAACCAATGTGATGTTAAGATCCTTGGATTTGCAATGATTAAGGAATTGTATGCTAGTGATCCTCACTTTGCTGAAATTTATAAGAATTGCATGTCTAGGGGAGAAATAGATTCCTACTTTATTGATGATGGATACTTGTTTAAAGCTGGTAAATTGTGCATTCCTTCATCTAGTATACGTAGGCTTCTAACTAAAGAGGTTCATGAATCAAGAGGACATAGGGGTCTAGAAAAGACTTTAGAAGGTTTAAAAGAACACTACTATTGGCCTAAGATGAGTAATTATGTGCTTAGATTTGTTAAGAGTTGTGTTGTATGTGCTAAAGCTAAGTCTAACAATCTTGGTTCGATTGGCAACTGTTCTTGAAGAGCCTAGCAAGGCGAAGTGGGTCTCGTGCATTCGACATCAATTGAGCCCGGATTCTATGGATTGATATATGAGGGCCGAAATTCACCTATTTCTTTATTTAGAAACATGTATTAGCTTGTCTCACTTTAGGGCTGAATTTAGTAAGTGACCGGGTGAGATAAGTTGGTATATGGGTCAAAGTCAACTCTTTGACTTGACCATTCTAATTAGAGAAAATATCTTTTATTATTTTATTAATAAGCATGTTTGCTTAATTTAAATAATGTAGAGAAATCAGCCAATAGGCTTAAATGTTAGTTGGTTGATCTTCTCTCTCTTGGTTGTTAGAGATATTTTAAGATATTTTGAGTTTGTTAGTATATTTCCTTAAATAAATAAATAAGTCATGATTTATTTTATTTAAGGGAATCTAGATAGATTTAATTAGATATTTTATTATATCTTGGGAAGCAAGACAAGGAGGCCAATTCTATCTCCTAGGGTCGACCACCTTCCTCTTCTTGCTCCCCAAGTAATAGCTTTGTATTTTACTGTAAATACTCTTGTCTTTCATTAATAAAAATCAGCTTGAGATAAGATAAACCCTAAGAAAGGTTTATCTTGTCTTTGGGATCCAAAAACTCGTGTGTTTGCTGATGTGTCCCAACCTAGGCCACATCATGATTTGACGCTGATGCCACCTCTTCTTGGACCCATTACAAGAAGCCGTGCTAGACTCCTCAAGGACCACCTCCAAGCTGGATTAGCCACCATGGCTGCGCCACCAAGCCACCAAGAGACCGTGATCACATTGCTTCTAGTTGATGGCTCGCTTGGTGCATTGAATGCATTTAAGGACCCCTTCCAAGTGGCTCCATTACTCAGCCATAATCAAAGTTCATCTTCCATTAATGCAAGCAGCCAAGAAAGTGATCAAAACTCTTCATAAATCAGCCATCTCTTCGCCTACTCCACTCAAGTGAAGACTCTTCAATTTTCCCTCTTAATGGCCGAATTTAGGAGCCTTTTTGGCTGGAATTTCGTGGCTTATATTAGGCTATAGTTCCTTTGTATTTTCAGATTATCTTTGATTAAAACACTAGACTTAAAGTCGAGCTTATGGCTTGCAACTCTTACTTGGGGTGTCCAACCAAGTGATCCTCACCTTTGTGCGTTCATCAAAGGTTTGGCCTGATTCGTTTGGGTGAGTTTATCCCAACCGACTCTTGCCTTGTTTGATCTTTGTTTGGTGAGTTTATCCATACAAAAATCAAATACTTATCCTATCAATAAAAATACAAAAAAAATCAGTTTGTTTATCTTTGAGTTTGTTGGATTCTACAATCATCTTCACTTGTTCGAACTTGGAGCAATCAAAGGAGACAATTCCATCTTCACATCCACTCATTCGAACCAGTTGCAAGGCGATCCAAGTCGGGACTCATCATTTGCTTGCTTTGGTTCGAGATCAACATCATCATCATTCGGCCATCATTCAATTCTCTCGATCTCTCTCTCGTGTTTTCGTTTGTTTGATTCATTGAATTGATTAATCAAGTTTAGTTCTAGTCGATTCATATCAACTAGTTTATCAATTTGGATTAGCGTTCGAGCCATCCAAGTTGAAGTAACTTATTTGATTCAATTAGTGTTTCGAAATCAGTTTTGTTATTATTCAAGTTCGAGTTCTTCAATTCCTTGTGAGACAAGTTTCTGACTTTGAAAGTGTTGTAGGGAAGAATTCAAAATTACAAGGCAAGATCGGGATCGTGTGGGTCATATACGAGATTATCAAGGAGGATTTCGAGGCAATCACGTATCAAAAAGGAGAAAGAACAAGTGAACTTTAAAGACATCTAGGCATAATCATAAAGAATGAAGATAGTATCAAGCCAATAAGCACATTCTGCACTACAAAATCAAGACCGATCGAATAGAAGCATAAATTTGAACCTAGAAACCGAATGCCACATTAAGGAGTGACCTTTACATGGACATTTCATCGAACACTTGGCGTGCAATGTTAGATCACGAGTAATTATAAAGGCAAAGGGAGAAAAAACAAGTGATCTTTAAAGACATCTAGGCAAAAGCATAAAGAACGAGGATAGTATCAGGCCAATAAGCACCTTCTGCACTACAAAATCAAGACTGGTCGAATAAAAACATAAATTCGAACCTAGAAACCGAATGTCACATTTTGGAGTGACATTTACATGGAAATTTCATAGAACATTTGGTGTGCAATGCTAGATCACACAACCCATTTTAAAGGCAAAAGTAGAAAAAACTAGTGAACTTTAAAGACATTTAGGCATGAACATAAAGAATGAGGATAATATCAAGCCAATAAGCACATTTTACAATTCAAATTAAAGACCGATCAAATAAATAGCATAAATTCGAGGATAGAAACCGAATGCCACATTTAGGAATGACATTTACATGGACATTTCATCGTACACTTGGCGTGCAATGTTAGATCACAACACAATTTTTAAAGGCAGGAGGACAAAAAACAAGTGAACTTTAAAGACATCTAGGAATAAGCATAAAGAATGAGGATAGTATCAAGCCAATAAGCACATTCTGCACTAAAAAATAAAGACCGATCGAATAAAAGAAAAAATTCGAACCTTGAAACCGAATGTCACATTTAGGAGTGACATTTACATGGACATTTCATCGAACACTTGTCGTGCAATGTTAGATCCCAAGTCAATTTTTAAAGGCAAAAGGAGAAAAAACAAGTGATTTTTAAAGACATCTAGGCATAAGCATAAAGAATGAGGATAGTATCAAGACAATAAGAACATTTTGCACTACAAAATCAAGACGTATCGAATAAAAGAATAAATTCGAACCTAGAAATCGAATGCCACATTTAGGAGTGACATTTACATGGACATTTCATCGAACACTTGGCGTGCATTGTTAGATCTCAAGTCAACTTTTAAAGGCAAAAGGAGAAAAATAATGTTTAAAGACATCTAGGCATAAGCATAAAGAATGAGGATAGTTTCAAGCCAATAAGCACTTTCTACACTACAAAATAAAGACCGATCAAATAAAAGCATAATTTCAAACCTAGAAATTGAATGCCACATTTAAGAGTGACATTTACATGGACATTTCGTCAAACACTTGGCGTGCAATGTTTGATCAAAAGTCATTTTAAAGGCAAAAGGAGAAAAACAAGTGAACTTTAAAAACATAAAGAATAAGGATAGTATGAAGACAATAAGCACATTCTACACTACAAAATCAAGACCGATCGAATAAAAACATAAATTCAAACCTAGAAACCGAATGCCATATTTATGAGTGATATTTAAAGGGACATTTCGTCAAACACTTGGTGTGCAATGTTAGATCACAAGTCATTTTAAAGGCAAAAGGAGAAAAAACAAGTGATCATTAAAGACATCTAGGCATAAGCATAAAGAATGAGGATAGTATCAAGACAATAAGCACATTCTGCACTATAAAATCAAGACGTATCGAATAAAATCATAAATTCGAAACTAGAAACTTGATGCCACATTTAGGAGTGACATTTACATGACCATTTCATCGAATACTTGGCGTGCAATGTTAGCTCTCAAGTCATTTAAAAGGCAAAAGGAGAAAAATCAAGTGAACTTTAAAGACATCAAGGCATAAGCATAAAGAATGAGGATAGGATCAAGCCAATAAGCATATTGTGCAGTACAAAACCAAGACAGATCGAATAGAAGCATAAATTTGAACCTAGAAACTGAATGCCAGATTTAGGAGTGACATTTACATGGACATTTCGTCAAACACTTGACGTGCAATGTTAGAACAAAAATCATTCTACAGGCAAAAGGAGAAAAAACAAGTGAACTTTAAAGATATTTAGGTATAAGCATAAAGAATGACGCTAGTATCAAGCCAATAAGCACATTATGCACTAAAAAATCAACACCGATCAAATAAAAACATAAATTGGAACCTAGAAACCGAATGCCACATTTAGAAGTGACATTTAAAAGGATATTTCATCGAACCCTTGGCGCGCAATGTTCGATCACAAGTCATTTTAAAGGCAAAAGGAGAAAAAAACAAGTGATTATTAAAGACATCTAGGCATAAGCATAAAGAATGAGGATAGTATCAAGACAAAAAGCACATTCTACACTACAAAATCAAGACTTATCGAATAAAAGCATAAATTCGAACCTAGAAATCGAATGCCACATTTAGGAGTGACATTTACATGGACATTTGATCGAACACTTGGCGTGCAATGTTAGATCTCAAGTAAATTTTTAAAGGCAAAAAGAGAAAAAAGAAGTGAACTTTAAAGACATAAGCATAAAGAATAAGAATAGTATCAAGCCAATTAGCACATTCGGCACTACAAAATAAAGACCGATCGAATAAAAGCATAAATTCGAACCTAGAAACCGAATGCCACATTTAGGAATGACATTTAGATGGACATTTCATCCAACACCACGCAATGTTAGATAACAAGTCATTTTAAAATCAAAGGGAGAAAAAACAAGTGATCTTTATAGACATCTAGGCATAAGCATAACGAATGAGGATAGTATCAAGCCAATATGCACATTCTGCACAACAAAACCAAGACCGGTCGAATAGGAGCATAAATTTGAACCTAGAAATCGAATGCCACATTTAGGAGTGGAATTTACATTGACATTTCGTCAAACACTTGGCATGCAATGTTAGAACGAAAATCATTTTAAAGGCAAAAGGAGAAAACACAAGTGAACTTTAATGACATCTAGGCATAAGCATAAAGAATGAGGAGAGTTTCAAGCCAATAAGCACATTCTGCACTACAAAATCCAGACCGATTGAATAAAAGAAGAAATTCGAACATAGAACGAATGCCACATTTAGGAGTGACATTTACATGACCATTTCATCAAACACTTGGCGTGCAATGTTAGCTCACAAGTCATTTAAAAGGCAAAAGGAGAAAAATCAAGTGAACTTTAAAGACATCAAGGCATAAGCATAAGGAATGAGGATAGTATCAAGCCAATAAGCACATTGTGCACTACAAAACCAAGCCTGATTGAATAGAAGCATAAATTCGAACCTAGAAACCGAATGCCACATTTAGGAGTGACATTTACGTGGACATTTCATCCAACACTTGGCGTGCAATGTTAGATCACAAGTCACTTTAAAGGCAAAAGAAGAAAAAACAAGTGATCATTAAAGACATCTAGGCATAAGCATAAAGAATGATACACTACAAAATCAAGACCTATCGAATAAAAGCATAAATTCGAACCTAGAAATCGAATGCCACATTTAGGAGTGACATTTACGTGGACATTTCATCGAACACTTGGCGTGCAATGTTAGATCTCAAGTCAATTTTTAAAGGTAAAAGGAGAAAAACAACTGAACTTTAAAGACATCTAGGCATAAGCATAAAGAATGAGGATAGTATCAAGACAATAAGCACATTCTGCACTACAAAATCAAGACCGATCGAATAGAAGCATAAATTTGAACCTAGAAACCGAATGCCATATTTAGGAGTGACATTTAAAGGGACATTTCATCGAACACTTGGCGTGCAATGTTAGATCACAAGTGATTTTAAAGGCAAAAGGAGAAAAAACAAGTGATCATTAAAGACATCTAGGCATAAGCATAAAGAATGAGGATAGTATCAAGACAATAAGCACATTCTGCACTATAAAATCAAGACGTATCGAATAAAATCATAAATTCGAAACTAGAAACTTGATGCCACATTTAGGAGTGACATTTACATGGACATTTCATCGAACACTTGGCGTGCAATGTTAGATCACAAGTCATTTTAAAGGCAAAAGGAGAAAAAACAAGAGATCTTTAAAGACATCTAGGCATAAGCATAAAGAATGAGGATAGTATCAAGCCAAGAAGCATATTCTGCACTACAAAACCATGACCTGTCGAATACAAGCATAAATTCGAACCTAAAAACCGAATGCCACATTTAGGAGTGACAATTAAAGGGAACACTTGGCGTGCAATGTCAGAATATAGGTCATTTTAAAGGGAAAAGGAAAAAAACAAGTGAACTATAAAGACATCTAGGCATAAGCATAAAGAATGAGGATAGTATCAAGGCAACAAGCACATTTTGCACTACACAATCAAGACCGATCGAATAGAAGCATAAATTCGAACCTATGAACCGAATGCCATATTTAGGAGTTACATTTACATGGACATTTCGTCGAACACTTGGCGTGCAATGTTAGATCTCAAGTCAATTTTTACAAGCAAAAGGAAAAAAACAAATGAACTTTAAAGACTTCTAGGCATAAGCATAAAGAATGAAGATAGTATCAAGCCAATAAGCACATTTTGCACTACAAAACCAAGACCGATCGAATAGAAACATAAATTCGAACCTAGAAACCGAATGCCACATTTAGGAGTGACATTTACATGGACATTTCATTGAACATTGGGCGTGCAATGTTATATCTCAAGTCAATTTTTAAAAGGCAAAAGAAGAAAAAACAAGTGAACTTTGAAGACATCTAGGCATAAGCATAAAAATTGAGGATTATATCAAGCTAATAATCAATTTTTGTACTACAAAACCAAGACCGATCGAATAGAAGCATAAAATTTAGACCGATCGGATAAAAGCATAGATTCGAACCTAGAAACCGAATGCCACATTTAGGAGTGACATTTACGTGGACATTTCATCCAACACTTGGCGTGCGATGTTAGATCACAAGTCATTTTAAAGGAAAAAGGAGAAAAAACAAGTGAACTTTAAAGATATCTAGGCATAAGCATAGAGAATGAGGATAGTATCAATCCAATAAGCACATTATGCACTACAAAATCAAGACCGATCGAATAAAAGCATAAATTCCAACCTAGAAACCGAATGCCAAAGTTAGGAGTGACATTTAAAGGGACATTTCATCAAACACTTGGGGTGCAATGTTAGATCAAAAGTCATTTTAAAGGCAAAAGGAGAAAAAACAAGTGATCATTAAAGACATCTAAGCATAAGCATAAAGAATGAGGATAGTATCAAGAAAATAAGCACATTCTATACTACAAAATTAAGACGTATCGAATACAAGCATAAATTCGAACATAGAAATGGAATGCCACATTTAGGAGTGACCTTTTACATGGACATTTCATCGAACACATGGCGTGCAATGTTAGAGCACAAAGAGTGAGGATAGTATCAAGCCAATTAGCACATTCTGCACTACAAAACCAAGACCGATCGAATAAAAGCATAAATTTGAACTTAGAAACCGAATGCCACATTTAGGAGTGAAATTTACATGGACATTTCGTCAAACACTTGACATGCAATGTTAGATCAAAAATCATTTTAAAGGCAAAAGGACAAAAAACAAGTGAACTTTAAAGACATCTAGGCACAATAAGCACATTCTGCACTACAAAATCAAGACCGATTGAATAAAAGTATAAATTCAATCCCTAGAAACCGAATGCCACATTTAGGAGTGACATTTACATGACCATTTCGTCGAACACTTGGTGTGCAATGTTAGATCACAAGTCATTTAAAAGGCAAAACTAGAAAAACAAGTGATCTTTAAAGACATCTAGGCATAAGCATAAAGAATGAGGATATTGTCAAGACAATAAGCACATTCTGCACTACAAAATCAAGACGTATCGAATAAAAGCATAAATTCGAACCTATAAACTGAATACCATATTTAGGAGTGACATTTACATGGACATTTCATCGAACACTTGGCGTGAAATATTAGATCACAAGTCATTTCAAAGGCAAAAGGAGAAAAAAGAAGTGAACTTTAAAGACATCTAGGCATAAGCATCAAGAATGAGGATAGTATCAAGCCAATAAGTAGATTATGCACTACAAAATCATGACCGATCTAATAAAATCATAAATTCGAACTTAGAAACCGAATGCCACATTTAGGAGTGACATTATGGACATATCATCGAACACTTGGCGTGCAATGTTAGATCACGTCATTTTAAAGTCAAAAGGTGAAAAAAGAAGTGAACTTTAAAGACATCTAGGCATAAGCATAAAGAATGAGGATATTATCAAGAAAACAAGAACATTCTACACTACAAAATCAAGACCGATCGAATAGAAGCATAAATTCAAACCTAGAAATCGAATGTCGCATTTAGGAGTGACATTTACATGGACATTTCATCAAACACTTGACGTGCAATGTTAGATCTCAAGTCAATTTTTAAAGGCAAGAGGATAAAAAACAAGTGAACTTTAAAGACATGTTGGCAAAAGCATAAAGAATGAGGACAGTATCAAGCCAATAAGCACATTCTGCACTTCAAAATCAAGACCGATCGAATAGAAGAATAAATTCGAACCTAGAAACAGAATGCCACATTTAAGAGTGACATTTACATGGACATTTTATCGTACACTTGGAGTGCAATGTTAGATCACTAGTCATTTCAAAGGCAAAAGGAGAAAAAAGAAGTGAACTTTAAAGACATCTAGGCATAAGCATAAAGAATGAGGATATTATCAAGAAAACAAGAACATTCTACACTACAAAATCAAGACCGATCGAATAGAAGCATAAATTCGAACGTAGAAACCGAATGCCACATTTAGGAGTAACATTTACGTGGACATTTCATCAAACGCTTGGCGAGCAATGTTAGATTAGAAGTCATTTTAAAGTAAAAAGGAGAAAAAATAAGTGAACTTTAAAGATATCTAGGCATAAGCATAAAGAATGAGGATATTAATAAGACAATAAGCACATTCTGCACTACAAAATCAATACGTATCGAATAAAAGCATAAATTCGAACCAATAAACAAAATGCCATATTTAGGAGTTACATTTACATGAACATTTCGTCGAACACTTGGCGTGCAATGTTAGATCTCAAGTCAATTTTTAAGAGCAAAAGAAGAAAAAACAAGTGAACTTTAAAGACATCTAGGCATAAGCATAAAGAATGAGGATAGTATCAAGCCAATAAGCACATTATGCACATTTAGGAGAGACATTTACATGAACATTTCAACGAACACTTGGCGTGCAATGTTAGATCTCAAGTCAATTTTTAAAGGCGAAATGAGAAAAATCAAGTGAACTTTAAAGACATCTTGGTATAAGTATAAAGAATTAGGAATATATCAAGCCAATAAGCAATTTTTGCACTACAAAACCAAGACCGATCGAATAGAAGCATAAATTCGAACCTAGAAACCGAATGCCACATTTAGGAGTGACATTTAAAGGGACATTTCATTAAACACTTGACGTGCAATGTTAGATCACAAGTCATTTTAAAGGCAAAAGGAGAAAAAACAAGTGATCATTAAAGATATCTAGGCATAAGCATAAAGAATGAGGATACTATCAAGACAATAAGCACATTCTACACTACAAAATCAAGACGTATCGAATAAAAGCATAAATTCGAACCTAGAAATCGAATGCCACATTTAAAAGTGACATTTAGATGGACATTTCACCGAACACTTGGCGTGCAATGTTAGATCTCAAATCAATTTTTAAAGGCGAAATGAGAAATATCAAGTGAACTTTAAAGACATCTTGGTATAATCATAAAGAATTAGGATAGTATCAAGCCAATAAGCACATTCTGCACTACAAAACCAAGACCGATCGAATAGAAGCATAAATTTGAACCTAGAAACCGAATGCCACATTTAGTAGTGAAATTTACATGGACATTTCGTCCAACACTTGGCATGCAATGTTAGATCAAAATTAATTTTAAAGGCAAAAGGAGAAAAAACAAGTGAACTTTGAAGACATCTAGGCATAAGCATAAAGAATGTGGATAGTATCAAGCCAAAAAGCACATTTTGCACTACAAAACCAAGACCGATCGAATTGAAGCATAAATTCGAACCTAGAAACCGAATGCCACATTTAGGAGTGACATTTACATGGACATTTCATCGAACACTTGGCGTGTAATGTTAGATCTCAAGTCAATTTTTAAAGGCAAAAGAAGAAAAAATAAGTGAACTTTGAAGACATCTAGGCATAAGCATAAAGAATTAGGAATATATCAAGCCAATAAGCAATTTTTGTACTACAAAACCAAGACCGATCGAATAGAAGCATAAATTTGAACCTAGAAACCGAATGCCACATTTAGGAGTGAAATTTACATGGACATTTCGTCCAACACTTGGCATGTAATGTTAGATCAAAATTAATTTTAAAGGCAAAAGGAGAAAAAACAAGTGAACTTTAAGGACATCTAGGCATAAGCGTCGAGAATGAGGATAGTTACAATTCAATAAGCACATTCTGCACTACAAAATCAAGACTGATTGAATAAAAGCATAAATTCGAACCTAGAAACCGAATGTCGCATTTAGGAGTGACATTTACATGACCATTTCATCGAACACTTGGGATGCAATGTTCGATCACAAGCCATTTAATAGGCAAAAGTAGAAAAAACAAATGATCTTTAAAGACATCTTGGTATAAGCATAAAGAATGAGGATATTATCAAGATAATGAGCACATTTTGCACTACAAAATCAAGACGTATCGAATAAAAGCATAAATTCGAACCTGTAAACTAAATGCCACATTTAGGAGTGACATTTACATGGACATTTCATCGAAAACTTGGCGTGCAATGTTAGATCACAAGTCATTTTAAAGGCAAAAGGAGAAAAAACAAGTGATCATTAAAGACATCTAGGCATAAGTATAAAGAATGAGGATAATATCAAGACAATAAGCACATTCTACACTACAAAATCAAGACGTATCAAATTAAAGCGTAAATTCGAACCTAAAAATCGAATGCCACATTTAGGAGTGACATTTACATGGACATTTCATCGAACATTTGGCGTGCAAGGTTAGATCTCAAGTCAATTTTTAAAGGTGAAAGGAGATAAAACAAATGAACTTTAAATACATCTTGGTATAAGCATAAAGAATGAGGATAGTATCAAGCCAATAAGCACATTCTGCACTAGAAAACCAAGAACGATCGAATAGAAGCATAAATTTGAACCTAGAAACCGAATGCCACATTTAGGAGTGAAATTTACATGGACATTTCGTCAAATACTTGGCATGGAATGTTAGATCAAAAACCACTTTAAAGCCAAAAGGACAAAAAACAAGTGAGCTTTAAAGACATCTAGGCATAAGCATAAAGAATGAGGATAGTTTCAAGCCAATAAGCACATTCTGCACTACCAAAATCAAGACCGATTGAATAAAAGAATAAATTCGAACCTAGAAACCGAATGCCACATTTAGGAGTGACATATACATGACCATTTCATCGAACACTTGGCGTGCAATGTTAGATCACAAGTAATTTAAAAGGCAAAACTAGAAAAAACAAGTGATCTTTAAAGACATCTAGGCATAAGCATAAAGAATGAGGATATTATCAAGAAAATAAGCACATTCTGCACTTTAAAATCAAGACGTATTAAATAAAAGCATAAATTCGAACCTATAAACTGAATGCCATATTTAAGAGTGACATTTACATGGACATTTCATCGAACACTTGGCGTGGAATGTTAGATCACAAGTCATTTCAAAGGCAAAAGGAGAAAAAAGAAGTGAACTTTAAAGACATCTAGGCATAAGCATAAAGAATGAGAATAGTATCAACCCAATAAGCAGATTATGCACTACAAAATCATGACCGATCGAATAAAAGCATATATTCGAACCTAAAAACCGAATGCCACATTTAGGAGTGACATTTAAAGCGACATTTCATCAAACACTTGGCGTGCAATGTCAGATAATAAGACATTCTAATGCCTAGAAAATCAAGACGTATCGAATAAAAGGATGAGTTCGAACCTAGAAATCGAATGCCACATTTAGGAGTGACATTTACCTGGATATTTCATCGAACACTTCACGTGCAATTTTAGATCTCAAGTCAATTTTTAAAGGCAAGAGGAGAGAAAAGAAGTGAACTTTAAAGACATCTTGGCATAAGCATACAGAATAAGGATATTATCAAGACAATAAGCACATTCCGCACTGCAAAAACAAGACGTATCGAATAAAAGCATAAATTTGAACAAATAAACTAAATACCACATTTGGGAGTGACATTTACATTGAACACTTGGCGTGCAATGTTAGATCTCAAGTCAACTTTTAATAGGAAAAAGGAGAAAAAACAAGCGAACTTTATAGACATCTAGGCATAAGCATACAGAATGAGGAAAGTTTCAAGCCAATAAGCACATTCCACACTACAAAATCAAGACCGATCGAATAAAAGCATAAATTCGAACCTAGAAGCTAAATGCCACATTTAAGAGTGACATTTACATGGACATTTCATCGTACACTTGGCGTGCAATGTTAGATCACAAGTCATTTCAAAGACAAAAGGAGAAAAAAGAAGTGAACTTTAAAGACATCTAGGCATAAGCATAAAGAATGAGGATATTATCAAGACAACAAGCACCTTCTGCACTACAAAATCAAGACTGATCAAATAGAAGCATAAATTCGAACCTAGAAACCGAATGCCACATTTAGGAGTGACATTTACGTGGACATTTCATCGAACACTTGGCGTGCAATGTTAGATCATAAGTCATTTTAAAGTAAAAAGGAGAAAAAATAAGTGAACTTTAAAGATATCTAGGCATAAGCATAAAGAATAAGGATATAGATAAGACAATAAGCACATTCTGCACTACAAAATCAAGACGTATTGAATTAAAGCCTAAATTCGAACCAATAAACAGAATGCCATATTTCAGAGTTACCTTTACATGGACATTTCATCGAACACTTGGCGTGCAATGTTAGATCTCAAGTCAATTTTGAAGAGCAAAAGAAGAAAAAACAAGTGATCTTTAAAGACATCTAGGCATAATCATAAAGAATGAGGATATTATCAAGACAATAAGCACATTCTACACTACAAAACCAAGATCGATCGAATAGAAGCATAAATTGGAACGTAGAAATCGAATGCCACATTTACGAGTGAAATTTACATGGACATTTCGTCAAACACTTGGCATGCAATGTTAGATCAAAAATCATTAAAAGGCAAAAGGAGAAAAAACAAGTGAACTTTAAAGACATCTAGGCAAAAGCATAAAGAATGAGGATAGTTTCAAGCCAATAAGCACATTCTACACTAAAAAATCAAGACCGAATGAAAAAGCATAAATTCGAACCTAGAAACCGAATGCCACATTTAGGAGTGACATTTACATGACCATTTCATCGAACACTTGCAGTGCAATGTTAGATCGCAAGTCATTTAAAAGGCAAAAGAGAAAAAACAAGTGATCTTTAAAGACATCTAGGCATAAGCATAAAGAATGAGGATATTATCAAGACAATAAAGCACATACTACACTACCAAATCAAGACGTATCGAATAAAAGCATAAATTCGAGCCTGTAAACTTAATGTCACATTTAGGAGTGACATTTACATGAACATTTCATCGAACACTTGGCATGCAATGTTAGATCTCAAGTCAATTATTAAAATCAAGAGAAGAAAAAACAAGTGAAGTTTAAAGACATCTAGGCATAAGCATAAAGAATGAGGATAATATCAAGCCAATAAACACATTCTACACTATAAAACTAAGATAGATCGAATAGAAGCATAAATTCAAACCTAGAAACCGAATGCCACATTTAGGAGTGACATTTACATTGACTTTTCATCGAACAATTGACGTGCAATGTTAGATCGCAAGTCAATTTTTAAAGGCAAAAGGAGAAAAAACAAGTGAACTTTGAAGACATCTAGGCATAAGCATAAAGAATGTGGATAGTATCAAGCCAAAAAGCACATTTTGCACTACAAAACCAAGACCGATCGAATAGAAGCATAAATTCGAACCTAGAAACCGAATGCCACATTTAGGAGTGACATTTACATGGACATTTCATCGAACACTTGGCGTGCAATGTTAGATCTCAAGTCAATTTTTAAAGGCAAAAGAAGAAAAAATAAGTGAACTTTGAAGACATCTAGGCATAAGCATAAAGAATTAGGAATATATCAAGCCAATAAGCAATTTTTGCACTACAAAACCAAGACCGATCGAATAGAAGCATAAATTCGAACCTAGAAACCGAATGCCACATTTAGGAGTGACATTTAAAGGGACATTTCATGAAACACTTGACGTGCAATGTTAGATCACAAGTCATTTTAAAGGCAAAAGGAGAAAAAACAAGTGATCATTAAAGATATCTAGGCATAAGCATAAAGAATGAGGATACTATCAAGACAATAAGCACATTCTACACTACAAAATCAAGACGTATCGAATAAAAGCATAAATTCGAACCTAGAAATCGAATGCCACATTTAAAAGTGACATTTAGATGGACATTTCACCGAACACTTGGCGTGCAATGTTAGATCTCAAATCAATTTTTAAAGGCGAAATGAGAAATATCAAGTGAACTTTAAAGACATCTTGGTATAATCATAAAGAATTAGGATAGTATCAAGCCAATAAGCACATTCTGCACTACAAAACCAAGACCGATCGAATAGAAGCATAAATTTGAACCTAGAAACCGAATGCCACATTTAGGAGTGAAATTTACATGGACATTTCGTCCAACACTTGGCATGCAATGTTAGATCAAAATTAATTTTAAAGGCAAAAGGAGAAAAAACAAGCGAACTTTAAAGACATCTAGGCATAAGCGTAGAGAATGAGGATAGTTACAAGCCAATAAGCACATTCCACACTACAAAATCAAGACCGATCGAATAAAAGCATAAATTCGAACCTAGAAGCTAAATGCCACATTTAAGAGTGACATTTACATGGACATTTCATCGTACACTTGGCGTGCAATGTTAGATCACAAGTCATTTCAAAGACAAAAGGAGAAAAAAGAAGTGAACTTTAAAGACATCTAGGCATAAGCATAAAGAATGAGGATAATATCAAGCCAATAAGCACATTCTACACTACAAAATCAAGACGTATCGAATAAAAGCATAAATACAAACCTAGAACCTGAATGCCACATTTAGCAGTGACATTTACATGGACATTTCATCGAACACTTGGCGTGCAATGTTAGATCACAAGTCATTTTAAAGGCAAAAGGAGAAAAAACAAGTGATCATTAAAGACATCTAGGCATAAGTATAAAGAATGAGGATAATATCAAGACAATAAGCACATTCTACACTACAAAATCAAGACGTATCAAATTAAAGCGTAAATTCGAACCTAAAAATCGAATGCCACATTTAGGAGTGACATTTACATGGACATTTCACCGAACACTTGGCGTGCAATATTAGATCTCAAGTCAGTTTTTAAAGGCGAAATGAGATAAAACAAGTGAACTTTAAAGACATCTTGGTATAAGCATAAAGAATGAGGATAGTATCAAGCCAATAAGCACATTCTGCACTACAAAACCAAGACCGATCGAATAGAAGCATAAATTTGAACCTAGAAACCGAAGGTCATATTTAGGAGTGAAATTTACATGTACAATTCGTCAAACACTTGGCATGCAATGTTAGATCAAAAATCATTTTAAAGGCAAAAGGAGAAAAAACAAGTGAACTTTAAAGACATCTAGGCATAAGCATAAAGAATGAGGATAGTATCAAGCCAATAAGCACATCTTGCACTACCAAATCAAGACCAGTTGAATAAAAACATAAATTCGAACCTAGAAACCAAATGCCACATTTAGGAGTGAGATTTACATGGACATTTTATCAAACACTTGGCGTGCAATGTTAGATCACAAATCATTTTAAAGGCAAAAAGAGAAAAAACAAGTGAACTAATCATCTAGGCATAAGCATAAAGAATGAGGATGGTATCAAGCCAATAAGCACATTCTGCACTACAAAATCAAGACCGATCGAATAAAAGCATAAATTGGAACCTAGAAACCAAATACCATATTTAGGAGTGACATTTGCATTTACATTTCATCGAACACGTGGCGTGAAATGTTCGATCACAAGTCATTTTGATGCAGTGAAGCCAGCCATGTCTTCTACCGACGTCGATGAGTTGATTCGAGTGGCTTTTGACGGACCAATCACAAGAAGTTGAGCTAAGAAGATTGCTCAAGGCACAAAAGCAATCTTTGTTCGATTGGCAGCAGTTCTTGAAGAGCCAATCAAGTCGAAATAGGTCTCCTGCATTCGACATCTATTTAGCCCGAATTTCATGGACTAACTCAAGAGGGCCGAAATTCCCATCATTTCTTTATTTATGTGTTAGTTCTTCTAACTTTAGGGCTGAATTTAGTAAGTGATCGGGTGAGATAAATTGGTACATGGGTCAAAGTCAACCCTTTGACTTGACTATTCTAAATTGAGAAAATATCTTTATTAATTTAATTATGGGCGTGTGATTTTTATTTAAATAATGAAGAGAGTCAATTAATAGGCTTATGTTAGTTGGTTGATCTTCTCTCTCCTGGTTGTTAGAGATAGTTTTAGTTTGTTTTGGATATTTTATATTTGTTAGGATATTTTCCTTAAGTAAATAAACCAGCCATGATTTATTTTATTTAAGGGGAATCTAGATAGATATTTTATTATATCTTTGGAAGCAAGCTAAGAGGATTTTCTCTCTCATAGGGCCGGCCTCCTTAGATTACTTGCTCTCCAAGTAATAGCTTTGTATTCTACTATTTAAACTCTTGTTTTTCATTAATAAAAATCAGCTTGAGATTGGATAAACCCTAGAAGAGTTTTATCTAGTCTTTGGGCTCAAAAATATACACGTGTGTGCAGCATTCAAGTTCAAGTTCATCGATCAACATCATTCAATCTTCGATCTCTCTCTCTTGTGTTCGAAATCAGTATTGTGGTTTTAATTGAATTAGATTGTTCTAGTTGTGATTGTTAAAGATCAAACTAGTTAATCATTCGGATTTAGCGTTAGAGCCAATCCGTTTGAACTATCAAATTGAACTATTCTATCAATCTGATCGGTTCTCATTTAATCATTCAATTCAGTTTCGTACAACTTGTGTCACAAGGAATCCAAAGTTGAAAGCTTTTGTAGGATTGGAGTTGTGTACTGGCAAGATCGGGATCGTGTGGGTCATATAAGAGATTATCAAGGAGGATTCTGAGGCAATCACGTATCACATTTTAAAGGCAAAAGGAGAAAAAACAAGTGATCATTACAGACATCTAGGCATAACCATAAAAAATGAGGTTAGTATCAAGCCAATAAGCACATTCTGCACTACAAAACCCAGACCGATCGAACAGAAGCATAAATTCGAACCTAGAAACCGAATGCCACATTTAGGAGTGAAATTTACATGGACATTTCATCGAACACTTAGCGTGCAATGTTCGATCACAAGTCATTTTAAAGGCAAAAGGAGAAAAAAAAGAGAACTTTAAAGACAGCTAGGCATAAGCATAAAGAATGAGGATAGTATCAAGCCAATACGCACATTCTACACTAAAAAATCAAGACCGATCGAATAAAAGCATAAATTCGATCCTAGAAACCGAATTCCACATTTAGGAGTGACATTTACAGGGACATTTCATCGAATACTTGGCGTGCAATATTTGATCACATGTCATTTCAAAGGCAAAAGGAGAAAAAACAAGTGATCTTTAAAGACATCTAGGCATAAGCATAAAGAATGACGATAGTATCAAGCCAATAAGCACATTCTACACTACAGAACCAAGACCGATCAAATAGAAACATAAATTCGAACCTAGAAACCGAATGCCACATTTAAGAGTGACATTTACATGGACATTTCGTCAAACACATGGCGTGCAATGTTAGATCAAAAATCATTTTAAAGGCAAAAGTAGAAAAAACAAGTGAACTTTAAAGACAACTAGGCATAAGCATAAAGAATGAGGATAGTTTCAAGGCAATAAGCAAATTCCGCCGTACAAAATCAAGACCGATCGCATAAAAGCATAAATTCCAACCTAGAAACCGAATGCCACATTTAAGAGGGACATTTACATGGACATTTCATCGAACACTTGGCGTGCAATGTTAGATCACAAGTCATTTCAAATGAAAAAGGAGAAAAAACAAGTGATCTTTAACGACATCTAGGCATAAGCATAAAGAATAAGGATAGTATAAAGACAATAAGCGCATTCTATACTACAAAATCAAGACGCATCGAATAAAAGCATAAATTCGAACCTAGAAACTGAATGCCACATTTAGAAGTGACATTTACATGGACATTTCATCGAAAACTTGGCGTGCAATGTTAGATCTCAAGTCAAATTTTAAAGGCAAAAGGAGAAAAGAAGTGAACTTTAAAGATATCTAGGCATAAGCATAAAGAATAAGGATAGTATCAAGCCAATAAGCACATTCTGCATTAGAAAATCAAGACCGATCTTATAGAAGCATAAATTCGAACCTATAAACCGAATTCCACATTTAGGAGTGACATTTACACGGAAATTTTGTCAAACACGTGACGTGCAATGTTAGATCACTAATCATTTAAAAGGCAAAAAGAGAAAAAAAAACAAGTGAAATTTAAAGACATCTAGGCATAAGTATAAAGAATGAGGATAGTATAAATCCAATAAGCACATTCTGCACTACAAAATCAAGACCGATCGAATAGAAGCATAAATTCGAACCTAGAAACCGAATGCAATATTTTGGAGTGACATTTATGTGGACATTTCATCGAACACTTGGCGTGCAATGTTAGATCACAAGTCATTTCAAAGGCAAAAGGAGAAAAAAAGAGAACTTTAAAGACATCTAGGCATAAGCATAAAGACTGAGGATAGTATCAAGCCAATAAGCACATTATACACTACAAAATCAAGAGCGATCGAATAAAAGCATAAATTCGATCCTAGAAACCGAATGCCACATTTAGGAGTGACATTTATAGGGACATTTGATCGAATACTTGGCGTCCAATGTTTGATCACAAGTCATTTCAAAGGCAAAAGGAGAAAAAACAAGTGATCTTTAAAGACATCTAGGCATAAGCATAAAGAATGAAGATAGTATCAAGCCAATAAGCACATTCTGCACTACAAAACCAAGACCGATCGAATAGAAGCATAAATTTGAACCTAGAAACCGAATGCCACATTTAGGAGTGACTTTTACATGGACATTTCATCGAACACTTGGCGTGCAATGTTAGATCTCAAGTCAAATTTTAAAGACAAAAGGAGAAAAAAAAGTGAACTTTAAAGACATCTAGGCATAAGCATAAAGAATGAGGATAGTATCAAGCCAATAAGCACATTCTGCACTACAGAACCAAGACCGATCGAATAGAAGCATAAATTCGAACCTAGAAACCGAATGCCACATTTAGGAGTGACATTTACATGGACATTTAGTCAAACTCTTGGCGTGCAATGTTAGATCAAAAATCATTTTAAAGGCAAAAGGAGAAAAAACAAGTGAACTTTAAAGGCTACTAGGCATAAGCATAAAGAATGAGGATAGTTTCAAGGCAATAAGCAACTTCCGCAGTACAAAATCAAGACCGATCGCATAAAAGCATAAATTCCAACCTAGAAACCGAATGCCACATTTAAGAGTGACATTTACATGGACATTTCATCGAACACTTGGCGTGCAATGTTAGATCACAAGTCATTTCAAATGCAAAAGGAGAAAAAACAAGTGATCTTTAAAGACATCTAGGCATACGCATAAAGAATGAGGATAGTATAAAGATAATAAGGGCATTGTACACTACAAAATCAAGACGTATCGAATAAAAGCATAAATTCGAACCTAGAAACCAAATGCCACATTTAGAAATGACATTTACATGGACATTTCATCGAACACTTGGCGTACAATGTTAGATCTCAAGTCAAATTTTAAAGGCAAAAGGAGAAAAAAAAAGTGAACTTTAAGGATATCCAAGCATAAGCATAAAGAATGAGGATAGTTTCAAGCCAATAAGCACATTCTGCACTACAAAATCAAGACCGATCGAATAAAAGCATAAATTCGAACCTAGAAACCGAATGCCATTTTTAGGAGTGACATTTACATGGACATTTCATCAAACACTTGGCGTGCAATGTTAGATCATAATTCATTTTAAAGGCAAACACTTGGCGTGTAATGTTAGATCACAAGTCATTTTAACGCCAAAAGGAGAAAAAACAAGTGATCTTTAAAGACATCTAGGCATAAGCATAAAGAATGAGGAGATTATCAAGACAATAAGCACATTCTGCACTACAAAATCAAGACGTATCGAATAAAAGCATAAATTCGAACGTAGAAACTAAATGCCACATTTAGTGGTGACATTTACATGGACATTTCATCGAACTCTTGGGGTGCAATGTTAGATCTCAAGTCAATTTCTAAAGGCAAAATGAGAAAAAACAGGTGAACTTTAAAGACATCCATTCAGAAGCATAAAGAATGAGGATAGTTTCAAGCAAATAAACACATTCAGTCCCACAATATCAAGACCGATCTAATAAAAGCATAAATTCGAACCTAGAAACCGAATGCCACATTTAGGAGTGAGATTTAAATGGATATTTCATCAAACACTTAGCGTGCAATGTTAGATTACAAGTCATTTTAAAGGTAAAAGTAGAAAAAACAAGTGATCATTAAAGACATCTAGTCATAAGCATAAAGAATGAGGATAATATCAAGACAATAAGCACATTCTACGCTACAAAATCAAGATGTATCGAATAAAAGCATAAATTCGGAAATAGAAATCGAATGCCACATTTAGGAGTAACATTTACATGGCCATTTTGTCCAACACTTGGCGTGCAATGTTAGATCTCAAGTCAATTTTTAAAGGCAAAACGAGAAAAAACAAGCGAACTTTAAAGACATCTAGGCATAAGCATAGAGAATGAGGAGAGTATGAAGCTAATAAGCACATTCGGCACTACAAAATCAAGACTGATCGAATAAAAGCATAAATTCGAACATAGAAACCGAATGCCACATTTAGGAGTAACATTTACATGGACATTTTGTCCAACACTTGGTGTGCAATGTTAGATCTCAAGTCACTTTTTAAAGGCAATAGGAGAAAAAACAAGCGAACTTTAAAGACATCTAGGCATAAGCATAAAGAATGAGGATAGTATAAAGACAATAAGCGCATTCTACACTACAAAATCAAGACGTATCGAATAAAAGCATAAATTCGAACCTAGAAACCGAATGCAACATTTAGGAGTGACAATTACACGGACATTTCACCGAACGCTTGGCGTGCAATGTTAGATCACAAGTTAATTTTTAAAGGCAAAAGGAGAAAAAAAGTGAACTTTAAAGACATCTAGACATCTAGGCCAATAAGCACATTCTGTTCTACTAAATCAAGACTGATCGAATGAAAGCATAAATTCGAACCTAGAAACCAATTTGCCACATTTAGGAGTAACAATTACATGGACATTTCATCAAACACTTTGTGATACGGAATTATCTCCTTGATTGCTCGATGATGACAATTCGGTCTTGTTTTGGCCCGATCTTGACAAGTAATTCTCTTCCTTGTTGGCCTTGGACGCCATTGATGAACATAATCAAAGGACAATATGGAATCCATGAATACCTTCTTCAACTTGAATGCTCGGGACCTTAGTAAAGGTCTTGGTGTTTGGCCTCCATTCATCTTCAACGAATCATTCGCTTTGATCCTCCATTTATTTGCATCATTCTCCTCCACTTGACTTCGACTTGTCCTGAAGGCGATGTTGGTAAAGAACAAAAGGACATGGTACGAATTCTCCCATGTAGAAAGAAGATCTTCATTGAATTGCATAGGCACCAATTCAAGCACACTCGGGCATACCATAGTTGTGTCGTTTGTTGATATCTCTTCTTCGTCCTCAACCATGGTTACAAGTGGGGTTGCCTTTGGTACCTCCTTAGGTTTCACATTGACCCATGTTGGGGCTGATCTAGGAGGTGCAAGGATCGGTGTTGATGATGACAACGTTGGCCAAGCAATAGAATCTTCAATATGATCCAAAGAAAGCAAATTTGGTGGCGCATCTTCGTTCTTGTGGTCCTCAAAATCACAATTTTCCTCACCCTTATTGCTGGAATATGTGAAAAGATTGTTGAAAATTGAAGAGCACTCGTCATTATCTTCGATTAGGCAATCATCAGAGAAAATTTCTAGATCGATGCTTTCCGAAATCTCCAAGTGAAGTTGAAGGCGCTGATAAAAATCCGCACTAACATACATTGAAGATCAATATAAAATATCAAAGAATCAAACTTGTCTCAACCTGGATAACTGATACCAATTCGGTCACCAATTGATACGTGATTGAGCTCGGATACCAATTGATATGGAATTATCTCCTCAATTGCTCGATGATGACAATTCGGTCTTGTTTTGGCCCGATCTTGACAAGTAATTCTCTTCCTTGGTGGCGTTGGATGCCATTGATGAACATAATCAAAGGACAATATGGAATCCATGAAAACCTTCTTCAACTTGAATGCTCGGGACCTCAGTAAAGGTCTTGGTGTTTGGCCTCCATTCGTCTTCAACGAATCATTCGCTTTGATCCTCCCTTGATTTGCATCACTTGGCGTGCAATGTTAGATCACAAGTCATTTTAAAGGCAAACAATTGGCGTGCAATGTTAGATCACAAGTAATTTTAAAGGCAAAAGGAGAAAAAGCAAGTGATCTTTATAGACATCTAGGCATAAGAATAAAGAATGTGGAGATTATCAAGACAATAAGCACATTCTGCACTACAAAATCAAGACGTATCGAATAAAAGCATAAATTCGAACGTAGAAACTGAATGCCACATTTAGTAGTGACATTTACATGGACATTTCATCGAACTCTTGGCGTGCAATGTTAGATCTCAAGCCAATTTTTAAAGGAAAAAGTAGAAAAAACAGGTGAAGTTTAAAGAAATCTAGGCAGAAGAATATATTTTGAGGATAATTTCAAGCCAATAAACACATTCGGTACTACAAATCAAGCCCGATCGAATAAAAGCATAAATTCGAAGCTAGAAACCGAATGCCACATTTAGAAGTGACATTGACATGTAGATTTCATCGAACACTTGGCATGCAATGTCAGATCACAAGTAATTTTAAAGGCAAAAGGAGAAAAAACAAGTCATCATTAAAGACATCTAGTCATAAGCATAAAGAATGAGGATAGTATCAAGACAATAAGCACATTCTACACTACAAAATCAAGATGTATCAAATAAAAGCATAAATTCAAACATAGAAACCGAATGCCACATTTAGGAGTAACATTTACATGGACATTTTGTCCAACACTTGGCGTGCAATGTTAGATCTCAAGTCAATTTTTAAAGGCAAATGGAGAAAAAACAAGCAAACTTTAAAGACATCTAGGCAAAAGCATAAAGAATGAGGACAATATCAAGGCAATAAGCACATTCTGCACTACAAAATCAAGACCGATCGAATAAAAGCATAAATTCGAACCTAGAAACCGAATGCCACATTTAGGAGTAATATTTACACGGACATTTCACCGAACGCTTGGCGTGCATTGTTAGATCACAAGTCATTTTAAAGGCAAAATGATAAAAAAACAAGTCAACTTAAAGACATCTAGGCATAAGCATAAAGAATGAGGATAGTATCAAGCCAATAAGCACATCTTGCACTACCAAATCAAGACCAGTTGAATAAAAGCATAAATTCGAACCTAGAAACCAAATGCCACATTTGGGAGTGAGATTTACATGGACATTTCATCAAACACTTGGCGTGCAATGTTAGATCACAAATCATTTTAAAGGCAAAAAGAGAAAAAACAAGTGAAATTTAAAGACATCTAGGCATAAGCATAAAGAATGAGGATAGTATCAAGCCAATAAGCACATTCTTCACTACAAAATCAAGACCGATCGAATAAAAGCATAAAATCGAACCAAGAAACCGAATGCCACATTTAGGAGTGACATTTACATGGACATTTCACCGAACGCTTGGCGTGCAAGGTTAGATCACAAGTTAATTTTTAAAGGCAAAAGGAGAAAAAACAAGTGAACTTTAAAAACATCTAGGCATAAGCTTAGAGAATGAGGATAGTTTCAAGCAAATAAGCACATTCTGCACTACAAAATCAAGACCGATAGAATAAAAGCATAAATTCGAACCTAGAAACCGAATGCCATATTTAGGAGTGACATTTACATGGACATTTCATCCAACACTTGGCGTGCAATGTTAGATCACAATTCATTTTAAAGTTAAACACTTGGCGTGTAATGTTAGATCACAAGTCATTTTAACGCCAAAAGGAGAAAAAACAAGTGATCTTTAAAGACATCTAGGCATAAGCATAAAGAATGAGGAGATTATCAAGACAATACGCACATTCTACACTACAAAATCAAGACGTATCGAATAAAAGCATAAATTCGAACGTAGAAACTAAATGCCACATTTAGTGGTGACATTTACATGGACATTTCATCGAACTCTTGGGGTGCAATGTTAGATCTCAAGCCAATTTTTAAAAGAAAAAGTAGAAAAAACAGGTGAAGTTTAAAGACATATAGGCAGAAGCATATATTTTGAGGATCGTTTCAAGCCAATAAACACATTCGGTACTACAAATCAAGCCCGATCGAATAAAAGCATAAATTCGAAGCTAGAAACCGAATGCCACATTTAGATGTGACATTGACATGGAGATTTCATCGAACACTTGGTATGCAATGTTAGATCACAAGTCATTTCAAAGGCAAAAGGAGAAAAAACCAGTGATCTTTAACGACATCTAGGCGTAAGCATAAAGAATGAGGATATTATCATGACAATAAGCACATTCTACACTACAAAATCAAGACGTATCGAATAAATGCATAAATTCGAACATAGAAATTGAATGTCACATTTAGGAGTGACATTTACATGAACATTTCATTGAACTCTTGGCATTCAATGTTAGATCTCAAGTAAATTTTTAAAGGCAAAAAGAGAAAAAAAACATGTGATCCTTAAAGACATCTAGGCGTAAGTATAAAGAACGAGGATAGTTTCAAGCCAATAAGCTCATTCTGCACTACAAAATCAAGACCGGTTGAATAAGAGCATAAATTCGGACCTATAAACTGAATGCCACATTTAGGAGTGACATATACATGACAATTTCATCGATCACTTGGCATGCAATGTTAGATCACAAGTCATTTCAAAGGAAAAAGGAGAAAAAACAAGTGATCTTTAAAGACATGTAGGCATAAGCATAATGAATAAGGATACTATCAAGCCAACAAGCACATTCTGCACTACAAAAAAAAGACCGATCGAATAGAAGCATAATCTCGAACCTAGAAGCCGAATGCCACATTTAAGAGTGACATTTACATGGACATTTCGACAAACACTTGGCGTGAAATGTTAGATCCAAAATCATTTTAAAGGCAAAAGGAGAAAAAACAAGTGAACTTTAAAAACATATAGGCATAAGCATGAAGAATGAGGATAGTATCAAGCCAATAAGCACATTTTGCACTACAAAACCAAGACCGATCGAATAAAAGCATAAATTCGAACCTAGATACCGAATGCCACATTTAGGAGTGAAATTTACATGGACATTTCGTCAAACACTTGGCGTGGAATGTTAGATAAAAAAATCGTTTTAAAGGCAAAAAGAGAAAAAAAAAGTGAATTTTAAAGACATCTAGACATAAGCATATAGAATGAGGATAGTATCAAGCCAATAAGCACATTCTGCACTACAAAACCAAGACCGATCGAATAGAAGCATAAATTCGGACCTAGAAACCGAATGCCACATTTAGGAGTGAAATTTACATGGACATTTCATCGAACACTTGGCGTGCAATGTTAGATCACAAGTCATTTCAAAGGAAAAAGGAGAAAAAACAAGTGATCTTTAAAGACATCTAGGCATAAGCATAAAGAATGAGGATAGTGTCAAGCCAATTAGCACATTCTGCACTACAAAATCAAGACCGATCGAATAAAAGCATAAATTCAAACCAAGAAAACTAATGCCACATTTAAGAGTGACATTTACATGGACATTTCATCGAACACTTGGCGTGCAATGTTAGACTTGCGCATCTCCGGAAATCTTTCCTTCCTTAAGTGCACCCATACTAAATCATCGGGTTGGAAGATGACTTGCTTTCAGGCTTTGTTGTTCCGAGCGGCGTTGTAGTCCGCCTTGTGCATGAGCCGAGCCTTGGTCCTTTCATTTCCCTCCTTGATGAACTCAACCTGCTTACCTGCGTCAAAGCTTTCTTTCTCCCTCATAGGATATGGGGTAAGATCAAAAGGAGTTAGCGGGTTAGTTCCATAAATGCACTCAAAAGGTGCCAAACCAGTGGAGGAATGCACGACTCTATTATATGCAAATTCTACATGAGGCAACGCATCTTCCCATAGCTTCAAGTTTTTCTTAATGATAGCTCTAAGGATAGTAGTTAAAGTCCTATTAGTCACCTCGGTTTGACCGTCGGTTTGAGGATGACTAGAAGTAGAAAACAATAACCTAGTTCCTAATTTGTTCCAGTCCTCCAAAAACAACTTAGAAACTCTACATCCCTATCACTCACTATAGTCCTAGGCAATCCATGCAACCTCACTACCTCCCTAAAGAATAACTCTGCTACATTACAAGCGTCATCGGTCTTATGGCAGGCTATAAAATGTGCCATTTTGGAAAAACAATCAACTACCACAAAGATTGAATCACGTCCTCGTCTAGTCCTAGGTAGGCCAACTATGAAATCCATGCTAATGTCTTCCCAAGGAGCATTGGGAATAGGCAATGGGCTGTACAAACCATGGGGCATCAACCTAGACTTGGCCTTAAGACACTCTAAACAACGCTTGACATGATGCTCAACATCCTTAAGCATATGTGGCCAAATGAAATGACTAGACAACATGTGATATGTTTTATCCCTCCCAAATGTCCCATTAAGGCGCCCTTATGAGCTTCTTCCAGTAACAACAAACACAAGGAACATTTAGGGATGCATACTTGATCAACTCTAAAAAGGAAACCATCATGCAAGTAGAACTTTTTACACGTACCCTTAGCAAGACATGCTTCATAAATTTCCCCAAAATCAGAATCATGCACATACAACTCCTTAATGTAAACAAATCCTAGCAGTTTGGAGTCTAATGTGGTTAGCACGACATGCCTTCTGGAAAGAGCATCAACAACTATATTTTCGGTTCCTTTTTCATACTTAATCACGTATGGAAAAGTCTCAATAAATTGCATCCATCTACCATGCCTCCTATCCAGTTTTTCTTGACTCTTAAAGTGTTTCAAACTTTCATGATCGGTTCTCAAGATAAATTCACGAGGCCATAGCTAATGTGACCATGTCTTAAGGATTCTAAACAAAGCATACAATTCCTTATCATACGTAGAGTAATTAAGACATGCACCTTTTAACTTTTCAGAAAAGAAGGCAATTGGCTTACCTTCTTGCATCAAGACACCGCCGATGCCAATGCCGCTAGCATCGCATTCAACTTCAAAGGGGCGGCTGAAGTCCGGTAGGGCGAGTAGGGACGCTTGTGTGAGCCTCAGTTTTAAAACATTGAATGCCTTTTCTTGCGCTTGTCCCCACTCAAAAGAGCTCCTATTCTTGGTAATTTCCGTTAAAGGCGCGGCTATGGAGCTGAAATCCCGAACGAAACGTCGGTAGAAGCTAGCCAAGCCGTGGAAGCTCCGAACCTGCCCTACGGTTGTGGGTGTAGGCCAATTGAGGATGGCCTTGATCTTTCCTTCGTCCACCTTGAGTCCCTCGGTTGTCACTACAAAACCAAGAAATGTAACCGAATTAGTACACAATTCACACTTCTTTAAATTGGCATACAAGCGCTCTAAACGAAGTGTGGAGAGGACTTCCCTTAGGTGAACTTCATGGTCTTCTAGGGACTTGCTATAAACTATTATATCATCAAAATACACCACAACAAACTTCCCTATGAACTTCCTAAGCACATGATTCATTAAACGCATAAAAGTACTTGGTGTATTAGTAAGTCCGAATGGCATGACAAGCCACTCATAAAGACCAAATTTTGTTTTAAAGGCTGTTTTCCACTCATCCCCCTCTTTCATCCTAATTTGATGATACCCACTTTTAAGATCCATTTTTGAAAACATGTGGGCACCATATAACTCATCTAACATATCATCTAAGCGGGAAATGGGGTGCCTATATTTGACCGTGATGTTGTTAATAGCCCTACAATTGACACACATTCGCCATGTGTTGTCTTTCTTGGGTACTAACAACACCGGCACGGCACATGGACTTAGGCTTTCTCACACATAGCCTTTGTCCAATATCTCTTGCACTTGTGTTTGAACCTCTTTAGTCTCTTTTGGGTTCATCCTATAGGCTGGCTGATTTGGCAATGTAGCCCCGGGAATGAGATCAATTTGATGCTCGATTCCTCTAATTGGGGGTAGGCCAGGTGGGATGTCCTCGGGGAACACATCACGGTATTCCTCAAGTAACCCGAGTATACGAGGAGGCAAAGTGGCCTTTAACTCGTCACTCATAAGACTAAGATCTTTACAAAGCAACATGAGGGTCGTAGCCTCATCACAAAAATCAGAAATGTACTCCCTTTTTATGGATAATAGCGCCGATGAAGGGGCTGGTGCGTTGTGCTTGTCCTTCTTGCCCTCTTCCGCAGCCTGCTTCTTCTTCTTCTCATATTCCTCGGCCACCTGCAAAGGAGTCATTGGTTTAAGAACAATGGGTTTTCCTTGGAAGGTAAAAGTATGGCGATTAGTATACCCATCATGCATAACACACCTATCATATTGCCATGGACGACCTAAAAGAATAGGACATGCTTGCATTGGTACCACATCACACAAAATAGTATCCTCATATGGTCCTAGTTTTAGTGATACCCTAGCTTGCTTAGTCACTTTCAATTCACCACAATCGTTCATCCAATGAAGCTTATAAGGTTGTGGATGCAAAGAAGTTTCCAATTGCAATTTCTTAACCATCTCGGTGCTAGCTATGTTACAACAACTACCACCGTCTATAATAACATTGCACACTTTATTTTTAACCAAACATCTAGTATGAAACAAGTTCTCTCGTTGGTTATCTTCACATTGTATGGGCATAACATGCAAATTTCTTCTAGCAATAAGACAATCACCATGCTCAAATTCAACAACATTAGCATCAACACAATCAGATTCATGGTTCATGTCAACATGCACATTCAAGGCTTCATTAGCATCAATATCATCATCATCACATTCAGAAGTCGATTCGTATTGCCCTAGATGATTAACTAGCATGGTTCTACTATTAGGGCAATCTTTCATCATGTGCCCTCTACCTTGGCACTTATAACACACAACATCTCTAGTACAAGTAGAAGGGTTAGAAGTACTCCCTTTGGGGTAACCAGCCAACTCATTTTTGGTGCCTTGGGCCGAGCTTTTGCTTGGAGCACTTGATGCTCCCCTTCTTTGGCCGTGGCTTGTCCCATTCGAGGCGCCTTGGTCGCCTTCTCTCTTGTGGCCCGCCGTGTCCATGGCGTAGGATTCCGGACCGCGGCCATTCTTCCAAGGCTGAGGCTGGCCTCCACTTCCCTTCCCAACTTGGTACTTTGCTTTTGTTTTCTTCTCAATCTTAATAGCCAAATGCAACAAACCAATCATGTAATCATATGGGTAAAGATCAATTTCATTGGCTAAATAAGGATGCAAAACTCTAAGAAATCTAGCCATTGTGGTTTCTTCATCTTCTACCACATTGGCTCTTACCATCGCCATTTGCATGGCATTGAAGGTCTATTCTATACTCTTGGAGCCTTGCCTCAAGTTTTCCAACCGTTGTCTAAGCTCACGTGAATGGTGTTGGGGCACAAACCGAGTCCTCATTAAGGCCCGCATTTGTTCCCATGTAGTCACGGTTGGATCCAAGTTGCGCCTCCTATCCTTCACCAAGGTGTCCTACCAAATAAGGGCGTAACCAGTGAACTCAAGGGCGGTTAGCTGAACCTTCTTGGCTTCGGGAAAGTTATGGAAGCTCCAAAGTTGTTCAATTTTGGTCTCCCACTCCATATACACATCTGGGTCACACTTGCCATCAAAGGCTGGAATCTTGACCTTGATTTTGCCTATACCATCTTCATCTCGTGGCCGTGTTTGATGCTGGCCTCGGAAGGACACTCTCTCCCACTCGTCATCCATCTCATCCTCATACTGTGCTCGCCTTTGATCCCTCCTCTGATCATGAAACTCGTGAAAATCATTAGTATTAAAATGACGATCTCGAGGGGGGTGCATACCTTCGGTATCGAGGCCTTGACGCGCCGGGAGGGTGCCGATATCGGAAGGCGCGTACTCTTGGTTTGTTGCGCGCCCCACATATGCCCCTGCAGCGGCGCTGGTGCCGATGTGGTCTCGAGGCAACAGGGTCGGTACCGAGGCTGGGGGTATCGGTACCGAGTTGGTGGTTTGCACTAGTGGCGGTGTGGTTCGTGTCTCCAGCGAATTCATGCGTTGGGTCAACTGAGCAAGGTTGTCCGACATGGATTTTAGCATGTTAAACAGATCGGGCTGAACCGGCTCGGGACCTTCTTCATGGCTGGATTCCCTACATGAGTTAGGCATTGGACAACTCTAGCAAACATGTTTGGTTAGTATAATAAATAAACTCACACACACGTGTTTATCCCAAGTGTTTAATCTCTCTTGTCAAAGGAATATGCCTGTTGTTTCAATCCGTGTTGAGTATATCAAAATCGCACTTGATTCTAGCGAAATCGACAACACATAACACCCAAGAGAAATAGGAAGATTGGGGTGCTAGACTGATCGTCACAAAAGAAAGCAATGACACAATGATAACGAGTTCAAAAGATAGATTTGGAACAAAAGGAAGAATCAAACCTTGATTAAGCTTCTCTCGCTTGGAATTCCTAAACCAAGAATTTCACTTGGAAGTGGTTTGTAGGCGAGGTGGGGCTGGGCAATTGGCGGGTGAGGAATTCTGGATGGGGCGAGAAACTTTGTTCCTTGCTCTCTCCTCGTTTCAATGCACAACACATAAATTTGGATGCTTCACTTCTCTTTTTTTTGAATCTTTCTTCTCTATTTTTTTTGATTTCTAAAAATGCTCTTTTCTTTCTCTTTTTTTTGAATTTCAACAACGAGAATCACAATAATAAAAGGCAGAAATGAAATGCTAAACTATGGTGCAAAGGTTAAGCATAAGATATAAGATATGGGGAGCAAGAAAATAGGGAAGGTGGCATGGCTATGGTTGAGGTTGTTCTCGGTCCAGCAAGGAAATAGGGGTGGATATTGTGGGCGAGATTTTGTTTGAAAAAGTCATCTAAAAACATGGAGATCTCATAGGTGGTTACTCCTTTTTTTTTTTTTTTTGAAATTAGTTGCCTCTTATATCAGAACAACGTGGCTGACTATTTAAGAGAGGGAGAGTGGCAGTTCGTTGCATGGTGGCACAGATAGTGGAGAGGTGGCAGTTAGCTTTAAGGTAAGGGCGTGTTTGGCTAGCCAATACAAACCACTACGCAAGAAAGCAAACCGGTCAGTACTATCAACAAGGATCGAGATCAGATTAATCAAACCTGATTCGGATGATAATTTGTTTTTTGTAGATTTCTTTGTAGATGACTCTATGGAAGCAAGACGATGACAATGGTGTTGGCGGAACCGACGCTCTGATACCAATTTGATACGGAGTAGGCTCGATCTTCCAACACTCGACATAAAACAAGATCAAAGACAAGAACGGAATTAGACTTCGAATCAGAAAAAGGGAAAAACACGAAGATCACAAGAACATTGAGAAAATACGACAACAATTAGAAATGAAGAGTAACCTTGCAAGCTAAACGGACGACACAAGAGATCGAGTCTCAAGCACCAATTCGATTATGGAGAAGACCAATCTTCCTACAACTTGACATAACTAAGGTCGAGCCCTAGAAACACCAAGAGGATGCGTGTGATTGTATTGACAACACCAAATCTATGAAGAGATTGCATAGATCAACACAAACCAAGCTGAATTCCAATGATCCACTCGAAAACCACCCAAGGAAGCTCTCAAATGAAAGTGTTTACAAACTTGATATCAAAACTAACTGTCCCAAAATAAACCTTCAACAACCTATTTATAATTCTAGGTAATTAAAGGAAATAACCGAAATAAATAAAGTCTTAAACACACAAAAAAGAACATAAACGAAAACCGGCGCGCCCTCGTTAACGAACGTCAAGGGTCGTTAATGACGCAGCTGACCTCGTTGCCGTGAACGTTAGCCTCGGTATCGAGCTTGTGAGACTCGTCACTAAGCTGGGTTGCCTCGGTACCGAACATGGTGTCATCGGTACTGAGTTGGCTCCTTAGCTACGGGGTCGACAACGAAGCAGCTGGCCTCGTTAACGAGCTGGCACACTCGGTGCTTGCGCCTTGGATCATGACCGTCGCCCTTGGCGTCGACGTGTATTCCGCAACATACCTTAATCCCTTGTGCAACATATATCCCACGAACCCTTGCATCTCTCTTTGCATCTTCTTGGCTCTAGCTCGGGTAAGTGGTGGATCATAGAAGGTTGGTGCACTTGGAGGCGGCTGCCTAGATGATCCTTCATCAAAAACAAAGACCGATCGAATAGAAGCATAAATTCGAACCTAGATGCCGAATGCCACATTTAAGAGTGACATTTACATGGACATTTCGTCAAACACTTGGCGTGCAATGTTAAATAAAAAATCAATTTAAAGGCAAAAGGAGAAAAAACAAGTGAACTTTAAAGACATATAGGCATAAGCATAAAGAATGAGGATAGTTTCAAGACAATAAGCACATTCTGCACTACAAAATCAAGACCGATCGAATAAAAACATAAATTCGAAGCAAGAAACCGAATGCCACATTTAAGAGTGAAATTTACATGGACATTTCATCGAACACTTGGCGTGCAATGTTCGATCACAAGACATTTCAAAGGCAAAAGAAGAAAAAACAAGTGATCTTTAAAGACATCTAGGCATAAGCATAAAGAATGAGGATAGTATCAAGACAATAAGCACATTCTATAAAAGCATAAATTCGAACCTAGCAACCGAATACCACATTTAGGAGTGACATTTACATGGACATTTCATCGAACACTTGGCGTGCAATGTTAAACAAGTGATCATTAAAGACATCTAGGCATAAGCATAAAGAATGGGGATAGTATCAAGCCAATAAGCACATTTTGCACTACAAAACCAAGACCGATCGAATAGAAGCATAAAATCGAATCAAGACACCGAATGCCACAATTAGGAGTGACATTTAGGTGGACATTTCATCGAACACTTGGGGTACAATGTTAGATTAAAAATCATTTTAAAGGCAAAAGGAGAAAAAACAAGTGAACTTTAAAGACATCTAGGCATAAGCATAAAGAACGAGGATAGTATCAAGCCAATAAGCACATTCTGAAGTACAAAACCAAGACCGATCGAATAGAAGCATAAATTAGAACCTAGAAACCGAATGCCATATTTAGGAGTGACATTTACGTGGACATTTCATCGAACACTTGGCGTGCAATGTTAAACAAGTGATCATTAAAAAAATCTAGGCATAAGAATATAATATGGGGATAGTATCAAGTCAATAAGCACATTCTCCACTACAAAACCAAGACCGATCGAATAGAAGCATAAATTCGAACCTAGAAACCGAATGCCACATTTATGAGTGAAATTTACATGGACATTTCATCGAACACTTGGCGTGCAATGTTCGATCACAAGACATTTCAAAGGCAAAAGAAGAAAAAACAAGTGATCTTTAAAGACATCTAGGCATAAGCATAAAGAATGAGGATAGTATCAAGACAATAAGCACATTCTGCACTACAAAATCAAGACGTATCGAATAAAAGCATAAATTCAAACCTAGAAACCGAATGCCACATTTAGGAGTGACATTTACATGGACGCTTCATCGAACACTTGGCGTGCAATGTTAGATCTGAAGTCAATTTTTAAAGGCAAAAGGAGAAAAAACAAGTGAACTTTAAGGACATCTAAGCATAAGCATAAAGAATGAGGATAATATCAAGCCAATAAGCACATTCTACACTACAAAACCAAGACCGATTGAATAGAAGCATAAATTCGAACCTAGAAACCGAATGCCACATTTAGGAGTGAAATTTACATGGACATTTCATCGAAAACTTGGTGTGCAATGTTAGATCACAAGTCATTTCAAAGGCAAAAGGAGAAAAAACAAGTGAACTTTAAAGACATATAGGCATAAGCATAAAGAATGAGGAGAGTATGAAGACAATAAGCACATTCTGCACTATAAAATCAAGACGTATCGAATAAAAGCATAAATTCGAACCTAGAAACCGAATGCCACATTTAAGAGTGACATTTTCATGGATATTTCATCGAGCACTTGGCGTGCAATGTTAGATCTGAAGTCAATTTTTAAAGGCAAAAGTAGAAAAAACAAGTGAACTTTAAAGACATCTAGGCATAAGCATAAAGAATGAGGATAATATCAAGCAAATAAGCACATTCTGCACTACAAAACCAAGGCCGATCGAATAGAAGCATAAATTCGAACCTAGAAACCGAATGCTACATTTAGGAATGACATTTGCGTGTACATTTCATCGAACACTTGGCGTGCAACAGATCACAAGTGATTTTGAAGGCAAAAGCAGAAAAAACAAGTGATCTTTAAAGTCATCTAGGCATAAGCATAAAGAATGAGGATTGTATCAAGACAATAAGCACATTTTGCACTACAAAATCTAGACGTATCGAATTAAAGCATAAATTCGAACCTAGAAACCGAATGTCAGATTTAGGAGTGACATTTACATGGACATGTCATCGAACACTTGGCGTGCGATGTTAGATCACTAGTCATTTTAAAGGCAAAATGAGAAAAAATAGGTGATGATTAAAGACATCTAGGCATAAGCATAAATAATGAGGATATTATCAAGCCAATAAGCACATTCTGCACTACAAAACCAAGACCGATCGAATAGAAACATAAATTTGAACCTAGAAACCGAATGCCAAATTTAGGAGTGACATTTGCGTGGACATTTCATCGAACACTTGGCGTGAAATGCTTGATCACAGGTCATTTCGAAGGCGAAAGGAGAAAAAGCAAGTGAACTTTAACGACATCTAGGCATAAGCATAAAGAATGAGGATAGTATCAAGCCAATAAGCACATTCTGCACTACAAAACCAAGGCCGATCGAATAGAAGCATAAATTCGAACCTAGAAACCGAATGCCACATTTAGGAGTGACATTTGCTTGGACATTTCAACGAAAACTTGGTGTGCAATGTTAGATCACAAGTAATTTTGAAGGCAAAAGGAGAAAAAACAAGTGATCTTTAAAGACATCTAGGCATAAGCATTAAGAATGAGGATAGTGTCAATACAATAAGCACATTCTACACTACAAAATCAAGACGTATCGAATAAAAGCATTAATTCGAACCTAGAAACCGAATGTCAGATTTAGGAGTGACATTTACATGGACATGTCATCGAACACTTGGAATGCAATGTTAGATCACTAGTCATTTTAAAGGCAAAAGGAGAAAAAATAAGTGATCATTAAAGACATCTAGGCATAAGCATAAATAATGAGGATAGTATCAAGCCAATAAGCACATTCTACACTACAAAACCAAGACCGATCGAATAGAAGAATAAATTTGAATCTAGAAACCGAATGCCACATTTAGGAGTTACATTTGCATGGACATTTCATCGAATACTTAACGTGCAATGTTAGATCAAAAGTCATTTTGAAGGCAAAAGGAGAAAAAGCAAGTGAACTTTAAAGACATCTAGGCATAAGTATAAAGAATGAGGATAGTATCAGGCCAATAAGCACATTCTGCACTACAAAATCAAGACCAATCGAATAGAAGCATAAATTCGAGCCTAGAAACCGAATGCCACATTTAGGAGTAAAATTTACATGGACATTTCATCGAACACTTGGCGTGCAATGTTTTATCACAAGTCATTTCAAAGGCAAAAGGAGAAAAACAAGTGATCTTTAAAGACATCTAGGTATAAGCATAAAGAATGAGGATAGTATCAAGATAATAAGCACATTCTGCAGTACAAAATCAAGACGTATAGAATAAAAGCATAAATTTGAACCTAGAAACCGAATGCCACATTTAGGAGTGACATTTACATGGACATTTCATCGAAAACTTGATGTGCAATGTTAGATTTGAAGTCAATTTTTAAAGGCAAAAGGAGAAAAAACAAGTGATCTTTATAGACATCTAGGTATAAGCATAAAGAATGAGGATAGTATCAAGCCAATAAGCATATTCTGCACTACAAAACCAAGACCGATTAAATAGAAGCATTAATTCGAACCTAGAAACCGAATGCCACATTTAGGAGTGAAATTCACATGGACATTTCATCGAACACTTGGCGTGCAATGTTAGATCACAAGTCATTTCAAAGGCAAAAGGAGAAAAAACCAATTATCTGCAAAGACATCTAGGCATAAGCATAAAGAATGAGGATAGCATCAAGACAATAAGCACATTCTGCACTACAAAATCAAGACATATCGAATGAAAGCATAAATTTGAACCTAGAAACTGAATACCACATTTAGGAGTGACATTTACATGGACATTTCATCGAACATTTGGCGTGCAAGGTTAGATCTCAAGTCAATTTTTAAAGGCGAAAGGAGATAAAACAAGTGATCTGCAAAGACATCTAGGCATAAGCATAAAGAATGAGGATAGTATCAGGCCAATAAGCACATTCTGCACTACAAAATCAAGACCAATCGAATAAAAGCATAAATTCGAACCTAGAAACCGAATGTCACATTTACGAGTGACATTTACATGGACATTTCATCGAACACTTGGCGTGCAATGTTAGATCCGAAGTCAATTTTTAAAGGCAAAAGGAGGAAAAATAAGTGAACTTTAAAGACATCTAGGCATAAGCATAAAGAATGAGGATAATATCAAGCCAATAAGCACATTCTACACTAGAAAACCAAGACTCATCCAATAGAAGCATAAATCCGAACCTAGAATCCGAAGGCCACATTTAAGAGTGACATTTACATGGACATTTCATCGAACACTTGACGTGCAATGTTAGATCTGAAGTCAATTTTTAAAGGCAAAAGGAGGAAAAACAAGTGAACTTTAAAGACATCTAGGCATAAGTACAATGAATAAGGATACTATCAAGTCAATAAGCAAATTCTACCAAGACCAGTCGAATAGAAGCATAAATTCGAACCTAGAAACCTAATGCCTCATTTACGAGTGATACTTACATGGACATTTCATCGAACACTTGGCGTGCAATGTTAGATCTGAAGTCAATTTTTAAAGGCGAAAGGAGATAAAACAAGTGAGCTTTAAAGACATCTAGGCATAAGTACAATGAATAAGGATACTATCAAGCCAATAAGCACATTCTGCACTACAAAACCAAGACCGGTCGAATAGAAGCATAAATTCGAACCTAGAAACCGAATGCCTCATTTAGGAGTGATACTTACATGGACATTTCATCGAACACTTGGCGTGCAATGTTAGATCACAAGTCATTTCAAAGGCAAAAGGAGAAAAAACAAGTTATCTGCAAAGACATCTAGGCATAAGCATAAAGAATGAGGATAGCATCAAGACAATAAGCACATTCTGCACTACAAAACAAAGACCGATTAAATAGAAGCATAAATTCGAACCTAGAAACCGAATGCCACATCTAAGAGTGAAATTCACATGGACATTTCATCGAAAACTTGGCGTGCAATGTTAGATCACAAGTCATTTCAAAGGAAAAAGGAGAAAAAACAAGTGATCTGCAAAGACATCTAGGCATAAGCATAAAGAATGAGGATAGTATCAAGACAATAAGCACAATCTTCACTACAAAATCAAGACGTATCGAATTAAAGCATAAATTTGAACCTAGAAACTGAATGCCACATTTAGGAGTGACATTTGTATGGACATTTCTTCGAACACTTGGCGTGCAATGTTAGATCTGAAGTCAATTTTTAATGGCAAAAGGAGGAAAAATAAGTGAACTTTAAAGACATCTAGGCATAAGCACAAAGAATAAGGATAATATCAAGCCAATAAGCACATTCTACACTAGAAAACCAAGACCTATCGAATAGAAGCATAAATTCGAACCTAGAAACCGAATCCCACATTTAGGAGTGACATTTACGTGGACATTTTATCGAACACTTGCCGTGCAATGCTAGATCAAAACTCATTTTAAAGGCAAAAGTAGAAAAAAACAAGTGATCTTTAAAGACATCTAGGCATAAGCATAAAGAATGAGGATAGTATTAGGCCAATAAGCACATTCTGCACTACAAAATCAAGACCAATCGAATAAAAGCATAGATTCGAACCTAGAAACCGAATGTCACATTTACGAGTGACATTTACATGGACATTTCATCGAACACTTGGCGTGCAATTTTATATCCGAAGTCAATTTTTAAAGGCAAAGGAGGAAAAACAAGTGAACTTTAAAGACATCTAGGCATAAGTACAATGAATTAGGATACTATCAAGCCAATAAGCACATTCTGCACTACAAAACCAAGACCGGTCGAATAGAAGCATAAATTCGAACCTAGAAACCGAATGCCTCATTTAGGAGTGAAACTTACATGCACAATTTTCATCGAACACTTGCCATGCAATGTTGGATCAGAAGTCATTTTAAAGGCAAAAGTAGAAAAAAACAAGTGATCTTTAAAAACATCTAGGCATAAGCATAAAGAATGAGGATAGTATCAGGCCAATAAGCACATTCTGCACTACAAAATCAATACCAATAGAATAAAAGCATAAATTCGAACCTGGAAACCGAATGCCACATTTACGAGTGACATTTACATGGACATTTCATCGAACACTTGGTGTGCAATGTTAGATCTGAAATCAATTTTTAAAGGCTAAAGGAGGAAAAACAAGTGAACTTTAAAGACATCTAGGCATAAGTACAATGAATAAGCATACTATTAAGCCAATAAGCACATTCTGCACTACAAAACCAAGACCGGTCGAATAGAAGCATAAATTCGAACCTAGAAACCGAATGCCTCATATAGGAGTGAAACTTACATGGAAATTTCATCGAACACATGGCGTGCAATGTTAGATCACAAGTCATTTCAAAGGCAAAAGGAGAAAAAACAAGTGATCTTTAAAAACATCTAGGGATAAGCATAAAGAATGAGGATAGTATAAAGACAATAAGCAGATTCTGCACTACAAAATCAAGATGTATCGAATAAAAGCATATATTCGAACCAAGAAACCGAATGCCACATTTAGGAGTGACATTTACATGGACATTTCATCGAACACTTGGCGTGCAATGTTAGATTACAAGTCATTTCAAAGGCAAAAGGAGAAAAAACAAGTGATCTTTAAAAACATCTAGGCATAAGCATAAAGAATGAGGATAGTGTAAAGACAATAAGCAGATTCTGCACTACAAAATCAAGATATATCGAATAAAAGCATAAATTCGAACCTATTAACCGAATGCCACATTTAGGAGTGACATTTACATGGACATTTCATCGAACACTTGACGTGCAATGTTAGATCTGAAGTCAATTTTTAAAGGCAAAAGGAGAAAAAACAAGTGAACTTTAAAGACATCAAGGCATAAGCATAAAGAATGAGGATAGTATCAAGCCAATAAGCACATTCTGCACTACAAAACAAAGACCGATTAAATAGAAGCATAAATTCGAACATAGAAACCAAATGCCCCATTTAGGAGTGAAATTCACATGGACATTTCATCGAAAACTTGGCGTGCAATGTTAGATCACAAGTCATTTCAAAGGCAAAAGGAGAAAAAACAAGTTATCTTCAAAGACATCTAGGTATAAGCATAAAGAATGAGGATAATATAAAGACAATAAGCACATTCTGCACTACAAAATCAGGACCAATCGAATAAAAGCATAAATTCGAACCTAAAAACCGAATGCCACATTTACGAGTGACATTTACATGGACATTTCATCGAACACTTGGCGTGCAATGTTAGATCTGAAGTCAATTTTTAAAGGCAAAAGGAGGAAAAACAAGTGAGCTTTAAAGACATCAAGGCATAAGTACAATGAATAAGGATACTATCAAGCCAATAAGCACATTCTGCACTACAAAACCAAGACCGGTCGAATAGAAGCATAAATTCGAACCTAGAAACCGAATGCCTCATTTAGGAGTGATACTTACATGGACATTTCATCGAACACCTGGCGTGCAATGTTAGATCACAAGTCATTTCAAAGGCAAAAGGAGAAAAAACAAGTTATCTGCAAAGACATCTAGGCATAAGCATAAAGAATGAGGATAGCATCAAGACAATAAGCACATTCTGCACTAAAAAATCAAGACGTATCGAATGAAAGCATAAATTTGAACCTAGAAACTGAATGCCACATTTAGGAGTGACATTTGTATGGACCGAATGCCACATTTACGAGTGACATTTGTATGGACATTTCTTCGAACACTTGGCGTGCAATGTTAGATCTGAAGTCAATTTTTAATGGCAAAAGGAGGAAAAATAAGTGAACTTTAAAGACATCTAGGCATAAGCACAAAGAATAAGGATAATATCAAGCCAATAAGCACATTCTACACTAGAAAACCAAGACCTATCGAATAGAAGCATAAATTCGAACCTAGAAACCGAATCCCACATTTAGGAGTGACATTTACGTGGACATTTTATCGAACACTTGCCGTGCAATGCTAGATCAAAACTCATTTTAAAGGCAAAAGTAGAAAAAAACAAGTGATCTTTAAAGACATCTAGGCATAAGCATAAAGAATGAGGATAGTATCAGGCCAATAAGCACATTCTGCACTACAAAATCAAGACCAATCGAATAAAAGCATAAATTCGAACCTAGAAACCGAATGTCACATTTACGAGTGACATTTACATGGACATTTCATCGAACACTTGGCGTGCAATTTTATATCCGAAGTCAATTTTTAAAGGCAAAAGGAGGAAAAACAAGTGAACTTTAAAGACATCTAGGCATAAGTACAATGAATTAGGATACTATCAAGCCAATAAGCACATTCTGCACTACAAAACCAAGACCGGTCGAATAGAAGCATAAATTCGAACCTAGAAACCGAATGCCTCATTTAGGAGTGAAACTTACATGCACAATTTTCATCGAACACTTGCCATGCAATGTTGGATCAGAAGTCATTTTAAAGGCAAAAGTAGAAAAAACAAGTGATCTTTAAAAACATCTAGGCATAAGCATAAAGAATGAGGATAGTATCAGGCCAATAAGCACATTCTGCACTACAAAATCAATACCAATAGAATAAAAGCATAAATTCGAACCTAGAAACCGAATGCCACATTTACGAGTGGCATTTACATGGACATTTCATCGAACACTTGGTGTACAATGTTAGATCTGAAGTCAATTTTTAAAGGCAAAAGGAGGAAAAACAAGTGAACTTTAAAGACATCTAGGCATAAGTACAATGAATAAGCATACTATTAAGCCAATAAGCACATTCTGCACTACAAAACCAAGACCGGTCGAATAGAAGCATAAATTCGAACCTAGAAACCGAATGCCTCATATAGGAGTGAAACTTACATGGAAATTTCATCGAACACGTGGCGTGCAATGTTAGATCACAAGTCATTTCAAAGGCAAAAGGAGAAAAAACAAGTGATCTTTAAAAACATCTAGGGATAAGCATAAAGAATGAGGATAGTATAAAGACAATAAGCAGATTCTGCACTACAAAATCAAGATGCATCGAATAAAAGCATATATTCGAACCAAGAAACCGAATGCCACATTTAGGAGTGACATTTACATGGACATTTCATCGAACACTTGGCGTGCAATGTTAGATCTGAAGTCAATTTTTAATGGCAAAAGGAGGAAAAACAAGTGAACTTTAAAGACATCTAGGCATAAGCATAAAGAATGAGGATAATATCAAGCCAATAAGCACATTCTACACTAGAAAACCAAGACTCATAGAATAGACGGATAAATTCGAACCTAGAAATCGAATGCCACATTTAGGAGTGAAACTTACATGGACATTTCATAGAACACATGCTGTGCAATGTTAGATCACAAGTCATTTTAAAGGCAAAAGTAGAAAAAACAAGTGATCTTTAAAGACATCTAGGCATAACCATAAAGAATGAGGATAGTATCAGGCCAATAAGCACATTCTGCACTACAAAACCAAGACCGGTCGAATAGAAGCATAAATTCGAACCTAGAAACCGAATGCCTCATTTAGGAGTGAAACATACATGGACATTTCATCGAACACTTGGCGTGCAATGTTAGATTACAAGTCATTTCAAAGGCAAAAGGAGAAAAAACAAGTGATCTTTAAAAACATCTAGGCATAAGCATAAAGAATGAGGATAGTGTAAAGACAATAAGCAGATTCTGCACTACAAAATCAAGATATATCGAATAAAAGCATAAATTCGAACCTATTAACCGAATGCCACATTTAGGAGTGACATTTACATGGACATTTCATCGAACACTTGACGTGCAATGTTAGATCTGAAGTCAATTTTTAAAGGCAAAAGGAGAAAAAACAAGTGAACTTTAAAGACATCTAGGCATAAGCATAAAGAATGAGGATAATATCAAGCCAATAAGCACATTTTGCACTACAAAACAAATACCAATTAAATAGAAGCATAAATTCGAACCTAGAAACCGAATGCCACATTTAGGAGTGAAATTCACATGGACATTTCATCGAAAACTTGGCGTGCAATGTTAGATCACAAGTCAGTTCAAAGGCAAAAGGAGAAAAAACAAGTTATCTTCAAAGACATCTAGGTATAAGCATAAAGAATGAGGATAATATCAAGACAATAAGCACATTCTGCACTACAAAATCAAGACCAATCGAATAAAAGCATAAATTCGAACCTAAAAACCGAATGCCACATTTACGAGTGACATTTACATGGACATTTCATCGAACACTTGGCGTGCAATGTTAGATCTGAAGTCAATTTTTAAAGGCAAAAGGAGGAAAAACAAGTGAACTTTAAAGACATCTAGGAATAAGTACAATGAATAAGGATACTATCAAGCCAATAAGCACATTCTGCACTACAAAACCAAGACCGGTCGAATAGAAGCATAAATTCGAACCTAGGAACCGAATGCCTCATTTTGGAGTGAAACTTACATGGATATTTCATCGAACACCTGGCGTGCAATGTTAGATCACAAGTCATTTCAAAGGCAAAAGGAGAAAAAATAAGTGATCTTTAAAAACATCTAGGGATAAGGCTACACTACAAATTCAAGATGTATCGAATAAAAGCATAAATTCGAACCTAGAAACCGAATGCCACGTTTAGGAGTGACATTTACATGGACATTTCATCGAACACTTGACGTGCAATGTTAGATCTGAAGTCAATTTTTAAAGGCAAAAGGAGAAAAAAGAAGTGAACTTTAAAGACATCTAAGCATAAGCATAAAGAATGAGGATAGTATCAAGCAAATAAGCACATTCTGCATTACAAAACAAAGACCGATTAAATAGAAGCATAAATTCGAACCTAGAAACCGAATGCCACATTTAGGAGTGAAATTCACATGGACATTTCATCGAAAACTTGGCGTGCAATGTTAGATCACAAGTCATTTCAAAGGCAAAAGGAGAAAAAACAAGTGATCTTCAAAGACATCTAGGTATAAGCATAAAGAATGAGGATAGTATTAAGACAATAAGCACATTCTGCACTACAAAATCAAGACGTATCAATTAAAGCATAAATTCGAACCTAGAAACCGAATTCCATATTTAGGAGTGACATTTACATGGACATTTCATCAAACACTTGGCGTGCAATGTTAGATCTGAAGTCAATTTTTAATGGCAAAAGGAGGAAAAATAAGTGAACTTTAAAGACATCAGGCATAAGCATAAAGAATGAGGATAATATCAAGCCAATAAGCACATTCTACACTAGAAAACCAAGACTCATCGAATAGAAGCATAAATCCAAACCTAGAAACCGAATGCCACATTTAAGAGTGACATTTACATGGACATTTCATCGAACACTTGGCGTGCAATGTTAGATCTGAAGTCAATTTTTAAAGGCACAAGGAGGAAAAACAAGTGAACTTTAAAGACATCTAGGCATAAGTACAATGAATAAGGATACTACCAAGCCAATAAGCACATTCTGCACTACAAAACCAAGACCGGTCGAATAGAAGCATAAATTCGAACCTAGAAACCGAATGCCTCATTTAGGAGTGATACTTACATGGACATTTCATCGAACACTTGGCGTGCAATGTTAGATCTGAAGTCAATTTTTAAAGGCAAAAGGAGAAAAAACAAGTGAATTTTAAAGACATCTAGGAATAAGCATAAAGAATGAGGATAGCATCAAGCCAATAAGCACATTCTGCACTACAAAACAAAGACCGATTAAATAGAAGCATAAATTTGAACCTAGAAACCGAATGCCACATTTAGGAGTGAAATTCACATGGACATTTCATCGAAAACTTGGCGTGCAATGTTAGATCACAAGTCATTTCAAAGGAAAAAGGAGAAAAAACAAGTGATCTGCAAAGACATCTAGGCATAAGCGTAAAGAATGAGGATAGTATCAAGACAATAAGCACATTCTGCAGTACAAAATCAAGACGTATCGAATTAAAGCATAAATTTGAACCTAGAAATCGAATGCCACATTTAGGAGTGACATTTACATGAACATTTCATCGAACACTTGGCGTGCAATGTTAGATCTGAAGTCAATTTTTAAAGGCAAAAGGAGGAAAAACAAGTGAACTTTAAAGACAACTAGGCATAAGTACAATGAATAAGGATACTATCAAGCCAATAAGCACATTCTGCACTAGAACAACAAGACCGGTCGAATAGAAGCATAAATTCGAACCTAGAAACCGAATGCCTCATTTAGGAGTGATACTTACATGGACATTTCATCGAATACTTGGCGTGCAATGTTAGATCACAAGTCATTTCAAAGGCAAAAGGAGGAAAAACAAGTGAACTTTAAAGACATCTAGGCATAAGTACAATGAATAAGGATACTATCAAGCCAATAAGCACATTCTGCACCGCAAAACCAAGACCGGTCGAAGAGAAGCATAAATTCGAACCTAGAAACCGAATGCCTCATTTAGGAGTGAAACTTACATTGATATTTCATTGAACACTTGGCGTGCAATGTTAGATCACAAGTCATTTCAAAGGCAAAAGGAGAAAAAACAAGTGATCTTTAAAAACATCTAGGGATAAGCATAAAGAATGAGGATAGTATAAAGACAATAAGCAGATTCTGCACTACAAAATCAAGATGTATCGAATAAAAGCATAAATTCGAACCTAGAAACCGAATGCCACATTTAGGAGTGACATTTACATGGACATTTCATTGAACACTTGAAGTGCAATGTTAGATCTGAGTCAATTTTTAAAGGCAAAAGGAGAAAAAACAAGTGAACTTTAAAGACATCTAGGCATAAGTACAATGAATAAGGATACTATCAAGTCAATAAGCACATTCTGCACCACAAAACCAAGACCGGTCGAAGAGAAGCATAAATTCGAACCTAGAAACCGAATGCCTCATTTATGGGTGAAACTTACATGGAAATTTCATCGAACACTTGGCGTGCAATGTTAGATCACAAGTCATTTCAAAGGCAAAAGGAGAAAAAACAAGTGATCTTTAAAAACATCTAGGGATAAGCATAAATAATGAGGATAGTATAAAGACAATAAGCAGATTCTGCACTACAAAATCAAGACCTATCGAATAAAAGCATAAATTCGAACCTAGAAACCGAATGCCACATTTACGAGTGACATTTACATGGACATTTCATCGAACACTTGGCGTGCAATGTTAGATCTGAAGTCAATTTTTAAAGGCAAAAGGAGGAAAAACAAGTGAACTTTAAAGACATCTAGGCATAAGTACAATGAATTAGGATACTATCAAGCCAATAAGCACATTCTGCACTACAAAACCAAGACCGGTCGAATAGAAGCATAAATTCGAACCTAGAAACCGAATGCCTCATTTAGGAGTGAAACTTACATGGACATTTCATCCAACACTTGCCGTGCAATGTTAGATCACAAGTCATTTTAAAGGCAAAAGTAGAAAAAAACAAGTGATCTTTAAAGACATCTAGGCATAAGCATAAAGAATGAGGATAGTATCAGGCCAATAAGCACATTCTGCACTACAAAATCAAGACCAATAGAATAAAAGCATAAATTCGAACCTAGAAACCGAATGCCACATTTACGAGTGACCAATAGATAAGGGGAAGGGGGTAAGTAATTTTTAACAAAGCTTTCGTCTTGTTTATTTCTAGGTGTAGTGCTTTTCCCCTATGATGCCTATTAGGACTAGTAGAGTGGGATTGACCTGTAATACAGAACCGATAGGTGTAACCTTTCGCTCAATGCTAAAATGGATAATGGAAGCATATGAGGCTGCATTAATCGGGGATACACGACAGAAGGAATTGTTCTATTTCTAAACTTCACCTTCAACAAGCGTAGATTTATTTCAATAATCTATCAAAATTATAATAGTTTTTTTCTATCCCCAATTTTTTGTCTTTCTCATACAAAATGCTGGGGTAAAAAAAAAACAAATCACACCATCTCTGTAAACTGTAAATGCCTCCCTTTCGCCTGAAGTTGTTGGAATTATTCGTAATAAAATATTGGCCACAACTGAAAAGGTCTTATCAATAAAATTTCCATTTATCCGTGATCTAGGCATAGGTACCAATCCATTCTAAAATTCTTTTCATCCCCCCTAGGGGGAATGGTCCTACAAAGAAAGGAATTTTATAATACAAAATTGCATAAAAAAGATAAAAAAAGAAATTCAATATAATATAAATATTTATATCAAATAAAATGTAAAAATACGAACCCTCTACTACGACTCATATTCAAAGACTCAAATTGCTCCTTTTTGTTTTGCAGGAATCAATATTTGAATACAATTCGAATTCATCCAACAAAAACGTAGTATACCACTGGGCGGACTAGTCCTATTTAGTGAAAACTGAAGAACTCGCTATTCATTCTGTTCCCGGGTCATAATTGTTGTGTCGGAGAGGTGGCCGAGTGGTTCAAGGCGTAGCATTGGAAGTGCTATGTAGATTTTTGTTTACCGAGGGTTCGAATCCCTCTCTTTCCGTACCTTCACCCAGCTCACCAACATCGTTGACCCTAACAAATCAACCAAGAGGTAGATCCTTCTTTCTATCTTTATATATAATATATATATTCTAGTATTAAATATAGTTTATAGTTTCGATTTCTAATTTAATTGCTGCGATATCTAAAATTATGGAATAAGGTCGGCAAGAAATAAAAAGATCTCTGTTGATCTATGCTACATGAATGGGAAAAATCCGGATCAAACTCCTTATCTTAAATAAATTTTGGTTGGCGAAGGGGGCTTATTTTTCCGAAAACTTTTCTAAACCTCTTTCTTTAAGGTAGGCTTAAGTCTGACGGGAATAATATTCTACGACTAGCAATTCGTTTATTTTCAAACCGACCCACTTATTATCTATTACTTGATTGACTACTCCTTTATATGGGAATGGGTGAAGAGTCAAATGTTTTGGCAATTCCTCACTGTGAGATGAATCTAGATAATTTTGAACGAGAGCTTTGGATTTTTGCTTATCCCTCGCCATAACAATATCGTTGGGTTTGCAACGATAACTTGGTATATCTACTATACGACCATTAACTAAAATATGTCTATGATTAACTAATTGGTGGGCTCCAGGAATAGTCGGAGCCATACCCAACCGAAAAAGGATGTTGTCCAAACGCATTTCAAGTAATTGGAGTAAAACCTGACCTATTGACCCTTTGGCTTTTCTAGCGATACGAAAGTATTTAAGTAATTGTCGCTCTGTAATACCATAATGGAAACATAATTTTTGTTTTTCTTCTAGACGAATACGATATTGAGATCTTTTCCCGGAACGTGATGGGTTTTTAAGATCTCTAGGCTTTTTATTAGTTAGTCCTGGTAAAACCCCCAGACGTCGTATTTTTTTTGAAACGAGGCCCTCGGTAACGTGACATAAAGACTCCTTATTTATTGTTATTGATATTTCATTTTTTTACATGGACATTTCATCGAACACTTGGTGTGTAATGTTAGATCTGAAGTCCATTTTTAAAGGCAAAAGGAGGAAAAACAAGTGAACTTTAAAGACATCTAGGCATAAGTACAATGAATAAGCATACTATCAAGCCAATAAGCACATTCTGCACTACAAAACCAAGACCGGTCGAATACAAGCATAAATTCGAACCTAGAAACCGAATGCCTCATTTAGGAGTGAAACTTACATGGAAATTTCATCGAACACTTGGCGTGCAATGTTAGATCACAAGTCATTTCAAAGGCAAAAGGAGAAAAAACAAGTGATCTTTAAAAACATCTAGGCATAAGCATAAAGAATGAGGATAGTATCAAGACAATAAGCACATTCTGCACTACAAAATCAAGACGTATCGAATTAAAGCATAAATTTGAACCTAGAAACCGAATGCCACATTTAGGAGTGATATTTATATGGACATTTCATCGAACACTTGGCGTGCAATGTTAGATCTGAAGTCAATTTTTAATGGCAAAAGGAGGAAAAACAAGTGAACTTTAAAGACATCTAGGCATAAGCATAAAGAATGAGGATAATATCAAGCCAATAAGCACATTCTACACTAGAAAACCAAGACCCATCGAATAGAAGCATAAATTCGAACCTAGAAACCAAATGCCACATTTAGGAGTGACATTTACGTGGACATTTCATCAACACTTGCCGTGCAATGTTAGATCACAAGTCATTTTAAAGGCAAAAGTAGAAAAAAACAAGTGATCTTTAAAGACATCTAGGCATAAGCATAAAGAATGAGGATAGTATCATGCCAATAAGCACATTCTGCACTACATAATCAAGACCAATCGAATAAAAGTATAAATTCGATCCTAGAAACCGAATGCCATATTTACGAGTGACATTTACATGGACATTTCATCAAACACTGGGCGTGCAATGTTAGATCCGAAGTCATTTTTTAAAGGCAAAAGGAGGAAAAACAAGTGAACTTTAAAGACATCTAGGCATAAGTACAATGAATAAGGATACTATCAAGCCAATATGCACATTCTGCACTACAAAACCAAGACCGGTCGAATAGAAGCATAAATTCGAACCTAGAAACAGAATGCCTCATTTAGGATTGAAACTTACATGGCCATTTCATCGAACACTTGCCGTGCAATGTTAGATCACAAGTCATTTTAAAGGCAAAAGTAGAAAAAAACGAGTGATCTTTAAAGACATCTAGGCATAAGCATAAAGAATGACGATAGTATCAGGCCAATAAGCACATTCTGCACTACAAAATCAAGACCAATCGAATAAAAGCATAAAATCGAACCTAGAAATCGAATGCCACATTTACGAGTGACATTTACATGGACATTTCATCGAACACTTGGCGTGCAATGTTAGATCCGAAGTCAATTTTTAAAGGCAAAAGGAGGAAAAACAAGTGAACTTTAAAGACATCTAGGCATAAGTACAATGAATTAGGATACTATCAAGCCAATAAGCACATTCTGCACTACAAAACCAAGACCTGTCGAATAGAAGCATAAATTCGAACCTAGAAACTGAATGCCTCATTTAGGAGTGAAACTTACATGGACATTTCATCGAACACTTGCCGTGCAATGTTAGATCACAAGTCATTTTAAAGGCAAAAGTAGAAAAAAACAAGTGATCTTTAAAGACATCTAGGCATAAGCATAAAGAATGAGGATAGTATCAGGCCAATAAGCACATTCTGCACTACAAAATCAAGACCAATCGAATAAAAGCATAAATTCGAACCTAGAAACCGAATGCCACATTTACGAGTGACATTTACATGGACATTTTATCGAACACTTGGTGTGCAATGTTAGATCTGAAGTCAATTTTTAAAGGCAAAAGGAGGAAAAACAAGTGAACTTTAAAGACATCTAGGCATAAGTACAATGAATAAGCATACTATCAAGCCAATAAGCACATTCTGCACTACAAAACCAAGACCGGTCGAATACAAGCATAAATTCGAACCTAGAAATCGAATGCCTCATTTAGGAGTGAAACTTACATGGAAATTTCATCGAACACATGGTGTGCAATGTTAGATCACAAGTCAATTCAAAGGCAAAAGGAGAAAAAACAAGTGATCTTTAAAAACATCTAGGGATAAGCATAAAGAATGAGGATAGTATAAAGACAATAAGAAGATTCTGCACTACAAAATCAAGATGTATCTAATAAAAGCATATATTCGAACCTAAAAACCGAATGCCACATTTAGGAGTGACATTTATATGGACATTTCATCGAACACTTGGCGTGCAATGTTAGATCTGAAGTCAATTTTTAATGGCAAAAGGAGGAAAAACAAGTGAACTTTAAAGACATCTAGGCATAAGTATAAAGAATGAGGATACTATCAAGCCAATAAGCACATTCTGCACTACAAAATCAAGACGTATCAAATAAAAGCATAAATTCGAACCTAGAAACCGAATGCCACATTTAGGAGTGACATTTACATGGACATTTCATTAAACACTTGAAGTGTAATGTTAGATCTGAGTCAATTTTTAAAGGCAAAAGGAGAAAAAACAAGTGAACTTTAAAAACATCAAGGCATAAGCATAAAGAATGAGGATAGTATCAAGCCAATAAGCACATTCTACACTACAAAACAAAGACCGATTAAATAGAAGCATAAATTCGAACATAGAAACCAAATGCCCCATTTAGGAGTGAAATTCACATGGACATTTCATCGAAAACTTGGCGTGCAATGTTAGATCACAAGTCATTTCAAAGGAAAAAGGAGAAAAAACAAGTGATCTGCAAAGACATCTAGGCATAAACATAAAGAATGAGGATAATATCAAGACAAAAAGCACATTCTGCACTACAAAATCAGGACGTATCGAATTAAAGCATAAATTTGAACCTAGAAACCGAATGCCACATTTAGGAGTGACATTTACATGGACATTTCATCGAACACTAGGCGTGCAATGTTAGATCCGAAGTCAATTTTTAAAGGCAAAAGGAGTAAAAACAAGTGAACTTTAAACACATCTAGGCATAAGTACAATGAATAAGGATACTATCAAGCAATAAGCACATTCTGCACCGCAAAACCAAGACCGGTTGAAGAGAAGCATAAATTCGAACCTAGAAACCGAATGCCTCATTTAGGAGTGAAACTTACATGGATATTTCATTGAACACTTGGCGTGCAATGTTAGATCACAAGTCATTTCAAAGGCAAAAGGAGAAAAAACAAGTGATCTTTAAAAACATCTAGGGATAAGCATAAAGAATGAGGATAGTATAAAGACAATAAGCAGATTCTGCACTACAAAATCAAGATGTATCGAATAAAAGCATAAATTCGAACCTAGAAACCGAATGCCACATTTAGGAGTGACATTTACATGGACATTTCATCGAACACTTGGCGTGCAATGTTAGATCTGAAGTCAATTTTTAATGGCAAAAGGAGGAAAAACAAGTGAACTTTAAAGACATCTAGGCATAAGCATAAAGAATGAGGATAATATCAAGCCAATAAGCACATTCTACACTAGAAAACCAAGACTCATTGAATAGAAGCATAAATTCGAACCTAGAAACCGAATGCCACATTTAGGAGTGACATTAACGTGGACATTTCATCGAACACTTGTTGTGTAATGTTAGATCACAAGTCATTTTAAAGGCAAAAGTAGAAAAAACAAGTGATCTTTAAAGACATCTAGGCATAAGCATAAAGAATGAGGATAGTATCAGGCCAATAAGCACATTCTGCACTACAAAATCAAGACCAATCGAATATAAGCATAAATTCGAACCTAGAAACCGAATGCCACATTTAAGAGTGACATTTACATGGACATTTCATCGAACACTTGGCGTGCAATGTTAGATCTGAAGTCAATTTTTAAAGGCAAAAGGAGGAAAAACAAGTGAACTTTAAAGACATCTAGGCATAAGTACAATGAATAAGGATACTATCAAGCCAATAAGCACATTCTACACTAGAAAACCAAGACCCATCGAATAGAAGCATAAATTCGAACCTAGAAACCGAATGCCACATTTAGGAGTGACATTTACATGGACATTTCATCGAACACTGGGCGTGCAATGTTAGATCCGAAGTCAATTTTTAAAGGCAAAAGGAGGAAAAACAAGTGAACTTTAAAGACATCTAGGCATAAGTACAATGAATAAGGATACTATCAAGCCAATAAGCACATTCTGCACTACAAACCCAGACCGGTCGAATAGAAGCATAAATTCGAACCTAGAAACCGAATGCCTCATTTAGGAGTGAAACTTACATGGACATTTCATCGAACACTTGCCGTGCAATGTTAGATCACAAGTCATTTTAAAGGCAAAAGTAGAAAAAAACAAGTGATCTTTAAAGACATCTAGGCATAAGCATAAAGAATGAGGATAGTATCAGGCCAATAAGCACATTCTGCACTACAAAATCAAGACCAATCGAATAAAAGCATAAATTCGAACCTAGAAACCGAATGCCACATTTACGAGTGACATTTACATGGACATTTCATCGAACACTTGGCGTGCAATGTTAGATCTGAAGTCAATTTTTAAAGGCAAAAGGAGGAAAAACAAGTGAACTTTAAAGACATCTAGGCATAAGTACAATGAATAAGGATACTATCAAGCCAATAAGCACATTCTGCACCGCAAAACCAAGACCGGTCGAAGAGAAGCATAAATTCGAACCTAGAAACCGAATGCCTCATTTAGGAGTGAAACTTACATGGATGTTTCATTGAACACTTGGCGTGCAATGTTAGATCACAAGTCATTTCAAAGGTAAAAGGAGAAAAAACAAGTGATCTTTATAAACATGTAGGGATAAGCATAAAGAATGAGGATAGTATAAAGACAATAAGCAGATTCTGCACTACAAAATCAAGATGTATCGAATAAAAGCATAAATTCGAACCTAGAAACCGAATGCCACATTTAGGAGTGACATTTACATGGACATTTCATCGAACACTTGGCTTGCAATGTTAGATCTGAAGTCAATTTTTAATGGCAAAAGGAGGAAAAACAAGTGAACTTTAAAGACATCTAGGCATAAGCATAAAGAATGAGGATAATATCAAGCCAATAACCACATTCTACACTAGAAAACCAAGACTCATTGAATAGAAGCATAAATTCGAACCTAGAAACCGAATGCCACATTTAGGAGTGACATTAACGTGGACATTTCATCGAACACTTGTTGTGCAATGTTAGATCACAAGTCATTTTAAAGGCAAAAGTAGAAAAAACAAGTGATCTTTAAAGACATCTAGGCATAAGCATAAAGAATGAGGATAGTATCAGGCCAATAAGCACATTCTGCACTACAAAATCAAGACCAATCGAATATAAGCATAAATTCGAACCTAGAAACCGAATGCCACATTTAAGAGTGACATTTACAGTGACATTTCATCGAACACTTGGCGTGCAATGTTAGATCTGAAGTCAATTTTTAAAGGCAAAAGGAGGAAAAACAAGTGAACTTTAAAGACATCTAGGCATAAGTACAATGAATAAGGATACTATCAAGCCAATAAGCACATTCTCCACTACAAAATCAAGACGTATCAAATAAAAGCCTAAATTCGAACCTAGAAACCGAATGCCACATTTAGGAGTGACATTTACATGGACATTTCATCGAACACTTGAAGTGCAATGTTAGATCTGAAGTCAATTTTTAAAGGCAAAAGGAGAAAAAACAAGTGAACTTTAAAGACATCAAGGCATAAGCATAAAGAATGAGGATAGTATCAAGCCAATAAGCACATTCTGCACTACAAAACAAAGACCGATTAAATAGAAGCATAAATTCGAACCTAGAAACCAAATGCCCCATTTAGGAGTGACATTTACATGGACATTTCATCAAACACTTGGCGTGAATTGTTACATCACAAGTCATTTTTAAGGCCAAATGAGAAAAAACAAGTGAACTTTAAAGACATCTAATCATAAGCATAAAGAATGAGGAAAGTATGAAGCCAATAAGCACGTTCTGCAGTACAAAATCAAGACCGATCGAACAAAAGTATAAATTCGAACCTAGAACCCGAATGCCATATTTAGGAGTGACATTTACATGGACATTTCATCGAACACTTGCCGTGCAATGTTGAATCACTTGTCAATTTTTTAAAGGCAAAAGGAGAAAAACAAGTGAAGTTTAAAGACATCTAGGCATAAGCATAAAGAATGAGGATAGTAACAAGCCAATAAGCACGTTCTGCACTACAAAATCAAGACCGATCGAATAAAATCATAAATTCGAACCTAGAAACCGAATGCCATATTTAGGAGTGACATTTACATGGACATTTCATCGAACACTTGGCGTGCAATGTTAGATCTGAAGTCAATTTTTAAAGGCAAAAGGAGGAAAAACAAGTGAACTTTAAAGACATCTAGGCATAAGTACAATGAATAAGGATACTATCAAGCCAATAAAGCACATTCTGCACCGCAAAACCAAGACCGGTCGAAGAGAAGCATAAATTCGAACCTAGAAACCGAATGCCTCATTTAGGAGTGAAACTTACATTGATATTTCATTGAACACTTGGCGTGCAATGTTAGATTACAAGTCATTTCAAAGGCAAAAGGAGAAAAAACAAGTGATCTTTAAAAACATCTAGGGATAAGCATAAAGAATGAGGATAGTATAAAGACAATAAGCAGATTCTGCACTACAAAATCAAGATGTATCGAATAAAAGCATAAATTCGAACCTAGAAACCGAATGCCACATTTAGGAGTGACATTTACATGGACATTTCATCGAACACTTGGCGTGCAATGTTAGATCTGAAGTCAATTTTTAATGGCAAAAGGAGGAAAAACAAGTGAACTTTAAAGACATCTAGGCATAAGCATAAAGAATGAGGATAATATCAAGCCAATAAGCACATTCTACACTAGAAAACCAAGACTCATTGAATAGAAGCATAAATTCGAACCTAGAAACCGAATGCCACATTTAGGAGTGACATTAACGTGGACATTTCATCGAACACTTGTTGTGTAATGTTAGATCACAAGTCATTTTAAAGGCAAAAGTAGAAAAAACAAGTGATCTTTAAAGACATCTAGGCATAAGCATAAAGAATGAGGATAGTATCAGGCCAATAAGCACATTCTGTACTACAAAATCAAGACCAATCGAATATAAGCATAAATTCGAACCTAGAAACCGAATGCCACATTTAAGAGTGACATTTACATGGACATTTCATCGAACACTTGGCGTGCAATGTTAGATCTGAAGTCAATTTTTAAAGGCAAAAGGAGGAAAAACAAGTGAACTTTAAAGACATCTAGGCATAAGTACAATGAATAAGGATACTATCAAGCCAATAAGCACATTCTACACTAGAAAACCAAGACCCATCGAATAGAAGCATAAATTCGAACCTAGAAACCGAATGCCACATTTAGGAGTGACATTTACGTGGACATTTCATCGAACACTTGCCGTGCAATGTTAGATCACAAGTCATTTTAAAGGCAAAAGTAGAAAAAAACAAGTGATCTTTAAAGACATCTAGGCATAAGCATAAAGAATGAGGATAGTATCAGGCCAATAAGCACATTCTGCACTACAAAATCAAGACCAATCGAATAAAAGTATAAATTCGATCCTAGAAACCGAATGCCACATTTACGAGTGACATTTACATGGACATTTCATCGAACACTGGGCGTGCAATGTTAGATCCGAAGTCATTTTTTAAAGGCAAAAGGAGGAAAAACAAGTGAACTTTAAAGACATCTAGGCATAAGTACAATGAATAAGGATACTATCAAGCGAATAAGCACATTCTGCACTACAAAACCAAGACCGGTCGAATAGAAGCATAAATTCGAACCTAGAAACCGAATGCCTCATTTAGGAGTGAAACTTACATGGATATTTCATTGAACACTTGGCGTGCAATGTTAGATCACAAGTCATTTCAAAGGCAAAAGGAGAAAAAACAAGTGATCTTTAAAAACATCTAGGGATAAGCATAAAGAATGAGGATAGTATAAAGACAATAAGCAGATTCTGCACTACAAAATCAAGATGTATCGAATAAAAGCATAAATTCGAACCTAGAAACCGAATGCCACATTTAGGAGTGACATTTACATGGACATTTCATCGAACACTTGGCGTGCAATGTTAGATCTGAAGTCAATTTTTAATGGCAAAAGGAGGAAAAACAAGTGAACTTTAAAGACATCTAGGCATAAGCATAAAGAATGAGGATAATATCAAGCCAATAAGCACATTCTACACTAGAAAACCAAGACTCATTGAATAGAAGCATAAATTCGAACCTAGAAACCGAATGCCACATTTAGGAGTGACATTAACGTGGACATTTCATCGAACACTTGTTGTGCAATGTTAGATCACAAGTCATTTTAAAGGCAAAAGTAGAAAAAACAAGTGATCTTTAAAGACATCTAGGCATAAGCATAAAGAATGAGGATAGTATCAGTTCAATAAGCACATTCTGCACTACAAAATCAAGACCAATCGAATATAAGCATAAATTCGAACCTAGAAACCGAATGCCACATTTAAGAGTGACATTTACATGGACATTTTATCGAACACTTGGCGTGCAATGTTAGATCTGAAGTCAATTTTTAAAGGCAAAAGGAGGAAAAACAAGTGAACTTTAAAGACATCTAGGCATAAGTACAATGAATAAGGATACTATCAAGCCAATAAGCACATTCTCCACTACAAAATCAAGACGTATCAAATAAAAGCCTAAATTCGAACCTAGAAACCGAATGCCACATTTAGGAGTGACATTTACATGGACATTTCATCGAACACTTGAAGTGCAATGTTAGATCTGAAGTCAATTTTTAAAGGCAAAAGGAGAAAAAACAAGTGAACTTTAAAGACATCAAGGCATAAGCATAAAGAATGAGGATAGTATCAAGCCAATAAGCACATTCTGCACTACAAAACAAAGACCGATTAAATTGAAGCATAAATTCGAACCTAGAAACCAAATGCCCCATTTACGAGTGACATTTACATGGACATTTCATCAAACACTTGGCGTGAATTGTTACATCACAAGTCATTTTTAAGGCCAAATGAGAAAAAAGAAGTGAACTTTAAAGACATCTAATCATAAGCATAAAGAATGAGGAAAGTATGAAGCCAATAAGCACGTTCTGCAGTACAAAATCAAGACCGATCGAATTAAAGCATAAATTCGAACCTAGAAACCGAATGCCTTATTTAGGAGTGATATTTACATGGACATTTCATCGAACACTTGGCGTGCAATGTTAGATCTCTTGCTATTTTTTAAAGGCAAAAGGAGAAAAAACAAGTGAAGTTTAAAGACATCTAGGCATAAGCATAAAGAATGAGGATAGTATTAAGCCAATAAGCACGTTCTGCACTACAAAATCAAGACCGATCGAACAAAAGTATAAATTCGAACCAAGAACCCGAATGCCATATTTAGGAGTGACATTTACATGGACATTTCATCGAACACTTGCCGTGCAATGTTGAATCTCTTGTCAATTTTTTAAAGGCAAAAGGAGAAAAACAAGTGAAGTTTAAAGACATCTAGGCATAAGCATAAAGAATGAGGATAGTAACAAGCCAATAAGCACGTTCTGCACTACAAAATCAAGACCGATCGAATAAAAGCATAAATTCGAACCTAGAAACCGAATGCCATATTTAGGAGTGACATTTACATGGACATTTCATCGAACACTTGGCGTGCAATGTTAGATCTGAAGTCAATTTTAAAAGGCAAAAGGAGGAAAAACAAGTGAACTTTAAAGACATCTAGGCATAAGTACAATGAAAAAGGATACTATCAAGCCAATAAGCACATTCTGCACCGCAAAACCAAGACCGGTCGAAGAGAAGCATAAATTCGAACCTAGAAACCGAATGCCTCATTTAGGAGTGAAACTTACATGGATATTTCATTGAACACTTGGCGTGCAATGTTAGATCACAAGTCATTTCAAAGGCAAAAGGAGAAAAAACAAGTGATCTTTAAAAACATCTAGGGATAAGCATAAAGAATGAGGATAGTATAAAGACAATAAGCAGATTCTGCACTACAAAATCAAGATGTATCGAATAAAAGCATAAATTCGAACCTAGAAACCGAATGCCACATTTAGGAGTGACATTTACATGGACATTTCATCGAACACTTGGCGTGCAATGTTAGATCTGAAGTCAATTTTTAATGGCAAAAGGAGGAAAAACAAGTGAACTTTAAAGACATCTAGGCATAAGCATAAAGAATGAGGATAATATCAAGCCAATAAGCACATTCTACACTAGAAAACCAAGACTCATTCAATAGAAGCATAAATTCGAACCTAGAAACCGAATGCCACATTTAGGAGTGACATTAACGTGGACATTTCATCGAACACTTGTTGTGTAATGTTAGATCACAAGTCATTTTAAAGGCAAAAGTAGAAAAAACAAGTGATCTTTAAAGTCATCTAGGCATAAGCATAAAGAATGAGGATAGTATCAGGTCAATAAGCACATTCTGCACTACAAAATCAAGACCAATCGAATATAAGCATAAATTCGAACCTAGAAACCGAATGCCACATTTAAGAGTGACATTTACATGGACATTTCATCGAACACTTGGCGTGAATTGTTACATCACAAGTCATTTTTAAGTCCAAATGAGAAAAAAGAAGTGAACTTTAAAGACATCTAATCATAAGCATAAAGAATGAGGAAAGTAGAAGCCAATAAGCACGTTCTGCAGTACAAAATCAAGACCGATCGAATTAAAGCATAAATTCGAACCTAGAAACCGAATGCCTTATTTAGGAGTGACATTTACATGGACATTTCATCGAACACTTGGCGTGCAATGTTAGATCTCTTGCTATTTTTTAAAGGCAAAAGGAGAAAAAACAAGTGAAGTTTAAAGACATCTAGGCATAAGCATAAAGAATGAGGATAGTATTAAGCCAATAAGCACGTTCTGCACTACAAAATCAAGACCGATCGAACAAAAGTATAAATTCGAACCTAGAACCCGAATGCCATATTTAGGAGTGACATTTACATGGACATTTCATCGAACACTTGCCGTGCAATGTTGAATCTCTTGTCAATTTTTTAAAGGCAAAAGGAGAAAAACAAGTGAAGTTTAAAGACATCTAGGCATAAGCATAAAGAATGAGGATAGTAACAAGCCAATAAGCACGTTCTGCACTACAAAATCAAGACCGATCGAATAAAAGCATAAATTCGAACCTAGAAACCGAATGCCATATTTAGGAGTGACATTTACATGGACATTTCATCGAACACTTGCCGTGCAATGTTAGATCTGAAGTCAATTTTTAAAGGCAAAAGGAGGAAAAACAAGTGAACTTTAAAGACATCTAGGCATAAGCATAAAGAATGAGGATAATATCAAGCCAATAAGCACATTCTACACTAGAAAACCAAGACTCATTCAATAGAAGCATAAATTCGAACCTAGAAACCGAATGCCACATTTAGGAGTGACATTAACGTGGACATTTCATCGAACACTTGTTGTGTAATGTTAGATCACAAGTCATTTTAAAGGCAAAAGTAGAAAAAACAAGTGATCTTTAAAGTCATCTAGGCATAAGCATAAAGAATGAGGATAGTATCAGGTCAATAAGCACATTCTGCACTACAAAATCAAGACCAATCGAATATAAGCATAAATTCGAACCTAGAAACCGAATGCCACATTTAAGAGTGACATTTACATGGACATTTCATCGAACACTTGGCGTGAATTGTTACATCACAAGTCATTTTTAAGTCCAAATGAGAAAAAAGAAGTGAACTTTAAAGACATCTAATCATAAGCATAAAGAATGAGGAAAGTAGAAGCCAATAAGCACGTTCTGCAGTACAAAATCAAGACCGATCGAATTAAAGCATAAATTCGAACCTAGAAACCGAATGCCTTATTTAGGAGTGACATTTACATGGACATTTCATCGAACACTTGGCGTGCAATGTTAGATCTCTTGCTATTTTTTAAAGGCAAAAGGAGAAAAAACAAGTGAAGTTTAAAGACATCTAGGCATAAGCATAAAGAATGAGGATAGTATTAAGCCAATAAGCACGTTCTGCACTACAAAATCAAGACCGATCGAACAAAAGTATAAATTCGAACCTAGAACCCGAATGCCATATTTAGGAGTGACATTTACATGGACATTTCATCGAACACTTGCCGTGCAATGTTGAATCTCTTGTCAATTTTTTAAAGGCAAAAGGAGAAAAACAAGTGAAGTTTAAAGACATCTAGGCATAAGCATAAAGAATGAGGATAGTAACAAGCCAATAAGCACGTTCTGCACTACAAAATCAAGACCGATCGAATAAAAGCATAAATTCGAACCTAGAAACCGAATGCCATATTTAGGAGTGACATTTACATGGACATTTCATCGAACACTTGCCGTGCAATGTTGAATCTCTTGTCAATTTTTTAAAGGCAAAAGGAGAAAAACAAGTGAAGTTTAAAGACATCTAGGCATAAGCATAAAGAATGAGGATAGTAACAAGCCAATAAGCACGTTCTGCACTACAAAATCAAGACCGATCGAATAAAAGCATAAATTCGAACCTAGAAACCGAATGCCATATTTAGGAGTGACATTTACATGGACATTTCATCGAACACTTGGCGTGCAATGTTAGATCTGAAGTCAATTTTTAAAGGCAAAAGGAGGAAAAACAAGTGAACTTTAAAGACATCTAGGCATAAGTACAATGAATAAGGATACTATCAAGCCAATAAGCACATTCTGCACCGCAAAACCAAGACCGGTCGAAGAGAAGCATAAATTCGAACCTAGAAACCGAATGCCTCATTTAGGAGTGAAACTTACATGGATATTTCATTGAACACTTGGCGTGCAATGTTAGATCACAAGTCATTTCAAAGGCAAAAGGAGAAAAAACAAGTGATCTTTAAAAACATCTAGGGATAAGCATAAAGAATGAGGATAGTATAAAGACAATAAGCAGATTCTGCACTACAAAATCAAGATGTATCGAATAAAAGCATAAATTCGAACCTAGAAACCGAATGCCACATTTAGGAGTGACATTTACATGGACATTTCATCGAACACTTGGCGTGCAATGTTAGATCTGAAGTCAATTTTTAATGGCAAAAGGAGGAAAAACAAGTGAACTTTAAAGACATCTAGGCATAAGCATAAAGAATGAGGATAATATCAAGCCAATAAGCACATTCTACACTAGAAAACCAAGACTCATTCAATAGAAGCATAAATTCGAACCTAGAAACCGAATGCCACATTTAGGAGTGACATTAACGTGGACATTTCATCGAACACTTGTTGTGTAATGTTAGATCACAAGTCATTTTAAAGGCAAAAGTAGAAAAAACAAGTGATCTTTAAAGTCATCTAGGCATAAGCATAAAGAATGAGGATAGTATCAGGTCAATAAGCACATTCTGCACTACAAAATCAAGACCAATCGAATATAAGCATAAATTCGAACCTAGAAACCGAATGCCACATTTAAGAGTGACATTTACATGGACATTTCATCGAACACTTGGCGTGAATTGTTACATCACAAGTCATTTTTAAGTCCAAATGAGAAAAAAGAAGTGAACTTTAAAGACATCTAATCATAAGCATAAAGAATGAGGAAAGTAGAAGCCAATAAGCACGTTCTGCAGTACAAAATCAAGACCGATCGAATTAAAGCATAAATTCGAACCTAGAAACCGAATGCCTTATTTAGGAGTGACATTTACATGGACATTTCATCGAACACTTGGCGTGCAATGTTAGATCTCTTGCTATTTTTTAAAGGCAAAAGGAGAAAAAACAAGTGAAGTTTAAAGACATCTAGGCATACGCATAAAGAATGAGGATAGTATTAAGCCAATAAGCACGTTCTGCACTACAAAATCAAGACCGATCGAACAAAAGTATAAATTCGAACCTAGAACCCGAATGCCATATTTAGGAGTGACATTTACATGGACATTTCATCGAACACTTGCCGTGCAATGTTGAATCTCTTGTCAATTTTTTAAAGGCAAAAGGAGAAAAACAAGTGAAGTTTAAAGACATCTAGGCATAAGCATAAAGAATGAGGATAGTAACAAGCCAATAAGCACGTTCTGCACTACAAAATCAAGACCGATCGAATAAAAGCATAAATTCGAACCTAGAAACCGAATGCCATATTTAGGAGTGACATTTACATGGACATTTCATCGAACACTTGCCGTGCAATGTTGAATCTCTTGTCAATTTTTTAAAGGCAAAAGGAGAAAAACAAGTGAAGTTTAAAGACATCTAGGCATAAGCATAAAGAATGAGGATAGTAACAAGCCAATAAGCACGTTCTGCACTACAAAATCAAGACCGATCGAATAAAAGCATAAATTCGAACCTAGAAACCGAATGCCATATTTAGGAGTGACATTTACATGGACATTTCATCGAACACTTGGCGTGCAATGTTAGATCTGAAGTCAATTTTTAAAGGCAAAAGGAGGAAAAACAAGTGAACTTTAAAGACATCTAGGCATAAGTACAATGAATAAGGATACTATCAAGCCAATAAGCACATTCTGCACCGCAAAACCAAGACCGGTCGAAGAGAAGCATAAATTCGAACCTAGAAACCGAATGCCTCATTTAGGAGTGAAACTTACATGGATATTTCATTGAACACTTGGCGTGCAATGTTAGATCACAAGTCATTTCAAAGGCAAAAGGAGAAAAAACAAGTGATCTTTAAAAACATCTAGGGATAAGCATAAAGAATGAGGATAGTATAAAGACAATAAGCAGATTCTGCACTACAAAATCAAGATGTATCGAATAAAAGCATAAATTCGAACCTAGAAACCGAATGCCACATTTAGGAGTGACATTTACATGGACATTTCATCGAACACTTGGCGTGCAATGTTAGATCTGAAGTCAATTTTTAATGGCAAAAGGAGGAAAAACAAGTGAACTTTAAAGACATCTAGGCATAAGCATAAAGAATGAGGATAATATCAAGCCAATAAGCACATTCTACACTAGAAAACCAAGACTCATTGAATAGAAGCATAAATTCAAACCTAGAAACCGAATGCCACATTTAGGAGTGACATTAACGTGGACATTTCATCGAACACTTGTTGTGTAATGTTAGATCACAAGTCATTTTAAAGGCAAAAGTAGAAAAAACAAGTGATCTTTAAAGACATCTAGGCATAAGCATAAAGAATGAGGAAAGTATGAAGCCAATAAGCACGTTCTGCAGTACAAAATCAAGACCGATAGAACAAAAGTATAAATTCGAACCTAGAACCCGAATGCCATATTTAGGAGTGACATTTACATGGACATTTCATCGAACACTTGTCGTGCAATGTTGAATCTCTTGTCAATTTTTTAAAGGCAAAAGGAGAAAAACAAGTGAAGTTTAAAGACATCTAGGCATAAGCATAAAGAATGAGGATAGTAACAAGCCAATAAGCACGTTCTGCACTACAAAATCAAGACCGATCGAATAAAAGCATAAATTCGAACCTAGAAACCGAATGCCATATTTAGGGGTGACATTTACATGGACATTTCATCGAACACTTGCCGTGCAATGTTGAATCTCTTGTCAATTTTTTAAAGGCAAAAGGAGAAAAACAAGTGAAGTTTAAAGACATCTAGGCATAAGCATAAAGAATGAGGATAGTAACAAGCCAATAAGCACGTTTTGCACTACAAAATCAAGACCGATCGAATAAAAGCATAAATTCGAACCTAGAAACCGAATGCCATATTTAGGAGTGACATTTACATGGACATTTCATCGAACACTTGGCGTGCAATGTTAGATCTGAAGTCAATTTTTAAAGGCAAAAGGAGGAAAAACAAGTGAACTTTAAAGACATCTAGGCATAAGTACAATGAATAAGGATACTATCAAGCCAATAAGCACATTCTGCACCGCAAAACCAAGACCGGTCGAAGAGAAGCATAAATTCGAACTTAGAAACCGAATGCCTCATTTAGGAGTGAAACTTACATGGATATTTCATTGAACACTTGGCGTGCAATGTTAGATCACAAGTCATTTCAAAGGCAAAAGGAGAAAAAACAAGTGATCTTTAAAAACATCTAGGGATAAGCATAAAGAATGAGGATAGTATAAAGACAATAAGCAGATTCTGCACTACAAAATCAAGATGTATCGAATAAAAGCATAAATTCGAACCTAGAAACCGAATGCCACATTTAGGAGTGACATTTACATGGACATTTCATCGAACACTTGGCGTGCAATGTTAGATCTGAAGTCAATTTTTAATGGCAAAAGGAGGAAAAACAAGTGAACTTTAAAGACATCTAGGCATAAGCATAAAGAATGAGGATAATATCAAGCCAATAAGCACATTCTACACTAGAAAACCAAGACTCATTGAATAGAAGCATAAATTCGAACCTAGAAACCGAATGCCACATTTAGGAGTGACATTAACGTGGACATTTCATCGAACACTTGTTGTGTAATGTTAGATCACAAGTCATTTTAAAGGCAAAAGTAGAAAAAACAAGTGATCTTTAAAGACATCTAGGCATAAGCATAAAGAATGAGGAAAGTATGAAGCCAATAAGCACGTTCTGCAGTACAAAATCAAGACCGATCGAACAAAAGTATAAATTCGAACCTAGAACCCGAATGCCATATTTAGGAGTGACATTTACATGGACATTTCATCGAACACTTGCCGTGCAATGTTGAATCTCTTGTCAATTTTTTAAAGGCAAAAGGAGAAAAACAAGTGAAGTTTAAAGACATCTAGGCATAAGCATAAAGAATGAGGATAGTAACAAGCCAATAAGCACGTTCTGCACTACAAAATCAAGACCGATCGAATAAAAGCATAAATTCGAACCTAGAAACCGAATGCCATATTTAGGGGTGACATTTACATGGACATTTCATCGAACACTTGGCGTGCAATGTTGGATCTGAAGTCAATTTTTAATGGCAAAAGGAGGAAAAACAAGTGAACTTTAAAGACATCTAGGCATAAGCATAAAGAATGAGGATAATATCAAGCCAATAAGCACATTCTACACTAGAAAACCAAGACTCATTGAATAGAAGCATAAATTCGAACCTAGAAACCGAATGCCACATTTAGGAGTGACATTAACGTGGACATTTCATCGAACACTTGTTGTGTAATGTTAGATCACAAGTCATTTTAAAGGCAAAAGTAGAAAAAACAAGTAATCTTTAAAGACATCTAGGCATAAGCATAAAGAATGAGGATAGTATCAGGCCAATAAGCACATTCTGCACTACAAAATCAAGACCAATCGAATATAAGCATAAATTCGAACCTAGAAACCGAATGCCACATTTAAGAGTGACATTTACATGGACATTTCATCGAACACTTGGCGTGCAATGTTAGATCTGAAGTCAATTTTTAAAGGCAAAAGGAGGAAAAACAAGTGAACTTTAAAGACATCTAGGCATAAGTACAATGAATAAGGATACTATCAAGCCAATAAGCACATTCTGCACTATAAAATCAAGACGTATCAAATAAAAGCCTAAATTCGAACCTAGAAACCGAATGCCACATTTAGGAGTGACATTTACATGGACATTTCATCGAACACTTGAAGTGCAATGTTAGATCTGAAGTCAATTTTTAAAGGCAAAAGGAGAAAAAACAAGTGAACTTTAAGGACATCAAGGCATAAGCATAAAGAATGAGGATAGTATCAAGCCAATAAGCACATTCTGCACAACAAAACAAAGACCGATTAAATAGAAGCATAAATTCGAACCTAGAAACCAAATGCCCCATTTAGGAGTGACATTTACATGGACATTTCATCAAACACTTGGCGTGAATTGTTACATCACAAGTCATTTTTAAGGCCAAATGAGAAAAAAGAAGTGAACTTTAAAGACATCTAATCATAAGCATAAAGAATGAGGATAGTATGAAGCCAATAAGCACGTTTTGCAGTACAAAATCAAGACCGATCGAATTAAAGCATAAATTCAAACCTAGAAACCGAATGCCTTATTTAGGAGTGACATTTACATGGACATTTCATCGAACACTTGGCGTGCAATGTTAGATCTCTTGCTATTTTTTAAAGGCAAAAGGAGAAAAAACAAGTGAAGTTTAAAGACATTTAGGCATAAGCATAACGAATGAGGATAGTATTAAGCCAATAAGCACGTTCTGCACTACAAAATCAAGACCGATCTAACAAAAGCATAAATTCGAACCTAGAACCCGAATGCCATATTTAGGAGTGACATTTACATGGACATTTCATCGAACACTTGGCGTGCAATGTTGAATCTCTTGTCAATTTTTTAGAGGCAAAAGGAGAAAAACAAGTGAAGTTTAAAGACATCTAGGCATAAGCATAAAGAATGAGGATAGTAAGAAGCCAATAAGCACGTTCTGCACTACAAAATCAAGACCGATCGAATAAAAGCATAAATTCGAACCTAGAAACCGAATGCCATATTTAGGAGTGACATTTACATGGACATTTCATCAAACACTTGGCGTGAATTGTTACATCACAAGTCATTTTTAAGGCCAAATGAGAAAAAACAAGTGAACTTTAAAGACATCTAGGCATAAGCATAAAGAATGAGGATAGTATCAAGCGAATAAGCACGTTCTGCACTACAAAATCAAGACCGATCGAACAAAAGCATAAATTCGAACCTAGAACCCGAATGCCATATTTAGGAGTGACATTTACATGGACATTTCATCGAACACTTGGCGTGCAATGCTAGATCTCTTGTCAATTTTTTAAAGGCAAAAGGAGAAAAAACAAGTGAAGTTTAAAGACATCTAGGCATAAGTATAAATAATGAAGATATTATGAAGCCAATAACACATTCTGCACTACAAAATCAAGACCGATCGAATAAGAGCATAAATTCGAACCTAGAAACCGAATGGAACATTTAGGAATAACATTTACATGGAGATTTCATCAAACAATTGGCGTGAATTGTTAGATCACAAGTCATTTTTAAGGCAAAATGAGAAAAAACAAGGGAACTTTTAAGATATCTAGTCATAAGCATATAGAATGAGGGTAATATCAAGCCAATAAGCATGCTATGTAGTACAAAATCAAGACCGATCGAATAAAAGCATAAATTCGAAACTAGAACCGAATGCCATATTTAGGAGTGACATTTACTTGGACATTTCATCGAACACTTGGCGTGCAATGTTGAATCTCTTGTCAATTTTTTAAACGCAAAAGGTGAAAAAACAAGTGAAGTTTAAAGACATTCAGGCATAAGCATAAAGAATGAGGATCGTATCAAGCGAATAAGCACGTTCTGCATTTCAAAATCAAGACCGATCGAATACAAGCATAAATTTGAACCTAGAAACCGAATGCCATATTTAGGAGTGACATTTACATAGACATTTCATCGAACACTTGGCGTGCAATGTTTGATCTCTTGTCAATTTTTTAAAGGCAAAAGGAGAAAAACAAGTGAAGTTTAAAGACATCTAGGCATAAGCATAAAAAATGAGGATAGTAACAAGCCAATAAGTAGGTTCTGCACTACAAAATCAAGACCGATCGAATAAAAGCATAAATTCGAACCTAGAAACCGAATGCCATATTTAGGAGTGACATTTACATGGACATTTCATCAAACACTTGGCGTGAATTGTTACATCACAAGTCATTTTTAAGGCGAAATGAGAAAAAACAAGTGAACTTTAAAGACATCTAATCATAAGCATAAAGAATGAGGATAGTATGAAGCCAATAAGCACGTTCTGCAGTACAAAATCAAGACCGATCGAATTAAAGCAAAAATTTGAACCTAGAAACCGAATGCCACATTTAGGAGTGACATTTATATGGACATTTCATCGAACACTTGGCGTGCAATGTTAGATCTGAAGTCAATTTTTAATGGCAAAAGGAGGAAAAACAAGTGAACTTTAAAGATATCTAGGCATAAGCATAAAGAATGAGGATAATATCAAGCCAATAAGCACATTCTACACTAGAAAACCAAGACCCATCGAATAGAAGCATAAATTCGAACCCAGAAACCGAATGGCACATTTAGGAGTGACATTTACGTGGACATTTCATCGAACACTTGCCGTGCAATGTTAGATCACAACTCATTTTAAAGGCAAAAGTAGAAAAAAAACAAGTGATCTTTAAAGACATCTAGGCATAAGCATAAAGAATGAGGATAGTATCAGGCCAATAAGCACATTCTGCACTACAAAATCAAGACCAATCGAATAAAAGCATAAATTCGAACATAGAAACCGAATGCCACATTTACAAGTGACATTTACATGGACATTTCATCGAACACTTGGCGTGCAATGTTAGATCCGAAGTCAATTTTTAAAGGCAAAAGGAGGAAAAATAAGTGAACTTTAAAGACATCTAGGCATAAGTACAATGAATTAGGATACGATCAAGCCTATAAGCACATTCTGCACTACAAAACCAAGACCGGTCGAATAGAAGCATAAATTCGAATCTAGAAACCGAATGCCTCATTTAGGAGTGAAACTTACATGGACATTTCATCGAACACTTGCCGTGCAATGTTAGATCACAAGTCATTTTAAAGGCAAAAGTAGAAAAAAACAAGTGATCTTTAAAGACATCTAGGCATAAGCATAAAGAATGAGGATAGTATCAGGCCAATAAGCACATTCTATACTACAAAATCAAGACCAATAGAATAAAAGCATAAATTCGAACCTAGAAACCGAATGCCACATTTACGAGTGACATTTACATGGACATTTCATCGAACACTTGCCGTGCAATGTTGAATCTCTTGTCAATTTTTTAAAGGCAAAAGGAGAAAAACAAGTGAACTTTAAAGACATCTAGGCATAAGTACAATGAATAAGCATAATATCAAGCCAATAAGCACATTCTGCACTACAAAACCAAGACCGGTCGAATAGAAGCATAAATTCGAACCTAGAAACCGAATGCCTCATTTAGGAGTGAAACTTACATGGAAATTTCATCGAACACTTGGCGTGCAATGTTAGATCACAAGTTATTTCAAAGGCAAAAGGAGAAAAAACAAGTGATCTTTAAAAACATCTAGGCATAAGCATAAAGAATGAGGATAGTATAAAGACAATAAGCAGATTCTGCACTACAAAATCAAGATGTATCGAATAAAAGCATATATTCGAACCTAGAAACCGAATGCCACATTTAGGAGTGACATTTACATGGACATTTCATCGAACACTTGGCGTGCAATGTTAGATCTGAAGTCAATTTTTAATGGCAAAAGAAGGAAAAACAAGTGAACTTTAAAGACATCTAGGCATAAGCATAAATAATGAGGATAATATCAAGCCAATAAGCACATTCTACACTAGAAAACCAAGTCTCATCGAATAGAAGCATAAATTCGAACCTAGAAACCGAATGCCACATTTAGGAGTGACATTTACGTGGACATTTCATCGAACACTTGCTGTGCAATGTTAGATCACAAGTCATTTTAAAGGCAAAAATAGAAAAAACAAGTGATCTTTAAAGACATCTATGCATAACCATAAAGAATGAGGATAGTATCAGGCCAATAAGAACATTCTGCACTACAAAATCAAGACCAATCGAATAAAAGAATAAATTCAAACCTAGAAACCGAATGCCACATTTAAGAGTGACATTTACATGGACAGTTCATCGAACACTTGGCGTGCAATGTTAGATCTGATGTCAATTTTTAAAGGCAAAATGAGGAAAAACAAGTGAACTTTAAAGACATCTAGGCATAAGTACAATGAATAAGGATAATATCAAGCTAATAAGCACATTCTGCACTACAAAATCAAGACGTATCAAATAAAAGCATAAATTCGAACCTAGAAACCGAATGCCACATTTAGGAGTGACATTTACATGGACATTTCATTGAACACTTGAAGTGCAATGTTAGATCTGAGTCAATTTTTAAAGGCAAAAGGAGAAAAAACAAGTGAACTTTAAAGACATCTAGGAGTGACATTTACGTGGACATTTCATCGAACACTTGCTGTGTAATGTTAGATCACAAGTCATTTTAAAGGCAAAAATAGAAAAAACAAGTGATCTTTAAAGACATCTATGCATAACCATAAAGAATGAGGATAGTATCAGGCCAATAAGAACATTCTGCACTACAAAATCAAGACCAATCGAATAAAAGAATAAATTCAAACCTAGAAACCGAATGCCACATTTAAGAGTGACATTTACATGGACATTTCATCGAACACTTGGCGTGCAATGTTAGATCTGAAGTCAATTTTTAAAGGCAAAAGGAGGAAAAACAAGTGAACTTTAAAGACATCTAGGCATAAGTACAATGAATAAGGATAATATCAAGCTAATAAGCACATTCTGCACTACAAAATCAAGACGTATCAAATAAAAGCATAAATTCGAACCTAGAAACCGAATGCCACATTTAGGAGTGACATTTACATGGACATTTCATTGAACACTTGAAGTGCAATGTTAGATCTGAGTCAATTTTTAAAGGCAAAAGGAGAAAAAACAAGTGAACTTTAAAGACATCTAGGCATAAGTACAATGAATAAGGATACTATCAAGTCAATAAGCACATTCTACACCACAAAACCAAGACCGGTCGAAGAGAAGCATAAATTCGAACCTAGAAACCGAATGCCTCATTTATGAGTGAAACTTACATGGAAATTTCATCGAACACTTGGCGTGCAATGTTAGATCACAAGTCATTTCAAAGGCAAAAGGAGAAAAAACAAGTGATCTTTAAAAACATCTAGGGATAAGCATAAATAATGAGGATAGTATAAAGACAATAAGCAGATTCTGCACTACAAAATCAAGATGTATCGAATAAAAGCATAAATTCGAACCTAGAAACCGAATGCCACATTTAGGATTGACATTTACATGGACATTTCATCGAACACTTGGCGTGCAATGTTAGATCTGAAGTCAATTTTTAATGGCAAAAGGAGGAAAAACAAGTGAACTTTAAAGACATCTAGGCATAAGCATAAAGAATGAGGATAATATCAAGCCAATAAGCACATTCTACACTAGAAAACCAAGACTCATCGAATAGAAGCATAAATTCGAACCTAGAAACCGAATGCCACATTTAGGAGTGACATTTACGTGGACATTTCATCGAACACTTGTTGTGCAATATTAGATCACAAGTCATTTTAAAGGCAAAAGTAGAAAAAAACAAGTGATCTTTAAAGACATCTAGGCATAAGCATAAAGAATGAGGATAGTATCAGGCCAATAAGCACATTCTGCACTACAAAATCAAGACCAATCGAATAAAAGCATAAATTCGAACCTAGAAACCGAATGCCACATTTAAGAGTGACATGTACATGGACATTTCATCGAACACTTGGCGTGCAATGTTAGATCTGAAGTCAATTTTTAAAGGCAAAAGGAGGAAAAACAAGTGAACTTTAAAGACATCTAGGCATAAGTACAATGAATAAGGATACTATCAAGCCAATAAGCACATTCTGCACTACAAAATCAAGACATATCAAATAAAAGCATAAATTCGAACCTAGAAACCGAATGCCACATTTAGGAGTGACATTTACATGGACATTTCACCGAACACTTGAAGTGCAATGTTAGATCTGAAGTCAATTTTTAAAGGCAAAAGGAGAAAAAACAAGTGAACTTTAAAGACATCAAGGCATAAGCATAAAGAATGAGGATAGTATCAAGCCAATAAGCACATTCTGCACTACAAAACAAAGACCGATTAAATAGAAGCATAAATTCGAACCTAGAAACCAAATGCCCCATTTAGGAGTGAAATTCACATGGACATTTCATCGAAAACTTGGCGTGCAATGTTAGATCACAAGTTATTTCAAAGGCAAAAGGAGAAAAAACAAGTGATCTGCAAAGTCATCAGGCATAAGCATAAAGAATGAGGATAGTATCAAGACAATAAGCACATATTGCACTACAAAATCAAGACGTATCGAATTAAAGCATAAATTTGAACCTAGAAACCGAATGCCACATTTAGGAGTGACATTTATATGGATATTTCATCGAACACTTGGCGTGCAATGTTAGATCTGAAGTCAATTTTTAATGGCAAAAGGAGGAAAAACAAGTGAACTTTAAAGACATCTAGGCATAAGCATAAAGAATGAGGATAATATCAAGCCAATAAGCACATTCTACACTAGAAAACCAAGACCCATCGAATAGAAGCATAAATTCGAACCTAGAAACAGAATGCTACATTTAGGAGTGACATTTACGTGGACATTTCATCGAACACTTGCCGTGCAATGTTAGATCACAACTCATTTTAAAGGCAAAAGTAGAAAAAAACAAGTGATCTTTAAAGACATATAGGCATAAGCATAAAGAATGAGGATAGTATCATGCCAATAAGCACATTCTGCACTACAAAATCAAGACCAATCGAATAAAAGCATAAATTCGAACCTAGAAACCGAATGCCACATTTACGAGTGACATTTACATGGACATTTCATCGAACACTTGGCGTGCAATGTTAGATCCGAAGTCAATTTTTAAAGGCAAAAGGAGGAAAAACAAGTGAACTTTAAAGACATCTAGGCATAAGTACAATGAATAAGGATACTATCAAGCCAATAAGCACATTCTGCACTACAAAAGTAAGACCGGTCAAATAGAAGCATAAATTCGAACCTAGAAACCGAATGCCTCATTTAGGAGTGAAACTTACATGGACATTTCATCGAACACTTGCCGTGCAATGTTAGATCACAAGTCATTTTAAAGGCAAAAGTAGAAAAAAACTAGTGATCTTTAAAGACATCTAGGCATGAGCATAAAGAATGAGGATAGTATCAGGCCAATAAGCACATTCTGCACTAAAAAATCAAGACCTATCGAATAAAAGCATAAATTCGAACCTAGAAACCGAATGCCACATTTACGAGTGACATTTACATGGACATTTCATCGAACACTTGGCGTGCAATGTTAGATCTGAAGTCAATTTTTAAAGGCAAAAGGAGGAAAAACAAGTGAACTTTAAAGACATCTAGGCATAAGTACAATGAATAAGGATACTATCAAGCCAATAAGCACATTCTGCACTACAAAACCAAGACCGGTCGAATAGAAGCATAAATTCGAACCTAGAAACCGAATGCCTCATTTATCCGATTTGAAGATCGTTTTGGCCGAGATTTTTGTGGGAAACAAAGATATGAGATCCCCTAGTCCTCTGCTATAAATAAATACGAAGACCCATTACTTTTTCCCATCCAAAAACTCGATCGAAGCTACCCGAACTGCCCAGCGAAAACAGAGCATTGGTTGCTCGGGAACCCCTTTTCGCCGGTGTTTTCCGCCACCATCCGACCACCTTCAGCGCCACAATTGCCAACAGCAGAAAGCTGGTGTCTCGGACTTTCAACTGTCGCCGCTTCCCAACTGTTCCGCCGCCTGAGCCGCCGCCCCAAGCCGCCTCAAAACCGCTGGTCGACCCTTTCTTCTCCCCTGTTTTCAGCTTTTATTTATTTTCTTTATAATTTTTGTTTTAATTATTTTATGGGAATTAACTTCAATTTTAGTAAAAATAAATTACTCCTAATCGAAATTAACATTTATATGGGTTTTTAATATATTTTTACAGATTTGTAAAAGTTATAAATAGTTTATAATACCAAAGTATGATTTTATAAGTGAATTAGTTCATGTTTATGTAAAGGGTTGGAAATTATGATAAATATAGAAATAATATAATAATTGTCTTATAAGTAATAAAAATCAGAATATTAGTCGTTTTCTCAATTATATATTATTTTAATATTTTATAAACAATTATTGAGTTGTGTGTAATTTATAGAAAATAATTTACAAGACTTATACTATTTGGGTAATATTTTTGTATAAATACATAGTTGTGCTTATGCACATATTATAAGTGTTTATATGAACTAATAGGTTGACATGAGATACATTATGACAACCTAAGATAGCTTGCATTAATATTTGGAAGTTGTTAATGTAAAAGGTACAAGTTTATATGAATTTATAAACTTAAACAAACCTTAGGGAGGAAAGATCCAATTTTTATAAAGTAACACAAAATAAATTATAATTTATTTTGTTACTTTTGTGATTAAAACAGGAAGGAGAACTCAATATTTGGATCTCGGTCTCGTTAAGTCAATTCGTTCTTTCGCCTTCGAATCAAGGCAAATGGTTGGTTCGCTTGCATTTTTGTTTAAGCATGACTTTTCATATCATGTTTAAAATCTTGTTGGGAACACATGTTTGCTAATAATGAACTTAGGTTATTTACTGTATAGAATTAATGACATTGTTATTACCGTTTAGATATTATTGCTAGGTTGCGCTAGATATTGATTAGGTCTCGTTGATTGTGGCCTTTGTGTGTTTATTGTCTCGATTGAGACTTGTTATGGATTAGCGTAGAACCTAGGGGGGTGAGCCTTAGTTGCTCTGGACTCCTCTCTATAACATTTTTGCACTAGATGGAATTATATCCTAGTGCTTGGTCATGACCCAACCCGCTCTATCGCGTTGAGGGGTGTTGCACTCTAGCTAAGTGCCTTTGGGACTTAACAACCCACTTTTATCTTTGGGACATATGAGCCCTGATCTTCGACGAATTCGCAATGTCGAGTAAAAGCCACCAACTTGAATGTATCGTTTTGTAATTAATATAAGATAAGTGCCCAATGCACATAATTAATGAACCAGGGTGGTGACTACAACTTGGAAAACCACTCTTGCTCCCGGCTATGAAAAGTCTTCTTTCCAATCTGAATTCGGACAACACGTATTCGGTGAGGTTAGTCGTAGACTTAATTAGTCGACAGAGGCTTTTTAAAACTTTCGTGTGTAATAATTAAACGTTCCCAACAAACCTCATACTTCCTTATGGAACCATGGTCTAGTGGTGTCCTGTCTCTTTCTATGCATTCCTTTTTCCATTCCGTGGAAGTATTTTAGTGCTAAATCATTGACCGTGTTTCATGCGGATTTCATTGTTAGTATTTTAATACAACCACAAGAACCACTCACAAAATCCCACTTGTTTAGTCTGTCACAAGACTAGCCCGACCGCTTTCTTTCTTTTGCATGGTCGGCTGGTGTCACCCGTCCATATACGGAACATCAGAGTTCAAAGGACCGGAGTTGAACGACAAGAGTTGAAGATTTGAAGAGTTACAAGTTGAAGAAGGTTACACGTTTTTAGTTTTACCTAAAATGAGCATTTTTTTAATAGTTTAATTTCTTGGTCTGTAAGGATCATTTTATTTTCTCATTTGCTATGGTACACTTCCGCATTTATTAAGTTTTGTTTATTAATATAAACAACGGGTTACTATCATATTTATAATATATCTACAATTCTTATGAATTTTGTATTTAAGTTTTGTTACTGTAAAACCTTGGGTGACTTTGGAGGGTAATTTTGAGGTCACTGGCGTGTAGCATCTCCGAGAAAAATTGGGGGTGTTACAATTCTACACTAGAAAACCAAGACCCATCGAATAGAAGCATAAATTCGAACCTAGAAACCGAATGCCACATTTAGGAGTGACATTTACGTGGACATTTCATCGAACACTTGCCGTGCAATGTTAGATCACAAGTCATTTTAAAGGCAAAAGTAGAAAAAACAAGTGATCTTTAAAGACATCTAGGCACAAGCATAAAGAATGAGGATAGTATCAGGCCAATAAGCACATTCTGCACTACAAAATCAAGACCAATCGAATAAAAGCATAAATTCGAACCTAGAAACCGAATGCCACATTTAAGAGTGACATTTACATGGACATTTCATAGAACACTTGGCGTGCAATGTTAGATCACAAGTCATTTCAAAGGCAAAAGGAGAAAAAACAAGTGATCTTTAAAGACGGTTAGGCATAAGCATAAAGAATAAGGATAGTATCAAGACAAAATGCACATTCTACACTACAAAATAAAGACGTACCGAATAAAAGCAAAAATTCGAACCTAGAAACCGAATGCCACATTTAGGAGTGACATTTACATGGACATTTCACCACCCCAAGATACTATCCTCATTAATGGTGAGGCCAAAGGCTTCCTTCCGGGCAAGAGAGGCCTCCGCCAAGGTGATCCTCTCTCACCCTTCCTCTTCGTCTTGTTTATGGAAATCCTTAGCCGGAATCTTCAAGAGGCTAGCACCAACCGAGGCTTTGCCTTTCACCCCAAATGCCACCGGCTCAAGCTCACAAACATCACCTTTCCCGATGACCTCCTCATTTTTTGCAAACCCACCATCTCTACCCTCAATTCCATAAAAACATGCCTTGTCTCTTTTGGAAGATCCTCGGGGCTTATAGCCAATAACCACAAAAGCCGAATCTTCTTTGGCGGAGTGGCACTCGATGATCAAGCCTCTCTTGCGGCAATTATGGGTTTTGAGATTGGAACCTTCCCGGTCCGCTACTTGGGAATGCCACTTCATTCCGAAAAGCTCAAAGTAGGAGACTATGTGCCACTCCTCAACAAGATCACCGGAGTCATCAATAGATGTGGGGCACGAATTCTCTCCTATGAAGGGCGAGCTCAAGTAATTCGCTCTATGCTCGAGGGTCTCATCTCCTTTTGGGTCAAATCTACCATCATCCCAAGAAAGGTACTCAAACGCATAGAAGCACTTTGTCGCTCCTTCCTTTGGAGTGGCAAAATTGAGGGAAAAAAAGCACTTGTCTCTTGGAAAAAAGTGACTAGGCCTTATGAGGAGGGCGGTCTCAATATCAAAGAGCTCCTTGCTTGGAACCAATCGATCCTCTTCAAGCTTGGCCATGAGATACACATGAACAAACCGTCACTTTGGACGAATTGGGTCACTCAAAGACACACGAGAAGGGTCAATTTCTGGAATTTGAGAGTTAAAAGCACCGACTCTTGGATTTGGAAATCACTTCTCAAGCTACGGGAACCGATGGTTGAAGCCGTTCTTACAAGGGCAACAAATGAGGACCCGACCGGCCTTACTACCATCACCAAGCCGAATGGTCACCTTGATGCGAGAGCCCTCTATGATTTGCTCCGCGACCGTGGCCCCACTCTTGCTTGGAAAGAGATGATTTGGACTCGTGTAAGAGACAAGAAGTGGAGCTTCAGATTTTGGCTAGCATACCAAGGGAGACTCCCCACGTTAAGCCGGCTCAAGGATCGTGGCCTCCTAAATAATGACACTTGTGTCCTATGTGGGAATGACAATGAAACCACCGATCACCTTTGGGGGAATTGCAATTTTGTTCAAGAGGTCATGGAAAGAGTTTGGACGTGGCATGGTATCCAAATTAGGAAGTCAAGCCTACAAGAATGGGTTGAGTGGTTTTTGAGGTCCCCAAGACAAGACTCCCACATCTTCAAAGCAAGACTAGTCACCCTTCTTGGTATCGTCTACCACACTTGGGACGCTAGGAATGATGCTTATTTCCGAGGGGCCACACCCAACGCCATTGATTGCGCCCTCAAAACAATCCATGCTTGCAAAACAAGGATCGCCTTCACTTGCAAAATTGGCGGAAAGAAAGGTGCAAGACTCCGAAGGCTCTTTCGTACGTAAGGCCTCTCACCTTCTCTCATTCGTTGTATTGATGTCATTTTGACTTGCGGCTGCCTTGATAGGCGCCTTGTTGACTTGGTTGGCTTTTGCCTTGGTTGTCTTGTTGGCTTTTTCCTTGTCGCTTGGTTTGTCTTTTAAGCACCTTTGCTTGGCTCGCCCGTTTTGTTACCCCTAGTCCACTTCTAGGGATTTTTGGGGCTAGTTTGATGTGTATAGGTCCCTTTCGGGTGTTTGTTACCCCTAGTCCTCCTCTAGGGGTGTTTGTTCGCCTTGGTTTCTTGAGCATCATGTCGGATCATGTTGATTAGTCATGCCTCACTTTTGCGCTTTAACCCCTTTTCGGTTAAGGAGCTTTTGTACAGGTTCACGTTCATATTTTTTTACCACATCTCAGTTTACATGGACATTTCATCGAACACTTGGCATGCAATGTTAGATCCGAAGTCAATTTTTAAAGGCAAAAGGAGAAGAAACAAGCGAACTTTAAAGCCACCTAGGCATAAGCATACAGAATGAGGATAGCATCAAGCCAATAAGCACATTCTGCACTACAAAACCAAGACTGATCGAATAGAAGCAAAAATTCGAACCTAGACACCGAATGCCACATTTAGGAGTGACATTTACATGGACATTTCATCCAACACTTGGCGTGCAATGTTAGATCTGAAGTCAATTTTTAAAGGCAAAAGGAGGAAAAACAAGTGAACTTTAAAGACATCTAGGCATAAGTACAATGAATAAGGATACTATCAAGCCAATAAGCACATTCTCCACTACAAAACCAAGACCGATCGAATAGAAGCATAAATTCGAACCTAGAAACCGAATTCCTCAATTAGGAGTGACATTTACGTGGACATTTCATCGAACACAGGGCATGCAATGTTGGATCACAAGTCATTTTAACGGCAAAAGGAGAAAAAACAAGTGATCTTTAAAGACATCTAGGCATAAGCATAATCAATAAGGATACTATCAAGCCAATAAGCACATTCTGCACTAAAAACCAAGACCGATCGAATAGAAGAATAAATTAGAACCTAGAAACCAAATGCCACATTTAGGAGTGATATTTACATGGACATATAATCAAACACCTATCGTGCAATGTTGGATCACAAGTCATTGTAAAGGCAAAAGGAGTAAAAACAAGTAATCTTGAAAGACATCTAGGCATAAGCATAAAGAATGAGGATAGTATCAAGCCAATAAGCACATTATGCACTAAAAAATTAAGATCGATTGAATAGAAGATAAATTCAAACCTAGAAACCGAATGCCACATTAAGGAGTGACATTTACATGGACATTTCATAGAACACTTGGCGTGCAATGTTAGATCACAAGTCATTTCAAAGGCAAAAGGAGAAAAAATAAGTGATCTTTAAATACGTTTAGGCATAAGCATAAAGAATAAGGATAGTATCAAGACAATATGCACATTCTACACTACAAAATAAAGACGTATCGAATAAAAGCATAAATTCGAACCCTGAAACCGAATGCCACATTTAGGAGTGACATTTACATGGACAGTTCATCGAACACTTGGCATGCAATGTTAGATCTGAAGTCAATTTTTAAAGGCAAAAGGAGAAAAAACAAGCGAACTTTAAAGACATCTACACAAAAGCATAAAGAATGAGGATAGTATCAAGCCAATAAGCACATTCTGCACTGCAATACCAAGACTGACCGAATAGAAGCATAAATTCGAACCTAGAAACCGAATGACACATTTAGGAGTGACATTTGCGTGGACATTTGATCGAACACTTGGCGTGCAATGTTAGATCACAAGTCATTTTAAAGGCAAAGGGAGAAAAAACAAATGATCTTTAAATACATCTAAAGATAAGCATAAAGAATTAGGATAGTATCAAGCCAATAAGCACATTATACACTAAAAAACCAAGACCGATCGAATAGAAGCATAAATTCGAACCTAAAAATCGAATGCCACATTTCGGAGTGACTTTTACGTTGACATTTCATCGAACACTTGGCGTGCCATGTTAGATCACAAGTCATTTTAAAGGCAAAAGGAGAAAAAACAAGTGATGTTTAAAGACATCTAGGCATAAACATAATGAATAAGGATACTATCAAGTCAATAAGCACATTCTACACTACAAAACCAAGACCGATCCAATAGAAGCATAAATTCGAACCTAGAAGCCGAATGCCACATTTAGTAGTGACATTTACATGGACATTTCGTCAAACACTTGACGTGCAATGTTAGATCAAAAATCATTTTAAAGGCAAAAGGAGAAAAAACAAGTGAACTTTAAAGACATCTAGGCATAAGCATAAAGAATTAGGATAGTTTCAAGCCAATAAGCACATTCTACACTACAAAATCAAGACCAATCGAATAAAAGCATAAATTCGAACCTAGAAACCGAATGCCACATTTAGGACTGACATTTACATGGAAATTTCGTCAAACACTTGATGTGCAATGTTAGATCTGAAGTCAACTTTTAAAGGCAAAAGGAGAAAAAACAAGTGAACTTTAAAGACATCTAGGAATAAGCATAAAGAATGAGGATAGTATCAAGCCAACAAGCACATTCTGCACTTCAAATTCAAGACCGATCAAATAGAAGCATAAATTCGAACCTAGAAACCGAATGCCACATTGAGGAGTGACATTTACAGGGGCATTTCATCGAACACTTGGTGTGCAATGTTTGATCACAAGTCATTTCAAAGGCAAAAGGAGAAAAAACAAGAGATCATTAAAGACATCTAGGCATACGCATAAAGAATGAGGATAGTATCAAGACAATAAGCACATTCTACACTAGAAAATCAAGACGTATCGAATAAAAGTATAAATTCGAAACTAGAAACCGAATGCCACATTTAGGAGTGACATTTACGTTGACAATTCATCGAACACTTGGCGTGCAATGTTAGATCACAAGTCATTTTAAGGGAAAAGGGAGAAAAAACAAATGATCTTTAAAGACATCTAGGCATAAGCATAAAGAATGAGGATAGTTTCAAGCCAATAAGCACATTCTGCACTACAAAACCAAGACCGATCGAATAAAATCATAAATTCGAACCTAGAATCCGAATTCCACATTTAGGAGTGAAATTTACATGGACATTTCGTCATACACTTCGCGTGCAATGATAGATCACAAATCATTTTAAAGGAAAAAGGACAAAAAAACAATTGAGCTTTAAAGACATCAAGGCATAAGCATAAAGAATGAGGATAGTTTCAAGCCAATAAGCACATTCTGCACTACAAAATCAAGATCGATTGAATAAAAGCATAAATTCGAACCTAGAAACCGAATGCCACATTTAGGAGTGACATTTACATGGACATTTCGTCAAACACTTGGCGTGCAATGTTAGATCAAAAATCATTTTAAAGGCAAAAGGAGAAAAAACAAGTGAACTTTAAAGACATCTAGGCATAAGTATAAAGAATGAGGATAGTTTCAAGCCAATAAGCACATTCTGCACTAAAAAATCAAGACCAATTGAATAAAAGCATAACTTCGAACCTAGAAATCGAATGCCGCATTTAGGAGTGACATTTACATGGACATTTCATCGAACACTTGGCGTGCAATGTTAGATCTCAAGTCAATTTTTAACGGCAGAAGGAAAAAAAACAAGTGAACTTTAAAGACATCTAGGCAAAAGGATAAAGAATGAGGATAGTATCAAGCCAATAAGCACATTCTGCACTACAAAATTAAGTCCGATCGAATAGGAAAATAAATTCGAATTAAGAAACCGAGTGCCACATTTAGGAGTGACATTTACGTGGACATTTCATCAAACACTTGGCGTGCAATGTTAGATCACAAGTCATTTTAAAGTCAAAAGGTGAAAAATAAAGTGATTTGTAAAGACATCTACGCATAAGCATAAAGAATGAGGATAGTATCAAGCCAATAAGCAAATTCTGCACTACAAAACCAAACCGATCAAATAGAAGCATAAATTCGAACCCAGAAACCGAATGCCACATTTAGGAGTGACATTTACATGGACATTTCGTCAAACACTTAGCGTGCAATGTTAGATCAAAAATCATTTTAAAGGCAAAAGGAGAAAAAACAAGTGAACTTTAAAGACATCTAGGCATAAGCATAAAGAATGAGGATAGTTTCAAGCCAATAGACACATTATGCACTACAAAATCAAGACCGATTTAATAAAAGCATAACTTCGAACCTAGAAATCGAATGCCGCATTTAGGAGTGACATTTAAATAGGCATTTCATCGAACACTTGGCGTGCAATGTTAGATCTCAAGTCAATTTTTAACGGCAGAAGGAAAAAAAACAAGTGAACTTTAAAGACATCTAGGCAAAAGGATAAAGAATGAGAATAGTATCAAGCCAATAAGCACATTCTGCACTACAAAATTAAGTCCGATCGAATAGGAAAATAAATTCGAATTAAGAAACCGAGTGCCACATTTAGGAGTGACATTTACGTGGACATTTCATCAAACACTTGGCGTGCAATGTTAGATCACAAGTCATTTTAAAGTCAAAAGGTGAAAAATAAAGTGATTTCTAAAGACATCTACGCATAAGCATAAAGAATGAGGATAGTATCAAGCCAATAAGCAAATTCTGCACTACAAAACCAAACCGATCAAATAGAAGCATAAATTCGAACCCAGAAACCGAATGCCACATTTAGGAGTGACATTTACATGGACATTTCGTCAAACACTTAGCGTGCAATGTTAGATCAAAAATCATTTTAAAGGCAAAAGGAGAAAAAACAAGTGAACTTTAAAGACATCTAGGCATAAGCATAAAGAATGAGGATAGTTTCAAGCCAATAGACACATTATGCACTACAAAATCAAGACCGATTTAATAAAAGCATAAATTCGAACCTAGAAACCGAATCCCGCATTTAGGAGTGACATTTAAATAGGCATTTCATCGAACACTTGGCGTGCAATGTTAGATCTCAAGTCAATTTTGAACGGCAAAAGGAAAAAAACAACAAGTGAACTTTAAAGACATCTAGGCAAAAGGATAAAGAATGAGGATAGTATCAAGCCAATAAGCACATTCTCCACTACAAAATTAAGTCCGATCGAATAGGAAAATAAATTCGAATTAAGAAACCGAATGCCACATTTAGGAGTGACATTTACGTGGATATTTCATCAAACACTTGGCGTGCAATGTTAGATCACAAGTCATTTTAAAGGCAAAAGGTGAAAAATAAAGTGATCTTTAAAGACATCTAGGCATAAGCATAAAGAATGAGGATAGTATAAAGCCAATACGCACATTCTGAACTACAAACCCAAGACCGATCGAATAGAAGCATAAATTCGAACCTATAAACCGAATGCCAAATTTAGTAGTGACATTTACATGGACATTTCGTCAAACACTTGACGTGCAATGTTAGATCAAAAATCATTTTAAAGGCAAAAGGAGAAAAAACAAGTGAACTTTAAAAACATCTAGGCATAAGCATAAAGAATTAGGATAGTTTCAAGCCAATAAGCATATTCTACACTACAAAATCAAGATCAATCGAATAAAAGCATAAATTCGAACCTAGAAACCGAATGCCACATTTAGGACTGACATTTACATGGAAATTTCGCCAAACACTTGATGTGCAATGTTAGATCTGAAGTCAACTTTTAAAGGCAAAAGGAGAAAAATCAAGTGAACTTTAAAGACATCTAGGCATAAGCATAAAGAATGAGGATAGTATCAAGCCAACAAGCACATTCTGCACTACAAATTCAAGACCGATCAAATAGAAGCATAAATTCGAACCTGGAAACCGAATGCCACATTGAGGAGTGACATTTACAGGGGCATTTCATCGAACACTTGGCGTGCAATGTTTGATCACTAGTCATTTTATAGGCAAAAGGAGAAAAAACAAGAGATCATTAAAGACATCTAGGCATACGCATAAAGAATGAGGATAGTATCAAGACAATAAGCACATTCTACACTAGAAAATCAAGACGTATCGAATAAAAGTATAAATTCGAACCTAGAAACCGAATGCCACATTGAGGAGTGACATTTACGTGGACAATTCATCAAACACTTGGCGTGCAATGTTAGATCACAAGTCATTTTAAAGGAAAAGGGAGAAAAAACAAATGATCTTTAAGGACATCTAGGCATAAGCATAAAGAATGAGGATAGTTTCAAGCCAATAAGCACATTCTGCACTACAAACCCAGGACCGATCGAATAGAAGCATAAATTCGAACCTAGAAACTGAATGCCACATTTAGTAGTGACATTTACATGGACATGTTGTCAAACACTTGACGTGCAATGTTAGATCAAAAATCATTTTAAAGGCAAAAGGAGAAAAAACAAGTGAACTTTAAAGACATCTAGGCATAAGCATAAAGAATGAGGATAGTTTCAAGCCAATAAGCACATTCTGCACTACAAACCCAGGACCGATCGAATAGAAGCATAAATTCGAACCTAGAAATCGAATGCCACATTTAGGAGTGACATTTACATGGACATTTCGTCAAACACTTGACGTGCAATGTTAGATCTGAAGTCAACTTTTAAAGGAAAAAGGAGAAAAAACAAGTGAACTTTAAACACATCTAGGCATAAGCATAAAGAATGAGGACAGTATCAAGCCAACAAGCACATTCTGCACTACAAATTCAAGACCGATCAAATAGAAGCATAAATTCGAACCTAGAAACCGAATGCCACATTGAGGAGCGACATTTACAGGGGCATTTCATCGAACACTTCGTGTGCAATGTTTGATCACTAGTCATTTTATAGGCAAAAGGAGAAAAAACAAGAGATCATTAAAGACATCTAGGCATAAGCATAAAGAATGAGGATAGTATCAAGACAATAAGCACATTTTACACTACAAAATCAAGACGTATAGAATAAAATTATAAATTCGAACGTAGAAACCGAATGCCACATTTAGGAGTAAGATTTACGTGGACAATTCATCGAACACTTGGCGTGCAATGTTAGATCACAAGTCATTTTAAAGGAAAAGGGAGAAAAAACAAATGATCTTTAAAGAAATTCAGGCATAAGCATAAAGAATGAGGATAGTTTCAAGCCAATAAGCACATTCTGCACTACAAAATCAAGACCGATCGAATAAAAGCATAAATTCGAACCTAGAAACCGAATTCCACATTTAAGAGTGACATTTACTTGGACATTTCATCGAACACTTGGCGTGCAATGTTAGATCTCAGGTAAATTTTTTAAGGCAAAATGAGAAAAAACAAGTGAACATTAAAGACATCTAGGCATAAGGATAAAGAATGAGGATAGTCTCAAGCAAATAAGCATATTCTGCACTATAAAACCAAGACCGATCGAATCGAAGCATAAATTCGAACCTAGAAACCGAATGCCACATTTAGGAGTGATATTTGCGTGGACATTTCATCGAACACTTGGCGTGCAATGTTTGATAACATGTCATTTAAAAGGCAAAGGGAGCAAAAACAAATGATCTTTAAACACATCTATGCATAAACATAAAGAATGAGGATAGTCTCAAGTCAATAAGCGCATTCTGCACTACAAAACCAAGACCGATCGAATAGAAGCATAAATTCGAACCTAGAATCTGAATTCCACATTTAGGAGTGAAATTTAAATGGACATTTCGTCAAATACTTCGCGTGCAATGATAGTATCAAGCCAATAAGCACATTCTGCACTACAAAATTAAGTCCGATCGAATAGGAAATAAATTCGAATTAAGAAACCGAATGCCACATTTAGGAGTGACATTTACGTGGACATTTCATCAAACACTTGGCGTGCAATGTTAGATCACAAGTCATTTTAAAGGAAAAAGGTGACAAATAAAGTGATCTTTAAAGACATCTAGGCATAAGCATAAAGAATGCGGATAGTATCAAGCCAATAAGCACATTCTGCACTATAAAACCAAGACAGATCGAATCGAAGCATAAATTCGAACCTAGAAACCGAATGCCACATTTAATAGTGACATTTGCGTGGAAATTTCATCGAACACTTTGCGTGCAATGTTAGATCACATGTCATTTAAAAGGCAAAGGGAACAAAAACAAATGATCTTTAAAGACATCTAGGCATAAGCATAAAGAATGAGGATAGTATCAAACCAATAAACACTATCTACACTACAAAACCAAGTCCGATCGAATAGAAACATAAATTCGAATTAAGAAACCGAATGCCACATTTAGGAGTGACATTTACGTGGACATTTCATCAAACACTTGCCGTGCAATATTAGATAACAAGTCATTTTAAAGGCAAAATATGAAAAATAAAGTGATATTTAAATACATCTAAGCATAAGCATAAAGAATGAGGATAGTATCAAGCCAACAAGCACCTTCTGCACTACAAATTCAGGAGCGATCAAATAGAAGCATAAATTCGAACCTAGAAACCGAATTCCACATTTAGGACTGACATTTACATGGAAATTTCGCCAAACACTTGATGTGCAATGTTAGATTTGAAGTCAACTTTTAAAGGCAAAAGGAGAAAAATCAAGTGAACTTTAAAGACATCTAGGCATAAGCATAAAGAATGAAGATAGTATCAAGCCAACAAGCACATTCTGCACTACAAATTCAAGACCGATCAAATAGAAGCATAAATTCGAACCTCGAAACCGAATGCCACATTGAGGAGTGACATTTACAGGGGCATTTTATCGAACACTTGACGTGCAATGTTTGATCACTAGTCATTTTATAGGCAAAAGGAGAAAAAACAAGAGATCATTAAAGACATCTAGGCATAAGCATAAAGAATGAGGATAGTATCAAGACAATAAGCACATTCTACACTACAAAATCAAGACGTATCGAATAAAAGTATAAATTCGAACTTAGAAACCGAATGCCACATTTAGGAGTGACATTTACGTGGACAATTCATCGAACACTTGGCGTGGAATGTTAGATCACAAGTCATTTTAAAGGAAAAGGGAGAAAAAACAAATGATCTTTAAAGACATCTACGCATAAGCATAAAGAATGAGGATAGTTTCAAGCCAATAAGCACATTCTGCACTACAAAATCAAGACCGATCGAATAAAAGCATAAATTCGAACCTAGAAACCGAATTCCACATTTAAGAGTGACATTTACTTGGACATTTCAACGAACACTTGGCGTGCAATGTTAGATCACAAGTCATTTCAAAGGTATTAGGAGAAAAAACAAGTGATCTTTAAAGAAGTCTAGGCATAAGCATAAAGAATAAGGATAGTTTGAAGACAATAAGTACATTCTACACTACAAAATCAACACTTATCGAATAAAAGCATAAATTCGAACCTAGAAACCGAATGCCACATTTAGGAGTGATATTTACATGGACATTTCATCGAACACTTGGCGTGCAATGTTAGATCTCAAGTCAATTTTTAACAGCAAAAGGAAAAAAAACAAGTGAACTTTAAAGACATCTAGGCAAAAGGATAAAGAATGAGGATAGTATCAAGCCAATAAGCACATTCTGCACTACAAAATTAAGTCCGATCGAATAGGAAAATAAATTCGAATTAAGAAACCGAATGCCACATTTAGGAGTGACATTTACGTGGACATTTCATCAAACACTTGGCGTGCAATGTTAGATCACAAGTCATTTTAAAGGCAAAAGGTGAAAAATAAAGTGATCTTTAAAGACATCTAGGCATAAGCATAAAGAATGAAGATAGTATCAAGCCAATAAGCACATTCTGCAACTACAAACCCAAGACTTATCGAATAGAAGCATAAATTCGAACCTAGAAACCGAATGCCACATTTAGGCGTGACATTTACATGGACATTTCGTCAAACACTTGACGTGCAATGTTAGATCAAAAATCATTTTAATGGAAAAAGGAGAAAAAACAAGTGAACTTTAAAGACATCTAGGCATAAGCATAAAGAATGAGGATAGATTCAAGCCAATAAGCGCATTCTACACTACAAAATCAAGACCAATCGTATAAAAGCATAAATTCGAACCTAAAAACCGAATGCCAAATTTAAGAGTGACATATACATGGACATTTCATCGAACACTTCGTGTGGAATGTTTGATCTGAAGTCAACTTTTAAAGGCAAAAGGAGAAAAAACAAGTGAACTTTAAACACATCTAGGCATAAGCATAAATAATAAGGATAGTATCAAGTCAACAAGCACATTCTGCACTACAAATTCAAGACCGATCAAATAGAAGCATAAATTCGAACCTAGAAACCGAATGCCACATTGAGGAGTGACATTTACAGGGGCATTACATCGAACACTTGGCGTGCAATGTTTGATCACTAGTCATTTTATAAGCAAAAGGAGAAAAAACAAGAGATCATTAAAGACATTTATGCATAAGTATAAAGAATGAGGATAGGATCAAGATAGTAAGCACATTCTACACTACAAAATCAAGACGTATTGAATAAAAGTATAAATTCGAACTTAGAAACCGAATGCCACATTTAGGAGTGACATTTACGTGGACAATTCATCGAACACTTTGAATGCAATGTTAGATCACAAGTCATTTTAAAGAGAAAGGGAGAAAAAACAAATGATATTTAAAGACATCTAGGGATAAGCATAAAGAATGAGGATAGCTTCAAGCCAATAAGCACCTTCTGCACTACAAAATCAAGACCGATCGAATAAAAGCATAAATTCGAACCTAGAAACCGAATTCCACATTTAAGAGTGACATTTACTTGGACATTTCATCGACCACTTGGCGTGCAATGTTAGATCTCATGTAAATTTTTAAAGGCAAAATGAGAAAAAACAAGTGAACTTTAAAGACATCTAGGCATAAGCATAAAAAATGAGGATAGTCTCAAGCTAATAAGCACATTTTGCACTATAAAACCAAGACCGATCGAATCGAAGCATAAATTCGAACCTAGAAACCGAATGCCACATTTAGGAGTGACATTTGCGTGGACATTTCATCGAACACTTGGCGTGCAATGTTAGATCACATGTCATTTAAAAGGAAAAGGGAGCAAAAACAAATGATCTTTAAAGACATCAAGGCATAAGCATAAAGAATGAGGATAGTATCAAGCCAACCAGCACATTCTGCATGACAAATTCAAGACCGATCGAAAAAAATCATAAATTCGAACCTAGAAACCGAATTCCACAATTAAGAGTGACATTTACTTGAACATTTCATCGAACACTTGGCGTGCAATGTTAGATCTCAAGTAAATTTTTAAAGGCAAAATGAGAAAAAACAAGTGAACTTTAAAGACATCTAGGCATAAGCATAAAGAATGAGGATAGTATCAAGCCAATAAGCACATTATGCACTACAAAATCAAGACCGATCGAATAAAAGCATAAATTCAACCCTAGAAACCGAATTCCACATTTAAGAGTGACATTTACTTGGACATTTCATAGAACACTTGGCGTGCAATGTTAGATCTCAATTAAAATTTTAAAGGCAAAATGAGAGAAAACAAGTGAACTTTAAAGACATCTAGGCATAAGCATAAAGAATGAGGATAGTCTCATGCCAATAAGCACATTCTGCACTATAAAACCAAGACCGATCGAATCGAAGCATAAATTCGAACCTAGAAACCGAATGCCACATTTAATAGTGACATTTGCGTGGACATTTCATCGAACACTTGACGTGCAATGTTAGATCACATGTCATTTAAAAGGCAAAGGGAGCAAAAACAAATGATCTTTAAAGACATCTAGGCATAACCATAAAGAATGAGGATAGTATCAAGCCAATAAGCACTATCTACACTTCAAAATCAAGACGTATCGAATAAAAGTATAAATTCGAATTAAGAAACCGAATTCCACATTTAAGAGTGACATTTACTTGGACATTTCATCGAACACTTGGCGTGCAATGTTAGATCTCAAGTAAATTTTTAAAGGCAAAATGAGAAAAAACAAGTGAACTTTAAAGACATCTAGGCATAAACATAAAGAATGAGGATAGTATCAAGTCAATAAGCACATTTTGCACTACAAACCCTAGACCGATCGAATAGAAGTATAAATTCGAACCTAGAAATCGAATGCCACATTTAGGAATGACATTTACATGGATATTTCGTCAAACACTTGACGTGCAATGTTAGATAAAAAATCATTTGAAAGGTAAAAGGAGAAAAAACAAGTGAACTTTAAAGACATCTAGGCATAAGTATAAAGAATGAGGATAGTTTCAAGCCAATAAGCACTTTCTACACCACAAAATCAAGACCGATCAAATAAAAGCATAAATTCAAACCTAGAAACATAATTCCACATTAAGAGTGACATTTACTTGGACATTTCATCGAACACTTGGCTTGCAATGTTAGATCTCAAGTAAATTTTTAAAGGCAAAATGAGAGAAAACAAGTGAACTTTAAAGACATCTAGGCATAAGCATAAAGAATGAGGATAGTATCAAGCCAATAAGCACATTCTTCACTACAAACCCAAGACCGATTGAATAGAAGCATAAATTCGAACCTAGAAACCGAATGCCACATTTAGGAGTGACATTTATATGGACATTTGGTCAAACACTTGACGTGCAATTTTAGATCAAAAATCATTTTAAAGGCAAAAGGAGAAAAAACAAGTGAATCTTAAGGACATCTAGGCATAAGCATAAAGAATGAGGATAGTTTCAAGCCAATAAGAACATTCTATACTACAAAATCAAGACCAATTGATTGCTTGCATATAGGTAGTATTTACGATGCATGTTTACGTTTCTTTTGCGTTGCTTTTAGGTAGTTTTAGTTAGTTTCTTTAGTGTCTTAGAGTGTCTAGGAGTTTTGGGTTTTTGCACTTGTGCTATGTTGTTTTACAGGTCTTAAAGTGAACAAGTGTGAAAGTAATGGAAACTCGGGAAAGAGCACTTGAATCCGGGCCATCCGTTGGAGTTGCTGGTTCGACACCTCTGTCTTGTGAGCGTTCGTTCAGGATCTATAGTAGTCCGATGAAGTTGATATTGGTATCATTGGAAAGCTAATTAAAAGAGATACAATTCATGTTTTTACTCCGAGTCCAAATTCCTACTCGAAGTGAGCAAAATAGCCCCCGAAGTGTGACCTGAGTTCTGAACCGCCAACGCGGAGATCCTTTGGTTGACACGTGTTTTATTTCTATTGGATCTTCCTATGTCAGCTTTAATCCGAGATATATGTATTTTTGGATAGACTTTTTAGACCTAGTTTAATATATTAGGTTTTAGAGAGTTGCATCTCTCATTCATAGACTATTATCATATTTTCCTTTCAGAGTTTTTAGCCTTTCATGGAGAACTAAGCCCTTTTGCTTAGTCAGACAATCGAAGCATCGTTTTGATTAAAGTTGTGAGATTTCTAATTCCTTATCTATTGCTTGGGTTTAATCTTATCTCTTGCATGAATGTTTATGATTTATTTCAACAGTTTCTAGCCTGATCAACTAGGGTTTGTTGTTATTGGATCTATTGCTAGATCTAGAGTGTTACTGGTTGAGCATCTCTAGTTCACAGTAGCAACTACATCGTACTAGTATCTGGTTGTGCTAGTCTTATGCAGAAGAGATTTGATTTACATTCTAGGGTAAAAGCTGGTTGTTTTATGCTAGAATTGTATCCTATTATATTCCTATCCTTACTGCTGCTATTAAACTGAATCATTGATGGTATCATGGTTGTTTAATTAGTTAGAACTAATAGTATCTGGTTGTGTTGTTAGTTATAATCGAAAAGGAATTGGAAAATCCATTGCATGAGATATTGAGGTGATATCAATGATCAACTTGTCATTCGATTGTGGATATTTGTTTACCTAAGGTATCTGCCCAATTATTGTTATTCATAATCTTTTATTTTTTTGTTAGTTTTGCATTCTTAGATTTAGTTTAGTTCATAAACCCCCTTTTACTCTAATTGTCATAAAATTCACATAAACAGATAAATCAACCTCCCTGTGGATTCGACCCGGACTTCCTAAAGACTACGGTTCTTAGTTAGTTTGGATTCTTTTGCATAGCCGTGATTTGCACGACGATTTCACGCCTATCAAATTGGCGCCGTTGTCGGGGAGGCAATAATTGTCTTTTTGTGTGAAAATTGTGCCAATTTTGGTGTGAACCTATCTTATGGTTCACACCCGTGCTACTAATACTTCAAATCATTTGTTTGATCCAGAAATTGAACGGACTCTGTTTAGAACTCGCCGAGTTGTGCGTGCATTATTACAAGAGTTTGAAGCAATGGGTGATCAACGAGTTACTCTTGAGAGCTTGACAGCTCCTAATCTGAATCAGCCTACACGTGCAGTGCAATTCCCAGTCCTTGGTGATGGGTTGAAGTTTGAGCTCAAGACAGGAGTAGTACATCTACTCCCAAAATTCAACAGAACTCCATTTGAGGATCCCATTCAACATCTTGATGAGTTCCTTGATGTCTGCACCAGCATGTGTCCCTCCGATATCACTGAAGAACAAATGAGGCTGAGAGCGTTTTCTTTGTCTCTGAAGGAATCCACTAAAGACTGGTATCATGCACTACCTCCTGGAATTGTTACTACTTCGGTGAACTTGAAGAAGTTGTTTCTGGACAAATACTTCCCTGCAATCAAGTCTAATCAACTCAAGAAGCTGTAACATAGAGCAATTCCCCAACGAGTCGCTTTATGAATATTTTGAGCGCTTCAGGAAGCTGGTAAAGAGCTGTCCCTACCATGGTTATGCTAATCATGATCTCATTATCTATCTCCATGGAGGACTTTGTGAGGAAGACAGGCGATTGGTCAATTCCTCTTGTGGTGGAAACATCATGAAAAGAACCTATGAAGAGGCTCTAGACATTTTTTCTACGCTGGTTGATGAGTCTAGGCAATATACTGGAAGAGGTTCTAAAAACCTGTCAGCCGCCAACTCTCACTCTAAAATTGATCCAGCTGATTTTGATGTGCTGAAAGAAGAAGTGAGGCGGTTGAAGTTGAAGGGTACTACTCAACAGGTTAAGGCTTGTGGAATCTGTAATGTCGCCTTTCATCCTACTGATTCATGTCGTACACTACAAGAGGAGGTGAATGCAGTTGGAGGGTACCAAATGAAGCCAAGAAATGATCCCTATTCAAACACTTACAACCCAGGATGGAAAGATCATCAGAACTTCAGGTGGAGAGAGCCTGAGTCAACGCAACAACATGATCAGTTTCAACAAGCTAAACCATATGTGCCAAGGCCTCAAGGACAGAATCACAATGCATCCCCTTCTATGGAAGACATGATGACGATGTTGATGCAAAGTAACCTCACTCTTCAAAATAGTATGACTCAACTGGCTCAAAATCAAGTCAAATTCCAAGATACTACATTAGCAAGCATTCACAACTTGGAACGACAGATGAGTCAAATCTCTAAAGCTGTAAGCAAACTGGAAGCAAGAGATTCGAATAAGCTCCCCTCTCAAACAGAAGTCAACCCGAATATTCGGAATGTCAGTGCCATCATGTTAAGGAGTGGGAGACAACTTGAGGACAGAGAAGTGGACGAATCTGAAGAAGGCGAAGGCGGCGACCGCCGCCAGGCTAGCGACACCCGCCGCCAAAACAAGGTTGGCTACGGCAAATTGGAATTAATTAGCGGTGACCAAGAATTAAATGGAGGCACCCGCCGCCAGGACAGGGGCACCCGCCGCCCAACTGACGGCGACCGCCGCGACGGTGCTCAAATTTCCGAAAAAACGGCGACCACCGCCCCCTGGCGGCACCTGCCGCCAGCCCGCTGCCTCTCAGAAATTGATTTTTTCCCTTCTGATGTTGCTCACAGCCCATCTGTAGATGCCTCAGATGTTGAGAAGGCTTCTAAAACTCCTGTTTTTTCTGAATGGAAGCATGTGGCTCCATTCCCATCTGCATTAAAGCGTACAGAGCCATTGAAGCAAGACAAGGACCTATTTGAGATGTTCAGAAAAGTTGAGGTAAACATGCCCCTACTAGATATGATCAAGTCAATTCCTCGTTATGCTAAGTTCTTAATGCAGATGTGCACTACAAAGAGGATTCAGGATGAGAAAAGCAAGAAAAAGGTGAAGGTGACCGAACATGTCTCAACAATATTTCAAAAGCACTTACCCAAGAAATGCGGGGATCCAGGTATGTTCACTATCCCTATAACTATTGAAGGTACTAAATTTGACAAGGCTATGTTAGATTTAGGTGCTTCCATTAATGTTATACCTTCCTCTCTCTGTGAGTCTATGAAACTGGGACCTATTCAGCCAACTAATATTTCTATTCAGTTAGCTGATAAGTCCACTGTGCGTCCTATAGGAGTGGTAGAGGATGTTTTGGTTATGGTTGATAATCTTACTTTTCCTGCTGATTTTTATGTGCTTAATATGGAACATGATAATCATGCAATCCCTATTCTGTTAGGGAGACCCTTCTTAAAAACAGCTAATACCAAAATAAATGTGAGTACTGGTTCACTGACAATGGAATTTAATGGCCAGATTATAAATCATAATATCTACGACACCATTAAATCTTCATCTAATAATCATTCTGTGCATGTTGTTGATGTGCTTGAGCCTGTTGTGAAAGATATTCTTGTTGGAAACCACCTAGATGATATGAAATCTCTTGTTGATTCTAGTTTAGATTTCACTTTATCACCTAATATGCAGGACATTGTTAATAAGTTGGATGCTTACTATAAGCTTCCTCCTGTATTTTTGGGACAAGCTCCTTTACCACTTACCTGGCCTAGCAAGAAGCTTTTGTCTTCTATTGTGTAGACACAGGTAGTTGAGTTGAAGAAACATCTAGAGCGCATAGGGCAACCCCCTCCGCCACCCTTGTAACCTCCGTCGCGGCCACCACCGTTCCCTGACCCAAATTAGTTGTTGGTTTGTAAGTTTTTCTCTTTCTCTTTACTTTTACTTTACATTGGGGACAATGTAAGATTTAAGCATGGGGGAAGGGAATTAATTGTTTTTCATTCATGTAGTTGCATTAGATTAGACATGTTTACTTTATATTTTGCATTGATTAAAATTCTTGAAAAAAATGGAAAAAAAAATCAAAAAATTCATAAAAATACAAAAATATTGCATTTAGTTTCATATTTCCCCATTGTTTGATTCTTCTTGTTTCTCTAAGTTGAGTACGAATTCTAACCCATGATTTGCATGATTTAATGAAGTTGATATGATATGAGCATGATCATTGATTAATTACCTTGATTATAGGACTGAGCATGTATTTAGCTTGGGTATTTGATTCATTTTGAAGTTCTAGACAAAAATTAGCCTTGTGAGATATTTTTGGCCTTTCATGATTATATTTGTTCTCTACATTCTTGAGTGTATCACCATGACTATATAGCTCTAGAACTTGCGTTATGACTCTTTTTCAAGGTTGCTTTATATGATTAAATGCATGACATTAAAATGATTGAGGCAATGTTTCTTTATAAGCCTATTATTTTCCTTCCTACCTTACGAGATCCATGTTCTTGATACCCCATTTCTTTTGAGCTTTAAGCCTATTTTTGATAACTCCACAAAATTTTCCTAGCTAAATAAGCTTGACCCATCCGGGATTTAGGACTTTAGGTTGTGTTTTTGTTTTGTGTAAGTTATGTATAAGTATGGGGGAGTTGGAAGAAAAGGTGGAAAAAGAGGAAATATAACTCTTGGTTGCAAAGTGAAAAAAATGATGAAGATGAAAAGTTTGTGAAAAGCAAAAGAAAAAGTTCAGTTTAATTGTTCGTAGTCTTCATAAAGCAAAGAAAGAGTTGAAGAAGAGGCAAAGAAAAAAAAAGTGAAGAAAGAAACAAAGTGTATAAAAATGTGTATGGAGTTGAGAAAGAAAAGTTTGGGAGAAGTAAGAAAAGGAAGTGTGTTGAAATTTGGGTTTAAGATTAGTTCTTTATCCCGGATTTAGCACCACATGCCAAATATGATCCCTTCTAAATTTCTCTTTACCTTGGCCCCATTACAACCCTTAAAAAGACCTTTTTGATTTTTGTTATGTGTTTAATTCCCAGCGGTGGAGATTTAGAACTCTGATGCAAGCTTATGGTAGTCTAGTTTCATGGTTGATTTTGAGCGAAACACCTACCCTTAAACACTTGAGAGTTTGAGTGCAAACACAAATTGCCTTGGTGTGGTCTAGAGTGAATGAATGGGCTTTACTTTTTGCTTATTATAATACAATGCTAGGAAGTCTTGGTCGGGTTTTTGATTATATGTGAAATGCTTGTTTGACTTGAGATGGATATATGATTGCATTTCTGTGGTGTGTTTTGGATTTATGACTTGCTTGAGGACAAGCAAGGGTTAAGCATGGGGGAATTTGATAGCTTGCATATAGGTAGTATTTAGGATGCATGTTTACGTTTCTTTTGCGTTGCTTTTAGGTAGTTTTAGTTGGTTTCTTTAGTATCTTAGAGTGTCTAGGAGTTTTGGGTTTTTGCACTTGTTCTATGTTTTTTTACAGGTCTTAAAGTGAACAAGTGTGAAAGGAATGGAAACCGGGGAAAGAGCGCTTGAATTCGGGCCATCCGTTGGAGTTACTGGTTCGACACCTCTGTCTTGTGAGCGTTCATTCGGGAGCTATATTAGTCCGATGAAGTTGATTTTGGTATCATTGGAAAGCTAATTAAAAGAGCTACAATTCATGTTTTTACTCCGAGTCCAAATTCCAACTCGAAGTGAGTCAAAACAGCCCCCGAAGTGTGACCTGAGTTCTGAACCGAGGTGCTGGCGGCACCCGCCGCCAACCCAGCGGCGCCCACCGCCCCTTTCAACGCGGAGATCATTTGGTTGACACGTGTTTTATTTCTATTGGATCTTCCTACATCCGCTTTAATAAGAGATATATGTATTTTTGGATAGACTTTTTAGACCTAGTTTAATATATTAGGTTTTAGAGAATTGCATCTCTCATTCATAGACTATTATCATATTTTCCTTTCAGAGTTTTTAGCCTTTCATGGAGAACTAAGCCCTTTTGCTTAGTCATACAATTGAAGCATCGTTTTGTTTAAAGTTGTGAGATTTCTAATTCCTTATCTATTGCTTGGGTTTAATCTTATCTCTTGCTTGAATGTTTATGATTTATTTCAACAGTTTCTAGCCTGATCAACTAGAGTTTGTTGTTATTGGATCTATTGCTAGATCTAGAGTGTTACTGGTTGAGCATCTCTAGTTCACAGTAGCAACTGCATCGTACTAGTATTTGGTTGTGCTAGTCTTATGCAGAAGAAATTTGATTTACATTCTAGGGTAAAAGCTGGTTGTTTTATGCTAGAATTGTATCCTATTATATTCCTATCCTTACTGCTGCTATTAAACTGAATCATTGATGGTTTCATGGTTGTTTAATTAGTTAGAACTAATAGTATCTGGTTGTGTTGTTAGTTATAATCGAAAGGAATTGGAAAATCCATTGCATGAGATATTGAGGTGAAATCAATCATCAACTTGTCATTCGATTGTGGATATTTGTTTGCCTAAGCTATCTTCCCAATTATTGTTATTCATAATCTTTTATTATTTTGTTAGTTTTGCATTCTTAGATTTAGTTTAGTTCATAAACCCCCTTTTAATCTAATTGTCATAAAATTCACATAAAAAGATAAATCAACCTCCCTGTAGATTCGACCCGGACTTCCTAAAGACTACGGTTCTTAGTTAGTTTGGATTCTTTTGCATAGTCGTGATTTGCACGACGATTTCACGCCTATCACCAATCGAATAAAAGCATAAATTCGAACCTAGAAACCGAATGCCACATTTACGAGTGATATATAGATGGACATTTCATCGAACACTTCGTGTACAATGTTAGATCTGAAGTCAACTTTTAAAGGCAAAAGGAGAAAAAACAAGTGAACTTTAAACACATCTAGGAATAAGCATAAAGAATGAGGATAGTATCAAGCCAACAAGCACATTCTGCACTACAAATTAAAGACCGATCAAATAGAAGCATAAATTCGAACCTAGAAACCGAATGCCACATTGAGGAGTGACATTTACAGGGGCATTTCATCGAACATTTGGCGTGCAATGTTTGATCACTAGTCATTTTATAGGCAAAAGGAGAAAAAACAAGAGATCATTAAGGACATCTAGGCATAAGCATAAAGAATGAGGATAGTATCAAGACAATAAGCACATTCTACACTACAAAATCAAGACGTATCGAATAAAAGTATAAATTCGAACCTAGAAACCGAATGCCACATTTAGGAGTGACATTTACGTGGACAATTCATCGAACAATTGTCGTGCAATGTTAGATCACAAGTCATTTTTAAGGCAAAATGAGAAAAAACAAGTGAACTTTAAAGACATCTAGGCATAAGCATAAAGAATGAGGATAGTCTCAAGCCAATAAGCACATTCTGCACTATAAAACCAAGACCGATCGAATCAAAGCATAAATTCGAACCTAGAAACCGAATGCCACATTTAAGAGTGACATTTACTTGGACAATTCATCAAACACTTGGCGTGCAATGTTAGAGCTCAAGTAAATTTTTAAAGGCAAAATGAGACAAAACAAGTGAACTTTAAAGACATCTAGGCATAAGCATAAAGAATGAGGATAGTCTCAAGCCAATAAGCACATTCTGCACTATAAAACCAAGACCGATCGAATCGAAGCATAAATTCGAAACTAGAAACCGAATGCCACATTTAGGAGTGACATTTGCGTGGACATTTCATCGAACACTTGGCGTGCAATGTTAGATCACATGTCATTTAAAAGGCAAAGGGAGCTAAAACAAATGATCTTTAAAGACATCTAGGCATAAGCATAAAGAATGAGGATAGTATCAAGCCAACAAGCAAATTCTACACTACAAATTCAAGACCGATCAAATAGAAGCATATATTCGAACCTAGAAACCGAATGTCACATTGAGGAGTGACATTTACATGGAACTTTCATCGAACACTTGTCGTCCAATGTTAGATCTGAAGTCAATTTTTAAAGGCAAAACGAAAAAAAATAAGTGAACTTTAAGGACATCTAGACATAAGCATAAAGAATGAGGATAGTATCAAGCCAATCAGCACATCCTGCACTACAAAACCAAGACCGGTCGAATAGAAGAATAAATTCGAACCTAGAAACCGAATTCCAAATTTAGGAGTGACGTTTACGTGGATATTTCATTGAACACTTGGCGTGCAATGTTAGATCACAAGTCATTTCAAAGGCATAAGGAGAAAAAACTAGTGATCTTTAAAGACATCTAGGCATAAGCATAAAGAATGAGGATAGTATCAAGCCAACAAGCACATTTTGCACTACAAAATGAAGGCCGATTGAATAAAAGCATAAATTCGAACCTAGAAACCGAATGCCACATTTAGAAGTGACATTTACATGGACATTTCATCAAACACTTGGCGTGCAATGTTAGATCACAAGTCATTTCAAAGGTATTAGGAGAAAAAACAAGTGATCTTTAAAGAAGTCTAGGCATAAGCATAAAGAATGAGAATAGTATCAAGACAATAAGTACATTCTACACTACAAAATCAACACTTATCGAATAAAAGCATAAATTTGAACCTAGAAACCGAATGCCACATTTAGGAGTGAAATTTACATGGACATTTCATCGAACACGTGGCGTGCAATGTTAGATCTGAAGTCAATTTTTAAAGGCAAAAGGAGAAAAAATAAGTGAACTTTAAAGACATCTAGGCATAAGAATAAAGAATGAGGATAGTATCAAGCCAATAAGCACATTCTGCACTACAAAACTATAACCCATCTAATAGAAGCATAAAGTCGAACCTAGAAACCGAATGCCAAATTTAGGAGTGACATTTACATGGACATTTCGTCAAACACTTGGCATGGTATGTTAGATAGAAAATCATTTTAAAGGCTAAAGGAGAAAAAACAAGTGAACTTTAAAGACATATAGGCAAAAAGAATGAGGATAGTATCAAGACAATAAGCACATTCTACACTAGAAAATCAAGACTGATCGAATAAAAGCATAAATTCGAACCTAGAAACCGAATGCCACATTTAGGAATGACATTTACATGGACATTTCATCGAACACTTGGCATGCAATGTTAGATCTGAAGTCAACTTTTAAAGCCAAAAGGATAAAAAACAAGTGAACTTTAAACACATCTAGGCATAACCGTAAAGAATGAAGATAGTATCAAGCCAATAAGCACATTCTGCACTACAAAACCAAGACCGATAGAATAGAAGAATAAATTCGAACCAAGAAACTGAATGCCACATTTAGGAGTGACATTTAGGTGGACATTTCATCGAACACTTGGCGTGCAATGCTAGATCACCAATCATTTCTAAGTCAAAAGGAGAAAAAACAAGTGATCTTTGAAGATATCTAGGTATTAAGCATAAAGAATGAGGATTGTATCAAGACAATGAGCACATTCAGCACTACAAAACCATGACCGATCGAATAGAAGCATAAATTCGAACCTAGAAACTGAATGCCATATTTAGGAGTGACATTTACGTGGACATTTCATCGAACACTTGGCGTTTAATGTTAGATAAAAATCATTCAAAGGCAAAAGGAGAAAAAACAAGTAAAATTTAAAGACATCTAGGCATAAGCATAAAGAATGAGGATACTTTCAAGCCAATAAGCACATTCTGCACTACAAAATCAAGACCGGTCGAATGAAAACATAAATTCGAACCTAGAAACCGAATGCCACATTCAGGAGTGACATTTACAAGGACATTACATCAAACACTTGGCGTGCAATGTTAGATCACAAGTCATTTCAAAGGCAAAAGGAGAAAAAACAAGTGATCTTTAAAGACATCTAGGCATAAGCATAAAGAATGAGGATAGTATCAAGACAATAAGCACATTCTGCACTAGAAAATCAAGACGTATGGAATAAAAGCATAAATTCGAACCTAGAAACCGAATGCCACATTTAGGAGTGACATTTACATGGACATGTCATCGAACACTTGGCGTGCAATGTTAGATCTGAAGTCAACTTTTAAAGGTAAAAGGAGAAAAAACAAGTGAACTTTAAAGACATCTAGGCATAAGCATAAAGAATGCGGATAGCATCAAGCCAATAAACACATTCTGCATTACAAAACCAAGACCGATCGAATAGAAGCATAAATTCGAACCTTGAAACCGAATGTCACATTTAGGAGTGACATTTCCTCAAACACTTGGCGTGCAATGTTAGATCACAAGTCATTTTAAAGGCAAAAGGAGAAAAAACAAGTGATCTTTAAAGACATCTAGGCATAAGCATAATGAATAAGGATACTATCAAGCCAATAAGCACATTCTGCACTAAAAGATCAAACACGATTGAATAGAAGCATAAATTCGAACCTAGAAACCGAATCCCACATTTAGGAGTGACATTTACGTGGACAATTCATCGAACAATTGTCGTGCAATGTTAGATCACAAGTCATTTTTAAGGCAAAATGAGAAAAAACAAGTGAACTTTAAAGACATCTAGGCATAAGCATAAAGAATGAGGATAGTCTCAAGCCAATAAGCACATTCTGCACTACAAAACCAAGACCGATTGAATAGAAGCATAAATTCGAACCTAGAAACCGAATTCCACATTTAGGAGTGACATTTACATGGACATTTAATCGAACACTTGGCGTGCAATGTTAGATCACGAGTCATTTTAAAGGCAAAAATAAAAAAACAAGCGAAGTTTAAAGACATCTAGGCATAAGCATAAAGAATGAGGATAGTATCAAGCCAATAAGCACATTCTGCACTACAAAACCAAGACCGATCGGATAAAAGCATAAATTCGAACCTATAAACCGAATACCATATGTAGGAGTGAGATTTCCATGGACATTTCATCGAACACTTGGCGTGCAATGTTATATTTGAAGTCAATTTTTAAAGGCAAAAGGAGAAAAAACAAGTGAACTTTAAAGACGTCTAGGCATAAGCATAAAGAATGAGGATAGTATCAAGAAAATAAGCACATTCTACACTACAAAACCATGATTGATCGAATAGAAGCATAAATTCGAACCTAGAAACCGAATGCCGCATTTAGGAGTGACATTTACATGGACATTTTGTCAAACACTTGGCGTACATTGTTAGATCAAAAATCATTTAAAGGCAAAAGGAGAAAAAACAAGTGAACTTTAAAGACATCTAGGTATAAGCATAAAGAATGAGGATAGTTTCAAGCCAATAATCACATTCTGCATTACAAAATAAAGACCGATCGAATAAAAGCATAAATTCGAACCTGGAAACCGAAAGCCACATTTAAGAGTGACATTTACATGGACATTTCATCAAACACTTGGCGTGCAATGTTAGATCACAAGTCACTTCAAAGGCAAAAGGAGAAAAAACAAGTGATCTTTAAAGACATCTAGGCATAAGCATAAAGAATGAGAATCGTATCAAGACAATAAGCACATTCTGCACTAGAAAATCAAGACGTATCGAATAAAAGCATAAATTGGAACCTAGAAACCGAATGCCACATTTAGGATTGACATTTACACGGACATTTCATCGAACACTTGGCGTGCAATGTTAGATCACAAGTCATTTTAAAGGCAAAAGGTGAAAAATAAAGTGATCTTTAAAGACATCTAGGCATAAGTATAAAGAATGAGGATAGTATCAAGCAAATAAACACATTCTGCACAACAAAACCAAGACCGATCGAATAGAAGCATAAATTCGAACCTAGAAACCGAATGACACATTTAGGAGTGACATTTACATGGACATTTCGTCAAACACTTGACATGCAATGTTAGATCAAAAATCATTTTAAAGGCAAAAGGAGAAAAAACAAGTGAATTTTAAAGACATCTAGGCATGAGCATAAAGAATGAGGATAGTTTCAAGTCAATAAGCACATTCTACACTACAAAATCAAGACTAATCGAATAAAAGCATAAATTCGAACCTAGAAACCGAATGCCACATTTAAGAGTGACATATACATGGACATTTCATCGAACACTTCGCGTGCAATGTTAGATCTGTAGTCAACGTTTTAAGGCAAAAGGAGAAAAACAAGTGAACTTTAAAGACATCTAGGAATAAGCATAAAGAATGATGATAGTATCAAGCCAACAAGCACATTCTGCACTACGAAACCAAGACCGATCAAATAGAAGCATAAATTAAAACCTAGAAACTGAATGCCCCATTTAGGAGTGACATTTACAGGGACATTTCATCGAAAACTTGGCGTGCAATGTTTGATCACAAGTCATTTTTAAGGCAAAAGGAGAAAAAACAAGAGATCATTAAAGACATCTAGGCATAAGCATAAAGAAGGAGGATAGTATCAAGACATTAAGCACATTCTACACTACAAAATCAAGACATATCGAATAAAAGCATAAATTCGAACCTAGAAATCGAATGCCACATTTAAGAGTGTCAATTACATGGACATTTCGTCAAACACTTGGCGTGAAATGTTAGATAAAAAATCATTTTAAAGGCAAAAGGAGAAAAACAAGTGAACTTTAAAGACATCTAGGCATAAGCATAAAGAATGAGGATAGTATCAAGCCAATAAGCACATTCTGCACTAAAAAATCAAGACCGATCGAATAAAAGAAAAAATTCGAACCTAGAAACCGAATGCCACATTTAGAAGTGACATTTACAGGGATATTTCATTGAACACTTGGCGTGCAATGTTTGATCACAAGTCATTTTAAGGCAAAAGGAGAAAAAACAAGAGATCATTAAAGACATCTAGGCATAAGCATAAAAAATGAGGATAGTATCAAGACAATAAGCACATTCTACACTACAAAATCAAGACGTATCGAATAAAAGCATAAATTGGAACCTAGAAACCGAATGCCACATTTAGGATTGACATTTACACGAACATTTCATCGAACACTTGGCATGCAATGTTAGATCACAAGTCATTTTAAATGCAAAAGGTGAAAAATAAAGTGATCTTTAAAGACATCTAGGCATAACCATAAAGAATGAGGATACTATCAAAAAAATAAGCACATTCTACCCTACAAAATCAAGATGTATCGAATAAAAACATAAATTCGAACCTTGAAACCGAATGCCACATTTAGGAGTGACATTTACGTGGACATTTCATCGAACACTTGGCGTGCAATGTTAGATCACTATTCATTTTAAGGGAAAAGGGAGAAAAAACAAATGATTTTTAAGGACATCTAGGCATAAGCATAAAGAATGAGGATAGTATCAAGCCAATAAGCACATTCTGCACTACAAAACCAAGACCGATCGAATAGAAGCATAAATTCGAACCTAAAAACTGAATACCATATATAGGAGTGAGATTGCAATGGACATTTCATCGAACACTTGGCGTTGATGTTCGTATTTTTAGTATAGTTCTTAGTATGTTTTCTTAGTTTATTAGGATTAGTTTTAGTAGTTTTAGGATTAGTTTTTTGTGTTTTTTGATAGTTTTGCATATTTTGTGAAAAGTATGGAAGCTACTCCGTTTTGTGTGTTTTTGTAGGATTTAGCGAGGAAAAGGTGCTATATGGAGTTGAATTTGGTGCACTATGATGAAAGACGGAAGAATGCAAGATGAAGAAGTCGAAGTTTAGATTTCTGGAGTTGAAGTGTGGAAGAAAGACAAGCCCAGGCTCGTTAACGAGGTTGTAAGGGGTCGTTAACGAGGCCACGAGTTGAAGATTTCGAGAGTTTGATTCTATAACTCACCGATCCTGTGCGGGGATTTATTTTCGTGTCGGTAGAGTATCTTTTTATGATATTAGGGTTATTATATTATGTATTTTAGGTCTTGTTATCTTTCTAGATTTTATTTCTATCTTTTAGGATTTTAATTATATCTTTTTAGGAAAGTTTTTATCTTTTAGCCTTATTATTTTCTAGCTTATTTCTACAAATAGCCCTCTTATTAGCCTAGAAAAGGAGGTGGACGGATCGATTGAAGAGAGGAGGAAGAGCCGAGAGTAGAGAGAGAGAGGATCGGAGTCGAGATTGAAGCTCGGTGGATGATAGTTACCGAGGTCGTTAATCGTGATTTTGGTTCGGTGCTTGTATTTTTTCGGTTTCTTCTGAATTTCGGTAATACGATATTTCCTATTAATTGGAGTAGTGTTTTGTTTTCAATGATTTCTTTTGTTGAATTTATTTGTTTCTTAGTTATGAGTAGTGAAGGTAATTTGAGTTTTTAACTTGATTAAGAGAGAAAGTTATAGACTTGAAGGTTGATATTGTTTGAATACGAAAGTTTCAAGCTTTAGATCCAAAACATGCAATTGAGTGAATTAGTTTATGAAAGTAGGTTAATTTACTTGATAGTGAACGAAAGTTGATGAATTTATCTGTTTAAAGGCATGATCTTATCTTCTTACGAGTTTATATGCATGGCTATGTTGTGGTGTCCCTTGTCCTAGAGCTTTGTTTTTATTTGAAATCTCTTGAAGTGATATTTGTTGCTGAGTTTGTAGGCTCGGTACCGAATTTGTTTAGGTCGTTAGTTTTAGTATTTTGTTTACGGTGGTTCGTTAACGACCCTGACAACGTCGTTAAAGAGGCTGCTTGTGAGTGTTTTGCTTGCTTTGTTTGATTTTTAGTAGTCGATAAACGAACAACCTTGCTTCTCGTGGAACGATCCTGACTTCGCTATACACAGCGGGGTCTTGACTTATAAATTTATTTGTTGTCCCGAGTCAAGAAACCCTCTTCAACAAATTGGCGCTGTTGCCGGGGAAGCAACGTGTTTGTTTGTTTATCTGTGGGTCTGGGAATAGCCCGACCCCGTTTTTGTTTCTAATTCTTGTTTTCTTTGTCTGTTTTCTCAGCGCATGCCGGTAGGACGTCGAAGGCTCGAATTTGATAACGCTGGTTATTATTATGAACCTGAACGTTCCCTGCACCGTAGACGCCGAGAAAACCGAGCCATGGCCACACCTGAAGAAATGGATCGTCAGCTAGAAGTCCTCCAAACACAGATGGAGGCGTTAAAAACTGAGAAGGAAGGCGCGGCCGCCGAGGCTGAGCGTCAACGAGCTACCAACGCTCGTCTATAGGAAGAGTTGAATGCCTATCCGAGGAATGCCAAACAGTACATGCATCCAGAACTGAGGGTGCCAGTGTCCCCAATCGTGCTTCCGGAGATAGAGAAACCCTTTGAGATCAAGTCTCAATTTATATCCTTAATTAAACGGGCTCAGTTTGAAGGGAAACCCACTGCGTGCCCTATGGAGCATATTAGAAATTTTCTTGATTTATGTGACACCATAGTTGTTGAAGGTGTCTCACTAGAATATGTTCTGTTAAAAGCTTTCAGGTGGTCTCTTGCTGGAAAGGCCCTGAGCTGGTTGGAGAGCCTACCTCCTAAGTCTATCAGGACTTGGAAGAACTTGTATGATCAATTTCTTACAAAATTCTTGCCTCCTGCCAAGACAACGGAGTTGAGGAAACGCATCACCTCCTATCACCAGCTGCCTAATGAGACCTTTGTTGAAACATGGGAAAGATTCAAAGAGATGCTTAGACAGTGCCCCGCTCATGGGCTACCTTTATATGTTCTGCAAGAAATCTTTTCCAGGGTATCAACGCAGAGACCAAGAACCGCATCAACACGCATACAGCGTGCGGTTTTATAGAGATGGACCCTACAACTGCATGGGAATTGCTGGATAAGCTATACAATTATGATGCCATGTATGGAACCCAGTAGACTCCCCAGCCGCAGAAACGTCTCTATGTGCCCAACCGAGAGAAGTTGACCCAGACGTTAAAAATCAGTTTCTACAAGATGAGGTCAACCGCCTCAAGAAGCAGGTAAGTTTTCTGAAATCCTCTCAATCTTGTCAAGAATGTGGTTCTTCTGCCCATAGTACTTCTGCTTGCACTAACATAGAGCAGGTAAGAGCCGTTGAGACAATTGCTGAGATGAATTACATGAGAGGCCCATACAGAAACCAGCCTAGCAATTTTGACAGGTCGAACAACTATCGGACATGGGGCAATTAAAATCCAAATCCAAGCTATGCAGCGCCTCCACCAGATAGACGACCTACGCCTTATCGACCTCCAAGCCATCAAGAGCCACCATCTTGGGTACAAGGGTTACAGGAAAGCATCAACGGAGTTCACAACAAGGTCAATGAAGTTCAAGCTAACCTTAACCACTAGAATAAGAGATGGGGAGAGTTCGATGTATGGAAGAAGAATGTTGATTCCCAACTAGGGAACCTTGCTGCACAGATTCCAAGGCCACAATGGGCAACTTCCGGGACGTCCCGAAGAAAACCCTAAATGACAAATAGCAGCGGTACACCTTAGGAGCGGAAAGAAATTGCCGGAGCGTGTCCAAGCTGAGGACAAGAAGGAAGAGGGCACCACGGATACCCTCGGTAACGAGCCAGCGAGAGCAATTACCGAAATAGTGTACCATGGTGACGAGGCTCCTAGGGTACCTAACGACCCTATCCCAGGTAAGTTTTCTAAACCGAGCCTTCCTCTCAATCCCAGGGTAGTTAACGACCCCATCAGGGTCGGTAACGACCCGCCGAGCATACCTAACGACCCTAGTGTCGACCCGGTAGCATCACCCCTTGAGCCTAACTTGGTTCCGAGGATGGTGAAGTCTCTTCCATTTCCCACTAAGAAATCTGTGGACTCTATTGAGAGTAAGTTCAAGCGTTTCGTAAAGATTCTTCAGGGCATTAATATTTCCATCCCATTCGCTGAGGCCCTAAGTGAAATGCCGGCTTACACAAAATTCTTGAAAGATATTCTTAGCAGGAAAAGATCCATTACAGAGTTGCAAGATGAAGTCAGATCTATAACTCTACCAGAAAAGCTAGGAGATCCAGGGAGATTTGCAATAACTATTGGTATAGGCGACCACAAGTTCAAGGCTTTATGTGATCTAGGCCCCAGTGCTAGTTTACTCCCTCTCTCAATCTGGTCCAAAGCCAATATGGGACCACTAGAGCCGGTAGATATGAACCTCTACATGGCAGATGGATCATGTGTCAAGGCCATAGGAGTCGTGGACGACTATCCTATTCAAGTCGGGAAATTCTTTATACCAAATGATTTCATCGTCCTCGATATGCCTGAAGACCCTCACGTCCCTATAATTCTCGGCAGACCATTTTTAGCTACAGCAGGTGCTAGGGTTGATGTGCGGAAAGGACTTCTCACTTTTGATATTGGAGAGGAACGCGTGGAATTCAGCTTGGATCAGAATGCCAACGACCCAACTGCGGTCGCACAAATCGAGTTGACCCAACCAGAACTCGACACAGCTGGTCCTATCGAGCCTCTCTCAAATACCAAAACGGAAGAGAATTTCATACAAGTCCCTACCGAACCTCATTGGCCGATCACCGAGCCCCACATACAAGAGTCTAATCAAGGTAAGTTCTCTAACTGTGAATTCGCTAATGCTGGTCATAACTATTCTTTATCCTTTGTTCCTACACCATGCCCCATTATATGCACTACAAAGGAGTCAAAACCACCTTGGTTTTCGGATTTCACTAACCATCATGTAGGAATACCGGACATATTGATAGAAGAAAAGGGACCTAATTTAGTGACTCAAGCAAATAAAGGCTGCAAAGCTAAGTATGGGGTATCTCAAGACCCCAACGTAGCTACAAAAGAGCCACCTTGAACCAAGGAGTACGTCGGGCTGACGACGTTAAAAAACAGCGCTTATGGGAGGCAACCCGCTTTTAGTATATAAATTAGATTTTTCTTTTCTTTTTAGATTCTTTTTCTTAGCTTTCTTTTGAGTTCTTTTTAGTAGTTTTTAAGATAGAAATTTAGATAAATTTAGAGCTAACAAGACGCAGAAAAGGGGCTCGAAAATCACACAAGGAGGCTACGGTGGCTCGTTAACGACCCACCCAGGGTCGTTAACGACCCGGTTTGGCGAACCGGCTCTGGAAGGTAAGTTTTCCTAACCCTAATCTATATTCTATCTTCTACCCTTTTTCTTACCCCTCCCCCCATCCGCCACTACCTACCCCTCCTATTTCTACCCCCTCTATTTAACCCTTCCCAAACCCTCAAAGATTCTACCCACAATCTCAAACTTCAAATCCCTCAAACTTCCATCAAATATTCTCACTACTGATCGGAAACCTTCACTCCACCGACCGCCGGAGACGCCGTCGTTACCGAAGCCCGAAATCCCGTTTTCCCACCGACGAGACCCAAGCTCGTTAACCACCCAATTCCGACCTCTTGTTCTTCAAATTCTCGATTCTCCGGTATGATTTCTAAACCCTAACTCGAGATTGCATGATTCATGGTTTATAGGGTAGAAATTTCATATCTTGAATTGTGTTTATAGAGAGGACCGATTTTCATGTTTAGATTTTGCTCATGAATTATGGTTGTGCTTAGTTGGTTCTCAATCTAGGAAAGATTCTTCATGCTAGATTCTCCATTGCAAAAATTTGATTTAGAAAAGCATGAATTTTTCCTATTCTAGGTATTGAGTTTGATTTTCACCGTGTTAATTTTGGGCAAATCTAACATGTTCGGGATGGGTAATTGAGCAAGTATGGGGTACATATATCCGATTGTGTGTCTAGTGAAGGATTATAGAGGATTGCATGCTTGATTTTGGCTGGATTTTTAAGGTTGATAAAACTCGGAAATTCTGTGAATTGGCTCTCGGCAGCTCGTTAACGACCCACCCAGGCTCGTTAACGACCCTGCGTAGCCTCAAAAATCAATACCCATTCCAGATTCGTAAACAACCCAATTGGGGAGTTAACGAATAAATCCGAGGATTATTTCGAGACCAAGTATGGGGTCTCTTTCCTAACCTAACTTGAGTGGATCTTATCTTGGAAAATCATGATTGTTTTGCAGATCACATGGCAAGTTCCAACAGACCCGCTACCCGAGCTCAGAAGAAGAGAAGGAACCAGAGGTCCCCATCTCCACCTCGCATGGACAATGTGATCTTGCGCACTCAAGGGTAAGCGGACCGATACAATGCCATCCTAAACAAAGATCACAACAGTCGGTGGTTTTCAAGAACGAGTGCCAAGCAAATGGGAATTTATACGGATGTCAAGGAGGCCTTTGCTATTTTCGATGTGCCTCATTTGTTGAAGAAGGAGACTCTAACACATTTTCCGACCCTCACATCCGAGTTTCTGGCCACTTTAGAGACGAGTTTCCGTCAAAGACTTCGGCGGGACGCATCAGGTTTAGGCTCGGTAATGTGAGCCGAGAGTACACCATGGCGGAGTTCAACGCAATTCTAGAGCTCCCAAATCCTTCTAGAAATTACAGTTTGAAGGACTACAAAGTGACAAGGACTTGGAGCTACATCACCGGGGAGGTTGAGCCCTCCGCTGCAGCATTATCCGGGGCAAGTGTCATCAACCCCATTTTTAGGATCATCCTTCGAGTCCTAGCCGCTACATTTTGGCCGAATAGAGAGCTAAACAGGCCAACAAGGATGGAAGTTGCTTGTCTTCGCACTATCCTTTTTGAGGAGCCCGGCCCTTTGAATTTAGGGTATGAGTGGCTCTACTACAGTGAAAAATCAACCAAGTCCAAAGAAGTATGGTGTGGAAACTTGGTTAGTCTCTTGGCTACAAACCTTGGAGTCGACCTTACTCGCTACACGTCGGCTCATGCTCAACTCCTCAACAAAAGCTATTGGTATAGCTCTAGTGTTTTCATCCAAGCCGAGGGAGGGTTCAAAGTGAAAGTACAAGACCACCCACCCTTGACATGTTGGAGGTACTCTATGTACCAAATTGGTATGATGTATGGACGGGTCATGCTTACCCGTTGGAGCCCAAGCCGGAGGATGAGCTATCACTTCGGCCGTGTGAGACAAGATTCGAGCGAGAAGGAGAAGGCATGGATGAAGATGAAGACGAGGATACCGAGATAGTTGGCGAAGACACTGAAGAGGCCGACACCGAGGGAGGCACGGAAGAGCTTAACTTCGAGGATAACGACCTCGACACGGAAGTTTTAGGCACCAACATCCTCGTTGACGAGCCTACTAGACTCGTTAACGACCATTTCCAGCTTTCTTCCTACGTTCCTAACGAGGCACCCAGCTTCATTAACGAGGTCCCGAGGACAACTACCGACCCTCCGCCAGTTCCTACCGACCCTCATTCCTATGGTTTGATGCCATACAACCCGGTGCTGTACCAAGACCACTTCCAGCCTCACTACCCACCACCCCCTCAGCCCGAGTACACTGGATCGAGTATGCCACCACCATGGGCTGAGGATCTTTCTGCTCGGATGCAGCAGCTCAACCTTCAGCAGGACCACATTCATAGAAGGATGGATAGATTGGAGTCTGTCTATTCTGCTCGCATGTCGATGGAGGATGAGAGGCATCGTCAGAGAGAAGTAGAGGATGCAAAGCGTTGGAGGACGATGTACGACTTCATGGGGAACTTCGAGCATTACTTTCCTCCACCAAACCAGTGATTCAGCTTGAAGAAGACGTTTTCCTTGTTTTCCACTTTTGAGTCTTTGTAAGTCTTTATTTCTTTTTTTTGTTGTTGTTGTTTTCCTTTTCTTTTCTATTTCTTTCCTTCTTCTTATTTTTTCTTACAGTGGGGACACTGTAATTTTAAGTATGGGGTGGGAGAGAGTAGACAACTTGTTATCTTATGTGTCTTATTTGTTTTAGGAAAAATCGAAAAAAATTGAAAAATTTTGAAAAAAAAATCCAAAAAGAGTTTAGAATTGATAGATATCCCTTTCTTAAAAGTTCTATGATGGTAGTTGCTAGCATGATCATATAATTCCTTGCAAGCATGTCTTTGATAGTATAGTCGGATCCTTAATTATGAAATTGTGTTTTTAGAAGGAATAGCATTTGATGAAATTGAGCACATATACTTTATAGCATAAGTGATGCAATCCAACAAAAAATTGATACCTTGTGAGTTGTTTTTGGCCTTATAGGGAGAACATTAAAATCCCTCTTCTTTTTTGTGTGATTTACTCTCTATATGCATCTTATCTCTTGGAATTGTGATGGTTATCTATTTCTTGAGACCCGTATGAGATTTATAGTTCATTACATGTGGAAATCAGATGATAGAGAACTTATTTTTATAGCCCTATTTAATCCTTATCCACCCTTATCATTATCCTCTTTTTGAAGCCAATTCGAGCCTTATAGCCTTTTATTTTTAGCTCCACAAAAATGTTCCCTAGCCGATATAGCTTGACCCTATCCCGGGATTAGGAATTAGTGGTTGTTGTAATAATTTTTGTTGAGTGAGATGTTTGGTTCAAGTTTGGGGTAATATAGGTTGGGTATTTGAAAGATCTTGCAGTTTATCATGTAAAAGGAGTTTGGTTCCCTGAATGCACTTGCAAAAGAAGTGAAAGAAAGAAAATGAACAGTGCATCGTTACCGACCTAGTGGGTTCGGTACCGACCTCCCGCAGGAAAAAAAATGATGAAAATCAGGAGGAAAAGAGAGTGAAGAAAAAGAGCTGAAAAGTGTAAAGTGTGCATGAGCCAAATCTTCCTAAGTGTTTGTAAGCAAGATTAGTTGGGATATTAAAAGGGTTGAAAGAAATGAGTGTGCATAATGAGAGTGAGTTTGGTATTGTTATTCTTTTGAGTGTTTTGGGTTGTGTGTGAGTTTTTAGGAGTCTTTGATTCCCGGATATTATTAGCACCACATAGCCAAAATATTTACACGCTTATTTGTTTTTACCAAGCCCCATTACAACCCGGCCGAATGGAAGCTTCTATGAAGTTTTTCATTGATCCCCCTAAGTTCTCTTGATGATTTTTGCTTGTTTTGACAAATCTTGGGTGGAGAGTTTGGTGATATAAGTTCCAATTTCTATGAGTTTTTGTATATAAGATGAGTTGAGAGATTGAATTTATAAGCTTAAACACTTGAGAGTTGAGTGAAACACATTATCCTTGTGAGGTTGGATTGTATTTTCTTATGTCTATTTGGTGCATATATGTGTGATGATGTTAATAATCATTTGTTATTTTTCTATGTATTGATGTTGCATTTTAGATGATGGCTATGTCTTGATGAGTATGATTGTTTGGTTTTGGTTATTGTTTAGTGATTGCTTGAGGACAAGCAAGTCTAAGTATGAGGTATTTTGATGTTCGTATTTTTAGTATAGTTTCTAGTATGTTTTTTTAGTTTATTAGGATTAGTTTTAGTAGTTTTAGGATTAGTTTTGTGTGTTTTTGGATAGTTTTGCATATTTTGTGAAAAGTATGGAAGCTACTCCGTTTTGTATGTTTTTGTAGGTTTTAGCGAGGAAAATGTGCTATATGGAGCTGAATTTGGAGCGCTATGATGAAAGACGGAAGAATGCAAGATGAAGAAGTCGAAGTTTAGATTTCTGGAGTTGAAGTGTGGAAGAAACCCAAGCCCAGGCTCGTTAACGAGGCTGTAAGGGGTCGTTAACGAGGTCACGAGTTGAAGATTTCGAGAGTTTGATTCTGTAACTCACCGATCCTGTGCGGGGATTTATTTCCGTGTCGGTAGAGTATCTTTTTATGATTTTAGGGTTATTATATTATGTATTTTAGGTCTTGTTATCTTTCCAGATTTTATTTCTATCTTTTAGGATTTTAATTCTATCTTTTTAGGAATGTTTTTATCTTTTAGCCTTATTATTTTCTAGCTTATTTGTATAAATAGCCCTCTTATTAGCCTAGAAAAGGAGGTGGACGAATCGATTGAAGAGAGGAGTAAGAGCCGAGAGTAGAGAGAGGATCGGAGTCGAGATTGAAGCTCGGTGGACGATAGTTACTGAGGTCGTTAATCGTGATTTTGGTTCGGTGCTTGTATTTTTTCGGTTTCTTCTGAATTTCTGTAAGACGATATTTCCTATTAATTGGAGTAGTGTTTTGTTTTCAATGATTTCTTTTGTTGAATTTATTTGTTTCTTAGTTATGAGTAGTGAGTAGTCTTCTTTTCTAGGGTCGGGGTTAAACCCGTCATAGTTATGCATGTTTGAGGAGTAAGAGTATGTGTTGATTGCCATTTATCTATGTTAAGATTGTTTGTTGTGCTTAGACCTAGATGAAAGTCAAGGTGATTTGAGTTTTTAACTTGATTGAGAGAGAAAGTTATAGACTTGAAGGTTGATATTGTTTGAATACGAAAGTTTCAAACTTTAGATCCAAAACAAGCAATTGAGTGAATTGGTTTATGAAAGTAGGTTAATTTACTTGATAGTCAACGAAAGTTGATGAATTTATCTGTTTAAAGGCATGATCTTATCTTCTTACGAGTTTATATGCATGGCTATGTTGTGGTGTCCCTTGTTCTAAATCTTTATTTTTATTTGAAATCTCTTGAAGTGATATTTGTTGCTGAGTTTGTAGGCTCGGTACCGAATCTGTTTAGGTCGTTAGTTTTAGTCTTTTGTTTACGGTGGTTCGTTAACGACTCTGACAACGTCGTTAACGAGGCTGCTTGTGAGTGTTTTGCTTGCTTTGTTTGATTTTTAGTAGTCGATAAACGAACAACCTTGTTTCTCGTGGAACGATCCTGACTTCGCTATACACAGAGGGGTCTTGACTTATAAATTTATTTGTTGTCCCGAGTCAAGAAACCCTCTTCAACATGCGTGCAATGTTATATTTGAAGTCAATTTTTAAAGGCAAAAGGAGAAAAAAACAAGAGAACTTTAAAGACGTCTAAGTATAAGCATAAAGAATGAGGATAGTATAAAGACAATAAGCAAATTCTACAGTACAAAACCATGAATGATCGAATAGAAGCATAAATTCGAACCTAGAAACCGAATGCCACATTTAGGAGTGACATTTACATGGACATTTCATCAAACACTTGGCGTGCAATGTTAGATCAAAAATCATTTTAAAGGCAAAAGGAGAAAAACAAGTGAACTTTAAAGACATCTCGGCACAAGCATAAAGAATGACGATAGTATCAAGCCAATAAGCACATTCTGCACTAAAAAATCAAGATCGATCGAATAAAAGCATAAATTCGAACCTAGAAACCGAATGCCACATTTAGAAGTTACATTTAAAGGGACATTTCATCGAACACGAGGCTTGCAATGTTAGATCACATGCCATTTAACAGGCAAAGGAAGAAAAAACAAATGATCTTTAAAGACATCTAGGCATAAGCATAAAGAATCAGGATAGTATCAAGTCAATAAACACTTTCTACACTACAAAACCAAGACCGATCGAATAGAAGCATAAATTCGAACCTAGAAACCGAATCCCACATTTAGGAGTGACATTTACATGGACATTTCATCGAACACTTGGCGTGCAATGTTAGATCACGAGTCATTTTAAAGGCAAAAGGAGAAAACACAAGTGAAGTTTAAACACATCTAGGCATAAGCATAAAGAATAAGGATAGTATCAAGCCAATAAGCACATTCTCCACTACAAAATCAAGACCGATCGGATAAAAGCATAAATTCGAACCTAGAAACTGAATACCATATTTAGGAGTGAGATTTCCATGGACATTTCATCGAACAATTCGCGTGCAATGTTATATTTGAAGTCAATTTTTAAAGGCAAAAGGAGAAAAAACAAGTGAACTTTAAAGACGTCTAGGCATAAGCATAAAGAATGAGGATAGTATCAAGACAATAAGCACATTCTACAATACAAAACGATGAATGATCAAATAGAAGCATAAATTCGAACCTAGAAACCGACTGCCACATTTAGGAGTGACATTTACATGGACATTTCATCGAACACTTGGCAAGCAATGTTTAATCACAAGCCATTTTAAAGGCAAAAGGAAAAAAAAACAAGAGATCATTAAAGACATCTAGGCATAAGCATAAAGAATGAGGATAGTATCAAGACAATAAGCACATTCTACACTACAAAATCAAGACGTATCGAATGAAAGTATAAATTCGAACCTAGAAACCGAATGCCACATTTAGGAGTGACATTTATGTGGACAATTAATCGAACACTTGGCTTGCAATGTTATATCACAAGTCATTTTAAAGGAAAAGGGAGAAAAACATATGATCTTTAAAGACATCTAGGCATAAGCATAAAGAATGAGGATAGTATCAAGCCAATAAGCACATTCTGCACTACAAAACCAAGACCGATCGAATAGAAGCATAAATTTGAACCTAGAAACCGAATGCCACATTTAAGAGTGACAATTACATGGACATTTCGTCAAACACTTGGCGTGCAATGTTAGATCAAAAATAATTTTAAAGGCAAAAGGGTAAAAACAAGTGAACTTTAAAGACCTCTAGGAATAAGCATAAAGAATGAGGGTAGTATCAAGTCAATAAGCACATTCTGCACTAAAAAATCAAGACCGGTCGAATAAAAGCATAAATTCGAACCTAGAAACCGAATGCCACATTTAGAAGTGACATTTACAAGGACATTTCATCGAACACTTGGCGTGCAATGTTTGATCACAAGTCATTTTAAAGGCAAAATGAGAAAAAACAACAGATCATTAAAGACATCTAGGCAAAAGCATAAAGAATGTGGATTGTATCAAGACAATAAGCACATTCTACACTACAAAATCAAGACGTATCGAATAAAAGCATAAAGTCGAACCTAGAAACCGAATGCCACATTTAGGAGTGACATTTACGTGGATATTTCATCGAACACTTGGTGTGCAATGTTAGATCACAAGTCATTTTAAAGGAAAAGGGAGAAAAAACAAATGATCTTTAACAACATCTAGGCATAAGCATAAAGAATGAGGATAGTATCAAGCCAATAAGCACATTCTGCACTACAAAACCAAGATCGATCGGATAAAAGCATAAATTCGAACCTAGAAACTGAATACCATATGTAGGAGTGAGATTTCCATGGAAATTTCATCGAACACTTGGCGTGCAATGTTAAATTTGAAGTTAATTTTTAAAGGCAAAAGGAGAAAAAACAAGTGAACTTTAATTATGTCTAGGCATAAGCATAAACAATGAGGATAGTATCAAGACAATAAGCACATTCTACACTACAAAACCATGAATGATCGAATAGAAGCATAAATTCGAACCTAGAAACTGAATACCATATGTAGGAGTGAGATTTCCATGGAAATTTCATCGAACACTTGGCGTGCAATGTTAAATTTGAAGTTAATTTTTAAAGGCAAAAGGAGAAAAAACAAGTGATCTTTAACAACATCTAGGCATAAGCATAAAGAATGAGGATAGTATCAAGCCAATAAGCACATTCTGCACTACAAAACCAAGATCGATCGGATAAAAGCATAAATTCGAACCTAGAAACTGAATACCATATGTAGGAATGAGATTTCCATGGAAATTTCATCGAACACTTGGCGTGCAATGTTAAATTTGAAGTTAATTTTTAAAGGCAAAAGGAGAAAAAACAAGTGAACTTTAATTACGTTTAGGCATAAGCATAAACAATGAGGATAGTATCAAGACAATAAGCACATTCTACACTACAAAACAATGAATGATCGAATAGAAGCATAAATTCGAACCTAGAAACCAAATGCCACATTCAGGAGTGACATTTACATTTCGTCAAACACTTGGCGTGCAATGTTAGATAAAAAATCATTTAAAGGCAAAAGGAGAAAAAACAAGTGAACTTTAAAGACATCTAGGCATAAGCATAAAGAATGAGGATAGTTTCAAGCCAATAAGCACATTCGGCATTACAAAATCAAGACCGATCGAATAAAAGCATAAATTCAAACCTAGAAACCGAATGCCACACTTAGGCGTGACATTTACATGGACATGTCATCGAACAGTTGGGGTGCAATGTTAGATTACAAGTCATTTTAAAGGCAAAAGGAGAAAAAACAAGTGAACTTTAAAAACATCTAGGCATATGCATAAAGAAGGAGGATTGAATCAAGCCAATAAGCACATTCTGCACTACGAAATCAAGACCGATCGAATAAAAGCGTAAATTCGAACCTAGAAACCGAATACCATATTTAGGAGTGCGATTTCCATGGACATTTCATCGAACACTTGGCGTGAAATGTTATATTTGAAGTCAATTTTTAAAGGCAAAAGGAGAAAAAACAAGTGAACTTTAAAGACGTCTAGGCATAAGCATAAAGAATGAGGATAGTATCAAGACAATAAGCACATTGTACACTACAAAATAGACGTATCGAATAAAAGCATAAATTCGAACCTAGAAACCGAATGCCACATTTAGGAGTTACATTTACATTGACATTTCATCGAACACTTGGCGTGCAATGTTAGATCACAAGTCATTTTGAAGGAAAAGGGAGAAAAAACAAATGATCTTTCAAGACATCTAGGCATAAGCATAAAGAATGAGGATAGTATCAAGCCAATAAGCACATTCTACACTACAAAACCAAGACAGATCGAATAGAAGCATAAATTCGAACCTAGAAACCGAATGTCACATTTAGGAGTGACATTCACATGGACATTTCGTCAAACACTTGACGTACAATGTTAGATCAAAAATCACTTTAAAGGCAAAAGGAGAAAAAACAAGTGAACTTTAAAGACATCTAGGAATAAGCATAAAGAATGAGGATAGTTTCAAGCCAATAAGCACATTCTACACTAACAAATCAAGAACGATCGAATAAAAGCATAAATTCGAACCTAGAAATAGAATGCCACATTTAGGAGTGATATTTTCGTGGACATTTCATCGAAAACATGGCGGCGTGCAATTTTAGATCAAAAGAAATTTTAAAGGCAAAAGGAGAAAAAACAAGTGATCTTTAAAGACATCTAGACATAAGCATAAAGAATGAGGATAGTATCAAGCCAATAAGTACATTCTGCACTACAAAACCATGACCGGTCGAATGGAAGCATAAATTCGAACCTAGAAATCGAATGCCACATTTAGAAGTTACACTTCCATGGACATTTCGTCAAAGACTTGGCGTGCAATGTTAGATCAAAAATAATTTTAAAGGCAAAAGGAGAAAAAACAAGTGAACTTTAAAGACATCTAGGCATAAGCATAAAGAATGAGGATAGTCTCAAGCCAATAAGCACATTCTGCATTACAAAACCAAGACCAATCGAATAGAAGCATAAATTCGAACCTAGAAACCCAATGCCACATTTGGGAGTGACATTTACATGGACATTTTGTCAAACAATTGACGTGCAATTTTAGATCAAAAATCATTCTAAAGGCAAAAGGAGAAAAATCAAGTGAACTTTAAAGATATCTAGGCATAAGCATAAAGAATGAGGATAGTTTCAAGCCAATAAGCACATTCTGCACTAAAAAATCAAGACCAATCGAATAAAATCATAAATTCGAACCTAGAAATAGAATGCCACATTTAGGAGTGACATTTACGTGGACATTTCATCGAACACTTGGCGTGCAATGTTAGATAACAAGTCATTTTAAAGGCAAAAGGAGAAAAAACAAGTGATCTTTAAAGACATCTTGACATAAGCATAAAGAATGAGGATAGTATCAAGTCAATAAGCACATTTTGCACTACAAACCCTAGACCGATCGAATAGAAGTATAAATTCGAACCTAGAAATCGAATGCCACATTTAGGAATGACATTTACATGGATATTTCGTCAAACACTTGACGTGCAATGTTAGATAAAAAATCATTTGAAGGAAAAGGGAGAAAAAACAAATGATCTTTCAAGACATCTAGGCATAAGCATAAAGAATGAGGATAGTATCAAGCCAATAAGTACATTCTGCACTACAAAACCATGACCGGTCGAATGGAAGCATAAATTCGAACCTAGAACTCGAATGCCACATGTAGGAGTTACATTTACATGGACATTTTGTCAAAGACTTGGCGTGCAATGTTAGATCAAAAATAATTTTAAAGGCAAAAGGAGAAAAAACAAGTGAACTTTAAAGACATCTAGGCATTAGCATAAAGAATGAGGATAGTCTCAAGCCAATAAGCACATTCTGCATTACAAAACCAGGACCAATCGAATAGAAGCATAAATTCGAACCTAGAAACCGAATGCCACATTTGGGAGTGACATTTACATGGACATTTTGTGAAACAATTGACGTGCAATTTTAGATCAAAAATCATTCTAAAGGCAAAAGGAGAAAAATCAAGTGAACTTTAAAGATATCTAGGCATAAGCATAAAGAATGAGGATAGTTTCAAACCAATAAGCACATTCTGCACTAAAAAATGAAGACCAATCGAATAAAATCATAAATTCGAACCTAGAAATAGAATGCCACATTTAGGAGTGACATTTACGTGGACATTTCATCGAACACTTGACGTGCAATGTTAGATAACAAGTCATTTTAAAGGCAAAAGGAGAAAAAACAAGTGATCTTTAAAGACATCTAGACATAAGCATAAAGAATGAGGATAGTATCAAGCCAATAAGTACATTCTGCACTACAAAACCATGACCGGTCGAATGGAAGCATAAATTCGAACCTAGAAATCGAATGCCACATTTAGAAGTTACACTTCCATGGACATTTCGTCAAAGACTTGGCGTGCAATGTTAGATCAAAAATAATTTTAAAGGCAAAAGGAGAAAAAACAAGTGAACTTTAAAGACATCTAGGCATAAGCATAAAGAATGAGGATAGTCTCAAGCCAATAAGCACATTCTGCATTACAAAACCAAGACCAATCGAATAGAAGCATAAATTCGAACCTAGAAACCGAATGCCACATTTGGGAGTGACATTTACATGGACATTTTGTCAAACAATTGACGTGCAATTTTAGATAAAAAAATCATTTTAAAGGCAAAGGGAGAAAATACAAATGATCTTTAAAGACATCTAGGCATAAGCATAAAGAATGAGGATAGTCTTAAGCCAATAAGCACATTCTGCACTATAAAACTAAGACCGATCGAATAGAAGCATAAATTCGAACCTAGAAGCCGAATGCCACATTTAGGAGTGGCATTTACATGGACATTTCGTCAAAAAATTGACGTGCAATTTTAGATCAAAACTCATTTTAAAGGCAAAGGGAGAAAAAACAAATGATCTTTAAAGACATCTAGGCATAAGCATAAAGAATGAGGATAGTATCAAGCCAATAAGCACATTCTACACTACAAAACCAAGACCGATCGAATAGAAGCATAAATTCGAACCTAGAAACCAAATGCCACATTTAGTAGTGAAATTTACATGGACATTTCGTCAAACATTTGGCGTGAAATGTTAGATCAAAAATCGTTTTAAAGGCAAAAGGACAAAAAACAAGTGAACTTTAAAGACATCTAGGCATAAGCATAAAGAATGAGGATAGTATCAAGCCAATAAGCACATTTTGCACTAAAAAATCAAGACCAATCAAATAAAATCATAAATTCGAACCTAGAAATAGAATGCCACATTTAGGAGTGACATTTACGTGGACATTTCATCGAACACTTGGCGTGCAATGTTAGATAACAAGTCATTTTAAAGGCAAAAGGAGAAAAAACAAGTGATCTTTAAAGACATCTAGACATAAGCATAAAGAATGAGGATAGTATCAAGCCAATAAGCACATTCTACACTAAAAACCATGACCGATCGAATGGAAGCATAAATTCGAACCTAGAAACCGAACGCCACATTTAGGAGTGACATTTATGTAGACATTTCATCGAACACTTGGCGTGCAATGTTAGATCACAAGTCGTTTTAAAGGCAAAGGGAGAAAAAACAAATGATCTTTAAAGACATCTAGGCATAAGCATAAAGAATGAGGATAGTATCAAGCCAATAAGCACATTCTGCACTACAAAACCAAGACCGATCGAATAGAAGCATAAATTCGAACCTAGAACCCGAATGCCACATTTAGGAGTGAAACTTACATGGACATTTTGTGAAACACTTGGCGTGCAATGTTAGATCAAAAATCACTTTAAAGGCAAAAGGAGAAAAAACAAGTGAACTTTAAAGACATCTAGGCATAAGCAAAAAGAATGAGGATAGTCTTAAGCCAATAAGCACATTCTGCACTACAAAACCAAGACCGATCGAATAGAAGCATAAATTCGAACCTAGAAACCGAATGCCACATTTAGGAGTGAAATTTACATGGACATTTCGTGAAACACTTGGCGTGCAATGTTAGATCAAAAATCACTTTAAAGGCAAAAGGAGAAAAAACAAGTGAACTTTAAAGACATCTAGGAATAAGCATAAAGAATGAGGACAGTTTAAAGCCAATAAGCACATTCTACACTAACAAATCAAGAACGATCGAATAAAAGCATAAATTCGAACCTAGAAATAGAATGCCACATTTAGGAGTGATATTTTCGTGGACATTTCATCGAATACTTGGCGGCGTGCAATTTTAGATCAAAAGAAATTTTAAAGGCAAAAGGAGAAAAAACAAGTGATCTTTAAAGACATCTAGACATAAGCATAAAGAATGAGGATAGTATCAAGCCAATAAGTACATTCTGCACTACAAAACCATGACCGGTCGAATGGAAGCATAAATTCGAACCTAGAAATCGAATGCCACATTTAGGAGTTACAGTTACATGGACATTTCGTCAAAGACTTGGCGTGCAATGTTAGATCAAAAATAATTTTAAAGGCAAAAGGAGAAAAAACAACTGAACTTTAAAGACATCTAGGCATAAGCATAAAGAATGAGGATAGTTTCAAGCCAATAAGCACATTCTGCACTACAAAATCAAAACCAATTGAATAAAAGCATAACTTCGAACCTAGAAATCGAAGCCGCATTTAGGAGTGACATTTACATGGACATTTCATCGAACACTTGGCGTGCAATGTTAGATCTCAAGTCTATTTTTTAAGGCAAAAGGAGAAAAAACAAGTGAACTTTAAAGATATTTAGGCATAAGCATAAAGAATGAGGATAATATCAAGACAATAAGCACACTCTAAACAACAAAATCAAGACGTATCGAATAAAAGCATAAATTCAAACCTAGAAACCGAACGCCACATTTAGGAGTGACATTTATGAAGACATTTCATCGAACACTTGGCGTGCAATGTTAGATCACAAGTCATTTTAAAGGCAAAGGGAGAAAAATCAAATGATCTTTAAAGACATCTACGCATAAGCATAAAGAATGAGGATAGTCTCAAGCCAATAAGCACATTCTGCACTAAAAAACTAAGACCGAACGAATAGAAGCATTAATTCGAACCTAGAAGCCGAATGCCACATTTAGGAGTGACATTTACATGGACATTTTGTGAAACAATTGACGTGCAATTTTAGATCAAAAATCATTCTAAAGGCAAAAGGAGAAAAATCAAGTGAACTTTAAAGATATCTAGGCATAAGCATAAAGAATGAGGATAGTTTCAAACCAATAAGCACATTCTGCACTAAAAAATCAAGACCAATCGAATAAAATCATAAATTCGAACCTAGAAATAGAATGCCACATTTAGGAGTGACATTTACGTGGACATTTCATCGAACACTTGGCGTGCAATGTTAGATAACAAGTCATTTTAAAGGCAAAAGGAGAAAAAACAAGTGATCTTTAAAGACATCTAGACATAAGCATAAAGAATGAGGATAGTATCAAGCCAATAAGTACATTCTGCACTACAAAACCATGACCGGTCGAATGGAAGCATAAATTCGAACCTAGAAATCGAATGCCACATTTAGGAGTTACATTTCCATGGACATTTCGTCAAAGACTTGGCGTGCAATGTTAGATCAAAAATAATTTTAAAGGCAAAAGGAGAAAAAACAAGTGAACTTTAAAGACATCTAGGCATAAGCATAAAGAATGAGGATAGTCTCAAGCCAATAAGCACATTCTGCATTACAAAACCAAGACCAATCGAATAGAAGCATAAATTCGAACCTAGAAACCGAATGCCACATTTGGGAGTGACATTTACATGGACATTTTGTCAAACAATTGACGTGCAATTTTAGATCAAAAATCATTCTAAAGGGAAAAGGAGAAAAATCAAGTGAACTTTAAAGATATCTAGGCATAAGCATAAAGAATGAGGATAGTTTCAAGCCAATAAGCACATTCTGCACTAAAAAATCAAGACCAATCGAATAAAATCATAAATTCGAACCAAGAAATAGAATGTCACATTTAGGAGTGACATTTACGTGGACATTTCATCGAACACTTGGCGTGCAATGTTAGATAACAAGTCATTTTAAAGGCAAAAGGAGAAAAAACAAGTGATCTTTAAAGACATCTAGACATATGCATAAAGAATGAGGATAGTATCAAGCCAATAAGCACATTCCGCACTAAAAACCATGACCGATCGAATGGAAGCATAAATTCGAACCTAGAAACCGAATGCCACATTTAGGAGTGACATTTACATGGACATTTTGTCAAACAATTGACGTGCAATTTTAGATCAAAAATCATTTTAAAGGTAAAGGGTGAAAAAACAAATGATCTTTAAAGACATCTAGGCATAAGCATAAAGAATGAGGATAGTATCAAGCCAATAAGCACATTCTGCACTACCAAACCAAGACCGATCGAATAGAAGCATAAATTCGAACCTAGAAACCGAATGCCACATTTAGGAGTGACATTTGCGTGGACATTTCGTCAAACAATTGACGTGCAATTTTAGATCAAAAATCATTTTAAAGGCAAAGGGTGAAAAAACAAATGATCTTTAATGACATCTAGGCATAAGCATAAAGAATGAGGATAGTATCAAGCCAATAAGCACATTCTACACTACCAAACCAAGACCGATCGAATAGAAGCATAAATTCGAACCTAGGAACCGAATGCCACATTTAGGAGTGACATTTGCGTGGACATTTCATCCAACAATTGGCGTGCAATGTTAAATCATATGTCATTTAAAAGACAAAGGGAGAAAAAACAAATGATCTTTAAAGACATCTAGGCATAAGCATAAAGCATGAGGATAGTATCAAGCCAATAAGCACATTCTGCACTACCAAACCAAGACCGATCGAATAGAAGCATAAATTCGAACCTAGAAACCGAATGCCACATTTAGGAGTGACATTTGCGTGGACATTTCGTCAAACAATTGACGTGCAATTTTAGATCAAAAATCATTTTAAAGGCAAAGGGTGAAAAAACAAATGATCTTTAATGACATCTAGGCATAAGCATAAAGAATGAGGATAGTATCAAGCCAATAAGCACATTCTACACTACCAAACCAAGACCGATCGAATAGAAGCATAAATTCGAACCTAGGAACCGAATGCCACATTTAGGAGTGACATTTGCGTGGACATTTCATCTAACACTTGGCGTGCAATGTTAAATCATATGTCATTTAAAAGACAAAGGGAGAAAAAACAAATGATCTTTAAAGACATCTAGGCATAAGCATAAAGAATGAGGATAGTCTCAAGCCAATAAGCACATTCTGCACTACAAAAACTAAGACTGATCGAATAGAAGGATAAATTCGAACCTAGAAGCCGAGTGCCACATTTAGGAGTGACATTTACATGGACATTTCGTCAAACAATTGACGTGCAATTTTAGATAAAAAAATCATTTTAAAGGCAAAGGGAGAAAATACAAATGATCTTTAAAGACATCTAGGCATAAGCATAAAGAATGAGGATAGTCTTAAGCCAATAAGCACATTTTGCACTACAAAACTAAGACCGATCGAATAGAAGCATAAATTCGAACCTAGAAGTCGAATGCCACATTTAGGAGTGGCATTTACATGGACATTTCGTCAAAAAATTGACGTGCAATTTTAGCTCAAAACTCATTTTAAAGGCAAAGGGAGAAAAAACAAATGATCTTTAAAGACATCTAGGCATAAGCATAAAGAATGAGGATAGTATCAAGCTAATAAGCACATTCTACACTACAAAACCAAGACCGATCGAATAGAAGCATAAATTCGAACCTAGAAACCAAATGCCACATTTAGTAGTGAAATTTACATGGACATTTCGTCAAACATTTGGCGTGAAATGTTAGATCAAAAATCGTTTTAAAGGCAAAAGGACAAAAAACAAGTGAACTTTAAAGACATCTAGGCATAAGCATAAAGAATGAGGATAGTATCAAGCCAATAAGCACATTTTGCACTAAAAAATCAAGACCAATCAAATAAAATCATAAATTCGAACCTAGAAATAGAATGCCACATTTAGGAGTGACATTTACGTGGACATTTCATCGAACACTTGGCGTTCAATGTTAGATAACAAGTCATTTCAAAGGCAAAAGGAGAAAAAACAAGTGATCTTTAAAGACATCTAGACATAAGCATAAAGAATGAGGATAGTATCAAGCCAATAAGCACATTCTACACTAAAAACCATGACCGATCGAATGGAAGCATAAATTCGAACCTAGAAACCGAACGCCACATTTAGGAGTGACATTTATGTAGACATTTCATCGAACACTTGGCGTGCAATGTTAGATCACAAGTCATTTTAAAGGCAAAGGGAGAAAAAACAAATGATCTTTAAAGACATCTAGGCATAAGCATAAAGAATGAGGATAGTATCAAGCCAATAAGCACATTCTGCACTACAAAACCAAGACCGATCGAATAGAAGCATAAATTCGAACCTAGAACCCGAATGCCACATTTAGGAGTGAAATTTACATGGACATTTTGTGAAACACTTGGCGTGCAATGTTAGATCAAAAATCACTTTAAAGGCAAAAGGAGAAAAAACAAGTGAACTTTAAAGACATCTAGGCCTAAGCAAAAAGAATGAGGATAGTCTTAAGCCAATAAGCACATTCTGCACTACAAAACCAAGACCGATCGAATAGAAGCATAAATTCGAACCTAGAAACCGAATGCCACATTTAGGAGTGAAATTTACATGGACATTTCGTGAAACACATGGCGTGCAATGTTAGATCAAAAATCACTTTAAAGGCAAAAGGAGAAAAAACAAGTGAACTTTAAAGACATCTAGGAATAAGCATAAAGAATGAGGACAGTTTAAAGCCAATAAGCACATTCTACACTAACAAATCAAGAACGATCGAATAAAAGCATAAATTCGAACCTAGAAATAGAATGCCACATTTAGGAGTGATATTTTCGTGGACATTTCATCGAATACTAGGCGTGCAAGGTTTGATCACAAGTCATTTGAAAGGAAAAAGGAGAAAAAACAAGAGATCATTAAAGTCATCTAGGCATAAGTAAAAAGAATGAGGATACTAACAAGATAATAAGCACACTCTACACTAATAAATCAAGACGTATCGAATAAAAGCATAAATTCGAACCTAGAAACCGAATGCCACATTCAGGAGTGACATTTACGTGGACATTTCATCGAACACTTGGCGTGCAATGTTAGATCACAAGTCATTTTAAAGGCAAATGGAGAGAAAACAAATGATCTTTAAAGACATCTAGGCATAAGCATAAAAAATGACGATATTATCAAGCCAATAAGCACATTCTGCACTAAAAAACCAAGACCGATCGAGTAGAAGCATAAATTCGAACCAAGAAACCGAATGCCACATTTAGGAGTGACTTTTACGTGGATATTTCATCGAACACTTGGCGTACAATGTTAGATCACAAGTCATTTTAAAGGCAAAAGGAAAAAAACAAGTGATCTTTAAAGACATCTAGACATAAGCATAAAGAATGAGGATAGTATCAAGCATATAAGCACTTTCTGCACTACAAAACCATGACCGATCAAATGGAAGCATAAATTCGAACCTATAAACCGAATGCGACATTTAGGACTGACATTTACAAGGACATTTCATCGAACACTAGGTGTGCGAGGTTTGATCACAAGTCATTTTAAAGGAAAAAGGAGAAATAACAAGAGATCATTAAAGACATCTAGGCATAAGCATAAAGAATGAGGATAATATGAAGACAATAAGCACACTCTACACTACCTAATCAAGACGTATCGAATAAAAGCCTAAATTCGAACCTAGAAACCCAATGCCACATTTAGGAGTGCAATTTACATGGACATTTGATCGAACATTTGGCGTGCAATGTTAGATCCCTTGTCAATTTTTTAAAGGCAAATGGAGAAAAAACAAGTGAACTTTAAAGATATCTAGGCATAAGCATAAAGAATGAGGATAGTTTCAAGCCAATAAGCACATTCTGCACTAAAAAATCAAGACCAATCGAATAAAATCATAAATTTGAACCAAGAAATAGAATGTCACATTTAGGAGTGACATTTACGTGGACATTTCATCGAACACTTGGCGTGCAATGTTAGATAACAAGTCATTTTAAAGGCAAAAGGAGAAAAAACAAGTGATCTTTAAAGACATCTAGACATATGCATAAAGAATGAGGATAGTATCAAGCCAATAAGCACATTCCGCACTAAAAACCATGACCGATCGAATGGAAGCATAAATTCGAACCTAGAAACCGAATGCCACATTTAGGAGTGACATTTACATGGACATTTTGTCAAACAATTGACGTGCAATTTTAGATCAAAAATCATTTTAAAGGTAAAGGGTGAAAAAACAAATGATCTTTAAAGACATCTAGGCATAAGCATAAAGAATGAGGATAGTATCAAGCCAATAAGCACATTCTGCACTACCAAACCAAGACCGATCGAATAGAAGCATAAATTCGAACCTAGAAACCGAATGCCACATTTAGGAGTGACATTTGCGTGGACATTTCGTCAAACAATTGACGTGCAATTTTAGATCAAAAATCATTTTAAAGGCAAAGGGTGAAAAAACAAATGATCTTTAATGACATCTAGGCATAAGCATAAAGAATGAGGATAGTATCAAGCCAATAAGCACATTCTACACTACCAAACCAAGACCGATCGAATAGAAGCATAAATTCGAACCTAGGAACCGAATGCCACATTTAGGAGTGACATTTGCGTGGACATTTCATCCAACACTTGGCGTGCAATGTTAAATCATATGTCATTTAAAAGACAAAGGGAGAAAAAACAAATGATCTTTAAAGACATCTAGGCATAAGCATAAAGAATGAGGATAGTATCAAGCCAATAAGCACATTCTACACTACAAAACCAAGACCGATCGAATAGAAGCATAAATTCGAACCTAGAAACCAAATGCCACATTTAGTAGTGAAATTTACATGGACATTTCGTCAAACATTTGGCGTGAAATGTTAGATCAAAAATCGTTTTAAAGGCAAAAGGACAAAAAACAAGTGAACTTTAAAGACATCTAGGCATAAGCATAAAGAATGAGGATAGTATCAAGCCAAAAAGCACATTTTGCACTAAAAAATCAAGACCAATCAAATAAAATCATAAATTCGAACCTAGAAATAGAATGCCACATTTAGGAGTGACATTTACGTGGACATTTCATCGAACACTTGGCGTGCAATGTTAGATAACAAGTCTTTTTAAAGGCAAAAGGAGAAAAAATAAGTGATCTTTAAAGACATCTAGACATAAGCATAAAGAATGAGGATAGTATCAAGCCAATAAGCACATTCTACACTAAAAACCATGACCGATCGAATGGAAGTATAAATTCGAACCTAGAAACCGAACGCCACATTTAGGAGTGACATTTATGTAGACATTTCATCGAACACTTGGCGTGCAATGTTAGATCACAAGTCATTTTAAAGGCAAAGGGAGAAAAAACAAATGATCTTTAAAGACATCTAGGCATAAGCATAAAGAATGAGGATAGTATCAAGCCAATAAGCACAGTCTGCACTACAAAACCAAGACCGATCGAATAGAAGCATAAATTCGAACCTAGAACCCGAATGCCACATTTAGGAGTGAAATTTACATGGACATTTTGTGAAACACTTGGCGTGCAATGTTAGATCAAAAATCACTTTAAAGGCAAAAGGAGAAAAAACAAGTGAACTTTAAAGACATCTAGGCCTAAGCAAAAAGAATGAGGATAGTCTTAAGCCAATAAGCACATTTTGCACTACAAAACCAAGACCGATCGAATAGAAGCATAAATTCGAACCTAGAAACCGAATGCCACATTTAGGAGTGAAATTTACATGGACATTTCGTGAAACACATGGCGTGCAATGTTAGATCAAAAATCACTTTAAAGGCAAAAGGAGAAAAAACAAGTGAACTTTAAAGACATCTAGGAATAAGCATAAAGAATGAGGACAGTTTAAAGCCAATAAGCACATTCTACACTAACAAATCAAGAACGATCGAATAAAAGCATAAATTCGAACCTAGAAATAGAATGCCACATTTAGGAGTGATATTTTCGTGGACATTTCATCGAATACTAGGCGTGCAAGGTTTGATCACAAGTCATTTGAAAGGAAAAAGGAGAAAAAACAAGAGATCATTAAAGTCATCTAGGCATAAGTAAAAAGAATGAGGATAATAACAAGATAATAAGCACACTCTACACTAATAAATCAAGACGTATCGAATAAAAGCATAAATTCGAACCAAGAAACCGAATGCCACATTTAGGAGTGACATTTACGTGGACATTTCATCGAACACTTGGCGTGCAATGTTAGATCACAAGTCATTTTAAAGGCAAATGGAGAGAAAACAAATGATCTTTAAAGACATCTAGGCATAAGCATAAAAAATGACGATATTATCAAGCCAATAAGCACATTCTGCACTAAAAAACCAAGACCGATCGAGTAGAAGCATAAATTCGAACCAAGAAACCGAATGCCACATTTAGGAGTGACTTTTACGTGGATATTTCATCGAACACTTGTCGTGCAATGTTAGATCACAAGTCATTTTAAAGGCAAAAGGAAAAAAACAAGTGATCTTTAAAGACATCTAGACATAAGCATAAAGAATGAGGATAGTATCAAGCATATAAGCACTTTCTGCACTACAAAACCATGACCGATCAAATGGAAGCATAAATTCGAACCTATAAACCGAATGCGACATTTAGGACTGACATTTACAAGGACATTTCATCGAACACTAGGTGTGCGAGGTTTGATCACAAGTCATTTTAAAGGAAAAAGGAGAAATAACAAGAGATCATTAAAGACATCTAGGCATAAGCATAAAGAATGAGGATAATATGAAGACAATAAGCACACTCTACACTACCTAATCAAGACGTATCGAATAAAAGCCTAAATTCGAACCTAGAAACCCAATGCCACATTTAGGAGTGCAATTTACATGGACATTTGATCGAACATTTGGCGTGCAATGTTAGATCCCTTGTCAATTTTTTAAAGGCAAATGGAGAAAAAACAAGTGAACTTTAAAGACATCTAGGCATAAGCATAAAGAATGAGGATGGTCTCAAGCCAATAAGCACATTCTGCACTACAAAACCAGGGCCGATCGAATAGAAGCATAAATTCGAACCTAGAAACCGAATGCCACATTTAGGAATGACATTTACATGGACATTTCGTCAAACAATTGACGTGCAATTTTAGATCAAAAATCATTTTAAAGGCAAAAGGAGAAAAAACAAGTGAACTTTAAAGATATCTAGGCATAAGCATAAAGAATGAGGATAGTTTCAAGCAAATAAGCACATTCTACACTACAAAATCAAGATCGATCGAATAGAAGCATAAATTCAAACCTAGAAATCGAATGCCATAATTAGGAGTGATATTTACATGGACATTTCTTCGAACACTTTGCGTGCAATGTTAGATCTCAAGTCTATTTTTTAAGGCAAAAGGAGAAAAAACAAGTGAACTTTAAAGATATCTAGGCATAAGCAGAAAGAATGAGGATAATATCAAGACAATAAGCACACTCTACACAACAAAATCAAGACGTATCGAATAAAAGCATAAATTCGAACCTAGAAACCGAACGCCACATTTAGGAGTGACATTTATGTAGACATTTCATCGAACACTTGGCGTGCAATGTTAGATCACAAGTCATTTAAAGGCAAAGAGAGAAAAAACAAATGATCTTTAAAGACATCTAGGCATAAGCATAAAGAATGAGGATAATATCAAGCCAATAAGCACATTCTGCACTACAAAACCAAGACCGATCGAATAGAAGCATAAATTCGAACCTAGAAACCGAATGCCACATTTAGGAGTGACATTTGCGTGGACATTTTATCGAATACTTGTCGTGCAATGTTAGATCACATGTCATTTAAAAGGCAAAGGGAGAAAAACCAAATGATCTTTAAAGACATCTAGGCATAAGCATAAAGAATGAGGATAGTATCAAGCCAATAAGCACATTCTACACTACAAAACCAAGACCGATCGAATAGAAGAATAAATTCGAACCTAGAAACCCAATGCCACATTTTGTAGTGAAATTTACATGGATATTTCGTCAAACACTTGTTTTGCAATGTTAGATCAAAAGTCATTTTAAAGGCAAAAGGACAAAAAACAAGAGAACTTTAAAGACATCTAGGCATAAGCATAAAGAATGAGGATAGTATCAAGCCAATAAGCACATTTTGCACTACAAAACCAAGACCGATCGAATAGAAGCATAAATTCGAACCTAGAAACCGAATGCCACATTTAGGAGTGACATTTACATGGACATTTCGTCAAACAATTGACGTGCAATATTAGATCAAAAATCATTTTAAAGGCAAAAGGAGAAAAAACAAGTGAACTTTAAAGATATCTAGGCATAAGCATAAAGAATGAGGATAGTTTCAAGCAAATAAGCACATTCTACACTACAAAATCAAGATCGATCGAATAGAAGCATAAATTCAAACCTAGAAATCGAATGCCATAATTAGGAGTGATATTTACATGGACATTTCTTCGAACACTTTGCGTGCAATGTTAGATCTCAAGTCTATTTTTTAAGGCAAAAGGAGAAAAAACAAGTGAACTTTAAAGATATCTAGGCATAAGCAGAAAGAATGAGGATAATATCAAGACAATAAGCACACTCTACACAACAAAATCAGGACGTATCGAATAAAAGCATAAATTCGAACCTAGAAACCGAACGCCACATTTAGGAGTGACATTTATGTAGACATTTCATCGAACACTTGGCGTGCAATGTTAGATCACAAGTCATTTTAAAGGCAAAGGGAGAAAAAACAAATGATCTTTAAAGACATCTAGGCATAAGCATAAAGAATGAGGATAGTATCAAGCCAATAAGCACATTCTGCACTACAAAACCAAGACCGATCGAATAGAAGCATAAAGTCGAACCTAGAAACCAAATGCCACATTTAGGAGTGACATTTGCGTGGACATTTTGTCGAACACTTGTCGTGCAATGTTAGATCACATGTCATTTAAAAGGCAAAGGGAGAAAAACCAAATGATCTTTAAAGACATCTACGCATAAGCATAAAGAATGAGGATAGTATCAAGCCAATAAGCACATTCTACAATACAAAACCAAGACCGATCGAATAGAAGAATAAATTCGAACCAAGAAACCAAATGCCACATTTAGTAGTGAAATTTACATGGACTTTTCGTCAAACACTTGATTTGCAATGTTAGATCAAAAGTCATTTTAAAGGCAAAAGGACAAAAAACAAGAGAACTTTAAAGACATCTAGGCATAAGCATAAAGAATGAGGATAGTATCAAGCCAATAAGCACATTCTGCACTAAAAAATCAAGACCAATCGATTAAAATCATAAATTCGAACCTAGAAACCGTATGCGACATTTAGGAGTGACATTTACAAGGACATTTCAATGAACACTAGGCGTGCAAGGTTTGATCACAAGTCATTTGAAAGGAAAAAGGAGAAAAAACAAGAGATCATTAAAATCATCTAGGCATAAGTAAAAAGAATGAGGATAATATCAAGATAATAAGCACACTCTACACTAATAAATCAAGACGTATCGAATAAAAGCATAAATTCGAACCTAGAAACCGAATGTCACATTTAGGAGTGACATTTACGTGGACATTTCATCGAACACTTGGCGTGCAATGTTAGATCACAAGTCATTTTAAAGGCAAATGGAGAGAAAACAAATGATCTTTAAAGACATCTAGGCATAAGCATAAAGAATGACGATAGTATCAAGCCAATAAGCACATTCTGCACTAAAAAACAAAGACCGATCGAGTAGAAGCATAAATTCGAACCAAGAAACCGAATGCCATAATTAGGAGTGACTTTTACGTGGATATTTCATCGAACACTTGGTGTGCAATGTTAGATCACAAGTCATTTTAAAGGCAAAAGGAAAAAACAAGTGATCTTTAAAGACATCTAGACATAAGCATAAAGAATGAGGATAGTATCAAGCCAATAAGCACTTTCTGCACTACAAAACCATGACCGATCAAATGGAAGCATAAATTCGAACCTATAAACCGAATGCGACATTTAGGAGTGACATTTACAAGGACATTTCATCGAACACTAGGTGTGCGAGGTTTGATCACAAGTCATTTTAAAGGAAAAAGGAGAAATAACAAGAGATCATTAAAGACATCTAGGCATAAGCATAAAGAATGAGGATAATATCAAGATAATAAGCACACTCTACACTACAAAATCAAGACGTATCGAATAAAAGCCTAAATTCGAACCTAGAAACCCAATGCCACATTTAGGAGTGAAATTTACATGGACATTTGATCGAACACTTGGCGTGCAATGTTAGATCCCTTGTCAATTTTTTAAAGGCAAATGGAGAAAAAACAAGTGAACTTTAAAGACATCTAGGCATAAGCATAAAGAATGAGGATGGTCTCAAGCCAATAAGCACATTCTGCACTACAAAACCAGGGCCGATCGAATAGAAGCATAAATTCGAACCTAGAAACCGAATGCCACATTTAGGAGTGACATTTACATGGACATTTCGTCAAACAATTGACGTGCAATTTTAGATCAAAAATCATTTTAAAGGCAAAAGGAGAAAAAACAAGTGAACTTTAAAGATATCTAGGCATAAGCATAAAGAATGAGGATAGTTTCAAGCCAATAAGCACATTTAACACTACAAAATCAAGATCGATCGAATAGAAGCATAAATTCAAACCTAGAAATCGAATGCCATAATTAGGAGTGATATTTACATGGACATTTCTTCGAACACTTTGCGTGCAATGTTAGATCTCAAGTCTATTTTTTAAGGCAAAAGGAGAAAAAACAAGTGAACTTTAAAGATATCTAGGCATAAGCAGAAAGAATGAGGATAATATCAAGACAATAAGCACACTCTACACAACAAAATCAAGACGTATCGACTAAAAGCATAAATTCGAACCTAGAAACCGAACGCCACATTTAGGAGTGACATTTATGTAGACATTTCATCGAACACTTGGCGTGCAATGTTAGATCACAAGTCATTTTAAAGGCAAAGGGAGAAAAAACAAATGATCTTTAAAGACATCTAGGCATAAGCATAAAGAATGAGGATAGTATCAAGCCAATAAGCACATTCTGCACTACAAAACAAGGACCGATCGAATAGAAGCATAAATTCGAACCTAGAAACCGAATGCCACATTTAGGAGTGACATTTGTGTGGACATTTTATCGAACACTTGTCGTGCAATGTTAGATCACATGTCATTTAAAAGGCAAAGGGAGAAAAACCAAATGATCTTTAAAGACATCTAGGCATAAGCATAAAGAATGAGGATAGTATCAAGCCAATAAGCACATTCTACACTACAAAACCAAGACCGATCGAATAGAAGAATAAATTCGAACCTAGAAACCAAATGCCACATTTTGTAGTGAAATTTACATGGATATTTCGTCAAACACTTGTTTTGCAATGTTAGATCAAAAGTCTTTTTAAAGGCAAAAGGACAAAAAACAAGAGAACTTTAAAGACATCTAGGCATAAGCATAAAGAATGAGGATAGTATCAAGCCAATAAGCACATTTTGCACTACAAAACCAAGACCGATCGAATAGAAGCATAAATTCGAACCTAGAAACCGAATGCCACATTTAGGAGTGACATTTACATGGACATTTCGTCAAACAATTGACGTGCAATTTTAGATCAAAAATCATTCTAAAGGGAAAAGGAGAAAAATCAAGTGAACTTTAAAGATATCTAGGCATAAGCATAAAGAATGAGGATAGTTTCAAGCCAATAAGCACATTGTACACTACAAAACCAAGACCGATCGAATAGAAGCATAAATTCGAACCTAGAAACCGAATGCCACATTTAGGAGTGACATTTGCGTGGACATTTCGTCAAACAATTGACGTGCAATTTTAGATCAAAAATCATTTTAAAGGCAAAGGGTGAAAAAACAAATGATCTTTAATGACATCTAGGCATAAGCATAAAGAATGAGGATAGTATCAAGCCAATAAGCACATTCTACACTACCAAACCAAGACCGATCGAATAGAAGCATAAATTCGAACCTAGGAACCGAATGCCACATTTAGGAGTGACATTTGCGTGGACATTTCATCTAACACTTGGCGTGCAATGTTAAATCATATGTCATTTAAAAGACAAAGGGAGAAAAAACAAATGATCTTTAAAGACATCTAGGCATAAGCATAAAGAATGAGGATAGTATCAAGCCAATAAGCACATTCTACACTACAAAACCAAGACCGATCGAATAGAAGAATAAATTCGAACCTAGAAACCAAATGCCACATTTTGTAGTGAAATTTACATGGATATTTCGTCAAACACTTGTTTTGCAATGTTAGATCAAAAGTCATTTTAAAGGCAAAAGGACAAAAAACAAGAGAACTTTAAAGACATCTAGGCATAAGCATAAAGAATGAGGATAGTATCAAGCCAATAAGCACATTTTGCACTACAAAACCAAGACCGATCGAATAGAAGCATAAATTCGAACCTAGAAACCGAATGCCACATTTAGGAGTGACATTTACATGGACATTTCGTCAAACAATTGACGTGCAATTTTAGATCAAAAATCATTTTAAAGGCAAAAGGAGAAAAAACAAGTGAACTTTAAAGATATCTAGGCATAAGCATAAAGAATGAGGATAGTTTCAAGCAAATAAGCACATTCTACACTACAAAATCAAGATCGATCGAATAGAAGCATAAATTCAAACCTAGAAATCGAATGCCATAATTAGGAGTGATATTATGGACATTTCTTCGAACACTTTGCGTGCAATGTTAGATCTGAAGTCTATTTTTTAAGGCAAAAGGAGAAAAAACAAGTGAACTTTACAGATATCTAGACATAAGCAGAGAGAATGAGGATAATATCAAGACAATAAGCACACTCTACACAACAAAATCAGGACGTATCGAATAAAAGCATAAATTCGAACCTAGAAACCGAACGCCACATTTAGGAGTGACATTTATGTAGACATTTCATCGAACACTTGGCGTGCAATGTTAGATCACAAGTCATTTTAAAGGAAAAGGGAGAAAAAACAAATGATCTTTAAAGACATCTAGGCATAAGCATAAAGAATGAGGATAGTATCAAGCCAATAAGCACATTCTGCACTACAAAACCAAGACCGATCGAATAGAAGCATAAATTCGAACCTAGAAACCGAATGCCACATTTAGGAGTGACATTTGCGTGGACATTTTGTCGAACACTTGTCGTGCAATGTTAGATCACATGTCATTTAAAACGCAAAGGGAGAAAAACCAAATGATCTTTAAAGACATCTACGCATAAGCATAAAGAATGAGGATAGTATCAAGCCAATAAGCACATTCTACACTACAAAACCAAGACCGATCGAATAGAAGAATAAATTCGAACCAAGAAACCAAATGCCACATTTAGTAGTGAAATTTACATAGACATTTCGTCAAACACTTGTTTTGCAATGTTAGATCAAAAGTCATTTTAAAGGCAAAAGGACAAAAAACAAGAGAACTTTAAAGACATCTAGGCATAAGCATAAAGAATGAGGATAGTATCAAGCCAATAAGCACATTCTGCACTAAAAAATCAAGACCAATCGAATAAAATCATAAATTCGAACCTAGAAGCCGAATGCGACATTTAGGAGTGACATTTACAAGGACATTTCAACGAACACTAGGCGTGCAAGGTTTGATCACAAGTCATTTGAAAGGAAAAAGGAAAAAAAACAAGAGATCATTAAAGTCATCTAGGCATAAGTAAAAAGAATGAGGATAATATCAAGATAATAAGCACACTCTACACTAATAAATCAAGACGTATCGAATAAAAGCATAATTCGAACCTAGAAACCGAATGCCACATTTAGGAGTGACATTTACGTGGACATTTCATCGACCACTTGGCGTGCAATGTTAGATCTCTTGTCAATTTTTTAAAGGCAAAAGGAGAAAAAACAAGTGAAGTTTAAAGACATCTAGGCATAAGCTTAAAGAATGACGATATTATCAAGCCAATAAGCACATTCTGCACTAAAAAACCAAGACCGATCGAGTAGAAGCATAAATTCGAACCAAGAAACCGAATGCCACATTTAGGAGTGGCTTTTACGTGGATATTTCATCGAACACTTGGCGTGCAATGTTAGATCACAAGTCATTTTAAAGGCAAAAGGAGAAAAAACAAGTGATATTTAAAGACATCTAGACATAAGCATAAAGAATGAGGATAGTATCAAGCCAATAAGCACATTATGCACTACAAAACAAGGACCGATCGAATAGAAGCATAAATTCGAACCTAGAAACCGAATGCCACATTTAGGAGTGACATTTGCGTGGACATTTTATCGAACACTTGTCGTGCAATGTTAGATCACATGTCATTTAAAAGGCAAAGGGAGAAAAACCAAATGATCTTTAAAGACATCTAGGCATAAGCATAAAGAATGAGGATAGTATCAAGCCAATAAGCACATTCTACACTACAAAACCAAGACCGATCGAATAGAAGAATAAATTCGAACCTAGAAACCAAATGCCACATTTTGTAGTGAAATTTACATGGATATTTCGTCAAACACTTGTTTTGCAATGTTAGATCAAAAGTCATTTTAAAGGCAAAAGGACAAAAAACAAGAGAACTTTAAAGACATCTGGGCATAAGCATAAAGAATGAGGATAGTATCAAGCCAATAAGCACATTTTGCACTACAAAACCAAGACCGATCGAATAGAAGCATAAATTCGAACCTAGAAACCGAATGCCACATTTAGGAGTGACATTTACATGGACATTTCGTCAAACAATTGACGTGCAATTTTAGATCAAAAATCATTTTAAAGGCAAAAGGAGAAAAAACAAGTGAACTTTAAAGATATCTAGGCATAAGCATAATGAATGAGGATAGTTTCAAGCAAATAAGCACATTCTACACTACAAAATCAAGATCGATCGAATAGAAGCATAAATTCAAACCTAGAAATCGAATGCCATAATTAGGAGTGATATTATGGACATTTCTTCGAACACTTTGCGTGCAATGTTAGATCTCAAGTCTATTTTTTAAGGCAAAAGGAGAAAAAACAAGTGAACTTTAAAGATATCTAGGCATAAGCATAAAGAATGAGGATAGTTTCAAGCCAATAAGCACATTTAACACTACAAATTCAAGATCGATCAAATAGAAGCATAAATTCAAACCTAGAAATCGAATGCCATAATTAGGATTGATATTTACATGGACATTTCTTCGAACACTTTGCGTGCAATGTTAGATCTCAAGTCTATTTTTTAAGGCAAAAGGAGAAAAAACAAATGAACTTTAAAGATATCTAGGCATAAGCAGAAAGAATGAGGATAATATCAAGACAATAAGCACACTCTACACAACAAAATCAAGACGTATCGAACAAAATCATAAATTCGAACCTAGAAACCGAACGCCACATTTAGGAGTGACATTTATGTAGACATTTCATCGAACACTTGGCGTGCAATGTTAGATCACAAGTCATTTTAAAGGCAAAGGGAGAAAAAACAAATGATCTTTAAAGACATCTAGGCATAAGCATAAAGAATGAGGATAGTATCAAGCCAATAAGCACATTCTGCACTACAAAACCAAGACCGATCGAATAGAAGCATAAAGTCGAACCTAGAAACCGAATGCCACATTTAGGAGTGACATTTGCGTGGACATTTTATCGAACACTTGTCGTGCAATGTTAGATCACATGTCATTTAAAAGGCAAAGGGAGAAAAACCAAATGATCTTTAAAGACATCTAGGTATAAGCGTAAAGAATGAGGATAGTATCAAGCCAATAAGCACATTCTACACTACAAAACCCAGACCGATCGAATAGAAGAATAAATTCGAACCTAGAAACCAAATGCCACATTTTGTAGTGAAATTTACATGGATATTTCGTCAAACACTTGTTTTGCAATGTTAGATCAAAAGTCATTTTAAAGGCAAAAGGACAAAAAACAAGAGAACTTTAAAGACATCTAGGCATAAGCATAAAGAATGAGGATAGTATCAAGCCAATAAGCACATTTTGCACTAAAAAATCAAGACCAATCGAATAAAATCATAAATTCGAACCTAGAAACCGAATGCGACATTTAGGAGTGACATTTACAATGGCATTTCAACGAACACTAGGCGTGCAAGGTTTGATCGCAAGTCATTTGAAAGGAAAAAGGAGAAAAAACAAGAGATCATTAAAGTCAACTAGGCATAAGCATCAAGAATGAGGATAATATCAAGACAATAAGCACACTCTACACTACAAAATCAAGACGTATCGAATAAAAGCATAAATTCGAACCTAGAAACCGAATGCCAGATTTAGGAGTGACATTTACGTGGACATTTCATCGAACACTTGGCGTGCAATGTTAGATCACAAGTCATTTTAAAGGCAAATGGAGAGAAAACAAATGATCTTTAAAGACATCTAGGCATAAGCATAAAGAATGAGGATAGTATCAAGCCAATAAGCACATTCTGCACTAAAAAACCAAGACCGATCGAGTAGAAGCATAAATTCGAACCAAGAAACCGAATGCCACATTTAGGAGTGACTTTTACGTGGATATTTCATCGAACACTTGGCGTGCAATGTTAGATCACAAGTCATTTTAAAGGCAAAAGGAGAAAAAACAAGTGATCTTTAAAGACATCTAGACATAAGAATAAAGAATGAGGATGGTCTCAAGCCAATAAGCACATTCTGCACTACAAAACCATGACCGATCAAATGGAAGCATAAATTTGAACCTATAAACCGAATGCGACATTTAGGAGTGACATTTACAAGGACATTTCATCGAACACTAGGTGTGCGAGGTTTGATCACAAGTCATTTTGAAGGAAAAAGGAGAAATAACAAGAGATCATTAAAGACATCTAGGCATAAGCATAAAGAATGAGGATAATATCAAGACAATAAGCAAACTCTACACTACAAAATCAAGACGTATCGAATAAAAGCCTAAATTCGAACCTAGAAACCGAATGCCACATTTAGGAGTGAAATTTACATGGACATTTCATCGAACACTTGGCGTGCAATGTTAGATCCCTTGTCAATTTTTTAAAGGCAAAAGGAGAAAAAATAAGTGAACTTTAAAGACATCTAGGCATAAGCATAAAGAATGAGGATGGTCTCAAGCCAATAAGCACATTCTGCACTACAAAACCAGGGTCGATCGAATAGAAACATAAATTCGAACCTAGAAACCGAATGCCACATTTAGGAGTGACATTTATATGGACATTTCGTCAAACAATTGACGTGCAATTTTAGATCAAAAATCATTTTAAAGGCAAAAGGAGAAAAAACAAGTGAACTTTAAAGATATCTAGGCATAAGCATAAAGAATGAGGATAGTTTCAAGCCAATAAGCACATTCTACACTACAAAATGAAAATCGATCGAATAGAAGCATAAATTCAAACCTAGAAATCGAATGCCATAATTAGGAGTGATATTTACATGGACATTTCTTCGAACACTTTGCCTGCAATGTTAGATCTCAAGTCTATTTTTTAAGGCAAAAGGAGAAAAAACAAGTGAAGTTTAAAGATATCTAGGCATAAGCAGAAAGAATGTGGATAATATCAAGACAATAAGCACACTCTACACAACAAAATCAAGACGTATCGAATAAAAGCATAAATTCGAACCTAGAAACCGAACGCCACATTTAGGAGTGACATTTATGTAGACATTTCATCGAACACTTGGCGTGCAATGTTATATCACATGTCATTTAAAAGGCAAAGGGAGAAAAACCAAATGATCTATAAAGACATCTAGGTATAAGCATAAAGAATGAGGATAGTATCAAGCCAATAAGCACATTCTACACTACAAAACCCAGACCGATCGAATAGAAGAATAAATTCGAACCTAGAAACCAAATGCCACATTTTGTAGTGAAATTTACATGGATATTTCGTCAAACACTTGTTTTGCAATGTTAGATCAAAAGTCATTTTAAAGGCAAAAGGACAAAAAACAAGAGTACTTTAAAGATATCTAGGCATAAGCATAAAGAATAAGGATAGTATCAAGCCAATAAGCACATTTTGCACTAAAAAATCAAGACCAATCGAATAAAATCATAAATTCGAACCTAGAAACCGAATGCGACATTTAGGAGTGACATTTACAATGGCATTTCAACGAACACTAGGCGTGCAAGGTTTGATCGCAAGTCATTTGAAAGGAAAAAGGAGAAAAAACAAGAGATCATTAAAGTCAACTAGGCATAAGCATAAAGAATGAGGATAATATCAAGACAATAAGCACACTCTACACTACAAAATCAAGATGTATCGAATAAAAGCATAAATTCGAACCTAGAAACCGAATGCCACATTTAGGAGTGATATTTACGTGGACATTTCATCGAACACTTGGCGTGCAATGTTAGATCACAAGTCATTTTAAAGGCAAATGGAGAGAAAACAGATGATCTTTAAAGACATCTAGGCATAAGCATAAAGAATGAGGATAGTATCAAGCCAATAAGCACATTCTGCACTAAAAAAACAAGACCGATCGAGTAGAAGCATAAATTCGAACCAAGAAACCGAATGCCACATTTAGGAGTGACTTTTACGTGGATATTTCATCGAACACTTGGCGTGCAATGTTAGATCACAAGTCATTTTAAAAGAAAAAGGAGAAAAAACAAGTGATCTTTAAAGACATCTAGACATAAGCATAAAGAATGAGGATGGTCTCAAGCCAATAAGCACATTCTGCACTACAAAACCATGACCGATCAAATGGAAGCATAAATTGGAACCTATAAACCGAATGCGACATTTAGGAGTGACATTTACAAGGACATTTCATCGAACACTAGGTGTGCGATGTTTGATCACAAGTCATTTTAAAGGAAAAAGGAGAAATAACAAGAGATCATTAAAGACATCTAGGCATAAGCATAAAGAATGAGGATAATATCAAGACAATAAGCACACTCTACACTACAAAATCAAGACGTATCGAATAAAAGCATAAATTCGAACCTAGAAACCGAATGCCACATTTAGGAGTGACATTTACGTGGACATTTCATCGAACACTTGGCGTGCAATGTTAGATCACAAGTCATTTTAAAGGCAAATGGAGAGAAAACAAATGATCTTTAAAGACATCTAGGCATAAGCATAAAGAATGAGGATAGTATCAAGCCAATAAGCACATTCTGCACTAAAAAACCAAGACCGATCGAGTAGAAGCATAAATTCGAACCAAGAAACCGAATGCCACATTTAGGAGTGACTTTTACGTGGATATTTCATCGAACACTTTGCGTGCAATGTTAGATCACAAGTCATTTTAAAGGCAAAAGGAGAAAAAACAAGTGATCTTTAAAGACATCTAGACATAAGAATAAAGAATGAGGATGGTCTCAAGCCAATAAGCACATTCTGCACTACAAAACCATGACCGATCAAATGGAAGCATAAATTGGAACCTATAAACCGAATGCGACATTTAGGAGTGACATTTACAATGGCATTTCAACGAACACTAGGCGTGCAAGGTTTGATCGCAAGTCATTTGAAAGGAAATAGGAGAAAAAACAAGAGATCATTAAAGTCAACTAGGCATAAGCATAAAGAATGAGGATAATATCAAGACAATAAGCACACTCTACACTACAAAATCAAGATGTATCGAATAAAAGCATAAATTCGAACCTAGAAACCGAATGCCACATTTAGGAGTGACATTTACGTGGACATTTCATCGAACACTTGGCGTGCAATGTTAGATCACAAGTCATTTTAAAGGCAAATGGAGAGAAAACAAATGATCTTTAAAGACATCTAGGCATAAGCATAAAGAATGAGGATAGTATCAAGCCAATAAGCACATTCTGCACTAAAAAAACAAGACCGATCGAGTAGAAGCATAAATTCGAACCAAGAAACCGAATGCCACATTTAGGAGTGACTTTTACGTGGATATTTCATCGAATACTTGGCGTGCAATGTTAGATCACAAGTCATTTTAAAGGCAAAACGAGAAAAAACAAGTGATCTTTAAAGACATCTAGACATAAGAATAAAGAATGAGGATGGTCTCAAGCCAATAAGCACATTCTGCACTACAAAACCATGACCGATCAAATGGAAGCATAAATTGGAACCTATAAACCGAATGCGACATTTAGGAGTGACATTTACAAGGACATTTCATCGAACACTAGGTGTGCAATGTTTGATCACAAGTCATTTTAAAGGAAAAAGGAGAAATAACAAGAGATCATTAAACACATCTAGGCATAAGCATAAAGAATGAGGATAATATCAAGACAATAAGCACACTCTACACTACAAAATCAAGACGTATCGAATAAAAGCATAAATTCGAACCTAGAAACCGAATGCCACATTTAGGAGTGACATTTACGTGGACATTTCATCGAACACTTGGCGTGCAATGTTAGATCACAAGTCATTTTAAAGGCAAATGGAGAGAAAACAAATGATCTTTAAAGACATCTAGGCATAAGCATAAAGAATGAGGATAGTATCAAGCCAATAAGCACATTCTGCACTAAAAAACCAAGACCGATCGAGTAGAAGCATAAATTCGAACCAAGAAACCGAATGCCACATTTAGGAGTGACTTTTACGTGGATATTTCATCGAACACTTTGCGTGCAATGTTAGATCACAAGTCATTTTAAAGGCAAAAGGAGAAAAAACAAGTGATCTTTAAAGACATCTAGACATAAGAATAAAGAATGAGGATGGTCTCAAGCCAATAAGCACATTCTGCACTACAAAACCATGACCGATCAAATGGAAGCATAAATTGGAACCTATAAACCGAATGCGACATTTAGGAGTGACATTTACAAGGACATTTCATCGAACACTAGGTGTGCGAGGTTTGATCACAAGTCATTTTAAAGGAAAAAGGAGAAATAACAAGAGATCATTAAAGACATCTAGGCATAAGCATAAAGAATGAGGATAATATCAAGACAATAAGCACACTCTACACTACAAAATCAAGACGTATCGAATAAAAGCCTAAATTCGAAACTAGAAACCGAATGCCACATTGAGGAGTGAAATTTACATGGACATTTCATCGAACACTTGGCGTGCAATGTTAGATCCCTTGTCAATTTTTTAAAGGCAAAAGAAGAAAAAAATAAGTAAACTTTAAAGACATCTAGGCATAAGCATAAAGAATGGGGATGGTCTCAAGCCAATAAGCACATTCTGCACTACAAAACCAGGGCCGATCGAATAGAAGCATAAATTCGAACCTAGAAACCGAATGCCACATTTAGGAATGACATTTACATGGACATTTCGTCAAACAATTGACGTGCAATTTTAGATCAAAAATCATTTTAAAGGCAGAAGGAGAAAAAACAAGTGAACTTTAAAGATATCTAGGCATAAGCATAAAGAATGAGGATAGTTTCAAGCCAATAAGCACATTCTACACTACAAAATCAAGATCGATCGAATAGAAGCATAAATTCAAACCTAGAAATCGAATGCCATAATTAGGAGTGATATTTACATGGACATTTCTTCGAACACTTTGCGTGCAATGTTAGATCTCAAGTCTATTTTTTAAGGCAAAAGGAGAAAAAACAAGTGAACTTTAAAGATATCTAGGTATAAGCATAATGAATGAGGATAATATTAAACCAATAAGCACATTCTTCACTACAAAATAAAGACCGATCGAACAAAAGGAAAAATTCGGACCTAGAAACCGAATGCCACAATTAGGAATGACATTTACATGGATATTTCATCGAACACTTTGCATGCAATGTTAGATCACAAGTCATTTTAAAGGCAAATTTGAGAAAAAAAAAGTGATCTTTAAAGACAATTAGGCATAACCATAAAGAATGAGGATAGTATCAAGCCAATAAGCACATTCTGCACTATAAAATCAAGACCGATTGACTAAAAGCATAAATTCGAACCTAGAAACCGAATGCCACATTTAGGAGTGACATTTGCGTGGACATTTTATCGAACACTTGTCGTGCAATGTTAGATCACATGTCATTTAAAAGGCAAAGGGAGAAAAACCAAATGATCTTTAAAGACATCTAGGCATAAGCATAAAGAATGAGGATAGTATCAAGCCAATAAGCACATTCTACACTACAAATCCAAGACCGATCGAATAGAAGAATAAATTCGAACCTAGAAACCAAATGCCACATTTAGTAGTGAAATTTACATGGACATTTCGTCAAACACTTGTTTTGCAATGTTAGATCAAAAGTCATTTTAAAGGCAAAAGGACAAAAAACAAGAGAACTTTAAAGATATCTAGGCATAAGAATAAAGAATGAGGATAGTATCAAGCCAATAAGCACATTCTGCACTACAAAATCAAGACCTATCTAATAGAAGCATAAATTCAAACCTAGAAACCGAATGCCATAATTAGGAGTGATATTTACATGGATATTTCTTCGAACACTTTGCGTGCAATGTTAGATCTCAAGTCTATTTTTTAAGGCAAAAGGAGAAAAAACAAGTGACCTTTAAAGACATCTAGGCATAAGCATAAAGAATGAGGATAGTATCAAGCCAATAGGCTTATTCTGCACTTCAAAATCAAGACCTATCTAATAGAAGCATAAATTCAAACCTAGAAACCGAATGCCATAATTAGGAGTGATATTTACATGGACATTTCATCGAAAACTTTGCGTGCAATGTTAGATCTCAAGTCTATTTTTTAAGGCAAAAGGAGAAAAAACAAGTGAACTTTAAAGATATCTAGGCATAAGCAAGGATAATATCAAGACAATAAGCACAGTCTACACTACAAAATCAAGACTTATCGAATAAAAGCATAAATTCGAACCTAGAAACCGAATGCCACATTTAGGAGTGACATTTACATAGACATTTCATCGAACACTTGACGTGCAATGTTAGATCCCTTGTCAATTTTTTAAAGGCAAAAGGAGAAAAAACAAGTGAACTTTGAAGACATCTAGGCATAAGCATAAAGAATGAGGATAGTATCAAGCCAATAAGCACATTCTGCACTACAAAACCAAGACCGATTGAATAGAAGCATAAATTCGAACCTAGAAACCGAATGCCACATTTAGGAGTGACATTTACATGGACATTTCGTCAAACACTTGGCGTGCAATGTTCGATCACAAATCATTTTAAATTCAAAAGGAGAAAAAACAAGTGAAGTTTAACGACATCTAGGCATAACCGTAAACAATGAGGATAGTATCAAGCCAATAAGCACATTCTGCAGTACAAAACCAAGATTGATCGAATAGAAGCATAAATTAAAACCTAGAAACCGAATGCCACATTTAGGAGTGACATTACATGGACATTTCGTCAAATACTTGGCGTGCAATGTTAGATCACAAATCATTTTAAAGGCAAAAGGAGAAAAAAGAAGTGAACTTTAATGACATCTAGGCATAAGCATAAAGAATGAGGATAGTATGAAGCCAATAGGCATATTCTGCACTACAAAATCACGACCTATCGAATAGAAGCATAAATTCAAACCTAAAAACCGAATGCCACATTTAGGAGTGACATTTACATGGACATTTCATCGAACACTTGGCGTGGAATGTTAGATCACAAATTATTTTAAAGGCAAAAGGAGAAAAAAGAAGTGATCTTTAAATACATCTAGTCATAAGCATAAAGAATGAGGATAATTTCAACCCAATCAGCACATTCTGCACTACGAAATCAAGACCAATCGAATAAAAGGTTAACTTCGAGCCTAGATACTGAATGCCATAATTAGGAGTGACATTTATATGAACATTTCATCGAACACTTGGCGTGCAATGTTAGATCACAAGTCTATTTTTAAAGGCAAAAGGAGAAAAATAAGTGAACTTTACAAACATCTAGGCATAAGCATAAATAATGAGGATAGTATCAAGACAATAAGCACGTTCTGCACTACAAAATCAAGACCGGTCGAATTAAAGCATAGATTCGAACCTAGAAACCGAATGCCACATTTAGGAGTGAATTTTACATGGACAGTTCATTGAACACTTGGCGTGCAAAGTTAGATCACAAGTCTCGAAACGTGGTAAATATATAGAAAGAAAGGGGAATATACAAAGCACGCTTGACCATAAAAAGTCAAGCTGAAAAGAGTACATCTCAAAGTACGGATACGCAGAACCGGTCAAAAACGCCCCGCGTGCCTAACAAAAACGGGTCTAATACCAAAACCGAAACTATATACACTAAGTCTATAAATATATACTCCAAAATCTGAGTAAACCTTGGCACCCCTATGTGCAACAAAAAGGGCAGAACTACCACTCAAAACTAGTTGCGAACAACTCGCCACCTACACAAACAAAACTCTCCTAGCCACACGGCTAGAGCAACAATCCGCAAGTGGCAACCCACAAGGCCAAACAAAAAGGGTACTATAAGAATGCACAAGCCTAGAGAGTCCAAGTGGGTTCGAGCAACTAACCTCAAAGGCCAAGATGTCGTCGGAGGGCTTCTTCTCTTCTTCCCTCAAACTTGCATGTGGCTTCCAATCTTTGTTTACATGCCGTGATGATTTCTTGGGCGCATGATATGACATTAGGTTCAAGATCATCATGAAGCACCATATTTCTATGCTTCCAAGTAAAGTAGACTACTCCAAGGAACGCCATGAACTTCACCTTGAAGAGTATGCTATCTCGACCGGGTGAACGGGCAAACCACTCCACCCATTCTCTAATATTCTCCTTATGGGTATTAATCCCTACCCACCTCCAAATCTTCCTCATGACTTGCACCACAAAGGGGCAAGACCCCCAAATATGCTCTATGGTCTCGGGGTGTGCATTACACAAGGGGAACACATTATGATAAGCCAACCAAACCCGAAAGCTCCATGATCTTGCTCGAACCACCCCCCACACAATTTCACACCACGTCTCCTTTTCTTCCTTGTCCCTCAAAATCTCATAGAGCGCCTTAGTGTCAAGACCCCCACTAGGGTTTGTTATGTCAAGAACATCCACCCCCGCCCCTTGGTTCTCTCCTCCTAGCAACACACTTCTCATAACTTCCCGGGTTTTAAGCAAATTCCTCCATACCCACGAATCGGAGTTTGTCTTCCTCACACTCCAAAAATCAACCCTACGTGTGTGGTTATCCTCCACCCACCTTGTCCACAAGTTTACATTCCCTGTGATCACATCATACCCCAACCGGAAAAGGAGTGATGTATTCCACGCACCCAACTCCTTGATGTTGAGCCCGCCTTCCTCATAGGGCTTACAAACCACCTTCCAAGCCACTAGGGCCCTTCTCCCTTCCAATCTCCCCGACCAAAGGAAATTCCTACAAAGGCTCTCAATCCTCCTTATAACCCCTTTAGGTAGTAACACCAATTGAGCCCAAAAAGAGAGCACGCCCCCCACCACACATCTAATCACTTCCTCTCTCCCGGCGTAGGAAAGGATAGGAATGCAACAACGTTGAAGGGTTGTAGTGATTTTATTGAGGAGGGGTCCATAATCTGAAATTTTAAGCTTTTTTGTGTGGAGTGGAAGGCCAAGGTATCTCACCGGGAAGGTACCCAATGAAAACCCCAACTCTCTAGAAAGTCAAACCCTATCTCCCTCCGAAACTCCCCCAAAGAAAAGGTGGGTTTTTGGGGCACTAAGAACAAGCCCGAATTCCTCTCCAAACTCCCTCAAGCAATCGGTTACAATTTTTAAAGAGTCCCCCATGGGTTTGCAAAAGATCAAAAGATCATCCGCAAAGGCTAGATTAAGGAGGCTAAGTCTTTTGCATTTTGGGTGGAAATAGAAACCCCTTTTTTTGCTAGCCTTTTGTAGCTTCCTATTCAACACTTCCATGGCTAAGACAAAGAGGAAGGGGGAGAGAGGGTCCCCTTGTCTTAGCCCTCTTTTCCCCTCAAAGAAGCCTTTGGCCTCACCATTCACCAAAATAGAGAAGCGAGGTGTGGAGACACATACCATGATTAGACGTGTCAAATGCGGAGGGAAGTTGAGGTAGTTGAGAGTCTTCTCCAAGAATGCCCAATCCAAGCAATCATAGGCTTTATATAAATCCGCCTTAATCACGCATCTCTTTGACACATCCCGGTCTTCATAATTTGCCACTATTTCTTGCGCGATCGCTACATTATGGGCTAAGAGTCGACCCGGTACAAAAGCCCCTTGATTCAATCCCACGATCTTCTCAAGCATAGGTCGTATCCTCTCCATCATTATCTTTGATAATGCCTTTTGAAAGACGTTGCAACAAGCAATGGGCCTAAACTCCTTGACCATGAAAGGGTCATCCACTTTCGGGATCAAACTTACAAAGGTGTTGTTCCAAAACCTTAGAAGTCGACCCGAGCTAAAAAACTCTCGTACTGCCGCCACTACATCACCTTTGATGATGTCCCAACACTCCTTATAAAAGTGGCTACCAAAACCATCCGGCCCCGGTGATTTGTTCACACCAATCTTGAAGATGGCATTATGAATTTCCTCCTCCGTAGGAATGAAAGTAAGAGCGGCCACATCTTCCTCAACTAGTGTGGGCCCTCTCAACCCCTCAAAATCAGCCGGTCGGGTCATCCCGGGTGAGCCAAAGAGTTTTTCAAAATAACCCACCACCTCTCTTGTGATGTTCTCTTCCCCTTCCACCTCTTGCCCTTCTTCATTCTTGAGCAAGTGTAATTTCTTGTTGACCCTCCTCTCTTTGATTCTATTGAAAAAGATGGAAGACGTCTCCTCTCCATAAGTAAGCCAATCCATCTTTGCACGTTGCTTGGTGGCACTAGTGAGCTTGCTCAAACTACTTTCCAACTCACTCTTGGCCCTTTTCACTTCTTCTTGTTTCTCCTCATTCAACAAGTCCTCATTAAGAGACAAGTGTGCTCTCTTAAGCTTCTCCACACTTTCCTCCACTAAGCCCTCAAGGGCTCTATGCTTTGACCTTAACCACCCCTTTAACTCCCCCTTGACCTTTTGCAACTTTGTCATGAGGACAAATTGCGCCGACCCCTCCACTCGTGTATTCCATGTTCTTTCCACCACACTCCTAAACCCCTCCTCTTTCGTCCAAAAGTTGAAGAACCTAAAGGGGAACCGCCTCCCAACATGGGAAGGATTGACAAAAACAAGTCCCGGTGAGTGATCGGAGAGCCATGGATCACCAAAGAAAGCATAGGCTTGACAGAAATTACTCTTCCAAGGACCATTAACAAGCACTTTATCAATTTTGGTCGCCACCCTATTCCTTCCTTCTTGCTCATTTGACCAAGTGAATTTCGCCCCGGAGTAAGCCAAGTCTTCAAGCAAGCATCTATCCAACACTCCCGCTAACTCCGTGGGTTCCCCTTCACTTCTCCTCCGAAGGGAAAATTTTTCGCTTGAGTTCAGAATGCAATTTACATCACCAAGAACTATCCATGGCTCATTCATACTCGCGGCAATGCTCCTCAAGAGGTCCCACAATTCTCTCCTTTCTGGACTAGTATTGGTGGCATAGACAAAAGTGGCATAAAAATACTCATGTGAGCTCTTTAGATTGACCTTGCAATGTATCACTTGCTCGGATTTCAACACAACTTCCACTTTCAAAACCATCGGATCCCACACCACTCTCATTCTACTTCTTTCACTCAATCCTTCTTCCGTACAAAACTTCCAACCCTTAAGCAAAGACCAAGCCAACTCTCCTTCTTTCGTACGAAGCGTTTTAGTTTCCAACAACCCAAGCAAACTCACTTTATTCTTAATGGCGAACTTATTCACCATACTTATTTTAGGGGCGCCATTAACACCCCTAACATTCCATTCTCCTATTCTTATATCAACCATGGGCACTTCTCATAGGGCTACTACAACCCTCTTCCCCATCAAAACACCTTACTAGCTTGTCTTTTACCCCCGGTATCTTAGGATTCGTGGCTTTAAGCCCTATCACCAAGCTTGACCCATTCATGGGTATCGCCTCATCCGGATTTTCTCCCAACGTATAAGCATCATCTCGAACCCCCTGATCAATCTCACTAAAAACTTCTCGTACCAACCCAGGCTTAAAAACCTTTCGATCATCATCAAAAACTCGGGCACCCAGAGTGTTCTCTTTTGCAACATCTCGAACCAACCTAGGCTCATCAACCTCACAATCAACAACCACAATCTCTTGCTCAGACAACTCAGCTATACACTCAAGCATCCCATCACACGTAGCAGCCCCCTTAGCGTTCTCAACATCTCTAGGATCCACAACACTTGGCACTAAACTCATACTAGTGTCTTCCCTAGGGTGGTTCGGGTTAGCAACCGGATCCGCATCAGCCCTAACCGAACCAGCTTTTACCAAGTCAGCCCCATACTTCACCTTGCTATCTAGGCTCTTTTCCTCAACATCTCGAGCAACAACCTCAAGTGTGAGTCGATTGCTCTCCAACTCAGCCCCTAAAGCCTTCTTATGAGCAACAAAATCAGTCTTGACCCCTTCTCCCGAGCACACCTCTTCGGCCACACATACTTTCTTAGGCACCCACATTCTTCTTTGCTTCTTGTGATGCCTAAAAGGTTTTTTAGCTCCATTTTTTAAGCAAAACTCCTTTGTGTGTCCAAAAGAGTTGCACACATGACAACACCAAGGAAGTTTTTCAAACCTAACTTCATGCTTGAAGATGTTACCCCTTGAATCTTCCAAAACAACCTCTTTTCTTCTTGTTTCAGTCGGTGACACTTCCACTAACATCCTTGCAAACGAGATCCTCCCCACTTCCGCCGTGATCCGATCCAAACAAAGGGGTTTGCCTATCATGCTACCAATAACCCCCAACATACGTCTTGTAGAGAGAAAGATGGGATCCGGTTCCACCACACTTACCCAAATCGGGATTTTATCAAAGCACTTCCAATCAATGTTTCTCCCATATTGCCATTCTTTGAGCATCAAAGGATAAGAACCACCTACCATCCATGGTCCTTGTTCAAGGACCCATTGTTTATCTTCTTCATGTTGGAACTTGAAGACAAAGAGGCCATTCTCCTTTCTAAAAATCTTTGGCATGTGGTTAGCCCAATTCAGCCCTACATACTCCACCATATCTCAAAACGAAAATTTGACTCCAAGAACAGCCCTTAAGAGGGCTGACTTCCACTCAACACAAGCTGATTGCTCATCTTTATCTTCGAATTTGTAGACCCCCTTATCCACCATGGGAAAAAACTCCAACTTCTCAGCCCCTTGAACGTTTTTATTCATTCCATGCCTCGGATTTGATCTTGTGGGAGGTTTATATGTGAAATCTGGATACTTGGGGGGGCAACCACTAGAGCTACCTCTTTCTACGTGTTTATGGAGAGTTTTAGGTGGAAGAGTGGCTATTGAATCAGCTTGAATCAGGTTGGTGGACGTTTTAGGGGTTTTAAAAGGGATATGAGCAAATTTGGCAAATTCTATCCCTTTCTTTCCACCATCTCCAAGCAAATTGGGTAAAAGCTGGTCACATGTGTCTTTAGTAGCAGAAATCAGCTTTTTCTCATTTCCAAGGCTGTCACATGCTTGAACGCCTCTTTCCCCTTCACCATTTCAGCATACCCTTTCATATCAGTTGTTACTCCTCCATTAACGCCCCTTTTGACCTCTTTCAGCCTCTCAAGCACAAGAACCTGTTCAGATGCCTTTGAAACCTCAAAGGGGAGATCCAGATCTAACAAATTCAGCCCATCTCCTCCCTTTAACAACTTAGACGCCTCCAACACTTCACCAGCTGAAAGCTTCCCTTCAGATTTAGCGTATTCCTCCATGTCCGACGCCGAAACCCCTGGATCTGGTAAATTCAACGAAGGACCCTCAGATCTAGCCCCCTTCACTTGAATCCAGCCTCAAAGGTGTGTAATGATGCCTCTTCGAACCAGATCTGGATTTTCCCATGAGAAAACTTACGAAAGGAACCCTAAAAAACTATTTTTTGTGCTCTCAAGCTCACACCTTCGACTCCCTCTCGTACCCAATCTAGATCCAAGTGGATCCAGTCGGGTTTCTTCCTCACACAGCACTACCGCACTCCTCTCAAACGGAAGTTCACCGGAGACATAAGGTGCGTGATGTACACTGGAAGGAGAATAAGGTGCGTGATGTACACTGGAAGGAGAATAAGATTGAAAGTGTTCAATAGGCAAAATTGGGGGCAATACAGGGGTCTGTTTGAACATTTTTTAGTACAAGGGTCCAATAGGAAAAAAAGTAGAAGTACAGGGGTCTGTTGATGTATTCTGCCTTCATCGAGCACTTTGCGTGCAATGTTAGATCTCAAGTCTATTTTTAAAGGCAAAAGGAGAAAAAACAAGTGAACTTTAAAGACTGCTAGGCATAAGCATAAAGAATGAGGATAGTATGAAGCCAATAAGCCTATTCTGCACTACAAAATCAAGACCGATCGAATAAAAGCATAAATTCAAACCTAGAAACCGATTGCCACATTTAGGAGTGACATTTACATGGATATTTCATCGAACACTTGGCGTGCATTGTTAAATCACCTGTCCATTTTTAAAGGCAAAATGAGAAAAAACAAGTGAACTTTAAAGACATCTAGACATAAGCATAAATAATGAGGATAATATCAAGCCAATAAGCACGTTCTGCACTACAAAATCAAGAACGATTGGACAAAAGCATAAATTCTAACCTAGAAACCGATTACCACATTTAGGAGTAACATTTACATGGACATTTCGTCCAACATTTGGCGTGCAATGTTAGACCACAATTCATTTTAAAGGCAAAAGGAGAAAAAAGAAGTGAACTTTAAAGACATCTAGGCTAAAGCATAAATAATGAGGATAGTTTCAAGCCAATAAGCACATTTTGCACTATAAAATTAAGACAAATAGAATAAAAGCATAAATTCGAACCTAGATACTGAATGCCACATTTAGGAGTGAAATTTGCATGGACATCTCATCGAACACTTGGTGTGCAATGTTAAGTCACAAGTGCATTTTTAAAGGCAAAAGGAGAAAACACTAGTGAAGTTTAAAGACATCTAGGCATAAGTATAAATAATGAGGATAGTATCATGACAATAAGCACATTCTGCACTTCAAAATCAAGACCGATCGGATAAAAGAACAAATTCGAACCTAGAAACCGAATGCCATATTTAGGAGTGACATTTAAATGGATAGTTTCAAGCCAATAAGCACATTTTGCACTATAAAACTAAGACAAATAGAATAAAAGCATAAATTCGAACCTAGATACTGAATGCCACATTTAGGAGTGAAATTTGCATGGACATCTCATCGAACACTTGGTGTGCAATGTTAAGTCACAAGTGCATTTTTAAAGGCAAAAGGAGAAAACACTAGTGAAGTTTAAAGACATCTAGGCATAAGTATAAATAATGAGGATAGTATCATGACAATAAGCACATTCTGCACTTCAAAATCAAGACCGATCGGATAAAAGAACAAATTCGAACCTAGAAACCGAATGCCATATTTAGGAGTGACATTTAAATGGACATTTCATTGAACACTTGGCGTGCAATGTTAGATCTCAAGTCAATTTTTAAAGACAAAAGGTGAAAAAACAAGTGAACTTTAAAGACATCTAGGCATAAGCATAAAGAATGAGGATAGTATCAAGCCAATAAGATCATTCTGCACTACAAAATCAATACCGATTGAATAAAAGCATAAATTCGAACCAAGATACTAAATGCCACATTTAGGAGTGACATTTATATGGACATTTCATCGAACACATTGCGTGCAATGTTAGATCTCAAGTCTATTTTTAGAGGCAAAAGGAGAAAAAACAAGTGAACTTTAAAGACATCTAGGCATAAGCATAATGAATGAGGATAGTATCAAGCCAATAAGCATATTCTGCACTACAAAATCAAGACCGATCGAATAAAAGCATAAATTCAAACCTAGAAACCGATTCCCACATTTAGGAGTGACATTTACATGTATATTTCATGGAACACTTGGCGTGCAATGTTAGAGCACCTGTCCTTTTTTAAAGGCAAAAGGAGAAAAACAAGTGATCTTTAAAGACATCTAGGCATAAGCATAAATAATGAGGATAGTATCAATCCAATAAGCACGTTCTGCACTACAAAATCAAGACCGATCGAACAAAAGCATAAATTCGAACCTAGAAACCAATTACCATATTTAGGAGTGACTTTTACATGGACATTTCATCGAACACTTGGCGTGCAATGTTAGATCTCAAGTCAATTTTTAAAATCAAAATGAGAAAAAACAAGTGAACTTTGACGACATCTAGGCATAAGCATAAAGAATGAGGATAGTGTTAAGACAATAAGGACATTCTGCACTACAAAACAAAGACCGATAGAATAAAAACGGAAATTCGAACCTAGAAACCGAAAGCCAAATTTAGGAGTGACATTTACATGGACTTTCATCGAACACTTGGCTTGCAATGTTAGATCACAAGTCCATTTCTAAAGGAAATTGAAGAAAAAACAAGTGAACTTTAAAGACATCTAAGCATAAGCAGAAATAATGAGGATAGTATCAAGACAAAAAGCAAATTCTGCACTACAAAACCAAGGCCGATAGAATAAAAGCATAAATTCGAACCTAGAAACCTAATGCCACATTTAGGAGTGACATTTACATGGACATTTTAACGAACACTTGGCGTGCTATGTTAGATCACAAGTCCCTTTTTAAAGGAAAAAGGAGAAAAAACAAGTGAACTTTACAGACATCAGGCATAAGCATAAATAATGAGGATAGTTTCAAGACAATAAGCACATTCTGCACTACAAAATCAAGACTGATCGAATAAAAGCATAAATTCGAACCTAGAAACCGAATGCCACGTTTAGGAGTGATTTTTACATGGACAGTTCATTGAACACTTGGCGTGTAATGTTAGATCTCAAGTCAATTTTTAAAATCAAAATGAGAAAAAACAAGTGAACTTTGACGACATCTCGGCATAAGCATAAAGAATGAGGATAGTATCAAACCAATAAGCACATTCTGCATTACAAAATCAAGACCGCTCGAATAAAAGGATAAATTCGAACCTAGAAACCGAATGCCACAATTAGGAGTGACATTTAAATGGACATTTCATCGAACACTTGGTTTTCAATGTTAGATCTCAAGTCAATTTTTAAAGGAAAAAGGAGAAAAAACAAGTGAACCTTAAAGACATCTAGGCATAAGCATAAATAATGAGGATAGTATCAAGAAAATAAGCACATTCTGCACTACAAAACGAAGACCGATAGAATAAAAGGAGAAAAAACAAATGGACATTTCATCGAACAATTGGCATGCAATGTTAGATCACAAGTCCATTTTTAAAGGGAAAAGAAGAAGAACACAAGTGAACTTTAAAGACATCTAGGCATAAGCATAAATACTGTGGATTGTATCAAGACAATAAGCACATTCTGCACTACAACACCAAGAACGATAGGATAAAAGCATAAATTCGAACCTAGAAACCGAATGCCACATTTAGGAGTGACATTTACATGGACATTTCATCGAACACTTGGCGTGCAATGTTAGATCACAAGTTCATTTTTAAAGGCAAAAGAAGAAAAAACAAGTGAACTTTAAAGACATTAAGGCATAAGCATAAAGAATGAGGATAGTATTAAGACAATAAGCACATTCTGCACTACAAAACAAAGACCGATAGAATAAAAGCGGAAATTCGATCCTAGAAACCGAAAGCCAAATTTAGGAGTAACATTTACATGGACATTTCAACATTTAGGAGTAAAATTTTACATAGACCCTTCAATTTTCACTTTCTCTTCTCTCTAACTTCTCTCTCTAGTCTTTCCTTGGGATTCCTTCACCGGCGGCCCTAGGGCGGCGCGCCCTTCTCCGGTGGGGGGTGGGGTGGTGAGTGCGAGTGTCGGCGACATCTTGTGAGGCGGAAATTCCGGTGTGGGGCCTCCCTTGGCAACCGGAATACGTGAGGGAGGTTAGGGTTTGCGAGCTTGTGGGAAAACACGGGTAAAGGTGACTCCGGGGACATTTTCCAGCGACATCTTTGAGCGGAGAGTGGTGGTGTTGTGTGAGGAAGAAACTTGGCAAGATCCACTTGGATCCTGACCGAGTACGTGAGGGAGTCGTTCGGGTGAGTAGAGCGCACATAAAATAGATTAGGGTTTTGTTTTTGGTCCCACTAGGGTTTGTTCCGACGCTCACTAGATCTGCGCAGGCCCAACTGTTCGTGGGTGGATCTGGTCGTCTTCAACCTGCTCTTGTGCTTGGCTTCTTCACCATGTCTGGTTCTAAGAAGAAACGACATCGCTTCAACAATCCGGCTAAGGGCGCACTCTCGCCGAGCCATGGTCGACTCCGGCGAGCAAAGCTGAGCCCAACCCCAATACTGCGAGTGAAATGGAGCTTGACCCAATCAAAACACCGACTTTCTTGAAGGGGCTCTCTAAATACACAGAGTCAGCCATCGAAAACGCTAAGCTTGTAGAAGCCGCCTCAAGTTCTCTTGATGGAGCGCAACCTCCGGCCAATTCCATGGCGGCACACCATGAAATGACGATGGAGCTTCTAAACTTGCTAGAGTTGGAGGGCAAGGAGACAACACTTGTGCCTGGGGAGCCGCTCCTGCATTCTTCTGACCAAAACCCAGTTGGACATGTCACATGTTCACGTTTAACCTCTTCGGGAAATCCAGCTTTAGGAAAGCAAGGGACTGGCCATTCCTCTTTGGTAGAAAACCCCTGCAATCCTCCCTCTCGAAGTGATAAAGCTTCCCTAGAACTTTCAACCCAGCAGCCTTTGTCCCCATCAGCTTTAGGAGCTAATCGCGAGCTCGCTTCTCCATCAAAATTGGCCCTCACCCATAACTCAACTGAGCAACAGATTGTTCATTCCCATAAACCAACCTTGAAATCAGTCTTGCCTCATAGACCCAGCCATAAAAAACCAGTCTTTGAAAGGTTATCACCCAGATTCTACAAAGGGGAGTCAAGCAAGAAGCCACATAACTTCGTAGCTCATGCTAATGTTCAGCCAAAACCATCGTTTAAGCAGATTTTGACAAGAAACCGATGCATTCAAGACTGTGAAAGGCTGAAATGGATTCACTTGAATAACAGAGATGTCCTAGAGTTTGATTTGGAGGAGATCACTTATGAACAAGATGCGTGGAAAGCAACTCTAATCGGGTTTGCAGCCGGAGGCAAGATCTCCTTGAGAAGCTTGACGGAGTTTATAAATGCAAATTGGAAGGTTGCTTCGCCAAGGGTCTTCTTGAAGGAAAACGGTGTCTATACCTTTTGCTTTGCTTCCCTAGAAGAAAGGGATTGGGTACTCGAAAATGGCCCTTGGCTCCTCAATGGAAACAAGCCGCTTGTGCTGAAAACATGGGAACTTGGCATGGCCATAGACTGGACTAGCTTTGCCTCCATCCCGGTGTGGGTGAAAATACTTGATCTTGATCCCATCATACTCTCCTCCAAGAACTTGTTGAATGGTATTGGGAACATGATTGGCTCTCCCATTTGCATGGACAAAGCCACCTCTTCAGTGGAGCGCATCTCTTACGCCCGATTGTTGGTTGAAGTCACAACCGAGGAGGTGAATCGGGAATCAGTGAAGCTGAAAACAAAATGTGGAAGATGCTTTGAATATGCCATCGCTTTTGAATGGATGTCTTGGAGATGTTCCATTTGCAAGAACTTTGGCCATACCGACTCATTTTGTAACAACGGAGACAACAAAGCCACCAAGGCCAAGGCACCTCCGACAAGAAGAGTGTAGGTGCCTAGGAAACCATTTGATCATAAAGTTGTTGCCCACATCAAGAATGCCACGGCCAAGCCTCTAGTTCAAAATGTTGCCCAACCCGCCCCCGCCTCCTCCGAAGCTGTAGATGAAAATGGGTTGCACAAAACAGCACCCAACCCTGAATCTGACTCACTTGGCCATGAAGGCGATAGCTTGAAGCCCATTGGGACCATGAGTGCTAATAATATCAGCCTGACGTCGGAAGACTTGCATGACAACGACATGATTCTAGCTCTCAAAGCCAAGAATCTTGAAGATGAAGCCAAACGAGCCTTCAAATTCCCATCAAGGAAACACCAAGCACGCCCCTCAACACACGCATCTCCCACCACCCTACAACCAATAACAAGCAAAGAGGGAGGCAATATCCACAAAAACAGCTTTGAAGGCCTTCTTGAGGGCCTAATCGAGGGTTGTAGTATCCCCAAAACGGGTGCTCCATGACTGAGCTCAAAATCGGTTGTTGGAATGTGAGAGGGAGTAGTGACCCCTCCAAAATAAATATGGTCAATAACTTTGTCCATAAAAATCGAGTTAGTGTGATGGGATCTTTGGAAACCAAGACCCTACGAACTAGGGAAGACCTCCTTGCCTTTTGCTTACTAAGAGGTTGGAATATTTGCACCGAAGATAGCTCCCAAGAGAGGGGCCGTATGAGAGTTGCTTGGAACCCCCGGGTTGTGCATTTGGAAGTCATATTGAACACCACCCAAGCAATCCATTGCAAGGTTAGTGACAAAAATTCTAGCTTGAGCTTCTACCTAACCTTTGTCTATGCTTTCAATTATCCTAGGGAAAGAAAGCCTTTGTGGAACTTGTTGAGAATCCTTGCCGGGGGGATGAATGCACCATGGCTTGTGATGGGTGATTTGAATGGTTTACTTGACTCCACGGAGAGATTCTCTTTGAGGAATACTAATGATGATGATGAGCCGGATGAGCTAGACAATGCCCTAGGCACTTGTGACCTCCATGACCTCGCTTACTCCGGAGCCAAATATACTTGGTCCAACCAACAAATGGGTATCTCCCGGGTAGCCACAAAAATAGACCGAGCCCTAGTTAACCCCCTTTGGGAAACCACTTTTCGGCACTCCTTCGCCTTTTTTAGAGACCCAAACCTTTCCGACCACTCACCCGGCCTTGTTCACATTAACCCTACAAAAACTATCCGAAAAATTCCCTTCCGGTTCTACAATTTTTGGACCGAAGATGCCAATTTTGAGAGCTTGGTGAGCCGTACTTGGAATGAGCACATAGTAGGGACGGCTCAATTCGTCCTCTTCTCCAAGCTAACCAAACTTAAGGGGGCTTTAAAGGCTTGGCATCGTACCAAGTTTAGGAACCTTGAAGCACAAGCGGAAGAAAGTGTGGAAAAGTTGAAGAAAGCACAACAAGCCTTGCATGATGACTTTGGAAACCTTGCAAAACAAAGAGTCGTCTTCGAAGCCAAGAAAGAGGTTGAGCTCAATGTGAAAATTTTGTTGAGTGCTACAACCCAAAGAGCTAAGTTAGATTGGATGAGTATGGGAGAGGAGACTTCCTCCTTCTTTTTCAATAGAATCAAAGAAAGGAAGGAGGGTAACACCATCCGTATGCTTGAGGATGAAAATGGCAACAAGATTGAAGAGCCCCATGATATTGTCAATGAGGTTGTAGGGTTCTATGAGAAGCTTTTTGGTACACTAGCTCCAACCCAAGCTTTTGACTTTAGCCAACTTGAAGGGCCAACCCTCAACCAAGAAAATGTGGCAAATCTCACCCTCATGCCTAATGAAGAAGAGATAAGAAAGGCTTTCGTGGACATTGGCTCCAACAAATCACCGGGACCCGATGGCTTTAGTAGTCACTTCTTCAAAGAATGTTGGAGCATAGTGAAATTTGATGTGGTAAAAGCGGTACAACAATTCTTTCAATCCAGGAGATTACTTAGAGATTGGAACAACACGTTTGTGAACCTCATTCCCAAAGTTGACAACCCCTTCCACATAAAAGACTTTAGACCCATCTCTTGTTGCAACACCTTTCTAAAAGCCATCTCCAAAATCCTAGTGAGCCGTATTCGACCCCTCCTTGACCAAATTGTCTCGGTTGGACAAGGTGCTTTTGTCCGGGCCGTTCCATTTCCCACAATGCCGCGGTTGCCGAAGAACTAGTTGCCACCTACGAGAAAAGGCGTACCTCCAAAAGGTGCCTCATGCAAGTGGACCTCCAAAAGGCTTTTGATTGTGTTGATTGGGGGTTCCTTGAAGAAACACTCCACTACTTTTGCATACCACCATGGCTAACCCAACTCATTCTCCAAAATGTCACCACCCCACGCTACTCCATCCTCATCAATGGCGAGGCCAAGGGCTTCTTTCCGGGCAAGAGAGGCCTCCGCCAAGGTGATCCCCTCTCACCCTTCCTCTTCGTCTTGATAATGGAAATTCTTAGCCGAAATCTTCAAAAGGCTAGCACCACCCGAGGATTTGCCTTTCACCCTAAATGCCACCGACTCAAACTCACAAACATCACCTTTGCCGATGACCTTCTCATTTTTTGCAAACCCACCATCACGACCCTTAACTCCATAAAAACTAGCCTTCTCCCATAAAACCCGAATCTTCTTTGGTGGTGTGGCACTTGATGATCAGGCCTCTCTTGCGGCAATCATGTGCTTTGAGATTGGGACCTTCCTAGTCCGCTACTTGGGAATGCCACTTCATCCTAATAAGCTCAAGATAGGAGATTATGGGCCTCTCCTCAACAAGATCACCGGGGTCATTAATAGATGTGGGGCACGTATGCTTTCTTATGAAGGGCGAGCTCAAGTAATTCGCTCTATGCTCGAGGGTATCCTCTCCTATTGGGTCAAATCTACCATCATCCCAAAAAAGGTACTCAAACGCATTGAAGCGCTTTGTCGCTCCTTCCTTTGGAGTGGCAAGGTAGAGGGGAAAAAAGCACTTGTCTCTTGGAAAAAAGTAACTAGGCCTTATGAAGAAGGTGGCCTCAATATCAAAGAGCTCCTTGCCTGGAATCAATCGGTCCTCTTTAAGCTTGGCCACGAAATACATATGAACAAACCGTCTCTTTGGACGAATTGGGTCACTCAAAATCACACGAGAAGAGCCAATTTCTGGAATTTGAGAGTCAAAAATACCGACTCCTGGATTTGGAAATCACTTCTCAAGCTACGGGAACCGGTGGTCGAAGCGGTTCTCGCAAGAGCAACAAATGAGGACCCGACCGGCCTTTATTCTATCACCAAGCCGAATGGACAACTTGATGCAAGAGCCCTTTATGATTTGCTCCGTGACCGTGGTCCCACTCTTGCTTGGAGTGAGCTAATTTGGACTCGTGTAAGAGCTAAGAAGTGGAGTTTCAGATTTTGGCTTGCATATCAAGGGAAACTCCCTACCTTAAGCTGGCTCAAGGATCGTGGCATTCTAAATAATGATACTTGTGTCCTATGTGGGAATGACAATGAAACCACCGACCACGTTTGGGGGAATTGCAACTTTGTTCAAGAGGTCATGGATAGAGTTTGGACGTGGCATGGAATCCAAACTAGGAAATCAAGCCTACAAGAATGGTGGATTGGTTCTTGATGTCCCCTAGGCAAGACACCCACATCTTTAAAGCAAGACTTGTCACCCTCCTTGGCATCGTCTATCACACTTGGGATGCTAGGAATGACACATATTTCAAAGGGGCCACACCCAACGCCATTGATTGTGCTCTCAAGACAATTCATGCTTGCAAAACAAGGATCTCCTTCACCTGCAAAATCAACGGAAGGAGAGGTGTTAGACTCCGAAGACTCATGCGCACGTAAGATTTCTCACCTTCTCTTGCGTCATCTTGATGTCTTGTTGGTTTGTAGTCGTCTGGCTAGGCGTCTCTTTGGCCTTGATGATTTTGCCTTGGTTGCTTTGGTTGCCTTCATGGCACTTTTTCTTAGCTTGCCCGTTTTATTACCCCTAGTCCTACTCTAGGGATTTTTGGGGCTACTTTTACGTGTATAGGACCCTTCGGGGTGTTTTGTTCGCCTTGTCCTCTTGGGGGTAGTACGGTCACCTAGATCCGCCATACCTCGCTTTTGCGCCTCAACCTCGCATGGTTAAGGAGCTTCTGTACAGACTCTCGCTCATATATTTACCACATCTCAGTTTACATGGACATTTCATCGAACACTTGGCATGTAATGTTAGAACACAAGTCCATTTTTAAAGGCAAAAGAAGAAAAAACAAGTGAACTTTAAAGACATCTTGGCATAAGCATAAATAATGAGGATAGTATCAAGACAAAAAGCACATTCTGCACTACAAAACAAAGACAGATAGAATAAAAGCAAAAATTCGAACCTAGAAACCTAATGCCACATTTAGGAGTGACATTTACATGGACATTTCTTCGAACACTTGGCGTGCTATGTTAGATCACAAGTCCATTTTTAAAGGAAAAAGGAGAAAAAACAAGTGAACTTTACAAACATCTAGGCGTAAGCATAAATAATGAGGATAGTATCAAGACAATAAGCACATTCTACACTACAAAATCAAGACGGATTGAATAAAAGCATAGATTCGAACCTAGAAACCGAATGCCACGTTTAGGAGTGATTTTTACATGGACAATTCATTGAACACTTGGCGTGCAAAGTTAGATCACAAGTTATTTGAAAGGCAAAAGAAGACAAAACCAGTGAACTTTAAAGACATCTAGACAAAGGCATAAAGTATGAGGATAATATCAAGCTAATAAGCACGTTCTACACTATAAAATCAAGACCGATAGGATAAAAGCATAAATTTGAACCTAGAAACCGAATGCCATATTTAGGAGTGACATTTACATGGACATTTCGTCGAAAACTTGGCGTCCAATGTCAGATCTCAAGTCAATTTTTAAAGGCAAAAGATGAAAAAACAAGTGAACTTTAAAGACATCTAGGCATAAGCATAAAGAATGAGGATAGTATCAAGCCAATAAGATCATTCTGCACTACAAAATCAAGACCGATCGAATAAAAGCATAAATTTGAACCTAGATACCGAATGCCACATTTCGGAGTGACATTTATATGGACATTTCATCGAACACTTTGCGTACAATGTTAGATCTCAAGTCTATTTTTAAAGGCAAAAGGAGAAAAAACAAGTGAACTTTAAAGACATCTAGGCATAAGCATAAAGAATGAGGATAGTATCAAGCCAATAAGCATATTCTGCACTACAAAATCAAGACCGATCGAATAAAAGCATAAATTCAAACCTAGAAACCGATTGCCACATTTAGGAGTGACATTTACATGTATATTTCATCGAACACTTGGCGTGCAATGTTAGATCACCTGTCCATTTTTAAAGGCAAAAGGAGAAAAAACAAGTGAACATTAAAGACATCTAGGCATAAGCAAAAATAATGAGGATAGTATCAAGCCAATAAGCACGTTCTGCACTATAAAATCAAGACCGGTCGAACAAAAGCATAAATTCGAACCTAGAAACCGATTACCACATTTAGGAGTGACATTTACATGGACATTTCGTCCAACATTTGGCGTGCAATGTTAGATCACAAATCATTTTAAAGGCAAAAGTAGAAAAAAGAAGTGAACTTTAAGGACATCTAGGCTTAAGCATAAATAAGGAGGATAGTTTCAAGCCAATAAGCACATTTTGCACTACAAAATCAAGTCAAAGAGAATAAAAGCATAAATTCGAACCTAAAAACCGAATGCAACATTTAGGAGTGAAATTTACATAGACATTTCATCGAACACTTGGCGTTCAATGTCAGATCACAAGTGCATTTTTAATGGCCAAAGGAGAAAAAACAAGTGAACTTTAAAGACATCTTGGCATAAGCATAAATAATGAGGATAGTATCATGACAATAAGCACATTCTGCACTTCAAAATCAAGACTGATTGGACAAAAGCATAAATTCGAACCTAGAAACCGATTGCCACATTTAGGAGTGACATTTACATGGATATTTCATTGAACACTTGGCGTGCAATGTTAAATCACAAGTGCATTTATAAAGGCAAAAGGAGAAAAAACGAGTGAAGTTTAAAGACATCTAGGAATAAGCATAATTAATGAGGATAGTATCATGACAATAAGCACATTCTACACTTCAAAATCAAGACTGATCGGATAAAAGAACAAATTCGAACCTAGAAACCGAATGCCATATTTAGGAGTGACATTTAAATGGACATTTCATCGAACACTTGGCGTGCTATGTTAGATCTCAAGTCAATTTTTAAAGGCAAAAGGTGAAAAAAACAAGTGAACTTTAAAGACATCTAGCCATAAGCATAAAGAATGAGGATAGTATGGAGCCAATAAGATCATTCTACACTACAAAATCAATACCGATTGAATAAAAGCATAAATTCGAACCTAGATACTGAATGCCACATTTAGAAGTGACATTTATATGGACATTTAATCGAACACTTTGCGTGCAATGTTAGATCTCAAGTCTATTTTTAAAGGCAAAAGGAGAAAAAACAGGTGAACTTTAAAGACTGCTAGGCATAAGAATAAAGAATGAGGATAGTATGAAACCAATAAGCCTATTCTGCACTACAAAATCAAGACTGATCGAATAAAAGCATAAATTCAAACCTAGAAACCAATTGTCACATTTAGGAGTGACATTTACATGGATATTTCATCGAACATTTGACGTGCAATGTTAGATCACCAGTCAATTTTTAAAGGCAAAATAAGAAAAAACAAGTGAACTTTAAAGACATCTAGGCATAAGCATAAATAATGGGGATAGTATCAAGCCAATAAACACGTTCTGCACTACAAAATCAAGACCGATCGGACAAAAGCATAAATTCGAACCTAGAAACCGATTACCACAATTAGGAGTAACATTTACATGGACATTTTGTCCAACATTTGGCGTGCAATGTTCGACCACAAATCATTTTAAAGCCAAAAGGAGAAAAAAAAAGTGAACTTTAAAGACATCTAGGCTTAAGCATAAATAATGAGGATAGTTTCAAGGCAATAAGCACATTTTGCACTACAAAATCAAGACAAATAGAATAAAAGCAAAAATTCGAACCTAGATACTAAATGCCACATTTAGGAGTGAAATTTGCATGGACATTTCATCGAACACTTGGCGTGCAATGTTAGATCTCAAGTCTATTTTTAAAGGCAAAAGGAGAAAAAACAAGTGAACTTTAAAGACATCTAGGCATAAGCATAAAGAATGAGGATAGTATCAAGCCAATAAGCATATTCTGCACTACAAAATCAAGACCGATCGAATAAAAGCATAAATTCAAACCTAGAAACCGATTGCCACATTTAGGAGTGACATTTACATGTATATTTCATCGAACACTTGGCGTGCAATGTTAGATCACCTGTCCTTTTTTAAAGGCAAAAGGACAAAAAACAAGTGAACTTTAAAGACATCTAGGCATAAGCATAAATAATGAGGATAGTATCAATCCAATAAGCACGTTCTGCACTACAAAATCAAGACCGATCGAACAAAAACATAAAATCGAACCTAGAAACCGATTACCACATTTAGGAGTGACATTTACATGGACATTTCATCGAACACTTGGCGTGCAATGTTAGATCTCAATTCAATTTTTAAAATCAAAATGAGAAAAAAACAAGTGAACTATGACGACATCTAGGCATAAGCATAAAGAATGAGGATAGTATCAAGACAAAAAGCACATGCTGCACTACAAAACAAAGGGCGATAGAATAAAAGAGGAAATTGGAATCTAGAAACCGAAAGCCAAATTTAGGAGTGACATTTACATGGACATTTCATCGAACACTTCGCTTGTAATGTTAGATCACAAGTCCATTTCTAAAGGAAAAAGAAGAAAAAACAAGTGAACTTTAAAGACATCTACGCATAAGCATAAATAATGAGGATAGTATCAAGACAAAATGCAAATTCTGCACTGCAAAACCAAGACCAATAGAATAAAAGCATAAATTCGAACCTAGAAACCTAATGCCACATTTAGGAGTGACATTTACATGGACATTTCATCGAAAACTTGGCGTTCTATGTCAGATCACAAGTCACATTCTAGGCATAAGCATAAATAATGAGGATAGTATCAAGACAATAAGCACATTCTGCACTACAAAATCAAGACCGATCAAATAAAAGCACAGATTCGAACCTAGAAACGGAATGCCACGTTTAAGAGTGATTTTTACATGGACAGTTCATTGAACACTTGGCGTGCAAAGTTCGATCACAAGTTATTTGAAAGGGAAAAGAAGAAAAAATCAGTGAACTTTCAAGACATCTAGACATAAGCATAAAAAATGAGGATAGTATCAAGCCAATAAGCACGTTCTACACTATAAAATCAAGACCGATAGGATAAAAGCATAAATTCGAACCTAGAAACCGAATGCCACAATTAGGAGTGACATTTAAATGGACATTTCATCGAACACTTGGCGTCCAATGTTAGATCTCAAGTCAATTTTTAAAGGCAAAAGGAGAAAAAACAAGTGAATTTTAAAGACATCTAGGCAAAAGAATAAATAATGAGGATAGTATCAAGACAATAAGCACATTCTGCACTACAAAACGAAGACCGATAGAATAAAAGCAGAAATTCAAACCTCGAAACCGAAGGTCACATTTAGGAGTGACATTTACATGGACATTTCATCGAACACTTGGCATGCAATGTTAGATCACAAGTCCATTTTTAAAGGGAAAAGAAGAAGAAAACAAGTGAACTTTAAAGACATCTAGGCATAAGCATAAATAATGAGGATAATATCAAGGCAATAAGCACATTCTGCACTACAAAATCAAGACCGATCGAATAAAAGCATAAATTCGAACCTAGAAACCGAATGGCACGTTTAGGAGTGATTTTTACATGGACAGTTCATTGAACACTTGGCGTGCAAAGTTAGATCACAAGTTATTTGAAAGGCAAAAGAAGAAAAAACCAGTGAACTTTAAAGACATCTAGACATAAGTATAAAGAATGAGGATAGTATCAAGCCGATAGGATAAAAGCATAAATTTGAACCTAGAAACCGAATGCGATATTTAGGAGTGATATTTAAATGGACATTTCGTCGAACACTTGGCGTCCAATGTTAGATCTCAAGTCAATTTTTAAAGGCAAAAGGTGAAAAAAGAAGTGAACTTTAAAGACATCTAGGCATAAGCATAAAGAATAAGGATAGTATCAAGCCAATAAGATCATTCTACAGTACAAAATCAAGACCGATCGAATAAAAGCATAAATTCGAACCTAGATTCTAAATGCCACATTTAGGAGTGACTTTTATATGGACATTTCATCGAACACTTTGCGTGCAATGTTAGATCTCAAGTCTTTTTTTCAAGGCAAAAGGAGAAAAAACAAGTGAACTTTAAAGACATCTAGGCATAAGCATAAAGAATGAGGATAGTATCAAGTCAATAAGAATATTCTTCACTTCAAAATCAAGACCGATCGAATAAAAGCATCAATTAAAACCTAGAAACCGATTGCCACATTTAGGAGTGACATTTACATGGATATTTCATCGAACACTTGGCGTGGAATGTTAGATCAACTGTCCATTTTTAAAGGTAAAAGGAGAAAAAACAAGTGAACTTTAAAGACATCTAGGCATAAGCAAAAATAATGAGGATAGTATCAAGCAAATAAGCACGTTCTACACTATAAAATCAAGACCGATCAAACAAAAGCCTAAATTTGAACCTAGAAACCTATTACCACATTTAGGAGTGACATTTACGTGGACATTTCGTCCAACATTTGGCGTGCAATGTTAGACCACAAATCATTTTAAAGGCAAAAGGAGAAAAAAGAAGTGAACTTTAAAGACATCTAGGCTTAAGCATAAATAATGAGGATAGTTTCAAGCCAATAAGCACATTTTGCACTACAAAATCAAGACAAATAGAATAAAAGCATAAATTCGAACCTAAAAACCGAATGCAACAATTAGGAGTGAAATTTACATGGACATTTCATCGAACACTTGGCGTTCAATGTTAGATCACAAGTGCATTTTTAAAGGCCAAAGGAGAAAAAACTAGTGAACTTTAAAGACATGTAGGCATAAGCATAAATAATGAGGATAGTATCATGACAATAAGCAAATTCTGCACTTCAAAATCAAGACCGATCGGACAAAAGAATAAATTCGAACCTAGAAACCGATTGCCACATTTAGGAGTGACATTTACATGGATATTTCATTGAACACTTGTTGTGCAATGTTAGATCACAAAAACATTTTTAAAGGCAAAAAGAGAAAGAACAAGTGAACTTCAAAGACATCTAAGCATAAGCATAAATAATGAAGATAGTATCAAGACAATAAGCACATTCTGCACTACAAAATCAAGACCGATCAGATAAAAGCATAAATTCGAACCTAGAAACCGAATATCATATTTAGGAGTGACATTTACATGGAAATTTCATCGAAAACATCGCGTGCAATGTTAGATTTCAAGTCAATTTTTAAAGGCAAAAGGAGAAAAAATAAGCGAACTTTAAAGACATCTAGGCATAAGCATAACGAATGAGGATAGTATCAAGACAATAAGCACATTCTGCACTACCAAATCAAGTCTAATCGAATAAAAGGATAAATTCGAACGTAGAAACCGAATGCCACAATTAGAAGTGACATTTAAATGGACATTTCATCAAACACTTGGTGTGCAATATTAGATCACAAGTCCATTTTAAAAGGCAAAAGGAGAAAAAACAAGTGAACTTTGAAGACATGTAGGCATAAGCATAAATAATGAGGATAGTATCAAGACAATAAGCACATTCTGCACTATAAAACCAAGACCGATTGAATAAAAGAATAAATTTGAACCTAGAAACCGAATGCCACATTTAGGAGTGACATTTAGATGGACATTTCATCGAACACTTGGCGTGCAATGGTAGATCTCAAGTCAATTTTTAAAATCAAAATGAGAAAAAAACAAGTGAACTATGACGACATCTAGGCATAAGCATAAAGAATGACGATAGTATCAAGACAAAAAGCACATTCTGCACTACAAAACAAAGGGCGATAGAATAAAAGAGGAAATTGCACCACAAAATCAAGACCGTTCGAATAAAAGCATAAATTCGAACTTAGAAACCGAATGCCACATTTTGGAGTGACATTTACATGGACATTTCGTCCAACACTTGGCGTAAAATGTTAAATCACAAATCATTTTAAAGGCAAAAGGAGAAAAAAGAAGTGAACATTAAAGAGATCTAGGCATAATCATAAAGAATGAGGATAGTTTCAAGCGAATAAGCACATTCTGCACTATAAAATCAAGACCAATCGAATAAAAACATAAATTCGAACCTAGAAACCGAATGCCACATTTAGGAGTGATTTTAACATGGACAATTAATCGAACACTTGGCGTGCAAAGTTAGATCACAAGTCATTTTAAAGGCAAAAGAAAAAAAACAAGTAAACTTTAAACACATCTAGGAATAAGCATAAATAATGAGGATAGTATCAAGCCAATAAGCACGTTCTGCACTACAAAATCCAGACCGATCAGACAAAATCATAAATTCGAAACTAGAAATCGATTGCCACATTTAGGAGTGACATTTACATCGATATTTCATCGAACACTTGGCGTGCAATGTTAGATCAAAAGTCCATTTTTAAGGCAAAAGGAGAAAAAACAAGTGAACTTCAAAGACATCTAAGCATAAGCATAAATAATGAAGATAGTGTCAAGACAATGAGCACATTCTGCACTACAAAATCAAGACAGATCGGAAAAAACATAAATTCGAACCTAAAAACCGAATACCATATTTAGTAGTGACATTTAGATGGACATTTCATCGAACACTTGGCGTGCAATGTTAGATCACAAGTCCATTTTTAAAGGCAAAAGAAGAAAAAACAAGTGAACTTTAAAGACATTAAGGCATAAGCATAAATAATGAGGATAGTATCAAGCCAATAAGCACGTTCTGCACTACAAAACCAAGACCGATAGAATAAAAGCGGAAATTCGAACCTAGAAACCGAAATCCACATTTAGGAGTGACAATTACATGGACATTTCATCGGACACTTGGCATGCAATGTTAGATCACAATTCCATTTTTAATGGCAAAAGGAGAAAAAACTAGTGAACTTTAAAGACATCTAGGCATAAGCATAAATATTGTGGATAGTATCAAAACAATAAGCATATTATGCACTACAAAACCAAGACCGATAGAATAAAAGCATAACTTCGAACCTAGAAACCGAATGCCACATTTAGGAGTGACATTTACATGGACATTTCATCGAACACTTGGCGTGCAATGTTAGATCACAAGTCCATTTTTAAAGGCAAAAGAAGAAAAAACAAGTGAACTATAAGGACATCTAGGCATATGCACAAATCATGAATATAGTATCCTGACAATAAGCACATTCTGCACTACAAAATCTAGCGATCGAATAAAAACATAAATTCGAACCTAGAAACCGAATGCCACATTTAGGAGTCACATTTACACGGACATTTGATCGAACACTTGGTGTGCAATGTTAGATTACATGTCCATTTTTAAAGGCAAAAGAAGAAAAAACAAGTGAACTTTAAAGACATCTAGGCATAAGCATAAATAATGAGGATGGTATCAAGACAATAAGCACATTTTGCACTACAAAACCAAGACCGATAGAATAAAAGCGGAAATTCGAACCTAGAAACCGAAAGCCACATTTAGGAGTGACAATTACATGGACATTTCATCGGACACTTGGCATGCAATGTTAGATCACAATTCCATTTTTAAAGGCAAAAGGAGAAAAAACAAGTGAACTTTAAAGACATCTAGGCATAAGCATAAATATTGTGGATAGTATCAAGACAATAAGCATATTATGCACTACAAAACCAAGACCGATAGAAAAAAAGCATAACTTCGAACCTAGAAACCGAATGCCACATTTAGGAGTGACATTTACATGGACATTTTATCGAACACATAGCGTGCAATGTTAGATCACAAGTCCACTTTTAAAGTCAAAAGGAGAAAAAATAAGTGAACTTTATAGACATCTAGGCATAAGCATAAATAATGAGGATAGTATTAAGACAATAAGCACATTCTGCACTACACAACCAAGACCGATAGAATAAAAGCCGAAATTCGAACCTAGAAACTGAGAGCCACATTTAGGAGTGACATTTACATGGACATTTCATCGAACACTTGGCATGTATTGTTAGATCACAAGTCCCTTTTTAAGACAAAAGAAGAAAAAACAAGTGAACTTTAAAGACATCTAGGAATAAGCATAAAAAATGAGGATAGTATCAAGACAATAAGCACATTTTACAATACAAAACCTAGACCAATAGAATAAAAGCAGAAATTCGAACCTAGAAACCGAATGCCACATTTAGGAGTGACATTTACATGGACATTTCATCGAACACTTGGCGTGCTATGTTAGATCACAAGTCCATTTTTAAATCTAAATGAAGAAAAAACAAGTAAACTTTAAAGACATCTAGGCATAAGCATAAATAATGAGGATAGTATCAAGACAATAAGAACATTCTGCACTACAAAATCAAGACCGATCGAATAAAAGGATAAATTCGAACCTAGAAACCGAATGCCACAATTAGGATTGACATTTACATGGATATTTCATCGAACACTTGGCGTGGAATGTTAGATCACAAGTCCCTTTTAAAGGCAAAAGAAGAAAAAACAAGTGAACTTTAAAGACATCTAGGAATAAAAATAAATAATGAGAATAATATCAAGACAATAAGCACATTTTGCACTACAAAACCAAGACCGATAGAATAAAAGCAGAAATTCGAACCTAGAAACCGAATGCCACATTTAGGAGTGACATTTACATGGACATTTCATCGAACACTTGGCGTGCTATGTTAGATCACAAGTCCATCTTTAAAGCTAAATGAAGAAAAACAAGTGAACTCTTAAGACATCTAGGCATAAGCATAAATAATGAGGATAGTATGAAGACAATAAGCACATTCTGCACTACAAAATCAAGACCGATCGAATAAAAGGATAAATTCGAACCTAGAAACCGAATGCCACAATTAGGATTGACATTTACATGGATATGTCATCGAACACTTGGCGTGGAATGTTAGATCACAAGTCCCTTTTAAAGGTAAAAGAAGAAAAAACAAGTGAACTTTAAAGACATCTAAGAATAAGCATAAATAATGAGGATAGTATCAAGACAATAAGCACATTTTGCACTACAAAACCAAGACCAATAGAATAAAAACATAAATTTGAACCTAGAAACCGAATGCCACATTTAGGAGTGACATTTACATGGACATTTCATCGAACACTTCACGTGCTATGTTAGATCACAAGTCCATTTTTTAAGTCAAAAGAAGAAAACACAAGTGAACTTTAAAGACATTAAGGCATAAGCATAAAGAATGAGGATAGTATCAAGCCAATAAGCACATTTTGCACTACAAAATCAAGACCGATCGAATAAAAGGATAAATTTGAACCTAGAAACCGAATGCCACAATTAGGAGTGACATTTACATGGATATTTCATCGAACACTTGGCGTGCATTGTTAGATCACAAGTGCATTTCTAAAGGCAAAAGGAGAAAAAACAAGTGAACTTTATAGTCATCTAGGTATAAGCATAAATAATGAGGAAAGTATTAAGACAATAAGCACATTTTGCACTACAAAACCAAGACCGATAGAATAAAAGCAGAAATTCGAACCTAGAAACCGAATGCCACATTTCGGAGTGACATTTAAATGGACGTTTCATCGAACACTTTGCATGCAATGTTAGATCAAAAATCCATTTTTAAGGGTAAAAGAAGAAAAAACAAGTGAACTTTAAAGACATCTAGGCATAAGCATAAATAATGAGGATAGTATCAAGACAATAAGAACATTCTGCACTACAAAATCAAGACCGATCGAATAAAAGCATAAATTCGAACCCAGAAACCGAATGCCACATTTAGGAGTGACATTTACATGGACATTTCGTCCAACACTTGGCGTGAAATGTTAGATGACAAATCATTTTAAAGGCAAAAGGAGAAAAAAGAAGTGAACATTAAAGAGATCTAGGCATAATCATAATGAATGAGGATAGTTTCAAGCCAATAAGCACATTCTGCACTACAAAATCAAGACGAATCGAATAAAACATAAATTCAAACCTAGAAACCGAATGCCACATTTAGGTGTGATTTTTACATGGACATTTCAACGAACAGTTGTCGTGCAAAGTTAGATCACAAGTCATTTTAAAGTCAAAAGAAGAAAAAACAGGTGAACTTTAAAGACATCTAGGCATAAGCATAAATAATGAGGATAGTATCAATCCAATAAGCACGTTCTGCACTACAAAATTAAGACCGATCAGACAAAAGCATAAATTTAAACCTAGAAACCGATTGCCACATTTAGGAGTGACATTTACATGGATATTTCATCGAACACTTTGCGTGCAATGTTATCACAAGTTCATTTTTAAAGGAAAAAGGAGAAAAAACAAGTGAACTTTAAAGAAATATAAGCATAAGCATAAATAATGAAGATAATATCAAGACAATGTGCACATTCTGCACTACAAAACCAAGACAGATCGGATAAAAGCATAAATTCGAACCTAGAAACCGAATGCCATATTTAAGAGTGACATTTAGATCGGATAAAAGCATAATGTTAAGGCCCTAAAAAGCCTGTTTTCGAGAGGCTTTCTCCCTGTTTTTGCAAGGGCAAGTCAAGTTTGTAGCCAAATGGCATGGAGGAGCCTTCACATGCCCAACCAAAACACTCTTACAAGCAAGTAATGACAGGCAACCGCTGTATTCAAGATTTTGAGAGGCTGGAACGGTTCCACTTGGAAAACAAAGATGTCTTTGAATATTATCTAAAAGAGATTGCTAATGAACAAGATGCTTGGAAAGCTACTCTAATCGGTTTTGCAGCTGGAGGCAAGATCTCCTTGAGAAGGCTTACTGAATTTATTAACGCAAACTGGAAAATTGCATCACCGAGAGTCTTCATGAAGGAAAATGGTGTCTACACTTTTTGCTTTGCTTCTCTAGAGGATAGAGATTGGGTACTTGAAAGTGGTCCATGGCTCCTTTATGGCAATAGGCCTCTTGTGCTGAAAGCTTGGAAATTTGGCATGTCCATAGACTGGACCAGCTTTGCCATTGGAAACATGATCCTTGATCTTGACCCCATTATACTCTCCTCTAAGTACTTATTGAATGCCATTGGAAACATGATTGGCTCTCCCATTTGCATGGACAGAGCTACATCTTCAGTTGAGCGCATCTCGTATGGTCGAATGTTGGTTGAAGTCACGACAGAGGAGGTCAACCGAAAATCCGTCAGGCTGAGAAGCAAGTGTGGCAAGCACTTTGAGTATGACATTGCCTTTGAATGGTTGCCATGGAGATGCTCCATTTGTAATAACTTTGGGCATACCAATTCTTTTTGCAGCAATGATGTCAACAAAACAATCAAGGCTAGGGCACATCCAATAAAGAAAGTGTGGGTGCCAAAGAACACACTTGGCTCTAAGAATGCTAGTTCCTCCAATGCTGATGAGGCTAATATTGTGGTGCAAATTGACGTCCAAGGGAAAGAAGAGCAAGCTACAGCTGCACAACAAATGCAACTAGTCTCGGACCCTTTGAAAACAAGCCAAAAGTCAAATGTTGAAATTGAAACACAAGGGCTGCAAGTTGCAAGCTCTTCGCAGTTGCAAACAATCTCAAAAGGGTTGATTCTCGAAGAACCCTCACAAACCTCACCTGTGCCGATCAGCCCTAGCATAAGAGGGGGAGATAGTGAGACTTCAACTAAAGCTCACTTGGTTGAGGACATACCGAATGAACAAGAAATGATCCTAGCTCTCAAAGCTTGAGACTTAGAAAAAGATGCCCACCTTTACTTCAAGTTCCCCAAGAAGAAGCATACCTTCAGCTCTTCAAAAGAACCTGCCCAAAGCCATCACACATCGGCCTCAAAATCGAAAGCTTGCAACAAAAGTCATAATATGTTTGAGGGCCTTCTAGAGGGACTTGTTGAGGGTTGTAGTAGCCCTAAAAAGGGTGCTCCATGACTGAGCTCAAAGTTGGTTGTTGGAATGTGAGAGGGAGTAGTGACCCCTCTAAAATAAATATGGTCAATAACTTTGTCCATAAAAACCGAGTTAGTGTGATGGGTATTTTGGAAACCAAGACCCTAAGAACTAGGGAAGACCTACTTGCCTTTTGCTTGCTAAGAGGTTGGAATTATTGCACCGATGCTAGCACTCAAGAGAGAGGCCGTATGAGAATTGCTTGGAACCCCCTTGTTGTGCATTTGGAAGTCTTGTTGAACACCACCCAAGCAATCCATTGCAAGGTTAGCGACAAAAATTCTTGTTTAAGCTTCTATCTAACCTTTGTCTATGCTTTCAATTATCCCAGGGAAAGAAAGCCTTTGTGGAACTTGTTGAGAACCCTTGCCGGGGGGATGAATGCACCATGGCTTGTGATGGGTGATTTGAATTATTTGCTTGAATCCACGGAGAGATTCTCTTTGAGAAATACTAATGATGATGATGAGCCGGACGAGCTAGCCAATGCCCTTGGCCCTTGTGACCTTCATGATCTTACCTACTCCGGAGCCAAGTATACTTGGTCCAACCAACAAATGGGAAGCTCCCGAGTAGCCACAAAAATAGACCGAGCCCTTGTCAACCCCCTTTGGGAAACTACTTTTAGGCAATCCTTTGCCTTTTTCGGTGACCCAAACCTTTCTGACCACTCACCCGGCCTTGTTCACATAAACCCCACAAACACTATCCGAAAAATCCCCTTCCGGTTCTACAACTTTTGGACCGATGATGCCGAGTTTGAGACCTTGGTGAACTGTGTTTGGAATGAGCACATAGTAGGGTCGGATCAATTCATCCTCTTCTCCAAGCTTTCCAAATTGAAGGGGGCCTTAAAAGCTTGGCACCACACTAAATTCAGGAATCTTGAGGCACAAGCGGAAGTGCGTGTAGAAAAGTTGAAGGCAACGCAACAAGCTCTTCATGATGACTTTGGGAACCTTGAAAAACAAAGAGTCGTTACCGTAGCCAAGAAAGAAGTTGAGCTCAATATGAAAATTTTGTTAAGTGCTACAACCCAACGAGCTAAGCTAGATTGGATGAGCATGGGGGAGGAGACCTCCTCCTTCTTTTTCAATAGGATCAAAGAGAGGCAGGAGGGCAACACCATCCGAATGCTTGAGGATGAAAATGGCAACAAGATTGATGAGCCTCGTGATATTGTGAATGAGGTTGTAGGGTTCTACGAAAATCTTTTTGGTACACTAGCCCCAACACAAGCTTTTGACTTTAGCAAACTCAAAGGGCCAACCCTCAACCAAGGAAATGTGGCAAACCTCACCCTTATGCCTTGTGAGGAAGAGATAAGAAAGGCTTTTGTGGGCATTGGTTCCAACAAATCTCCGGGGCCCGATGGCTTTAGTAGTCACTTCTTCAAAGAATGTTGGAGCATAGTGAAATTTGATGTGGTCAAAGCGGTGCAAGAATCCTTTCAATCTGGGAGATTACTTAGAGATTGGAACAACACGTTTGTGAGCCTCATCCCCAAAGTTGACAACCCTTTCCACATAAAAGACTTTCGACCCACCTCTTGTTGCAATACCTTCCTAAAAGCCATCTCCAAGATCCTAGTAAGCCGAATTCGAACCCTCCTTGACAAAATTGTCTCGGTTGGGCAAGGTTCTTTTGTCCCGGGCCGCTCCATTTCCCACAATGCCACGGTTGCCCAAGAACTAGTTGCCACCTACGAGAAAAGGCGTACCTCAAAAAGGTGCCTCATGTAAGTGGACCTCCAAAAGGCTTTTGATTGTGTTGATTGGGGCTTCCTAGAAGAAACCCTCCATTACTTTGGCTTCCCACCTTGGCTAACCCAACTCATTCTACAAAATGTCACCACCCCACGATACTCCATCCTCATTAATGGCGAGGCCAAGGGTTTCTTTCCTGGGAAGAGAGGCCTCCGCCAAGGTGATCCTCTCTCACCCTTCCTCTTCGTCTTGATTATGGAAATCCTTAGCCGGAAACTCCAAAAGGCTAGCACCACCCGAGGCTTTTCCTTCCACCCCAAATGCCACCGACTCAAACTCACAAATATCACCTTTGCCGATGACCTCCTCATCTTTTGCAAACCCACCATCACGACCCTCAACTCCATAAAAAATAGCCTTGTCTCTTTTGGTAGATCCTCGGGGCTTATAGCCAATAGCCACAAAAGCCGAATCTTCTTTGGCGGTGTGACACTTGATGACCGGGCCTCTCTTGCGGCAATTATGGGTTTTCAGATTGGAACCTTCCCATTCCGCTACTTGGGTATGACACTTCATTCCGATAAGCTCAAGGTAGGGGATTATGGGCCTCTCCTCAACAAGATCATCGGGGTCATCAATAGATGTGGGGCACGAATGCTCTTTTATGAAGGGCGAGCTCAAGTAATTCGCTCTATGCTTGAGGGCCTCCTCTCCTTTTGGGTCAAATCCACCATCATCCCAAGAAAGTTACTCAAACGCATAGAAGCACTTTGTCGCTCCTTCCTTTGGAGTGGCAAAATTGAGGGGAAAAACCACTTATTTCTTGGAAAAAAGTGACTAGGCCTTATGAGGAGGGCAGCCTCAATATCAAAGAGCTCCTTGCTTGGAATCAATCGATCCTCTTTAAGCTTGGCCACGAGATACACATGAACAAACCGTCCCTTTGGACGAATTGGGTCACTCAAAACCACACGAGAAGGGCCAATTTCTGGAATTTGAGAGTTAAAAGCACCGACTCTTGGATTTGGAAATCACTTCTCAAGCTACGGGAACCGGTGGTTGAAGCGGTTCTTGCAAGAGCAACAAACGAGGACCCGACCGGCCTTAACTCCATCACCAAGCCGAATGGCCAACTTGACGCGAGAGCCCTCTATGACTTGCTCCGTGACCGTGGTCCCACTCTTGCTTGTAGCGAGCTGATTGGGACTCGTGTAAGAGCCAAGAAGTGGAGCTTCAGATTTTGGCTAGCATATCAAGGGAGACTCCCCATGTTAAGTTGGCTCAAGGATCGCGGCCTCCTAAATAATGACACTTGTGTCCTTTGTGGGAATGATAATGAGACCACCGACCACCTTTGGGGGAATTGCAATTTTGTTCAAGAGGTCATGGATAGAGTTTGGACGTGGCATGGAATCCAAACTTGGAAGTCAAGCCTACAAGAATGGGTTGAGTGGTTCTTGATGTCCCCAAGGCAAGACACACACATCTTCAAAGCAAGACTTGTCACCCTTCTTGGCATCGTCTATAACACTTGGGATGCTAGGAATGATGCATATTTCCGAGGGGCCACACCCAACGCCATTGATTGTGCTCTCAAAACAATCCATGCTTGCAAAACAAGGATCTCCTTCACTTGCAAAATTAGCGGAAAGAGAGGTGCAAGACTCCGAAGGCTCATGCGCGTGTAAGGCTTCTCACCTTCTCTATTTCGTAGTTTGGATGTCATGTTGGTTTGTGGTCGTCGGGCTAGGCACTTTGTTAACCTTGATGGCTCTTGCCTCGATTGCCTTGGTTGCCTTTTTGGTTGCCTTGTTGGCACTATTACTTGGCTGCCCGTTTTTGTTACCCCTAGTCCTTCTCTAGGGATTTTTGGGGCTAGTTTGATATGTATAGGACCCTTCGGGTGTTTTGTTACCACTAGTCCTCCTCTAGGTGTGTTTTGTTCACCTTGATCTCTTGCGAGATGTATGGTCATGATTGATCCGCCATGCCTGGCTTTTGCGCCTTAACCATTTTTGGTTAAGGAGCTTTTGTACATGTTCTCGTTCATATATTTACCACATCTTAGTTTAGATGGACATTTCATCGAACACTTGGAGTGCAATGTTAGATCTCAAGTCAATTTTTAAAGGCAAAAGCAGAATAAACAAGTGAAATTTAAAGACATCAAGGCATAAGCATAAATAATAAAAATAGTATCAAGACAATAAGCACATTCTGCACTACAAAACCAAGACCGATAGAATAAAAACATAAATTCGAACCTAGAAACCGAATCCCACATTTAGGAGTGACATTTAAATGGACATTTCATCGAACACTTGGCGTGCAATGTTGGATCACAAGTCCATTTTTAAAGGCAAAAGAAGAAAAAACAAGTGAACTTTAAAGGTATCTAGGCATAAGCATAAATCATGAGGATAGTATCAAGACAATAAGCACATTTAGCACAAAAAATCTAGACCGATCGAATAAAAGCATAAATTCGAACCTAGAAACCGAATGCCACATTTAGGAGTCACATTTACATGGACATTTCATCGAACACTTGGTGTGCAATGTTAGATCACAAGTCCATTTTTAAAGGCAAAAGAAGAAAAAACAAGTGAACTTTAAAGACATCTAGGCATAAGCATAAATAATGAGGATGGTATCAAGACAATAAGCACATTCTGCACTACAAAACCAAGACCGATAGAATAAAAGCATAAATTCGAACCTAGAAACCGAATGCCACATTTAGGTGTGACATTTACATGGACATTTCATCAAACACTTGGCGTTCTATTTTAGATCACAAGTCCCTTTTTAAAGGCAAAAGAAAAAAAACAAGTGAACTTTAAAGAAATTAAGGCAAAATCATAAAAAATGAGGATAGTATCAAGCCAATAAGCACATTCTACACTACAAAATCAAGACCGATCGAATAAAAGGATAAATTCGAACCTAGAAACCGAATGCCACAATTAGGAGTGACATTTACATGGATATTTCATCGAACACTTGGCGTGCAATGTTAGATCCCAAGTCCATTTTTAAAGGCAAAAGGAGAAAAAACAAGTGAACTTTATAGACATCTAGGCATAAGCATAAATAATGAGGATAGTATTAAGACAATAAGCACATTCTACACTACAAAACCAAGACCAATAGAATAAAAGAAGAAATTCGAAGCTAGAAACCGAATGTCACATTTAGGACTGACATTTACATTGACATTTCATCGTACACTTGGCATGCTATGTTAGATCACAAGTCCATTTTTAAAGGTAAAAGAAGAAAAAAAAAGTGAACTTTATAGACATCTAGGCATAAGCATAAATAATGAGGATAGTATGAAGAGAATAAGCACATTTTGCACCACAAAATCAAGACCGTTCGAATAAAAGCATAAATTCGAACTTAGAAACCGAATGCCACATTTAGGAGTGACATTTACATGGACATTTCGTCCAACACTTGGCGTGAAATGTTAGATCACAAATCATTTTAAAGGCAAAAGGAGAAAAAAGAAGTGAACATTAAAGAGATCTAGGCATAATCATAAAGAATGAGGATAGTTTCAAGCAAATAAGCACATTCTGCACTATAAAATCAAGACCAATCGAATAAAAACATAAATTCGAACCTAGAAACCGAATGCCACATTTAGGAGTGATTTTAACATGGACAATTAATCGAACACTTGGCGTGCAAAGTTAGATCACAAGTCATTTTAAAGGCAAAAGAAAAAAAACAAGTAAACTTTAAACACATCTAGGAATAAGCATAAATAATGAGGATAGTATCAAGCCAATAAGCACGTTCTGCACTACAAAATCAAGACCGATCAGACAAAATCATAAATTCGAAACTAGAAATCGATTGCCACATTTAGGAGTGACATTTACATCGATATTTCATCGAACACTTGGCGTGCAATGTTAGATCAAAAGTCCATTTTTAAGGCAAAAGGAGAAAAAACAAGTGAACTTCAAAGACATCTAAGCATAAGCATAAATAATGAAGATAGTATCAAGACAATGAGCACATTCTGCACTACAAAATCAAGACAGATCGGAAAAAACATAAATTCGAACCTAGAAACCGAATGCCATATTTAGTAGTGACATTTAGATGGACATTTCATCGAACACTTGGCGTGCAATGTTAGATCACAAGTCCATTTTTAAAGGCAAAAGAAGAAAAAACAAGTGATCTTTAAAGACATTAAGGCATAAGCATAAATAATGAGGATAGTATCAAGCCAATAAGCACGTTGTGCACTACAAAACCAAGACCGATAGAATAAAAGCGGAAATTCGAACCTAGAAACCGAAAGCCACATTTAGGAGTGACAATTACATGGACATTTCATCGGACACTTGGCATGCAATGTTAGATCACAATTCCATTTTTAAAGGCAAAAGGAGAAAAAACTAGTGAACTTTAAAGACATCTAGGCATAAGCATAAATATTGTGGATAGTATCAAGACAATAAGCATATTATGCACTACAAAACCAAGACCGATAGAATAAAAGCATAACTTCGAACCTAGAAACCGAATGCCACATTTAGGAGTGACATTTACATGGACATTTCATCGAACACTTGGCGTGCAATGTTAGATCACAAGTCCATTTTTAAAGGCAAAAGAAGAAAAAACAAGTGAACTATAAGGACATCTAGGCATATGCACAAATCATGAATATAGTATCCTGACAATAAGCACATTCTGCACTACAAAATCTAGCGATCGAATAAAAACATAAATTCGAACCTAGAAACCGAATGCCACATTTAGGAGTCACATTTACACGGACATTTGATCGAACACTTGGTGTGCAATGTTAGACTACATGTCCATTTTTAAAGGCAAAAGAAGAAAAAACAAGTGAACTTTAAAGACATCTAGGCATAAGCATAAATAATGAGGATGGTATCAAGACAATAAGCACATTCTGCACTACAAAACCAAGACCGATAGAATAAAAGCGGAAATTCGAACCTAGAAACCGAAAGCCACATTTAGGAGTGACAATTACATGGACATTTCATCGGACACTTGGCGTGCAATGTTAGATCACAAGTCCATTTTTAAAGGCAAAAGAAGAAAAAACAAGTGATCTTTAAAGACATTAAGGCATAAGCATAAATAATGAGGATAGTATCAAGCCAATAAGCACGTTGTGCACTACAAAACCAAGACCGATAGAATAAAAGCGGAAATTCGAACCTAGAAACCGAAAGCCACATTTAGGAGTGACAATTACATGGACATTTCATCGGACACTTGGCATGCAATGTTAGATCACAATTCCATTTTTAAACGCAAAAGGAGAAAAAACTAGTGAACTTTAAAGACATCTAGGCATAAGCATAAATATTGTGGATAGTATCAAGACAATAAGCATATTATGCACTACAAAACCAAGACCGATAGAATAAAAGCATAACTTCGAACCTAGAAACCGAATGCCACATTTAGGAGTGACATTTACATGGACATTTCATCGAACACTTGGCGTGCAATGTTAGATCACAAGTCCATTTTTAAAGGCAAAAGAAGAAAAAACAAGTGAACTATAAGGACATCTAGGCATATGCACAAATCATGAATATAGTATCCTGACAATAAGCACATTCTGCACTACAAAATCTAGCGATCGAATAAAAACATAAATTCGAACCTAGAAACCGAATGCCACATTTAGGAGTCACATTTACACGGACATTTGATCGAACACTTGGTGTGCAATGTTAGATTACATGTCCATTTTTAAAGGCAAAAGAAGAAAAAACAAGTGAACTTTAAAGACATCTAGGCATAAGCATAAATAATGAGGATGGTATCAAGACAATAAGCACATTCTGCACTACAAAACCAAGACCGATAGAATAAAAGCGGAAATTCGAACCTAGAAACCGAAAGCCACATTTAGGAGTGACAATTACATGGACATTTCATCGGACACTTGGCATGCAATGTTAGATCACAATTCCATTTTTAAAGGTAAAAGGAGAAAAAACAAGTGAACTTTAAAGACATCTAGGCATAAGCATAAATATTGTGGATAGTATCAAGACAATAAGCATATTATGCACTACAAAACCAAGACCGATAGAATAAAAGCATAACTTCGAACCTAGAAACCGAATGCCGCATTTAGGAGTGACATTTACATGGACATTTTATCGAACACATGGCGTGCAATGTTAGATCACAAGTCCATTTTTAAAGTCAAAAGGAGAAAATACAAGTGAACTTTATAGACATCTAGGCATAAGCATAAATAATGAGGATAGTATTTAGACAATAAGCACATTCTGCACTACACAACCAAGACCGATAGAATAAAAGCCGAAATTCGAACCTAGAAACTGAGAGCCACATTTAGGAGTGACACTTACATGGACATTTCATCGAACACTTGGCATGTATTGTTAGATCACAAGTCCCTTTTTAAGACAAAAGAAGAAAAAACAAGTGAACTTTAAAGACATCTAGGAATAAGCATAAATAATGAGGATAGTATCAAGACAATAAGCACATTTTGCAATACAAAACCTAGACCAATAGAATAAAAGCAGAAATTTGAACCTAGAAACCGAATGCCACATTTAGGAGTGACATTTACATGGACATTTCATCGAACACTTGGCGTGCTATGTTAGATCACAAGTCCATTTTTAAAGCTAAATGAAGAAAAAACAAGTGAACTTTAAAGACATCTAGGCATAAGCATAAATAATGAGGATAGTATGAAGACAATAAGCACATTCTGCACTACAAAATCAAGACCGATCGAATAAAAGGATAAATTCGAACCTAGAAACCGAATGCCACAATTAGGATTGACATTTACATGGATATTTCATCGAACACTTGGCGTGGAATGTTAGATCACAAGTCCCTTTTAAAGGCAAAAGAAGAAAAAACAAGTGAACTTTAAAGACATCTAGGAATAAAAATAAATAAGAGAATAATATCAAGACAATAAGCACATTTTGCACTACAAAACCAAGACCGATAGAATAAAAGCAGAAATTCGAACCTAGAAACCGAATGCCACATTTAGGAGTGACATTTACATGGACATTTCATCGAACACTTGGCGTGCTATGTTAGATCACAAGTCCATTTTTAAAGCTAAATGAAGAAAAAATAAGTGAACTCTTAAGACATCTAGGCATAAGCATAAATAATGAGGATAGTATGAAGACAATAAGCACATTCTGCACTACAAAATCAAGACCGATCGAATAAAAGGATAAATTCGAACCTAGAAACCGAATGCCACAATTAGGATTGACATTTACATGGATATGTCATCGAACACTTGGCGTGGAATGTTAGATCACAAGTCCCTTTTAAAGGCAAAAGAAGAAAAAACAAGTGAACTTTAAAGACATCTAAGAATAAGCATAAAAAATGAGGATAGTATCAAGACAATAAGCACATTTTGCACTAGAAAACCAAGACCGATAGAATAAAAGCAGAAATTCGAACCTAGAAACCGAATGCCACATTTAGGAGTGACATTTACATGGACATTTCATCGAACACTTGGCGTGCTATGTTAGATCACAAGTCCATTTTTAAAGCTAAATGTAGAAAAAACAAGTGAACTTTAAAGACATCTAGGCATAAGCATAAATAATGAGGATAGTATCAGGACAATAATCACATTCTGCACTACAAAATCAAGACCGATCGAATAAAAGGATAAATTCGAACCTAGAATCTGAATGCCACAATTAGGAGTGACATTTACATGGACATAACATCGTACACTTGGCATGCTATGTTAGATCATAAGTCCATTTTTAAAGGTAAGAGAAGAAAAAACAAGTGATAAAGCCAAATAATGAGGATAATATCAAGCCAATAAGCACGTTTGAACTACAAAATCAAGGCTGATCGGACAAAAGCATAAATTTGAACCTAGAAACCGATTGCCACATTTAGGAGTGAAAATTACGTGGACATTTCATCGAACACTTGGCGTGCAAAGTTGGATCACAAGTCCATTTTTAAAGGCAAAAGAAGAAAAAACAAATGAACTTTAAAGACATCTAGGCATAAGCATAAATAATGAAGATAGTATCAAGATAATAAGCACATTCTGCACTACAAAATCAAGACCGATCGGATAAAAGCATAAATTCGAACCTAGAAACCGAATGCCATATTTAGGAGTGACATTTACATGAAGATTTCATCGAAAACTTGGCCTGCAATGTTAGATCTCAAGTCATTTTTTAAAGGAAAAAGTAGAAAAAACAAGTGAACTTTAAAGACATTTAGGCATAAGCATAAAAAATGAGGATAGTATCAAGCCAATAAGCACATTCTACACTACAAAATCAAGTCCAATCGAATAAAAGGATAAATTTGAACCTAGAAACTGAATGCCACAATTAGGAGTGACATTCACATGGACATTTCATCGAACACTTGTTGTGCAATGTTAGATCACAAGTCCATTTTAAAGACAAAAGGAGAAAAAAGAAGTGAACTTTAAAGAGATCTAGGCATAAGCATAAAGAATGAGGATAGTTTCAAGCCAATAAGCACATTCTGCACTACCAAATACAGAGCAATCGAATAAAAGCATAAATTCGAACCTAGAAACCAAATTCCAAATTTAGGAGTGATTTTTACATGGAGAGTTCATCGAACACATGGCATGCAAAGTTAGATCACAAGTCATTTAAAGGCAAAAGAAGAAAAAACAAGTGAACTTTAAAGACATCTAGGCATAAGCACAAATAATGAGGATATTATCAATCCAATAAGCACGTTTTGCACTACAAAATCAAGACCGATCGGACAAAAGCATAAATTCGAACCTAGAAACCTATTGCCACATTTAGGAGTGACATATACATGGATATTTCATCGAACACTTGGCGTGCAATGTTAGATCTCAAGTCAATTTTAAAGGAAAAAGGAGAAAAAACAAGTGAACTTTACAGACATTTAGGCATAAGCATAAAGAATGAGGATAGTACAAGCCAATAAGTACATTCTACACTACAAAATCAAGTCCGATCGAATAAAAGGATAAATTCGAACCTAGAAACCGAATGCCACAATTAGGTGTGACATTTACATGGACATTTCATCGAACACTTGTTGTGCAATGTTAGATCACAAGTCCATTTTTAAAGGCAAAAGGAGAAAAAACAAGTGAACTTTAAGGACATCTAGGCATAAGTATAAATAATGAAGATAGTATCAAGATAATAAGCACATTCTGCACTACAAAATCAAGACCGATCGGATAAAAGCATAAATTCGAACCTAGAAACCGAATGCCATATTTAGGAGTGACATTTACATGGACATTTCATCGAAAACTTGGCCTGCAATATTAGACTCAAGTCAATTTTTAAAGGAAAAAGGAGAAAAAACAAGTGAACTTTAAAGACATTTAGGCATAAGCATAAAGAATGAGGATAGTATCATGCCAATAAGCACATTCTACACTACAAAATCAAGTCCGATACAATAAAAGGATAATTTCGAACCTAGAAAACGAATGCCACAATTAGGAGTGAGATTTAAATGGACATTTCATCGAACACTTGGTGTGCAATGTTAGATCACAAGTCATTTTAAAGGCTAAAGGAGAAAGAAGAAGTGATATTTAAAGACATCTAGGCATAAGGATAAAGAATGAGGATAGTATCAAGCCAATAAGCACATTCTGCACTACAAAATCAAGACCGATCAAATAAAAGCAAAAGTTCGAACCTAGAAACCGAATGCGACATTTAAGAGTGACATTTACATGGACATTTCGTCAAACACTTGGCGTGCAATGTTAGATCATAAATCATTTTAAAGGCAAAAGGAGAAAAAAGAATTGAACTTTAAAGAGATCTAGGCATAAGATTAAAGAATGGATTATTTTTAAGCCAATAAGTAATTCTGCACTACAAAATCAAGACCAATCGAATAAAAGCATAAATTCGAACCTAGAAACCGAATCCAGATTTAGGAGTGATATTTACATGGACAGTTCGTCGAACACTTTGCGTGCAAAGTTAGATCACAAGTCATTTTAAACGCAAAAGAAGAAAAAACAAGTGAACTTTAAAGACATCTAGGCATAAGCATAAATAATGAAGATAGTATCAAGATAATAAGCACATTCTACACTACAAAATCAAGACCGATCGGATAAAAGCATAAATTCGAACGTAAAAACCGAATGCCATATTTAGGAGTGACATTTACATAGACATTTCATCGAAAACTTGGCCTGCAATATTAGATCTCAAGTCAATTTTTAAAGGAAAAAGGAGAAAAAACAAGTGAACTTTAAAGACATTTAGGCATAAGCATAAAGAATGAGGATAGTATCAAGCCAATAAGAACATTCTACACTACAAAATCAAGTCCGATCGAATAAAAGGATAAATTTGAACCTAGTAACCGAATGCCACAATTAGGAGTGACATTTACATGGACATTTCATCGAACACTTGGCGTGCAATGTTAGATCACAAGCCATTTTAAAGGCAAAAGGAGAAAGAACAAGTGATCCTTAAAGACATCTAGGCATAAGCATAAAGAATGAGGATAGTATCAAGCCAATAAGCGCATTCTTCACTACAAAACCAAGGCCGGTCGAATAAAAGCATAAATTCGAGCATAGAAACCGAATGCCACATTTAGGAGTGACATTTACATGGACATTTCACCGAACACTTGGCATGCAATGTTAGATCACAAGTCATTATAAAGGCAACCGGAGAAAAAACAAGTGAACTTTAAAGACATCTAGGCATAAGCATAAACAATGAGAATTGTATCAAGCCAATAAGCACATTCTGCACTACAAAACAAAGACCGATCGAATAAAAGCATAAATACGAACCTAGAAACCGAATGTCACATTTGGGAGTGACATTTACGTGGACATTTCAGCGAAAACTTGGCGTGCAATGTTAGTTCACCAGTCATTTTAAAGGTAAAAGGTGAAAAAACAAGTGAACTTGAAAGACATCTAGGGATAAGCATAAAGAATGGGGATAGTATCAATCCAATAAGCACATTTTGCACTACAAAATCAAGACCGATCCAATAAAAGGATAAATTCAAACCTAGAAAACGAATGCCACAATTAGGAGTGAGATTTACATGGACATTTCATCGAACACTTGACGTGCAATGTTAGATCCGAAGGCATTATAAAGGCTAAAGGAAAAAGAAGAAGTGATCTTTAAAGACATCTAAGCATAAGGATAAAGAATGAGGATAGTATCAAGCTAATAAGCACATTCTGCACTATAAAATCAAGACCGATCAAATAAAAGCATAAATTCGAACCTACACACCGAATGCGACATTTAAGAGTGACATTTACATGGACATTTCGTCAAACACTTGGCGTGCAATGTTAGATCATAAATCATTTTAAAGGCAAAAGGAGAAAAAAGAATTGAACTTTAAAGAGATCTACGCATAAGATTAAAGAATGGATAATTTCAAACCAATAAGCACATTCTGCACTACAAAATCAAGACCAATCAAATAAAAGCATAAATTCGAAACTAGAAATTGAAGCCACATTTAGGATTGATATTTACATGGACATTATCAAGACAATAAGCACATTCTAGGCATAAGCATAAAGAATGAGGATAGTATCAAGCCAATAAGCACGTTCTACACTACAAAATCAAGACCGATCGGATAAAAGCATAGATTCGAACCTAGAAACCGAGTGCCATGTTTAGGAGTGACATTTACATGGACATTTCATCGAACACTTGACATGCAATGTTAGATCTCAATTTAATTTTTAAAGGCAAAAGGAGAAAAAACAAGTGAACTTTAAAAACATCTAGGCATAAGCATAAAGAATGAGGATACTATCATGTCAATAAGCACATTCTGCACTAAAAAATGAAGACCAATCAAATTAAAGCATATATTCGAACCTAGAAACCGAATGCTACATTTAGGAGTGACAAACATGGACATTTCATCGAACACTTGGCCTGCAATGTTAGATCTCAAGTCATTTAAAAGGCAAAAGGAGAAAAAACAAGTGAACTTTAAAGACATATAGGCATAAGCATAAAGAATGAGGATAGTATCAAGCCAATAAGCACATTCTGCACTACAAAATCAAGACCGATCGACTTAAAGCATAAATTCGATCCTAGAAACTGAATGCCACATTTAGGAGTGATTTTTACATGGACAGTTCATCGAACACTTGCGTGCAAAGTTAGATCACAAGTCATTTTAAAGGGAAAAGAAGAAAAAATAAGTGAACTTTAAAGACATCTAGCTATAAGCATAAAGAATGAGGATAGTATCAAGCCAATAAGCACATTCTACACAACAAAATCAAGACCGGTCGAATAAAAGCATAAATTCGAACCTAGAAACTGAATACCGCATTTAGGATTGACATTTACATGGACATTGATGAGGTATTTTCAATGGTCGTTAATACCTATCAAAGAAACCTTTTCTTTACCAACTCAGTAGAGCGGCCAAGTAAGGGTCCATCCCATAAGGACTTGTGTATTTGTGTTATTACTTGTATGCCAAGTAACCAAGGGGGGTTTTAAGAATGATTATCTAAACTACTATGCAAGAATAAAAGTAAATATGAATGCAAGTATGATTTAAATATATGAGAGACAAACTTGTTCAATTAGTTAAATCCATCATGATATTGCTTTATTGATCATCGATTCTCTTGATTCTCTTCTCACTTGAATAATCTATTGTGGATTATGATCCTACTAAGAATTAAGACCCGAACTTCAGATTTAGTTGATAGAACAACCAGTCTAACAACCCTAATCATTTAACAACCTAGAAGACCTTCTAGATTCAATTAAATAACAGCATAACGATTCAAGTTATCAATAGAAACAAACACTCAGAGCAACCAGACATCTAAGTGACTTGTGAACTTATTCCCGTCTTTAAACAACTAGTCCAACCGGTACTAAATTGATTAAAGTACACTCTTGATCAAATTAACTCCGACCGGTAATTAATCAGATTCAGTTATAACTAGATATTCAATTAGGTAGCTAATCTAATAAAACCCTAGTTTAGATTCAATTAAGCACAGGGAATAAACTCTATTCAAGTTTGTTGAGAATCAATCAAACCTCACAACAATATACAAATCATGACTTCAATAACTAGACAAACACAATAAATTTAGCAATGCATAATTGAATTGAAATCAAACTTACAAGATTTTCAAAGTTGCTCTCTTGAGAGAAAACCTAGCCTCCAAAAGTTTGATAAAAAGTTCACATAAAAATAAACTAACAAAGGGTTATATATGTCCTCCAAAATAACCCTCAAAAACTCTATCATTAACCACTACTCGGAAGATATAAGCCAAAAACCAAAGTTCGAAGCCCAAATGTCGGCCCAATTACGCTTGCGTGAAATCCCCGATTCCGCGGTTTGTCCTAATGCGCAGCCGCGCTTTCTGCCATACCGCATAACGAGCTTCAGTTGTGATTGCGCGGCTTCATTACTTGACTTGCATCCCGAGCTCTTCCACCTCTTCCTTGTTCTTCATTTGCACTTCTCCAATCTTCATTGTAACACCTCCTAGCCCGTTTTAGCTCGTCCACCACCACCATGATCCGCTAAGACTCCCGCTGTTCCTCATAAATCTGAAAACCTACAAAACCAAGCAAACAAGCGCAAACTACCCGACAACACAAAAACCTAAAAACTAGATAAAAACCAACCTAAAACTATATAAAACATATATAAAACATGCATCTAAACTACACCTACATGCATGCTATCAGACATTTCATCGAGAACTTTGCGTGCAATGTTAGATCTCAAGTCTATTTTTAAATGCAAAAGGAGAAAAAACAAGTGAACTTTAGCGATATCTAGGCATAAGCATAAAGAATGAGGATAGTATCAAGCCAATAAGCATATTCTGCGCTAGAAAATCTAGACCAATCGAATAAAAGGATAAATTCGAACCTAGAAACCGAATGCCACAATTAGGAGTGACATTTACATGGACATTTCATCGAACACTTGGCGTGCAAAGTTAGATCACAAGTCATTTTAAAGGCAAAAGAAGAAAAAACAAGTGAACTTTAAAAGACATTTAGACATAAGAATAAAGAATGAGGATAGTATCGACCCAATAAGCACGTTCTACACTACAAAATCAAGACCGATCGGATAAAAGCATAAATTCGAACCTAGTAACCGAATGCCATAATTAGGAATGACATTTACATGGACATTTCATCGAACACTTGGCGTGCAATGTTAGATCTCAAGTCAATTTTTAAAGGCAAAAGGTGAAAAAACAAGTGAACTTTAAAGACATCTTGATGTGATTCCATCGACATCTGAGTCGACAATGGAGCACACGACGGAACACTTGGAGTAACCACGGCCTACCCTATACGCGAGCTTCGATGGTGGCGCACCTGGCACGCCCTTGCATGGGGTCGATGGTGGCGCGCCCTTGTGTAGGGTTGTCGACGCGCCTTTGCCCATGGACGTCGCGCCCTTGCGGCCACTCGGTGCGCCCTTGCATGGGGACGTTGGCGGGCCCTTGCCTAAGGCGGATTGCGGACCCGATGGTGCCAAGACTCAAGGAACTACACCGCCTTATCTAGGTCGTATTATGCGATCCCGAGCTAAGGCCGTTTTATGTCAAGTTCAAGAGGAGCTCAGGGGGTGTAGCTTTCCGAGAGAGTGCATTGAAGATGGTTGGAGTCTCTTGTTGCTTCATGGTTCTAAGTGACAATTCTATGGTTGAGGACAGTTTATAAGTTTTCGGGTTAATTTTTGTAATTTCCTTAAGAGAGGGGGCTATTTTTGTGAGGCTTTTTGTTAGGTTTATATGGCCGACCCTCCTTTCTTTGTTCTCTAGATTGGACGAAACTTTGTTGCTTACTTTTCCCTTGCAATTTCAATTCAAGTTCTTGTTCTTGTTTTTTGTTCGTTCAATTCTCGTTGTTCTAGTTGTTGGTGAGTAATATCCCACAATTCAGGCATCTTAGTTTGTTTGAGAGCTTGGTGAGTCATATTTAAGTTTTTCAAGCATGCATATCCGTCATCATCTCCATCATTCACGGCTTGCTAGGAGTTTTTCCGAGTTCTTCCTTGGAGATCTCTTTGCACCATCATTCCGTCCATCGATCCGGCCATCAAGTGGTATCAGAGCCACGCGAAGGTATCGCCATCTAAATCTTGTTCCGACCTTGAATTTCCACTCGTTGCAAGTTTTTATGTCCTTGTTGTGTGTTGTTGTGGACGTTGTCTTTGTCTTGAAATTGTTGTTGTTTTGGCCGAGTTTGGTGCTCAGCCATGGCTGCAAAACCGAGCTCAACAACCGAGCTCAACTCGTTGCTTGAATTAAAGCCTTTCTTTAGTGTTGGATTTAAGTGTGTCTTGCTGATTTTGTTGAGTTGAAAAACGTGGGATTGAGGTCCAAACCATCCTTGTTTGTTTTCATTACATGCTTGTTGTTGGTTACGGTGCTAGGATACGGGAACGACACCAAGACGAGACATATTGTGTTGTTGTTTAAGTGTCTTGAAATCTTTTGTTGAATAATCAGAAAAACCTTGCCGGTGGCGTAAAGCTAATAAGGGGTCGGGCACGGAAAGAGTAGTCATCTTGTAGTGCCTAGCAAAGGCCTACAAAAGTCGTCTTCTAGTAGTGCCTAGCAAAGGCCTACCCGAAAAAAAAATAATTAATTAATTTCGTAATACTTGGTGTTGAGTCTTGGTGGTTTAGTAGCTTCCTAGCATTGTTTTCCTAAACAAGTGTGTGGTGAATTCTCTCTTTGTTGCCTTTGTTGTTTTTGCCTACTTGCAACTTGTCGGATTTTCATCTCGGGCAAGTCTTGGTGATGAATTCGTGTGACCTCTATACCTTGATCTTTGCCTTGTTTTTACGATGACAAGTGTAGGTGATGACAAGAATAAGGAACAAGTTGAGGAGACGTCCGTTAGTTCGGTGGCTGCCATGTTGCAAACCATGCAACAATCCTTGCAACAATCCATTGAGGCTTTGGGAACTAGGTTGACTGATTTGGAGAGCCAAGTGCGCGGCCAAGATGATAGAGCATGGGTGTCTCAAACGGGGGCTCTACCAAGTTTCCTACAAAGTGCTAACCAAGTGGAGTCGTTACACGAGGAGGCCTCTAGTTCTTACTTGCCAAACTCGGAGGCGCAAGCATCCATCGGTGTGAGCACCTCCATGGGGATTATGCCTCCTTACATTCCTCCGATGAGCTTCCACAATCTACACTTTGTGGCCAATTCCGGGGTAAGGCCTTCATTCGCTACATTTCCTAATAATATTCCTATTAGTGCTACTAACTTTTCAAGATATGGAGCGCCGAGCTATCAAGAGGCCAATGCTGCAACGGCCACTCAACCCCCACTTATCTTGCATCTACCAAGGCGTGGCCAACCTCCTAGGGGGGCGGCCAATGTTGGTGCCGGGCAGCCTTGGCATGGCGCGTCGGTGCATCAAGAAGAGCGGCCCCGGGATCCCCATTACGGCATCAAGCTGAACGTGTCCACATTTTCGGGAACTTCCGACGCCGATGCATGCCTTGATTGGCTTGCCAAGGTGGAGTCAATCTTTGACTTCTATGGCTACGATGATGCGAGGCGAGTGGCCATGGCGGCCATACGTTTTACCGACTTTGCTTACCAATGGTGGCTCGAGGACAAGGCTTTGAGGAGAGCCGTCGGGTGCCTCAACTTAACACATGGCAAGATCTGAGAGAGGCCTTAGAGGAGTGGTTCGTACCTCAAGATTATAGGGAGCGCATCCATGCCAAGTTGGAGCAAGTGCGTCAAGGAAACCGGACTCCCGATGAGTTTTACATCGAGCTGCGTATGCTCAACTTTCGTTCCCGAGTACAATTTCCCGACGGGTATGTCATCTTTAAATTTTTCAATGGGTTAAATTTGGAACTAAAAAATGTGGTGAGTATGTAGCATTTTAGTAGGGGTACCGATATTGAGCAAGTGCTTCATTACACCAACCATATCTACAAGCAACTTGCTCAACGGCGTTCAAGTTCCTCCGCTTCTCGAGCGTGGCAGCCATCATCCACGGCTCCTAAGGCACCACCAACTCAGTTTAGGAAGCCGGAAATAAGGAAGGACTCGACTCCTCAACCGAGGAAAGATTTTCCCCCACGTCCTCGGCAAGAAGGAGGAGTAAAGGCGAGCGACGTGAAGTGTTTCAAGTGCCTTGGACATGGGCACTATGCTCGGGATTGTCCCAACGAATGGAAGGATCTACTTAACTCCCAAGGGGAGTATGAGTATGAGGAAGAAGAGGCTGCGGAAGAGGAAGAGGAGAGCCCCGAGGTTGAGGAAGACGGCCTCCATGTCACCGCCAAGGAGGGTGAGTGTTTCGTGGTACAACCGACGCTTTTCATGACGGAGAACACCACCACGCCTAGCCAACGAGAGGTTATCTTTCACACTCGATGCAAAATTATGGATAAGGTATGTAGTGTGATTATCGATAGTGGGTCTTGTTGTAACATTATTAGTAAAGAGGTGGTGGATCGCTTTTCTTTGAAAACTACTTGCCATCCTTTACCTTATCCTTTATGTTGGTTGAATTCTAACGCCCCGATCCAAGTCAAGGAAAGGGCTCGTATTTTCTTTTCTATAGGGCCTTACAAGGATAAGGTGGAGTGTGATGTGGTGCCGATGACCGCTTGTCATCTTCTTTTGGGGCGCCCCTGGAAATATGACAAGGGAGCTATTCATGATGGCGTCTCCAACGAGTATCATTTTCAAATGGAGGGAAAGAAGGTGACGTTGCATCCGATGACCCCCATGAAATTATGTTGGACCACGCAGTGAAGGAGAAAAGGAAGAAGCATGCGCTTCGAGAGGGAAAGAAGGAGAAGAAGCTAGCTTTAGGCGGCCCTTCTAAACCCTTGCTTTTGGCCAAACCGAAGGAGATTCTTTATACTTTCAAGGGAAGTGGCGTTTGTCTTTTACTCGTTTTTCAAGAATCTTACTTATCTTCCCAAGAATTAGTTGATCTGCCTCCGTCTATATCTACTCTTTTGCATGACTTTGAGGAGCTTTACCAAGAAGAGATGCCACCGGGACTACCACCGCTTAGAGGAATAGAGCACCAAATCGACTTTGTCCCCGATGCCACTCTACCGAACCGTCCAGCCTATCGAGCCAATGCGGAGGAAACTAAGGAGCTTCAACGGCAAGTTCAAGAGCTCCTTGATAAGGGCTATGTGCATGAGAGCCTCAGCCCATGTGCCGTGCCCGTCATTCTTGTGCCTAAGAAGGACGGCACATGGAGGATGTGCGTTGATTGTCGGGCGATCAACAATATTACGATCAAGTATCGCCATCCGATTCCGAGGCTCGAGGATATGCTTGATGAGCTTCATGGGGAAAGTCTCTTCTCCAAAATTGATCTCAAGAGCGGATATCATCAAATAAGGATGAAGGAGGGAGATGAATGGAAGACGGTGTTCAAAACCAAGCAAGGCCTTTACCAGTGGTTGGTTATGCCCTTCGGATTAACCAACGCTCCAAGCACTTTCATGTGCTTGATGAACCACATCCTCCGCCCTTTTATTGGCAAGTTTGTGATTGTATACTTTGATGATATTTTAATTTATAGCCACGATTTATCATCCCATGTCGAGCACCTTAGGCAAGTGCTTGAAGCTTTGAAACGGAAACGCCTATTTGCAAACTTCAAGAAGTTCCACTTTTGTTCGGATCACGTGGTATTTCTTGGTTTTGTTGTGATTAGGAATGTACTTCAAGTGTATGAAGAGAAGGTGAAGGCGATTCAAGAATGGCCAACACCGACAAGTATGACACAAGTCCGGAGTTTCCTTGGACTAGCCGGTTTCTACCGCCGGTTTGTTCGTGATTTTAGTACCTTGGCTGCGCCTTTGACCTTCCTCACCAAGAAAAATGTTCCATTTATGTGGGGAGAGGTGCAAGAAGAGGCTTTTGCATCCCTTAAGGCTAAGTTGACACAAGCATCGTTGTTAGCTCTTCCCGATTTTGGCAAGATGTTTGAGATCGAGTGTGATGCGTCGGGAATTGGGCTCGGTGGTGTGCTTATACAAGAGGGGCGTCCTATAGCCTATTATAGAGAGAAGATTGGAGGTGCCGAGCTCAAGCACCCCACGTACGACAAAAAGCTACTTGCTCTTGTTCGAGTGCTACGGGCGTGGGAGCACTATCTCTTGCCTCGGGAGTTTGTTATCCATTCCGATCACGAGGCGTTGAAATACTTGAGGGGGCAAGCAAAACTGAATCGGAGGAATGCCAAATGGGTTGAGTTCATTGAATCCTTTCCCTATGTCAACAAGCATAAGAAAGGCAAGGACAACGTCGTCGCCGACGCGTTGTCCCGGAGGTATGCTCTTTTATCCTTACTAGATGCACGATTGCTTGGATTTTCTATCATGAAAGAGTTGTGTGCTCATGATGCTGAATTTAGTGACATTTTTCATGCTTGTTTGAAGGGGAGGAGTTGGGATCAATTTTATTTGCATGATGGGTTCTTTTTAAGGGAACTCGCTTGTGTGTGCCTAGTGGTTCTGTTAGGCATTTGCTTGTCCAAGAGGCCCATAGTGGAGGCCTCATGGGACACTTTGGTGTCATGAAAACTTTGCATATGGTTAAGGAGCATTTCTATTGGCCTCACATGCTTAGGTCAGTAGAGAACTTTTGTGCTTCAAGTGCTACATGTGTGCGTGCAAAGTCTAAAGTGCACCCTCACGGTTTGTATACTCCTTTGCCTATTCCTAGTGCCCCATGGGAGGATATTTCTATGGATTTTTTTTGGGGTTGCCTAGGACAAAAAGGGGTAGGGACTATATTTTTGTGGTGGTAAATAGATTTTCTAAGATGGCACATTTTATTGCTTGCCACAAAACCGATGATGATGTTCATGTTGCCACTTTGTTCTTTGATAATGTGGTTCGGTTGCATGGGGTCCCTAAATCTATTGTTTCTGAATGTGATGTTAAATTTCTAAGCTTCTTTTGGAAGACGCTTTGGTCCAAGCTAGGAACCAAGCTCTTATTCTCTACTACTTGCCACCCGCAAACGGATGGGCAAACCGAGGTCGTTAATCGTACCCTTGGTGCTTTGTTGCGTTCTATTTTGAAAACTAATTTGCACAGGTGGGAAGAGTGTCTTCCTTTCATTGAGTTTGCTTACAATAGGTCCGTTCATTCCTCTACAATGAAGACGCCTTTTGAGGTGGTGTATGGGCGCAATCCCGCTACACCACTTGATCTAGTGCCTTATGCTATGTCCGAGCGAGAGAGTCGTGAAGGACGGAACCAGACTGAGTAAATTAAGCAGCCTCATGAGGATACTCGCCTTCAATTGGAAAGGCGAACTTTGCAATACAAGCGCCAAGCTGATAAAGGGCGCAAGGAGCTGATTTTTGAACCCGGCGACCTTGTTTGGGTTCATTTGAGGAAGGAGAGGTTTCCTACCCTTCGAAATTCTAAGCTCAAGCCACGTGGAGATGGACCATTCCAAGTGTTAGAGAGCATCAACGACAATGCTTACAAGCTTGATCTTCCTCCGAATTGTGGCGTCCATGAGGTATTCAACGTATCCGATCTTGCTCCTTATTTTTCTAACGATGATGTTGATTTTGAGCAGGATCTAGGTTCGAGGACGAACCCTTGGAGGAACCACGGCCTACCCTAGACGCGAGCTTGGATGGTGGCGCACCTGGCGCGCCCTTGTGTGGGGTCGATGGTGGCGCGCCCTTGCATAGGGTTGTCGACGCGCCTTTGCCCATGGACGGCGCGCCCTTGCAGCCACTCGGTGCGCCCTTGCATGGGGACGTTGGCGCACCCTTGCCTAAGGCGGATTCCGGACCCGATGGTGCCAAGACTCAAGGAACTACACCGCCTTATCTCGGTCGTATTACGCGATCTCGAGCTAAGGCCATTTTATGTCAAGTTCAAGAGGAGCTCATGGGGTGTAGCTTTCCGAGAGAGTGTATTGAAGATGGCTGGAGTCTCTTGTTGCTTCATGGTTCTAAGTGACAATTCTACGGTTGAGGACACTTTATTAGTTTTCGGGTTAATTTTTGTAATTTCCTTAAGAGAGGGGGTTGTTTTTGTGAGGCTTTGTGTTATGTTTATATGGCCGTCCCTCCTTTCTTTGTTCTCTAGATTGGACGAAACTTTGTTGCTTACTTTTTCCTTGCAATTTCAATTCAAGTTCTTGTTCTTGTTTTTCGTTCGTTTAATTTTCGTTGTTCTAGTTGTTGGTGAGTAATATCCGACAATTCGGGATTCTTAGTTTGTTTGAGAGCTTGGTGAGTCATATCCAAGTTTGTCAAGCATCCATATCCGTCATCATCTCCATCATTCACCCTTTGCTAGGAGTTTTTCCGAGTTCTTCCTTAGCGATCTCTTTGCACCATCATTTCCTCCTTCGATTCGGCCATCACATCTAGGCATAAGCATAAAGAATCAGGATAGTATCAATCCAATAAGCACATTCTGCACTACAAAACCAAGACCAATCGAATAAAAGCATAAATTCGAACCTAGAAAGCGAATGCCACATTTGGGAGTGACATTTACATGGACATTTTGTCAAACACTTGGCGTGCAAAGTTAGATAACAAATCATTTTAAAGTCAAAAGGAGAATCAACAAGTGAACTTTAAAGACATCTAGGCATAAGCATAAAGAATGAGGATAGTATCAAGCCAATAAGCACATTCTGCACTACAAAACCAAGACCGATCGAATAAAAGCATAAATTCGAACTTAGAAATCGAATGCAACATTTAGGAGTGATTTTTACATGGATAGTTCATCGAACACTTGGCGTGCAAAGTTAGATCACACGTCATTTTAAAGGCAAAAGAAAAAAAAGTGAACTTTAAAGATATCTAGACATAAGCATAATAAATGAGGATAGTATCAAGCAAATAAGCACGTTCTACACTACAAAATCAAGACCGATCGGATAAAAGCATAAATTCGAACTAGAAACCGAATGCCATATTTAGGAGTGACATTTACATGGACATTTCATCGAACACCTGATGTGCAATGTTAGATCTCAATTTAATTTTTTAAGGCAAAAGGAGAAAAAACAAGTGAACTTTAAAAACATCTATGCATAAGCATAAAGAATGAGGATAGTATCAAGTCAATAAGCACATTCTGCACTACAAAATCAAGACTGATCGAATAAAAGCAGATATTCGAACCTAGAAACCGAATGCAACATTTATGAGTGATTTTTACATGGATAGTTCATCGAACACTTGGGGTGCAAAATTAGATCACAAGTCATTTTAAAGGCAAAAGAAAAAAAAAGTGAACTTTAAAGATATCTAGACATAAGCATAAAGAATGAGGATAGTATCAAGCCAATAAGCACGTTCTACACTACAAAATCAAGACCGATCGAATAAAAGCATAAATTCGAACCTAGAAACCGAATGCAACATTTAGGAGTGATTTTTACATGGATAGTTCATCGAACACTTGGCGTGCAATGTTAGATCACAAGTCATTTTAAAGGCTAAAGAAAAAAAAGTGAACTTTAAAGATATCTAGATATAAGCATAAAGAATGAGGATAGTATCAAGCCAATAAGCACGTTCTACACTACAAAATCAAGACCGATCGGATAAAAGCATAAATTCGAACCTAGAAACCGAATGCCATATTTAGGAGTGACATTTACATGGACATTTCATCGAACACCTGACGTGCAATGTTAGATCTCAATTTAATTTTTTAAGGCAAAAGGAGAAAAAACAAGTGAACTTTAAAAACATCTACGCATAAGCATAAAGAATGAGGATAGTATCAAGCCAATAAGCACATTCTGCACTACAAAACCAAGACCGATCGAATAAAAGCATATATTCGAACCTAGAAACCGAATGCAACATTTAGGAGTGATTTTTACATGGATAGTTCATCGAACACTTGGCGTGCAAAGTTAGATCACAAGTCATTTTAAAGGCAAAGGAAAAAAAAGTGAACTTTAAAGATATCTAGACATAAGCATAATAAATGAGGATAGTATCAAGCAAATAAGCACGTTCTACACTACAAAATTAAGACCGATCGGATAAAAGCATAAATTCGAACTAGAAACCGAATGCCATATTTAGGAGTGACATATACATGGACATTTCATCGAACACCTGATGTGCAATGTTAGATCTCAATTTAATTTTTTAAGGCAAAAGGAGAAAAAACAAGTGAATTTTAAAAACATCTATGCATAAGCATAAAGAATGAGGATAGTACCAAGTCAATAAGCACATTCTGCACTACAAAATCAAGACTGATCGAATAAAAGCAGTTATTCGAACCTAGAAACCGAACGCAACATTTAGGAGTGATTTTTACATGGATAGTTCATCGAACACTTGGCGTGCAAAGTTAGATCACAAGTCATTTTAAACACAAAAGAAAAAAAAAGTGAACTTTAAAGATATCTAGACATAAGCATAAAGAATGAGGATAGTATCAAGCCAATAAGCACGTTCTACACTAAAAAATCAAGACCGATCGGATAAAAGCATAAATTCGAACCTAGAAACCGAATGCCATATTTAGGAGTGAAATTTACATGGACATTTCATCGAACACCTGACATGCAATGTTAGATCTCAATTTAATTTTTTAAGGCAAAAGGAGAAAAATACAAGTGAACTTTAAAAACATCTAGGCATAAGCATAAAGAATGAGGATAGTATCAAGTCAATAAGCACATTCTGCACCACAAAATCAAGACTGATCGAATAAAAGCAGATATTTGAACCTAGAAACCGAATGCAACATTTAGGAGTGAGTTTTACATGGATAGTTCATCGAACACTTGGCGTGCAAAATTAGATCACAAGTCATTTTAAAGGCAAAAAAAAAAAAGTGAACTTTAAAGATATCTAGACATAAGCATAAAGAATGAGGATAGTATCAAGCCAATAAGCACGTTCTACACTACAAAATCAAGACCGATCGGATAAAAGCATAATTTCGAACCTAGAAACCGAAAGCCATATGTAGGAGTGACATATACATGGACATTTCATCGAACACTTGGCATGCAACGCTAGATCTCAAGTGAATTTTTAATGGCAAAAGGTGAAAAAACAAGTGAACTTTAAAGACATCTAGGCATAAGCATTAAGAATGAGGATAGAATCAAGCCAATAAGATCATTTTGCACTACAAATTAAAGACCAATCGAATAAAAGCATAAATTCGAACCTAGAAACCAAATGCCACATGTAGGAGTTACATTTACATGGACATTTAATCGAACACTTTGCGTGCAATGTTAGATCTCAACTCTATTTTTAAAGGCAAAAGGAGAAAAAACGAGTGAACTCTAAAGACCTCTCGACATAAGCATAAAGAATGAGGATAGTATCAATCCAATAAGCACATTCTGCACTACAAAATACAGACCGATCGAATAGAACCATAAATTCGAACCTAGAAACCGAATACCACATTTAGGAGTGACATTTTCATGGACATTCGTCAAACACTTGGCGTGCAAAGTTAGATCACAAATCATTTTAAATTAAAAAGGAGAAAAACAAGTGAACTGTAAAGACATCTAGGCATAAGCATAAAGAATGAGGATAGTATCAAGCCAATAAGCACATTCTGTACTACAAAACAAAGACCTATCGAATAAAAGCATAAATTCGAACCTAGAAACCGAATGCCACATTTAGGAGTGTTTTTTACATGGACAGTTCATCGAACACTTGGCGTGCAAAGTTAGATCAAAAGTCATTTTAAAGGCAAAAGAAGAAAAAACAAGTGAACTTTAAAGACATCTAGACATGAGCATAAAGAATGAGGATAATATCAAGCCAATAAGCACGTTCTACACTACAAAATAAAGACCGATCAGATAAAAGCATAAATTCGAACCTACAAACCGAAAGCGATATTTAAGAGTGACATTTACATGGACATTTCATCGAACACTTGGCGTGCAATGTTAGATCACAAGTCATTTTAAACGAAAAAGGAGAAAAAAACAAGTGAACTTTAAAGACCTCTAGGCATAAGCATAAAGAATGAGGATAGTATCAATACAGTAAGCAAATTCTGCACTACAAAACCACGACCGATCGAATAGAAGCATAAATTCGATCCTAGAAACCGAATTCCACATTTAGGAGTGACATTTACATGGACATTTCATCGAACACTTTGCGTGCAATGTTAGATCACAAGTCCATTTTTAAAGGCAGAAGAAGCAAAAAACAAGTGAACTTTAAAGACATCTAGGCTTAAGCATAAATAATGAGGATAGTATCAAGACAATAACCACATTCTGCAGTACAAAACCAAGACCAATAGAATAAAAGCATAAATTCGAACCTAGAAACCAAATGCCACATTTAGGAGTGACTTTTACATGGACATTTCATCGAACACTTGGCGTGCAATGTTAGATCACAAATCTTTTTAACGACAAAAGGAGAAAAATGAAAAGAACTTTAAAGACATCTAGGCATAAGCATAAAGAATGAGGATAGTGTCAAGCCAATAAGCACATTCTGCACTACAAAATCAAGACCAATCAAATAAAAGCATAAATTCGAACCTAGAAATCGAATGCCACATTTAGGAATGATTTTTACATGGATATTTCATCGAGCACTTGGCGTGCAATGTTAGATCACAAGTCATTTTAAAGGCAAAAGGAGTAAAAAAAGTGAACTTTAAAGACATCTAGGCATAAGCATAAATACTGAGGATAGTATCAAGACAGTAAGCACATTCTTCACTACAAAACCAAGACAGATAATATAAAATCATAAATTCGAACCTAGAAACCGAATGCCATTATTAGGAGTGACATTTACATGGACATTTCATCAAACACCTGACGTGCAATTTTAGATCTCAATTTAACTTTTTAAGGCAAAAGGAGAAAAAACAAGTGAACTTTAAAAACATCTAGGAATAAGCATAAAGAATGAAGATAATATCAAGCCAATAAGCACATTCTGCACTACAAAACCAAGACCGATCGAATAAAAGCATAAATTCGAACCTAGAAACCGAATGCAACATTTAGGAGTGATTTTTACATGGATAGTTGATCGAACACTTGGCGTGCAAAGTTAGATCACTTGTCATTTTAAAGGCAAAAGAAAAAAAAGTGAACTTTAAAGATATCTAGACATAAGCATAAAGAATGAGGACAGTACCAAGCCAATAAGACGTTCTACACTACAAAATCAAGACCGATCGGATAAAAGCATAAATTCGAACCTAGAAACCGAATGCCATATTTAAGAGTGACATTTACATGGACATTTCATCGAACACCTGACGTGCAATGTTAGATCTCAATTTAAATTTTTAAGACAAAAGGAGAAAAAACAAGTGAACTTTAAAAACATCTAGGCATAAGCATAAAGAATGAGGATAGTATAAAGTCAATAAGCACATTCTGCACTACAAAATCAAGACTGATCGAATAAAAGCAAATATTCGAACCTAGAAACCGAATGCAACATTTAGGAGTGAGTTTTACATGGATAGTTCATCGAACACTTGGCATGCAAAATTAGATCACAAGTCATTTTAAAGGCAAAAGAAAAAAAAAGTGAACTTTAAAGATATCTAGACATAAGCATAAAGAATGACGATAGTATCAAGCCAATAAGCACGTTCTACACTACAAAATCAAGACCGATCGGATAAAAGCATAAATTCGAACCTAGAAACCGAAAGCCATATGTAGGAGTGACATATACATGGACATTTCATCGAACACTTGGCATGCAATGCTAGATCTCAAGTGAATTTTTAATGGCAAAAGGTGAAAAAACAAGTGAACTTTAAAGACATCTAGGCATAAGCATTAAGAATGAGGATATAATCAAGCTAATAAGATCATTTTGCACTACAAAATAAAGACCAATCGAATAAAAGCATAAATTCAAACCTAGAAACCAAATGCCACATGTAGGAGTTACATTTACATGGACATTTAATCGAACACTTTGCGTGCAATGTTAGATCTCAACTCTATTTTTAAAGGCAAAAGGAGAAAAAACAAGTGAACTCTAAAGACCTCTAGGCATAAGCATAAAGAATGAGGATAGTATCAATCCAATAATCACATTCTGCACTACAAAATACAGACCGGTCGAATAGAACCATAAATTCGAACCTAGAAACCGAATGCCACATTTAGGAGTGACATTTTCATGGACATTTCGTCAAACACTTGGCGTGCAAAGTTAGATCACAAATCATTTTAAAGGCAAAAGGAGAAAAACAAGTGAACTTTAAAGACATCTAGGCATAAGCATAAAGAATGAAGATAGTATCAAGCCAATAAGCATATTTTGTACTACAAAACAAAGACCGATTGAATAAAAGCATAAATTCGAACCTAGAAACCGAATGCCACATTTATGAGTGACATTTACATGGACATTTCATCGAACACTTTGCGTACAATGGTAGATCTCAAGCCTATTTTAAAAGGCAAAAGGAGAAAAAACAAGTGAACTTTAAAGACCTCTAGGCATAAGCATAAAGAATGAGGATAATATCAAGCCAATAAGCAAGTTCTACACTACAAAAATCAAGAGCGATGAGATAAAGCATAAATTCGAACCTAGAAACCGAATGCCATATTTAGGAGTGACATTTACATGGACATTTCGCGAAACACTTGGCATGCAATGTTAGATCACAAATCATTTTAAAGGAAAAAGGAGAAAAAAGAAATGAACTTTAAAGTCATCTAGACATAAGCATAAAGAATGAGGATAGTATCAAGCCAATAAGCACGTTCTACACTACAAAATAAAGACCGATCGGATAAAACATAAATTCTGACCTACAAACCGAAAGCCATACTTAGGAGTGACATTTACATGAGCATTTCATCGAACACTTGGCGTGCAATGTTAGATCACAAGTCATTTTAAAGGAAAAAGGAGAAAAAAACAAGTGAACTTTAAAGACCTCTAGGCATAAGCATAAAGAATGAGGATAGTATCAATACAGTAAGCACATTCTGCACTACAAAACCACGACCGATCGAATAGAAGCATAAATTCGAACCTAGAAACCAAATGCCACATTTTGGAGTGACATTTACATGGAGATTTCATCGAACACTTGGCGTGCAATGTTAGATCACAAGTCCATTTTTAAAGGGAAAAGAAGCAAAAAACAAGTGAACTTGAAAGACATCTAGGCTTAAGCATAAATAATGAGGATAGTATCAAGACAATAAGCACATTCTGCACTACAAAATCAAGACCAATCAAATAAAAGCATAAAGTTGAACCTAGAAATCGAATGCCACATTTTGGAATGATTTTTACATGGATATTTCATCGAGCACTTGACGTGCAATCTTAGATCACAAGTCATTTTAAAGGCAAAAGGAGTAAGAAAATGAACTTTAAAGACATCTAGGCATAAGCATAAATACTAAGGATAGTATCAAGACAGTAAGCACATTCTACACTACAAAACCAAGAGATATAGTATAAAAGCATAAATTCGAACCTAGAAACCGAATGCCAAATTTATGAGTGACATTTACATGGACATTTCATCGAACACTTTGCGTACAATGGTAGATCTCAAGCCTATTTTTAAAGGCAAAAGGAGAAAAAACAAGTGAACTTTAAAGACCTCTAGGCATAAGCATAAATAATGAGGATAATATCAATCCAATAAGCAGATTGTACACTACAAAATCAAGACCGATCGAATAGAAGCATAAATTCGAACCTAGAAACCGAATTGCCACATTTAGGAGTGACATTTACAACGATATTTCGTCAAACACTTGGTGTGCAAAGTTAGATCACAACTCATTTTAAAAGCAAAAGGAGAAAAAACAAGTGAACTTTAAAGACATCTAGGCATAAGTATAAAGAATGAGGATAGTATCAAGCCTATAAGCACATTCTGCACTACAAAACCAAGACCGATCGAATAAAAGCATAAATTCGAACCTAGAAACCGAATGCCACATTTAGGAGTGGATTTTACATGGACAGTTCATCGAACACTTGGCGCGCAATAATAGATCACAGGTTATTTTGTAGGCAAAAGAAAGAAAAAACAAGTGAACTTTAAAGACATCTAGACATAAGCATAAAGAATGAGGATATTATCAAGCCAATAAGCACGTTCTACACTACAAAATCAAGACCGATCGGATAAAAGCATAAATTTGAACCTAGAAACCGAATTCCATATTTAGGAGTGACATTTACATGGAGATTTCGTCAAACACTTGGCGTGCTATGTTAGATCTCAAATCTTTTTAACGAAAAAAGGAGAAAAAAGAAATGAACTTTAAAGACATCTAGGCATAAACATAAAGAATGAGGATAGTGTCAAGCCAATAAGCACATTCTCCACTATAAAATCAAGACCAATCGAATAAAAGCATAAATTCGAACCTAGAAATCAAATGCCACATTTAGGAATGATTTTTACATGGATATTTCATCGAACACTTGGCGTGCAATGCAAGATCACAAGTCATTTTAAAGGAAAAAGGATTAAAAAAAGTGAACTTTAAAGACATCTCGGCATAAGCATAAATACTGAGGATAGTATCAAGACAGTAAGCACATTCTACACTACTAAACCAAGACCAATAGAATAAAAGCATAAATTCAAACCTAGAAACCGAATGCCACATTTAGGAGTGACATTTACATGGACATTTCATCGAACACTTGGCGTGCAATGTTAGATCAATGGTCCATTTTTAAAGGAAAAAGGAGAAAAAACATGTGAACTTCTAAAGACATCCAGGAATAAGCATAAATAATGAGGATAGTATCAAGCCAATAAGCACGTTCTGCACTACAAAATCAAGATCGATCGGACAAAAACATAAATTCGAACTTAGAAACTGATTGCCACATTTAGGAGTGACATTTACATGGATATTTTCATCGAACACTTGGCGTGCAATGCTAGATCACTAGTCCATTTTTACAGTCAAAAGGAGAAAAAACAAGTGAACTTTAAAAACTTCTAGGCATAAGCATAAATAATGAGGATAGTATCAAGACAATAAGCACATTCTGCACTACAAAATCAAGACCGATCGAATAAAAGCATAAATTCAAACCTAGAAACTGATTGCCACATTTAGGAGTGACATTTACATGGATATTTCATCGAACACTTGGCGTGCAATGCTAGATCACTAGTCCATTTTTACAGGCAAAAGGAGAAAAAACAAGTGAACTTTAAAAACATCTAGGCATAAGCATAAATAATGAGGATAATATCAAGACAATAAGCACATTCTGCACTACAAAATCAAGACCGATCGAATAAAAGCATAAATTTGAACCTAGAAAGTGAATGCTACATTTAGGAGTGACATTTACATGGACATTTCATCGAACACTTGGCGTGCAATGTTAGATCACAAGTCCATTTTTAAAGGCAAAAGGAGAAAAAACAAGTGAACATTAAAGACATCTATGCATAAGCATAAATAATGAGGATAGTATCAAGACAATAAGCACATTCTGCACTACAAAATCAACACTGATAGTATAAAATCATGAATTCGAACCTAGAAACCGAATGCTACATTTAGGAGTGACATTTACATGGACATGTCATCGAACACTTCGCGTGCAATGTTAGATCACATGTCCATTTTTAAAGGCAAAAGGAGAAAAAACAAGTGAACTTTAAAGACATCTAGGCATAAGCATAAATAATGAGGATAGTATCAAGACAATAAGCACATTTTGGACTACCAAACCAAGACCGATAGTATAAACGCATAAATTCAAACCTAGAAACCGAATGCCACATTTTGGAGTGACATTTACATGGAAATTTGATCGAACACTTGATGTGCAATGTTAGATCACAAGTCCATTTTTAAAGGCAAAAGAAGAAAAAACAAGTGAACTTTAAAGGCATCTAGGCATAAGCATAAATAATGAGGATAGTATCAAGACAATAAGCACATTCTGCAATACAAAACCAAGACCGATAGTATAAAAGCATAAATTCGAACCTAGAAACCGAATGCCATATTTAGGAGTGACATTTACATGGACATGTCATCGAACACTTGGCGTGCAATGTTAGATCACAAGTCCATTTTTAAAGGCAAAAGGAGAAAAAACAAGTGAACTTTAAAGACATCTATGCATAAGCATAAATAATGAGGATAGTATCAAGACAATAAGCACATTCTGCACTACAAAACCAACACTGATAGTATAAAAGCATAAATTCGAACCTAGAAACCGAATGCCACATTTAGGAGTGACATTTACATGGACATTTCATCGAACACTTGGCGTGGAATGTTAGATCCCAAGTCCATTTTTAAAGGCAAAAGGAGAAAAAACTGGTGAACTTTAAAGACATCTAGGCATAAGCATAAATAATGAGGATAGTATCAAGCCAATAAGAACGTTCTACACTACAAAATCTAGACCGATTGGACAAAAGCATAAATTCGAACCTAGAAACCGAATGCCACATTTAGGAGTGACATTTACATGGATATTTCATCGAACACTTGGCGTGCAATGTTAGATCACAAGTCCATTTTTAAAGGAAAAATGAGAAAAATCAAGTGAACTTTAAAGACATATAGGCATAAGCTTAAATACTGAGGATAGTATCAAGACAGTAAGCACATTCTACACTTCAAAACCAAGACCGATAGAATAAAAGCATAAAGTCGAACCTAGAAACTGAATGCTACATTTAGGAGTGACATTTACATGGACATTTCATCGAACACTTGGCGTGAAATGTTAGATCAATGGTCCATTTTTAAAGGAAAAAGGAGAAAAAACATGTGAACTTTTAAAGACATCCAGGAATAAGCATAAATAATGAGGATAGTATCAAGCAAATAAGCACGTTCTGCACTACAAAATCAAGATCGATCGGACAAAAACATAAATTCGAACTTAGAAACTGATTGCCACATTTAGGAGTGACATTTACATGGATATTTTCATCGAACACTTGGCGTGCAATGCTAGATCACTAGTCCATTTTTACAGGCAAAAGGAGAAAAAACAAGTGAACTTTAAAAACATCTAGGCATAAGCATAAATAATGAGGATAGTATCAAGACAATAAGCACATTCTGCACTACAAAATCAAGACCGATCGAATAAAAGCATAAATTCAAACCTAGAAACTGATTGCCACATTTAGGAGTGACATTTACATGGATATTTCATCGAACACTTGGCGTGCAATGCTAGATCACTAGTCCATTTTTACAGGCAAAAGGAGAAAAAACAAGTGAACTTTAAAAACATCTAGGCATAAGCATAAATAATGAGGATAGTATCAAGACAATAAGCACATCTGCACTACAAAATCAAGACCGATCGAATAAAAGCATAAATTCGAACCTAGAAAGTGAATGCTACATTTAGGAGTGACATTTACATGGACATTTCATCGAACACTTGGCGTGCAATGTTAGATCACAAGTCCATTTTTAAAGGCAAAAGGAGAAAAAACAAGTGAACATTAAAGACATCTATGCATAAGCATAAATAATGAGGATAGTATCAAGACAATAAGCACATTCTACACTACAAAATCAAGACCGATCGGACAAAAGCATAAATTCGAACCTAGAAACCGAATGCCACATTTAGGAGTGACATTTACATGGACATTTCATCGAACACTTGGCGTGCAATGATAGATCACGAGTCCATTTTTAAAGGAAAAAGGAGAAAAACAAGTGAACTTTAAAGACATCTAGGCGTAAACATAAATAATGAGGATAGTATGAAGACAATATGCACATTCTGCAATACAAAATCAAGACCGATCGAATAAAAGCATAAATTCAAACCTAGAAACCGATTACCACATTTAGGAGTAACATTTACATGGATATTTCATCGGACACTTGGCGTGCAATGTTAGACCACAAGTCCATTTTTAAAGGTAAAAGGAGAAAAAACAAGTGAACTTTAAAGACATCTAGGCATAAGCATAAATACTGAGGATAGTATCAAGACAGTAAGCACATTCTGCACTTCAAAACCAAGACCGATAGAATAAAAGCATAAATTCGAACCTAGAAACCGAATGCTACATTTAGCAGTGACATTTACATGGACATGTCATCGAACAGTTGGCGTGCAATGTTAGATCACAAGTCCATTTTTAAAGGAAAAAGGAGAAAAACAAGTGAACTTTAAAGACATCTAGGCGTAAACATAAATAATGAGGATAGTATCAAGACAATAAGCACATTCTGCACTACAAAACCAGCACTGATAGTATAAAAGCATAAATTCGAACCTAGAAACCGAATGCTACATTTAGGAGTGACATTTACATGGATATTTCATCGGACACTTGGCGTGCAATGTTAGATCACAAATCAATTTTTAAAGGCAAAAGGAGAAAAAACAAGTGAACTTTAAAGACATCTAGGCATAAGCATAAATTCGAACCTAGAAACCGAATGCCACATTTAGGAGTGACATTTACATGGACATTTCATCAAACACTTGGCGTGCATTGTTAGATCTCAAGTCCATTTTTAAAGGCAAAAGACGAAGAAACAAATGAACTTTAAAGACATTAAGGCATAAGCATAAAGAATGAGGATAGTATTAAGACAATAAGCATATTCTGCACTACAAAACCAAGACCGATAGAATAAAAGTGGAAATTCGAACCTAGAAACCGAATCCCACATTTAGGAGTGACATTTAAATGGACATTTCATCGAACACTTGGCGTGCAATGTTGGATCACAAGTCCATTTTTAAAGGCAAAAGAAGAAAAAACAAGTGAACTTTAAAGGTATCTAGGCATAAGCATAAATCATGAGGATAGTATCAAGACAATTAGCACATTCTGCACTACAAAATCAAGACCGATCGAATAAAATCATAAATTCAACCTAGAAACCGAATGCCAGATTTAGGAGTGACATTTACATGGATACTTCATCGAACACTTGGTGTGCAATGTTAGAACACAAGTCATCTTAAAGGCAAAAAAAGGAGAAAAAACAAGTGAACTTTAAAGACATCTAAGCATAAGCATAAAGAATGAGGATAGTTTCAAGCCAATAATCACGTTCTGTACTACAAACTCAAGACCGATCCGATAAAAGCATAAATTCGAACCTAGAAACCGAATGCTACATTTAGGAGTGACATTTACATTGATATTTCATCGAACACTTTGCGTGCAATGTTAGATCACAAGTCCATTTTAAAGGCAAAAGGAGAAAAAACAAGTGAACTTTAAAGACATCTAGGTATAAGCATAAATAATGAGCATAGTATCAAGACAATAAGCACATTCTACATTACAAAATCAAGACCAATCGAATAAAAGCATAAATTCAAACCTAGAAACTGAATGCCAGACAATAAGCACATTTTTACATGGACAGTTCATCGAACACTTGGCGTGCAAAGTTAGATCACAAGTCATTTTAAAGGCAAAAGAAGAAAAAACAAGTGAACTTTAAAGACATCTAGACATAAGCATAAAGAATGAGGATAGTATCAAGCCAATAAGCACGTTCTACACTACAAAATCAAAACCGATCGGATAAAAGCATAAATTCGAACCTAGAAACAAAATTCCATATTTAGGAGTGATATTTACATGGACATTTCATCAAACACTTGGCGTGTAATGTTAGATCTCAAGTCAATTTTTATAGGCAAAAGGTGAAAAAACAAGTGAACTTTAAAGACATCTAGGCACAAGCATAAAGAATGAGGATAGTATCAGGCCAATAAGATCATTCTACACTACAAAATCAAGACCGATCGAATAAAAGCATAAATTCGAACCTAGAAACCGAATGCCACATTTAGGAGTTACATTTACGTGGACATTTCATCGAACAATTGGCGTGCAATGTTAGATCACAAGTCTATTTAAACGCAGAAGGAGAAAAAACAAGTGAACTTTAAAGACATCTAGGCATAAGCAAAAAGAATTAGGATAATATCAAGCGAATAAGCACATTATGCACTACAAAATCATGACCGATCAAATAAAAGCATAAATTCGAAACTAGAAAACGAATGCCACATTTAGTAGTGATTTTTACATGGACAGTTCATCGAACAATTGGCGTGAAAAGTTAGATCACAAGTCATTTTAAAGGCAAAAGGAGAAAAAACAAGTGAACTTTAAAGACATCTAGGCATAAGCATAAAGAATGAGGATAGTATCAAGCCAATAAGCACGTTCTGCACTACAAAATTAAGACCGATCGGATAAAAGCATAAATTCGAACCTAAAAACCGAATACCATATTTAGGAGTTAGATTTCCATGGACATTTCATTGAACACTTGGCGTGCAATGTTAGATCACAATTCCATTTTTAAAGGCAAAAGGAGAAAAAACAAGTGAACTTTAAAGACATCTAGGCATAAGCAAAAAGAATTAGGATAATATCAGGCGAATAAGCACGTTATGCACTACAAAATCATGACCGATCAAATAAAAGCATAAATTCGAACTTAGAAACCGAATGCCACATTTAGTAGTGATTTTTACATGGACAGTTCATCGAACAATTGGCGTGAAAAGTTAGATCACAAGTCATTTTAAAGGCAAAAGGAGAAAAAACAAGTGAACTTTAAAGACATCTAGGCATAAGCATAAAGAATGAGGATAGTATCAAGCCAATAAGCACGTTCTGCACTACAAAATTAAGACCGATCGGATAAAAGTATAAATTCGAACCTAAAAACCGAATACCATATTTAGGAGTGAGATTTCCATGGACATTTCATCGAACACTTGGCGTGCAATGTTAGATCACAAGTCAATTTTTAAAGGCAAAAGGAGAAAAAATAAGTGAACTTTAAAGACATCTAGGCATAAGCATAAATACTGAGGATAGTATCAACACAATAAGCACATTCTGCACTACAAAACCAAGACCGATAAAACAAAAGCATAAATTCGAACCTAGAAACCAAATGCCACATTTAGGAGTGACATTTACATGGACATTTCTTTGAACACTTGGCGTGCATTGTTAGATCTCAAGTCATTTTAAAGGCCAAAAAAGGAGAAAAAACAAGTGAACTTTAAAGACATCTAGGCATAAGCATAAAGAATGAGGATAGTATCTAGCCAATAAGCACATTCAGAACTACAAAATCATGACCGATCGAACAAAAGCATAAATTTGAACCTAGAAACCGAATGCCACATTTAGGAGTGACATTTACATGGACAGTTCATCGAACACTTGGCGTGCAATGTTAGATCACAAGTCCATTTTTAAAGGCAAAAGGAGAAAAAATAAATGAACTTTAGAGACATCTAGGCATAAGCATAAATATTGAGGATAGTATCAAGACAGTAAGCGCATTCTGCACTACAAAACCAAAACCGATAGAATAAAAGCATAAATTCTAACCTACAAACCGAATGCCACATTTAGGAGTGACATTTACATGGACATTTCATCGAACACTTGGCGTGCCGTGTTAGATCACAAGTCTATTTTTTAAGGCAAAAGGAGAAAAAACAAGTGAACTTTAAAGATATTTAGGCATAAGCATAAAGAATGAGGATAATATCAAGACAATAAGCACATTCTGCACTACAAAACCAACACTGATAGTATAAAAGCATAAATTCGAACCTAGAAACCGAATGCCACATTTAGGAGTGACATTTACATGGACATTTCATCGAACACTTGGCGTGGAATGTTAGATCCCAAGTCCATTTTTAAAGGCAAAAGGAGAAAAAACTGGTGAACTTTAAAGACATCTAGGCATAAGCATAAAGAATGAGGATAGTATCAAGCCAATAAGCACATTCTGCACTAAAAAATCAAGACCGATCGAATAAAAGCATAAATTCGAACCTAGAAACCGAATACCAGATTTAGAAGTGACATTTACATGGATATTTCATCGAACACTTGGCGTGCAATGTTAGATCACAAGTCAATTTTTAAAGGAAAAAGGAGAAAAACAAGTTAACTTTAAAGCTATCTAGTCATAAGCATAAATACTGAGGATAGTATCAACACAGTAAGCACATTCTGAACTACAGAACAAAAATCGATACAATAAAAGCATAAATTCGAACCTAGAAACCGAATTCCACATATAGGAGTGACATTTACATGGACATTTCATCGAACACTTGGCGTGCATTGTTAGATCACAAGACAATTTTTAAAGGCAAAAGGAGAAAAAACAAGTGAACTTTTAAGACATCTAGGCATAAGCATAAATACTGAGGATAGTATCAAGCTAGTAAGCACATTCTGCACTACAAAACCAAGACCGATAAAATAAAAGCATAAATTCGAACCTAGAAACAAATGCCACATTTAGGAGGGACATTTACATGGACATTTCATCGAACACTTGGCGTGCCGTGTTAGATCACAAGTCCATTTTTAAAGGCAAAAGGAGAAAAAATAAGTGATCTTTAAAGACATCTAGGCATAAGCATAAAGAATGAGGATAATATCAAGCCAATAAGCACATTCTGCATTAAAAGATCAAACACGATCGAATAAAAGCATAAATTCAAACCTAGAAACCGAATGCCAGATTTAGAAGTGACATTTACATGGATATTTCATCGAACACTTGGCGTGCAATGTTAGATCACAAGTCAATTTAAGGCAAACTGAAAAAAAACAAGTCAACTTTAAAAATATCTAGGCATAAGCATAAAGAATGAGGATAGTGTCAGGCCAATAAGCACGTTTTGCAGTACAAAAACTAGACCGATCGAATAAAAGCATAAATTCAAACCTAGAAGCCGAATGTCATATTTAGGAGTGACATTTACATGGACATTTCATCGAACTCTTGGCGTTCAATGTTAGATCTCTTGTCAATTTTTTAAAGGCAAAAGGAGAAAAAACAAGTGAAGTTTAAAGACATCTAGGCATAAGCATAAAGAATGAGGATAGTATCAAGCCAATAAGCACGTTCTGCACTTCAAAATCAAGACGATCGAATACTAGCATAAATTTGAACCTAGAAACCGAATGCCATATTTAGGAGTGACATTTACATGGACATTTCATCGAACACTTGGCGTGCAATGTTAGATCTCTTGTCAATTTTTTAAAGGCAAAAGGAGAAAAACAAGTGAAGTTTAAAGACATCTAGGCATAAGCATAAAGAATGAGGATAGTAACAAGCCAATAAGCACGTTCTGCACTACAAAATCATGACCGATTGAACAAAAGCATAAATTCGAACCTAGAAACTGAATGCAACATTTAGAAGTGACGTTTACATGGACAGTTCATCGAACACTTGGTGTGCAATGTTAGTTCACAAGTCCATTTTTAAAGGCAAATGGAGAAAAAACAAGTGAATTGTAAAGACATCTAGGCATAAGCATAAATACTAAGGATAGTATCATGACAATAAGCGCATTCTGCACTACAAATCCAAGACCGATAGAATAAAAGCATAAATTCTAACCTAGGAACCGAATGCCACATTTAGGAGTGACATTTACATGGATATTTCATCGAACACTTGGCGTGCAATGTTAGATCACAAGTCCCTTTTTAAAAGTAAAAGGAGAAAAAACAAGTGATCTTTAAAGACATCTAGGCATAAGCATAAAGAATGAGGATAGTATCAAGCCAATAAGCTCATTCTGCACTAAAAAATCAAGACCGATCGAATAAAAGCATAAATTCGAACCTAGAAATCGAATGCCAGATTTTGGAGTGACATTTACATGGATATTTCATCGAACACTTGGCGTGCAATGTTAGATCACAAGTCAATTTTTAAAGGCAAAAGGAGAAAAAACAGGTGAACTTTAAAGATATCTTAGTCATAAGCATAAATACTGAGGTTAGTATCAACACAGTAAGCACATTCTAAACTACAGAACCAAGACCGATAGAATAAAAGCATAAATTCGAACCTAGAAATTGAATTCCACATTTAGGAGTGACATTTACATGGACATTTCATCGAACACTTGGCGTGCATTGTTAGATCTCAAGTCATTTTATAGGCAAAAGGAGAAAAAACAAGTGAACTTTAAAGACATCTAGGCATAAGCATAAGGAATGAGGATAGTATCAAGCCAAAAAGCACATTTGATGAGGTATTTTCGTAGTCGTTTATACATATCAAAGAATCCTTATCTTAACCAACTCAGTAAAGCGGCAAGTAAGGGTCGATCCCACAAGGACTTGTGTATTTGTGCTTTTACTTGTGTGCCAAGTAACCAAATAAGGAGGGTTTTAATAATTGAAATTCTAATCTAATATGCAAAATTGAGAATTAACTAAGAATGCAAATATGATTGAGTTTAACAAATATGATAAAAGCGTGTTCAACTAGTTACATCCATCATAGATATGCTTATTGATCATTGATTCTCTTGATTTTCAATTCACTTGAATAATCTACCGTGGATTATTATCGAAAACTTTATATTTAGTTGAAAAAGCTAACAGTCTGAACAACCCTAATCATCTAATAACCTAGAACAACGCCTAGATTCAATTAAACGACAACTTTTAAGTTCAAAGTATCGACAGAAACAAATTCTCAACGCAAACAGCTAATCAAGTTATCTGTGGTTTATTCCCTTCTACAACTAAATAGCTCGAATGGGTCTAAACATTTATAGTTGCTACTTTATCTAATCAATCCCGAACGGGACTTGATCAAATTAGTTGTAAATTAACCTAGAAATTATATTAGGTAGCTAATCTAACAAAACCCTAGAATAATTCTGATTCAGTTAAGCACAGGGAATAAAACCTATTCAAGTTGATGAGAATCAATCAAACCTCACAATATTATGCAATCTATGATTTCAATAACTCGTCAAACACAAGGAAATTAGCAATGCATAATTGAATTGAAATCAAACTTACAAATGTTTCAAAGTCTGCCTCAAGAGAGAAAAACCCTAGCCTCCAAAAGTTGATCAAAAGTTATGAGAAAATAAAATAACATAAGGTATATATATGTCTTCTAAAAACAACCCTCAAACTCTATCTTAAAAATGCCACTTGGAAAATATATAAATCAAACTCGGCCCACATCCTTCGGCCCATTGCTCGCCCGCGTGAAATCCAGGATTGCGCGGCTTCGTCAATAATTGCGCGACCGCGCATTATGTCTCCCCGCGCACTTGCTCTGCAGTTGGGATGCGCGGCTTGCAAACTCGCCTTGCATCCCGATCTCTCTCCTTGTTCTTGTATTAGCTTTTCTTCTTCTTCAATCTTCATCCTAGCATCTCCTTGCTCTCTTCTAGCTTGTCCACCACCGCCATGGTCAATCTACACCTCGCCCCGCTGTTGCTCCTGAACCTAAAACCTGCAAAACCGAGCAAACAAGCGCATAATACCCGACAACAAAAAAACCTAAAAACTACATAAAAACCAACCTAAAACTAGCTAAAACATATATAAAACATGCATCTAAACTACTCCTATATGCAAGCTATCAAATTCCCCCATGCTTAACCCTTGCTTGTCCTCAAGCAAGACATAAATCCAAATCACACCATAGAAATGCAATCATACATCCATCTCAAGTCAAACAAGCATTTCACATATAATCAAAAACCCGACCAAGACTTCTCAACATGCATTATCGTAAGCAAAAAGTAAAGACCATTCATTCATTCTAGACCTCACCAAGGTAATTGTGTGTGCACTCAAACTCTCAAGTGTTTAAGGGTATGTGTTTCTCTCAAAATCAACCATGAAAACTAGACTACCATATGCTTGCATCAGAGTTCTAAATCTCCACCGCTGGGAATCAAACACATAACAAAAATCAAGAGGTCTTTTTAAAGCTTGTCATGGGGCCAAGGTAAAGAGAAATTTAGAAGAGATCATTTTTGGCTTGTGGTGCTAAATTCGGGATAAAGAACTAATCCTAAACCCAAACTTTTACACTTTCTCTTTTCTTACTTCTCCCAAACTCTTCTTTTTCAACTACAAAACATACATTTAAACACTTTGCTTCTTTTTTGTTCTTTTCTTGCCTCTTCTTCAACTCTTTTTCCTTTTTCCATACTAATGAAGACTACTTACAATTAAGCTCGATTTTTTTTTCTTTTTCTTTGCACAAACTCTTCATCTTCATTTTTTTCTTCACTTTTCAACCAAGATTTGTACTTCCTCTTTTTCCACCTTTTCTTCCAACCCCCCATACTTATATCAAACTCAAACAAAACACAACCAACCTAAAGTCCTTAATCTCGGATTATGGGTCAAGCTTATTAGGCTAGGAATCATTTTGTGGAGCTAATAAAAACAGGCTTAAGGCTCAAATAAGTGGGGTATCAAGAACATGGATCTTGTCAAGGTAGGAAGGGAAATAATAGGCTATAAAGAAACATTGCCTCAATCATTTTAATGTCATGCATTCGATCATATAAAGCAGCCTTGAAAAAGAGTCATAACACAAGTTCTAGAGCTAGATAATCATGGTGATAAAGTCAAGAATGTAGAGAACAAATATATCATGAAAGGCCAAAAATCTCACAATCTGTCTAGAACTTCAGAATGACTCAAATACTCAAGCTAAATACATGCTCCATCCTATAATCAAGGTAAATAATCAATGATCATGCTCATATCATATCAACTTCAGCAAATCATGGGTTAGAACTTATATTTAACTTAGAAACACAAGTGGAATCAAACAATGGGGAAATAAGAACCTAAATGCAATATTTTTGTATTTTCAAATTTTCTGATTTTTTTTCATTTTCCAAGAATTTTAATCAATGCATGCAAAAATTTTAAATATGACCTAAACTAATGCAACTATATGCAGTGCAAAAACAAGTAATTCCCTTCCCCCATGCTTAAAACATACTTTGTCCCCAAAGTATAGTAAAAAGGTAAAGAAAGAGAACAACTCACAAAACCTAGTTGCCTGGGGGGTAGTAGGGCGGAAAATCCGATGGTGGTGGTGGTGGATACTTTGTAGGAGGTGGCTGGTATGGCGGATACTGAGGATATGGCAGGTCAGGGAAAGCATACTAAGGGTAGGACTGGTGAGGTGCATAACCCGTTGAACTCCATCCATCAAGTCTAGTGTTGAGCAGTTTAAACTGCTCATCCTGGCGGGCCTGAAAAGCAGCAAGCTGCTGATCCTGATGAGTCTGGTAAGAGGCAAACCTCTGATCCACATAACCTCTCATACTCCGAAAGCTCTGATTGATGTGAGACGACATATCATTGTATCGCTGCGTGTTGTCCAACATCATTTGTCTCATCATATCCATCATCTGACTATACTGAGTATCAAAAAAGTGGGGACCACCCCCAGCAGGTAAAGATGGATCAAATTGTCTCTGCTGATCTTCTTCCTCAAACTCATCCTCCTCATCAGTTTCTTCATCCTCAGCAGACTCTTCTTCTTCTTCTTCCATGACAAAATCTTCATCAACCCTCTCCTCTTCATTAGACTCCTCCTCAATAGCAACTGGAGCCTTCTTCTTACCCCTAACAAGGCCCTTAACATCACTCACATCTAGATCACCAGCCCGAACTTCAATAAACCAGTTAGCCGGACTGTTCCCAATCTTCAATCAGCTTCCATCGGGAAGCTTCATTACTTTCTTGGAATCCCCAATCACCTAGAAATAAGAGTTCATGTACTTGTAGAGAGCACCCATCTTCTTAAGCATGGTGAAGTCTATAGCCAAGGGCGGAATGTCCACCTGTAACCTGTCAAGATCAACTCTAAAATGCTTGGCCAGATGGGTCACAATCCCACCAATGCAGATGGCTCCTCCTCCTTTGTTTCCAACATGAGTCATATGGTGCATTAGCATAGCACCCAAGTTCAGCTTCTTCTTCTTTAAACAAGCACCCAACACAACAACATCTTTCTTAGGACAATTGTTTCCACCCTCACCCCGCCCATTCAGCGTACAAGCAATAAACCTATGGAAGACTCTAATGGCAAGGTGAGTAATGGGAGAGGCCTTTTCTCGGGTAGGCTCATATTTGGTTCTCCCGGTGATGGACCTCCAGAAATTTATATCAGCCCATGTAGCACCAGTCTCAGTCAGTACTACATCATTACCGGGAAAGTTACAGAACCCAAACACACGGTTGACCTCTTTCAAGGTCATCTTCCTCCTTATACCTCCTAGCCAAAATTTGCACTCTCCTTCTCCTTTGAAGTCAGTGGACAAAGTGCTCAACAACTCAAGTGTTAACCCCTTGAAAGTGGGTTCACACAGCTATAAGAAATCCCTCATCTCAAGATATGCCCCTATCTCCTTCAAAAGATGTGCTAGACCGAGCTCATTCATCAGATTCCAATCTATAAGCCTAGTTGCTTTCCACTCCCTGTCCTTCAGCGTATCAAACCGAGCTATGTGGTCAAGTTTTGTAAAACTAATCCCATAGTGCTCTGGAGTGGTTTCTCCCTCCACAGTAGGAGGAACCAGGTGTACACCCTGACTAGCAGTACGAGATGAAGACGCATCATCTGTTCTACTTCTTTTTGGAGCCATTATTTCAGAATATCAAAACAAACCGCACAAACACCACAAACCACCCAAACAAACGCAATTTTGTTGTCCCGGCAAGGACAACCACATCAGTATATATAGAATTAAGCAACTAAAAACCTCAATCACTCTCTTCCCCCACTACCTAGAATAATTTAATCAAAATTTAATCAAAATTCTAGGTCAAATTCGGATTTGTAGAAAAAGCTCAAATTAAACACGAATCTAGACTAGAATCATGCAATAAACGAACTTTTGTGAAGGACCTAAGCCTAAATCCGAGCCTAAAGGGGTGAATTTCGTATTTTTAGAATAAAACCTAGATCTGGATTCAATCTATAAAAACCGAAATTTAAGAGGGATTTTGAGAAAACATACTTGAATCCCGCTTGGTTTTGAGTTCCTTGCTTGATTGTGGTTGAAAATCCGACTTGAAAGAGCTTGAATAGAGCTTTGATGGTGGAGCTTCCATGGAGGTTTGAGAGAGGAAGGAGGAGGCGTGTAAAATAAAGTGGGAGGAAGGAAATAAAACTCGGGGGTTTTTAATTCAACCTTCGCTGAAATCGGCCAATTGCGCAGCATCGACAAGAATTGTGCGGCCGCGTAATTGCGAAGCCGCGTAACTCCCCCTCAATCGAGAATGCAATGGGGCCTAGGAAAGCGCGGCCACGCTTTTAGCACCCAAGCCGCGCAATCTCGACTGAGCTTGTATTGCTCGGGTTAGTTGCCAGATTACTTGGCCACGTAATTTTAGTCCCCATCCGAGTTTTTAGCTACTGTAATTCCAAACTTGCCCAAGCTATCTGTCGGTCTGAGGATTATTTATACCAATACTAACTAAACAAAAACAAAAACTGTAAAACTTACAACAAAAGTCAAACCAAAACTAAACTAAACCTTGGGTTGCCTCCCAAGAAGCGCTTATTTAACGTCTTTAGCTTAATGTTAAAAGGATATTAAGAAGGATACGAGATATGGAATTCGATCTCCCTCCCATCGAACCCCATCTTTAATATGCCTTGTGGAATGTCAATCCTCGTATTAGCCGTCTTCAAGAATGGTCGTCCTAGCAACATAGACGTTTTTCGAGCTCCCGATCCCATGTCCATTACCAGAAAATCAGTCGAAAATTTCAAGGAGTCCACCGTAACCCATACATCCTCAATTTTCCCTTGGGTCGCACAGTGGAATGATCAACCATCTCAACTATGGTTCGAGTTTCTTTCAATGGTCCCATACCGAGTTTCTCATATAAGGAGGAAGATAGAACATTGACATATGCACCTAAATCAATTAGAACCTCATTCACCTTGGTGCTTTCGATCATACAAGGAATGGTGAACATGCTAGGGTCACTGCACTTCTCAGGCAAACGCTTTTGAAACGCAACAGACACATGTTCTTTTTCTTTAACTTGCTTTTGACTTTTCTCCTTCTGTCCCCTTTTTAAAGTGCATAACTCCTTTAAAAACTTGGCATACCGAGGTACACTCTTGATCACTTTCAATAACGGTACATTTACTTTGCATGTACTGAAAACATCGAACAACTCCTTGTCACTTTTCAGTTTTCGGGTAGAATTTAATTCTTCAGGTAAAGGAGGAACAGGTACATAAGCTTTCAGATGAGTTTCGGACGGATTCTCGTTAACGACCACATTGCGCGGCTTGGCCTCCAATTGCGCGGCCGCGCATTTAGCAACGACTCTGCGCAATCCTGACTGAGATGGCATTGCACGGGATGCAGATTGCTCGGCCGCGCTTTGGACAGGCAAGCCGAGCAATTCACTTTCGCCTTGTTCCTCTGCTTCGTCAACTTTATTCACTGTGTACAGTTGTCCCTCCTTAGAGCCATCATAAATAGAGATAAAACTCACATTCGCCCTCAGATTGAGCTCTGTCTGTGATGGCAATTTGCTGGATTCTCTAGCTTCCAACTTGCTTACTGCATCAACAATCTGACTAACTTGGCTCTCCAAGTTCTTGATACTAGATTTGGTCTCTTGTTGAAGATGATTAAGAGAACCATGCATTGTAGAAACAGTCTGAGTCAGATTTCTGATCATCTCCTCAGTGGACATAGCATTTTGATTCACTCCCTGAGCTTGAGGTTGGAAAGGCGGACTGTACTGAGCTTGGCCACCTAGATGGCTGAATTGTTGATTGCTAGACTTGCCATACCTCAAGTTAGGATGATCTCTTCACCCTGGATTGTAAGTGTTGGAGAAGGGGTCATACCTCTGCCTAGGTGGTCCATAGCCTCCCAATGCATTCACCTCAGCATTTGAATCTTGAAGTGTAGGGCACACATCTGTGGGATGCATGTTATCAAAGCAAATTTCACAGGATTTCACCTGTTGTCTTCCACCTTGTTGTAAAAGCTGCTTCATCATTGTTTTCAACTCAGTGACTTCATCTTGGATTCTTGAGTTAGCCACCACAGAATTTGCAACTTTCGTGCTAGTCTCTTTTCTGAACTGTCTTGTGCCCTCAGACAGTTGTGTAAATAGTTCAAATGCAGCAATAGGAGTCCTATTGAGAATGTTACCTTGGCAAGCTGCATTAACCATTCTTCTCTCATCATCCAAGAGGACATTAAAAAGATATAAAATCAGATCTTGATCAGTGTAGCCATGGAAAGGACAGCTAGCTATCAACCTCTTGAATCTCTCATAGTATTCGTACAAGGACTCATTAGCTTCTTGTTCAATATTACTGATTCGCTTTTTCAGATCATTGAGCCTTGTAGCAGGGAAGTACTTCTCGAGAAAAGCGTACTTCATCTTAGCCCATGTATCAATACTTCCCGGAGCCAAGTAATAAAACCAGTCTTTAGCCTGATCCTTGAGAGAGAAAGGAAAGGCTCTCAGCGCGATCTGGTCGTGAGTCACATCAGCAGGCTTCATGCTTGAGCACACAACATGAAATTCAGAAAGATGCTTGTTGAGGTCTTCACCACTAACCCCATGGAATGAAGGCAAAAGGTGAATCAACCTAGATTTCAGCTCGAACTTGTCTCCTTCAACAAGAGCAGGAAATTGCACCGCCAATGGTTGTTGTGTTAGATTTGGTGCAGTTAACTGTCTCAATGTTTGGTCACCCATCTCAACAGATTCAGCAAATTCAGATTCAGAGTCATATTCGTCAAGAAAGAACGGTAAAGCCTGAAAGTGATTCCGGATTTCCTTCCTTAACTTGAAGAGGGTCCTGTCAATATCTGGATCAAAAAGCAGGGGAGATGAGTTAGTAGCACGGGTATGAACCATATAACAGGTTCACACCCAAAAATAGCAAAAAAGTAAGAACAGAAAGAGCGACGAGTCCATAAGCCCATAAATCAAACTCGGCCCACATCCTTCGGCCCATTGCTCGCCCGCGTAAAATCCAGGATTGCGCGGCTTCGTCAATAATTGCGCGGCTGCGCATTATGTCTCCCCGCGCACTTTCTCTGTAGTTAGGATTGCGCGGCTTGCAAACTCGCCTTGCATCCCGAGCTCTCTCCTTGTTCTTGTCTTAGCTTTTCTTCTTCTTCAATCTTCATCCTAGCATCTCCTTGCTCTCTTCTAGCTTGTCCACCACCGCCATGGTCAATCTACACCTCGCACCGCTGTTTCTCCTGAACCTAAAACCTGCAAAACCAAGCAAACCAGCACATAGTACCCGACAACACTAAAACCTAAAAACTACATAAAAACCAACCTAAAACTAGATAAAACATATATAAACATGCATCTAAACTACTCCTATATGCAAGCAATCAACATTCTGCACTACAAAATCATGACCGATCGAACAAAAGCATAAATTCGAACCTAGAAACCGAATGCCACATTTAGGAGTGACATTTAAATGGACAGTTCATCGAACACTTGGCGTGCAATGTTAGATCACAAGTCCATTTTTAAAGGCAAAAGGAGAAAAAACAGGTCAACTTTAAAGACATCTAGGCATAAGCATAAAGAATGAGGATAGTATCAAGCCAATAAGCACATTCTGCACTAAGAAATCAAGACCGATCGAATAAAACCATAAATGAGAACCTAGAAACCGAATGCCAGATTTAGGAGTGACATTTACATGGATATTTCATCGAACACTTGGCATGCAATGTTAGATCACAATTCAATTTTAAAGGCAAAAGGACAAAAAACAAGTGAACTTTAAAGATATCTAGTCATAAGCATAAGGAATGAGGATAATATCAAGCCAATAAGCACATTCTACACTACAAAACCAACACCAATTGAATAAAAGCATATAATCGGACCTAGAAACCGAATGCCACATTTAGGAGTGACATTTACAAGGACATTTCATCGAACACTTTGCGTGCATTGTTAGATCTCAAGTCATTTTAAAGGCAAAAGGAGAAAAGAAGTGAACTTTAAAGACATCTAGGCATAATCACAAAGAATGAGGATAGTATCAAGCCAATAAGCACGTTCTGCACTAGAAAATCAAGGCCGATCGAATAAAAGCATAAATTCGAACCTAGAAACTGAATGCCACATTTAGGAGTGACATTTACATGGACAGTTCATCGAACACTTGGCGTGCAATGTTAGATCACAAGTCCATTTTTAAAGGCAAAAGGAGAAAAAACAAGTGAACTTTAAAGACATCTAGGAATAAGCATAAATAATGAGGATAGTATCAAGCCAATAAGCACGTTGTGCACTAAAAAATCAAGACCGATCGAATAAAAGCATAAATTCGAACCTAGAAACCGAATGCCAGATTTAGGAGTGACATTTACATGGAAGTTTCATCGAACACTTGGCGTGCAATATTAGATCACAAGCCAATTTTTAAAGGCAAAAGGAGAAAGAACAAGTGATCTTTAAAGATATCTAGTCATAAGCATAAAGAATAAGGATAGTATCAAGCCAATAAGCACATTTTGCACTACAAAACAAAGACCGATCGAATAAAAGCATATATTCGAACCTAGAAACCGAATGCCACATTTAGGAGTGACATTTACATGGACATTTCATCGAACATTTGGCGTGCAATGTTAGATTACAAGTCATTTTAAAGGCAAAAGGAGAAAAAAAGGGAACTTTAAAGACATCTAGGCCCAAGCATAAAGAATAAGGATAGTATAAAGCCAATAAGCATATTCTACACTTCAAAATCCAGACGTATTGAATAAAAACATAAATTCGAACCTAGAAATCGAATGCCACATTTCGAAGTGACATTTATACGGACATTTCATCGAACACTTGGCGTGGAATGTTATGTTACAAGTCATTTTAATGGAAAAAGGAGAAAAAACAAGTGAACTTTGAAGACATCAAGGCATAAGCATAAAGAATGTGGATAGTATCATGCCAATAAGCACATTCCGCACTACAAAATCAAGACCGATCAAATAAAAGCATAAATTCGAACCTAGAAACCAAATGCCACATTTAGGAGTGACATTTACATGAATATTTCATCAAACACTTGGCTTGTAATGTTAGTTCACAATTCATTTTAAAGGCAAAAAAAGGAGAAAAAATATGGGAACTTTGAAGATATCTAGTCAAAAGCATAAATAATGAGGATAGTATCAAGCCAGTAAGCACATTCTGCACTACAAAATCATGACCGATTGGATAAAAGCATAAATTCGAACCTAGAAACCAAATGCCACATTTAAGAGTTACATTCCCATGGACATTTCATCGAACAATTCGCGTGCAATGTTAGATCATAAGTTTATTTAAAGGCAAAAGGAGAAAAAACAAGTGAACTTTAAAGACATCTTGGCATCAACATAAAAATTGAGGATAGTATAAAGCCAATAAGCACATTCTGCACTACAAAATCAAGACCTATCGAATAAAAGCATAAATTCGAACCTAGAAACCAAATGCCACATTTTGGAGTGAAATTTACATGGACATTTCATCGAACACTTGGCGTGCAATGTTAGAACACAAGTCATTTTAAAGCCAAAAAAAGGAGAAAAAAAAGTGAACTTTAAGGACAACTAGGCATAAGCATAAAGAATGAGGATAGTATCAAGCCAATAAACACGTTCTGCACTACAAAATGAGGACCGATAAGACAAAAGCATAAATTCGAACCTAGAAACCGAATGCCACATTTAGGAGTGACATTTACATGGATATTTCATCGAACACTCGGCGTGCAATGTTAGATCACAAGTCATTTTAAAGGCAAAAGGAGAAAAAACAAGTGATCTTTAAAGACATATAGCATAAGCATAAAGAATGGGGATAGTACCAAGCGAATAAGCACATTCTTCACTACAAAATCAAGACCGATAGAATAAAAGCATAAATTCGGACCTAGAAAAATAATGTCATACGTTCCGAGTTACATTTCCATGGACATTTCATCAAACAATTGGTGTGCATTGTTAGATCACAAGTCAATTTTTAAGCATAAAGAATGAGGATAGTATCAAGGCAATAAGCACATTCTACACTAAAAAATCAAGACGTATCGAATAAAAGCATAAATCAAAACCTAGAAACCAAATACCACATTTAGGAGTGACATTTACATGGACATTTCATCGAACACTTGGCGTGCAATGTTAGATCACAAGTCATTTTAAAGGCCAAAGGAGAAAAAAAAAGAACTTTAAAGACATCTAGGCATAAGCATAAAGAATGAAGATAGTATCAAGCCATAACCACGTTCTGCACTAAAAAATCAAGACCGATCGGATAAAAGCATAAATCAAAACAAAGAAACCAAATGCCACATTTAAGAGTGACATTTACATGGACATTTCATCGAACACTTGGCGTGCAATGTTAGATCACTAGTCATTTTAAAGGCAAAAGGAGAAAAAACAAGTGAACTTTAAAGACATCTAGGCATAAGCATAAAGAATGAGGATAGTATCAAAGCAATAAGCACATTCTGCACTACGAAATCAAGACGTATCGAATAAAAGCATTAATTTGAACCCAGAAACGAAATGCCATAATTAGGAGTGAAAATTACATGGACATTTCATCGAACAATTGGCGTTCAATGCTAGATCAGAAGTTATTTTAAAGGGAAAAGGAGAAAAACAAGTGAACTTTAAAGACATTTGAGCCTAAGCAAAAAGAATGAGGATAGTATCAAGCCAATATGTACATTCTGCACTACAAAATCAAGACCGATCGAATAAAAGCATAAATCCGAACCCAGAAACCGAATGCCACATTAGGAGTGACATTTACATGGACATTTCATCGAGTACATAGCGTGCAATGTTAGGTCTTAAGAAATTTTGAAGGCAAAAGAAGAAAAAACAAGTGAACTTTAAAGACATCCAGGCATAAGCACAAAGAATGAGGATAGTATCAAGCCAATAAACACATTCTGCACAAGAAAATCAAGGCCGATCGAATAAAAGAATAAATTCGAACCTAGAAACAGAATGCCACGTTTAGGAGTGACATTTACATGGATATTTCATCGAACACTTGGCGCGCAATGTGAGATCATAAGTCATTTTAAAGGCAAAAGGAGAAAAACAAGTGAACATTGAAGACATCTGGGTATAAGCAATAAGAATGAGGATAGTATCAAGACAATAAACACATTTTGCATTACAAAATCAAGACCGATCGAATAAAAGCATAAATTCGAACCTAGAAACCGAATGCCACATTTAGGAGTGACATTTACGTAGACTTTTCATCGAACACTTGGCGTGCAATGTTAGGTCACAAGTCATTTTAAAGGCAAAAGAAGAAAAAACAAGTAAACTTTAAGGACATCTAGGCATAAGCATAATGAAAAAGGATAGTATCAAGCCAATAAGCACGTTCTACACTACAAAATCAAGACAGATCGGATAAAAGCATTAATTCAAACCTAGAAACCGAATGCGATTATTAGGAGCGACATTTACATGGATATTTCATCGAACCCTTGGCGCGCTATGGTAGATGTCGAGTAAAATTTTAAAGGCAAAAGGAGAAAAAACAAGTGAACTTTATAGACATCTAGGCATAAGCATAAAGAATGAGGTTAGTATGAAGCCAATAAGCACATTCTACACTACAAAATCACGACCGATCGGATAAAAGCATTAATTCGAACCTAGAAACCGAATGCCATATTTAGGAGTGACATTTACATGGACATTTCATCGAACACTTGGCGTGCTATCTTAGATCTCAAGTCAATTTTTAAATGAAAAAGGAGAAAAAATAAGTGAACTTTAAAGACATCTTGGCATAAGCATAAAGAATGAGGATAGTATGAGGCCAATAAGCAAATTCTGCACTACAAAATCAAGACCGATTGAATAAAAGCATAAATTCGAACCTAGAAATCGTATGCCACATTTAGGAGTGACATTTACATGGACATTTCATCGAACACTTGGTGTGCAATGTTTGGTCACAAGTAATTTTAAAGGCAAAAGGAGAAAAAAAGTGAACTTTAAAGACATCTAGGCATAATCACAAAGAATGAGGATAGTATCAAGCCAATAAGCACGTTCTGCACTAGAAAATCAAGGCCGATCGAATAAAAGCATAAATTCGAACCTAGAAACCAAATGCCACGTTTAAGAGTGACATTTACATGGACATTTCATCGAACACTTAGCGTGCAATGTTAGATCACAAGTCATTTTAAGGGCAAAAGGAGAAAAAAAAAGTGAACTTTAAACAGATCTAGGCATAAGCATAAAGAATGAGGATTGTATCAAGGCAATAAGCACATTCTGCACTTTAAAATCAAGACGTATCGAATAAAAGCATAAATCAAAACCTAGATACCAAGTACCACATTTAGGAGTGACATTTACATGGACATTTCATTGAACAATTGGCGTGCAATGTTAGATCACAAGTCATTTTAAAGGCCAAAGGTGAAAAAAAAGAACTTTAAAGACATCTAGGCACAAACATAAAGAATGAGGATAGTATCAAGCCAATAAGCACGTTATGCACTACAAAATCAAGACCGACCGGATAAAAGCATAAATCAAAACATAGAAACCAAATGCCACATTTAGGAGTGACATTTACATGGACATTTCATCAAACACTTGGCGTGCAATGTTAGATCACAAGTCATTTTAAAGGCAAAAGGAGAAAAAACAAGTGAACTTTAAAGACATCTAGGCATAAGCATCAAGAATGAGGATAGTATCAAGCCAATAAGCACATTCGGCACTACAAAATCAAGACGTATAGAATAAAAGCATAAATCAAAACCTAGAAACCAAATGCCACATTTAGGAGTGACATTTACATGGACATTTCATCGGACACTTGGCGTGCAATGAAAGATCACAAGTCATTTTAAAAGAAAAAGGAGAAAAAACAAGTGAACTTTAAGGACATCTAGGCATAAGCATAAAGAATAAGGATAGTATCAAGCCAATAAGCACATTTTACACTACAAAATAAAGACGTATCGAATAAAAGCATAAATCAAAACCTAGAAACCAAATACCACATTTAGGAGTGACATTTACATGGACATTTCAACGAACACTTGGCGTGCAATGTTAGATCACAAGTCATTTGAATGGCCAAACGAGGAAAAAAAAAGAAATTTAAGACGTCTAGGCATAAGCATAAAGAATGAGGATAGTATCAAGCGAATAAGCACGTTCTGCACTACAAAATCAAGACCGATCGGATAAAAGCAAAAATCAAAACATAGAAACCAAATGCCATATTTAGGAGTGCATTTACATGGACATTTCATCGAACACTAGGCGTGCAATGTTAGATCACAAGTCATTTTAAAGGTAAAAGGAGAAAAAATAAGTGAACTTTAAAGACATCTTGGCATAAGCATAAAGAATGATGATAGTATGAGGCCAATAAGCAAATTCTGCATTACAAAATCAAGACCGATCGAATAAAAGCATAAATTCGAACCTAGAAATCGTATGCCACATTTAGGAGTGACATTTACATGGACATTTCATCGAACACTTGGTGTGCAATGTTTGGTCACAAGTAATTTTAAAGGCAAAAGGAGAAAAAAAGTGAACTTTAAAGACATCTAGGCATAATCACAAAGAATGAGGATAGTATCAAGCCAATAAGCACGTTCTGCACCAGAAAATCAAGGCCGATCGAATAAAAGCATAAATTCGAACCTAGAGACCAAATGCCACGTTTAAGAGTGACATTTACATGGACATTTCATCGAACACTTAGCGTGCAATGTTAGATCACAAGTCATTTTAAAGGCAAAAGGAGAAAAAATAAGTGAACTTTAAACAGATCTAGGCATAAGCATAAAGAATGAGGATAGTATCAAGGCAATAAGCACATTCTGCACTACAAAATCAAGACGTATCGAATAAAAGCATAAATCAAAACCTAGATACCAAGTACCACATTTAGGAGTGACATTTACATGGACATTTCATCGAACAATTGGCGTGCAATGTTAGATCACAAGTCATTTTAAAGGCCAAAGGAGAAAAAAAAGAACTTTAAAGACATCTAGGCACAAACATAAAGAATGAGGATAGTATCAAGCCAATAAGCACGTTATGCACTACAAAATCAAGACCGACCGGATAAAAGCATAAATCAAAACATAGAAACCAAATGCCACATTTAGGAGTGACATTTACATGGACATTTCATCAAACACTTGGCGTGCAATGTTAGATCACAAGTCATTTTAAAGGCAAAAGGAGAAAAAACAAGTGAACTTTAAAGACATCTAGGCATAAGCACAAAGAATGAGGATAGTATGAGGCCAATAAGCAAATTCTGCACTACAAAATCAAGACTGGTCGAATAAAAGCATAAATTCGAACCTAGAAATCGAACGCCACATTTAGGAGTGACATTTACATGGACATTTCATCGAATAATTGGCGTGCAATGTTAGATCACAAGTAATTTGAAAGGCACAAGGAGAAAAAACAAGTGAACTTTAAAGACATCTAGGCATAAGCATCAAGAATGAGGATAGTATCAAGCCAATAAGCACATTCGGCACTACAAAATCAAGACGTATAGAATAAAAGCATAAATCAAAACCTAGAAACCAAATGCCACATTTAGGAGTGACATTTACATGGACATTTCATCGGACACTTGGCGTGCAATGAAAGATCACAAGTCATTTTAAAAGCAAAAGGAGAAAAAACAAGTGAACTTTAAGGACATCTAGGCATAAGCATAAAGAATAAGGATAGTATCAAGCCAATAAGCACATTTTACACTACAAAATAAAGACGTATCGAATAAAAGCATAAATCAAAACCTAGAAACCAAATACCACATTTAGGAGTGACATTTACATGGACATTTCAACGAACACTTGGCGTGCAATGTTAGATCACAAGTCATTTGAATGGCCAAACGAGGAAAAAAAAGAAATTTAAGACGTCTAGGCATAAGCATAAAGAATGAGGATAGTATCAAGCCAATAAGCACGTTCTGCACTACAAAATCAAGACCGATCGGATAAAAGCAAAAATCAAAACATAGAAACCAAATGCCACATTTAGGAGTGCATTTACATGGACATTTCATCGAACACTAGGCGTGCAATGTTAGATCACAAGTCATTTTAAAGGTAAAAGGAGAAAAAATAAGTGAACTTTAAAGACATCTTGGCATAAGCATAAAGAATGATGATAGTATGAGGCCAATAAGCAAATTCTGCATTACAAAATCAAGACCGATCGAATAAAAGCATAAATTCGAACCTAGAAATCGTATGCCACATTTAGGAGTGACATTTACATGGACATTTCATCGAACACTTGGTGTGCAATGTTTGGTCACAAGTAATTTTAAAGGCAAAAGGAGAAAAAAAGTGAACTTTAAAGACATCTAGGCATAATCACAAAGAATGAGGATAGTATCAAGCCAATAAGCACGTTCTGCACCAGAAAATCAAGGCCGATCGAATAAAAGCATAAATTCGAACCTAGAGACCAAATGCCACGTTTAAGAGTGACATTTACATGGACATTTCATCGAACACTTAGCGTGCAATGTTAGATCACAAGTCATTTTAAAGGCAAAAGGAGAAAAAATAAGTGAACTTTAAACAGATCTAGGCATAAGCATAAAGAATGAGGATAGTATCAAGGCAATAAGCACATTCTGCACTACAAAATCAAGACGTATTAAATAAAAGCATAAATCAAAACCTAGATACCAAGTACCACATTTAGGAGTGACATTTACATGGACATTTCATCGAACAATTGGCGTGCAATGTTAGATCACAAGTCATTTTAAAGGCCAAAGGAGAAAAAAAAGAACTTTAAAGACATCTAGGCACAAACATAAAGAATGAGGATAGTATCAAGCCAATAAGCACGTTATGCACTACAAAATCAAGACCGACCGGATAAAAGCATAAATCAAAACATAGAAACCAAATGCCACATTTAGGAGTGACATTTACATGGACATTTCATCAAACACTTGGCGTGCAATGTTAGATCACAAGTCATTTTAAAGGCAAAAGGAGAAAAAACAAGTGAACTTTAAAGACATCTAGGCATAAGCACAAAGAATGAGGATAGTATGAGGCCAATAAGCAAATTCTGCACTACAAAATCAAGACTGGTCGAATAAAAGCATAAATTCGAACCTAGAAATCGAACGCCACATTTAGGAGTGACATTTACATGGACATTTCATCGAATAATTGGCGTGCAATGTTAGATCACAAGTAATTTGAAAGGCACAAGGAGAAAAACCAAGTGAACTTTAAAGACATCTAGGCATAAGCATCAAGAATGAGGATAGTATCAAGCCAATAAGCACATTCGGCACTACAAAATCAAGACGTATAGAATAAAAGCATAAATCAAAACCTAGAAACCAAATGCCACATTTAGGAGTGACATTTACATGGACATTTCATCGGACACTTGGCGTGCAATGAAAGATCACAAGTCATTTTAAAAGCAAAAGGAGAAAAAACAAGTGAACTTTAAGGACATCTAGGCATAAGCATAAAGAATAAGGATAGTATCAAGCCAATAAGCACATTTTACACTACAAAATAAAGACGTATCGAATAAAAGCATAAATCAAAACCTAGAAACCAAATACCACATTTAGGAGTGACATTTACATGGACATTTCAACGAACACTTGGCGTGAAATGTTAGATCACAAGTCATTTGAATGGCCAAACGAGGAAAAAAAAAGAAATTTAAGACGTCTAGGCATAAGCATAAAGAATGAGGATAGTATCAAGCGAATAAGCACGTTCTGCACTACAAAATCAAGACCGATCGGATAAAAGCAAAAATCAAAACATAGAAACCAAATGCCATATTTAGGAGTGCATTTACATGGACATTTCATCGAACACTAGGCGTGCAATGTTAGATCACAAGTCATTTTAAAGGTAAAAGGAGAAAAAATAAGTGAACTTTAAAGACATCTTGGCATAAGCATAAAGAATGATGATAGTATGAGGCCAATAAGCAAATTCAGCATTACAAAATCAAGACCGATCGAATAAAAGCATAAATTCGAACCTAGAAATCGTATGCCACATTTAGGAGTGACATTTACATGGACATTTCATCGAACACTTGGTGTGCAATGTTTGGTCACAAGTAATTTTAAAGGCAAAAGGAGAAAAAAAGTGAACTTTAAAGACATCTAGGCATAATCACAAAGAATGAGGATAGTATCAAGCCAATAAGCACGTTCTGCACCAGAAAATCAAGGCCGATCGAATAAAAGCATAAATTCGAACCTAGAGACCAAATGCCACGTTTAAGAGTGACATTTACATGGACATTTCATCGAACACTTAGCGTGCAATGTTAGATCACAAGTCATTTTAAAGGCAAAAGGAGAAAAAATAAGTGAACTTTAAACAGATCTAGGCATAAGCATAAAGAATGAGGATAGTATCAAGGCAATAAGCACATTCTGCACTACAAAATCAAGACGTATCGAATAAAAGCATAAATCAAAACCTAGATACCAAGTACCACATTTAGGAGTGACATTTACATGGACATTTCATCGAACAATTGGCGTGCAATGTTAGATCACAAGTCATTTTAAAGGCCAAAGGAGAAAAAAAAGAACTTTAAAGACATCTAGGCACAAACATAAAGAATGAGGATAGTATCAAGCCAATAAGCACGTTATGCACTACAAAATCAAGACCGACCGGATAAAAGCATAAATCAAAACATAGAAACCAAATGCCACATTTAGGAGTGACATTTACATGGACATTTCATCAAACACTTGGCGTGCAATGTTAGATCACAAGTCATTTTAAAGGCAAAAGGAGAAAAAACAAGTGAACTTTAAAGACATCTAGGCATAAGCACAAAGAATGAGGATAGTATGAGGCCAATAAGCAAATTCTGCACTACAAAATCAAGACTGGTCGAATAAAAGCATAAATTCGAACCTAGAAATCGAACGCCACATTTAGGAGTGACATTTACATGGATATTTCATCGAATAATTGGCGTGCAATGTTAGATCACAAGTAATTTGAAAGGCACAAGGAGAAAAAACAAGTGAACTTTAAAGACATCTAGGCATAAGCATCAAGAATGAGGATAGTATCAAGCCAATAAGCACATTCGGCACTACAAAATCAAGACGTATAGAATAAAAGCATAAATCAAAACCTAGAAACCAAATGCCACATTTAGGAGTGACATTTACATGGACATTTCATCGGACACTTGGCGTGCAATGAAAGATCACAAGTCATTTTAAAAGCAAAAGGAGAAAAAACAAGTGAACTTTAAGGACATCTAGGCATAAGCATAAAGAATAAGGATAGTATCAAGCCAATAAGCACATTTTACACTACAAAATAAAGACGTATCGAATAAAAGCATAAATCAAAACCTAGAAACCAAATACCACATTTAGGAGTGACATTTACATGGACATTTCAACGAACACTTGGCGTGCAATGTTAGATCACAAGTCATTTGAATGGCCAAACGAGGAAAAAAAAAAAGAAATTTAAGACGTCTAGGCATAAGCATAAAGAATGAGGATAGTATCAAGCCAATAAGCACGTTCTGCACTACAATATCAAGACCGATCGGATAAAAGCAAAAATCAAAACATAGAAACCAAATGCCACATTTAGGAGTGCATTTACATGGACATTTCATCGAACACTAGGCGTGCAATGTTAGATCACAAGTCATTTTAAAGGTAAAAGGAGAATAAATAAGTGAACTTTAAAGACATCTTGGCATAAGCATAAAGAATGATGATAGTATGAGGCCAATAAGCAAATTCTGCACTACAAAATCAAGACCGATCGAATAAAAGCATAAATTCGAACCTAGAAATCGTATGCCACATTTAGGAGTGACATTTACACGGACATTTCATCGAACACTTGGTGTGCAATGTTTGGTCACAAGTAATTTTAAAGGCAAAAGGAGAAAAAAAGTGAACTTTAAAGACATCTAGGCATAATCACAAAGAATGAGGATAGTATCAAGCCAATAAGCACGTTCTGCACTAGAAAATCAAGGCCGATCGAATAAAAGCATAAATTCGAACCTAGAGACCAAATGCCACGTTTAAGAGTGACATTTACATGGACATTTCATCGAACACTTAGCGTGCAATGTTAGATCACAAGTCATTTTAAAGGCAAAAGGAGAAAAAATAAGTGAACTTTAAACAGATCTAGGCATAAGCATAAAGAATGAGGATAGTATCAAGGCAATAAGCACATTCTGCACTACAAAATCAAGACGTATCGAATAAAAGCATAAATCAAAACCTAGATACCAAGTACCACATTTAGGAGTGACATTTACATGGACATTTCATCGAACAATTGGCGTGCAATGTTAGATCACAAGTCATTTTAAAGGCCAAAGGAGAAAAAAAAAGAACTTTAAAGACATCTAGGCACAAACATAAAGAATGAGGATAGTATCAAGCCAATAAGCACGTTATGCACTACAAAATCAAGACCGACCGGATAAAAGCATAAATAAAAACATAGAAACCAAATGCCACATTTAGGAGTGACATTTACATGGACATTTCATCAAACACTTGGCGTGCAATGTTAGATCACAAGTCATTTTAAAGGCAAAAGGAGAAAAAACAAGTGAACTTTAAAGACATCTAGGCATAAGCACAAAGAATGAGGATAGTATGAGGCCAATAAGCAAATTCTGCAATACAAAATCAAGACTGGTCGAATAAAAGCATAAATTCGAACCTAGTAATCGAACGCCACATTTAGGAGTGACATTTACATGGACATTTCATCGAATAATTGGCGTGCAATGTTAGATCACAAGTAATTTGAAAGGCACAAGGAGAAAAAACAAGTGAACTTTAAAGACATCTAGGCATAAGCATCAAGAATGAGGATAGTATCAAGCCAATAAGCACATTCGGCACTACAAAATCAAGACGTATAGAATAAAAGCATAAATCAAAACCTAGAAACCAAATGCCACATTTAGGAGTGACATTTACATGGACATTTCATCGGACACTTGGCGTGCAATGAAAGATCACAAGTCATTTTAAAAGCAAAAGGAGAAAAAACAAGTGAACTTTAAGGACATCTAGGCATAAGCATAAAGAATAAGGATAGTATCAAGCCAATAAGCACATTTTACACTACAAAATAAAGACGTATCGAATAAAAGCATTAATCAAAACCTACAAACCAAATACCACATTTAGGAGTGACATTTACATGGACATTTCAACGAACACTTGGCGTGCAATGTTAGATCACAAGTCATTTGAATGGCCAAACGAGGAAAAAAAAAGAAATTTAAGACGTCTAGGCATAAGCATAAAGAATGAGGATAGTATCAAGCCAATAAGCACGTTCTGCACTACAAAATCAAGACCGATCGGATAAAAGCAAAAATCAAAACATAGAAACCAAATGCCACATTTAGGAGTGCATTTACATGGACATTTCATCGAACACTAGGCGTGCAATGTTAGATCACAAGTCATTTTAAAGGTAAAAGGAGAAAAAATAAGTGAACTTTAAAGACATCTCTGCATAAGCATAAAAAATGATGATAGTATGAGGCCAATAAGCAAATTCTGCACTACAAAATCAAGACCGATCGAATAAAAGCATAAATTCGAACCTAGAAATCGTATGCCACATTTAGGAGTGACATTTACATGGACATTTCATCGAACACTTGGTGTGCAATGTTTGGTCACAAGTAATTTTAAAGGCAAAAGGAGAAAAAAAGTGAACTTTAAAGACATCTAGGCATAATCACAAAGAATGAGGATAGTATCAAGCCAATAAGCACGTTCTGCACTAGAAAATCAAGGCCGATCGAATAAAAGCATAAATTCGAACCTAGAGACCAAATGCCACGTTTAAGAGTGACATTTACATGGACATTTCATCGAACACTTAGCGTGCAATGTTAGATCACAAGTCATTTTAAAGGCAAAAGGAGAAAAAAAAGTGAACTTTAAACAGATCTAGGCATAAGCATAAAGAATGAGGATAGTATCAAGGCAATAAGCACATTCTGCACTACAAAATCAAGACGTATCGAATAAAAGCATAAATCAAAACCTAGATACCAAGTACCACATTTAGGAGTGACATTTACATGGACATTTCATCGAACAATTGGCGTGCAATGTTAGATCGAAAGTCATTTTAAAGGCCAAAGGAGAAAAAAAAGAACTTTAAAGACATCTAGGCATAAACATAAAGAATGAGGATAGTATCAAGCCAATAAGCACGTTATGCACTACAAAATCAAGACCGATCGGATAAAAGCATAAATCAAAACATAGAAATCAAATGCCATATTTAGGAGTGACATTTACATGGACATTTCATCAAACACTTGGCGTGCAATGTTAGATCACAAGTCATTTTAAAGGCAAAAGGAGAAAAAACAAGTGAACTTTAAAGACATCTAGGCATAAGCATAAAGAATGAGGATAGTATGAGGCCAATAAGCAAATTCTGCACTACAAAATCAAGACTGGTCGAATAAAAGCATAAATTCGAACCTAGAAATCGTATGCCACATTTAGGAGTGACATTTACATGGACATTTCATCGAACACTTGGTGTGCAATGTTTGATCACAAGTCATTTTAAAGGCAAAAGGAGAAAAAACAAGTGATCTTTGAAGACATCTTGGCATAAGCATCAAGAATGAGGATAGTATCAAGCCAATAAGCACATTCGGCACTACAAAATCAGACGTATAGAATAAAAGCATAAATCAAAACCTAGAAACCAAATGCCACATTTAGGAGTGACATTTACATGGACATTTCATCGAACAATTGGCGTGCAATATTAGATCACAAGTCATTTTAAAGGCCAAAGGAGAAAAAAAAGAACTTTAAAGACATCTAGGCACAAACATAAAGAATGAGGATAGTATCAAGCCAATAAGCACGTTATGCACTACAAAATCAAGACCGACCGGATAAAAGCATAAATCAAAACATAGAAACCAAATGCCACATTTAGGAGTGACATTTACATGGACATTTCATCAAACACTTGGCGTGCAATGTTAGATCACAAGTCATTTTAAAGGCAAAAGGAGAAAAAACAAGTGAACTTTAAAGACATCTAGGCATAAGCACAAAGAATGAGGATAGTATGAGGCCAATAAGCAAATTCTGCACTACAAAATCAAGACTGGTCGAATAAAAGCATAAATTCGAACCTAGAAATCGAACGCCACATTTAGAAGTGACATTTACATGGATATTTCATCGAATAATTGGCGTGCAATGTTAGATCACAAGTAATTTGAAAGGCACAAGGAGAAAAAACAAGTGAACTTTAAAGACATCTAGGCATAAGCATCAAGAATGAGGATAGTATCAAACCAATAAGCACATTCGGCACTACAAAATCAAGACGTATAGAATAAAAGCATAAATCAAAACCTAGAAACCAAATGCCACATTTAGGAGTGACATTTACATGGACATTTCATCGGACACTTGGCGTGCAATGAAAGATCACAAGTCATTTTAAAAGCAAAAGGAGAAAAAACAAGTGAACTTTAAGGACATCTAGGCATAAGCATAAAGAATAAGGATAGTATCAAGCCAATAAGCACATTTTACACTACAAAATAAAGACGTATCGAATAAAAGCATAAATCAAAACCTAGAAACCAAATACCACATTTAGGAGTGACATTTACATGGACATTTCAACGAACACTTGGAGTGCAATGTTAGATCACAAGTCATTTGAATGGCCAAACGAGGAAAAAAAAAAGAAATTTAAGACGTCTAGGCATAAGCATAAAGAATGAGGATAGTATCAAGCCAATAAGCACGTTCTGCACTACAATATCAAGACCGATCGGATAAAAGCAAAAAGCAAAACATAGAAACCAAATGCCACATTTAGGAGTGCATTTACATGGACATTTCATCGAACACTAGGCGTGCAATGTTAGATCACAAGTCATTTTAAAGGTAAAAGGAGAAAAAATAAGTGAACTTTAAAGACATCTTGGCATAAGCATAAAGAATGATGATAGTATGAGGCCAATAAGCAAATTCTGCACTACAAAATCAAGACCGATCGAATAAAAGCATAAATTCGAACCTAGAAATCGTATGCCACATTTAGGAGTGACATTTACATGGACATTTCATCGAACACTTGGTGTGCAATGTTTGGTCACAAGTAATTTTAAAGGCAAAAGGAGAAAAAAAGTGAACTTTAAAGACATCTAGGCATAATCACAAAGAATGAGGATAGTATCAAGCCAATAAGCACGTTCTGCACTAGAAAATCAAGGCCGATCGAATAAAAGCATAAATTCGAACCTAGAGACCAAATGCCACGTTTAAGAGTGACATTTACATGGACATTTCATCGAACACTTAGCGTGCAATGTTAGATCACAAGTCATTTTAAAGGCAAAAGGAGAAAAAATAAGTGAACTTTAAACAGATCTAGGCATAAGCATAAAGAATGAGGATAGTATCAAGGCAATAAGCACATTCTGCACTACAAAATCAAGACGTATCGAATAAAAGCATAAATCAAAACCTAGATACCAAGTACCACATTTAGGAGTGAAATTTACATGGACATTTCATCGAACAATTGGCGTGCAATGTTAGATCACAAGTCATTTTAAAGGCCAAAGGAGAAAAAAAAGAACTTTAAAGACATCTAGGCACAAACATAAAGAATGAGGATAGTATCAAGCCAATAAGCACGTTATGCACTACAAAATCAAGACCGACCGGATAAAAGCATAAATCAAAACATAGAAACCAAATGCCACATTTAGGAGTGACATTTACATGGACATTTCATCAAACACTTGGCGTGCAATGTTAGATCACAAGTCATTTTAAAGGCAAAAGGAGAAAAAACAAGTGAACTTTAAAGACATCTAGGCATAAGCACAAAGAATGAGGATAGTATGAGGCCAATAAGCAAATTCTGCAATACAAAATCAAGACTGGTCGAATAAAAGCATAAATTCGAACCTAGAAATCGAACGCCACATTTAGGAGTGACATTTACATGGACATTTCATCGAATAATTGGCGTGCAATGTTAGATCACAAGTAATTTGAAAGGCACAAGGAGAAAAACCAAGTGAACTTTAAAGACATCTAGGCATAAGCATCAAGAATGAGGATAGTATCAAGCCAATAAGCACATTCGGCACTACAAAATCAAGACGTATAGAATAAAAGCATAAATCAAAACCTAGAAACCAAATGCCACATTTAGGAGTGACATTTACATGGACATTTCATCGGACACTTGGCGTGCAATGAAAGATCACAAGTCATTTTAAAAGCAAAAGGAGAAAAAACAAGTGAACTTTAAGGACATCTAGGCATAAGCATAAAGAATAAGGATAGTATCAAGCCAATAAGCACATTTTACACTACAAAATAAAGACGTATCGAATAAAAGCATTAATCAAAACCTACAAACCAAATACCACATTTAGGAGTGACATTTACATGGACATTTCAACGAACACTTGGCGTGCAATGTTAGATCACAAGTCATTTGAATGGCCAAACGAGGAAAAAAAAAGAAATTTAAGACGTCTAGGCATAAGCATAAAGAATGAGGATAGTATCAAGCCAATAAGCACGTTCTGCACTACAAAATCAAGACCGATCGGATAAAAGCAAAAATCAAAACATAGAAACCAAATGCCACATTTAGGAGTGCATTTACATGGACATTTCATCGAACACTAGGCGTGCAATGTTAGATCACAAGTCATTTTAAAGGTAAAAGGAGAAAAAATAAGTGAACTTTAAAGACATCTCTGCATAAGCATAAAAAATGATGATAGTATGAGGCCAATAAGCAAATTCTGCACTACAAAATCAAGACCGATCGAATAAAAGCATAAATTCGAACCTAGAAATCGTATGCCACATTTAGGAGTGACATTTACATGGACATTTCATCGAACACTTGGTGTGCAATGTTTGGTCACAAGTAATTTTAAAGGCAAAAGGAGAAAAAAAGTGAACTTTAAAGACATCTAGGCATAATCACAAAGAATGAGGATAGTATCAAGCCAATAAGCACGTTCTGCACTAGAAAATCAAGGCCGATCGAATAAAAGCATAAATTCGAACCTAGAGACCAAATGCCACGTTTAAGAGTGACATTTACATGGACATTTCATCGAACACTTAGCGTGCAATGTTAGATCACAAGTCATTTTAAAGGCAAAAGGAGAAAAAAAAGTGAACTTTAAACAGATCTAGGCATAAGCATAAAGAATGAGGATAGTATCAAGGCAATAAGCACATTCTGCACTACAAAATCAAGACGTATCGAATAAAAGCATAAATCAAAACCTAGATACCAAGTTCCACATTTAGGAGTGACATTTACATGGACATTTCATCGAACAATTGGCGTGCAATGTTAGATCACAAGTCATTTTAAAGGCCAAAGGAGAAAAAAAAGAACTTTAAAGACATCTAGGCATAAACATAAAGAATGAGGATAGTATCAAGCCAATAAGCACGTTATGCACTACAAAATCAAGACCGATCGGATAAAAGCATAAATCAAAAAATAGAAACCAAATGCCATATTTAGGAGTGACATTTACATGGACATTTCATCAAACACTTGGCGTGCAATGTTAGATCACAAGTCATTTTAAAGGCAAAAGGAGAAAAAACAAGTGAACTTTAAAGACATCTAGGCATAAGCATAAAGAATGAGGATATTATGAGGCCAATAAGCAAATTCTGCACTACAAAATCAAGACTGGTCGAATAAAAGCATAAATTCGAACCTAGAAATCGTATGCCACATTTAGGAGTGACATTTACATGGACATTTCATCGAACACTTGGTGTGCAATGTTTGATCACAAGTAATTTTAAAGGCAAAAGGAGAAAAAAAGTGAACTTTAAAGACATCTAGGCATAAGCATCAAGAATGAGGATAGTATCAAGCCAATAAGCACCTTCGGCACTACAAAATCAAGACGTATAGAATAAAAGCATAAATCAAAACCTAGAAACCAAATGCCACATTTAGGAGTGACATTTACATGGACATTTTATCGGACACTTGGCGTGCAATGAAAGATCACAAGTCATTTTAAAAGCAAAAGGAGAAAAAACAAGTGAACTTTAAGGACATCTAGGCATAAGCATAAAGAATAAGGATAGTATCAAGCCAATAAGCACATTTTACACTACAAAATAAAGACGTATCGAATAAAAGCATAAATCAAAACCTAGAAACCAAATACCACATTTAGGAGTGACATTTACATGGACATTTCAACGAACACTTGGCGTGCAATGTTAGATCACAAGTCATTTGAATGGCCAAACGAGGAAAAAAAAAGAAATTTAAGACGTCTAGGCATAAGCATAAAGAATGAGGATAGTATCAAGCCAATAAGCACGTTCTGCACTACAAAATCAAGACCGATCGGATAAAAGCAAAAATCAAAACATAGAAACCAAATGCCACATTTAGGAGTGACATTTACATGGACATTTCATCAAACACTTGGCGTGCAATGTTAGATCACAAGTCATTTTAAAGGCAAAAGGAGAAAAAACAAGTGAACTTTAAAGACATCTAGGCATAAGCACAAAGAATGAGGATAGTATGAGGCCAATAAGCAAATTCTGCACTACAAAATCAAGACTGGTCGAATAAAAGCATAAATTCGAACCTAGAAATCGAACGCCACATTTAGGAGTGACATTTACATGGACATTTCATCGAATAATTGGCGTGCAATGTTAGATCACAAGTAATTTGAAAGGCACAAGGAGAAAAAAAAAGAACTTTAAAGACATCTAGGCATAAACATAAAGAATGAGGATAGTATCAAGCCAATAAGCACGTTATGCACTACAAAATCAAGACCGATCGGATAAAAGCATAAATCAAAACATAGAAACCAAATGCCACATTTAGGAGTGACATTTACATGGACATTTCATCAAACACTTGGTGTGCAATGTTAGATCACAAGTCATTTTAAAGGCAAAAGGAGAAAAAACAAGTGAACTTTAAAGACATCTAGGCATAAGCATAAAGAATGAGGATAGTATGAGGCCAATAAGCAAATTCTGCACTACAAAATCAAGACTGGTCGAATAAAAGCATAAATTCGAACTTAGAAATCGAACGCCACATTTAGGAGTGACATTTACATGGACATTTCATCGAATAATTGGCGTGCAATGTTAGATCACAAGTAATTTTAAAGGCACAAGGAGAAAAAAAAAAGTGAACTTTAAAGACATCTAGGCATAAGCATCAAGAATGAGGATAATATCAAGCCAATAAGCACATTCTGCACTACAAAATCAAGACGTATAGAATAAAAGAATAAATCAAAACCTAGAAACCAAATGCCACATTTAGGAGTGACATTTACATGGACATTTCATCGGACACTTGGCGTGCAATGAAAGATCACAAGTCATTTTAAAAGCAAAAGGAGAAAAAACAAGTGAACTTTAAGGACATCTAGGCATAAGCATAAAGAATAAGGATAGTATCAAGCCAATAAGCACATTTTACACTACAAAATAAAGACGTATCGAATAAAAGCATAAATCAAAACCTAGCAACCAAATACCACATTTAGGAGTGACATTTACATGGACATTTCAACGAACACTTGGCGTGCAATGTTAGATCACAAGTCATTTGAATGGCCAAACGAGGAGAAAAAAAGAAATTTAAGACGTCTAGGCATAAGCATAAAGAATGAGGATAGTATCAAGCCAATAAGCACGTTCTGCACTACAAAATCAAGACCGATCGGATAAAAGCAAAAATCAAAACATAGAAACCAAATGCCACATTTAGGAGTGCATTTACATGGACATTTCATCGAACACTAGGCGTGCAATGTTAGATCACAAGTCATTTTAAAGGTAAAAGGAGAAAAAATAAGTGAACTTTAAAGACATCTAGGCATAAGCATAAAGAATGAGGATAGTACCAAGGCAATAAGCACATTCTGCACTACATAATCAAGACGTATCCAATAAAAGCATAAATCAAAACCTAGAAACCGAATGCCACATTTAGGAGTGACATCTACGTGGACAATTCATCGAACACTTAGCATGCAATGTTAGATCACAAGTCATTTTAAAAGCAAAAGGAGAAAAAACAAGTGAACTTTAAAGACATCTAGGCATAAGCATAAAGAATAAGGATAGTATCAAGCCAACAAGCACGTTCTGCACTACAAAATAAAGACCGATCGGATAAAAGCATGGATTCAAACCTAGAAACCGAATGCTATATTTAGGAGTGACATTTACATGGATATTTCATCGAACCCTTGGCGTGCTATGGTAGATCTCGAGTAAATTTTTAAAGGCAAAAGGAGAAAAAACAAGTGAACTTAATCATAAAGAATGAGGATAAGCATAAAGAATAAGGATAGTATGAACCCAATAAGCACATTCTACACTACAAAATCACGACCGATCGGATAAAAGCATTAATTCGAACCTAGAAACCGAATGCCATATTTAGGAGTGACATTTACATGGATATTTCATCGAACACATGGTGCGCAATGTTAGATCACAAGTCATTTTAAAGGCAAAAGAAGAAAAAACGAGTGAACTTTAAAGACATCTAGGCATGAGCATAAAGAATGATGATAGTATCAAGGCAATAAGCACATTCTGCACTACAAAATCAAGACGTATCGAATAAAAACATAAATCATAACCTAGAAACCAAATGCCATATTTAGGAGTGACATTTACATGGACATTTCATCAAACACTTGGCGTGTAATGTTAGATCACAAGTCATTTTAAAAGCAAAAGGAGAAACAACAACTGAACTTTAAAGACATCTAGGCATATGCATAAAGAACGAGGATATAATCAAGCCAATAAGCACGTTCTGCACTACAAAATCAAGACCGATCGGATAAAAGCATAAATCAAATCCTAGAAACCAAATGCCACATTTGGGAGTGACATTTACATGGACATTTCATCGACCACTTGGCGTGCAATGTTAGATAACAAGTCATTATGAACGCAAATGGAGAAAAAACAAGTGAACTTTAAAGACATCTAGGCATAAGCACGAAGAATGAGGATAGTATGAGGCCAATAAGCAAATTCTGCACTACAAAATCAAGACCGATCGAAAAAAGCCTAAATTCAAACCTAGAAACCGAATGCCACATTAAGGAGTGACATTTGCATGGAGATTTCATCGAACACTTGGTGTGCAATTTAGATCACAAGTCATTTTAAAGGAAAAACTAGAAAAAATAAGTGAACTTTAAAGACATCTTGGCATAAGCATAAAGAATGAGGATAGTATGAGGCCAATAAGCAAATTCTGCACAAAAAAATCAAGACCGATCGAATAAAAGCATAAATTCGAACCTAGAAATCGAATGCCACATTTAGGAGTGACATTTACATGGACAATTTGATCAAACACTTGGCGTGCAATGTTAGGTCTCAAGTAATTTTAATGGAAAAAGGAGAAAAAAAAAGTGAACTTTAAAGACATCTAGGCATAAGCACAAAAAATGAGGATAATATCAAGCTAATAAGCACGTTCTGCACTAGAAAATCAAGGCCGGTCGAATAAAAGCATAAATTCGAACCTAGAAACTGAATTCCACGTTTAGGAGTGACATTTACATGGACATTTCATCGAACATATGGCTGGCAATGTTAGATCACAAGTCATTTTAAAGGCAAAAGGAGAAAAGACAAGTGAACTTCAAAGACATCTGGGCATAATCATAAAGAATGAGGATAGTATCAAGGCAATAAAGACGTTTCGAATAAAAGCATAAATCAAACACTTGGTGTGCAATGTTAGATCACAAGTCATTTTAAAGGAAAAACGAGAAAAAATAAGTGAACTTTAAAGACATCTTAGCATAAGCATAAAGAATGAGGATAGTATGAGGCCAATAAGCAAATTCTGCACAAAAAAATCAAGACCGATCGAAAAAAAGCATAAATTCGAAACTAGAAACCAAATGCCACATTTAGGAGAGACATTTACATGGACATTTCATCGAACACTTGGCGTGCAATGTTAGATCACAAGTAATTTTAAAAGCAAAAGGAGAAAAAACAAGTGAACTTTAAAGACATCTAGGCTTAAGCATAAAGAATGAGGATAATATCAAGCCAATAAGCACGTTCTGCACTACAAAATCAAGACCGATCGGATAAAAGCATAAATCAAAACCTAGAAACCAAATGCCACATTTAGGAATGACATTTACATGGACATTTCATCGAACCCTTGGCGTGCAATGGTAGTTGTCGAGTCAATTTTTAAAGGAAAAAGGAGAAAAAACAAATGAACTTTAAAGACATCTAGACATAAGCATAAAGAATGAGGATAATATCAAGCTAATAAGCACATTTTGCACTACAAAATCAAGACATATCGAATAAAATCATAAATCAAAACCTAGAAACCAAATGCCACATTTAGGAGTGACATTTACATGGACATTTCATCGAACACTTGGCGTGCAATGTTAGATCACAAGTCATTTTAAAATCAAAAGCTGAAAAAACAAGTGAACTTTAAAGACATCTAGGCTTAAGCATAAATAATGAGGATAATATCAAGCCAATAAGCACGTTCTGCACTACAAAATCAAGACCGATCGGATAAAAGCATAAATCAAAACCTAGAAACCAAATGCCACATTTAGGAATGACATTTACATGGACATTTCATCGAACCCTTGGCGTGCAATGGTAGTTGTCGAGTCAATTTTTAAAGGCAAAAGGAGAAAAAACAAATGAACTTTAAAGACATCTAGACATAAGCATAAAGAATGAGGATAATATCAAGCTAATAAGCACATTTTGCACTTCAAAATCAAGACGTATCGAATAAAAGCATAAATCAAAACCTAGAAACCAAATGCCACATTTAGGAGTGACATTTACATGGACATTTCATCGAACACTTGGCGTGCAATGTTAGATCACAAGTCATATTAAAAGAAAAAGGAGAAAAAACAAGTGAACTTTAAAGACATCTAGGCATAAGCATAAAGAATGAGGATAGTATCAAGCAAATAAGCACGTTCTGCACTACCAAATCAAGACCGATCGAATAAAAGCATTAATTTGAACCCAGAAACGAAATGCCATAATTAGGAGTGAAAATTACATGGACATTTCATCGAACAATTGGCGTTCAATGCTAGATCACAAGTTATTTTAAAGGGAAAAGGAGAAAAACAAGTGAACTTTAAAGATATTTGAGCCTAAGCAAAAAGAATGAGGATAGTATCAAGCCAATATGCACATTCTGCACTACAAAATCAAGACCGATCGAATAAAAGCATAAATCCGAACCCAGAAACCGAATGCCACATTAGGAGTGACATTTACATGGACATTTCATCGAGCACATGGCGTGCAATGTTAGGTCACAAGAAATTTTGAAGGCAAAAGAAGAAAAAACAAGTGAACTTTAAAGACATCCAGGCATAAGCACAAAGAATGAGGATAGTATCAAGCCAATAAACACATTCTGCACAAGAAAATCAAGGCCGATCGAATAAAAGAATAAATTCGAACCTAGAAACAGAATGCCACGTTTAGGAGTGACATTTACATGGATATTTCATCGAACACTTGGCGCGCAATGTGAGATCATAAGTCATTTTAAAGGCAAAAGGAGAAAAACAAGTGAACATTGAAGACATCTGGGTATAAGCAAAAAGAATGAGGATAGTATCAAGACAATAAGCACATTCTACATTACAAAATCAAGACCGATCGAATAAAAGCATAAATTCGAACCTAGAAACCGAATGCCACATTTAGGACTGACATTTACGTAGACTTTTCATCGAACACGTGGCGTGCAATGTTAGGTCACAAGTCATTTTAAAGGCAAAAGAAGAAAAAACAAGTAAACTTTAAGGACATCTAGGCATAAGCATAATGAAAAAGGATAGTATCAAGCCAATAAGCACGTTCTACACTACAAAATCAAGACCGATCGGATAAAAGCATTAATTCAAACCTAGAAACCGAATGCGATTATTAGGAGCGACATTTACATGGATATTTCATCGAACCCTTGGCGCGCTATGGTAGATGTCGAGTAAAATTTTAAAGGCAAAAGGAGAAAAAACAAGTGAACTTTAAAGACATCTAGGCATAAGCATAAAGAATGAGGTTAGTATGAAGCCAATAAGCACATTCTACACTACAAAATCACGACCGATCGGATAAAAGCATTAATTCGAACCTAGAAACCGAATGCCATATTTAGGAGTGACATTTACATGGACATTTCATCGAACACTTGGCGTGCTATCTTAGATCTCAAGTCAATTTTTAAATGCAAAAGGAGAAAAAATAAGTGAACTTTAAAGACATCTTCGCATAAGCATAAAGAATGAGGATAGTGTGAGGCCAATAAGCAAATTCCGCACTACAAAACCAAGACCGATCGAATAAAAGCATAAATTCGAACCTAGAAATCGTATGCCACATTTAGGAGTGACATTTACATGGACATTTCATCGAACACTTGGTGTGCAATGTTTGGTCACAAGTAATTTTAAAGGCAAAAGGAGAAAAAAAGTGAACTTTAAAGACATCTAGGCATAATCACAAAGAATGAGGATAGTATCAAGCCAATAAGCACGTTCTGCACTAGAAAATCAAGGCCGATCGAATAAAAACATAAATTCGAACCTAGAAACCAAATGCCACGTTTAAGAGTGACATTTACATGGACATTTCATCGAACACTTAGCGTGCAATGTTAGATCACAAGTCATTTTAAAGGCAAAAGGAGAAAAAAAAGTGAACTTTAAACAGATCTAGGCATAAGCATAAAGAATGAGGATAGTATCAAGGCAATAAGCACATTCTGCACTACAAAATCAAGACGTATCGAATAAAAGCATAAATCAAAACCTAGATACCAAGTACCACATTTAGGAGTGACATTTACATGGACATTTCATCGAACAATTGGCGTGCAATGTTAGATCACAAGTCATTTTAAAGGCCAAAGGAGAAAAAAAAAGAACTTTAAAGACATCTAGGCATAAACGTAAAGAATGAGGATAGTATCAAGCCAATAAGCACGTTATGCACTACAAAATCAAGACCGATCGGATAAAAGCATAAATCAAAACATAGAAACCAAATGCCACATTTAGGAGTGACATTTACATGGACATTTCATCAAACACTTGGCGTGCAATGTTAGTTCAAAAGTCATTTTAAAGGCAAAAGGAGAAAAAACAAGTGAACTTAACAGACATCTAGGCATAAGCATAAAGAATGAGTTTAGTATGAGGCCAATAAGCAAATTCTGCACTACAAAATCAAGACTGGTCGAATAAAAGCATAAACTCGAACCTAGAAATCGAACGCCACATTTAGGAGTGACATTTACATGGACATTTCATCGAATAATTGGCGTGCAATGTTAGATCACAAGTAATTTTAAAGGCACAAGGAGAAAAAACAGGTGAACTTTAAAGACATTTAGGCATAAGCATCAAGAATGAGGATAGTATCAAGCCAATAAGCACATTCTGCACTACAAAATCAAGACGTATAAAATAAAAGCATAAATCAAAAACTAGATACCAAGTACCACATTTAGGAGTGCCATTTACATGGACATTTCATCGAACAATTGGCGTGCAATGTTAGATCACAAGTCATTTTAAAGGCAAATGGAGAGAAAACAAATGATCTTTAAAGACATCTAGGCATAAGCATAAAGAATGAGGATAGTATCAAGCCAATAAGCACATTCTGCACTAAAAAAACAAGACCGATCGGATAAAAGCAAAAATCAAAACATAGAAACCAAATGCCACATTTAGGAGTGCATTTACATGGACATTTCATCGAACACTAGGCGTGCAATGTTAGATCACAAGTCATTTTAAAGGTAAAAGGAGAAAAAATAAGTGAACTTTAAAGACATCTAGGCATAATCACAAAGAATGAGGATAGTATCAAGCCAATAAGCACGTTCTGCACTAGAAAATCAAGACCGATCGAATAAAAGCATAAATTCGAACCTAGAAATCGTATGCCACATTTAGGAGTGACATTTACATGGACATTTCATCGAACACTTGGCGTGCAATGTTAGATCACAAGTCATTTTAAAGGCAAAAGGAGAAAAAACAAGTGAACTTTAAACAGATCTAGGCATAAGCATAAAGAATAAGGATAGTATCAAGGCAATAAGCACATTCTGCACTACAAAATCAAGACGTATCGAATAAAAGCATAAATCAAAACCTAGAAACCAAGTACCACATTTAGGAGTGACATTTACATGGACATTTCATCGAACAATTGGCGTGCAATGTTAGATCACAAGTCATTTTAAAGGCCAAAGGAGAAAAAAAAAAGAACTTTAAAGACATCTAGGCATAAACATAAAGAATGAGGATAGTATCAAGCCAATAAGCACGTTATGCACTACAAAATCAAGACCGATCGGATAAAAGCATAAATCAAAACATAGAAACCAAATGCCACATTTAGGAGTGACATTTACATGGACATTTCATCGAACACTTGGCGTGCAATGTTAGATCACAAGTAATTATAAAGGCACAAGGAGAAAAAACAAGTGAACTTTAAAGACATCTAGGCATAAGCATCAAGAATGAGGATAGTATCAAGCCAATAAGCACATTCTGCACTACAAAATCAAGACGTATAGAATAAAAGCATAAATCAAAACCTAGAAACCAAATGCCACATTTAGGAGTGACATTTACATGGACATTTCATCGGACACTTGGCGTGCAATGTAAGATCACAGGTCATTTTAAAAGCAAAAGGAGAAAAAACAAGTGAACTTTAAGGACATCTAGGCATAAGCATAAAGAATAAGGATAGTATCAAGCCAATAAGCACATTTTACACTACAAAATAAAGACGTATCGAATAAAAGCATAAATCAAAACCTAGAAACCAAATACCACATTTAGGAGTGACATTTACATGGACATTTTAACGAACACTTGGCGTGCAATGTTAGATAACAAGTCATTTGAATGGCCAAACGAGGAAAAAAAAAGAAATTTAAAGACGTCTAGGCATAAGCATAAAGAATGAGGATAGTATCAAGCCAATAAGCACGTTCTGCACTATAAAATCAAGACCGATCGGATAAAAGCAAAAATAAAAACATAGAAACCAAATGCCACATTTAGTAGTGCATTTACATGGACATTTCATCGAACACTAGGCGTGCAATGTTAGATCACAAGTCATTTTAAAGGTAAAAGGAGAAAAAATAAGTGAACTTTAAAGACATCTAGGCATAAGCATAAAGAATGAGGATAGTACCAAGGCAATAAGCACATTCTGCACTACATAATCAAGACGTATCCAATAAAAGCATAAATCAAAACCTAGAAACCGAATGCCACATTTAGGAGTGACATCTACGTGGACATTTCATCGAACACTTAGCATGCAATGTTAGATCACAAGTCATTTTAAAAGCAAAAGGAGAAAAAACAAGTGAACTTTAAAGACATCTAGGTATAAGCATAAAGAATAAGGATAGTATCAAGCCAACAAGCACGTTCTTCACTACAAAATAAAGACCGATCGGATAAAATCATTGATTCAAACCTAGAAACCGAATGCTATATTTAGGAGTGACATTTACATGGATATTTCATCGAACCCCTGGCGTGCTATGGTAGATCTCGAGTAAATTTTTAAAGGCAAAAGGATAAAAAACAAGTGAACTTAATCATAAAGAATGAGGATAAGCATAAAGAATGAGGATAGTATGAACCCAATAAGCACATTCTACACTACAAAATCACGACCGATCGGATAAAAGAATTAATTCGAACCTAGAAACCGAATGCCATATTTAGGAGTGACATTTACATGGATATTTCATATAACGCATGGTGCGCAATGTTAGATCACAAGTCATTTTAAAGGCAAAAGAAGAAAAAACGAGTGAACTTTAAAGACATCTAGGCATGAGCATAGAGAATGATGATAGTATCAAGGCAATATGCACATTCTGCACTACAAAATCAAGACGTATCGAATAAAAGCATAAATCATAACCTAGAAACCAAATGCCATATTTAGGAATGACATTTACATGGACATTTCATCATACACTTGGCGTGTAATGTTAGATCACAAGTCATTTTAAAAGCAAAAGGAGAAACAACAATTGAACTTTAAAGACATCTAGGCATATGCATAAAGAACGAGGATAGTATCAAGCCAATAAGCACGTTCTGCACTACAAAATCAAGACCGATCGGATAAAAGCATAAATAAAATCCTAGAAACCAAATGCCACATTTGGGAGTGACATTTACATGGACATTTCATCGACCACTTGGCGTGCAATGTTAGATAACAAGTCATTATGAAGGCAAATGGAGAAAAAACAAGTGAACATTAAAGACATCTAGGCATAAGCACGAAGAATGAGGATAGTATGAGGCCAATAAGCAAATTCTGCACTACAAAATCAAGACCGATCGAAAAAAGCCTAAATTCAAACCTAGAAACCGAATGCCACATTAAGGAGTGACATTTGCATGGAGATTTCATCGAACACTTGGTGTGCAATGTTAGATCACAAGTCATTTTAACGGAAAAACTAGAAAAAATAAGTGAAATTTAAAGACATCTTGGCATAAGCATAAAGAATGAGGATAGTATGAGGCCAATAAGCAAATTCTGCACAAAAAAATCAAGACCGATCGAATAAAAGCATATATTCGAACCTAGAAATCGAATGCCACATTTAGGAGTGACATTTACATGGACAATTTGATCAAACACTTGGCGTGCAATGTTAGGTCTCAAGTAATTTTAATGGCAAAAGGAGAAAAAACAAGTGAAGTTTAAAGACATCTAGGCATAAGCATAAAGAATGAGGATAGTATCAAAGCAATAAGCACATTCTGCACTACGAAATCAAGACGTATCGAATAAAAGCATTAATTTGAACCCAGAAACGAAATGCCATAATTAGGAGTGAAAATTACATGGACATTTCATCGAACAATTGGCGTTCAATGCTAGATCACAAGTTATTTTAAAGGGAAAAGGAGAAAAACAAGTGAACTTTAAAGACATTTGAGCCTAAGAAAAAAGAATGAGGATAGTATCAAGCCAATATGCACATTCTGCACTACAAAATCAAGACCGATCGAATAAAAGCATAAATCCGAACCCAGAAACCGAATGCCACATTAGAAGTGACATTTACATGGACATTTCATCGAGCACATGGCGTGCAATGTTAGGTCACAAGAAATTTTGAAGGCAAAAGAAGAAAAAACAAGTGAACTTTAAAGACATCCAGGCATAAGCACAAAGAATGAGGATAGTATCAAGCCAATAAACACATTCTACACTACAAAATCAAGACGTATAGAATAAAAGAATAAATTCGAACTTGGAAACAGAATGCCACGTTTAGGAGTGACATTTACATGGATATTTCATCGGACACTTGGCGTGCAATGTAAGATCACAAGTCATTTTAAAAGCAAAAGGAGAAAAAACAAGTGAACTTTAAGGACATCTAGGCATAAGCATAAAGAATAAGGATAGTATCAAGCCAATAAGCACATTTTACACTACAAAATAAAGACGTATCGAATAAAAGCATAAATCAAAACCTAGAAACCAAATACCACATTTAGGAGTGACATTTACATGGACATTTCATCAGACACTTGGCGTGCAATGTAAGATCACAACTCATTTTAAAAGCAAAAGGAGAAAAAACAAGTGAACTTTAAGGACATCTAGGCATAAGCATAAAGAATAAGGATAGTATCAAGCCAATAAGCACATTTTACACTACAAAATAAAGACGTATCGAATAAAAGCATAAATCAAAACCTAGAAACCAAATACCACATTTAGGAGTGACATTTACATGGACATTTCAACGAACACTTGGCGTGCAATGTTAGATCACAAGTCATTTGAATGGCCAAACAAGGAAAAAAAAAGAAATTTAAAGACGTCTAGGCATAAGCATAAAGAATGAGGATAGTATCAAGCCAATAAGCCCGTTCTACACTACAAAATCAAGACCGATCGGATAAAAGCAAAAATCAAAACATAGAAACCAAATGCCACATTTAGGAGTGCATTTACATGGACATTTCATCGAACACTAGGCGTGCAATGTTAGATCACAAGTCATTTTAAAGGTAAAAGGAGAAAAAATAAGTGAACTTTAAAGACATCTCGGCATAAGCATAAAGAATGAGGATAGTACCAAGGCAATAAGCACATTATGCACTACATAATCAAGACGTATCCAATAAAAGCATAAATCAAAACCTAGAAACCGAATGCCACATTTAGGAGTGACATCTACGTGGACATTTAATCGAACACTTAGCATGCAATGTTAGATCAAAGGTCATTTTAAAAGGAAAAGGAGAAAAAACAAGTGAACTTTAAAGACATCTAGGCATAAGCATAAATGATGTGATTCCATCTACCGAGTCATGGCCCCATGATTTGAGTGAAAATTCCATCCCTAAAGACAAGCCCAATCTGCACGATAAAGGGGAGCCAATACTTGGACAAGAAACCAAAGACGATGTTCCAGGCGCTATGAAGCCGAGACAAGGAGCCATACCCTATCTTGGGCGCATCACACGAGCCCTAGCTAAGTCTATACTCGACAAAATCAAGGAGGAGCTCATGGCTCATAAGTTTCCGATGGCTAATGACGGTGAAGGTTGGAGTGTTCTTGTGACTATTGGTTCGACTAGTGCTAAAACTTGAATTATGTTTTGTTAAGGGTTTTTAGTTGAATTTCTTGAAATTTAAGGGTGTTTTATGTAATTAGAGAGAAGTGAGGGTGACTGAGTTGAGAGAGGCGTGGCATTAGGGTTATAAGGCCCATTTTTGGCCTCTTTTCTCCCGTAGAGACTTGGACGAAATTTGCTTCTCTTTTCCTTGCATTTTCAATTCGATGTTCTTGTTTTGTTTCGTTCAATTCTCGTTGTTCAATTGTTGGTGAGTCATATCCGACAATTTCGAGCATCCTAGTTTGTTTGAGAGCTTGGTGAGTCATATCCAAGTTATCAAGCATCCATATCCCCTTGTTCTCTCCATTTCGAACCATCATCCATCTCGGAGGTTTCTGCACCATCTCAGTAAATTCGACATAACTTTCAATCCGCTCATCATCTCGGTCTCATATTTTGAGGACTTCAACTAGACTCATAGATCTAACCTCTCGAATTGGAATCACTCAATTTTGAGTTCGGACAAGGAAGATCCAGCCAGTTGAAGACGGGTCAGTTGCGTGGTGTTTGTTGTCGGAATTCCTTGGATTCTCGTGGCGATCTCTTTGCACCATCATCCCCTCCATCGATCCGGCCATCAATAAAGAATAAGGATAGTATCAAGCCAACAAGCACGTTCTGCACTACAAAATAAAGACCGATCGGATAAAAGCATTGATTCAAACCTAGAAACCGAATGCTATATTTAGGAGTGACATTTACATGGATATTTCATCGAACCCTTGGCGTGCTATGGTAGATCTCGAGTAAATTTTTAAAGGCAAAAGGAGAAAAAACAAGTGAACTTAATCATAAAGAATGAGGATAAGCATATCGAATGAGGATAGTATGAACCAAATAAGCACATTCTACACTACAAAATCACGACCGATCGGATAAAAGCATTAATTCGAACCTAGAAACCGAATGCCATATTTAGGAGTGACATTTACATGGATATTTCATCGAACACATGGTGCGCAATGTTAGATCACAAGTCATTTTAAAGGCAAAAGAAGAAAAAATGAGTGAACTTTAAAGACATCTAGGCATGAGCATAAAGAATGATGATAGTATCAAGGCAATAAGAACATTCTGCACTACAAAATCAAGACGTATCGAATAAAAGCATAAATCATAACCTAGAAACCAAATGCCATATTTAGGAGTGACATTTACATGGACATTTCATCAAACACTTGGCGTGTAATGTTAGATCACAAGTCATTTTAAAAGCAAAAGGAGAAACAACAACTGAACTTTAAAGACATCTAGGCATATGCATAAAGAACGAGGATAGTATCAAGCCAATAAGCACGTTCTGCACTACAAAATCAAGACCGATCGGATAAAAGCATAAATCAAATCCTAGAAACCAAATGCCACATTTGGGAGTGACATTTACATGGACATTTCATTGACCACTTGGCGTGCAATGTTAGATAACAAGTCATTATGAAGGCAAATGGAGAAAAAACAAGTGAACTTTAAAGACATCTAGGCATAAGCACGAAGAATGAGGATAGTATGAGGCCAATAAGCAAATTCTGCACTAGAAAATCAAGACCGATCGAAAAAAGCCTAAATTCAAACCTAGAAACCGAATGCCACATTAAGGAGTGACATTTGCATGGAGATTTCATCGAACACTTGGTGTGCAATTTAGATCACAAGTCATTTTAAAGGAAAAACTAGAAAAAATAAGTGAACTTTAAAGACATCTTGGCATAAGCATAAAGAATGAGGATAGTATAAGGCCAATAAGCAAATTCTGCACAAAAAAATCAAGACCGATCGAATAAAGGCATAAATTCGAACCCAGAAATCGAATGCCACATTTAGGAGTGACATTTACATCAACAATTTGATCAAACACTTGGCGTGCAATGTTAGGTCTCAAGTAATTTTAATGGAAAAAGGAGAAAAAAAAAGTGAACTTTAAAGACATCTAGGCATAAGCATAAAGAATGAGGATAGTATCAAGCCAATAAGCACGTTCTGCACTACCAAATCAAGACCGATCGAATAAAAGCATAAATCAAAACCTAGAAACCAAATGCCACATTTAGGAGTGACATTTACATGGACATTTCATCGAACACCTGGCGTGCAATGTTAGATCACAAGTCATTTTAAAAGAAAAAGGAGAAAAAACAAGTGAACTTTAAAGACATCTAGGCATAAGCATAAAGAATGAGGATAGTATCAAGCCAATAAGCACGTTCTTCACTACCAAATCAAGACCAATCGGATAAAAGCATAAATCAAAACCTAGAAAGAAAATGCCACATTTAGGAGTGACATTTACATTGACCTTTCATCGAACCCTTGGCGTGCTATGGTAGATCTCGAGTCAATTTTTAAAGGCAAAAGGAGAAAAAATAAGTGAACTTTAAAGACATATAGACATAACCATAAAAAATGAGGATAGTATCAAGCTAATAAGAAAATTCTGCACTACAAAATCAAGACCAATCGAATAAAAGCATAAATTCGAACCTAGAAATCGAATGCCACATTTAGGAGTGACATTTACATGGACAATTTGATTAAACACTTGGCGTGCAATGTTAGGTCTCAAGTAATTTTAATGGAAAAAGGAGAAAAAAAAAGTGAACTTTAAAGACATCTAGGCATAAGCATAAAGAATGAGGATAGTATCAAGCCAATAAGCACGTTCTGCACTACCAAATCAAGACCGATCGAATAAAAGCATAAATCAAAACCTAGAAACCAAATGCCACATTTAGGAGTGACATTTACATGGACATTTCATCGAACACTTGGCGTGAAATGTTAGATAACAAGTCATTTTAAAAGAAAAAGGAGAAAAAACAAGTGAACTTTAAAGACATCTAGGCATAAGCATAAAGAATGAGGATAGTATCAAGCCAATAAGCACGTTCTTCACTACCAAATCAAGACCGATCGAATAAAAGCATAAATCAAAACCTAGAAACCAAATGCCACATTTAGGAGTGACATTTACATGGACATTTCATCGAACACCTGGCGTGCAATGTTAGATCACAAGTCATTTCAAAAGAAAAAGGAGAAAAAACAAGTGAACTTTAAAGACATCTAGGCATAAGCATAAAGAATGAGGATAGTATCAAGCCAATAAGCACGTTCTGCACTACCAAATCAAGACCGATCGGATAAAAGCATAAATCAAAACCTAGAAACCAAATGCCACATTTAGGAGTGACATTTACATTGACCTTTCATCGAACCCTTGGCGTGCTATGGTAGATCTCGAGTCAATTTTTAAAGGCAAAAGGAGAAAAAATAAGTGAACTTTAAAGACATGTAGACATAACCATAAAGAATGAGGATAGTATCAAGCTAATAAGAAAATTCTGTACTACAAAATCAAGACCAATCGAATAAAAGCATAAATTCGAACCTAGAAATCGAATGCCACATTTAGGAGTGACATTTACATGGACATTTCATCGAACACTTGGCGTGCAATGTTAGGTCACAAGTAATTTTAAAGGCAAAAGGAGAAAAATAAAGTGAACTTTAAAGACATCTAGGCATAAGCACAAAGAATGAGGATAGTATCAAGCCAATAAGCTCGTTCTACACTAGAAAATCAATGCCGATCGAATAAAAGCATAAATGCGAACCTAGAAACCGAATGCCACATTAAGGAGTTACATTTACATGGACATTTCATCGAACATATGGCTGGCAATGTTAGATCACAAGTCATTTTAAAGGCAAAAGGAGAAAAAACAAGTGAAATTCAAAGACATCTGGGCATAAGCATAAAGAATGAGGATAATATCAAACCAATAAGCACATTTTAAACTACAAAATAAAGACGTATCGAATAAAAGCATTAATCAAAACCTAGAAACCAAATACCACATTTAGGAGTGACATTTACATGCACATTTCATCGAACACTTGGCGTGCAATGTTTGATCATAAGTCATTTTAAAGGCCAAAGGAGAAAAAAAAGAACTTTAAAGACATCTAGGCATAAGCATAAAGAATGAGGATAGTATCAAGCCAATAAGCACGTTCTACACTACAAAATCAAGACCGATCGGATAAAAGCATTAATCAAAACATAGAAACCACATGCCACATTTAGGAGTGACATTTACATGGACATTTCATCGAACACTTGGCGTGCAATGTTAGATCAAAAGTAATTTTAAAGGCAAAAGGAGAAAAAACAAGTGAACTTTAAACACATCAAGGCATAAGCATAAAGAATGAGGATAGTATGAGGCCAATAAGCACATTCTGCACTACATAGTCAAGACGTATCGAATAAAAGCATAAATCAAAACCTAGAAACCAAATGCCACATTTAGGAGTGACATTTACGTGGACATTTCATCGAACACTTGGTGTGCAATGTTAGATCACAAGTCATTTTAAAAGCAAAAGGAGAAAAAACAAGTGAACTTTAAAGACATCTAGGCATAAGCATAAAGAATAAGGATAGTATCAAGCCAATAAGCACGTTCTGCACTACAAAATCAAGACCGATAGGATAAAAGCATTGATTCAAACCTAGAGACCGAATGTTATATTCAAGAGTGACATTTACATGGATAATTCATCGAACCCTTGGCGTGCTATGGTAGATCTCGAGTAAATTTGTAAAGGAAAAAGGAGAAAAAACAAGTGAACTTAATCATAAAGAATGAGGATAAGCATAAAGAATGAGGATAGTATGAAGCCAATAAGCACATTCTATACTACAAAATCACGACCGATCGGATAAAAGCATTAATTCGAACCTAGAAACCGAATGCCTTATTTAGGAGAAGCATTTACATGGACAATTTGATCGAACACTTGCCGTGCAATGTTAGGTCTCAAGTAATTTTAATGGAAAAATTGGAAAAAAAAGTGAAATTTAAAGACATCTAGACATAAGCACAAAGAATGAGGATAATATCAAGTCAATAAGCATGTTCTGCACTAGAAAATCAAGGCCGGTCGAATAAAAGCATAAATTCGAACCTAAAAACTGAATTCCACGTTTAGGAGTGACATTTACATGGACATTTCATCGAACATATGGTTGGCAATGTTAGATCACAAGTCATTTTAAAGGCAAAAGGAGAAAAGACAAGTGAACTTCAAAGACATCTGGGCATAAGCATAAAGAATGAGGATAGTATCAAGGCAATAAGCACATTTTAGACTACAAAATCAAGACGTATCGAATAAAAGCATAAATCAAACACTTGGTGTGCAATGTTAGATCATAAGTCATTTTAAAGGAAAAACGAGAAAAAATAAGTGAACTTTAAAGACATCTTGGCATAAGCATAAAGAATGACGACAGTATGAGGCCAATAAGCAAATTCTGCACAAAAAAATCAAGACCGATCGAAAAAACGCATAAATTCCAACCTAGATACCAAATGCCACATTTAGAAGAGACATTTACATTGACATTTCATCGAACACTTGGCGTGCAATGTTAGATCATAAGTCATTTTAAAAGCAAAAGGAGAAAAAACAAGAGAACTTTAAAGACATCTAGGCTTAAGCATAAAGAATGAGGATTGTATTAAGCCAATAAGCACGTTCTGCACTACAAAATCAAGACCGATAGGATAAACGCATTGATTCAAACCTAGAAACCGAATGATATATTCAGGAGTGACATTTACATGGATATTTCATCGAACCCTTGGCGTGCTATGGTAGATCTCGAGTAAATTTTTAAAGGAAAAAGGAGAAAAAACAAGTGAACTTAATCATAAAGAATGAGGATAAGCATAAAGAATGAGGATAGTATGAAGCCAATAAGCACATTCTACACTACAAAATCACGACCGATCGGATAAAAGCATTAATTCGAACCTAGAAACCGAATGCCATATTTAGGAGTGACATTTACATGGACAATTTGATCGAACACTTGGCGTGCAATGTTAGGTCTCAAGTAATTTTAATGGAAAAAGGAGAAAAAAAAGTGGACTTTAAAGACATCTAGGCATAAGCACAAAGAATGAGGATAATATCAAGCCAATAAGCATGTTCTGCACTAGAAAATCAAGGCCGGTCGAATAAAAGCATAAATTCGAACCTAGAAACTGAATTCCACGTTTAGGAGTGACATTTACATGGACATTTCATCGAACATATGGCTGCCAATGTTAGATCACAAGTCATTTTAAAGGCAAAAGGAGAAAAGACAAGTGAACTTCAAAGACATCTTGGCATAAGCATAAAGAATGAGGATAGTATCAAGGCAATAAGCACATTTTAGACTACAAAATCAAGACGTATCGAATAAAAGCATAAATCAAACACTTGTTGTGCAATGTTAGATCATTAGTCATTTTAAAGGAAAAACGAGAAAAAATAAGTGAACTTTAAAGACATCTTGGCATAAGCATAAAGAATGACGACAGTATGAGGCCAATAAGCAAATTCTGCACAAAAAAATCAAGACCGATCGAAAAACAACATAAATTCGAACCTAGATGCCAAATGCCACATTTAGAAGAGACATTTACATGGACATTTCATCGAACAATTGGCGTGCAATGTTAGATCATAAGTCATTTTAAAAGAAAAAGGAGAAAAAACAAGTGAACTTTAAAGACATCTAGGCTTAAGCATAAAGAATGAGGATTGTATTAAGCCAATAAGCAAGTTCTGCACTACAAAATCAAGACCGATCGGATAAAAGCATAAATCAAATCCTAGAAACCAAATGCCACATTTAGGAGTGACATTTAAATGGACATTTCATCGAACACTTGGCGTGCAATGTTAGATAACAAGTCATTATGAAAGCAAATGGAGAAAAAACAAGTGAACTATAAAGACATTTAGGCATAAGCATAAAGAATGAGGATAGTATCAAGCGAATAAGCACATTCTGCAGTAAAAAATCAAGACGTATCGAATAAAAGCATAAATCAAAACCTAGAAACCAAATGCAACATTTAGGAGTGACATTTTACATTGACATTTCATCGAACACTTGACATGCAATGTTAAGATCACAAGTAATTTTAAAGCCAAAAGGAGAATAAAAAAGTGAACTTTAAACACATCTAGGCATAAGGATAAAGAATGGGGATATAATCAAACCAATAAGCACGTTCCGCACTACAAAATCAAGACCGATCGGATAAAAGCATTAATTCGAAACTAGAAACCGAATGCTTTATTTAAGAGTGATATTTACGTGGACATTTCATCGAACCCTTGCCGTGCAATGGTAGATCACAAGTCATTTTAAAGGCAAAAGGAGAAAAAACAAGTGAACTTTAAAGACATCTAGGCATAAGTAAAAAGAATGAGGATAGCATCAAGCCAATAAGCACATTCTGCACTACAGAATCAAGACCGATCGAATAAATGCATAAATTCGAACCTAGACACTGAATGCTATATTTAGGAGTGACATTTACATGGACATTTCATCGAATACTTGGCGTTCTATGGTAGATCTCGAGTCAATTTTTAAAGGCAAAATGACCAAAAACAATGGAACTTTAAAGACATCTAGGCATAAGCATAAAAATGAGGATAGTATCAAGACAATAAGCACATTCTGCATTACAAAATCAAGACCGATCGAATAAAAGCATAAATTCGAACCTAGAAACCGAATGCCACATTTAGGAGTGACATTTACGTAGACTTTTCATCGAACACGTGGCGTGCAATGTTAGGTCACAAGTCATTTTAAAGGCAAAAGAAGAAAAAACAAGTAAACTTTAAGGACATCTAGGCATAAGCATAATGAAAAAGGATAGTATCAAGCCAATAAGCACGTTCTACACTACAAAATCAAGACCGATTGGATAAAAGCATTAATTCAAACCTAGAAACCGAATGCGATTATTAGGAGCGACATTTACATGGATCTTTCATCGAACCCTTGGCGCGCTATGGTAGATGTCGAGTAAAATTTTAGAGGCAAAAGGAGAAAAAACAAGTGAACTTTAAAGACATCTAGGCATAAGCATAAAGAATGAGGTTAGTATGAAGCCAATAAGCACATTCTACACTACAAAATCACGACCGATCGGATAAAAGCATTAATTCGAACCTAGAAACCGAATGCCATATTTAGGAGTGACATTTATATGGACATTTCATCGAACACTTGGCGTGCTATCTTAGATCTCAAGTCAATTTTTAAATGCAAAAGGAGAAAAAATAAGTGAACTTTAAAGACATCTTGGCATAAGCATAAAGAATGAGGATAGTATGAGGCCAATAAGCAAATTCTACACTACAAAATCAAGACCGATCGAATAAAAGCATAAATTCGAACCTAGAAATCGTATGCCACATTTAGGAGTGACATTTACATGGACATTTCATCGAACACTTGGTGTGCAATGTTTGGTCACAAGTAATTTTAAAGGCAAAAGGAGAAAAAAGTGAACTTTAAAGACATCTAGGCATAATCACAAAGAATGAGGATAGTATCAAGCCAATAAGCACGTTCTGCACTAGAAAATCAAGCCCGATCGAATAAAAGCATAAATTCGAACCTAGAAACCAAATGCCACGTTTAAGAGTGACATTTACATGGACATTTCATCGAACACTTGGCGTGCAATGTTAGATCACAAGTCATTTTAAAGGCAAAAGGAGAAAAAACAAGTGAACTTTAAACAGATCTAGGCATAAGCATAAAGAATGAGGATAGTATCAAGGCAATAAGCACATTCTGCACTACAAAATCAAGACGTATCGAATAAAAGCATAAATAAAAACCTAGAAACCAAGTATCACATTTAGGAGTGACATTTACATGGACATTTCATCGAACAATTGGCGTGCAATGTTAGATCACAAGTCATTTTAAAGGCCAAAGGAGAAAAAAAAAGAACTTTAAAGACATCTAGGCATAAACATAAAGAATGAGGATAGTATCAAGCCAATAAGCACGTTATGCACTACAAAATCAAGACCGATCGGATAAAAGCATAAATCAAAACATAGAAACCAAATGCCACATTTAGGAGTGACATTTACATGGACATTTCATCGAACACTTGGCGTGCAATGTTAGATCACAAGTCATTTTAAAGGCAAAAGGAGAAAAAACAAGTGAACTTTAAAGACAACTAGGCATAAGCATAAAGAATGAGGATAGTACGAGGCCAATAAGCAAATTCTGCACTACAAAATCAAGACTGGTCGAATAAAAGCATAAATTCGAACCTAGAAATAGAACGCCACATTTAGGAGTGACATTTACATGGACATTTCATCGAATAATTGGCGTGCAATGTTAGATCACAAGTAATTTTAAAGGCACAAGGAGAAAAAACAAGTGAACGTTAAAGACATCTAGGCATAAGCATCAAGAATGAGGATAGTATCAAGCCAATAAGCACATTCTGCACTACAAAATCAAAACGTATAGAATAAAAACATAAATCAAAACCTAGAAACCAAATGCCACATTTAGGAGTGACATTTACATGGACATTTCATCGGACACTTGGCGTGCAATGTAAGATCACAAGTCATTTTAAAAGCAAAAGGAGAAAAAACAAGTGAACTTTAAAGACATCTAGGCATAAGCATAAAGAATAAGGATATTATCAAGCCAACAAGCACGTTCTGCACTACAAAATAAAGACCGATCGGATAAAAGCATTGATTCAAACCTAGAAACCGAATGCTATATTTAGGAGTGACATTTACATGGATATTTCATCGAACCCTTGGCGTGCTATGGTAGATCTCGAGTAAATTTTTAAAGGCAAAAGGAGAAAAAACAAGTGAACTTAATCATAAAGAATGAGGATAAGCATAAAGAATGAGGATAGTATGAACCCAATAAGCACATTCTACACTACAAAATCACGACCGATCGGATAAAAGCATTAATTCGAACCTAGAAACCGAATGCCATATTTAGGAGTCACATTTACATGGATATTTCATCGAACACATGGTGTGCAATGTTAGATCACAAGTCATTTTAAAGGCAAAAGAAGAAAAAACGAGTGAACTTTAAAGACATCTAGGCATGAGCATAAAGAATGATGATAGTATCAAGGCAATTAGCACATTCTGCACTACAAAATCAAGACGTATCGAATAAAAGCATAAATCATAACCTAGAAACCAAATGCCATATTTAGGAGTGACATTTACATGGACATTTCATCAAACACTTGGCGTGTAATGTTAGATCACAAGTCATTTTAAAAGCAAAAGGAGAAACAACAACTGAACTTTAAAGACATCTAGGCATATGCATAAAGAACGAGGATAGTATCAAGCCAATAAGCACGTTCTGCACTACAAAATCAAGACCGATCGGATAAAAGCATAAATTAAATCCTAGAAACCAAATGCCACATTTGGGAGTGACATTTACATGGACATTTCATCGACCACTTGGCGTGCAATGTTAGATAACAAGTCATTATGAAGGCAAATGGAGAAAAAACAAGTGAACTTTAAAGACATCTAGGCATAAGCACGAAGAATGAGGATAGTATGAGGCCAATAAGCAAATTTTGCACTACAAAATCAAGACCGATCGAAAAAAGCCTAAATTCAAACATAGAAACCGAATGCCACATTAAGGAGTGACATTTGCATGGAGATTTCATCGAACACTTGGTGTGCAATTTAGATCACAATTCATTTTAAAGGAAAAACTAGAAAAAATAAGTGAACTTTAAAGACATCTTGGCATAAGCATAAAGAATGAGGATAGTATGAGGCCAATAAGCAAATTCTGCACAAAAAAATCAAGACCGATCGAATAAAAGCATAAATCAAAACATAGAAACCAAATGCCACATTTAGGAGTGACATTTACATGGACATTTCATCGAACACTTGGCGTGCAATGTTAGATCACAAGTCATTTTAAAGGCAAAAGGAGAAAAAACAAGTGAACTTTAAAGACAACTAGGCATAAGCATAAAGAATGAGGATAGTATGAGGCCAATAAGCAAATTTTGCACTACAAAATCAAGACCGATCGAATAAAAGCATAAATCCGAACCGAGAAATCGAATGCCACATTTAGGAGTGACATTTACATGGACAATTTGATCAAACACTTGGCGTGCAATGTTAGGTCTCAAGTAATTTTAATGGAAAAAGGAGAAAAAAAAAGTGAACTTTAAAGACATCTAGGCATAAGCACAAAGAATGAGGATAATATCAAGCCAATAAGCACGTTCTGCACTAGAAAATCAAGGCCGCTCGATAAAAGCATAAATTCGAACCTAGAAACTGAATTACACGTTTAGGAGTGACATTTACATGGACATTTCATCGAACATATGGCTGGCAATGTTAGATCACAAGTCGTTTTAAAGGCAAAAGGAGAAAAGACAAGTGAACTTCAAAGACATCTAGGCATAATCATAAAGAATGAGGATAGTATCAAGGCAATAAGCACATTTTAGACTACAAAATCAAGACGTTTCGAATAAAAGCATAAATCAAACACTTGGTGTGCAATGTTAGATCACAAGTCATTTTAAAGGAAAAACGAGAAAAAATAAGTGAACTTTAAAGACATCTTAGCATAAGCATAAAGAATGAGGATAGTATGAGGCCAATAAGCAAATTCTGCACAAAAAAATCAAGACCGATCGAAAAAAAGCATAAATTCGAAGCTAGAAACCAAATGCCACATTTAGGAGAGACATTTACATGGACATTTCATCGAACACTTGGCGTGCAATGGAAGTTGTCGAGTCAATTTTTAAAGGAAAAAGGAGAAAAAACAAATGAACTTTAAAGACATCTAGACATAAGCATAAAGAATGAGGATAATATCAAGCTAATAAGCACATTTTGCACTACAAAATCAATACATATCGAATAAATGCATAAATCAAAACCTAGAAACCAAATGCCACATTTAGGAGTGACATTTACATGGACATTACATCGAACACTTGGCGTGCAATGTTGGATCACAAGTCATTTTAAAAGCAAAAGGAGAAAAAACAAGTGAACTTTAAAGACATCTAGGCTTAAGCATAAAGAATGACGATAATATCAAGCCAATAAGCACGTTCTGCACTACAAAATCAAGACCGATCGGATAAAAGCATAAATCAAAACCTAGAAACCAAATGCCACATTTAGGAATGACATTTACATGGACATTTCATCGAACCCTTGGCGTGCAATGGTAGTTGTCGAGTCAATTTTTAAAGGTAAAAGGAGAAAAAACAAATGAACTTTAAAGACATCTAGACATAAGCATAAAGAATGAGGATAATATCAAGCTAATAAGCACATTTTGCACTTCAAAATAAAGACGTATCGAATAAAAGCATAAATCAAAACCTAGAAACCAAATGCCACATTTAGGAGTGACATTTACATGGATATTTCATCGAACACTTGGCGTGCAATGTTAGATCACAAGTCATTTTAAAAGAAAAAGGAGAAAAAACAAGTGAACTTTAAAGACATCTAGGCATAAGCATAAAGAATGAGGATAGTATCAAGCCAATAAGCACGTTCTGCACTACCAAATCAAGACCGATTGAATAAAAGCATAAATCATAACCTAGAAACCAAATGCCACATTTAGGAGTGACATTTACATGGACATTTCATCGAACACTTGGCGTGCAATGTTAGATCACAAGTCATTTTAAAAGAAAAAGGAGAAAAAACAAGTGAACTTTAAAGACATCTAGGCATAAGCATAAAGAATGAGGATAGTATCAAGCCAATAAGCACGTTCTACACTACAAAATCAAGACCGATCGGATAAAATCATAAATCAAAACATAGAAACCACATGCCACATTTAGGAGTGACATTTACATGGACATTTCATCGAACACTTGGCGTGCAATGTTAGATCACAAGTAATTTTAAAGGCAAAAGGAGAAAAAACAAGTGAACTTTAAACACATCAAGGCATAAGCATAAAGAATGAGGATAGTATGAGGCCAATAAGCACATTCTGCACTACATAGTCAAGACGTATCGAATAAAAGCATAAATCAAAACCTAGAAACCAAATGCCACATTTAGGAGTGACATTTACGTGGACATTTCATCGAACACTTGGCGTGCAATGTTAGATCATAAGTCATTTTAAAAGCAAAAGGAGAAAAAATAAGTGAACTTTAAAGACATCTAGGCTTAAGCATAAAGAATGAGGATTGTATTAAGCCAAAAAGCACGTTCTGCACTACAAAATCAAGACCGATAGGATAAAAGCATTGATTCAAACCTAGAAACCGAATGCTATATTCAGGAGTGACATTTACATGGATATTTCATCGAACCCTTGGCGTGCTATGGTAGATCTCGAGTAAATTTTTAAAGGAAAAAGGAGAAAAAACAAGTGAACTTTAAAGACATCTAGGTATAAGCACAAACAATGAGGATAATATCAAGCCAATAAGCATGTTCTGCACTAGAAAATCAAGGCCGGTCGAATAAAAGCATAAATTCGAACCTAGAAACTGAATTCCACGTTTAGGAGTGACATTTGCATGGACATTTCATCGAACATATGGCTGGCAATGTTAGATCACAAGTCATTTTAAAGGCAAAAGGAGAAAAGACAAGTGAACTTCAAAGACATCTGGGCATAAGCATAAAGAATGAGGATAGTATCAAGGCAATAAGCACATTTTAGACTACAAAATCAAGACGTATCGAATAAAAGCATAAATCAAACACTTGGTGTGCAATGTTAGATCATAAGTCATTTTAAAGGAAAAATAAGAAAAAATAAGTGAACTTTAATGACATCTTGGCATAAGCATAAAGAATGACGACAGTATGAGGCCAATAAGCAAATTCTGCACAAAAAAATCAAGACCGATCGAAAAAAAGCATAAATTCGAACCTAGATACCAAATGCCACATTTAGAAGAGACATTTACATTGACATTTCATCGAACACTTGGCGTGCAATGTTAGATCATAAGTCATTTTAAAAGCAAAAGGAGAAAAAACAAGTGAACTTTAAAGACATCTAGGCTTAAGCATAAAGAATGAGGATTGTATTAAGCCAATAAGCACGTTCTGCACTACAAAATCAAGACCGATAGGATAAAAGCATTGATTCAAACCTAGAAACCGAATGCTGTATTCAGGAGTGACATTTACATGGATATTTCATCGAACCCTTGGCGTGCTATGGTAGATCTCGAGTAAATTTTTAAAGGAAAAAGGAGAAAAACCAAGTGAACTTAATCATAAAGAATGAGGATAAGCATAAATTATGAGGATAGTATGAAGCCAATAAGCACATTCTACACTACAAAATCACGACCGATCCGATAAAAGGATTAATTCGAACCTAGAAACCGAATGCCATATTTAGGAGTGACATTTACATGGACAATTTGATCGAACACTTGGCGTGCAATGTTAGGTCTCAAGTAATTTTAATTGAAAAAGGAGAAAAAAAAGTGAACTTTAAAGACATCTAGGCATAAACACAAAGAATGAGGATAATATCAAGCCAATAAGCATGTTCTGCACTAGAAAATCAAGGGCGGTCGAATAAAAGCATAAATTCGAACCTAGAAACTGAATTGCACGTTTAGGAGTGACATTTACATGGACATTTCATCGAACATATGGCTGGTAATGTTAGATCACAAGTCATTTTAAAGGCAAAAGGAGAAAAGACAAGTGAACTTCAAAGACATCTGGGCATAAGCATAAAGAATGAGGATAGTATCAAGGCAATAAGCACATTTTAGACTACAAAATCAAGACGTATCGAATAAAAGCATAAATCAAACACTTGGTGTGCAATGTTAGATCATAAGTCATTTTAAAGGAAAAAGGAGAAAAAATAAGTGAACTTTAAAGGCATCTTGGCATAAGCATAAAGAATGACGACAATATGAGGCCAATAAGCAAATTCTGCACAAAAAAATCAAGACCGATCGAAAAAAAGCATAAATTCGAACCTAGATACCAAATGCCACATTTAGAAGAGACATTTACATGGACATTTCATCGAACACTTGGCTTGCGATGTTAGATCACAAGTCATTTTAAAGGAAAAAGGAGAAAAAAGAAGTGAACTTTAAAGACATCTAGGCATAAGCATAAAGAATGAGGATAGTATCATGCTAATAAGCACATTTTGCACTACAAAATAAAGACGTATCGAATAAAAGCATAAATCAAAACCTAAAAACCAAATGCCACCTTTAGGAGTGACATTTACATGGACATTTCATCGAACACTTGGCGTGCAATGTTAGATCACAAGTCATTTAAAAGGCAAATGGAGAAAAAACAAGTGAACTTTAAAGACATCTAGGCATAAGAACAAAGAATGAGAATAGTATCAAGCCAATAAGCACATTCTGCACTAAAAAATCCAGGCCGATCGAATAAAAGCATAAATTCGAACCTCGAAACCGAATGCCACGTTTAGGAGTGACATTTACATGTACATTTCATCGAACACTTGGCGTGCGATGTTAGATCACAAGTCATTTTAAAGGAAAAAGGAGAAAAAAGAAGTGAACTTTAAAGACATCTAGGTATAAGCATAAAGAATGAGGATAGTATCATGCTAATAAGCACATTTTGCACTACAAAATAAAGACGTATCGAATAAAAGCATAAATCAAAACCTAGAAACCAAATGCCACCTTTAGGAGTGACATTTACATGGACATTTCATCGAACACTTGGCATGCAATGTTAGATCACAAGTCATTTTAGAGGCAAAAGAAGAAAAAACAAGTGAACTTTAAAGACATCTAGGCATTAGCATATAGAATGAAGATAATATCAAGCCAATAAGCACATTTTGCACTAGAAAATCAAGGTCGATCGAATAAAAGTATAAATTCAAACCTAGAAACCAAATGCCACGTTTAGGAGTGACATTTACATGGACATTTCATCGAACGCTTGGCGTGCAACTTTAGTTCACAACTCATTTTAAAGGCAAAAAGAGAAAAAACAAGTGAACTTCAAAGACATCTAGGCATAAGCTTAAAGAATGAGGATAGTATCAAGCCAATAAGCATGTTCTACACTACAAAATCAAGAACGATCAGATAAAAGCATTAATTTGAACCTAGAAACTGAATGCTATCTTTAGGAGTGTCATTTACATGGACATTTACTTGAACCCTTGCAGTGCAATGTTAGATCACAAGTCATTTTAAAGGCAAAACGAGAAAAAACAAGTGAACTTTAAAGACATCTAGGCATAAGCACAAAGAATGAGAATAATATCAAGCCAATAAGCACATTCTGCACTAGAAATTCAAGGCCGATCGAATAAAATCATAAATTCAAACCTAGAAACCGAATGCCATGTTTAGGAGTGACATTTACATGGACATTTCATCGAACACTTGGCATGCAATGTTAGATCACAAGTCATTTTGAAGGCAAAAAGAGAAAAAACAAGTGAACTTTAAAGACATCTAGGCATTAGCATATAGAATGAAGATAGTATCAAGCCAATAAGCACATTTTGCACTAGAAAATCAAGGTCGATCGAATAAAAGTATAAATTCAAACCTAGAAACCAAATGCCACGTTTAGGAGTGACATTTACATGGACATTTCATCGAACGCTTGGCGTGCAATGTTAGTTCACAAGTCATTTTAAAGGAAAAAAGAGAAAAAACAAGTGAACTTCAAAGACATCTAGGCATAAGCTTAAAGAATGAGGATAGTATCAAGCCAATAAGCATGTTCTGCAATAATAAGAACCTAGAAACCGAATGCTATATTTAGGAGTATATACATGGACATTTACTTGAACCCTTGTTGTGCAATGTTAGATCACAAGTCATTTTAAAGGCAAAACGAGAAAAAACAAGTGAACTTTAAAGACATCTAGGCATAAGCACAAAGAATGAGAATAGTATCAAGCAAATAAGCACATTCTGCACTAAAAATTCTAGGCCGATCGAATAAAATCATAAATTCAAACCTAGAAACCGAATGCCACGTTTCTGAGTGACATTTGCATGGACATTTCATCGAACACTTGGCGTGCAATGTTAGATCACAAGTCATTTTAAAGGCAAAACAACAAAAAACAATGGAACTTTAAAGACATCTAGGTATAAGCATAAAAATGAGGATAGCATCAAGCCAATAAGTACATTCTGCACTACAGAATCAAGACCGATCGAATAAATGCATAAATTCGAACCTAGACACCGTATGCTATATTTAGGAGTGACATTTACATGGAAATTTCATCGAACACTTGGCGTGCTATGGTAGATCTCAAGTCAATTTTTAAAGGCAAAAGGAGAAAAAACAAGTGAACTTTAAAGACATCTAGGCATAAGCATAAAAATGAGGATAGTATCAACCCAATAAGCACGTTCTACACTAAAAAATCCAAGTCGATCGAATAAAAGCATAAATTCGAACCTAGAAACCGAATGCCACATTTAGGAGTGACATTTACATGTACATTTCATCGAACACTTGGCGTGCGATGTTAGATCACAAGTCATTTTAAAGGAAAAAAGAGAAAAAAGAAGTGAACTTTAAAGACATCTAGGCATAAGCATAAAGAATGAGGATAGTATCATGCTGATAAGCACATTTTGCACTACAAAATAAAGACGTATCGAATAAAAGCATAAATCAAAACCTAGAAACCAAATGCCACCTTTAGGAGTGACATTTACGTGGACATTTCATCGAACACTTGGCGTGCAATGTTAGATCACAAGTCATTTTAAAGGCAAAAGGAGAAAAAACAAGTGAACTTTAAAGACATCTAGGCATTAGCATATAGAATGAGGATAGTATCAAGCCAATAAGCACATTCTGCACTACAGAATCAAGACCGATTGAATAAATGCGTAAATTCAAACCTAGAAACCGAATGCTCAATTTCGGAGTGACATTTACATGGACATTTCATCGAACGCTTGGCGTGCAATGTTAGTTCAGAAGTCATTTTAAAGGCAAAAAGAGAAAAAACAAGTGAACTTCAAAGACATCTAGGCATAAGCTTAAAGAATGAGGATAGTATCAAGCCAATAGGCATGCTCTGCACTACAAAATCAAGAACGATCGGACAAAATCATTAATTTGAACCTAGAAACCGAATGCTATATTTAGGAGTGTCATTTACATGGACATTTCATCGAACACTTGACGTGCAATGTTAGATCACAAGACATTTTAAAGGCAAAAGGAGAAAAAACAAGTGAACTTCAAAGACATCTAGGCATAAGCATAAAGAATGAGGATAGTATCAAGCCAATAAGCACGTTCTACACTCCAAAATCAAGACCGAAAGGATAAAAGCATTAATTCATACCAAGAAACCGAATGTCACGTTTAGGAGTGACATTTACATGGACATTTCATCGAACACTTGGCGTGATATGGTAGATCTTGAGTCAATTTTTAAAAGCAAAGGGAGAAAAAACATGTTAACTTTAAAGACATCTAGGCATAAGCATAAAGAACGAAGATAGTATCAAGCCAATAAGCACATTCTGCACTACAATATCAAGACCGATCGACTAAAAGCATAAATTCGAACCTAGAAACAAAATGTCACGTTTAGGAGTGACATTTACATGGACATTTCCTCGAACGCTTGGCGTGCAATGTTAGATCTCAAGTCATTTTAAAGGAAAAAGGAAAAGAAACAAGTGAACTTTAAAGACATCTTGGCATAAGCATAAAGAATGAGGATGGTATCAAGGCAATAAGCACATTCTGCACTTCAAAATCAAGACCGGTCGAATAAAAACATAAATTCGAACCTAGAAACCGAATGCCACATTTAGGAGTGATATTTACATGGACATTTCATCGAACACTTGGCGTGCAATGTTAGATAACAAGTCATTTTAATGGAAAAAGGAGTAAAAACAAGTGAACTTTAAAGACATCTAGGCATAAGCATAAAGAATGAGGATAGTATTAAGCCAAAAAGCACGTTCTGCACTACAAAATCAAGACCCATCAAATAATAGCATAAATTCGAACCTAGAAACCGAATGCCACATTTAGGAGTGAAATTTACATGGACATTTCATCGAACACTTGAGGTGCAATGTTAGATCACAAGTCATTTTAAACGCAAAAGGAAAGTGAACTTTTAAGACATCTAGGCATATGCATAAAGAATGAGGACAATATCAAGCCAATAACCACATTTTTCTCTACAAAATCAAGACCGATCGAATAAGAGCATAAATTCGAACCTAGAAACAGAATGCCACATTTAGGAGTGACATTTACATGGACATTTCATCGAACAGTTGGCGTGCAATGTTAGATCTCAAGTCAATTTTTAAAGGCAAAAGGAGAAAAAACAAGTGAACTTTAAAGACATCTAGGCATAAGCATAAAGAATGAGAATAGTATGAAGCCAATAAGCACATTCTGCACTAAAAAATCTAGACCGATCGAATAAAAGCATAAATTCTAACGTAGAAAAGGAATGCCACATTTAGGGGTGACATTTACATGAACATTTCATCGAACACTTGGCGTGCAATGTTAGATCACAAGTCATTTTAAAGGCAAAAGGAGAAACAACAAGTGAACTTTAAAGGCATCTAGGCATAAGCATAAATAATGAGGATAGTATCAAGCCAATAAGCACGTTCTGCACTACAAAATCAAGGCCGATCGGATAAAAGCATTAATTCAAACCTAGAAACTGAATGCCATATTTAGGAGTGACATTTACATAGACATTTCATCCAACACTTGGTTTGCTATGGTAGATATCAACTCAATTTTTAAAGGCAAAAGGAGAAAAAACAAGTGAACTATAAAGACATCTAGGCATAAGCATAAAGAATGAGGATAGTATCAAGACAATAAGCACATTCTGCACTACAAAATCAAGACCAATCGAATATAAACATAAATTCGAACCTAGAAACCGAATGCAAAATTTAGGAGTGACATTTCAATGGACATTTCATCGAACACTTGACGTGCAATGTGAGATCACAAGTCATTTTAAAGGAAAAAGGACAAAAATAAGTGAACTTTAAAGACATCTAAGCATAAGCATAAAGAATGAGGATAGTATCAAGCCAATAAGCACGTTCTGCACCACAATATCAAGACCCATCAAATAAAAGCATAAACTCGAACCTAGAGACCGAATGCCACATTTAGGAGTGACATTTACATGGACATTTCATCGAACACTTGGCGTGCAATGTTAGATCACAAGTCATTTTAAAGGCAAAAGGAGAAAAAACAAGTGAACTTCAAAGACATCTAGGCATAAGCATAAAGAATGAGGATAGTATCAAGCCAATAAGCACGTTCTGCATTACAAAATCAAGACCGAAAGGATAAAAGCATTAATTCATACCAAGAGACCAAATGCTATATTTAGGAGTGACATTTACATGGACATTTCATCGAACACTTGGCGTGATATGGTAGATCTCGAGTCAATTTTTAAAGGCCAAGGAAGAAAAAACAAGTGAACTTTAAAGACATATAGGCATAAGCATAAAGAATGAAGATAGTATCTAGTCAATAAGCACATTCTACACTACAAAATCAAGGCCGATCGACTAAAAGCATAAATTCGAACCTAGAAACAGAATGCCATGTTTAGGAGTGACATTTACATGGACATTTCCTCGAACGCTTGGCGTGCAATGTTAGATCTCAAGTCATTTTAAAGGAAAAAGGAAAAGAAACAAGTGAACTTTAAAGACATCTTGGCATAAGCATAAAGAATGAGGATGGTATCAAGGCAATAAGCACATTCTGCACTTCAAAATCAAGACCGATCGAATAAAAACATAAATTCGAACCTAGAAACCGAATGCCACATTTAGGAGTGATATTTACATGGACATTTCATCGAACACTTGGCGTGCAATGTTAGGTCACAAGTAATTTTAAAGGCAAAAGGAGAGCAAACAAGTGAACTTTAAAGACATCTAGGCATAAGCACAAAGAATGAGGATAGTATCAAGCAAATAAGCAGATTTTGCACTAGAAAATCAAGGTTGATCGAATAAAAGCAAAAATTCGATCCTAGAAACCGAATGCCACATTTAGGAGTGAGATTTACATGGACATTTCATCAAACACTTGGCGTGCAATGTTAGATCTCAAGTCATTTTAAAGGAAAAAGGACAATAAACAAGTGAACTTTAAAGACATCTAGGCATAAGCATAAAGAATGAGAATAGTATCAAGCCAATAAGCACATTCTGCACTAAAAAATCTAGACCGATCGAATAAAAGCATAAATTCTAACGTAGAAAAGGAATGCCACATTTAGGGGTGACATTTACATGAACATTTCATCGAACACTTGGCGTGCAATGTTAGATCACAAGTCATTTTAAAGGCAAAAGGAGAAAAAACAAGTGAACTTTAAAGGCATCTAGGCATAAGCATAAAGAATGAGGATAGTATTAAGCCAAAAAGCACGTTCTGCACTACAAAATCAAGACCCATCAAATAATAGCATAAATTCGAACCTAGAAACCGAATGCCACATTTAGGAGTGAAATTTACATGGACATTTCATCGAACACTTGAGGTGCAATGTTAGATTACAAGTCATTTTAAACGCAAAAGGAAAGTGAACTTTTAAGACATCTAGGCATATGCATAAAGAATGAGGACAATATCAAGCCAATAACCACATTTTTCTCTACAAAATCAAGACCGATCGAATAAGAGCATAAATTCGAACCTAGATACAGAATGCCACATTTAGGAGTGACATTTACATGGACATTTCATCGAACAGTTGGCGTGCAATGTTAGATCTCAAGTCAATTTTTAAAGGCAAAAGGAGAAAAAACAAGTGAACTTTAAAGACATCTAGGCATAAGCATAAAGAATGAGAATAGTATCAAGCCAATAAGCACATTCTGCACTAAAAAATCTAGACCGATCAAATAAAAGCATAAATTCTAACGTAGAAAAGGAATGCCACATTTAGGGGTGACATTTCCATGGACATTTCATCGAACACTTGACGTGCAATGTGAGATCACAAGTCATTTTAAAGGAAAAAGGACAAAAATAAGTGAACTTTAAAGACATCTAAGCATAAGCATAAAGAATGAGGATAGTATCAAGCCAATAAGCATGTTCTGCACTCCAAAATCAAGACCCATCAAATAAAAGCATAAATTCGAACCTACAAACTGAATGCCACATTTAGGAGTGACATTTACATGTACATTTCATCGAACACTTGGCGTGCAATGTTAGATGACAAGTCATTTTAAAGGCAAAAGGAGAAAAAACAAGTGAACTACAAAGACATTTAGGCATAAGCATAATGAATGAGGATAGTATCAAGCCAATAAGCACGTTCTGCACCACAAAATCAAGACCCATCAAATAAAAGCATAAACTCGAACCTAGAGACCGAATGCCACATTTAGGAGTGACATTTACATGGACATTTCATCGAACACTTGGCGTGCAATGTTAGATCACAAGTCATTTTAAAGGCAAAAGGAGAAAAAACAAGTGAACTTCAAAGACATCTAGGCATAAGCATAAAGAATGAGGATAGTATCAAGCCAATAAGCACGTTCTGCATTACAAAATCAAGACCGGTCGAATAAAAACATAAATTCGAACCTAGAAACCGAATGCCACATTTAGGAGTGATATTTACATGGACATTTCATCGAACACTTGGCGTGCAATGTTAGATAACAAGTCATTTTAATGGAAAAAGGAGTAAAAACAAGTGAACTTTAAAGACATCTAGGCATAAGCATAAAGAATGAGGATAGTATTAAGCCAAAAAGCACGTTCTGCACTACAAAATCAAGACCCATCAAATAATAGCATAAATTCGAACCTAGAAACCGAATGCCACATTTAGGAGTGAAATTTACATGGACATTTCATCGAACACTTGAGGTGCAATGTTAGATTACAAGTCATTTTAAACGCAAAAGGAAAGTGAACTTTTAAGACATCTAGGCATATGCATAAAGAATGAGGACAATATCAAGCCAATAACCACATTTTTCTCTACAAAATCAAGACCGATCGAATAAGAGCATAAATTCGAACCTAGATACAGAATGCCACATTTAGGAGTGACATTTACATGGACATTTCATCGAACAGTTGGCGTGCAATGTTAGATCTCAAGTCAATTTTTAAAGGCAAAAGGAGAAAAAACAAGTGAACTTTAAAGACATCTAGGCATAAGCATAAAGAATGAGAATAGTATCAAGCCAATAAGCACATTCTGCACTAAAAAATCTAGACCGATCAAATAAAAGCATAAATTCTAACGTAGAAAAGGAATGCCACATTTAGGGGTGACATTTCCATGGACATTTCATCGAACACTTGACGTGCAATGTGAGATCACAAGTCATTTTAAAGGAAAAAGGACAAAAATAAGTGAACTTTAAAGACATCTAAGCATAAGCATAAAGAATGAGGATAGTATCAAGCCAATAAGCATGTTCTGCACTCCAAAATCAAGACCCATCAAATAAAAGCATAAATTCGAACCTACAAACTGAATGCCACATTTAGGAGTGACATTTACATGTACATTTCATCGAACACTTGGCGTGCAATGTTAGATGACAAGTCATTTTAAAGGCAAAAGGAGAAAAAACAAGTGAACTACAAAGACATTTAGGCATAAGCATAATGAATGAGGATAGTATCAAGCCAATAAGCACGTTCTGCACCACAAAATCAAGACCCATCAAATAAAAGCATAAACTCGAACCTAGAGACCGAATGCCACATTTAGGAGTGACATTTACATGGACATTTCATCGAACACTTGGCGTGCAATGTTAGATCACAAGTCATTTTAAAGGCAAAAGGAGAAAAAACAAGTGAACTTCAAAGACATCTAGGCATAAGCATAAAGAATGAGGATAGTATCAAGCCAATAAGCACGTTCTGCATTACAAAATCAAGACCGAAAGGATAAAAGCATTAATTCATACCAAGAGACCAAATGCTATATTTAGGAGTGACATTTACATGGACATTTCATCGAACACTTGGCGTGATATGGTAGATCTCGAGTCAATTTTTAAAGGCCAAGGAAGAAAAAACAAGTGAACTTTAAAGACATATAGGCATAAGCATAAAGAATGAAGATAGTATCTAGTCAATAAGCACATTCTACACTACAAAATCAAGGCCGATCGACTAAAAGCATAAATTCGAACCTAGAAACAGAATGCCATGTTTAGGAGTGACATTTACATGGACATTTCCTCGAACGCTTGGCGTGCAATGTTAGATCTCAAGTCATTTTAAAGGAAAAAGGAAAAGAAACAAGTGAACTTTAAAGACATCTTGGCATAAGCATAAAGAATGAGGATGGTATCAAGGCAATAAGCACATTCTGCACTTCAAAATCAAGACCGATCGAATAAAAACATAAATTCGAACCTAGAAACCGAATGCCACATTTAGGAGTGATATTTACATGGACATTTCATCGAACACTTGGCGTGCAATGTTAGGTCACAACTAATTTTAAAGGCAAAAGGAGAGCAAACAAGTGAACTTTAAAGACATCTAGGCATAAGCACAAAGAATGAGGATAGTATCAAGCAAATAAGCAGATTTTGCACTAGAAAATCAAGGTTGATCGAATAAAAGCAAAAATTCGATCCTAGAAACCGAATGCCACATTTAGGAGTGAGATTTACATGGACATTTCATCAAACACTTGGCGTGCAATGTTAGATCTCAAGTCATTTTAAAGGAAAAAGGACAATAAACAAGTGAACTTTAAAGACATCTTGGCATAAACATAAGGAATGAGGATAGTATCAATCCAATAAGCAAATTCTGCACTACAAAATCAAGACCGATCAAATAAAAGCATAAATTCGAACCTAGAAACCGAATGCCACATTTAGCAGTGACATTTACATGGACATTTCATCGAACACTTGGCGTGCAATGTTAGGTCACAAGTAATTTTAATGGAAAAAGGAGAGAAAACAAGTGAACTTTAAAGACATCTAGTCATAAGAACAAAGAATAAGGATAGTATTAAGCCAATAAGCTCATTTTGCACTAGAAAATCAAGGCCGATCGAATAGAAGCAAAAATTCGAACCTAGAAACCGAAAGCCACTTTTAGGAGTGACATTTACATGGACATTTCTTCGAACACTTGGCGTGCAATGTTAGATCACAAGTTATTTTAAAGGTAAAAGGACAAAAAACAAGTGAACTTTAAAGACATCTAGGCATAAGCATAAAGAATGAGAATAGTATCAAGCCAATAAGCACGTTCTGCACTACAAAATCAAGACCCATCAAATAAAAGCATAAATTCGAACCTAGAAAAAATCCCCCACACTTGAACCTTTCTTGTCCTCAAGCAAGAGATAAACTCAACACCCCACAAAACAATGCAATTCAAGTATCCACCTCAAATGAAGTTAAACATTAATCAATAAACTTGTAGTTTACAAATTGAAATCATTGCACATGTTTTATAAAATCAAAAAGATCAAGAGAATGCATCCATTCTAGACCTCACTAGGATAAATGTGTTTGTCTCTCTCACTCAAGTATTTAGGGTATAGTGTTTCGCTCAATTCTCAACTAAGACCGCTAAACTACCATATGCTTGCATCAGTGTTCTAAATCTCCACCGCTATGGACATTGCATACAACCAAAATCAAGAGGTCTTTTAATGGGTTGTAACGTGGCCAAGGTGAGAAGAATAAGGCATGGAATATATTTGGCTATGTGGTGCTAAAACTGGAAAATAGAAATTAAGCTTCATCAACACCAACGAACCTTTTTAGCTCACTTTCTTTCCACACCTTTCAACTAAACTTCACTTCTTTGTTTCTTTTTCCCACACTTCTTTTACAATTTCTTTCAACCCATTTTTTCATGGTTTTTGAGACTTTTCCTTCATATGCACTTTTTATTTCTCAAGCTCAAACCATTCTTCATTTTCAACCTTCATTCCCTTTTACTTCACTTTTTTTTTTCTTTCTACACATCCACCATTTTCATTCTTCTTCTCAACTCCCCAACTCACTCAAACTTCACAAAATAAATCAAGCAAAAATTCCTGTTCTCCAGAAGGGTCAGGCTCATTAGGCTCGGGATTTAATTTTGTGGAGCTCAAAAAGATAGGCTATTAAGGCCAACAGGGGCTACAAAAAGAAGGATTAAAATGCAGGGTGGATAGGGAAAAAATAGGCTAATGAAAAATAATGCCTCTATCACTTTAATGTCATATGCAAGACTCATGTAAGCAGCCTCAAAATAGATATTTAACGCAAGTTCTAGAGTTAGAAAGTCATAGTGAGACATTCAAGAAATAATAGAGAGGAAAATTAGTCCTAAAAAGGCTAAAAATATGATCTCACAAGGTTAAACATGTCTAGAACTTCAGCATAATTTCAAATCTCAAAAGATAACATGTGCTCATTCAATTACATATAAAACATACAAATCTACAATCATGCTAATATGTAGAGGTTTCAACAATTCAAGCATGTCATGTGGTTTAGAGTTATGCAAAGAATAATTAAGGACAAGGAGTTTTCTATTAAAAGGGATTCAATAACACCTAAAATGCATGATTTTTTTATTTTTGTCATTTTTCAGTTTTTTTTTATAAATGCAAAGACAAATGCAAAAAATTTAAACATGAAAATACAGCCTAGCATGAAACTATATGCAATCTAACTAACATGAAACATGTTTCCCTCCCCCAAACTTAAAATCTACATTGTTCCCAATGTAGATAAAATAAAAGAAAGAGAAGAAAACACTAACCTTGGGATGCCTCCCAAGCAGCGCTTGTTTAAGGTCATTAGCTTGACCTTTCATCTTCTTTTAAGTACTCGTGTTAGGAGGGTCTTTGGTACCACCCTAACCGGATTTGGATCAACTACAAGCTTTAGTCTATGCCTTTGTATTTTGAATTTTCCCGAGTTTTTATGCCAAAGCTCAGCTCCACCTCCATGTAAAACTCGAGTCACTATGTATGGCCCAGACCATCTTGTTCCTTTGCTTCCTGGAAACATGTTGGATCTTTCATGAAAAAGCATTACCTTGTCTCCAATTTTGACCTCAATTTTTGCTCGATCCTTCTTCTTTTTCTTTGGATCTCTACCCTTCATCTCCTTAGCACAATCACCAACTATAGGACTTGTAGCCTCTACAACTTGTTGAAAAGATTGAGCAACATCAGCAAGTAGCTCTCCTTTCTCCACCTAGTTCTCAATAGCGGGTACACTAAGCTCCAATCGATGCTTAGAGACCACAGACATCAATGATCCATGGACTTCCCTGTCTATGGGATCTATCCTGCAATCATCATCCTCACAAGAAGGTTGTTTAATAGCTTTTGAAAAACTAAATTCAATTTTCTCATCACCTATTGTGAAGGAGAGGACCCCTTGTTTAACATCAATCAAGGTACATGCAGTAGCTAAAAAGGGTCTTCCCAAGATGACTGGGATAGGCATATCAACATCAATATCCAGCACAATAAATTCCACAGGAATAAAAAACTTACCTATACGAATAGGTACATCCTCAATGATTCCTATGGGGCGAACCGATGATCTATCCGTCATATAAAGTGTCATCCCTATAGGTCTAGGCTTTCCCAAACCCAATTCTTTTTCAAATGGATAAGGGAATAATACTAACACTAGCTCCAAGATCACATAAAGCATCACAAGTAGTATTTCCAAAGACAATAGGGATAGAAAAGTTACCTGGATCTCCAAGTTTTAGAGGGAGCTTGTTTTAGATAAGAGCACTACACTCCTTGCTTAAAGACACGGATTGGCATCCATCAATCTTCCTCTTGTTGGATAGGATCTCTTTCAAGAACTTTACATAAGAGGGCATTTTCTTCAAGGCATCCGTGAAAGGAATGTTGATGCAGAGCTTCTTCAACATATCCACAAATTTTCTAAATTGTGGATCCAATTGGGCTTCAACTCTTCTTTGAGGGAATGGTAGAGATGGATTGTATGGTGGTGGAGGAACATATGGAGGCTCCTTCTCATCTTCTGTTGGCTTTTCAGGAACCTCTTTCTCTTGTAGCTCATTTTCCTTCACCTTTTGAGTCATCGGTCGAGTCTCTAGCGCTTTTCCACTTCTTAGAGATATAGCATTCACTTGGCCTTTTGGATTAGCTTCAGGTTGACCGGGCAATTGACCACTCGGTCTTGGAGCATTCAAGGCTTGTTGAGCCAATTGTTGCTCAAACAACTTCTGCTGCTTTTTCATCTCTTGTAGCTCTGAGATCACCTCCTGTTGAAAGGACTGACTTGCTTTTTGACCCGCCACAAGTTGCTCAAGTAGAAGCTCCATAGTTGATTATTGAGGTTGTGACACAGGAGGAGCAATTTGTGGTGAAGGACCTTTTGGTTGAAACCCAAGTGGTTGTCTTTGTTGTGCTTGACTATTTCCATAGGAGAAGTTTGGGTGATTCCTCCAACCGGGGTTGTAAGTATTGCAGTATGGGTCATTCCTTGCATCCCGATTGTAGTTATTCATGTAGTTCACTTCTCCTACTTGTGGCTCACGTTCAGAAGCATACAAATGACAAGCTGATATTGTGTGATCACGTGCTCCCCAAAACTGACAATTTACCACTAAGCTTGATGGTGTAGAACCAATGGGTTTTCCTGCTGCTGCAGCTATTTCCATCTATTTTACCTTCTGAGTAAGAAAATCAACCTGAGCCCTCAATTGAGTATTGGCATCAACTTCATACATCCTAGAGGTTTTCTTGGCACTAGATGTGGAACGAACATCAGAATAGTTGTGGGAGTGCAATGCAGTTCTTTCAATCAAATCCCATGCATCGTCTGTTTGCAGATTAGACAAGCCACCTCCAAATGAGGCGTCAATTAGCAGACGAGTTGCATCGTATATTGCATTGTAGAAGATATCAAGAAGTGCCACCTTGGATTGCCCATGATGAAGGCACAACACAAGAAGCTCCTTGAATCTCTCCCAAGCTTCAAAGTAAGACTCTCCATCTTTCATCCTGAAATTACTAATTTGCTGCCTCATTTCAGAAGTCTTCTTAGGTGGGAAGTATTTTTTTAAGAAGGCTGAGGCTAACTCATCCCATGTTATGATGGAGTTCTGAGGAAGAGTCTTGAACCATGTCTTGGACTTGTCCCTTAAAGAGAATGAGAAGGCTCTCATCCTGAGTGCGTCATCTGGGACCTCATTGATTTTGACAGTTTCCATGAGCTCAATAAAAGTAGTGAGATGCTGATGAGGATTTTCAGATGGAAGACCTCCAAATTGATTTTGTTGGACCATGTCGATCAAGGAGGGCTTCAATTCAAAGTAACGAGCTTGTACCTCAGGATAGACAATACTAGAAATAGGCCCATGTTGAGCAGGCCTCAATATTCAGCAAGAGTTTGTGGGTGTTGTTCGTCCACTTGGACCGCTTGGTTTTGTTCCAACTCAGCCACTCGATTGTTGGCAGCCACTATTTAGGCTTGTAGATCAGCAACATAGGCTCTATGCAAAGCCTTAGCGTCTTGGTTTTGATCACCCATAGCGTGGATTGCACGTTGCTCTCTTAGTCTTCTGTGAAAAGTACGCTCAATTTCAGGATCAAAATTGTTGAGTGGTTCAGCGTTCAGGGCTCTTCGCATGAACTAGAGAACACTCTGAAAACACAAACAAAAAGAAACAAAATTAAAAAAAAACAGACCTAATCTACCGGTTGTGAGAAACAACCAATACTAACTATAGTCCCCGACAACGGCGCCAAAAACTTGATAGGCCAAATCCTACCCCGCAAGTGTACGGGATCGGTTGTAATACCAAGGTGTCGAACTCTGGGACTATTTAGTATTAATTGTAGTCAAATCAGTAGACTAAGCCGTAAAATAAGAAAAGATTGAATTGTGATTTTTGCTATGTAACTAACTTATGACAAGTAAATAAGTAAATATATGAGAAATCAATGAGAGAAAGGCTTCTAAGATTAAGGATCACCAATAATGCTTCGGTAGACTATAAAGGATGATTGCACAATCTTAGTTATGACTTTGTTTGAAGGCAATTGTCGAATGTATCCGCTAAATTCTTTCAAATGTTAACATACACATCTAGACTCAATTAAACATCCACTTTCGTGACTTGCAAATTAAAATCTAGACATTTAAGCACTTAGAATTTAAGATTAAATTGAATCAACATCCGCTTTCGTGAATTGCTAACTCAACCCAACCTTAAGATTTCTATGACAATTGTTATTCCACAAGAGAATTCAAAATACTTTCATAATAGAGAAAAATCAGGTTCAAATCCTAGGGTTCCAACAGGAAAAAGTACCTTTCAGTCTCAATTCCCTGTCTGACTACTTATCAAAGTTTTCACCTTTCAGTATCAAACTTTGGCAAGTTCTCATTAAAATTAATTACTAGGGCATAAAGCATCTAGGATTGAATCAAACAAAGCTTCAAACAATAGATTGTGCAATTTAATAAATAAATCTACCTAGACATCATTGGGTTCACCCTAATCTTAGAATCCAGGGTTTAGCTAGACATGGAAATAGAAGAAATCAATGCAATAATAAGAATCAACATACCGGATTGAAGAAACAAACAAACTCGACTCAAATCCAGCAAATCCAAACTCAATTCAACAAAGGTCTTCAAATTCTCCAAAATCTCTCTAAACTTGTCTCTCAAAGAATAAAAACTAGGTTAAAAGTTTGAACCCCAATCTAGATAACAAAAGAGGGTATTTATACTAAGGATAGGGTGGAAGAGGCGGTCTAAAACCCGATCTAAAAGGCTGCACGATCCATGGCGCGCGTCGTGCGCCGAGGCGCACGACCGTACAAAGCAACGCACGACCCACGCCGACGCACGACCAGGTACACGACCCATGCCTACGGGACGCACGACTGTTGCCTTGGCAGCGCACAGGCGTGGCTGGCGCATGGGGGGAACGCACGATCATGCGTTGTGGCGCACGATCCGTGCCTTAGATGGCGCACAGGCTTAGGCATTGCACGGGATTGGCCTTGGCAGCGCACGAGCTTGGCTTGATAGGCGCACGATCGTGCACATGGCACGCACGGGCGACGCCATTCTCTGAACCAAACCGCACAATCGTGCACTTGTGGCGCACGATCCAAAGATTTCTTAACACCGCATGCACGACCGTGCACTCAGGTGCACGACCTTGGCCTTGCTCGTGTGCTTCCTTCCTTTCGGCTCTTGAATCATTCTTTTTCGGTCCCTTTGCCTCCTAGACTGAAGTCTTGATTCCTCCAAGTATCCAAACGCGTTCCAATGAAGCTCAAACTTCTCAAAAGTACCTGAAAAGCATACTAATACGCGTGTAGACATCTATAACCGAAACTAAATTGAAAGTACTAGAAAACATAAGACTAATGCATGAAAACATATAAACTAAAGTCCTAAATGCATGTCCTAATATGCTCTAAATGCAAGTTATCAAAAACCGAATGCTATATTTAGGAGTGACATTTACATGGACATTTCATCTAACCCTTGCCGTGCAATGTTAGATCACAAGTCATTTTAAAGGCAAAAGGAGAAAAAACAAGTGAACTTGAAAGACATCTAGGCATAAGCATAAAGAATGAGGATAGTATCAAGCCAATAAATGCCAATAAATGAGGATAGTATCAAGCCTTTAAAATGACTTGTGATCTAACATTGCACGCCAAATGTTCGATGAAATGTCCATGTAAATGTCACTCCTAAACGTGGCATTCGGTTTCTAGGTTCGAATTTTTGCTTTTCTTCGACCGACCTTAATTTTCTAGTGCAGAATGTGCTTATTGGCTTGATACTATCTAACTCGGCTAAAGTCGTTGCTGCCAAGATAAAAAATGAATAACCCTATTCTACTAACTAGTATAGTAAGCAAGCAAGGGGTCGAACCCAAGAGAATCGGGATTCTGAATAATCAGCAGGAAACAAGACAAGGGTTTTTGGAAGTTCAGGTAAACAAACGAGCAAACAAATATTATTAAGGATTAAATCAATTGGAAGAAAGTAGAGTTCATTAAATCTATTCCACCTTTTTACTCATTCGATCATCAATTCATCCACTTTTCTATTAATTCCCAGGTTAATTCCAATCCTTATAAAATATTTCCGCTTGTCCACGGTCCAAGCGAAATTATGATATGAACAAGAACGCTTAATTCAAATCATGCAAAGTATTAAGGATAGAAGGATATTAAATCATGCAATCAAGCTACGAGTCTCATGCATAAAATAACAATCAAACACTCTTTCTAAATTCTAGTCCACGGCCCTAGAAAAGAGTTGTTTCAAGGATAAATAAGATTGCACAGACAACAATCAAACCTAATCCAAGCAGTAGATCTAAGTCAATCAAACAAGTTGATCAGGCTTATCAAATCAAACATAGATCATATAAATAAAAACAAGAGTTTTGATATTAACCAAGGGATAGAAAAGTTACCAGAATCTCACGAATTACATAAAAAAGGTTCCTTGATCAAACAAACTCCAAAGGAAATTAGTTCTCCATAATAAAACTAAAAACTGGAATAATCTCTGAAAGGTATGCTAGAATGTGTACTGGAAAATTCGAAACTAAACATAAATAGTCGAAAATAAACCTAAACCTAAAAGATATAATAATAATAAAAGATAAAATAAAACGAGACGGAGGTGGGGCTGAAACCTTGAAATCCGCGGGTGCGGATCCACTCGTACTCCTCGGCCGCGGAATCACCTAGATCCGCGAGCGCGGTTTAGATCTGCGTCCGCAGATCCAGCTTGCCTCGCCCCCGGATTCTTCAATTCTTCCTCGGCACCGCGGACTCGGTTAGTTTCCGAAGGCGCGGATCTTGACTCTGTAGACTCTTTAGCTCGAATTAGGACTTCTGTCTTCCAAATCTTCAATTCTAGGCTTTTGTTGATATTACAGATAATCATCCTAATCTAGCCTAAAACACTCAGAAAATCCTATTAAAAATACAGAATTATGCTGTACTAAAAACAACGTATCAAATTCCCCCATACTTAGATCTTGCTCGTCCTCGAGTAAGCTCAAAATAAATCTAACAATAAATCCTATCAAAGATCCACATGAAGTAAAGGAAATTAAGAAAAATCTAACTCTCAACTCACAACCCATACCCATGTAGAGAAATAATGTGCAAAAGACATGAAAGCTCAAATCACACACCTCACAGATACAAGATATAACACTCAAGCTCTAAAAAGTGTAGAGCAACCTAGGATATATCCAACATCTAAAGTGTAATCATCAAGCCCCAAAGTAGAATATGAATCCTAAACACTCTGATTTTACCACTCATTCTACTTAGGCGCCCTTTCGGGTTTTCACCTAATCACTCTTTTCATTTTTCTTAGGTGTGCTCACAAATACTCACATCTCTCATAAACCTCTTATTACCCCAGCCTAATGCTGGTCCGGGTTACCTGCTTATTACCTGAGCTGCCTTTTCGGGTTTTCAACTCATCTCAGGATTTATTTTTTATGGCTTTTTAAAAAAAATTTAAATAAACTGAAAACACTTAATCAAACATGCAACTGTACATATAATACAAATATAGCAGTGAATCCCTTCCCCCATACTTAAACCCTTCATTGTCCCCAATGAAGCTAAGAAATAAAGAACAAAGTATAGAAGAAGGAATCAGAAGACTCACTACTGATCTGGTGGAGGGAATGATGGATAACCTGGCCACTGGGTCCGCCAGAAAAGAGTTGCCTGCCTTTGATGCTCATAAAATGTCTCCAACGAATGATCCATAACATCATGGCGTACAGACAAAGCATCCTGACGAACAGATAAATGTTGCATCCCACTCAACATACGCTCCTCAAAACTCATATCATCAGTCCAAGGTAAACTAGAGGAAGCAGAAGTAGAAGCAGAAATAGGATGCACGAGTAGTTGGGTTAGGTACACCCCAACCAGTTGCAGTCTGTGATCCAGGAGCCCATCTAGATGGCTCAGAAAAAAATCTAGCATGAAATGCCTCAGCCTGCTCATCCCATCCTCCACCATCATCCTCATAATCATCTCCAACATCCTCTACATGGGCGTCTACATCAGGCTGTAAATGGGATGAATATACAGTATCTCCATACTGTAAATATGCAAGTAGACGCAGAAAATCTGCAACAGGGTGCCCATGCAACCAAATCCAACCTCCCTCAACTAAACCTCTCAAACAATTAGCCCTAACTAATGCCTGATGCGTATATCTGTACCCATCAGTCAAACATCCTCCAAATTGAGCCTCAATCTGCTCTATAGATACAAATCTGGTGGCTAAGATAGTAACCATACCACAATCCTATCAACCCCCTCTTCGTCGGATACTTCCCAGCAGATGCAACAAATAACCCAAACCAAGCAGGGCACCCAGATGGAAGAGGGAACAAGCATCTAATAATCCTCATATCACGTGCAGGCACCTTGTTCGGCTCTCCCTGCCCCAGAAATGCCATGGCTAGGACCTTGTGACACAACCGGACACAAGGGTGGGGAATCTTACTATTAGTCTCCCCAGAACGAGTGTTAAAAGGGGAGCCAGTAAGCATATGCCAGAAATCAAAGAATGTAGCATCAGACGGTATACTAGTCCACCCATCAGTAGGTGGTGAAGTGATCCCAAAACTAAGACAAACCTCCTCCCGGGTCAAACTACATAATCTATCACATGCATGAAAGCTCAGGACCCCATCAGAAAAGCGGATAGTGGACAGAAACTCAATGGTAAGGCCTCTATAGGTAGGCATAGATAGAGTACTGAAACTACCTAAACCCCCAGTCTCAAGTAATCGCTTTGTACACTCCCTAAATCCCAAGTCTATCAGTGTAGGGACATCAAAGAATTTAGTACTCACAAACTCCCTATCCTCATACTTATCCCTTAACTCCATCTGTCCCGCAGTCAGATGCTGTAAACCATATCACGCCATAAATGAATAAGCAAAACAGATCTGAGCAAGAAGAATTACCGAAATTCTGAAAACCGTGGCCTCGGACAGGACAGAAAACGCGGACTGAAAACTCAATCTGCGGGCGCGGATGCCAATGGCGGCCGCGGACTGGGCTACAAAATCAGCAGGAAACAAGACAAGGGTTTTTGGAAGTTCAGGTAAACAAACGAGCAAACAAATATTATTAAGGATTAAATCAATTGGAAGAAAGTAGAGTTCATTCAATCAATTCCACCTTTTTACTCATTCGATCATCAATTCATCCACATTTCTATTAATTCCCAGGTTAATTCCAATCCTTATAAAATATTTTCGCTTGTCCACGGTCCAAGCGAAATTATGATATGAACAAGAACGCTTAATTCAAATCATGCAAAGTATTAAGGATAGACGGATATTAAATCATGCAATCAAGCTACGAGTCTCATGCATAAAATAACAATCAAACACTCTTTCTCAATTCTAGTCCACAGTCCTAGGAAAGAGTTGTTTCAAGGATAAATAAGATTGCACAGACAACAATCAAACCTAATCCAAACAGTAGATCTAAGTCAATCAAACAAGTTGATCAGGCTTACATAAAAAGGGTTCCTTGATCAAACAAACTCCAAAGGAAATTAGTTCTCCATAATAAAACAAAAAACTGCAATAATCTCTGAAAGGTATGCTAGAATGTGTACTGGAAAATACAAAAGTAAACATAAATAATCAAAAATAAACCTAAACCTAAAAGATATAATAATAATAAAAGATAAAATAAAACGAGACGGAGGCGTCGCTGAAACCTTGAAATCTGCGACCGCGGATTATTTCCGCGCCCGCGGATCCACTCGTACTCCTCGGCCGCAGAATCACCTCGATCCGCGAGCGCGGTTTAGATCCGCGTCCGCTGATCCAGCTTGCCTCGCCCCCGGATTCTTCAATTCTTCCTCGGCACCGCGGACTCGGTTGTTTTCCGAAGGCGCGGATCCTGACTCTGTAGACTCTTCAGCTCGAATTGGGACTTCTGTTTTCCAAATCTTCAACTATAGGCTTTTGCTGATATTACAGATAATCATCCTAATCTAGCCTAAAACACTCAGAAAATACTAATAAAAATACAAAATTACGTTGTACTAAAACCAGTGTATCACTATCCTCGTTCTTTGTGCTTATGCCTAGATGTCTTTAAAGTTCACTTGTTTTTTCTCCCTTTGCCTTTAAAAATTGACTTGTGATCTAACATTGCACACTAAGTGTTCAATGAAGTGTCCATGTAAATGTCACACCTAAATTTGACATTCAGTTTCTAGGTTCGAATTTATGCTTTTATTCTATCGGTCTTTATTTTTTAGTGCAAAATGTGCTTATTGGCTTGATATTATCCTCATTCTTTACACTTATGCCTAGATGTCTTTAAAGTTCACTTGTTTTTTCTCCTTTTGCCTTTAATAATTGACTTGTGATGTAACATTGCACGTCAAGTGTTCGATGAAATGTCCATGTAAATGTCACTCGAAAATGTGGCATTCAGTTTCTAAGTTCGAATTTAAGCTTTTATTCGATCGGTCTTGATTTTGTAGTGCAAAATGTGCTTATTATCTTGGTACTATCCTCATTCTTTATGCTTATGCCTAGATGTCTTTAAAAAAATGAGTGGGATACGGTATCCTGTAGCCCATAACTGGTGGGTTTTGGGAAACTTGGAATTCTTTGATGCCTTGGGCAATTATATCCCTAATATCTTGAGGGAACATGTTTAAGGCACCATTTAAAGCTGAAGTACCACTTGGACCTCCCTCCTCATTTGTTCTCACTTGCTCTTGTCTACTCTCTTGGTTTTGAATAACAATTTAAGCTAAGTGGGCATCAATTTCAACATCTTTTTCATCCATCCTCTTTTGCATTTCTTGTAGTTGTTCCTCAATGTTAGTAGCGCTAGTCATCATTACAGGCATGTTGTCCACCTCGTTTGTATTGGTGACACTTTCTTGACTCTTCTCTCCAATCATGGATGGAAAGTAATGCTCCTTGAAAGGCGAACTAACATCTCCATAAAGTGGAGATTCTATGGATTCTTCAATTGCCCCATTCTTCTTAGGCGTTGAAGGCGATGGTGGAGTTGGTGGTTGCGAAACCACTTCAGTATACATCATTTGCTTTGCTCTAGACCTCGTAATGGAGCCGGTGTAAGATTGGGAGGTGGCCCTTTGAAGCATTGGAGCACTCGCAGAAGAACCCTTACCCTTTGGAGGGGCTTGAGAAATCTCAATAGCATTTTGATCCTTCTTAGGTGGAGGTGGTTTCATAATCTTCACCTTCGAAGCTTTTCATGGAGCTGTTTGTTTCCCTTTCTCGGTGTAGGAGGTCATGTTGACTTGCTCTACTTGATCGAGGTTGACTGGTACAGACCCAATCCGGATTTGTCATGGGACAAAATCCGAGGAGTAACAATTGGTCTTGGTGAAATAACGTCATGGGCCGCTTCTCTTAGAGTCGCCTTGGCTAACTCCAAGGCTGGAGACAAGGCAAGCTTAATGAATGGATTTTCCTTTCGGCATTTGGATCTATTCTTTCGACCCCTCCTTCTTCGAGAACACTTAGCCTTATTGTTAGTTGGGGTATCCTGAGTTGGTGCTCCACGAGACCCTCCATTAGTCTTGATGATATGGATGGTTGGTCTCCCTTGGAACCCGCCCTTCATATGCCCCTCATTTGGTTGACGGGTCGAAGAAGCATGAGCCTTGGTCCCCCATTTGGTAGTGGCACCGTCCTCCAGGTGTTGAAGAGGTCCGTAATGATTCTCGAGGGGAATTTCAGCAATGATTGCGTCCCACTCTACATTGAACACCACCTTGAAGTTCCTTTGGCGAACAAAACGTCCACCCTTGATGAGGAACGTGGCCGGTAGTTGGTTAAATTTGACGATTGCTCTTGGTGCCATTTTCTTGCAAAAAGAAACAAAATATTAGTATCAATATTATTAATCAAAATTACAAAAAAAGAAAAGGGTCCCACTAGGCGTGCCAAAAATATGTTAGACAAAAATTGTTAGAGGAAAACAACGTTGTACAAACATATCTAATTTAGTTTTTAAGTTCAACCCTTATTTGTACATCTTTACAACTCTACTAATAATATAGACACGTTGAGACTTTTGAGTTTGTTTTTAATTTGAGCTACACCCGAATTATAATGGGTTGCCTACATATCTCTTTAAAGAGAATCAAGCTTTAAGTAGTTCAAGGGTTTTGATGGTTGGATTTTCATGCATCAGAAAAACGAGCCTAAACCCACCTTCTAGGAAGGGTTGCCTAAGCTCGGTTCAACTATCATTTTCATGGCGTGGAGAAAATTAGACCCACCTTCTAGGAAGGGTTGTCTAAACTTTTCACTAGGTCTTGGGTTTGATTTGGTTTATGGTTGTGATTGAACTCGACGAGCATTTGCGCTATATGTCAAGCTTCCTACGTACCCTTAATGAGATCAAATCACCGTAGTTCGACAAGAACACTTTGAAATAGGCTTGAATTTGGAATTGTGACTGAATTCGAGACCCGTTTGAATTTAGTGTCGAATTTCCTACGTACCCGTTGAAGGGATCAAGTCTACGTAGTTCTTCCATTAAGATTTTATTTTATGCATCGATGTGTGTGGCCTACATGTATATTTATGGCACATTTGTTTTCACCGTGAGATTTGCATGAATTATTTATATATGGCTCCCAAATTGAATTGTTTCCAACCACATGTACGTTTGTACCTTTTCTTCCCTCTTGTGACCATGTAGTCCTTGTATCTTTTCTTGTTCATGATGAGACTAATAATTAATTAATTAGTGGGAAATGTATTTTCCTTAAACCACTAGCTAATATAATTAATAAATGATTTTTTAAAAAATCAAGACCAGTCGCATAAAAGCATAAATTCGAACCTAGAAACCGAATGCCATATTTAGAGTGACATTTACATGGACATTTCATCAAATACTTGGCGTTAAATTTTAGATCACAAGTCATTATAAAGGCAAAAGGAGAAAAAACAAGTGAACTTTAGAGACATATAAGCATAAGCATAAAGAATGAGGATAGTATCAAGCCAATAAGCACATTCTACACTAGTAAATCAAGACCGATCGAATAAAAGCATAAATTCGAACCTAGAAAGCGTATGCCACATGAAGGAGTGACATTTAAATGGACATTTCATCGAACACTTGGCGTGCAGTGTTAAATCACAAGTCATTTTAAACGCAAAAGGAGAAAAAAACAAGTGAACTTTAGAGACGTATGGGCATAAGCATAAAGAATGAGGATAGTATCAAGCCAATAAGCACATTCTGCACTAAAAAATCAAGACCGATCGAATAAAAGCATAAATTCGAACCTAGAAACCGAATGCCACATTTATGAGTGACATTCACATGGACATTTCATCGAACACTTGGCGTGCAATGTTAGGCTACAAGTTAATTTTTAAAGGCAAAAGGAGAAAAAAAACAAGTGAACTTTAAAGACATCTAGGCATAATCATAAAGAATGAGGATTGTATCAAGCCAATAAACACATTCTCCACTTCAAAGTCAAGACCGATCAAATAAAAGCATAAATTCGAACCTAGAAACCGAATGTCACATTTAGGAGTGACATTTACATGGACTTCATTGAACACTTGGCGTGCAATGTTAGATCACAAGTCATTTTAAAGGTAAAAGGAGAAAAAACAAGTGAAATTTAGAGACATCTAGGCATAAGCATAAAGAATGAGGATAGTTTCAAGTCAATAAGCACATTCTGCACTACAAAATCAAGAACGATCGAATAAAAGCATAAATTCGAATGTAGAAAAGGAATTCCACATTTAGGACTGACATTCACATGGATATTTCATCGAACACTTCGCGTGCAATGTTAGATCACAAGTTAATTTTTAAAGGCAAAAGGAGAAAAAAACAAGTGAACTTTAAAGACATCTAGGCATAAGCCTAAAGAATGAGGATAGTATCAAGCCAATAAGCACATTCTGCACTTCAAAGTGAAGACCGATCAAATAAAAGCATAAATTCGAACCTAGAAACCGAATGCCACATTTTGGAATGACATTTACATGGACTTCATCGAACACTTGGCGTGCAATGTTAGATTACTAGTCATTTAAAAGGAAAAAGGAGAAAAAACAAGTGAAATTTAGATACATCTAGGCATAAGCATAACGTATGAGGATAGTCTCAAGTCAATAAGCACATTCTGCACTACAAAATAAAGACCGATCGAATAAAACCATAAATTCGAAAATAGAAAAGGAATGCCACATTTAGGACTGATATTCACATGGAAATTTCATAGAACACTTGTCGTGCAATGTTAGGTCACAAGTTAGTTTTTAAAGGCAAAACGAGAAAAAAACAAGTGAACTTTAAATACATCTAGGAATAGGCATAAAGAATATGGATATTATCATGCCGATAAGCACATTCTACACTAGTAAATCAAGACCTGTCGAATAAGAGCATAAATTCGAACCTAGAAACCGAATGCCATATTTAGAGTGACATTCACATGGACATTTCATCAAACACTTGGCGTTCAATGTTAGATCACAAGTCATTATAAAGGCAAAAGGAGAAAAAACAAGTGAACTTTAGAGACATCTATGCATAAGCATAAAGAATGAGGATAGTATCAAACCATTAAGAAGATTCTGCACTGAAAAATCAAGACCGATCGAATAAATGCATAAATTCGAACCTAGAAACCGAATGCCACATTTAGGAGTGACATTCACATGAACATTTCATCGAACACATGACGTGCAATGTTAGGTCACAAGTTAATTTTTAAAGGCAAAAGGAGAAAAAAAAACCAAGTGAACTTTAAAAACATCTAGGCATAAGCATAAAGAATGAGGATAGTATCAAGCCAATAAGCACATTCTGCACTACAAAGTGAAGACCGATCAAATAAAAGCATAAATTCGAACCTAGAAACCGAATGCCACATTTAGGAGTGACATTTACATGGACTTCATCGAACACTTGGCGTGCAATGTTAGATCACTAGTCATTTAAAAGGAAAAAGGAGAAAAAACAAGTGAAATTTAGATACATCTAGGCATAAGCATAACGTATGAGGATAGTCTCAAGTCAATAAGCACATTCTACACTACAAAATAAAGACCGATCGAATAAAACCATAAATTCGAAAGTAGAAAAGGAATGCCACATTTAGGACTGATATTCACATGGAAATTTCATAGAACACTTGTCATGCAATGTTAGGTCACAAGTTCGTTTTTAAAGGCAAAACGAGAAAAAAACAAGTGAACTTTAAATACATCTAGGAATAGGCATAAAGAATATGGATATTATCATGCCGATAAGCACATTCTACACTAGTAAATCAAGACCTGTCGAATAAAAGCATAAATTCGAACCTAGAAACCGAATGCCATATTTAGAGTGACATTCACATGGACATTTCATCAAACACTTGGCGTTCAATGTTAGATCACAAGTCATTATAAAGGCAATAGGAGAAAAAACAAGTGAACTTTAGAGACATCTATGCATAAGCATAAAGAATGAGGATAGTATCAAGCCAATAAGCAGATTCTGCACTGAAAAATCAAGACCGATCGAATAAATGCATAAATTCGAACCTAGAAACCGAATGCCACATTTAGGAGTGACATTCACATGAACATTTCATCGAACACTTGGCGTTCAATGTTAGATCACAAGTCATTATAAAGGCAAAAGGAGAAAAAACAAGTGAACTTTAGAGACATCTATGCATAAGCATAAAGAATGAGGATAGTATCAAACCAATAAGCAGATTCTGCACTGAAAAATCAAGACCGATCGAATAAATGCATAAATTCGAACCTAGAAACCGAATGCCACATTTAGGAGTGACATTCACATGAACATTTCATCGAACACATGACGTGCAATGTTAGGTCACAAGTTAATTTTTAAAGGCAAAAGGAGGAAAAAAAACCAAGTGAACTTTAAAAACATCTAGGCATAAGCATAAAGAATGAGGATAGTATCAAGCCAATAAGCACATTCTGCACTTCAAAGTGAAGACCGATCAAATAAAAGCATATTTTCGAACCTAGAAACCAATGCCACATTTAGGAGTGACATTTACATGGACTTCATCGAACACTTGGTTGGCTATGTTAGATCACAAGTCATTTTAAAGGGAAAAATGAGAAAAAACAAGTGAAATTTAGAGACATCTAGGCATAAGCACAAAGAATGAGGATAGTATCAAGCCAATAAGCAGATTCTGCACTGAAAAATCAAGTCCGATCGAATAAAAGAATAAATTCGAACCTAGAAACCGAATGCCACATTTAGGAGTGACATTCACATGAACATTTCATCGAACACAAGGCGTGCAATGTTAGGTCACAAGTTAATTTTTAAAGGCAAAAGGAGAAAAAAAACAAGTGAACTTTAAAGACATCTAGGAATAAGCATAAAGGATGAGGATATTTTCAAGCCAATAAGCACATTCTGCACTTCAAAGTCAAGACCGGTCAAATAAAAGCATAAATTCGAACCTAGAAACCGAATGCAACATTTAGGAGAGACATTTACATGGACTTCATCGAACAGTTGGCTGGCTATGTTAGATCACAAGTCATTTTAAAGGGAAAAATGAGAAAAAACAAGTGAAATTTAGAGACATCTAGGCATAAGCACAAAGAATGAGGATAGTATCAAGTCAATAAGCACATTCTACACTACAAAATCAAGACCGATCGAATAAAAGCATAAATTCGAACGTAGAAAAGGAATGCCACATTTAGGACTGACACTCACATGGATATTTCATCGAACACTTGGCGTGCAATGTTAGGTCACAAGTTAAATTAAAGGCAAAAGGAGAAAAAAACAAGTGAACTTTAAAGATATCTAGGCATAAGCATAAAGAATGAGGATAGTATCAAGCCAATAAGCACTTCCTACACTAGTAAATCAAGACCGATCGATTAAAAGCATAAATTCGAACCTAGAATGCATATGCCACATGTAGGAGTGACATTTACATGGACATTTCATCGAACACTTGGCGTGTAATGTTAGTTCACAAGTCGTTTTAAACAAAAAAGGAGAAAAAAACAAGTGAACTTTAGAGACGTATAGGCATAAGCATAAAGAATGAGGATAGTATCAAGTAAATAAGCACATTCTGCACTACAAAATCATGGCCGATCGAATAAAAACATAAATTCGAACGTAGAAAAGGAATGCCACATTTAGGGCTGACATTCACATGGATATTTCATTGTACACTTGGCGTGCAATGTTAGGTCACAAGTTAATTTTTGAAGGAAAAATGAGAAAAAAACAAGTGAACTTTAAGGACTTCTAGGCATAAGCATAAAGAATATGGATATTATCAAGCCAATAAGCACATTCTACACGAGTAAAACAAGACTGGTCGAATAAAAGCATAAATTCGAAACTAGAAATCGAATGCCATATTTAGAGTGACATTTACATGGGCATTTCATAAAACACATGGCGTTCAATGCTAGATCACAAGTCATTATAAAGGCGAAAGGCGAAACAACAAGTGAACTTTAGAGACATCTAGGCATAAGCATAAAGAATGAGGATAGTATCTAGCCAATAAGCATAAATTGGAACCTAGAAACCGAATGCCACATTTAGGGGTGACATTCACATGGACATTTCATCAAACACTTGGCGTGGAATGTTAGGTCACAAGTTAATTTTTAAATGCAAAAGGAGAAAAAAACAAGTGAACTTTAAAGACATCTAGGCATAAGCATAAAGAATATGGATAGTATCATGCCAATAAGCACATTCTACAATAGTAAATCAAGACCAATCGAATAAAAGCATAAATTCAAACCTAGAAACCGAATGCCATATTTAGAGTGACATTTACATGGACATTCCATAAAACACTTGGCGTTCAATGTTAGATCACAAGTCATTATTAAGGCAAAAGGAGAAAAAACAAGTGAACTTTAGAGACATATAGGCATAAGCATAAATAATGAGGATAGTATTAAGCCAATAAGCACATTCAACACTAGTAAATCAAGACCGATCGAATAAAAGCATAAATTCAAACCTAGTAAGCGTATGCCACATGTAGGAGTGACATTTACATGGACATTTCATCGAACACTTGGCGTGCAATGTTAGGTCACAAGTTAATTTTTAAAGGAAAAAGAAGAAAAAAACAAGTGAACTTTAAAGACATCTAGGTATAAGCATAAAGAATGAGGATAGTATCAAGCCGATAAGCACATTCTACACTACTAAATCAAGACCGATCAAGTAAAAGCATAAATTCGAACCTAGAAAGCATATGCCACATGTAGGAGTGACATTTACATGGACATTTCATCGAACACTTGGCGTGCAGTGTTAGATCACAAGTCATTTTAAAGGCAAAAGTAGAAAAAATCAAGTGAACTTTAGAGACGTATAGGCATAAGCATAAAGAATGAGGTTAGTATCAAGCCAATAAGCACATTCTGCACTAAAAAATCAAGACCGATCGAATAAAAGCATAAATTCGAACCTAGAAACCGAATGCCTAATATAGGAGTGACATTCACATGGACATTTCATAGAACACTTGGCGTGCAATGTTAGGTCATAAGTTAATTTTTAAAGGCAAAAGGAGAAAAAAACAAGTGAACTTTAATGACATCTAGGCATAAGCATAAAGAATGAGGATAGTATTAAGCCAAAAAGCACATTCTGCACTTCAAAGTCAAGACCGATCAAATAAAAGCATAAATTCGAACCTAGAAAACGAATGCCACATTTAGGAGTGACATTTACATGGACTTCATCGAACACTTGGCGTGCAATGATAGATCACAAGTCATTTTAAAGGCAAAAGGAGAAAAAACAAGTGAAATATATTTGGAGACATCTAGGCATAAGCATAAAGAATGAGGATATTATCAAGCCAATAAGCACATTCTGCACTTCAAAGTCAAGACCGATCAAATAAAAGCATAAATTCAAACCTAGAAACCGAATGCCACATTTAGGAGTGACATTTACATGGACTTCTGATAGCGATCAAAGGACCCTGAAGAATACGCTTGTAAAGAAGGTGTCTAAGAGGCCAAAACCAAGACCTTTTCCAAGGTCTCGGGTATTCAAGTTCATGAATAAATTCAAGGACTTGATCTTATTTGTTAAAGATATTCATCAATGGCGTCCAAGGCCACCAAGGAAGAGGATGAAGTCTTCAATGTTCGGAAAGTTAAGAAACCCGTCAAATTAAAAACAGTGCTCAGTAAACCGGTCAAAACGTGGGCTAGAAACTTCATCTCAAGTCCGATAAGTACTCGTTGGAAAGGTAATTAAAAGTTATACAACTTTGTAGTTTACATCAAATCCAGAATCCAACAGCAAAGGACCGAAAAATGGGTTTTACTGAGAGTTGTTCAAGTCTTACGGGAATCTTATCTTTAGTTTGAATTTCTATATTTAATTATTTTATTAAGGACGATTTTTATTTATTTATGTTAAGAGGATTTCGACCATAGGCTGATGTTAGTGGTTGATTATTCTCTCTCCTATGTTTTTATTATCTTTTTGATATTTTATAGTTGTTAGGATATTTTCCTTAAATAAATAAATCAACCATTATTTATTTTATTTAAGGGGAATCTAGATAGATATTATTATAGATATTTTATCTTGGGAAGCAAGAGAAGGAGGCCAAATCTATCTATTAGGGTCGGCCCCTTGTGATGCCTTGCTCTCAAAGGATTAGCTTTTGTATTCTCTATTTATACTCTTGTTATTTCATTCAATAAAATCAGCTTGAGATGAGATAAACCCTAAGAAAGGTTTATCTCGTCCTTGGGCTCAAAAACTCGTGTCTATGCTTGCAAGTGTTCGAGATCAACATCATCATCAATCTGAATTCTCTCTCTTCATCCGAAATTCAATTGTGTTTGTTTAAGTTTGATCCATTGATTTATTCAATAGAGATTGTTCTAGAATTGATTGTTAAAGATCATTCTAGTTAATCAATCAGATTTAGCATTAGAGCCAATCTGATTGAACTATCAAAATTGAGTCTTTCAATCTATCAAATTCGGTTCCTTTCAAATTCATTCAAATCAGTTTGGTTACTTGTTGTGCACGAATTCTCACATTGATAAGAAAATTCAGGTTGGAATAAACGTTACAAGGCAAGATCGGGACTTGTGTGGGTCATATACGAGGTTTCTACGGAGGATTCCGGGGCAATCACGTATCAACTTCATCGAACACTTGGCGTGCAATGTTAGATCACAAGTCATTTTAAAGGCAAAAGGAGAAAAAACAAGTGAAATTTAGAAACATCTAGGCATAAGAATAAAGAATGAGGATAGTATCAAGTCAATAAGCACATTCTGCACTAAAAAATCAAGACCGATCGAATAAAAGCATAAATTCGAACGTATAAAAGGAATGCCACATGTAGGACTGACATTCAAATGGATATTTCACCGAACACTTGGCATGCAATGTTAGATCACAAGTTAATTTTTAATGGCAAAAGGAGAAAAAAACAAGTGAACTTTAAAGACATCTAAGCATAAGCATAAAGAATATAGATATTATCATGCCAATAAACACATTCTGCACTACAAAATCAAGACCGACCGAATAAAAGCATAAATTCGAACGTAGAAAAGGAATGCCACATTTAGGACTGATATTCACATGGACATTTAATCGAACACTTTGGCATGCAATGTTAGGTCCCAAGTTAATTTTTTAAGGCAAAAGAAGAAAAAAACAAGTGAACTTTAAAGACATTTAGGCATAAGCATAAAGAATATGGATATTATCAAACCAATAAGCACATTCTATACTAGTAAATCATGACCAGTCGAATAAAAGCATAAACTCGAACCTAGAAACCGAATGCTACATTTAGGAGTGACATTTACATGGACTTCATCGAACACTTGGCGTGCAATGTTAGGTCACAAGTTAATTTTAAAGGCAAAAGGAGAAAAAAACAAGTGAACTTTAAAGACATCTAGGCATACGCATAAAGAATAAGGATAGTATCAAGCCAATAAGCACATTCTACACTACAAAATCAAGACCGATAAAAAAATAAGCATAAATTCGAACCAAGAAACCGAATGCCACATTCATGAGTTACATTCACATGGACATTTCATCGAACACTTGGCGTGCAATGTTAGGTCACAAGTTAATTTTTAAAGGCAAAAGGAGAAAAAAAAACAAGTGAACTTTAAAGACATCTAGGCATAAGCATAAAGAATACAGATATTATGATGCCAATAAGCACATTCCGCACTACAAAATCAAGACCGATCGAATAAAAGTATAAATTCGAACATAGAAAAGGAATGCCACATTTAGGACTGACGTTCACATGGACATTTCATCGAACACTTTGGCATGCAATGTTAGGTCACAATTTAATTTTTTAAATCAAAAGAAGAAAAAAACAAGTGAACTTTAAAGACATTTAGGCATAAGCATAAAGAATATAGATATTATCATGCCAATAAACACATTCCGCACTACAAAATCAAGACCGATCGAATAAAATCATAAATTCGAACGTAGAAAAGGAATGCCACATTTAAGACTGACGTTCACATGGACATTTCATCGAACACTTTGGCATGCAATGTTAGGTCATAATTTAATTTTTTAAATCAAAAGAAGAAAAAAACAAGTGAACTTTAAAGACATTTAGGCATAAGCATAAAGAATATGGATATTATCAAGCCAATAAGCACATTCTACACTAGTAAATCAAGACCAGTCAAATAAAAGCTTAAACTCGAACCCAGAAACCGAATGCCACATTTAGGAGTGATTTTCACATGGACATTTCATCGAACACTTGGCGTGCAATGTTAGGTCACAAGTAAATTTTAAAGGCAAAAGGAGAAAAAAACAAGTGAACTTTAAAGACATCTAGGCATAGGCATAAAGAATGAGGATAGTATCAATCCAATAAGCACATTCTGCACTTCAAAGTCAACACCAATCAAATAAAAGTATAAATTCAAACCTATAAACCGAATGCCACATTTAGGAGTGACATTTACATGGACTTCATCGAACACTTGGCGTGCAATGTTAGTTCACAAGTCATTTTAAAGGTAAAAGGAGAAAAAACAAGTGAAATTTAGAAACATCTATGCATAAGCATAAAGAATGAGGATAGTATCAAGTCAATAAGCACATTCTACACTACAAAATCAAGACCGATCGAATAAAGTATAAATTCGAACGTATAAAAGGAATGCCACATTTAGGACTGACATTCAAATGGATATTTCACCGAACACTTGGCGTGCAATGTTAGGTCACAAGTTAATTTTTAAAGGCAAAAGGAGAAAAAAACAAGTGAACTTTAAAGACATCTAGGCATAGGCATAAAGAATACAGATATTACCATGCCAATAAACACATTCTGCACTATAAAATCAAGACCGACCAATTAAAAGCATAAATTCGAACGTAGAAAAGGAATGACACATTTAGGGCTGATATTCACATGGACATTTCATCGAACACTTTAGCGTGCAATGTTAGGTCCCAAGTTAATTTTGTAAGGCAAAAGAAGAAAAAAAAACAAGTGAACTTTAAAGACATTTAGGCATAAGCATAAAGAATATGGATATTATCAAACCAATAAGCACATTCTACTCTAGTAAATCAAGACCAGTCGAATAAAAGCATAAACTCGAACCCAGAAACCGAATGCTACATTTAGGAGTGACATTTACATGGACTTCATCGAACACTTGGCGTGCAATGTTAAGTCACAAGTTAATTTTAAAGGCAAAAGGAGAAAAAAAGAAGTGAACTTTAAAGCCATCTAGGCATAAGCATAAAGATTGAGCATAGTATCAAGCCAATTACATTTTGCACTACAAATCAAGACCGATCCAATAAAAGCATAAATTCGAACCAAGAAACCGAATGCCACATTTATGAGTGACATTCACATGGAAATTTCATCGAACACTTGGCGTGCAATGTTAGGTCACAAGTTAATTTTTAAAGGCAAAAGGAGAAAAAAATAAGTGAACTTTAAAGACATCTAGGCATAAGAATAAAGAATACTGATATTATGATGCCAATAAGAAAATTCCGCACTACAAAATCAAGACCGATCGAATAAAAGCATAAATTCGAACGTAGAAAAGGAATGCCAAATTTAGGATTGAAATTCACATGGACATTTCATCGAACACTTTGGCGTGTAATGTTAAGTCACAAGTTAATTTTTTAAATCAAAAGAAGAAAAAAACAAGTGAACTTTAAAGACATTTGGGCATAAGCATAAAGAATATGGATATTATCAAGCCAATAAGCACATTCTACACTAGTAAATCAAGACCAGTCGAATAAAAGCATAAACTCGAACCCAGAAACCGAATGCCACATTTAGGAGTGACATTCACATGGACATTTCATCGAACAATTGGCGTGCAATGTTAGGTCACAAGTAAATTTTAAAGGCAAAAGGAGAAAAAAACAAGTGACCTTTAAAGACATCTAGGCATAAACATAAAGAATGAGGATAGTATCAAGCCAATAAGCACATTCTGCACTTCAAAGTCAAGACCGATCAAATAAAAGCATAAATTCAAACCTAGAAACCGAATGCCACATTTAGGAGTGACATTTACATGGACTTCATCGAACACTTGGCGTGCAATGTTAGATCACAAGTCATTTTAAAGGTAAAAGGAGAAAAAACAAATGAAATTTAAAAACATCTAGGCATAAGCATAAAGAATGAGGAGAGTATCAAGTCAATAAGCACATTCTTCACTACAAAATCAAGACCGATCGAATAAAAGCATATATTCGAACGTATAAAAGGAATGCCACATTTTGGACTGACATTCAAATGGATATTTCACAGAACACTTGACATGCAATGTTAGGTCACAAGTTAATTTTTAATGGTAAAAGGAGAAAAAACAAGTGAACTTTAAAGACATCTTGGCATAAGCATAAAGAATACATATATTATCATGCCAAGAAACACATTGTGCACTACAAAATAAAGACCGACCGAATAAAAGCATAAATTCGAACGTACAAAAGGAATGCCACATTTAGGACTGATATTCACATGGACATTTCATCGAACACTTTGGCGTGCAATGTTAGGTCACAAGTTAATTTTTTAAGGCAAAAGAAGAAAAAAACAAGTGAACTTTAAAGACATTTAGGCATAAGCATAAAGAATATGGATATTATCAAACCAATAAGCACATTCTACACTAGTAAATCAAGACCAATCGAATAAAAGCATAAACTCGAACCCAGAAACCGAATGCTACATTTAGGAGTGACATTTACATGGACTTCATCGAACACTTGGCGTGCAATGTTAGGTCACAAGTTAATTTTAAATGCAAAAGGAGAAAAAAACAAGTGAACTTTAAAGACATCTAGGCATAAGCATAAAGAATGAGGATAGTATCAAGCCAATAAGCACATTCTGCACTACAAAATCAAGACCGATCCAATAAAAGCATAAATTCGAACCAAGAAACCGAATGCCACATTTATGAGTTACATTCACATGAACATTTCATCGAACAATTGGCGTGCAATGTTAGGTCACAAGTTAATTTTTAAAGGCAAAAGGAGAAAAAAAATAAGTGAACTTTAAAGACATTTAGGCATAAGAATAAAGAATACTGATATTATGATGCCAATAAGAAAATTCCGCACTACAAAATCAAGACCGATTGAATAAAAGCATAAATTCGAACGTAGAAAAGGAATGCCAAATTTAGGATTGAAATTCACATGGACATTTCATCGAACACTTTGGCGTGCAATGTTAGGTCACAAGTTAATTTTTTAAATCAAAAGAAGAAAAAAACAAGTGAACTTTAAAGACATTTAGGCATAAGCATAAAGACTATGGATATTATCAAGCCAATAAGCACATTCTACACTAGTAAATCAAGACCAGTCGTATAAAAGCATAAACTCGAACCCAGAAACCGAATGCCACATTTAGGAGTGACATTCACATGGACATTTCATCGAACAATTGGCGTGCAATGTTAGGTCACAAGTAAATTTTAAAGGCAAAAGGAGAAAAAAACAAGTGAACTTTAAAGACATCTAGGCATAAGCATAAAGAATGAGGATAGTATCAATCCAATAAGCACATTCTGCACTTCAAAGTCAAGACCAATCAAATAAAAGTATAAATTCAAACCTATAAACCGAATGCCACATTTAGGAGTGACATTTACATGGACTTCATCGAACACTTGGCGTGCAATGTTAGTTCACAAGTCATTTTAAAGGTAAAAGGAGAAAAAACAAGTGAAATTTAGAAACATCTATGCATAAGCACAAAGAATGAGGATAGTATCAAGTCAATAAGCACATTCTACACTACAAAATCAAGACCGATCGAATAAAGTATAAATTCGAACGTATAAAAGGAATGCCACATTTAGGACTGACATTCAAATGGATATTTCACCGAACACTTGGCGTGCAATGTTAGGTCACAACTTAATTTTTAAAGGCAAAAGGAGAAAAAAACAAGTGAACTTTAAAGACATCTAGGCATATGCATAAAGAATACAGATATTACCATGCCAATAAACACATTCTGCACTATAAAATCAAGACCGACCAAATAAAAGCATAACTTCGAACGTAGAAAAGGAATGACACATTTAGGACTGATATTCACATGGACATTTCATCGAACACTTTAGCGTGCAATGTTAGGTCCCAAGTTAATTTTGTAAGGCAAAAGAAGAAAAAAAAACAAGTGAACTTTAAAGACATTTAGGCATAAGCATAAAGAATATGGATATTATCAAACCAAAAAGCACATTCTACTCTAGTAAATAAAGACCAGTCGAATAAAAGCATAAACTCGAACCCAGAAACCGAATGCTACATTTAGGAGTGACATTTACATGGACTTCATCGAACACTTGGCGTGCAATGTTAGGTCACAAGTTAATTTTAAAGGCAAAAGGAGAAAAAAAGAAGTGAACTTTAAAGCCATCTAGGCATAAGCATAAAGATTGAGGATAGTATCAAGCCAATTACATTCTGCACTACAAATCAAGACCGATCCAATAAAAGCATAAATTCGAACCAAGAAACCGAATGCCACATTTATGAGTGACATTCACATGGACATTTCATCGAACAATTGGCGTGCAATGTTAGGTCACAAGTAAATTTTAAAGGCAAAAGGAGAAAAAAACAAGTGACCTTTAAAGACATCTAGGCATAAACATAAAGAATGAGGATAGTATCAAGCCAATAAGCACATTCTGCACTTCAAAGTCAAGACCGATCAAATAAAAGCATAAATTCAAACCTAGAAACGGAATGCCACATTTAGGAGTGACATTTACATGGACTTCATCGAACACTTGGCGTGCAATGTTAGGTCACAAGTCATTTTAAAGGTAAAAGGAGAAAAAACAAGTGAAATTTAAAAACATCTAGGCATAAGCATAAAGAATGAGGAGAGTATCAAGTCAATAAGAACATTCTTCACTACAAAATCAAGACCGATCGAATAAAAGCATATATTCGAACGTATAAAAGGAATGCCACATTTTGGACTGACATTCAAATGGATATTTCACAAAACACTTGGCATGCAATGTTAGGTCACAAGTTAATTTTTAATGGTAAAAGGAGAAAAAACAAGTGAACTTTAAAGACATCTTGGCATAAGCATAAAGAATACATATATTATCATGCCAAGAAACACATTGTGCACTACAAAATAAAGACCGACCGAATAAAAGCATAAATTCGAACGTAGAAAAGGAATGCCAAATTTAGGATTGAAATTCACATGGACATTTCATCGAACACTTTGGCGTGCAATGTTAGGTCACAAGTTAATTTTTTAAATCAAAAGAAGAAAAAAAACAAGTGAACTTTAAAGACATCCAGGCATAAGCATAAAGAATGAGGATAGTATCAACCCAATAAGCACATTCTGCACTACAAAATCAAGACCGATCCAATAAAAGAATAAATTCGAACCAAGAAACCGAATGCCACATTTATGAGTTACATTCACATGAACATTTCATCGAACAATTGGCGTGCAATGTTAGGTCACAAGTTAATTTTTAAAGGCAAAAGGAGAAAAAAAATAAGTGAACTTTAAAGACATCTAGGCATAAGAATAAAAAATACTGATATTATGATGCCAATAAGAAAATTCCGCACTACAAAATCAAGACCGATCGAATAAAAGCATAAATTCGAACGTAGAAAAGGAATGCCAAATTTAGGATAGAAATTAACATGGACATTTCATCGAACACTTTGGCGTGCAATGTTAGGTCACAAGTTAATTTTTTAAATCAAAAGAAGAAAAAAACAAGTGAACTTTAAAGACATTTAGGCATATGCATAAAGAATATGGATATTATCAAGCCAATAAGCACATTCTACACTAGTAAATCAAGACCAGTCGAATAAAAGCATAAACTCGAACCCAGAAACCGAATGCCACATTTAGGAGTGACATTCACATGGACATTTCATCGAACAATTGGCGTGCAATGTTAGGTCACAAGTAAATTTTAAAGGCAAAAGGAGAAAAAAACAAGTGAACTTTAAAGACATCTAGGCATAAGCATAAAGAATGAGGATAGTATCAATCCAATAAGCACATTCTGCACTTCAAAGTCAAGACCAATCAAATAAAAGTATAAATTCAAACCTATAAACCGAATGCCACATTTAGGAGTGACATTTACATGGACTTCATCGAACACTTGGCGTGCAATGTTAGTTCACAAGTCATTTTAAAGGTAAAAGGAGAAAAAACAAGTGAAATTTAGAAACATCTATGCATAAGCACAAAGAATGAGGATAGTATCAAGTCAATAAGCACATTCTACACTACAAAATCAAGACCGATCGAATAAAGTATAAATTCGAATGTATAAAAGGAATGCCACATTTAGGACTGACATTCAAATGGATATTTCACCGAACACTTGGCGTGCAATGTTAGGTCACAAGTTAATTTTTAAAGGCAAAAGGAGAAAAAAACAAGTGAACTTTAAAGACATCTAGGCATATGCATAAAGAATACAGATATTACCATGCCAATAAACACATTCTGCACTATAAAATCAAGACCGACCAAATAAAAGCATAAATTCGAACGTAGAAAAGGAATGACACATTTAGGACTGATATTCACATGGACATTTCATCGAACACTTTAGCGTGCAATGTTAGGTCCCAAGTTAATTTTGTAAGGCAAAAGAAGAAAAAAAAACAAGTGAACTTTAAATACATTTAGGCATAAGCATAAAGAATATGGATATTATCAAACCAATAAGCACATTCTACTCTAGTAAATCAAGACCAGTCGAATAAAAGCATAAACTCGAACCCAGAAACCGAATGCTACATTTAGGAGTGACATTTACATGGACTTCATCGAACACTTGGCGTGCAATGTTAGGTCACAAGTTAATTTTAAAGGCAAAAGGAGAAAAAAAGAAGTGAACTTTAAAGCCATCTAGGCATAAGCATAAAGATTGAGGATAATATCAAGCCAATTACATTCTGTACTACAAATCAAGACCGATCCAATAAAAGCATAAATTCGAACCAAGAAACCGAATGCCACATTTATGAGTGACATTCACATGGACATTTCATCGAACAATTGGCGTGCAATGTTAGGTCACAAGTAAATTTTAAAGGCAAAAGGAGAAAAAAACAAGTGACCTTTAAAGACATCTAGGCATAAACATAAAGAATGAGGATAGTATCAAGCCAATAAGCACATTCTGCACTTCAAAGTCAAGACCGATCAAATAAAAGCATAAATTCAAACCTAGAAACCGAATGCCACATTTAGGAGTGACATTTACATGGACTTCATCGAACACTTGGCGTGCAATGTTAGATCACAAGTCATTTTAAAGGTAAAAGGAGAAAAAACAAGTGAAATTTAAAAACATCTAGGCATAAGCATAAAGAATGAGGAGAGTATCAAGTCAATAAGAACATTCTTCACTACAAAATCAAGACCGATCGAATAAAAGCATATATTCGAACGTATAAAAGGAATGCCACATTTTGGACTGACATTCAAATGGATATTTCACAGAACACTTGGCATGCAATGTTAGGTCACAAGTTAATTTTTAATGGTAAAAGGAGAAAAAACAAGTGAACTTTAAAGACATCTTGGCATAAGCATAAAGAATACATATATTATCATGCCAAGAAACACATTGTGCACTACAAAATAAAGACCGACCGAATAAAAGCATAAATTCGAACGTAGAAAAGGAATGCCAAATTTAGGATTGAAATTCACATGGACATTTCATCGAACACTTTGGCGTGCAATGTTAGGTCACAAGTTAATTTTTTAAATCAAAAGAAGAAAAAAAACAAGTGAACTTTAAAGACATCTAGGCATAAGCATAAAGAATGAGGATAGTATCAAGCCAATAAGCACATTCTGCACTACAAAATCAAGACCGATCCAATAAAAGCATAAATTCGAACCAAGAAACCGAATGCCACATTTATGAGTGACATTCACATGGACATTTCATCGAACAATTGGCGTGCAATGTTAGGTCACAAGTAAATTTTAAAGGCAAAAGGAGAAAAAAACAAGTGACCTTTAAAGATATCTAGGCATAAACATAAAGAATGAGGATAGTATCAAGCCAATAAGCACATTCTGCACTTCAAAGTCAAGACCGATCAAATAAAAGCATAAATTCAAACCTAGAAACCGAATGCCACATTTAGGAGTGACATTTACATGGACTTCATCGAACACTTGGCGTGCAATGTTAGATCACAAGTCATTTTAAAGGTAAAAGGAGAAAAAACAAGTGAAATTTAAAAACATCTAGGCATAAGCATAAAGAATGAGGAGAGTATCAAGTCAATAAGAACATTCTTCACTACAAAATCAAGACCGATCGAATAAAAGCATATATTCGAACGTATAAAAGGAATGCCACATTTTGGACTGACATTCAAATGGATATTTCACAGAACACTTGGCATGCAATGTTAGGTCACAAGTTAATTTTTAATGGTAAAAGGAGAAAAAACAAGTGAACTTTAAAGACATCTTGGCATAAGCATAAAGAATACATATATTATCATGCCAAGAAACACATTGTGCACTACAAAATAAAGACCGACCGAATAAAAGCATAAATTCGAACGTAGAAAAGGAATGCCAAATTTAGGATTGAAATTCACATGGACATTTCATCGAACACTTTGGCGTGCAATGTTAGGTCACAAGTTAATTTTTTAAATCAAAAGAAGAAAAAAAACAAGTGAACTTTAAAGACATCTAGGCATAAGCATAAAGAATGAGGATAGTATCAAGCCAATAAGCACATTCTGCACTACAAAATCAAGACCGATCCAATAAAAGCATAAATTCGAACCAAGAAACCGAATGCCACATTTATGAGTGACATTCACATGGACATTTCATCGAACAATTGGCGTGCAATGTTAGGTCACAAGTAAATTTTAAAGGCAAAAGGAGAAAAAAACAAGTGACCTTTAAAGACATCTAGGCATAAACATAAAGAATGAGGATAGTATCAAGCCAATAAGCACATTCTGCACTTCAAAGTCAAGACCGATCAAATAAAAGCATAAATTCAAACCTAGAAACCGAATGCCACATTTAGGAGTGACATTTACATGGACTTCATCGAACACTTGGCGTGCAATGTTAGATCACAAGTCATTTTAAAGGTAAAAGGAGAAAAAACAAGTGAAATTTAAAAACATCTAGGCATAAGCATAAAGAATGAGGAGAGTATCAAGTCAATAAGAACATTCTTCACTACAAAATCAAGACCGATCGAATAAAAGCATATATTCGAACGTATAAAAGGAATGCCACATTTTGGACTGACATTCAAATGGATATTTCACAGAACACTTGGCATGCAATGTTAGGTCACAAGTTAATTTTTAATGGTAAAAGGAGAAAAAACAAGTGAACTTTAAAGACATCTTGGCATAAGCATAAAGAATACATATATTATCATGCCAAGAAACACATTGTGCACTACAAAATAAAGACCGACCGAATAAAAGCATAAATTCGAACGTAGAAAAGGAATGCCAAATTTAGGATTGAAATTCACATGGACATTTCATCGAACACTTTGGCGTGCAATGTTAGGTCACAAGTTAATTTTTTAAATCAAAAGAAGAAAAAAAACAAGTGAACTTTAAAGACATCCAGGCATAAGCATAAAGAATGAGGATAGTATCAACCCAATAAGCACATTCTGCACTACAAAATCAAGACCGATCCAATAAAAGCATAAATTCGAACCAAGAAACCGAATGCCACATTTATGAGTTACATTCACATGAACATTTCATCGAACAATTGGCGTGCAATGTTAGATCACAAGTTAATTTTTAAAGGCAAAAGGAGAAAAAAAATAAGTGAACTTTAAAGACATCTAGGCATAAGAATAAAGAATACTGATATTATGATGCCAATAAGAAAATTCCGCACTACAAAATCAAGACCGATCAAATAAAAGCATAAATTCGAACGTAGAAAAGGAATGCCAAATTTAGGATTGAAATTCACATGGACATTTCATCGAACACTTTGGCGTGCAATGTTAGGTCACAAGTTAATTTTTTAAATCAAAAGAAGAAAAAAACAAGTGAACTTTAAAGACATTTAGGCATAAGCATAAAGAATATGGATATTATCAAGCCAATAAGCACATTCTACACTAGTAAATCAAGACCAGTCGAATAAAAGCATAAACTCGAACCCAGAAACCGAATGCCACATTTAGGAGTGACATTCACATGGACATTTCATCGAACAATTGGCGTGCAATGTTAGGTCACAAGTAAATTTTAAAGGCAAAAGGAGAAAAAAACAAGTGAACTTTAAAGACATCTAGGCATAAGCATAAAGAATGACGATAGTATCAATCCAATAAGCACATTCTACACTTCAAAGTCAAGACCAATCAAATAAAAGTATAAATTCAAACCTATAATCCGAATGCCACATTTAGGAGTGACATTTACATGGACTTCATCGAACACTTGGCGTGCAATGTTAGTTCACAAGTCATTTTAAAGGTAAAAGGAGAAAAAACAAGTGAAATTTAGAAACATCTATGCAAAAGCATAAAGAATGAGGATAGTATCAAGTCAATAAGCACATTCTACACTACAAAATCAAGACCGATCGAAGAAAGTATAAATTCGAACGTATAAAAGGAATGCCACATTTAGGACTGACATTCAAATGGATATTTCACCGAACACTTGGCGTGCAATGTTAGGTCACAAGTTAATTTTTAAAGGCAAAAGGAGAAAAAAACAAGTGAACTTTAAAGACATCTAGGCATAGGCATAAAGAATACAGATATTACCATGCCAATAAACACATTCTGCACTATAAAATCAAGACCGACCAAATAAAAGCATAAATTCGAACGTAGAAAAGGAATGACACATTTAGGGCTGATATTCACATGGACATTTCATCGAACACTTTAGCGTGCAATGTTAGGTCCCAAGTTAATTTTGGAAGGCAAAAGAAGAAAAAAAAACAAGTGAACTTTAAATACATTTAGGCATAAGCATAAAGAATATGGATATTATCAAACCAATAAGCACATTCTACTCTAGTAAATCAAGACCAGTCGAATAAAAGCATAAACTCGAACCCAGAAACCGAATGCTACATTTAGGAGTGACATTTACATGGACTTCATCGAACACTTGGCGTGCAATGTTAGGTCACAAGTTAATTTTAAAGGCAAAAGGAGAAAAAAAGAAGTGAACTTTAAAGCCATCTAGGCATAAGCATAAAGATTGAGGATAGTATCAAGCCAATTACATTCTGCACTACAAATCAAGACCGATCCAATAAAAGCATAAATTCGAACCAAGAAAACGAATGCCACATTTATGAGTGACATTCACATGGAAATTTCATCGAACACTTGGCGTGCAATGTTAGGTCACAAGTTAATTTTTAAAGGCAAAAGGAGAAAAAAAATAAGTGAACTTTAAAGACATCTAGGCATAAGAATAAAGAATACTGATATTATTATGCCAATAACAAAATTCCTCACTACAAAATCAAGACCGATCGAATAAAAGCATAAATTCGAACGTAGAAAAGGAATGCCAAATTTAGGATTGAAATTCACATGGACATTTCATCGAACACTTTGGCGTGCAATGTTAGGTCACAAGTTAATTTTTTAAATCAAAAGAAGAAAAAAACAAGTGAACTTTAAAGACATTTAGGCATAAGCATAAAGAATATGGATATTATCAAGCCAATAAGCACATTCTACACTAGTAAATCAAGACCAGTCGAATAAAAGCATAAACTCGAACCCAGAAACCGAATGCCACATTTAGGAGTGACATTCACATGGACATTTCATCGAACAATTGGCGTGCAATGTTAGGTCACAAGTAAATTTTAAAGGCAAAAGGAGAAAAAAACAAGTGACCTTTAAAGACATCTAGGCATAAACATAAAGAATGAGGATAGTATCAAGCCAATAAGCACATTCTGCATTTCAAAGTCAAGACCGATCAAATAAAAGCATATATTCAAACCTAGAAACCGAATGCCACATTTAGGAGTGACATTTACATGGACTTCATCGAACACTTGGCGTGCAATGTTAGATCACAAGTCATTTTAAAGGTAAAAGGAGAGTATCAAGAATGAGGAGAGTATCAAGTCAATAAGCACATTCTTCACTACAAAATCAAGACCGATCGAATAAAAGCATATATTCGAGCGTATAAAAGGAATGCCACATTTTGGACTGACATTCAAATGGATATTTCACAGAACACTTGGCATGCAATGTTAGGTCACAAGTTAATTTTTAATGGTAAAAAAAGAAAAAACAAGTGAACTTTAAAGACATCTTGGCATAAGCATAAAGAATACATATATTATCATGCCAAGAAACACATTGTGCACTACAAAATAAAGACCGACCGAATAAAAGCATAAATTCGAACGTAGAAAAGGAATGCCACATTTAGGACTGATATTCACATGGACATTTCATCGAACACTTTGGCGTGCAATGTTAGGTCACAAGTTAATTTTTTAAGGCAAAAGAAGAAAAAAACAAGTGTACTCTAAAGACATTTAGGCATAAGCATAAAGAATATGGATATTATCAAACCAATAAGCACATTCTACACTAGTAAATCAAGACCAATCGAATAAAAGCATAAACTCGAACCCAGAAGCCGAATGCTACATTTAGGAGTGACATTTACATGGACTTCATCGAACACTTGGCGTGCAATGTTAGGTCACAAGTTAATTTTAAATGCAAAAGGAGAAAAAAACAAGTGAACTTTAAAGACATCTAGGCATAAGCATAAAGAATGAGGATAGTATCAAGCCAATAAGCACATTCTGCACTACAAAATCAAGACCGATCCAATAAAAGCATAAATTCGAACCAAGAAACCGAATGCCACATTTATGAGTGACATTCACATGGACATTTCATCGAACACATGGCGTGCAATGTTAGGTCACAAGTTAATTTTTAAAGGCAAAAGGAGAAAAAAACAAGTGAACTTTAAAGACATCTAGGAATAAGCATAAACAATGAGCATAGTCTCAATCCAATAAGCACATTCTGTACTTCAAAGTCAAGACCGATCAAATAAAAGCATAAATTCGAACCTAGAAGCTGAATGCAACATTTAGGAGTGACATTTACATTGACTTCATCGAACACTTTGCGTGCAATGTTAGATCACAAGTCATTTTAAAGGCAAAAGGAGAAAAAACAAGTGAAATTTAGAGACATCTAGGCATAAGCATAAAGAATGAGGATAGTATCAAGCCAATAAGCACATTCTGCACTACAAAATCAAGACCGATCGAATAAAAGCATAAATTCGAACCAAGAAACCGAATGCCACATTTATGAGTGACATTCACATGGACATTTCATCGAACACATGGCGTGCAATGTTAGGTCACAAGTTAATTTTTAAAGGCAAAAGGAGAAAAAAACAAGTGAACTTTAAAGACATTTAGGAATAAGCATAAACAATGAGCATAGTCTCAATCCAATAAGCACATTCTGTACTTCAAAGTCAAGACCGATCAAATAAAAGCATAAATTCGAACCTAGAAGCTGAATGCAACATTTAGGAGTGACATTTACATTGACTTCATCGAACACTTTGCGTGCAATGTTAGATCACAAGCCATTTTAAAGGCAAAAGGAGAAAAAACAAGTGAAATTTAGAGACATCTAGGCATAAGCATAAAGAATGAGGATAGTATCAAGCCAATAAGCACATTCTGCACTACAAAATCAAGACCGATCGAATAAAAGCATAAATTCGAACCAAGAAACCGAATGCCACATTTATGAGTGCCATTCACATGGAAATTTCATCGAACACATGGCGTGCAATGTTAGGTCACAAGTTAATTTTTAAAGGCAAAAGGAGAAAAAAACAAGTGAACTTTAAAGACATCTAGGAATAAGCATAAACAATGAGCATAATCTCAATCCAATAAGCACATTCTGTACTTCAAAGTCAAGACCGATCAAATAAAAGCATAAATTCGAACCTAGAAGCTGAATGCAACATTTAGGAGTGACATTTACATTGACTTCATCGAACACTTTGCGTGCAATGTTAGATCACAAGTCATTTTAAAGGCAAAAGGAGAAAAAACAAGTGAAATTTAGAGACATCTAGGCATAAGCATAAAGAATGAGGATAGTATCAAGCCAATAAGCACATTCTGCACTACAAAATCAAGACCGATCGAATAAAAGCATAAATTCGAACCTAGAAACCGAATGCCACATTTAGGAGTGACATTCACATGGACATTTCATCGAACACTTGATGTGCAATGTTAGGTCACAAGTTAATTTTTAATGGCAAAAGGAGAAAAAAACAAGTGAACTTTAAAGACATCTAGGCATAAGCATAAAGAATATGGATATTATCATGCCAATAAGCACATTCTACACTAGTAAATAAAGACCAGTCGAATAAAAGCATAAATTCGAACCTAGAAACCGAATGTCATATTTAGAGTGACATTTACATGGACATTTCATCAAACACTTGCCGTTCAATGTTAGATCACAAGTCATTCTAAAGGCAAAAGGAGAAAAAACAAGTGAACTTTAGAGACATCTAGGTATAAGTATAAAGAATGAGGATAGTATCAAGCCAATAAGCACATTCTACACTAGTAAATCAAGACCGATCGAATAAAAGCATAAATTCGAATCTAGAAAGCGTACGCCACATGTAGGAGTGACATTTACATGGACATTTCATCGAACACTTGGCGTGCAATGTTATATCACAAGTCATTTTAAAAGCAAAAGGAGAAAAAACAAGTGAAATTTAAAGACATCTAGGCATAAGCATAAAGAATGAGGATAGTATCAAGTCAATAAGCACATTATGCACTACAAAATCAAGACCGATTGAATAAAAGCATAAATTGGAACGTAGTAAAGGAATGCCATATTTAGGACTGACATTCACATGGATATTTCATCGAACACATGGCGTGCAATGTTAGGTCACAAGTTAATTTTTCAAGGCAAAAGGAGAAAAAAACAAATGAACTTTAAAGACATCTAGGCAGAAGCATAAAGAATGAGGATAGTATCAAGCCAATAAGCACGTTCCACACTACAAAATCAAGACCGATCGAATAAAAGCATAAATTCGATCCTAGAAATTGAATGCCACATTTAGGAGTGACATTTACATGGACATTTCATCGAACACTTGGCGTGCAATGTTAGATCACAAGTCATTTTAAAGTCAAAAGGAGAAAAAACAAGTGAACTTTAAAGACATCTAGGCATAAGCATAAAGTAAGAGGATATTATCAAGCCAACAAGCACATTCCGCACTAAAAAATCAAGACCGATCGAATAAAAGCATAAATTCGATCCTAGACACCGAATGCCACATTTAGGAGTGACATTTACATGGACATTCCATTGAACACTTGGCGTTTAATGTTAGATCACAAGTCATTTTAAAGGCAAAAGGAGAAAAAACAAGTGAGTTTTAGAGACATCTAGGCATAAGCATAAAGAATGAGGATAGTATCAAGCCAGTAAACACATTCTACACTACTAAATTAGGACCGATCGAATAAAAGCATAAATGCGATCCTAGAAAGCGTACGCCACATGTAGGAGTGACATTTACATGGACATTTCATCGAACACTTGGCGTGCAATGTTATATCACTAGTCATTTTAAACGCAAAAGGAGAAAAAACAAGTGAAATTTAGAGACATCTAGGCATAAGGATAAAGAATGAGGATAGTATCAAGTCAATAAGCACATTATGCACTACAAAATCAAGACCGATTGAATAAAAGCATAAATTCGAATGTAGAAACAGAATGCGAAATTTAGGACTGACATTCACATGGATATTTCATTGAACACTTGGCGTGCAATGTTAGGTCACAAGTTAAATTTTAAAGGCAAAAGGAGAAAAAAACAAGTGAACTTTCAAGACATCTAGGCATAAGCATAAAGAATGAGGATAGTATCAAGCCAATAAGCACATTCTGCACTTCAAAGTCAAGACCGATCAAATAAAAGCATAAATTCGAACTTAGAAACCGAATGCCACAATTAGGAGTGACATTTACATGGACTTCATCGAACACTTGGCGTGCAATGTTAGATCACAAGTCATTTTAAAGACAAAAGGAGAAAAAACAAGTAAAATTTAGAGACATCTAGGCATAAGTATAAAGAATGAGCATAGTCTGAAGCCAATAAGCACATTCTGCACTTCAAAGTCAAGACCGATCAAATAAAAGCATAAATTCGAACCTAGAAGCTGAATGCAACATTTAGGAGTGACATTTACGTTGACTTCATCGAACACTTTGCGTGCAATGTTAGATCACAAGTAATTTTAAAGGCAAAAGAAGAAAAAACAAGTGAAATTTAGAGACATCTAGGCATAAGCATAAAGAATGAGGATAGTATCAAGCCAATAAGCTCATTCTGCACTACAAAATCAAGACCGATCGAATAAAAGCATAAATTCAAACCTAGAAACCGAATGCCACATTTAGGAGTGACATTCACATGGACATTTCATCGAACACTTGATGTGCAATGTTAGGTCACAAGTTAATTTTTAATGGTAAAAGGAGAAAAAAACAAGTGAACTTTAAAGACATCTAGGCATAAGCATAAAGAATATGGATATTATCATGCCAATAAGCACATTCTACTCTAGTAAATCAAGACCAGTCGAATAAAAGCATAAATTCGAACCTAGAAACCGAATGCCATATTTAGAGTGACATTTACATGGACATTTCATCAAACACTTGGCGTTCAATGTTAGATCACAAGTCATTCTAAAGGCAAAAGGAGAAAAAACAAGTGAACTTTAGAGACATCTAGGTATAAGTATAAAGAATGAGGATAGTATCAAGCCAATAAGCACTTTCTACACTAGTAAATCAAGACCGATCGAATAAAAGCATAAATTCGAATCTAGAAAGAGTATGCCACATGTAGGAGTGACATTTACATGGAGATTTCATCGAACACTTGGCGTGCAATGCTATATCATAAGTCATTTTAAACGCAAAAGGAGAAAAAAAAAGTGAAATTTAGAGACATCTAGGAATAAGCATAAAAAATGAGGATAGTATCAAGTCAATAAGCACATTTTGCACTACAAAATCAAGACCAATCGAATAAAAGCATAAATTTGAATGTAGAAACAGAATGCGACATTTAGGACTGACATTCACATGAATATTTCATTGAACACTTGACGTGCAATGTTAGGTCACAAGTTAATTTTTAAAGGCAAAAGGAGAAAAAAACAAGTTAACTTTCAAGACATCCAGGCATAAGCATAAAGAATGAGGATAGTATCAACCCAATAAGCACATTCTGCACTTCAAAGTCAAGACCGATCAAATAAAAGCATAAATTCGAACTTAGAAACCGAATGCCACATTTAGGAGTGACATTTACATGGACTTCATCGAACACTTGGCGTGCAATGTTAGATCACAAGTCATTTTAAAGACAAAAGGAGAAAAAACAAGTAAAATTTAGAGACATCTAGGCATAAGCATAAAGAATGAGGATAGTATCACTTCAATAAGCACATTCTGCACTACAAAATCAAGACCGATCGAATAAAAGCATAAATTCGAACGTAGTAAAGGAATGCCATATTTAGGACTGACATTCACATGGATATTTCATCGAACACATGGCGTGCAATGTTAGGTCACAAGTTAATTTTTAAAGGCAAAAGGAGAAAAAAAAACAAATGAACTTTAAAGACATCTAGGCAGAAGCATAAAGAATGAGGATAGTATCAAGCCAATAAGCACGTTCCACACTACTAAATCAAGACCAATCGAATAAAAGCATAAATTCGATCCTAGAAACTGAATGCCAAATTTATGAGTGACATTTACATGGACATTTCATCGAACACTTGGCATGCAATTTTAGATCACAAGTCATTTTAAAGTCAAAAGGAGAAAAATCAAGTGAATTTTAAAGACATCTAGGCATAAGCATAAAGTAAGAGGATATTATCAAGCCAACAAGCACATTCCGCACTAAAAAATCAAGACCGATCGAATAAAAGCATAAATTCGATCCTAGACACCGAATGCCACATTTAGGAGTGACATTTACATGGACATTCCATTGAACACTTGGCGTTTAATGTTAGATCACAAGTCATTTTAAAGGCAAAAGGAGAAAAAATAAGTGAGTTTTAGAGACATCTAGGCAGAAGCATAAAGAATGAGGATAGTATCAAGCCAGTAAGCACATTCTACACTAGTAAATTAGGACCGATCGAATAAAAGCATAAATTCGAACCTAGAAAGCGTACGCCACATGTAGGAGTGACATTTACATGGACATTTCATCGAACACTTGGCGTGCAATGTTATATCACAAGTCATTTTAAAAGCAAAAGGAGAAAAAACAAGTGAAATTTAAAGACATCTAGGCATAAGCATAAAGAATGAGGATAGTATCAAGTCAATAAGCACATTATGCACTACAAAATCAAGACCGATTGAATAAAAGCATAAATTCGAATGTAGAAACAAAATGCGAAATTTAGGACTGACATTCACATAGATATTTCATTGAACACTTGGCGTGCAATGTTAGGTCACAAGTTAATTTTTAAAGGCTAAAGGAGAAAAAAACAAGTGAACTTTCAAGACATCTAGGCATAAGCATAAAGAATGAGGATAGTATCAAGCCAATAAGCACATTCTGCACTTCAAAGTTAAGACCGATCAAATAAAAGCATAAATTCAAACTTAGAAACCGAATGCCACAATTAGGAGTGACATTTACATGGACTTCATCGAACACTTGGCGTGCAATGTTAGATCACAAGTCATTTTAAAGACAAAAGGAGAAAAAACAAGTAAAAATTTAGAGACATCTAGGCATAAGCATAAAGAATGAGGATAGTATCAAGTCAATAAGCACATTTTGCACTACAAAATCAAGACCGATCGAATAAAAACATAAATTCAAACGTAGAAAAGGAATGCCACATTTAAGACTGACATTCACATGGATATTTCATCGAACACATGGCGTGCAATGTTAGGTCACAAGTTAATTTTTAAAGGCAAAAGGAGAAAAAAACAACTGAACTTTTAAGACATCTAGGCATAAGCATAAAGAAGATGGATATTATCATGCCAATAAGCACATTCTACACAAGTAAATCAAGACCAGTCGAATAAAAGCATAAATTCGAACCTAGAAACTGAATGCCATATTTAGAGTGACATTTACATGGATATTTCATCAAACACTTGGCGTTCAATGTTACATCACAAGTCAGTATAAAGGCAAAAGGAGAAAAAAACAAGTGAACTTTAGAGACATCTAGGCATAAGTATAAAGAATGAGGATAGTATCAAGCCAATAAGCACATTGTACACTAGTAAATCAAGACCGATCGAATAAAAGCATAAAATCGAACCTAGAAAGCGTTTGCCACATGTAGGAGTGACATTTACATGGAGATTTCATCGAACACTTGGCGTGGAATGTTAGATCACAAGTCATTTTAAACGCAAAAGGAGAAAAAAACAAGTGAACTTTTGATGTGATTCCATCTACCGAGTCATGGCGCCATGATTTGAGTGAAGATTCCATCCCTAAAGACAAGCCCAATCTGCACGATAAAGGGGAGCCAATACTTGGACAAGCAACCAAGGACGATGTTCGAGGTGCTAAGAAGCCGAGACCACGACCCATGCCCTATCTTGGGCATATCACGCGAGCCCTAGCTAAGTCTATACTAGACAAAATCAAGGAGGAGCTCATGGCTCATAAGTTTCCGATGGCTAATGACGGTGAAGGTTGGAGTGTTCTTGTGACTATTGGTTCGATTAGTGCTAAAACTTGAATTATGTTTTGTTAAGAGTTTTCAGTTGAATTTCTTGAAATTTAAGGGTGTTTTATGTAATTAGAGAGAAGTGAGGGTGGCTGAGTTGAGAGAGGCGTGGCATTAGGGTTATAAGGCCCATTTTTGGTCTCCTTTCTCCCTGATAGATTGGACGAAAAACCTTGTTGCTTACTTTCGTTGCATCTTTCAATTCAAGTTCTTGTTCGTGTTTTCGTTCGTTCAATTCTCGTTGTTCAAGTTGTTGGTTAGTAATATCCGAAAATCTCAGGTATCCTAGTTTGTTTGAGAGCTTGGTGAGTCATATCCAAGTTATCAAGCATCCATATCCCTTGTTACGTACTTCGAACCATCATCCATCTCGGTGGTTTCTGCACCACCTCCGTAAAATCGACATAACTTTTAATCCACTCATCCTCTGGCTCTCATATTTGGAGGACTTCAACTAGACTTATAGATCTAAATTCTAGTTTTCAAATCACTCAATTCCGAGTTCGGACAAGGAAGATCCAGCCAGTTGAAGATGGGTTAGTTTGCGAGGTGTTTGTTGTCGGAATTCCTTGGATTCTCGTGGCGATCACTTTGCACCATCATCCCCTCCATCGATCCGGCCATCAAGTGGTATCAGATCCACTTGAAGGTATCGCCATCTAAATCTTGTTCCGACCTTGAATTTCCACTTGTTGCAAGTTTTAGGTTCGAACTCCTTAGGGTTGCGTTGTTGTGTTCGGCCTTGTCCGAATTGTTGTCTTGTTGTTGTGGTCGTTTCTTGGTATTGAACTTGTTGTTGTCTTGGCCGAGTGGGTGCTCGGCCATGGCTGCAAAACCATGCTCAAAAACGTCCCCATAGAACACCAAAAGAGCATTCAAAGGTTGGTAGTTGAAAGGTTGCTTTTGTTGCTTGATTAATGCCTTCCTTTAGTGCATGAATTGAAAGAGCCTTTGCTGATTTTTGTTGAGTAAAAAACGTGGGATTGAAACTAAAAACCAGCCTTGATTTTGTGTTTGTTACATGCTTGTGAAAGAATCGGTGCTAGGATACGGGAACGACACCGAGAATTGCTAGTCTTGCTTGGTTGTTTCTTTTCTTGTTGTTGTTTTTGAGTTTTTCTTGTTCCATTTTTGTTGGTCATCGATCTCCTACTTGCAACTTGTTGGATTTTCATCTCGGGCAAGTCTTGGTGTTTAATTCAAGTGCACTCTATACCTTGATCTTTGCCGTGTTTTTAAGATGACAAGTGTAGGTGATGAAAAAGAAAAACAAAAGTTCGATGAGGAGTTCTCCAACTCGGTGGCTTCCATGTTACAATCTTTTCAACAATCCTTGCAACAATCCGTGCAAGCTATGGAGACACGCATGGATGCCTTGGAGCGCCAAATACTAGGGCTGGACGAGAGGCCACAAGTGCCTCAAGTGGTGAAGATCAAGTAGATACGAGAAGAAGATCAAGGTTCGAGGACGACCCCTTGTAAAGGGGAGGAGACTTCCTTCCAACAAAGAGTGATGAGTGACACAGAACAACCAAAAAGAGAGGCTCCTTTCCATGGATGGGAACAACTCATTACCATCAAGTCTCCAATATAATTGATGCACATATTGCAAGAAGAGGAGAAAGTTGTGGAATTGTCTCCTAAAATCAAGCATCGTCCTACCATCACTCCTAGCTCCATGAACTCGTTGGCGACACCATGGATGGATGCATTTCCTATGATTCCTCCATGTTTGCCCTTCTTGCTCCATGAGGAGGACGAGGCTGTTTTAGTCACTCCAAGCGGTGATTACATTCCCTTTGTTGTGGAGGCCAAGAAGGATGTCTTTGTCATGGAGAATGCCACACCAAGGGAGCTAGAAGCCCTACCTTCTTTTTATGAGCTCACAAGGCTTGATAGATTCGAGGACGAATCTTTTTGAAGGGGAGGAGGATGATGTGATTTCATCTACCGAGTCATGGCCCCATGATTTGCGTGAAGATTCCATCCCTAAAGACAAGCCCAATCTGCACGATAAAGGGGAGCCAATACTTGGACAAGCAACCAAAGACGATGTTCGAGGCGCTAAGAAGCCGAGACAAGGAGCCATGCCCTATCTTGGGCGCATCACGCAAGCCCTAGCTAAGTCTATACTAGACAAAATCAAGGAGGAGCTCATGGCTCATAAGTTTCCGATGGCTAATGACGGTGAAGGTTGGAGTGTTCTTGTGACTATTGGTTCGACTAGTGCTAAAACTTGATTTATATTTTGTTAAGGGTTTTTAGTTGAATTTCTTGAAATTAAGGGTGTTTTATGTAATTAGTGAGAAGTGAGGGTGGATGAGTTGAGAGAGGCGTGGCATTAGGGTTATAAGGCCCATTTTTGGCCTCCTTTCCCCTTGATAGATTGGACGAAAAACCTTGTTGCTTACTTTCCTTGCATCTTTCAATTCATGTTCTTGTTCTTGTTTTCGTTCGTTCAATTCTCGTTGTTCAAGTTGTTGGTGAGTAATATCCGACAATATCGGGCATCCTAGTTTGTTTGAGAGCTTGGTGAGTCATATCCAAGTTATCAAGCATCCATATCCCTTGTTACCTACTTCGAATCATCACACATCTCGGTGGTTTCTGCAGCACCTTAGTAAAATCGACATAACTTTCAATCCACTCATCCTTTGGCTCTCATATTTTGAGGACGTCAACTAGACTCATAGATCTAAATTCTAGTTTTGGAATCAATCAATTCCGAGTCCGGACAAAGAAGATCCATCCAGTTGAAGACGGGTCAGTTTGCGAGGTGTTTGTTGTAGGAATTCCTTGGATTCTCGTGGCGATCTCTTTGCACCATCATCCCCTCCATCGATCCGGCCATCAACTTTAAAGACATATAGGCATAAGCATAAAGAATGAGGATAGTATGAAGCCAATAAGCACATTCTGCACCACAAAATGAAGACCGATCGAATAAAAGCATAAATTCGAACCTAGAAACCGAATGCCACATTTAGGAGTGACATTCACATGGACATTTCATCGACTTGGCGTGTAATGTTAGGTCACAAGTTAATTTTGAAGGCAAAAGGAGAAAAAAACAAGTGAACTTTAAAGACATCTAGGCATAAGCATAAAGATTGAGGATAATATCAAGCCAATAAGCACATTCTACACTACAAAATCAAGACCGATCGAATAAAAGCATAAATTCCAACGTAGAAAAGGAATGCCACATTTAGGGATAACATTCACATGGACATTTCATCGAACACTTGGCGTGCAATGTTAGGTCACAAGTTAATTTTTAAATGCAAAAAGAGAAAAAACAAGTGAAATTTAGAGACATCTAGGCATAAGCATAAATAATGAGGATAGTATCCAGTCAATAAGCACATTCTGCACTACAAAATCAAGACCGATCGAATAAAAGTATAAATTCGGACATAGAAAAGGAATGCCACATTTAGGACTGAGATTCACATGGATATTTCATCGAACACTTGGCGTGAAATGTTAGGTCACAAGTTAATTTTTAAAGGCAAAAGGAGAAAAAAAAAGAAGTGAACTTTAGAGACATCTAGGCATAACTATAAAGAATGAGGATATTATCAAGCCAATAAGCAAATTCTACACTAGTAAATCAAGACCGATCGAATAAAGGCATAAATTCGAACCTAGAAAGTGTATGCCACATGTAGGAGTGACATTTACATGGACATTTCATCGAACACTTGGCATGCAATGTTAGATCACAAGTCATTTTAAATGCAAAAGGAGAAAAAAACAAGTGAACTTTAGAGACATATAGGCGTAAGCATAAAGAATGAGGATAGTATCAAGCCAATAAGCACATTCTGCACCACAAAATCAAGACCGGTCGAATAAAAGCATAAATTCGAACCTAGAAACCGACTGCCACATTTAAGAGTGCCATTCACATGGACATTTTATCGAACACTTGACGTGCATTGTTAGGTCACAAGTTAATTTTTAAGGCAAAAGGAGAAAAAAACAAGTGAACTTTAAAAACATCTAGGCATAAGCATAAAGAATGAGGATAGTATCAAGCCAATAAGCACATTCTGCACTTCAAAGCCAAGACCGATCGAATAAAAGCATAAATCCGAACATAGAAACCGAATGCTACATTTACGAGTGACATTCACATGGATATTTCATCGAACACATGGCGTGCAATTTGAGGTCGCAAGTTAATTTTTAAAGGCAAAAGGAGAAAAAAAACAAGTGAACTTGAAAGACATCTAGGCATAAGCATAAAGAATATGGATATACTCATGCCAATAAGCACATTCTACACTAGTAAATCAAGACCAGTCGAATTCAGGCATAAGCACAAAGAATGAGGATAGTATCAAGTCAATAAGCACATTCTGCACTACAAAATCAAGACCGATCGAATAATAGCATAAATTCGAACCTAGAAACCGAATGTCATATTTAGGAGTGACATTTACATGGACATTTCATCGAACAATTGGCGTGCAATGATAGATCTCAAGTCAATTTTTTAAGGCAAAATGAGAAAAAGGAAGTGCAATATAAAGACACCTAGGGATAATCATAAAGAATGAGGATAATATCAAGCCCATGAACACGTTCTGCGCTACAAAATCAAGACCGATCGAATAAAAGCATAAATTCGAACCTAGAAACTGAATGCCACATTTAGGAATAACTTTTACATCGAGATTTCAATGAACACTTGGCGTGAATTGTTAGATCACAAGTCATTTTTAAGGCAAAATGAGAAAAAACAAGTGACCTTTAAAGATATCTAGGCATAAGCATAAAGAAGGATGATAGTATCAAGCCAATAAGCACGTTCTGCACTACAAAATACAGACCGATCGAATAAAAGCATAAATTTAAACCTAGAAACCGAATGCCATATTTAGGAGTAATATTTACATGGACATTCCATCGAACATTTGGCGTGAAATGTTAGATCTCTTGTCAATTTTTTAAAGGAAAAAGGAGAAAAAACAAGTGAACTATAAAGACATCTAGGCATAAGCATCAAGAATGAGGATAGTATCAAGCCAATAAGCATATTTTGCACTACAAAATCCAGACCAATCGAATAAGAGCATAAATTCAAACCTAGAAAACGAATGCCACATTTAGGAGTAACATTTACATGGACATTTCATCGAACACTTGGCGTGCAATGTTAGATCTCTTGTCAATTTTTTAAAGGAAAAAAGAGAAAAAACAAGTGAACTTTAAAGACACCTAGGGATAAGCATAAAGAATGAGGATAATATCAAGCCAATAAGCACGTTCTGCGCTCCAAAATCAAGACCGATATATTAAAAGCATAAATTCGAACCTAGAAACCGAATGCCATATTTAGGAGTGATATTTACATGGACATTTCATTGAACACTTGGTGTGCAATGTTAGATCTCTTATCAACTTTTTACGGCAAAACGAGAAAATACAAGTGAACTTTAAAGACATCTAGGCATAATCATAAAGAATGAAGATTGTATGAAGCCAATAAGTACATTCTGCACTACAAAATCAAGACCGATCGAATAAAAGCATAAATTCGAGCCTAGAAACCGAATGCCATATTTAAGGGTGACAATTACCTGGACATTTCATCGAACACTTGGTGTGCGATGTTAGATCTCAAGTCAATTTTTTTAAGGCAAAAGGAGAAAAAACAAGTGAACTCTAAAGACACCTAGGCATAAGCATAAAGAATGAGGATAATATCAAGCCAATAAGCACGTTCTGCACCACAAAATCAAGAGCGATCGAATAAGAGCATAAATTCAAACCTAGAAACCGAATGCCACATTTAGGAGTGACATTTACATGGATATTTCATCGACCACTTGGAGTGAATTGTTAGATCACAAGTCATTTTTAAGGCGAATTGTGAAAAAACAAGTCAACTTTAAAGACGTCTAGCCATAAGCATAAAATATGAGGATAATATCAAGCCAAAATGCACGTTCTTTACTACAAAGTCAAGACGAATCGAATAAAAGCATAAATTCGAACCTAGAAACCGAATGTCATATTTAGAAGTGATATTTACATGGACATTTCATCGAACACTTGGTCTGCAATGTTAGATCTCTTATCAACTTTTTAAAGGCAAACCGAGAAAAAACAAGTGAACTTTAAAGACATCTAGGCATAAGCACAAAGAATGAAGATAGTATGAAGCCAATAAGCAAATTCTACACTACAAAATCAAAACCAATCGAATAAGAGCATAAATTCGAACCTAGAAACCGAATGCCACATTTAGGAATAACATTTTCATGGAGATTTCATCGAACACTTGGCGTGAATTGTTAGATCACAAGTCATTTTTAAAGCGAAATGAGAAAAAACATGTGAAATTTAAAGATCTCTAGGCATAAGCATATAGAATGATGATAGTATTAAGCCAATAAGCATGGTCTACACTACAAAATCAAGACCGATTGAATAAAAGAATAAATTCGAGCCTAGGAACCGAATGCCATATTTAGGGGTGACATTTACCTGGACATTTCATCGAACACTTGGTGTGCGATGTTAGATCTCAAGTCAATTTTTTTAAGGCAAAAGGAGAAAAAACAAGTGAACTCAAAAGACACATAGGCATAAGCATAAAGAATGAGGATAATATCAAGCCAATAAGCATGTTATGCACTACAAAATCAATACCGATCGAATAAAAGCATAAATTCAAAACTAGAAGTCGAATGCCACATTTAGGAGTGACATTTACATGGACATTTCATCGAACACTTGGTGTGAATTTTTAGATCACAAGTCATTTTTAAGGCAAATTGATAAAAAAAACAAGTGAACTTGAAAGACGTCTAGCCATAAGCATAAAATAAGAGGATAGTATCAAGCCAAAATGCATATTCTTTACTACAAAATCAAGACCGATCGAATAAAAGCATAAATTCGAACCTAGAAACCGAATGTCATATTTAGGAGTGATATTTACATGGACATTTCATCGAACACTTGGCGTGCAATGTAAGATCTCAAGTCAATTTTTTAAGGCAAAAGGAGAAAAAAAAGTGAACTTTAAAGACACCTAGGAATAAGCATAATAAATGAGGATAATATCAATCCAATAAGCACGTTCTGCGCTAAAAAATCAATACCGATCGAATAAAAGCATAAATTCGAACCTAGATACCGAATGCCATATTTAGGAGTGACGTTTACATGGACATTTCATTGAACACTTGGCGTGAAATGTTAGATCACAAGTCATTTTTAAGGCAAAATGAGAAAAAACAAGTGAACTTTAAAGATATCTAGGCATAAGCATAAAGAATGAGGATAGTATCAAGCCAATAAGCACGTTCTGCACTACAAAATCAAGACCGATCGAATAAAAGTATAAATTTGAACCTAGAAACCGAATGCCATATTTAGGAGTGATATTTACATGGACATTTCATCGAACCCTTGGCGTGCAATGTTAGATCTCTTGTCAATTTTTAAAGGCAAAAGGAGAAAAAACCAGTGAACTTTAAAGACATCTAGGCATAAGCATCAAGAATGAGGAGAGTATCAAGCCAATAAGCACATTCTACACTACAAAATCCAGACCGATCGAATAAGAGCATAAATTCAAACCTAGAAAACGAATTCCACATTTAGGATGTACCATTTACATGGACATTTCATTGAACACTTGGCGTGCAATGTTAGATCTCTTGTCAATTTTTTAAAGGCAAAAGGAGAAAAAACAAGTGAACTATAAAGACATCTAGGCATAAGCATAAAGAATGAGAATAATATAAAGCCAATAAGCACGTTCTGCGCTACAAAATCAAGACCGATCGATTAAAAGCATAAATTTGAACCTAGAAACCGAATGCCATATTTAGGAGTGACATTTACATGGACATTTCATCGAACACTTGGCGTGCAATGTTAGATCTCTTATCAAATGTTTAAAGGCAAAACGAGAAAAAACAAATGAACTATAAAGACATCTAGCATAAGCATAGAGAATGTAGATTGTATGAAGACAATAAGCACATTTTGCACTACAAAATCAAGACCGATCGAATAAGAGCATAAATTCAAACCTAGAAACCGAATGCCACATTTAGGAATAACATTTACATGGAGATTTCATCGAACACTTGGCGTGAATTGTTAAACCACAAGTCATATTTAAAGCAAAATGAGAAAAAACAAGTGAATGTTAAAGATATATAGGGATAAGCATAAAGAATGAGGATAGTATCAAGCCATTAAGCACGGTCTGCAATATAAAATCATGACCGATCGAATAAAAGCATAAATTCGAGCCTAGAAACCGAATGCCATATTTAGGGGTGACATTTCCCTGGACATTTCATCGAACACTTGGCGTGCGATGTTAGATCTCAAGTCAATTTGTTTAAGGCAAAAGGAGAAAGAACAAGTGAACTTTAAAGACACCTAGGGATAAGCATAAAAAATGAGGATAATATCAAGCCCATGAGCACGTTCTGCGCTACAAAATCAAGACCGATCGAATAAAAGCATAAATTCGAACCTAGAAAGCGAATGCGATATTTAGGAGTGACATTTACATGGTCATTTCATCGAACACATGGCGTGCATTGTTAGATCTCAAGTCAATTTGTTTAAGGCAAAAGGAGAAAGAACAAGTGAACTTTAAAGACACCTAGGGATAAGCATAAAGAATTAGGATAGTATCAAGCCAATAAGCACGTTTTGCACTACAAAATCAAGACCGATCGAATAAAATTAGAAATTCGAACCTAGAAACCGAATGCAATATTTAGGAGTGACATTTACATGGACATTTCATCGAACACTTGGCATGCAATGTTAGATCTCTTGTCAATTTTTTAAAGGTAAAAGGTGAAAAACAAGTGAACTTTGAAGACATCTAGGCTTAAGCATAAAGAATGAGGATAGTATGAAGCCAATAAGCACATTCTGGACTAGAAAATCAAGACCGATCGAATGAGAGCATAAAATCAATTCTAGAAAACGAATGCCACATTTAGGAGTAACATTTACATGGACATTTCATCGAACACTTGGTGTGCAATGTTAGATCTCTTATCAAATTTTTAAAGGCAAAACGAGAAAAAACAAATGAACTATAAAGACATCTAGGCATAAGCATAGAGAATGTAGATTGTATGAAGACAATAAGCACATTTTGCACTACAAAATCAAGACCGATCGAATAAGAGCATAAATTCAAACCTAGAAACCGAATGCCACATTTAGGAATAACATTTACATGGAGATTTCATCGAACACTTGGCGTGAATTGTTAAACCACAAGTCATATTTAAAGCAAAATGAGAAAAAACAAGTGAATGTTAAAGATATTTAGGGATAAGCATAAAGAATGAGGATAGTATCAAGCCATTAAGCACGGTCTACAATATAAAATCATGACCGATCGAATAAAAGCATAAATTCGAGCCTAGAAACCGAATGCCATATTTAGGGGTGACATTTCCCTGGACATTTCATCGAACACTTGGCGTGCGATTTTAGATCTCAAGTCAATTTGTTTAAGGCAAAAGGAGAAAGAACAAGTGAACTTTAAAGACACCTAGGGATAAGCATAAAAAATGAGGATAATATCAAGCCCATGAGCACGTTCTGCGCTACAAAATCAGGACCGATCGAATAAAAGCATAAATTCGAACCTAGAAACCGAATGCCATATTTAAGAGTGACGTTTACATGGACATTTCATCGAACACTTGGCGTGCGATGTTAGATCTCAAGTCAATTTGTTTAAGGCAAAAGGAGAAAGAACAAGTGAACTTTAAAGACACCTAGGGATAAGCATAAAGAATTAGGATAGTATCAAGCCCATAAGCACGTTTTGCACTACAAAATCAAGACCGATCGAATAAAATTAGAAATTCGAACCTAGAAACCGAATGCAATATTTAGGAGTGACATTTACATGGACATTTCATCGAACACTTGGAATGCAATGTTAGATCTCTTGTCAATTTTTTAAAGGCAAAAGGTGAAAAACAAGTGAACTTTGAAGACATCTAGGCTTAAGCATAAAGAATGAGGATAGTATGAAGCCAATAAGCACATTCTGGACTAGAAAATCAAGACCGATCGAATGAGAGCATAAAATCAATTCTAGAAAACGAATGCCACATTTAGGAGTAACATTTACATGGACATTTCATCGAACACTTGGTGTGCAATGTTAGATCTCTTATCAAATTTTTAAAGGCAAAACGAGAAAAAACAAATGAACTATAAAGACATCTAGGCATAAGCATAGAGAATGTAGATTGTATGAAGACAATAAGCACATTTTGCACTACAAAATCAAGACCGATCGAATAAGAGCATAAATTCAAACCTAGAAACCGAATGCCACATTTAGGAATAACATTTACATGGAGATTTCATCGAACACTTGGCGTGAATTGTTAAACCACAAGTCATATTTAAAGCAAAATGAGAAAAAACAAGTGAATGTTAAAGATATATAGGGATAAGCATAAAGAATGAGGATAGTATCAAGCCATTAAGCACGGTCTACAATATAAAATCATGACCGATCGAATAAAAGCATAAATTCGAGCCTAGAAACCGAATGCCATATTTAGGGGTGACATTTCCCTGGACATTTCATCGAACACTTGGCGTGCGATTTTAGATCTCAAGTCAATTTGTTTAAGGCAAAAGGAGAAAGAACAAGTGAACTTTAAAGACACCTAGGGATAAGCATAAAAAATGAGGATAATATCAAGCCCATGAGCACGTTCTGCGCTACAAAATCAGGACCGATCGAATAAAAGCATAAATTCGAACCTAGAAACCGAATGCCATATTTAAGAGTGACGTTTACATGGACATTTCATCGAACACTTGGCGTGCGATGTTAGATCTCAAGTCAATTTGTTTAAGGCAAAAGGAGAAAGAACAAGTGAACTTTAAAGACACCTAGGGATAAGCATAAAGAATTAGGATAGTATCAAGCCCATAAGCACGTTTTGCACTACAAAATCAAGACCGATCGAATAAAATTAGAAATTCGAACCTAGAAACCGAATGCAATATTTAGGAGTGACATTTACATGGACATTTCATCGAACACTTGGCATGCAATGTTAGATCTCTTGTCAATTTTTTAAAGGCAAAAGGTGAAAAACAAGTGAACTTTGAAGACATCTAGGCTTAAGCATAAAGAATGAGGATAGTATGAAGCCAATAAGCACATTCTGGACTAGAAAATCAAGACCGATCGAATGAGAGCATAAAATCAATTCTAGAAAACGAATGCCACATTTAGGAGTAACATTTACATGGACATTTCATCGAACACTTGGTGTGCAATGTTAGATCTCTTATCAAATTTTTAAAGGCAAAACGAGAAAAAACAAATGAACTATACAGACATCTAGGCATAAGCATAGAGAATGTAGATTGTATGAAGACAATAAGCACATTTTGCACTACAAAATCAAGACCGATCGAATAAGAGCATAAATTCAAACCTAGAAACCGAATGCCACATTTAGGAATAACATTTACATGGAGATTTCATCGAACACTTGGCGTGCAATGTTAGATCTCTTAACAACTTTTTAACGGCAAAACGAGAAAAAACAAGTGAACTTTAAAGACACCTAGGCATAATCATAAAGAATGAAGATAGTATGAAGCCAATAAGCACATTCTGCACTACAAAATCAAGACCGATCGAATAAAAGCATAAATTCGAGCCTAGAAACCGAATGCCATATTTAGGGGTGACATTTACCTGGACATTTCAACAAACACTTGGCGTGCGATGTTCGATCACAAGTCAATTTTTTAAGGCAAAAGAAGAAAAAACAAGTGAACTCTAAAGACACCTAGGCATAAGCATAAAGAATGAGGATAATATCAAGCTAATAAGCACGTTATGCACCACAAAATCAAGAGCGATCGAATAAGAGCATAAATTCGAACCTAGAAACCGAATGCCACATTTAGGAGTGACATTTACATGGACATTTCATCGACCACTTGGAGTGAATTGTTAGATCACAAGTCAATTTTAAGGCAAATTGAGAATAAACAAGTGAACTTTAAAGACGTCTAGCCATAAGCATAAAATATGAGGATAGTATCAAGCCAAAATGCACGTTCTTTACTACAAAATCAAGACCAATCGAATAAAAGCATAAATTCGAACCTAGAAACCGAATGTCATATTTAGGAGTGACATTTACATGGACGTTTCATCGAACACTTGGCGTGCAATGTTAGATCTGAAGTCAATTTTCTAAGGCAAAAGGAGAAGAAACAAGTGAACGTTAAAGACACCTAGGGATAAGCATAAAGAATGAGGATAATAGCAAGCTCATGAGCACGTTCTACACTACAAAATCAAGACCGATCGAATAAAAGCATAAATTCGAACCTCGAAACCAAAAAACATATTTAGGAGTGACGTTTACATGGACATTTCATCGAACACATGGCGTAAAATTTAGATCACAAGTCATTTTTATGGTAAAATGAGAAAAGCCAGTGAACTTTGAAAAACAAGTAGGCGTAAGCATAAAGAATGAGGATAGTATCAAGCCAATAAGCACTTATGCACTACAAAATCAATACCGATAGAATAAACGCATAAATTGGAACCTAGAAACCGAATGCCACATTTAGGAATAACTTTTACATGGAGATTTCAATGAGCACTTGGCGTGAATTGTTAGATCACAAGTCATTTTTAAGGCAAAATGAGAAAAAACAAGTGAACTTTATAGATATCTAGGCATAAGCATAAAGAATTAGGATAGTATCAAGCCAATAAGCACGTTCTGCACTACAAAATCAAGACCGATCGAATAAAATCATAAATTCGAACCTAGAAACCGAATGCCATATGTAGGAGTGACATTTACATGGACATTTCATCGAGCACTTGGGTTGCAATGTTAGATCTCTTGTCTATTTTTTAAAGGCAAAAGGAGAAAAAACAAGTGAACTTTAAAGACATCTAGGCATAAGCATCAAGAATGAGGATAGTATCAAGCCAATAAGCACATTCTCCACTACAAAATCGAGACCGATCAAATTAGAGCATAAATTCGAACCTAGAAAACGAATGCCACATTTAGGAGTAACATTTACATCGACATTTCATCGAACCATTGGCGTGCAATGATAGATCTCTTGTCAATTTTTTGAAGGCAAAAGGAGAAAAAACAAGTGAACTTTAAAGACATCTAGGCATAAGCATAAAGAATGAGGATAGTATGGATCCAATAAGCACATTTTGCACTACAAAATCTAGGCCGACCGAATAAGAGCATAAATTCGAACCTAGAAACCGAATGCCATTTTTAGGAATAACACTTACATGGAGATTTCATCGAACACTTGGCGTGAATTGTTAGATCACAAGTCATTTTTAAAGCAAAATCAGAAAAAACAAGTGAACTTTAAAGACATCTAGGCATAAGCATAAAGAATGAGGATAGTATGAAGCCAATAAGTCATTCTACACTACAAAATCAAGACCGATCGAATTAGAGCATAAATTCAAACCTAGAAACCGAATGCCACAATTAGGAATAACATTAACATGGAGATTTCATTGAACACTTGGCGTGAATTGTTAGATCACAAGTCATTTTAAGGCAAAATAAGAAAAAACAAGTGAACTTTAAAGATATCTAGACATAAACATAAAGAATGAGGATAATATCAATCCAATAAGCACGTTTTGTACTAAAAAATCAAGACCGATCGAGTAAAAGCATAAATTCGAACCTAGAAACCGAATGCCATATTTAGGGGTGACATTTCCCTGGACATTTCATCGAACACTTGGCGTGCGATGTTAGATCTCAAGTCAATTTTTTAAAGGCAAAAGGAGAAAAACAAGTGAACTTTAAAGACATCTAGGCATAAGCGTAAAGAATGAGGATAGTATGAAGCCAATAAGCACATTCTGCACTACAAAATCAAGACCGATCGAATAAGAGCATAAATTTGAACCTAGAAACCGAATGCCACATTTAGGAGTGACATTTACGTGGACATATCATCGAACATTTGGGGTGCAATGTTAGATCACAAGTCATTTTAAGGGCAAAAGGAGAAAAAACAAGTGAACTCTAAAGACACCTAGGCATAAGCATAAAGAATGAGGATACTATGAAGCCAATAAGCACATTCTGCACTACAAAATCAAGACCGATCAAATAAGAACATAAATTCGAACCAAGAAACCGCATGCCACATTTAGGAATAACACTTACATGGAGATTTGATCGAACATTTGGCGTGAAATGTTAGATCACAAGTCATTTTAAGGCAAAATGAGAAAAAACAAGTAAACTTTAAAGACACCTAGGCATAAGTATAAAGAATGAGGATAGTATGAAGCCAATAAACACATTTTGCACTACAAAATCAAGGCCGACCGAATAAGAGCATAAATTCGAACCTAGAAACGGAATGCCACATTTAGGAGTGACATTTACATGGACATATCATCGAACATTTAGCGTGCAATGTTAGATCACAAGTCATTTTAAGGGAAAAAGGAGAAAAAACAAGTGAACTCTAAACACATCTAGGCATAAGCATAAAAAATGAGGATAGTATGAAGCTAATAAGCACATTCTGCACTACGAAATCAAGGCCGATCGAATAAGAGCATAAATTCGAACCTAGAAACCGAATGCCACTTTTAGGAATAACACTTACATGGAGATTTCATCGAACACTTGGCGTGAATTGTTAGATCACAAGTCATTTTTAAGGCAAAATCAGACAAAACAAGTGAACTCTAAAGACACCTAGGCATAAGCATAAAGAATGAGGACAGTATGAAGCCAATAAGCACATTCTGCACTACAAAATCAAGACCGATCGATTAAAAGCATAAATTTGAACCTAGAAACCGAATGCCGTATTTAGGAGTGACATTAACATGGACATTGCATCGAACACTTGGAGTGCAATGTTAGATCTCAAGTCAATTTTTTTAAGGCAAAAGCAGAAAAAACAAATGAACTCTAAAGACACCTAGGCATAAGCATAAAGAATAAGGATAGTATGAAGCCAATAAGCACATTCTACACTACAAAATCTAGACCGATCGAATAAGAGCATAAATTCGAACCTAGAAACCGAATGCCATATTTAGGAGTGACATTTACATGGACATTGCATCGAACACTTGGAGTGCAATGTTAGATCTCAAGTTAATTTTTTTAAGGCAAAATGAGAAAAAACAAGTGAACTTTAAAGACATCTAGGCATAAGCATAAAGAATGAGGATAGTGTGAAGCCAATAAGCGCATTCTGCACTACAAAATCAAGACCGATCGAATAAGAGCATAAATTCGAACCTAGAAACCGAATGCCACATTTAGGAATAACATTTACATGGAGATTTCATCGAACACTTGGCGTGAATTGTAATATCACAAGTTATTTTTAATGCAAAATGAGAAAAAAACTAGTAAACTTTAAAGATATCTAGACATAAGCATAAAAAATAAAGACCGATCGAATAAAAGCATAAATTCGAACCTAGAAACCGAATGCCATATTTAGGAGTGACATTTACATGGACATTTCATCGAAGTGCAATGTTAGATCTCTTGTCAATTTTTTAAAGGCAAAAGGAGAAAAACCAGTGAACTTTAAAGACATCTAGAAAGCATAAAGAATGAGGATAGTATGAAGCTAATAAGCACATTCTGCACTCCAAAATCAAGACCGACCGAATAAGAGCATATATTCGAACCTAGAAACCGAATCCCACATTTAGGAGTGACATTTACATGGACATATCATCGAACATTTGGCGTGCAATGTTAGATCACAAGTCATTTTAAGGGCAAAAGGAGAAAAAGCAAGTGAACTTTAAAGACATCTAGGCATAAGCATAAAGAATGAGGATACTATGAAGCCAATAATCACATTCTGCACTACAAAATCAAGGCCGATCGAATAACAGCATAAATTCGAACCTAGAAACCGAATGCCACTTTTAGGAATAAGACTTACGTGGAGATTTCATCGAACACTTGGCGTGAATTGTTAGATCACAAGTCATTTTTAAGGCAAAATCAGATAAATCAAGTGAACTTTAAAGACATCTAGGCATAAGCATAAAAATGAGGATAGTATAAAGCCAATAAGCACATTCTACACTACAAAATCAAGATCGATCGAATTAGAGCATAAATTCAAACCTAGAAACCGAATGCCACATTTAGGAATAACATTTACATGGAGATTTCATCGAACACTTGGCGTGAATTGATAGATCACAAGTCATTTTAAAGCAAAATAAGAAAAAACAAGTGAACTTTAAATATATCTAGGCATAAACTTAAAGAATGAGGATAGTATCAAGCCAATAAGCACGTTCTGCACTTCAAAATCAATACCGATCGAATAAAAGCATAAATTCGAACCTAGAAACCGAATGCCATATTTAGGAGTGACATTTACATGGACATTTCACCGAACACTTGGAGTGCAATGTTAGATCTCAAGTCAATTTTTTTAAGGCAAAAGCAGAAAAAACAAATGAACACTAAAGACACCTAGGCATAAGCATAAAGAATGAGGATAGTATGAAGCCAATAAGCACATTCTGCACTACAAAATCAAGACCGATCGAATAAAAGCATAAATTCGAACCTAGAAACCGAATGCCACATTTAGGAATAACATTTACATGGAGATTTCATCGAACACTTGGCGTGAATTGTAAGATCACAAGTTATTTTTAATGCAAAATGAGAAAAAAACTAGTAAACTTTAAAGATATCTAGGCATAAGCATAAAGAATGAGGATAGTATCAAGCCAATATGCACGTTTTGTACTAAAAAATCAAGACCGATCGAATAAAAGCATAAATTCGAACCTAGAAACCGAATGCCATATTTAGGAGTGACATTTACATGGACATTTCATCGAACTCTTGGCGTGCAATGTTAGATCTCTTGTCAATTTTTTAAAGGCAAAAGGAGAAAAACAAGTCAACTTTAAAGACATCTAGGCATAATCATAAAGAATGAGGATAGTATGAAGCTAATAAGCACATTCTGCACTACAAAATCAAGACCGACCGAATAAGAGCATCTATTCGAAGCTAGAAACCGAATGCCACATTTAGGAGTGACATTTACAGGGATATATCATCGAACATTTGGCGTGCAATGTTAGATCACAAGTCATTTTAAGGGCAAAAGGAGAAAAAACAAGTGAACTTTAAAGACATCTAGGCATAAGCATAAAGAAAGAGAATACTATGAAGCCAATAAGCACATACTGCACTACAAAATCAAGGCCGATCGAATAAGAGCATAAATTCGAACCTAGAAACCGAATTCCACTTTTAGGAATAACACTTACGTGGACATTTCATCGAACACTTGGAGTGCAATGTTAGATCTCAAGTCAATTTTTTAAGGCAAAATGAGAAAAAACAAGTGAACTTTAAAGACATCTAGGCATAAGCATAAAGAATGAGGATAGTGTGAAGCCAATAAGTGCATTCTGCAGTACAAAATCAAGACCGATCGAATAAGAGCATAAATTCGAACCTAGAAACCGAATGCCACATTTAGGAATAACATTTACATGGAGATTTCATCGAACACTTGGCGTGAATTGTAAGATCACAAGTTATTTTTAATGCAAAATGAGAAAAAAACTAGTAAACTTTAAAGATATCTAGGCATAAGCATAAAAAATGAGGATAGTATCAAGCCAATAAGCCCGTTTTGTACTAAAAAATCAAGACCGATCGAATAAAAGCATAAATTCGAAACTAGAAACCGAATGCCATATTTAGGAGTGACATTTACATGGACATTTCATCGAACTCTTGGCGTGAAATGTTAGATCTCTTGTCAATTTTTTAAAGGCAAAAGGAGAAAAACAAGTGAACTTTAAAGACATCTAGAAAGCATAACGAATGAGGATAGTATAAAGCTAATAAGCACATTCAGCACTACAAAATAAAGACCGACCGAATAAGAGCATATATTCGAACCTAGAAACCGAATGCCACATTTAGGAGTGACATTTACATGGACATATCATCAAACATTTGGCGTGCAATGTTAGATCACAAGTCATTTTAAGGGAAAAAGGAGAAAAAACAAGTGAACTTTAAAGACATCTAGGCATAAGCATAAAGAATGAGGATACTATGAAGCCAATAATCACATTCTGCACTACAAAATCAAGGCTGATCGAATAAGAGCATAAATTCGAACCTAGAAACCGAATGCCACTTTTAGGAATAACACTTACGTGGGGATTTCATCGAACACTTGGCGTGAATTGTTACATCACAAGTCATTTTTAAGGCAAAATCAGAAAAATCAAGTGAACTTTAAAGACATCTATGCATAAGCATAAAGAATGAGGATAGTATGAAGCCAATAAGCACATTCTACACTACAAAATCAAGACCGATCGAATTAGAGCATAAATTCAAACCTAGAAACCGAATGCCACATTTAGGAATAACATTTACATGGAGATTTCATCGAACACTTGGCATGAAGTGATAGATCACAAGTCATTTTAAAGCAAAATAAGAAAAAAAACAAGTGAACTTTAAATATATCTAGGCATAAACTTAAAGAATGAGGATAGTATCAAGCCAATAAGCACGTTCTGCACTACAAAATCAATACCGATCGATTAAAAGCATAAATTCGAACCTAGAAACCGAATGCCATATTTAGGAGTGACATTTACATGGACATTTCATCGAACACTTGGAGTGCAATGTTAGATCTCAAGTCAATTTTTTTAAGGCAAAAGCAAAAAAAACAAATGAACTCTAAAGACACCTAGGCATAAGCATAAAGAATGAGGATAGTATGAAGCCAATAAGCACATTCTGCACTACAAAATCAAGACCGATCGAATAAAAGCATAAATTCGAGTCTAGAAACCGAATGCCACATTTAGGAATAACATTTACATGGAGATTTCATCGAACACTTGGCGTGAATTGTAAGATCACAAGTTATTTTTAATGCAAAATGAGAAAAAAACTAGTAAACTTTAAAGATATCTAGGCATAAGCATAAAGAATGAGGATAGTATCAAGCCAATAAGCACGTTTTGTACTAAAAAATCAAGACCGATCGAATAAAAGCATAAATTCGAACCTAGAAACCGAATGCCATATTTAGGAGTGACATTTACATGGACATTTCATTGAACTCTTAGCGTATAATGTTAGATCTCTTGTCAATTTTTTAAAGGCAAAAGGAGAAAAACAAGTCAACTTTAAAGACATCTAGGCATAAGCATAAAGAATGAGGATAGTATGAAGCTAATAAGCACATTTTGCACTACAAAATCAAGACCAACCGAATAAGAGCATATATTCGAACCTAGAAACCGAATGCTACATTTAGGAGTGACATTTACAGGTATATATCATCGAACATTTGGCGTGCAATGTTAGATCACAAGTCATTTTAAGGGCAAAAGGAGAAAAAACAAGTGAACTTTAAAGACATCTAGGCATAAGCATAAAGAATGAGAATACTATGAAGCCAATAAGCACATACTACACTACAAAATCAAGGACGATCGAATAAGAGCATAAATTCGACCTAGAAACCGAATGCCACTTTTAGGAATAACACTTACGTGGACATTTCATGGAACACTTGGCGTGAATTGTTAGATCACAAGTCCTTTTTAAGGCAAAATCAGATAAATCAAGTGAACTTTAAAGACATCTAGGCATAAGCATAAAGAATGAGGATAGTATGAAGCCAATAAGCACATTCTGCACTACAAAATCAAGACCGATCGAATTAGAGCATAAATTCAAACCTAGAAACCGAATGCCACATTTAGGAATAACATTTACATGGAGATTTCATCGAACACTTGGCGTGAATTGATAGATCACAAGTCATTTTAAAGCAAAATAAGAAAAAACAAGTGAACTTTAAATATATCTAGGCATAAACTTAAAGAATGAGGATAGTATCAAGCCAATAAGCACGTTCTGCACTACAAAATCAATACCGATCGAATCAAAGCATAAATTCGAACCTAGAAACCGAATGCCATATTTAGGAGTGATATTTACATGGACATTGAATCGCACACTTGGAGTGCAATGTTAGATCTCAAGTCAATTGTTTTAAGGCAAAAGCAGAAAAAACTAATGAACTCTAAAGACACCTAGGCATAAGCATAAAGAATGAGGATAGTATGAAGCCAATAAGCACATTCTGCACTACAAAATCAAGACCGATCGAATAAAAGCATAAATTCGAGCCTAGAAACCGAATGCCATATTTAGGAATAACATTTACATGGAGATTTCATCGAACACATTTGCGTGAATTGTAAGATCACAAGTTATTTTTAATGCAAAATGAGAAAAAAACTAGTAAACTTTAAAGATATCTAGGCATAAGCATAAAGAATGAGGATAGTATCAAGCCAATAAGCACGTTTTGTACTAAAAAATCAAGACCGATCCAATAAAAGCATAAATTCGAACCTAGAAACCGAATGCCATATTTAGGAGTGACATTTACATGGACATTGCATCGAACACTTGGAGTGCAATGTTAGATCTCAAGTCAATTTTTTTAAGGCAAAAGCAGAAAAAACAAGTGAACTCTAAACACACCTAGGCATAAGCATAAAGAATGAGGATAGTATGAAGCCCATAAGCACATTCTGCACTAGAAAATCAAGACCGATCGAATGAGAGCATTAATTCAAACCTAGAAACTGAATGCCACATTTAGGAATAACACTTACATGGAGATTTCATCGAACACTTGCCGTGAATTGTTAGATCACAAGTCATTTTTAAGGCAAAATGAGAAAAAACAAGTGAACTTTAATGACATCTAGGCATAAGCATAAAGAATGAGGATAGTATGAAGTCAATAAGCACATTCTGCGATACTAAATCAAGACCGATAGAATTAGAGCATAAATTCAAACCTAGAAACTGAATGCCACATTTAGTAATAACATTTACTTGGAGATTTCATCGACCACTTGGCGTGAATTGTTAGATCACAAGTCATTTTAAGGCATTATGAGAAAAAACAAGTGAACTTTAAAGATATCTCGGCATACTGATAAAGATTTAGGATAGTATCAAGCCAATAAGCACGTTCTACACTACAAAATCAATACCGATCGAATAAAAGCATAAATTCGAACCTAGAAACTGAATGCAACATTTAGAAGTGACGTTTACATGGACATATCATCGAACATTTGGCGTGCACATTCTGCATTACAAAATCAAGACCGATCGAATAAAAGAATATCTTGTCAATTTAGGAGTGACATTAGGAGTGACATTTACATGGAGATTTTATCGAACACTTGGCATCCAATGTTAAATATCTTGTCAATTTTTAAAGGAAAAAGGAGAAAAAATAAGTGAACTTTAAAGACATCTAGGCATAGGCATAAAGAATGAGGATAGTATCAAGCCAATAAGCATGTTCCGCACTACAAAATCAAGACCGATCGAATAAAAGCATAAATTCGAACCTAGAAACCGAATGCCATATTTAGGAGTGACATTAACATGGAGATTTCATCGAACACTTGGCGTGCAATGTTAGATCTTTTGTCAATTTTTTAAAGGCAAAAGGAGAAAAAACAAGTGAACTTTAAAGACATCTGGGCATAAGCATAAAGAATGAGGATAGTTTGAACCCAAAAAGCACATTCTGCATTACAAAATCAAGACCGGTCGAATAAGAGCATAAATTCGAACCTAGAAACCGAATGCCACATTTAGAAATAACATTTACATGGAGATTTCATCGAACACTTGGCGTGAATTGTTAGATCACAAGTCATTTTAAGGCAAAATGAGAAAAAAAAGTGAACTTTAAAAATATCTAGGCATAAGCACAAAGAATGAGGATAGTATATAGCCAATAAGCATATTCTTCACTACAAAATCAAGACCAATCGAATAAAAGCATAAATTCGAACAAAGAAACCGAATGCCATATGTAGGAGTGACATTTACATGGACATGTCATCGAAAACTTGTAGTGCAATGTTAGATCTCAAGTCAATTTTTTAAGGCAAAAGGAGAAAAAACAAGTGAACTCTAAAGACACCTCGACATAAGCATAAAGAAGGAGGATAGTATCAAGCCAATAAGCACGTTTGGCACTACGAAATCAAGACCGATCGAATAAAAGCATAAATTCGAACATAGAAAGCGAATGCCATATTTAGGAGTGACATTTACATGGAGATTGCATCGAACACTTGGCATGCAATGTTAGATATCTTGTCAATTTTTAAAGGAAAAAGGAGAAAAAATAAGTGAACTTTAAAGACATCTAGGCATAGGCATAAAGAATGAGGATAGTATGAAGCCAATAAGCACACTCTGCACTACAAAATCAAAACCATCGAATAAGAGCAAAAATTCGAACCTAGAAACCGAATGCCACATTTAGAAATAACATTTACATGGAGATTTCATCGAACACTTGGCGTGAATTGTTAGATCAAAAGTCATTTTTAAAGAAAAATGAGAAAAAACAAGTGAACTTTAAAGATATCTAGGCATAAGCATAAAGAATGAGGATACTATCAAGCCAATATGCACGTTCTGCACTACAAAATCAAGACCGATCGAATAACAGCATAAATTCGAACATAGAAAGCGAATGCCATATTTATGAGTGACATTTACATGGAGATTTTATCGAAAACTTGGCATGAATTGTTAGATCACAAGTCATTTTTAAGGCAAAATGAGAAAAAAAAGGTGAACTTTAAAGACATCTAGGCCTAAGCATAAAGAATGAGGATAGTATGAAGCCAATAAGCACATTCTGCACAACAAAATCAAGACCGATCGAATAAAAGCATAATTTCGATCCTAGAAACCGAATGCGATATTTAGGAGTAACATTTACGTGGAGATTTCATCAAACACTTGGCGTGCGATGATAGATCACTTGTCAATTTTTTAAAGGCAAAAGGAGAAAAAACAAGTGAACTTTAAAGACATCTAGGCATGAGTATAAAGAATGAGGATAGTATGAAGCCAATAAGCACATTCTGCACTACAAAATCAAGACATATCGAATAAGAACATAAATTCGAACCAAGAAACCGAATGCCGCATTTAGAAATAACATTTACATGGACATTTCATCGAAAACTTGGCGTGAATGGATAGATCACAAGTCATTTTTAAGGAAAAATGAGAAAAAACAAGTGAACTTTAAAGACATCTGGGCTTAAGCATAAAGAATGAGGATAGTTTGAACCCAATAAGCATGTTCTGCACTACAAAATCAAGACCGATCGAATAAAAGCATAAATTCGAACAAAGAAACCAAATGCCATATTTCGGAGTGACATTTACATGGACATTTCCTCGAAAACTTGTAGTGCAATGTTAGATCTCAAGTCAATTTTTTTAAGGAAAAAGGAGAAAAAACAAGTGAACTCTAAAGACACCTCGACATAAGCATAAAGAAAGAGGATAGTATCAAGCCAATAAGCACGTTCTGCAATACAAAATCAAGACCGATCGAATAAAATCATAAATTCGAACATAGAAACCGAATACCATATTTAGGAGTGACATTTACATGGACATTTCATCGAACACATGGCGTGCATTGTTAGATCTCTTGTCAAATTTTTAAAGGCAAAAGGAGAAAAAACAAGTGAACTTTAAAGACATCTAGGCCCAAGCATAAAGAATGAGGATATTATGAAGCCAATAAGCACATTTTGCTCTACAAAATCAAGACCGATTGAAAAAAAGCATAAATTCGAACCTAGAAACCGAATGCCATATTTAGGAGTGACATTTACATGGAGATTGCATCGAACACTTGGCATGCAATGTTAGATCTCTTGTCAAATTTTAAAGGAAAAAGGAGAAAAAACAAGTGAACTTTAAAGACATCTAGGCATAAGCATAAAGAATGAGGATAGTATGAAGCCAATAAGCACATTCTGCACTACAAAATCAAAACCGATCGAATAAGAGCATAAATTCGAACATAGAAAGCGAATGCGATATTTAGGAGTGACATTTACATGGTCATTTCATCGAACACATGGCGTGCATTGTTAGATCTCTTGTCAATTTTTTAAAGGCAAAAGAAGAAAAAACAAGTGAACTTTAAAGACACCTAGGTCTAAGCATAAAGAATGAGGATAGTATGAAGCCAATAAGCACATTCTGCAATACAAAATCAAGACCGATCGAATAAAAGCATAATTTCGAACCTAGAAACCGAATGCCATATTTAGGAGTAACATTTACATGGAGATTTCATCAAACACTTGGCGTGCATTGGTAGATCACTTGTGAATTTTTTAAAGGCAAAAGGAGAGAAAAACAAGTGAACTTTAAAGACATATAGGCATGAGTATAAAGAATGAGGATAGTATGAAGCCAATAAGCACATTCTGCACTACAAAATCAAGCCATATCGAATAAGAGCATAAATTCGAACCTAGAAACCGAATGCCACATTTAGAAATAACATTTACATGGAGATTTCATCGAACACTTGGCGTGAATTGTTAGATCACAAGTCATTTTTAAGGAAAAATGAGAAAAAACAAGTGAACTTTAAAAATATCTAGGCATAAGCATAAAGAATGAGGATAGTATCAAGCCAATAAGCACGTTCTGCAATACAAAATCAAGACCGATCGAATAAAAGCATAAATTCGAACATAGAAAGCGAATGCCATATTTAGGAGTGACATTTACATGGTCATTTCATCGAACACATGGCGTGCATTGTTAGATCTCTTGTCAATTTTTTAAAGGCAAAAGAAGAAAAAACAAGTGAACTTTAAAGACATCTACGTCTAAGCGTAAAGAATGAGGATAGTATGAAGCCAATAAGCACATTCTGCACTACAAAATCAAGACCGATCGAATAAAAGCATAATTTCGAACCTAGAAACTGGATGCCATATTTAGGAGTAACATTTACATGGAGATTTCATCAAACACTTGGCGTGCAATGATAGATCACTTGTCAATTTTTTAAAGGCAAAAGGAGAAAAAACAAGTGAACTTTAAAGACATCTAGGCATGAGTATAAAGAATGAGGATAGTATGAAGCCAATAAGCACATTCTGCACTACAAAATCAAGACATATCGAATAAGAGCATAAATTCGAACCTAGAAACCGAATGCGACATTTAGGAATAACATTTACATGGAGATTTCATTGAACACTTGGCGTGAATTGTTAGATCACAAGTCATTTTAGGGCAAAATGAGAAAAATCAAGTGAACTTTAAAGATATCTAGGCATAAGTATAAAGAATGAGGATAGTATCAAACCAATAAGCACCTTCCGCACTACAAAATCAAGACCGATCGAATAAAAGCATAAATTCGAACCTAGAAACCGAATGTCATATTTATGAGTGACATTAACATGGACATTTCATCAAACACTTGGCGTGCAATGTTAGATCTTTTATCAATTTTTTAAAGGCAAAAGGAGAAAAAAACAAGTGAACTTTAAAGAAATCTGGGCATAAGCATAAAGAATGAGGATAGTTTGAACCCAATAAGCACATTCTGCATTACAAAATCAAGACCGATCGAATAAGAGCATAAATTCGAACCTAGAAACCGAATGCCACATTTACAAATAACATTTACATGAAGATTTCATCGAACACTTGGCGTGAATTGTTAGATCACAAGTCATTTTAAGGCAAAATGAGAAAAAAAAGTGAACTTTAAAGACATCTAGGCATAAGCATAAAGAATGAGGATAGTATTAAGCCAATAATCACGTTCTTCACTACAAAATCAATACCGATCGAATAAAACCATAAATTCGAACCTAGAAACTGAATGCCACATTTAGGAATAACATTTACATGGAGATTTCATCGAACACTTGGCGTGAATTGTTAGATCACAAGTCATTTTTAAGGCAAAATGAGAAAAAAACAAGTGAACTTTAAAGAAATCTAGCCTTAAGCATAAAGAATGAGGATAGTATCAAGCAAATAAGCACGTTCTGCACTACAAAATCAATACCGATCGAATAAAAGCATAAATTCGAACCAAGAAATCGATTGCCACATTAGGGAATAACATTTACATGGAGATTTCCTCGAACACATGGCGTGAATTGTTAGATCCCCTGTGAATTTTTTAAAGGCAAAAGGAGAAAAAATAAGTGAAGTTTAAATACAGCTAGGCATAAGCATAAAGAATGAGGATAGTATCAAGCCAATAAGCACGTTCTGCACTACAAAATCAAGACCGATCAAATAAAAGCATTAATTTGAACCTAGAAACCGAATGCCATATTTAGGAGTGACAATTACATGGACATTTCATTGAACACTTGGCATGCAATGTTAGATCTCTTGTCAATTTTTTAAAGGCAAAAGGAGAAAAAACAAGTGAATTTTAAAGACATCTAGGCATAAGCATAAAGAATGAGGATAGTATGAAGCCAACAAGCACATTCTGCACTACAAAATAAAGACCGATCGAATAAAAGCTTAAATTCGAACCTAGAAACCGAATGCCATATTTAGGAGTGACATTTACATAGACATTTCATCGAACACTTGGCGTGCAATGTTAGATCTTTTGTCAATATTTTAAAGGCAAAAGGAGAAAAAACAAGAGAACTTTAAAGACATCTGGGCATAAGCATAAAGAATGAGGGTAGTATGAACCCAATAAGCACATTCTGCACTACAAAATCAAGACCGATCGAATAAGTGCATAAATTCGAACCTAGAAACCGAATGCCACATTTACAAATAACATTTACATGGAGATTTCATCGAACACTTGGCGTGAATTGTTAGATCACAAGTCATTTTAAGGCAAAATGAGAAAAAAAAAGTGAACTTTAAAGATATCTAGGTATAAGCACAAAGAATGAGGATAGTATCAAGCCAATAAGCATGTTCTGCACTACAAAATCAAGACCGATCGAATAAAAGCATAAATTCGAACAAACAAAACAAATGCCATATTTCGGAGTGACATTTACATGGACATTTCATCGAAAACTTGTAGTCCAATGTTAGATCTCAAGTCAATTTTTTTAAGGAAAAAGGAGAAAAAACAAATGAACTCTAAAGACACCTCGGCATAAGCATAAAGAATGAAGATAGTATCAAGCCAATAAGCACGTTCTGCAATACAAAATCAAGACCGATCGAATAAAAGCATAAATTCGAACATAGAAACCGAATACCATATTTAGGAGTGACATTTACATGGACATTTCATCGAACACATGGCGTGCATTGTTAGATCTCTTGTCAAATTTTTAAAGGCAAAAGGAGAAAAAACAAGTGAACTTTAAAGATATCTAGGCCCAAGCATAAAGAATGAGGATATTATGAAGCCAATAAGCACATTCTGCTCTACAAAATCAAGACCGATCGAATAAAAGCATAAATTCGAACCTAGAAACCGAATGCCATATTTAGGAGTGATTTTTACATGGAGATTGCATCGAACACTTGGCATGCAATGTTAGATCTCTTGTCAATTTTTAAAGGAAAAAGGAGAAAAAACAAGTGAACTTTAAAGACATCTAGGCATAAGCATAAGGAATGAGGATAGTATGAAGCCAATAAGCACATTCTCCACTAAAAAATCAAAACCGATCGAATAAGAGCATAAATTCGAACCTAGAAACCGAATGCCACATTTAGAAATGACAATTACATGGAGATTTCCTCGAACACTTGGCGTGAATTGTTAGATCTCCTATGAATTTCTTAAAGGCAAAAGGAGAAAAAATAAGTGAAGTTTAAAGACAGTTAGGCATAAGCATAAAGAATGAGGATAGTATCAAGCCAATAGGCATGTTCTGCACTACAAAATCAAGACCGATCGAATAAAAGCATAAATTCGAACAAAGAAACCAAATGCCATATTTCGGAGTGACATTTACATGGACATTTCATCGAAAACTTGTAGTGCAATGTTAGATCTCAAGTCAATTTTTTTAAGGAAAAAGGAGAAAAAACAAGTGAACTCTAAAGACACCTCGGCATAAGCATAAAGAATGAAGATAGTATCAAGCCAATAAGCACGTTCTGCAATACAAAATCAAGACCGATCGAATAAAAGCATAAATTCGAACATAGAAACCGAATACCATATTTAGGAGTGACATTTACATGGACATTTCATCGAACACATGGCGTGCATTGTTAGATCTCTTGTCAAATTTTTAAAGGCAAAAGGAGAAAAAACAAGTGAACTTTAAAGATATCTAGGCCCAAGAAATAAAGAATGAGGATATTATGAAGCCAATAAGCACATTCTGCTCTACAAAATCAAGACCGATCGAATAAAAGCATAAATTCGAACCTAGAAACCGAATGCGATATTTAGGAGTGACATTTACATGGAGATTGCATCGAACACTTGGCATGCAATGTTAGATCTCTTGTCAATTTTTAAAGGAAAAAGGAGAAAAAACAAGTGAACTTTAAAGACATCTAGGCATAAGCATAAGGAATGAGGATAGTATGAAGCCAATAAGCACATTCTGCACTAAAAAATCAAAACCGATCGAATAAGAGCATAAATTCGAACCTAGAAACCGAATGCCACATTTAGAAATGACAATTACATGGAGATTTCCTCGAACACTTGGCGTGAATTGTTAGATTTCCTATGAATTTTTTAAAGGCAAAAGGAGAAAAAATAAGTGAAGTTTAAAGACAGCTAGGCATAAGCATAAAGAATGAGGATAGTATCAAGCCAATAAGCATGTTCTGCACTACAAAATCAAGACCGATCGAATAAAAGCATAAATTCGAACAAAGAAACCAAATGCCATATTTCGGAGTGACATTTACATGGACATTTCATCGAAAACTTGTAGTGCAATGTTAGATCTCAAGTCAATTTTTTTAAGGAAAAAGGAGAAAAAACAAGTGAACTCTAAAGACACCTCGGCATAAGCATAAAGAATGAAGATAGTATCAAGCCAATAAGCACGTTCTGCAATACAAAATCAAGACCGATCGAATAAAAGCATAAATTCGAACATAGAAACCGAATACCATATTTAGGAGTGACATTTACATGGACATTTCATCGAACACATGGCGTGCATTGTTAGATCTCTTGTCAAATTTTTAAAGGCAAAAGGAGAAAAAACAAGTGAACTTTAAAGATATCTAGGCCCAAGCATAAAGAATGAGGATATTATGAAGCCAATAAGCACATTCTGCTCTACAAAATCAAGACCGATCAAATAAAAGCATAAAATCGAACCTAGAAACCGAATGCCATATTTAGGAGTGACATTTACATGGAGATTGCATCGAACACTTGGCATGCAATGTTAGATCTCTTGTCAATTTTTAAAGGAAAAAGGAGAAAAAACAAGTGAACTTTAAAGACATTTAGGCATAAGCATAAGGAATGAGGATAGTATGAAGCCAATAAGCACATTCTGCACTAAAAAATCAAAACCGATCGAATAAGAGCATAAATTCGAACCTAGAAACCGAATGCCACATTTAGAAATGACAATTACATGGAGATTTCATCGAACACTTGGCGTGAATTGTTAGATCACAAGTCATTTTTAAGGCAAAATGAGAAAAAAACAAGTGAACTTTAAAGAAATCTAGGCTTAAGCATAAAGAATGAGGATAGTATCAACCAAATAAGCACGTTCTGCACTACAAAATCAATACGGATCGAATAAAAGCATAAATTCAAACCTAGAAACCGATTGCCACATTAGGGAATAACATTTACATGGAGATTTCCTCGAACACTTGGCGTGAATTGTTAGATCTCCTATGAATTTTTTAAATGCAAAAGGAGAAAAAATAAGTGAAGTTTAAAGACAGCTAGGCATAAGCATAAAGAATGAGGATAGTATCAAGCCAATAAGCATGTTCTGCACTACAAAATCAAGACCGATCGAATAAAAGCATAGAACAAAGAAACCAAATGCCATATTTCGGAGTGACATTTACATGGACATTTCATCGAAAACTTGTAGTGCAATGTTAGATCTCAAGTCAATTTTTTTAAGGAAAAAGGAGAAAAAACAAGTGAACTCTAAAGACACCTCGGCATAAGCATTAAGAATGAAGATAGTATCAAGCCAATAAGCACGTTCTGCAATACAAAATCAAGACCGATCGAATAAAAGCATAAATTCGAACATAAAAACCGAATACCATATTTAGGAGTGACATTTACATGGACATTTCATCGAACACATGGCGTGCATTGTTAGATCTCTTGTCAAATTTTTAAAGGCAAAAGGAGAAAAAACAAGTGAACTTTAAAGATATCTAGGCCCAAGCATAAAGAATGAGGATATTATGAAGCCAATAAGCACATTCTGCTCTACAAAATCAAGACCGATCAAATAAAAGCATAAATTCGAACCTAGAAACCGAATGCCATATTTAGGAGTGACATTTACATGGAGATTGCATCGAACACTTGGCATGCAATGTTAGATCTCTTGTCAATTTTTAAAGGAAAAAGGAGAAAAAACAAGTGAACTTTAAAGACATCTAGGCATAAGCATAAGGAATGAGGATAGTATGAAGCCAATAAGCACATTCTGCACTAAAAAATCAAAACCGATCGAATAAGAGCATAAATTCGAACCTAGAAACCGAATGCCACATTTAGAAATGACAATTACATGGAGATTTCATCGAACACTTGGCGTGAATTGTTAGATCACAAGTCATTTTTAAGGCAAAATGAGTAAAAAACAAGTGAACTTTAAAGAAATCTAGGCTTAAGCATAAAGAATGAGGATAGTATCAACCAAATAAGCACGTTCTGCACTACAAAATCAATACGGATCGAATAAAAGCATAAATTCAAACCTAGAAACCGATTGCCACATTAGGGAATAACATTTACATGGAGATTTCCTCGAACACTTGGCGTGAATTGTTAGATCTCCTATGAATTTTTTAAAGGCAAAAGGAGAAAAAATAAGTGAAGTTTAAAGACAACTAGGCATAAGCATAAAGAATGAGGATAGTATCAAGCCAATAAGCATGTTCTGCACTACAAAATCAAGACCGATCGAATAAAAGCATAAATTCGAACAAAGAAACCAAATGCCATATTTCGGAGTGACATTTACATGGACATTTCATCGAAAACTTGTAGTGCAATGTTAGATCTCAAGTCAATTTTTTTAAGGAAAAAGGAGAAAAAACAAGTGAACTCTAAAGACACCTCGGCATAAGCATTAAGAATGAAGATAGTATCAAGCCAATAAGCACGTTCTGCAATACAAAATCAAGACCGATCGAATAAAAGCATAAATTCGAACATAGAAACCGAATACCATATTTAGGAGTGACATTTACATGGACATTTCATCGAACACATGGCGTGCATTGTTAGATCTCTTGTCAAATTTTTAAAGGCAAAAGGAGAAAAAACAAGTGAACTTTAAAGATATCTAGGCCCAAGCATAAAGAATGAGGATATTATGAAGCCAATAAGCACATTCTGCTCTACAAAATCAAGACCGATCAAATAAAAGCATAAATTCGAACCTAGAAACCGAATGCCATATTTAGGAGTGACATTTACATGGAGATTGCATCGAACACTTGGCATGCAATGTTACATCTCTTGTCAATTTTTAAAGGAAAAAGGAGAAAAAACAAGTGAACTTTAAAGACATCTAGGCATAAGCATAAGGAATGAGGATAGTATGAAGCCAATAAGCACATTCTGCACTAAAAAATCAAAACCGATCGAATAAGAGCATAAATTCGAACCTAGAAACCGAATGCCACATTTAGAAATGACAATTACATGGAGATTTCATCGAACACTTGGCGTGAATTGTTAGATCACAAGTCATTTTTAAGGCAAAATGAGAAAAAAACAAGTGAACTTTAAAGAAATCTAGGCTTAAGCATAAAGAATGAGGATAGTATCAAGCAAATAAGCACGTTCTGCACTACAAAATCAATACGGATCGAATAAAAGCATAAATTCGAACCTAGAAACCGATTGCCACATTAGGGAATAACATTTACATGGAGATTTCCTCGAACACTTGGCGTGAATTGTTAGATCTCCTGTGAATTTTTTAAAGGAAAAAGGAGAAAAAATAAGTGAAGTTTACAGACAGCTAGGCATAAGCATAAAGAATGAGGATAGTATCAAGCCAATAAGCACGTTCTGCACTACAAAATCAAGACCGATCGAATAAAAGCATTAATTTGAACCTAGAAACCGAATGCCTTATTTAGGAGTGACAATTACATGGACATTTCATTGAACACTTGGCATGCAATGTTAGATCTCTTGTCAATTTTTTAAAGGCAAATGAAGAAAAAACAAGTGAATTTTAAAGACATCTAGGCATAAGCATAAAGAATGAGGATAGTATGACGCCAATAAGCACATTCTGCACTACAAAATAAAGACCGATCGAATAAAAGCTTAAATTCGAACCTAGAAACCGAATGCCATATTTAGGAGTGACATTTACATATACATTTCATTGAACACTTGGCGTGAAATGTTAGATCTTTTGTCAATTTTTTAAAGGCAAAAGGAGAAAAAACAAGAGAACTTTAAAGACATCTGGGCATAAGCATAAAGAATAAGGGTAGTATGAACCCAATAAACAAATTCTGCACTACAAAATCAAGACCGATCGAATAAGTGCATAAATTCGAACCTAGAAACCGAATGCCACATTTACAAATAACATTTACATGGAGATTTCATCGAACACTTGGCGTGAATTGTTAGATCACAAGTCATTTTAAGGCAAAATGAGAAAAAAAAAAGTGAACTTTACAGATATCTACGTATTAGCACAAAGAATGAGGATAGTATCAAGCCAATAAGCATGTTCTGCACTACAAAATCAAGACCGAACGAATAAAAGCATAAATTCGAACAAAGAAACCAAATGCCATATTTCGGAGTGACATTTACATGGATATTTCATCGAAAACTTGTAGTGCAATGTTAGATCTCAAGTCAATTTTTTAAAGGCAAAATGAGAAAAAACAAGTGAACTTTAAAGACATCTAGGCATAAGCATAAAGAATGAGGATAGTATGAAGCCAATAAGCACATTCTGCACTACAAAATCAAGACCGATCGAATAAAAGCATAAATTCGAACCTAGAAACCCAATGCCATACTTAGGAGTGACATTTACATGGACATTTCATCGAACACTTGTAGTGCAATGTTTGATCTCTTGTCAATTTTTTAAAGGCAAAAGGAGAAAAAACAAGTGAACTTTAAAGACATCTAGGCAAAAGCATAAAGAATGAGGCTAGTATGAAGCCAATAAGCACATTCTGCACTACAAAATCAACACCGATCGAATAAGAGCATAAATTCGAACCTAGAAACGGAATCCCATATCTAAGAGTGACATTTACATGGACATTTCATCGAACACTTGGCGTGCAATGTTAGATCTCTTGTCAATTTTTTTAAGGCAAAAGGAGAAAAAACAAGTGATCTTTAAAGACATCTAGGCGTAAGCATAAAGAATCAGGATAGTATGAATCCAATAAGCACATTCTGCACTACAAAATCAATACCAATCGAATAAAACCATAAATTCGAACCTAGAAACCGAATGCCACTTTTAGGAATAACATTTACATAGAGATTTCATCGAACACTTGGCGTGAATTGTTAGATCACAAGTCATTTTTAAGGCAAAATGAGAAAAAAACAAGTGAACTTTAAAGACATTTAGGCTTAAGCATAAAGAATGAGGACCGTATCAAGGCAATAAGCACGTTCTGCAATACAAAATCAATACCGTTCGAATAAAAGCATAAATTCTAACCTAGAAACCGAATGTCATATTTAGGAGTGACATTTACATGGACATTTATCGAACACTTGTAATGCAATGATAGATCTCAAGTCAATTTTTTTAAGGCAAAAGGAGAAAAAACAAGTGAACTCTAAGGACACCTAGGCATAAGCATAAAGAATGAGGATAGTATGAAGCAAAAAAGCACATTATGCACTACAAAATCAAGACCGATCGAATAAGAGCATAAATTTGAACCTAGAAACCGAATGTCACATTTAGGAATAACATTTAAATAGAGATTTCATCAAACACTTGGAGTGAATTTTTAGATCAGAACTCATTTTTAAGGCAAAATGAGAAAAAACAAGTGAACTTTAAAGACATCTAGGCATAAGCATAAAGAATGAGGATAGTATCAAGCCAATCAGCACGTTCTGCACTAAGAAATCAATACCGATCGAATAAAAGCATAAATTCCAACCTAGAAACCGAATGCCACATTTAGGAATAACATTTACATGGAGATTTCATCGAACACTTGTTGTGAATTGCTAGATCACAAGTCATTTTTAAGGCAAAATGAGAAAAAACAAGTGAACTTTAAAGACATCTAGGCATAAGCATAAAGAATGAGGATAGTATCAAGCCAATCAGCACGTTCTGCACTAAGAAATCAATACCGATCGAATAAAAGCATAAATTCCAACCTAGAAACCGAATGCCACATTTAGGAATAACATTTACATGGAGATTTCATCGAACACTTGTTGTGAATTGCTAGGTCACAAGTCATTTTTAAGGCAAAATGAGAAAAAACAAGTGAACTTTAAAGACATCTAGGCATAAGCATAAAAAATGAGGATAGTATGAAGCCAATAAGCACATTCTGTACTACAAAATCAACACCGATCGAATAAGAGCATAAATTCGAACCTAGAAACCGAATGCCATATTTAAGAGTGACATTTACATGGACATGTCATCAAACACTTGGCGTGCAATGTTTGATCTCTTGTCAATTTTTTAAAGGCAAAACGAGAAAAAACAAGTGATCTTTAAAGACCTCTAGGCGTAAGCATAAAGGATGAGGATAGTATGAATCCAATAAGCACATTCTGCACTAAAAAATCAATACGGATCGAATAAAACCATAAATTCGAACCTAGAAACCGAATGCCACTTTTAGGAATAACATTTACATAGAGATTTCATCGAACACTTGGGGTGAATTGTTAGATCACAAGTCATTTTTAAGGCAAAATGAGAAAAAAACAAGTGAACTTTAAAGACATCTAGGCTTAAGCATAAAGAATGAGGACAGTATCAAGGCAATAAGCACGTTCTGCACTACAAAATCAATACCGATCGACTAAAAGCATAAATTCGAACCTAGAAACCGAATGTCATATTTAGGAGTGACATTTACTTGGACATTTATCGAACACTTGTAATGCAACGTTAGATCTCAAGTCAATTTTTTTAAGGCAAAAGGAGAAAAAACAAGTGAACTCTAAGGACACCTAGGCATAAGCATAAAGAATGAGGATAGTATGAAGCCAATAAGCACATTCTGCACTACAAAATCAAGACCGATCGAATAAGAGCATAAATTTGAACCTAGAAACCGAATGCCACATTTAGGAATAACATTTACATAGAGATTTCATCAAACACTTGGAGTGAATTTTTAGATCAGAACTCATTTTTAAGGCAAAATGAGAAAAAACAAGTGTACTTTAAGGACATCTAGGCATAAGCATAAAGAATGAGGATAGTATCAAGCCAATCAGCACGTTCTGCACTAAGAAATAAATACCGATCGAATAAAAGCATAAATTCCAACCTAGAAACCGAATGCCACATTTAGGAATAACATTTACATGGAGATTTCATCGAACACTTGTTGTGAATTGCTAGGTCACAAGTCATTTTTAAGGCAAAATGAGAAAAAACAAGTGAACTTTAAAGACATCTAGGCATAAGCATAAAAAATGAGGATAGTATGAAGCCAATAAGCACATTCTGCACTACAAAATCAACACCGATCGAATAAGAGCATAAATTCGAACCTAGAAACCGAATGCCATATTTAAGAGTGACATTTACATGGACATGTCATCAAACACTTGGCGTGCAATGTTTGATCTCTTGTCAATTTTTTAAAGGCAAAACGAGAAAAAACAAGTGATCTTTAAAGACCTCTAGGCGTAAGCATAAAGGATGAGGATAGTATGAATCCAATAAGCACATTCTGCACTAAAAAATCAATACGGATCGAATAAAACCATAAATTCGAACCTAGAAACCGAATGCCACTTTTAGGAATAACATTTACATAGAGATTTCATCGAACACTTGGGGTGAATTGTTAGATCACAAGTCATTTTTAAGGCAAAATGAGAAAAAAACAAGTGAACTTTAAAGACATCTAGGCTTAAGCATAAAGAATGAGGACAGTATCAAGGCAATAAGCACGTTCTGCACTACAAAATCAATACCGATCGACTAAAAGCATAAATTCGAACCTAGAAACCGAATGTCATATTTAGGAGTGACATTTACTTGGACATTTATCGAACACTTGTAATGCAACGTTAGATCTCAAGTCAATTTTTTTAAGGCAAAAGGAGAAAAAACAAGTGAACTCTAAGGACACCTAGGCATAAGCATAAAGAATGAGGATAGTATGAAGCCAATAAGCACATTCTGCACTACAAAATCAAGACCGATCGAATAAGAGCATAAATTTGAACCTAGAAACCGAATGCCACATTTAGGAATAACATTTACATAGAGATTTCATCAAACACTTGGAGTGAATTTTTAGATCAGAACTCATTTTTAAGGCAAAATGAGAAAAAACAAGTGTACTTTAAGGACATCTAGGCATAAGCATAAAGAATGAGGATAGTATCAAGCCAATCAGCACGTTCTGCACTAAGAAATAAATACCGATCGAATAAAAGCATAAATTCCAACCTAGAAACCGAATGCCACATTTAGGAATAACATTTACATGGAGATTTCATCGAACACTTGTTGTGAATTGCTATATCACAAGTCATTTTTAAGGCAAAACGAGAAAAAAAAAGTGAACTTTAAAGATATCTAGGAATAAGCATAAAGAATGAGGAAAATATCTAGCCAATAAGCACTTTCTGCACTACAAAATCAAGACCGATCAAATAAAAGCATAAATTCGATCCTAGAAACCGAATGCCATATTTAGGAGTGACATTTCCATGGACATTTCATCAAACACTTGGCGTGCAATGTTAGATCTCATGTCAATTTTTTAAAGGCAAAAGGAGAAAAAACAAGAGAACTTTAAAGACATCTGGGCATAAGCATAAAGAATGAGGATAGTATGAAGCCAATAAGCACATTCTGCACTACAAAATCAAGACCGATCAAATAAAAGCATAAATTCGAACCTAGAAACAGAAGGCCATGCTTAGGAGTGACATTTACATGGACATTTATCAAACACTTGTAATGCAACGTTAGATCTCAAGTCAATTTTTTTAAGGCAAAAGGTGAAAAAACAAGTGAACTCTAAAGACACCTAGGCATAAGCATAAAGAATGAGGATAGTATGAAGCCAATAAGCACATTCTGCACAAAGAAATCAATACCGATCGAATAAGAGCATAAATTCCAACCTAGAAACCGAATGCCACATTTAGGAATAACATTTACATGGAGATTTCATCGAACACTTGTTGTGAATTGCTAGATCAGAAGTCATTTTTAAGGCAAAATGAGAAAAAACAAGTGAACTTTAAAGACATCTAGGCATAAGCATAAAGAATGAGGATAGTATCAAGCCAATCAGCACGTTCTGCACTACAAAATCAAGACCGATCGAATAAAAGCATAAATTCGATCCTAGAAACAGAATGCCATATTTAGGAGTGACATTTACATAGACATTTCATCAAACACTTGGCGTGCAATGTTAGATCTCTTGCCAATTTTTTAAAGGCAAAAGGAGAAAAAACAAGTGAACTTTAAGGACACCTAGGCATAAGCATAAAGAATGAGGATAGTATGAAGCCAATAAGCACATTCTGCACTACAAAATCAAGACCGATCGAATAAGAGTATAAATTCGAACCTAAAAACCATATGCCACATTTAGGAATAACATTTACATGGAGATTTCATCGAACATTTGGCGTGATTTGCTAGATCACAAGTCATTTTAAGGCAAAATGAGAAAAAACAAGTGAACTTTAAAGTTATCTAGGCATAAGCATAAAGAATGAGGATAGTATCAAGCCAATAAGCACGTTCTGCACTGCAAAATCAAGACCGATCGAATAAAAGCATAAATTCGAACCTAGAAATCGAATGCCATATTTAGGAGTGACATTTACATGGAAATTTATCGAACACTTGTAATGCAATGTTAGATCTCAAGTCAATTTTTTTAAGGAAAAAGGAGAAAAACAAGTGAACTCTAAGGACACCTAGGCATAAGCATAAAGAATGAGGATAGTATCAAGCCAATAAGCACTGTCTGCACTAAGAAATCAATACCGATCTAATAAAAGCATAAATTCCAACCTAGAAACCGAATGCCAAATTTAGGAATAACATTTACATTGAGATTTCATCGAACACTTGGCGTGAATTGTTAGATCACAAGTCATTTTTAGGCAAAATGAGAAAAAACAAGTGAACTTTAAAGATATCTAGGCATAAGCATAAAGAATGAGGATAGTATCTAGCCAATAAGCACTTTCTGCACTACAAAATCAATACCCATCGAATAAAAGCATAAATTTGAACCTAGAAATAGAATGCCATATTTAGGAGTGACATTTACATGGACATTTCATCGAACACTTGGCGTTCAATGTTAGATCTCTTGTCGATTTTTTAAAGGCAAAAGTAGAAAAAAACAAGTGAAGTTTAAAAACATCTAGGCATAAGCATAAAGAATGATGATAGTATCAAGCCAATAAGCACGTTCTGCAATACAAAAACAAGACCGATCGAATAAAAGCATAAATTCGAACCTAGAAACCGAATATCATATTTAGGAGTGACATTTACCTGGACATTTCATCGAACACTTGGCGTGCAATGTTATTTCTCTTGTCAATTTTTTAAAGGCAAAATGAGAAAAAACAAGTGATCTTTAAAGACATCTAGGCGTAACCATAAAGAATGAGGATAGTATGAAGCCAATAAGCACATTCTGCGCTACAAAATCAATACCGATCAAATAAAACCATAAATTCAAACCTAGAAACCGAATGCCACGTTTAGGAATAACATTTACATTGAGATTTCATCGAACAAGTGAATTGCTAGATCACAAGTCATTTTTAAGGCAAAATGAAAAAAAAAGAAGTGAACGTTAAAGATATCTAGGCATAAGCATAAAGAATGAGGATAGTATGAAGCCAATAAGCAGATTCTTTACTACAAAATCAAAACCGATCGAATAAGAGCATAAATTCGAACCTAGAAACCGAATGCCACATTTAGGAATTACATTTACATAGAGATTTCATCGAATACTTGGCGTGAATTGTTAGATCACAACTCATTTTTAAGGCAAAATGAGAAAAAATAAGTGAACTTTAAAGACATCTAGGCATAAGGATAAAGAATGAGGATAGTATCAAGCCAATAAGCACGTTCTGCACTACAAAATACATACCGATCGAATAAAACCTTAAATTCGAACCTAGAAACCGAATGCCACATTTAGGAATAACATTTACATGGAGATTTCATCGAACACTTGGCGTGCCTTGTTAGATCACAAGTCATTTTTACGGCAAAATGAGAAAAAAACAAGTGAACTTTAAAGACATCTAGGCTTAAGCATAAAGAATGAATATAATATCAAGCCAATAAGCACGTTCTGCACTACAAAATCAAGACTGATCGAATAAGAGCATAAATTCGAACCTAGAAACCGAATGTCACATTTAGGAATAACATTTACATGGAGATTTCATCAAACACTTGGCGTGAATTGTTAGATCACAAGTCATTTTTAAGGCAAAATGAGAAAAAACTAGTGAACTTTAAAGATATCTAGGCATAAGCCTAAAGAATGAGGATAGTAACAAGTCAATAAGCACGTTCTGCAATACAAAATCAAGACCGATCGAATAAAATCATAAATTCAAACCTAGAAACCGAATGCCATACTTAGGAGTGACATTTACATGGACATTTCATCGAACACTTGGCGTGCAATGTTAGATCTCTTGTCAATTTTTTAAAGGCAAAATGAGAAAAAACAAGTGAGCTTTAAAGACATCTAGGCTTAAGCATAAAGAATGAGGATAGTATCAAGACAATAAGCACGTTCTTTACTACAAAATCAATACCGATCGAATAAAAGCATAATTTCGAACCTAGAAACCGAATGTCATATTTAGGAGTGACATTTACATGGACATTTATCGAACACTTGTAATAGAACGTTAGATCTCAAGTCAATTTTTTTAAGGCAAAAGGAGAAGAAACAAGTGAACTCTAAGGACACCTAGGCATAAGCATAAAGAATGAGGATAGTATGAAGCCAATAAGCACATTCTGCACTACAAAATCAAGACCGGTCGAATAAGAGCGTAAATTTGAACCTAGAAACCGAATGCCACATTTAGGAATAACATTTACATAGAGATTTCATCGAATACTTGGCGTGAATTGTTAGATCACAAGTCATTTTTAAGGCAAAATGAGAAAAACCAAGTGAACTTTATAGATATCTAGGCATAAGCATAAAGAATGAGGATAGTATCAAGCCAATTAGCACTTTATGCAGTTCAAAATCAAGACCGATCGAATAAAAGCATAATTTCGAACCTAGAAATCGATTGTCATATTTAGGAGTGACATTTACATGGACATTTATCGAACACTTGTAATGCAATGTTAGATCTCAAGTCAAATTTTTAAAGGCAAAAGGAGAAAAAACAAGTGAACTTTAAGGACACCTAGGCATAAGCATAAAGAACGAGGATAGTATGAAGCCAATAAGCACATTCTGCACTACAAAATCAAGACCGATCGAATAAGAGCATAAATTTGAACCTAGTAACTAAATGCCACGTTTAGGAATAACATTTACATAGAGATTTCATCGAACACTTGGCGTGAATTGTTAGATCACAAGTCATTTTAAGGCAACATGAGAAAAAACATGTGAACTTTAAAGACATCTAGGCATAAGCATAAAGAATGAGGATAGTATGAAGCCAATAAGCACATTCTGCACTACAAAATCAAGACCGATCGAATAAGAGCATATATTAGAACCTTGAAACCATATGCCACATTTAGGAATAACATTTACATGGAAATTTCATCGAACATTTGGCGTGAATTGTTAGATCACAAGTCATTTTAAGGAAAAATGAAGAAAAACAAGTGAACTTTGAAGTTATCTAGACATAAGCATAAAGAATGAGGATAGTATCAAGCCAATAAGCACGTTCTGCACTACAAAATCAATACCGATCGAATAAGAGCATAAATTCGAACCTAGAAACTGAATGCCATATTTAGGAGTGACATTTACTTCGACATTTAATCAAACCCTTGGCGTTCAATGTTAGATCTCTTGTCAATTTTTTAAAGGCAAAATGAGAAAAAAAAAGTGAACTTTAAAGACATCTAGGCATAAGGATAAAGAATGAGGATAGTATCAAGCCAATAAGCACGTTCTGCACTAAGAAATCAATACCGATCAAATAAAAGCATAAATTTCAACCTAGAAACCGAATGCCACATTTAGGAATAACATTTACATGGAGATTTCATCGAACACTTGGCGTGAATTGTTAGATAACAAGTCATTTTTAAGGCAAAATGAGAAAAAACAAGTGAACTTTAAACATATCTAGGCATAAGGATAAAGAATGAGGATAGTATCAAGCCAATAAGCACGTTTTGCACTACAAAATCAATACCGATCGAATAAAACCATAAATTCGAACCTAGAAACCGAATGCCACATTTAGGAATAACATTTACATGGAGATTTCATCGAACACTTGGCGTGCCTTGTTAGATCACAAGTCATTTTTACGGCAAAATAAGAAAAAAACAAGTGAACTTTAAAGACATCTAGGCTTAAGCATAAAGAATGAATATAGTATCAAGCTAATAAGCACGTTCTGCACTAAAAAATCAATACCGATCGAATAAAAGCATAAATTCTAACCTAGAAACCGAATGCCATATTTAGGAGTGACATTTACATGGACATTTCATTGAACACTTGGCGTGCAATGTCAGATCTCTTGTCAAATATTTAAAGGCAAAAGGAGAAAAAACAAGTGAAGTTTAAAGACATCTAGGCATAAGCATAAAGAATGAGGATAGTATGAAGCCAATAAGCACATTCTGCACTACAAAATCAAGACTGATCGAATAAGAGCATAAATTCGAACCTAGAAACCGAATGTCACATTTAGGAATAACATTTACATGGAGATTTCATCGAATACTTGGCGTGAATTGTTAGATCACAAGTCATTTTCAAGGCAAAATGAGAAAAAACAAGTGAACTTTAAAGACATCTAGGCTTAAGCATAAAGAATGAGGATAGTATCAAGCCAATAAGCACGTTCTTTACTACAAAATCAATACCGATCGAATAAAAGCATAATTTCGAACCTAGAAACTGAATGTCATATTTAGGAGTGACATTTACATGGACATTTATCGAACACTTGTAATAGAATGTTAGATCTCAAGTCAATTTTTTTAAGGCAAAAGGAGAAGAAACAAGTGAACTCTAAGGACACCTAGGCATAAGCATAAAGAATGAGGATAGTATGAAGCCAATAAGCACATTCTGCACTACAAAATCAAGACCGGTCGAATAAGAGCATAAATTTGAACCTAGAAACCGAATGCCACATTTAGGAATAACATTTACATAGAGATTTCATCGAATACTTGGCGTGAATTGTTAGATCACAAGTCATTTTTAAGGCAAAATGAGAAAAACCAAGTGAACTTTATAGATATCTAGGCATAAGCATAAAGAATGAGGATAGTATCAAGCCAATTAGCACTTTATGCAGTTCAAAATCAAGACCAATCGAATAAAAGCATAATTTCGAACCTAGAAATCGATTGTCATATTTAGGAGTGACATTTACATGGACATTTATCGAACACTTGTAATGCAATGTTAGATCTCAAGTCAAATTTTTAAAGGCAAAAGGAGAAAAAACAAGTGAACTTTAAGGACACCTAGGCATAAGCATAAAGAATGAGGATAGTATGAAGCCAATAAGCACATTCTGCACTACAAAATCAAGACCGATCGAATAAGAGTATAAATTCGAACCTAAAAACCATATGCCACATTTAGGAATAACATTTACATGGAGATTTCATCGAACATTTGGCGTGATTTGCTAGATCACAAGTCATTTTAAGGCAAAATGAGAAAAAACAAGTGATCTTTAAAGACATCTAGGCATAAGGATAAAGAATGAGGATAGTATCAAGCCAATAAGCACGTTCTGCACTACAAAATCAATACTGATCAAATAAAAGCATAAATTCCAACCTAGAAACCGAATGCCACATTTAGGTATAACATTTACATGAAGATTTCATCGAACACTTGGCGTGAATTGTTAGATCACAAGTCATTTTAAGGCAAAATGAGAAAAAACATGTGAACTTTAAAGACATCTAGGCATAAGCATAAAGAATGAGGATAGTATGAAGCCAATAAGCACATTCTGCAGTACAAAATCAAGACCGATCGAATAAGAGCATAAATTAGAACCTTGAAACCATATGCCACATTTAGGAATAACATTTACATGGAGATTTCATCGAACATTTGGCGTGAATTGTTAGATCACAAGTCATTTTAAGGAAAAATGAAGAAAAACAAGTGAACTTTAAAGTTATCTAGGCATAAGCATAAAGAATGAGGATAGTATCAAGCCAATAAGCTCGTTCTGCACTACAAAATCAATACCGATCGAATAAGAGAATAAATTCGAACCTAGAAACCATATGCCACATTTAGGAATAACATTTACATGGAGATTTCATCTAACACTTGGCGGGAATTGTTAGATCACAAGTCATTTTTAACGCAAAATGAGATAAAACAAGTAAACTTTAAAGACATCTAGTCATAAGCATAAAGAATGAGGATAATATGAAGCCAGTAAGCACGCTCGCACTACAAAATCAATACCGATCGAATAAAAGCATAAATTCGAACATAGAAACCGAATTCCACATTTAGGAATAACATTTACATTTAGATTTCCTCGAACACTTGGCGTGAATTGTTAGATCTCTTGTGAATGAGGATAGTATCAAGCCAATAAGCACATTCTGCACTACAAAATGAAGACTGATCGAATCAGAGCATAAATTCGAACCTAGAAACCGAATGCCACATTTAGGAATAACATTTACATATAGATTTCATCGAACACTTGGCGTGAATTGTTAGATCACAAGTCATTTTTAAGGCAAAATGAGAAAAAACAAGTGGACTTTAAAGATATCTAGGCATAAGCATAAATAATGAGGATAGTAACAAGTCAATAAGCACGTTCTGCACTACAAAATCAAGACCGATCGAATAAAAGCTTAAATTCAAACCTAGAAACTGAATGCCATACTTAGGAGTGACATTAACATGGACATTTCATCGAACACTTGGCATGCAATGTTAGATCTCTTGTCAATTTTTAAAGGCAAAATGAGAAAAAACAAGTGAACTTTAAAGACATCTAGGTATAAGCATAAAGAATGAGGATAGTATGAAGCCAATAAGCACATTTTTCACTACAAAATCAAGACCGATTGAATAAGAGCATAAATTCGAACTTAGAAACCGAATGCCACATTTAGGAAACATTTACATGGACATTTCATCGAACACTTGGCGTGAATTGTTAGATCACAAGTCATTTTAAGGCAAAACGAGAAAAAACAAGTGAACTTTAAAGATATCTAGGCATAAAGATAAAGAATGAGGATTGTACCAAGCCAATAAGCACGTTTTGGACTACAAAATCAAGACCGGTCGAATAAAAGCATAAATTCGAACCTAGAAACCGAATGCCATATTTAGGAGTGACATTTACATGGACATTTCATCGAACACTTGGCGTGCAATGTCAGATCTCTTGTCAATTTTTTAAAGGACAAAGGAGAAAAAACAAGTAAACGTTAAAGACATCTAGGCATAAGCATAAAGAATGAGGATAGTATGAAGCCAATTTGCACATTCTGCACTACAAAATCAAGACTGATCGAATAAGAGCATAAATTCGAACCTAGAAACCGAATGTCACATTTAGGTATAACATTTACATGAAGATTTCATCGAACACTTGGCGTGAATTGTTAGATCACAAGTCATTTTAAGGCAAAATGAGAAAAAACAAGTGAACTTTAAAGTTATCTAGGCATAAGCATAAAGAATGAGGATAGTATCAAGCCAATAAGCTCGTTCTGCACTACAAAATCAATACCGATCGAATAAGAGCATAAATTCGAACCTAGAAACCATATGCCACATTTAGGAATAACATTTACATGGAGATTTCATCTAACACTTGGCGGGAATTGTTAGATCACAAGTCATTTTTAACGCAAAATGAGATAAAACAAGTAACTTTAAAGACATCTAGTCATAAGCATAAAGAATGAGGATAATATGAAGCCAGTAAGCACGCTCGCACTACAAAATCAATACCGATCGAATAAAAGCATAAATTCGAACATAGAAACCGAATTCCACATTTAGGAATAACATTTACATTTAGATTTCCTCGAACACTTGGCGTGAATTGTTAGATCTCTTGTGAATGAGGATAGTATCAAGCCAATAAGCACATTCTGCACTACAAAATGAAGACTGATCGAATCAGAGCATAAATTCGAACCTAGAAACCGAATGCCACATTTAGGAATAACATTTACATGGAGATTTCATCGAACACTTGGCGTGAATTGTTAGATCACAAGTCATTTTTAAGGCAAAATGAGAAAAAATAAGTGGACTTTAAAGATATCTAGGCATAAGCATAAATAATGAGGATAGTAACAAGTCAATAAGCACGTTCTGCACAACAAAATCAAGACCGATCGAATAAAAGCTTAAATTCAAACCTAGAAACTGAATGCCATACTTAGGAGTGACATTTACATGGACATTTCATCGAACACTTGGCATGCAATGTTAGATCTCTTGTCAATTTTTAAAGGCAAAATGAGAAAAAACAAGTGAACTTTAAAGACATCTAGGTATAAGCATAAAGAATGAGGATAGTATGAAGCCAATAAGCACATTTTTCACTACAAAATCAAGACCGATTGAATAAGAGCATAAATTCGAACTTAGAAACCGAATGCCACATTTAGGAAACATTTACATGGACATTTCATCGAACACTTGGCGTGAATTGTTAGATCACAAGTCATTTTAAGGCAAAATGAGAAAAACAAGTGAACTTTAAAGATATCTAGGCATAAAGATAAAGAATGAGGATTGTACCAAGCCAATAAGCACATTCTGCACTACAAAATCAAGACCGATCGAATAAGAGCATAAATTAGAACCTTGAAACCATATGCCACATTTAGGAATAACATTTACATGGAGATTTCATCGAACATTTGGCGTGAATTGTTAGATCACAAGTCCTTTTAAGGAAAAATGAAGAAAAACAAGTGAACTTTAAAGTTATCTAGGCATAAGCATAAAGAATGAGGATAGTATCAAGCCAATAAGCTCGTTCTGCACTACAAAATCAATACCGATCGAATAAGAGCATAAATTCGAACCTAGAAACCATATGCCACATTTAGGAATAACATTTACATGGAGATTTCATCTAACACTTGGCGGGAATTGTTAGATCACAAGTCATTTTTAACGCAAAATGAGATAAAACAAGTAAACTTTAAAGACATCTAGTCATAAGCATAAAGAATGAGGATAATATGAAGCCAGTAAGCACGCTCTGCACTACAAAATCAATACCGATCGAATAAGAGCATAAATTTGAACATAGAAATCGAATGCCACATTTAGGAATAACATTTACATAGAGATTTCATCTAACACTTGGCGTGAATTGTTAGATCACAAGTCATTTTTAACGCAAAATGAGATAAAACAAGTAAACTTTAAAGACATCTAGTCATAAGCATAAAGAATGAGGATAATATGAAGCCAGTAAGCACGCTCTGCACTACAAAATCAATACCGATCGAATAAAAGCATAAATTCGAACATAGAAACCGAATGCCACATTTAGGAATAACATTTACATTTAGATTTCCTCGAACACTTGGCGTGAATTGTTAGATCTCTTGTGAATGAGGATAGTATCAAGCCAATAAGCACATTCTGCACTACAAAATGAAGACTGATCGAATCAGAGCATAAATTCGAACCTAGAAACCGAATGCCACATTTAGGAATAACATTTACATGGAGATTTCATCGAACACTTGGCGTGAATTGTTAGATCACAAGTCATTTTTAAGGCAAAATGAGAAAAAATAAGTGGACTTTAAAGATATCTAGGCATAAGCATAAATAATGAGGATAGTAACAAGTCAATAAGCACGTTCTGCACTACAAAATCAAGACCGATCGAATAAAAGCTTAAATTCAAACCTAGAAACTAAATGCCATACTTAGGAGTGACATTTACATGGACATTTCATCGAACACTTGGCATGCAATGTTAGATTTCTTGTCAATTTTTAAAGGCAAAATGAGAAAAAACAAGTGAACTTTAAAGACATCTAGGTATAAGCATAAAGAATGAGGATAGTATGAAGCCAATAAGCACATTTTTCACTACAAAATCAAGACCGATTGAATAAGAGCATAAATTCGAACTTAGAAACCGAATGCCACATTTAGGAAACATTTACATGGACATTTCATCGAACACTTGGCGTGAATTGTTAGATCACAAGTCATTTTAAGGCAAAATGAGAAAAAACAAGTGAACTTTAAAGATATCTAGGCATAAAGATAAAGAATGAGGATTGTACCAAGCCAATAAGCACGTTTTGGACTACAAAATCAAGACCGGTCGAATAAAAGCATAAATTCGAACCTAGAAACCGAATGCCATATTTAGGAGTGACATTTACATGGACATTTCATCGAACACTTGGCGTGCAATGTCAGATCTCTTGTCAATTTTTTAAAGGACAAAGGAGAAAAAACAAGTAAACGTTAAAGACATCTAGGCATAAGCATAAAGAATGAGGATAGTATGAAGCCAATTTGCACATTCTGCACTACAAAATCAAGACTGATCGAATAAGAGCATAAAATCGAACCTAGAAATCGAATGCCACATTTAGGTATAACATTTACATGAAGATTTCATCGAACACTTGGCGTGAATTGTTAGATCAAAAGTCATTTTAAGGCAAAATGAGAAAAAACATGTGAACTTTAAAGACATCTAGGCATAAGCATAAAGAATGAGGATAGTATGAAGGCAATAAGCACATTCTGCACTACAAAATCAAGACCGATCGAATAAGAGCATAAATTAGAACCTTGAAACCATATGCCACATTTAGGAATAACATTTAAATGGAAATTTCATCGAACATTTGGCGTGAATTGTTAGATCACAAGTCATTTTAAGGAAAAATGAAGAAAAACAAGTGAACTTTAAAGTTATCTAGACATAAGCATAAAGAATGAGGATAGTATCAAGCCAATAAGCACGTTCTGCACTACAAAATCAATACCGATCGAATAAGAGCATAAATTCGAACCTAGAAACCATATGCCACATTTAGGAATAACATTTACATGGAGATTTTATCGAACATTTGGCGCGAATTGTTAGATCACAAGTCATTTTAAGGCATAATGAAGAAAAACAAGTGAACTTTAAAGTTATGTAGGCATAAGCATAAAGAATGAGGATAGTATCATGCCAATAAGCACATCCTACACTACAAAATCAAAACCGATCGAATAAGAGCATAAATTTGAACATAGAAATCGAATGCCACATTTAGGAATAACATTTACATAGAGATTTCATCTAACACTTGGCGTGAATTGTTAGATCACAAGTCATTTTTAACGCAAAATGAGATAAAACAAGTAAACTTTAAAGACATCTAGTCATAAGCATAAAGAATGAGGATAATATGAAGCCAGTAAGCACGCTCTGCACTACAAAATCAATACCGATCGAATAAAAGCATAAATTCGAACATAGAAACCGAATGCCACATTTAGGAATAACATTTACATTTAGATTTCCTCGAACACTTGGCGTGAATTGTTAGATCTCTTGTGAATGAGGATAGTATCAAGCCAATAAGCACATTCTGCACTACAAAATGAAGACTGATCGAATCAGAGCATAAATTCGAACCTAGAAACCGAATGCCACATTTAGGAATAACATTTACATGGAGATTTCATCGAACACTTGGCGTGAATTGTTAGATCACAAGTCATTTTTAAGGCAAAATGAGAAAAAATAAGTGGACTTTAAAGATATCTAGGCATAAGCATAAATAATGAGGATAGTAACAAGTCAATAAGCACGTTCTGCACTACAAAATCAAGACCGATCGAATAAAAGCTTAAATTCAAACCTAGAAACTAAATGCCATACTTAGGAGTGACATTTACATGGACATTTCATCGAACACTTGGCATGCAATGTTAGATTTCTTGTCAATTTTTAAAGGCAAAATGAGAAAAAACAAGTGAACTTTAAAGACATCTAGGTATAAGCATAAAGAATGAGGATAGTATGAAGCCAATAAGCACATTTTTCACTACAAAATCAAGACCGATTGAATAAGAGCATAAATTTGAACTTAGAAACCGAATGCCACATTTAGGAAACATTTACATGGACATTTCATCGAACACTTGGCGTGAATTGTTAGATCACAAGTCATTTTATATCAAAATGAGAAAAAACAAGTGAACTTTAAAGATATCTAGGCATAAAGATAAAGAATGAGGATTGTACCAAGCCAATAAGCACGTTTTGGACTACAAAATCAAGACCGGTCGAATAAAAGCATAAATTCGAACCTAGAAACCGAATGCCATATTTAGGAGTGACATTTACATGGACATTTCATCGAACACTTGGCGTGCAATGTCAGATCTCTTGTCAATTTTTTAAAGGACAAAGGAGAAAAAACAAGTAAAAGTTAAAGACATCTAGGCATAAGCATAAAGAATGAGGATAGTATGAAGCCAATTTGCACATTCTGCACTACAAAATCAAGACTGATCGAATAAGAGCATAAAATCGAACCTTGAAATCGAATGCCACATTTAGGTATAACATTTACATGAAGATTTCATCGAACACTTGGCGTGAATTGTTAGATCAAAAGTCATTTTAAGGCAAAATGAGAAAAAACATGTGAACTTTAAAGACATCTAGGCATAAGCATAAAGAATGAGGATAGTATGAAGGCAATAAGCACATTCTGCACTACAAAATCAAGACCGATCGAATAAGAGCATAAATTAGAACCTTGAAACCATATGCCACATTTAGGAATAACATTTAAATGGAAATTTCATCGAACATTTGGCGTGAATTGTTAGATCACAAGTCATTTTAAGGAAAAATGAAGAAAAACAAGTGAACTTTAAAGTTATCTAGACATAAGCATAAAGAATGAGGATAGTATCAAGCCAATAAGCACGTTCTGCACTACAAAATCAATACCGATTGAATAAGAGCATAAATTCGAACCTAGAAACCATATGCCACATTTAGGAATAACATTTACATGGAGATTTTATCGAACATTTGGCGCGAATTGTTAGATCACAAGTCATTTTAAGGCATAATGAAGAAAAACAAGTGAACTTTAAAGTTATGTAGGCATAAGCATAAAGAATGAGGATAGTATCATGCCAATAAGCACATCCTGCACTATAAAATCAAAACCGATCGAATAAGAGCATAAATTTGAACATAGAAATCGAATGCCACATTTAGGAATAACATTTACATAGAGATTTCATCTAACACTTGGCGTGAATTGTTAGATCACAAGTCATTTTTAACGCAAAATGAGATAAAACAAGTAAACTTTAAAGACATCTAGTCATAAGCATAAAGAATGAGGATAATATGAAGCCAGTAAGCACGCTCTGCACTACTAAATCAATACCGATCGAATAAAAGCATAAATTCGAACATAGAAACCGAATGCCACATTTAGGAATAACATTTACATTTAGATTTCCTCGAACACTTGGCGTGAATTGTTAGATCTCTTGTGAATGAGGATAGTATCAAGCCAATAAAGACATTCTGCACTACAAAATGAAGACTGATCGAATCAGAGCATAAATTCGAACCTAGAAACCGAATGTCACATTTAGGAATAACATTTACATGGAGATTTCATCGAACACTTGGCGTGAATTGTTAGATCACAAGTCATTTTTAAGGCAAAATGAGAAAAAAGAAGTGGACTTTAAAGATATCTAGGCATAAGCATAAATAATGAGGATAGTAACAAGTCAATAAGCACGTTCTACACTACAAAATCAAGACCGATCGAATAAAAGCTTAAATTCAAACCTAGAAACTGAATGCCATACTTAGGAGTGACATTTACATGGATATTTCATCGAACACTTGGCGTGCAATGTTAGATCTCTTGACAATTTTTTAAAGGCAAAAGGAGAAAAAACAAGTGAACTTTAAAGACATCTAGTCATAAGCATAAAGAATGAGGATAGTATGAAGCCAATAAGCACATTCTGCACTATAAAATCAAGACCGATCGAATAAGAGCATAAATTCGAACCTAGAAACCGAATGGCACATTTAGGAATATCATTTACATGGAGATTTCATCAAACACTTGGCGTGAATTGTTAGATCACAAGTCATTTTTAAGGCAAAATGAGAAAAAAACAAGTGAACTTTAAAGATATCTAGGCATAAGCCTAAAGAATGAGGATAGTATCAAGCGAATAAGCACGTTCTGCACTACAAAATCAAGTTCGAACGAATAAAAGCATAAATTCGAACTTAGAAAACGAATGTCATATTTAGGAGTGACATTTACGTGGACATTTCATCGAACACTTGTAGTGCAATGTTAGATCTCAAGTCAATTTTTTTAAGGCAAACGGAGAAAAAACAAGTGAACTCTAAAGAAACCTTGGCATAAGCATAAAGAATGAGGATAATATCAAGCCAATAAGCACTATCTGCACTACAAAATCAATACCGATCGAATAAAAGCATAAATTCGAACCTAGAAACCTAATGCCACATTTAGGAATAACATTTACATGGAGATTTCATCGAATACTTGGCGTGAATTGTTAGATCACAAGTCATTTTTAAGGCAAAATAAGAAAAAACAAGTCAACTTTAAAGATATCTAGGCATAACCATAAAGAATGAGGATAGTATCAATCCAATAAGCACGTTCCGCACTACAAAATCAAGACCGATCGAATAAGAGCTTAAATTAGAACCGAGAAACCATATGCCACATTTAGAAATAACATTTACATGGAGACTTCATCGAACATTTGGCGTGAATTGTTAGATCACAAGTCATTTTAAGGAAAAATGAAGAAAAACAAGTGAACTTTAAAGTTATCCAAGCATAAGCATAAAGAATGAGGATAATATCAAGCCATTAAGCACTTTTTGCAGCACAAAATCAAGACCGATCGAATAAAAGCATAAATTCGAACCTGGAAACCGAATGCCATATTTAGGAGTGACATTTACATGGACATTTCATCGAACACTTGACATGCAATGTTAGTTCTCTTGTCAATTTTTAAAGGCAAAATGAGAAAAAACAAGTGAACTTTAAAGACATCTAGGTATAAGCATAAAGAATGAGGATAGTATGAAGCCAATAAGCACATTTTGCACTAAAAAATCAAGACCGATTGAATAAGAGCATAAATTCGAACATAGAAACCGAATGCCACATTTAGGAAACATTTACATGGACATTTCATCGAACACTTGGCGTGAATTGTTAGATCACAAGTAAGGCAAAATGAGAAAAAACAAGTGAACTTTAAAGATATCTGGGCATAAAGATAAAGAATGAGGATAGTACCAAGCCAATAAGCACGTTTTGCACTACAAAATCAAGACCGGTCGAATAAAAGCATAAATTCGAACCTAGAAACCGAATGCCATATTTAGGAGTGACATTTACATGGACATTTCATCGAACACTTGGCGTGCAATGTCAGATCTCTTGTCAATTTTTTAAAGGAAAAAGGAGAAAAAACAAGTAAACATTAAAGACATCTAGGCATAAGCATAAAGAATGAGGATAGTATGAAGCCAATTTGCACATTCTGCACTACAAAATCAAGACTGATCGAATAAGAGCATAAATTCGAACCTAGAAATCGAATGCCACATTTAGGATTAACATTTACATGGAGATTTCATCAAACACTTGGCGTGAATTGTTAGATCACAAGTCATTTTTAGGCAAAATGAAGAAAAACAGGTGAACTTTAAAGTTATCTAGGCATAAGCATAAAGAATGAGGATAGTATCATGCCAATAAGCACATCCTACACTACAAAATCAAAACCGATCGAATAAGAGCATAAATTTGAACATAGAAATCGAATGCCACATTTAGGAATAACATTTACATAGAGATTTCATCTAACACTTGGCGTGAATTGTTAGATCACAAGTCATTTTTAACGCAAAATGAGATAAAACAAGTAAACTTTAAAGACATCTAGTCATAAGCATAAAGAATGAGGATAATATGAAGCCAGTAAGCACGCTCTGCACTACAAAATCAATACCGATCGAATAAAAGCATAAATTCGAACATAGAAACCGAATGCCACATTTAGGAATAACATTTACATTTAGATTTCCTCGAACACTTGGCGTGAATTGTTAGATCTCTTGTGAATGAGGATAGTATCAAGCCAATAAACACATTCTGCACTACAAAATGAAGACTGATCGAATCAGAGCATAAATTCGAACCTAGAAACCGAATGCCACATTTAGGAATAACATTTACATGGAGATTCCATCGAACACTTGGCGTGAATTGTTAGATCACAAGTAAGGCAAAATGAGAAAAAACAAGTGAACTTTAAAGATATCTGGGCATAAAGATAAAGAATGAGGATAGTACCAAGCCAATAATCACGTTTTGCACTACAAAATCAAGACCGGTCGAATAAAAGCATAAATTCGAACCTAGAAACCGAATGCCATATTTAGGAGTGACATTTACATGGACATTTCATCGAACACTTGGCGTGCAATGTCAGATCTCTTGTCAATTTTTTAAAGGAAAAAGGAGAAAAAACAAGTAAACATTAAAGACATCTAGGCATAAGCATAAAGAATGAGGATAGTATGAAGCCAATTTGCACATTCTGCACTACAAAATCAAGACTGATCGAATAAGAGCATAAATTCGAACCTAGAAATCGAATGCCACATTTAGGATTAACATTTACATGGAGATTTCATCAAACACTTGGCGTGAATTGTTAGATCACAAGTCATTTTAAGGCAAACTAAGAAAAAATAAGTGAACTTTAAAGATACCTAGGCATAAGCATAAAGAATGATGATAGTATCAGGCCAATAAGCATGTTCCGCACTACAAAATCAAGACCGATCGAATAAAAGCATAAATTCGAACCTAGAAAACTAATGTCATATTTAGGAGTGACATTTACATGGACATTTCATCGAACACTTGTAGTGCAATGTTTGTTCTCAAGTCAATTTTTTTAAGGCAAAAGGAGAAAAAACAAGTGAACTCTAAAGACACCTAGGCATAAGCATAAAGAATGAGGATAATATCAAGCCAATAAGCACGTTCTGCACTACAAAATCAATACCGATCGAATAAAAGCATTAATTCGAACCTAGAAACTGAATGCCACATTTAGGAATAACATTTACAAGGAGATTTCATCGAACACTTGGCGTGAATTGTTAGATCACAAGTCATTTTTAAGACAAAATGAGAGAAAAACAAGTGAACTTTAAAGATATCTGGGCATAAGTATAAAGAATGAGGATAGTATGAAGCCAATAAGCACATTCTGCACTACAAAATAAAGACCGATCGAATAATAGCATAAATTCGAACCTAGAAACCATATGCCACATTTAGGAATAACATTTACATGGAGATTTTATCGAACATTTGGCGTGAATTGTTAGATCACAAGTCATTTTAAGGCAAAATGAAGAAAAACAAGTGAACTTTAAAGTTATCTAGGCATAAGCATAAAGAATGAGGATAGTATCATGCCAATAAGCACATCCTGCACTATAAAATTAAAACCAAACGAATAAGAGCATAAATTTGAACATAGAAATGGAATGCCACATTTAGGAATAACATTTACATAGAGATTTCATCTAACACTTGGCGTGAATTGTTAGATCACAAGTCATTTTTAACGCAAAATGTGAAAAAACAAGTGAACTTTAAAGACATCTAGTCATAAGCATAAAGAATGAGGATAATATGAAGCCAGTAAGCACATTCTGCACTGCAGAATCAAGACTGATGGAATAAGAGCATAAATTCGAACCTAGAAACCGAATGCCACATTTAGGAATAACATTTACATGGAGATTTCATCGAACAATAGGCGTGAATTGTTACATCACAAGTCATTTTAAGGCAAAATGAGAAAAAACAAGTGAACTTTAAAGACATCCAGGCATAAGCATAAAGAATGAGGATGGTATCAAGCCAATAAGCATATTCTACACTACAAAATCAAGACCGATCGAATAAGAGCATAAATTCGAACCTAGACACCGAATGCCACATTTAGGAATAACATTTACATGGAGATTTCATCGAACACTTGGCTTGACTTGTTAGATCACAAGTCATTTTAAGGCAAAATGAAGAAAAACAGGTGAACTTTAAAGTTATCTAGGCATAAGCATAAAGAATGAGGATAGTATCATGCCAATAAGCACATCCTACACTACAAAATCAAAACCGATCGAATAAGAGCATAAATTTGAACATAGAAATCGAATGCCACATTTAGGAATAACATTTTCATAGAAATTTCGTCTAACACTTGGCGTGAATTGTTAGATCACAAGTCATTTTAAGGCAAAATGAGAAAAAACAAGTGAACTTTAAAGACATCTAGTCATAAGCATAAAGAATGAGGATAATATGAAGCCAGTAAGCACATTTTGCACAACAAAATACAGACTGATCGAATAAGAGCATAAATTCGAACCTAGAAACCGAATGCCACATTTAGGAATAAGCACGTTCTGCACTACAAAATCAAGACCGAACGAATAAAAGCATAAATTCGAACCTAGAAACCGAATGCCATATTTAGGAGTGACATTTACTTGGACATTTCATCGAACACTTGGCGTGCAATGTTAGATCTCTTGTCAATTTTTTAAAGGCAAAAGGAGAAAAAAGTAGTGAACTTTAAAGACATCTGTAATACTCAAGAAAATTTAATATTTTAATGTTTCTAAAAATTCGTGTTGGGATTGCTTAGCTATTAAGTAATCTCGGGTAGACCTTAAAAAATATATATATGCTTGGAAAAGCGTGCTCGACTTAAGTGATGTTTGGATGTAAGTTGGTAATTTTGATGTGTCTCGAAAAACTTGTCTAGGTTACTTTGCTTATAAGTTAGCTCGGATAAGTTTGTTTCTTAGTTATGAAGAAAGTTCGTATACATAATAAACGAGATTTATCTAGTATCTAGCCTCATCTATCTAGCCTCATCTCCTTGGAAAGTGTGATGCTATCTAGTAGCATCAAAAGGCGTTTCAAAATTCAATATTTGTATGCAAGAAGTCTCCATCTCCTTCCATTCTCTTCTCCACCATTTGAACTCCCCTTTTTCCATTCTTCTTCATCTCTCACGTCCCTCTCCATGTTTCCTCCATTTTCATACTTCAAGATTCCAAATAAAATCACCTTGTTGAACTTTGGCCATCCTAGATACTTATTAAGTTGATATCTTGCTCCATAGATAGTTAAAAGTTCAAGTTTCAAGCTTCGAGATAACTAAACAACCATCTTGCACTCTTCGTGGTGTAAGTTCCATAAAAGGGTATGAGCTCCATATTCTTATGTTCTTTCTTCCATTTCTGAACTTTATAAGATGTAATAGGTTATGTTTGAGAAGAAATTTGATATGGGTAGGCCGAATTTGACGGAGTAAGAAAAGTTTGAAGGAGAGATGTGTAGAATGGTGAAAGTGATGGTTTCATGAACTATTTTTGGTAAAACTGATTAGATGGTTGTTTAACCTAAGTTAAGTGAGTATTAGAATTGAGTATGGGCTGTTTATGAGCTGTTTTAGGTGTTGAATAAGGTCTCTTGAGTTTTAGATGAAGAATTATATGTCAATGGATTGAAAGAAGTGAAAGTGAGTGGATTATGGGATTTATTGTGTATTTGGAATTTCTGTGGCTGAGATGGTGAAGTAAGGTGGCTGAATTAGAATGGTTTTGATTGTTGAGTTTGAAGGTTGTAGTTTTGGAAAGTTTGGATTTTAGTGGGTTGAGGTTGTGGTTAAGTGAATGGTAATAGCCGGCTTGAGTTATCAAAAGGTAAAAGGGATTCCGAGTCTCAAACATTTACCATATTCTTTTAAGTTTTAGACTTCATGTTATTTACAATACCTTATATCATGGTTTAGGAAATCATTCTGACAAGTCCTTATTCCATTCAAGAGTTGGAATTCCCAGTCAAGAGGTAAGTCGCCTAGACTTACTTAGTTACTAGTTTTGGTGTGTGCTAGATGTGTAGAGCTGTATTTTGGGATTCATTCCTATATGTTTTATATGTCTATTTGAAAGTAATTCGTTATTTTGGAAAATATAATATATGAATACTATTCTGTATTTTATTCGGATTTCTAAGCATTGGCACCTAACCGATACGACTATGATTAGGGATAGTCGGGAAGGCGGAGACATCCCTAACTTATTTGTATGTCAAGGAGGGCCCCTTTAAAATGTAAATAAAATGTTTTGGCAAGTGCTCCCGAGGAGGCTTGACCAAGGGTAAGAAGGTGAATGATGAGGGTGTGAGTGGCTCGGATAAACGGTGGAGGCCGCCGTCCACTACCCCGCGTAAGGCTGGAGGATGCCATACTTGTTTGATAAATGATATTGATTGAGAGTTGATGAGTTGTGATTGAACTATTATTGAGACGAAAAGTGATTGAGGTGATACTAAAGTGAAATGATGTGTTATTATTAGTATGCATTGTATAACTATAAATATTATTATGTGCGCCTTATGATTACAAGTATTGTTGTGTGTTTGTTTGTTGTTGTGAATATATTATATGTGAACTATTCTATTAGTATTCTTATTATGTAATTTAATAAATTGATTTCGCCATTGCATATTGTGTTTACCAGTTGGTGCATGTTAGAATTGCTAGCTAACCCTTCGGGGACTTTTTTTTTAGTTTCAGGTAAAAACATGAGACTCATATTAGAACCTCGGCAAAATGATGGTACGAGTCGTTGGAGGCCGTGTCATTATGATTGGGTTTTGTTGGATGAAATGATGGTTACTCATCTTTTATATTATGTATAATGTTTGCTTTTGTTGAGGAAAGGATAGTATGAGGTCAATAAAGTGTTCACAAGTAGTGTTGTAGTTTATGTTAATTGGGAATTCATGAATGTTTTCCATACATTGATTTTATAAATATAGGTTGGATGTTTTCTTTGTATTTTCTCGTCGTGCCCGAGTTGTAAGATCCGCGTGAACTCGTTGTTAGGTTAGCTCATGTGGACCCATGTGTGGTCTACTACCGAGTAATGCCCCGGTATAAAGTCGGGGTGTTACAAATTGGTATCAGAGCGAGGTTGACAACAAGGGCACATGGAATTGACCAACAAGTGTACTCGAGGTCCAACTTAAAATAAAAACTGGCCAGTCATTTCAAAGTTTTCTCATGGATAGTCATATTGCGTCTAGGAGGGTAAATGACACACAACGACTTCGCCGCCTTCAGCCGAGGATCTCATGTTGAATAGTAAGTTAAGGTACTAACTTTAGTTAAAAGTAGATTCTAATTGTAAGAGTTTCGTTTGGACATAGCTGTACAGACTAGAGTTGAAGCACACAAAGATGGTGAAAGAGGAATCCTGGTCAAGACCATGGTAGGGGCCAAGTTGAGGTTAAGAGAGGAATTCATATTGTTGGAGAACCACATAATGTTCCTTTCCAGAAGGGTAATATGTTGGTGGTATGTTTTCTCATGAATATTTGGTATTGGTTTGATAAGTGATCAAGTGATTGAACCAAGTGTAAAAGGGTAAAAGAAGTTGTTAAAACAAGAGGGGTAAGGTAATTCTAGAGCGAATTCTTCTTAAGCACTTAAGATTCCAGACTAATGGTGATCATATTTGAGTTAAGAATGAGGATTGAAGATGAATGATGTTCGACTTGAGAAAACTGGAGCATTGTTTTAGGAAATGAACTGCGGATGCAGAGTAGAGAATAGGAAGAGAAGTAGTTAAACTTCTTTGAAGTTGATCATAGGAAGAGTATCAGATATGATTAGGCAAAAGACGTGACAAGGCTGAGCTATACAGTGATTGCATACATGGACAACATGATTGAGATAATCTGAGTGTCAACTTTGATGTCATATGCTGCAAAGTCGTTTAAGGAAATGTAGAAGAGGAAGGGATCAGTATGGTCTAGGGCATGAACTAGCATTGGAAACATCTTTGTCAAAGTGGTTAACTAACAAGTTGAGACAACTTTATAGATATATCGATAAAGGAATGACATTGTGTGTGCTAATGTGGGGAATGGAAGATGTAAAACTCTAGGATAAAGATGCTTCTATTGGAGGAAGAGTTTGTGGACCAGTAGTGGTGCCATAGTTTGAAGTACCACTAGATATTATTATTGTTATTCGAGCCATATGGGTGGGATTTCTTCTGAATTTGACGGGCATGGGAGTTGTGCCTAATCAAAATGTTGTTGTAGAGCATCTGGGTTAGTTTGGGGAATTGCAGAGGCAACTGAGATCAAAGGTAGTTGATTGTAGGTCAAAGAAGTAGGGTCAAAGGAGTTAGGTTAGTAATAAGTGTGGAAAAGACTGCCAAGTTGTGCAGTGATGGATATATGAGGTACTAGTGATCTGCGTTTCAAGAGGACAAGGAAGGATTACGCATTTAGAATATACCTGATGTTTGTAAGTTGTGGATGTTATTCCGGGATTAGCTTTCAAGATTACCACCTTAGAGTTGGGCAAATTATTAGTAGTGAATTGAAATTGGGGATGAGACCAATATCAAAAGTTCTGAATCGTATAGTCCCGAGGAAGGATATTTTCTTATGATGTTGTATAGATTATTGAGAGTTGAACTAAGTGATTATTATGATCAAGAACTTATTGTCCTATAATGATGACTTGCTTGACCAATTGCAAGGAGCCATGGTGTTTGAGAAGTGGATTGAGATTAGGTTATCACTAGTTGAAGAAAAGACATTCCTAAGATGGCTTTTTGAGCAAGATATGAGCATTATAAATGGGTAGTGATGCCGTTTGATCGCCTCTCTCGGTGAGCGAGGGTCAAGAGATACAATTTATAGCCCGACCCCGTTGTAGTACGTGGTGGGTGTCGAACACTCGGGAAGTCTACTCGATCGATGTGCCTAGATACTAGGGAGCTAGAAAGGAGAGCATAAAACAAAGGAAATCAAAGAAAACAGTCGGGACCGACACAGTGGTCACGTCGGGCCCGATGTTGGCGACAAGAGGAAGTCGGGCCCGACGTAGGGTAAGTCGGGCCCGAGGTAGCTGGGTTTGTCGAACTTCAAAGATTAAAAGTAGATCTTGGGCTTTTGGGTTCCTTCTCTAGTAGATTAAGGCTTATCCACCCCAATTCAAGCAATGAGTGATGATCGGACTAGGATCGAGTGCTTTCGCCCTCGTTCCAACCACTTCTACACATCGATCATTGGGGAAATCCCCTTCGAAGCAAGGTCTTGAGATTGACACATGTTCACTTTCGCTACTTTGCCAATCTCAAGCCTTGATTCCCGACTTTCGCAAGGAATTGTAGCTCTATGTAGAGTGGGTTCCTTAGATCAATCACTCAAGGCTATGGAATTGGTGTTTCTAGCCCAAACCTAGCTAGGGTTTTCCCCCATAACCCAAGATCAAGTAGATCTACTCCATGTGGCAAACAAAGAAAGCAAACAAATCAAAAGGGAAAGCAATCAACATCATCAATCTCAAAACAAAGCAAAGTTTCATTCAAATCAAAAGCAATCCACAAATTCCAATCAAGGGTTTCTAAATCCACAAGATCAAAACAAAGCAAAGCTAATCTATGAACCAAACCTATCAATCTTCCTCTCCCTTGGCCGATTCTCTCTCTTCTCCTTCTCCTCTCCTTCCTCCTTGCTCTCCAAGAATCCTCTTGGCTCCCTTGGAACCCCCCCCCCCCTTTGTGAGAGAGCCCCCTTTTTGTGTGTGTCTGGGAACCCTTTCTTAGAAGACAAGAGGGCCTTTTATGGATTAAATGAGGGGCGAAAGTGGAAGTCCACAATTTCGTGCCTTGGAGCCCAAGTAGTTCGGTGACCGACTCGGATCGACACGGAGGACCTCGGGCCCGAGTTACTGTGCATCTCGGTCCGAGGTTGGAGACTTCAAAGTCGGGCCCGAGGTTGGTTGCAACTCGGTCCGAACCTCGTTCCACCTTCTTCTTGTTGGCTTTCCTCTTATTCTTCTTCATGGCTTGCTCCTCTCTTTCCCTCTTTAGCTCGGGCCTTGCTCCATGTCTCGACTCTCCTTCAAAACGACCCTTGATCCATGCCAAATTACCTACAAAACACATAAAATGCGCATAGTCTCCGAATCTCATAGAAATACGGAAACTAAGCTAAAAAGGAACAAAACACAAAAGAAAAGGGGAAAAAGAAACATATTTACAAAGGAAATCACATATAAAACACCACCAAATAGAGAGACATCAAAATACCCCATACTTAAACTTGCTTGTCCTCAAGCAATAACAATGTAAGCAAGACCGAAACATAATCTTCAAGTAAAGCCTCGTATGAAAACACATTTTAAGCACAAGTGATCGATATTCAAGCAAGATTACATCATCACACCTGATTAAGTGTTCCAAGGAATAAAGTTTATGCAACTAAGCCTCACTTTAGGGATATGTGAATGTGTATCACTCATCATGTGTTTGGGTTTAGCAATGAACACTCAAGCTCAAAAATCATGCAAGTAAAGACTTTACTATTGAAGCTAATATCACTAATTCCTCCACCTAGAGATGCCTAATGCAAAGTACACAAAGAATTTCGAACTTGGCTCAATGGAGGTCCTCAATGAGGTTCCATTCGGCCGGGTTGTAATGGGGCTTTTGGTATTTTTCAAGGTGGGAATTATTTGGTCTTGTGGTGCTTTCAATGGGGATTGAACAACCTAAACTCTCACCAACTTCACCAAAATTCCACAATTACTTTCACACTCACCCAAAAGACTTAACATTTTCCTTTCAACCCAAAATTTCACTTAACATTCCACTTCATCTTTGCTCTTATGCTTTTTGTTGGATTTTCAACACTTTCTACATTTGGACCGACTTTCTTATGACATCGGGCCCGATGTTGCTTGTAACTTGGTCGGACCATTTTCTTCACTTAAGCTCCTTGCTTTATTCCACTTTACATTTCCAACATTTTCTTTCTTCCTTTTCTTTCTTTTTTTCATTTTTGTACAACAAAGATGCACTACCCACATGATTCATAACACCATTCTTTTGCCCTTAAACCCAAGAGAATCTCAACTCTTCAAATACAATCCAAACCTCTCTTCTAAAGTCCAATCCCATAAGGGTCAAGTCATATAAGGCTAGGAATAATATTTTTGAAGAGTTTCAAACAAAGGCTTAGGCTAGAACGGGGCTACAAACAAAGGATTTTCTTCATGGTAGGATATGGAACATTTATGTGACTAGAAGAATAAAGTTCAAAATCAATGTGACCATGCTAGGACAATTCTCATGACGGTCTCGGAAAATAGATAAACACCGCAATAGCAAGTTTTACTAAGCATGAATGAGCTAATCACACAAGAAAAATGAGGGATATGCAAATATGAACAAGCATCCCTAAAATGGCCAAAAATCAATCTCACAAGGGTCACTCATACTTATTTGCATAAGAACTCATCCTAGAACTCACATGTTCAATAAAACAAGCAAGATATCATGATCACATCAAAAGCAACATCATTTTAGAGGCTAAACTATCCAAAAATATGCAAAGGAATTTACATGCTCACATCATCATTAACTTTTATTTTGGCAATCTAAGATGGGAAATTCTAGTCCAAAACCTACAAAACACAAAATCTTTTTGTTGTTTTTTAACACAATTTTTCAATTTTTATGGATTTTTTGCAAAAATTTCTCTAAAACCAAAAGCTAATCCATTCAAGACCAAATTAACCATCTGTGTCATTCCACAAACCAATAAGCAAACATCCCAAATACAAACTAGAAACACAAACTAAATATCCTCAAAATAATAAACAAACATAAACAAGTGAAATCATGAACACACTTACCCCCTCGGTCCGAGGTTGGAGACTTCAAAGTCGGGCCCGAGGTTGGTTGCAACTCGGTCCGAACCTCGTTCCACCTTCTTCTTGTTGGCTTTCCTCTTATTCTTCTTCATGGCTTGCTCCTCTCTTTCCCTCTTTAGCTCGGGCCTTGCTCCATGTCTCGACTCTCCTTCAAAACGACCCTTGATCCATGCCAAATTACCTACAAAACACATAAAATGCGCATAGTCTCCGAATCTCATAGAAATACGGGAACTAAGCTAAAAAAGGAACAAAACACACAAGAAAAGGGGAAAAAGAAACATATTTACAAAGGAAATCACATATAAAAACACCACCAAATAGAGAGACATCACCGTTTGGATTGACAAATGCCCTTAAAGTGTTTATGGAATGATGATCTTAGTGTTCATTGACCACTTGGTTAGGTTCATGGTGGTTTTTATTGATGACCTTCTGAATTACTCTCGGAAAAAAGGAGCACGTGGAGTATCTCAGACTAGTATAAGGAGTATTGAGACAACAAGGATTGGTTGCCAAGTGATACAAGTAGGATTTCTGATAACCAGAAGTTACTTTACTAAGACATGTCATGTCCGCAGGAGTTAAGGTGGACTCCTTGATGATTGAAGTTAAGTTGCAAAAAAGGGGGGAGAATAATATAGTGATGGCAGAAGGGTAGAGCTCGATTGTGTGCTAATACAAAGGGATAAAGTTAGTGTTTATACTTCTAGACAGTTGAAGCCGAATGAGTTAAATTGATAAAAGCATGATCTGGAATTAGTAGTAGTGGTGCATGCTTAGAAGATTGGTGTCATTGTTAGTAAGGAAATACATGCAAGGTGATGATAGATTAGAAATGTTATATCTTTATGCAGTAGGAACTGAGTAAGAGGCATCAAAGATGGCTTGAGTTGTAGAGGATTATAATTTAGAGATCCTTTAGCATGCTAGAAAAGAGAATGTAATCATTTATGATCTTAGTAGGAAGGCATTTCAAGAATGTATTTTAGTTTGGGTGATTGTACAATTAGAGTTAAGGGAAATAACTAATGAGATACAGGATTAAGGTGCAGATTCAATGATATTAAAGGAGATTGAGTTTTGTGGAAATATCAGTCAACCTTACCAGAGAAAATAAAGCAGAAGTAAGAGATATGCGCAATATGCAAGATTTTTTATAGGGGTTGAGTCGTGGAGATATATCTGATTTTTCAAGGAGCTGATGGTACTTTGATATTTAATGGTCAAATTTGTGTTCCTTGAGATGAGGAATTAAGGCACAAGATTTTGCAGAAAGCATATGTTACACTATCCTCAGTTAAACCTGGAGAAAGTATAATTTACTTGGATTTGAGACTACATTATTGGTGGAATGACAGGAAGCCGAAATGTATTTAGAATAATAGAGAAGTGTTAAGTTGTTAGTAAATGAAGGTCAAGCCCAGAGATCAGGTAGACAGTTGCGATTACTTTTCATTCCAGAATGAAAGAGGGAAAATATCTGACTGGCTTAAAGTCGTTGATGCCAAATCAAAAATAATTCTCTAGTTACTCAACTAGTATAGTCGGTAAGTCAGGGTCGAACCAAAGAGACACTTGTATCCCAAATATTTATTATTATTAACTCAGAAACTAACAAAAGGGGGGATTTTGGATTATTAATCTAAAACTAGGGAATTCAAATAAACAAGACAAGCAATTAAACAAAGTAAAGGTTGAGTTTTTATCAGTTTAGGGAAACAATCCTATTCAAGCATCCACTTTCTTCATCAAGTTATTGATCATAAATTCAAACAAGTTCCTTTCGTTATTCCTATCCTGATCAGATATAATAAACAAGCCAACGGGTCATGTAAATATTTAATATCAAAACAAACATGAAACGATCATGAATAATAATGAAATTAGCAATAAGAGCAAGGATATGCAGGATACATGCAAATTGAGTTCCAACGAGTCAAACAATAAACATGCATTCAAATCTCTTTTTCAATTGTTTTAGTCCATCGAGTCCTAAATCAATTGAGTTGCTACAAAGATTAGGTTTTGCTACGAGAAAACCTAGATCTAGCAATAGATAATATTAATTTCAACAAGTTGGCCAGACAAGCAGAAATCAACACAATCAATATTAATTAAGCACAAGAGAATTAAATAACCTGTAGAAATAAACCTGTAAAGTAGAATCTCACAACAACTTGAGTCTGAAAAGCTTCAACTTGAATAAGATTTAAGGAGTTTAGTTCTCCATACGAGAGAAAATACCAAAATCTAAAATTAGGTCTAAGAGAGAATACAAAACAAAGCTCCAAAACTAGGTCTAAAATAGTCTCGAACAACTCGTACGAAATAAAAATATCTTCGGAAATAATAAAATAAAAACAGATAGATAGAGCTAACGCCGCCTCGGATTTATGCTGACGTGGACCTCCGCGGGCGCGGTGAACACTCTTCGCGATCGCGAACCTGACCGTGACATAATTCCAACGCTGTTTTCGGAAGATGTTTTGACCCCCTTAGAGTGGGAATTTAGACTCGGAGTAAGAATATGAATTGTAGCTCTTTGAGTTAGCTTTCCAATGATGCCAAATTCAGCTTCATCCGATCATTGTAGCTCGCAAAATAAGCGTTACAAGAAAGTGGTGTCGAAACAACAACTCCGATGTATTGCCCGGATTTAAGCATTCTTTTCCACAACCTCTTAGGCCTTAATGATCATCGCAAGTGGCTTGAATATTCTTGGAAAAGACAGTTGGATATCTCTAATCTTGAATCCTTAAAATTAACCAATCCTTGCTCCTTAAAACGACCTAAAAACACAAAAGTGCAAGAGTAGATATCGAAATGCAAAAACTATAAAAACTAAACAAAATGCATGCAACTACCTATGATTTAAACATAAATATGCTCTTAAACTAACACCTAAATGCATGCTATCAAATTCCCCCATGCTTAAACCTTGTTTGTCCTCAAGTAAGAAATAGATTTAACACCCCTCAAAGAAGCAATTCATGCATCCACTTTGATAAATGCTTAAGCAAGAAGAAGAAACATGATTCAACAATTGACATCATAGCATGTATTTTGGCATCCAAATAGATCAAGTAAACACATCCATTCTAAACCTGACTTGGAACATGTGTTTTCACTCTCACTCATGTGTTTAAAGGTATATGTGTTTCACTCGAACTCAACTTTGAAAGCCTCGCTACCATAGGCTTGCATCAGTGTTCTAATTCTCCACTGCTAAAGACTATGAATACAACAAAAATCATGAGGTCTTTTGAGGGTTGTAATGGGGCCAAGGTAATAAGAATTTGGTAGGGAATCATTTGGTCTTGTGGTGCCAAATCCGGGAATCAAGACTCAACTTAATTCTAAATCAACACCAAACTTCAATTTTTTTTTCTTCTTCTTTCCCTAACTCCTATTCTCCTAACTCCATTTGATCTTCTCTTCTTTTTTTTCTTCACTTCCATTCTTTTTTTTTTCTTCTTTTTGCTTCAACTCTCTATAATTTTTTTCAACCAATTGAAGACTTTAACTTTTAAGCTCATCTTTTTCTTTTCTCCCTCATTTTCAAATTCAAATTCAAATATTCATCCACTAATTGCTCTTTCAACTCCCCCATACTTGGATTACAACCACACAAAAAATCAAACAAAAATCTAATTCCCGGATGGGTCAAACTTATATAAGGCTCGAATTTATTTTGTGGAGCTTCCAAAATTAAGGCTATGAAGTCTTAGAAAGGGGATTCAAGAGAAGGAACATATGTAAGGGTGGATAGGGAATAATAGGCTAATAAAACAATACCTCAATCATTTTAATGTCATATGCAAAAGTCATGAATGCAGCCTTGAAAAAGATATTTAAATGCAAGTTTTAGAGGAAGCAATCAAAGTGAGAACACACAATGAAAAAGAGGACTCATAGATGCATAGTCCTAGAAATGCCAAAAGATAATCTCACAAGGTAAAATTTGCCTAGAACTTCCATGTAACTTAGATCTCAAGGATATACATGCTCAATCAAATAATCAAACATGCTCTTAAAAAAAATAAACATTATCAAGCTTCAAACAATCCAAGCAAGTTAAGGGGAAAAAATCATCATCAAAAATATTAGAGGACAAGTGGTTTCTTTGCTTAGGAAAATATGACAAACCTAAAATGCATGATTTTTTGTATTTTTTTTAAAAATTTTCTGATTTTTTTTATGCAATTATGAATGAAAAAATTTAAACATGCTTTGCAAGAATTTAAACTATATGCAATGCAAACCTAAACTAACATGTAAATGTTCCCCTCCCCCATGCTTAATCAATACATTGTCCCCAATGTATAAAATAAAAGAGAAAGGAAGAGAAAACACTCACAAAGTCATCTACTCTTTTGAATACGGAGGAGGTTACCAGTGGCAACAGTTTGGTGGAGAGGACACAAGATAGATGGAGAGCAATGAATTCACAAGATTAGACATTATCAATGCCCTTAATAACCTGTCAAAATCCTTGGAACACATCTCACAAAAACATAAGTAGCACAAGGATAAATTCAAATTGAATAATAGCCCATTTAAAAACCGCTTCAACTTATCAAACTTGTGAGACCAATTTTCATGAGATGGCATATGCTCAAACAAATTCAACACAAGTGGTGATGTCAGAAAATACTTACAGTATGGGTCAAAGAACTCATCATCATTACCACTTTTACCAAAGATGAACTCCATGTAATCTCTAGCACCAATCTTAGGCTCACTTGGTTCGGTGGGCTTCATAGTGTCCTTGAGTGCCTCGGGATATAAGAGAATTGAATTTTGAGAGTCAAGAGGAGGAAAGTCGAGCCATAAGTCATCGCCAACTTCTAAAGTATAATTGTGATCGCGGCAGTCAGATCCGCGGTCGCGGACGGTGGTCACCGCGGGCGCGGAACCCTTGGTTACAGCTCCGGGGTCGCGGACTGTGGTCACCGCGGGTCTTCCAATATCTCCATGTCTTTGTTCAGCTCTTTTCCACTCCTCAATGTAATGGTACTCACATTCTCCATCGGGTTTATCGGTTCAGAAGGCAAACTCCAAAAGTCTCTTGCTTCTAGTCTACTCACAGTGGTGATCATTTGATTGATCTGAGTCTCCATGTTCTTTATACTAGCTTGAGTGCTTTGGATACTAGTTAGAGTGTTCTGTCCCAACTGGTCTACTATGTTAGCAAGCCTTGCAAACAACTCCTCAATATTGAAAGAAGTGTTCTCAACTGGATGGAGCATAGGTGGATGTTGTTCAACCTGCTCACATTGATAGCTCATGTAGCAAAAGAAATCCCAACACTCTTCTGGTACCATACACCATAACCTATAATTGCTCATGTACTCAGCCAATTGTAGAGTCTCAGAATTCATCCCATCTAGGATGCACTGACATAAATCCCTCTAACAAGGGTGATAGCTCCAAGCACCAAGTGTATGAAAGTATTGTTGCACTCTAGAGAACTTCACTTGAAATTGTTCATCTTGTAGTTGTCTACATTCAAACATAGCCATTGATTAGTAGAACAGGTGTGGACCGTAAGATAGGTCCACACAAAAGTTGATAAAAATAAAAAACTAGAATTAAACAAAGTGTCCCCGGCAACGGCGCCAAAATTTGACTGGCTTAAAGTCGTTGATGCCAAATCAAAAATAATTCCCTAGTTACTCAACTAGTATAGTCGGTAAGTCGGGGTCGAACACAAGAGACACTTGTATCCCAAGTATTTATTATTATCAACTCATAAACTAACAAAAGGGGGGATTTTGGATTATTAATCTAAAACTAGGGAATTCAAATAAACAAGACTAGCAATTAAACAAAGTAAAGGTTGAGTTTTTATCAGTTTAGGGAAACAATCCTATTCAAGCATCCACTTTCTTCATCAAGTTATTGATCATAAATTCAAACAAGTTCCTTTGGTTATTCCTATCCTGATCAGATATAATAAACAAGCCAACGGGTCATGTAAATATTTAATATCAAAACAAACATGAAACGATCATGAATAATAATGATATTAGCAATAAGAGCAAGGATATGCAGGATACATGCAAATTGAGTTCCAACGAGTCAAACAATAAAGATGCATTCAAATCTCTTTCTCAATTGTTTTAGTCCAACGAGTCCTAAATCAATTGAGTTGCTACAAAGATTAGGTTTTGCTACGAGAAAACCTAGATCTAGCAATAGATAATATTAATTTCAACAAGTTGGCCAGACAAGCAGAAATCAACACAATCAATATTAATTAAGCACAAGAGAATTGAAATAACCTGTAGAAAAAAACCTGTAAAGTAGAATCTCACAACAACTTGAGTCTGAAAAGCTTCAATTTGAATAAGATTTAAGGAGTTTAGTTCTCCATAGGAGAGAAAAATACCAAAATCTGAAATTAGGTCTAAGAGAGAATACAACACAAAGCTCCAAAACTTGGTCTAAAATAGTCTCGAACAACTCGTACAAAATAAAAATATCTTCGGAAATATAAAATAAAAACAGATAGATAGAGCAAATGCTGCCTCGGATTTATGCTGACGTGGACCTCCGCGGGCGCGGTGAACACTCTTCGCGATCGCGAACCTGACTGTGACATAATTCTAGCGCTGTTTTAGGAAGATGTTTTGACCCCTTTAGAATGGGAATTTCGACTCGGAGTAAGAATATGAATTGTAGATTTTTGAGTTAGCTTTCCAATGATGTCAAATTCAGCTTCATCCGATCATTGTAGCTCCCAAAATAAGTGTTACAAGAAAGTGGTGTCGAAACAACAACTCCGATGTATTGCCCGTATTTAAGCATTCTTTTCCACAACCTCTTAGGCCTTAATCATCATCGCAAGTGGCTTGAATATTCTTGGAAAAGACACTTGAATATCTCTAATCTTGAATCCTTCAACTTAACCAATCCTTGCTCCTCAAAACGACCTAAAAACACAGAAGTGCAAGAGTAGATACCGAAATGCAAAAATATAAAAACTAAACAAAATGCATGCAACTACCTATGATTTAAACATAAATATGCTCTTAAACTAACACCTAAATTCATGCTATCAATATCTCCATTAATTTTTGTCATTGGGCTAAAGAATAGCAGAGTTAAAGATGATGTTTGGGTTGTTGTGGATAAATGGACTAGGATTGTCTATTTCTTGTCAATCATAGGGATCTGGCTAGTATACAAGATAGTGGAAGTTTTCTGACATTATAAGGTTGTTTGAGGTACCTAAAAGGAATGTATTGTATTGTGATGAATATGTTATTTCTTGATGTTGGCAGCATTGGCATGATGCAATGGAAATGAGTTTGCATTTAACACGTCAGCATATCATCCATAGACAGATTGTTAAATTATAAGAAGATTCAGATTATAAAGGATATATTAAGATCTTGTGTGTTGGATTGGTGATGTAAACGGTCTGATTACTTGAAAACTGGCAGAGACTGCTTATAGTGGTAATCCTTGATACAGATGGCACCGTATGAGATTTTGTATGGCCACAAGTGTAGAACGTCATTGTATTTGAATGACCCATTAGATTTGATAGAGAAAGTGGTTAATATTCGAGAGAGTATGATACTTGAACAAAATTTTTAGCAATCTTATGCAGATAAGGGGGGATGACCATTAAACATGTGAAGTAGAAGTACAAGTGTAGTAAAAAGGGTTGTCTACTCGTGAAGTTAAAAGATTTGGGATGAAAGGGAAGTTGAGTCCTTGGTACATCGGGCCATTTCAGATTCTCGAAAGGGTAGGTGAGGTGGCCTACAAGCTAGCATTGCCACCAACCTTGGATGGAAGCAATTGAAGGACACTCTGGTTAGAGTTATGTGAGAATTAAAGCTTCACATAAGGTTCATAAGAGAGTAAGGGTTGGTATACCATGATTAAGGGTAAGGAAAATTTGAGTAGAGTTGAAATTTCTTCAGGACCACAAAAACCAAGAGTTCCAAAGGAAGAAGTAAGTAGACTAGGGTCACAACAGTGGAGCACATGGTTTGAAACTTATACCAAATGGTTTAGTATAAGGAGAAAAGCAAGTGAAAATGAGAAAGGGAAAAGTCAGGAAATGGATCCAATTTTAGTCGATCGCAAGGGTTTATGGTTGTGTTAGTATGGCTATTGGAGAGTTGTAAGTTATTGAGTACGAAAGGGATATGCATAGGATATACTTTACAGAAAGAGATCTAGCCCAGTAGTAAAACTAATAGGGACATGAGGATCAAGAGATAAATGGCTTTATGAGTAATTTGGACAAGGATGATGGTAAGGAATAATTAATCCAAGGTGAGTTAGGGATATTATCCTATACGTAAGGAGAAGTTAGCCTGTTAACATGAGTTGTGTGGTTTAATGTGAAGTGTACGGTGTAGTTGAGACATGTCCTTCAAGAGTCTTGTAGTGTAGGTTTTTCCTAGATAGCTAAGTCAAATGAGCATTGTAATATATCTTCATGAAGAAAATTGCGGAGTAAAGAAATGTTGATGATATTGATTCAGTGGACTCAACGACGAGTTGAGACGGCTACTTGGGAGACCGATATGAGAATATGATAAAGCTATCCAGAGATGTAGTCGAGTTTAGTTAAGACCTTAAAGAGTAGAAGTTAGAAGTGTAAGAGAGCCTAGATTATAGATGGTAACTAACTGTGTGCTATGTTTCACTTGACATTGTGTGCTTGACTTGTTTGATAGTTGCTGCTTGTGGTGTACTAAGGGTATGACATGCGTGTTGTTTGACCCGTGTGAAAGATTTTAAGTAGTGTTATGAGTTGTTTTCCTATATCTCAAGAAGTTTCGGGACGAAACTTCCTTTAAGGGGGGTAAGATGTAATACTCAAGAAAATTTAATATTTTAATGTTTCTAAAAATTCGTGTTGGGATTGCTTAGCTATTAAGTAATCTCGGGTAGACCTTAAAAAATATATATATATGCTTGGAAAAGCGTGCTCAACTTAAGTGATGTTTGGATGTAAGTTGGTAATTTTGATGTGTCTCGAAAAACGTGTCTAGGTTACTTCACTTATAAGTTAGCTCGGATAAGTTTGTTTCTTAGTTATGAAGAAAGTTCGTATACATAATAAACGAGGTTTATCTAGTATCATCAAAATGTGTGAAGCTTATCTAGTACCCTCAAAAGGTGTGAAGCTTATCTAGTATCATCAAAAGGTGTGAAGTCTATCTAGCCTCATCTCCTTGGAAAGTGTGATGCTATCTAGTAGCATCAAAAGGCGTTTCAAAATTCAATATTTGTAGGCAAGAAGTCTCCATCTCCTTCCATTCTCTTCTCCACCATTTGAACTCCCCTTTTTCTATTCTTCTTCATCTCTCACGTCCCTCTCCATGTTTCCTCCATTTTCATACTTCAAAAATCCAAATAAAATCACCTTGTTCAACTTTGGCCATCCTAGATACTTATTAAGTTGATATCTTGCTCCATAGATAGTTAAAAGTTCAAGTTTCAAGCTTGGAGATAACTAAACAACCATCTTGCACTCTCCGTGGTGTAAGTTCCATAAAAGGGTATGAGCTCCATCTTCTTATGTTCTTTCTTCCATTTCTGAACTTTATAAGATGTAATAGGTTAGGTTTGAGAAGAAATTTGATATGGGTAGGTCGAATTTGACGGAGTAAGAAAAGTTTAAAGAAGAGATGTGTAGAATGGTGAAAGTGATGGTTTCATGAATTATTTTTGGTAAAAGTGATTAGATGGTTGTTTAACCTAAGTTAAGTGAGTATTAGAATTGAGTATGGGCTGTTTATGAGCTGTTTTAGGTGTTGAATAAGGTCTCTTGAGTTTTAGATGAAGAATTATATGTCAATGGATTGAAAGAAGTGAAAGTGAGTGGATTATGGGATTTATTGTGTATTTGGAATTTATGTGGCTGAGATGGTGAAGTAAGGTGGCTGAATTAGAATGGTTTTGATTGTTGAGTTTGAAGGTTATAGTTTTGGAAAGTTTGGAGTTTAGTGGGTTAAGGTTGTGGTTAAGTGAAGGGTAATAGTCGACTTGAGTTATCAAAAGGTCAAAGGGATTCCGAGTCTCAAACATTTACCGTATTCTTTTAAGTTTTAGACTTCATGTTATTTACAATACCTTATATCATGGTTTAGGAAATCATTCCGACAAGTCCTTATTCCATTCAAGAGTTGGAATTCCCAGTCAAGAGGTAAGTCGCCTAGACTTACTTAGTTACCAATTTTGATGTGTGCTAGATGTGTGGATATGATGTGTAGAGCTGTATTTTGGGATTCATTCCTATATGTTTTACATGTCTATTTGAAAGTAATTCGTTATTTTGGAAAATATAATAGATGAATACTATTCTGTATTTTATTCGGATTTCTAAGCATTGGCACCTAACCGATACGACTATGATTAGGGATAGTCGGGAAGCGGAGACATCCCTAACTTAGTTCTATGTCAAGGAGGGCCCTTTAAAATGATAATAAAATATTTTGACAAGCGGAGACATCCCTAACTTACAGTTCCCTGCGCCCTTACGCCTAAGAAATAGGCCGGTCCAACCAGAGCCCCTACTGCTTCCAGCCTCGGATGACGGAAGAGGAAGTGCCTGGCCGGGAACAACTCCACATAATCCCACAAAAAACATGAAGGGGTAAGAAGGTGAATGATGAGGGTGTGAGTGGTTCGGATAAACGGTGGAGGCTGCCGTCCACTATCCCGCGTAAGGCTGGAGGATGCCATACTTGTTTGATAAATGATATTGATTGAGAGTTGATGATTTGTGATTGAACTATTATTGAGACGAAAAGTGATTGAGGTGATACTAAAGTGAAATGATGTGTTATTATTAGTATGCATTGTATGACTATAAATATTATTATGTGCGCCTTATGATTACAAGTATTGTTGTGTGTTTGTTTGTTGTTGTGAATATATTATATGTGAACTATTCTATTAGTATTCTTATTATGTAATTTAATAAATGTATTTCTCCATTGCATATTGTGTTTACCATTTGGTGCATGTTAGAATTGCTAGCTAACCCTTCGGGGACTTTTTTTTTAGTTTCATGTAAAAACATGAGACTCATATTAGAACCTCGGCAAAATGATGGTACGAGTCGTTGGAGTCCGTGTCATTAGGATTGGCTTTGGTTGGTTGAAATGGTGGTTACTCATCTCTTATATTATGTATAATGTTTGCTTTTGTTGAGGAAAGGATAGTATGAGGTCAATAAAGTGTTCACAAGTAGTGTTCTAGTTTATGTTAATTGGGAATTCATGAATGTTTTCCATGCATTGATTTTATAAATATAGGTTGGTTGTTTTCTTTGTATTTTCTCGTCGTGCCCGAGTTGTAAGATCCGCGTGAACTCGTTGTTAGGTTAGCTCATGTGGACCCATGTGTGGTCTACTACCGAGTAATGCCCCGGTAAAAAGTCGGGGTGTTACAACTTCTAGGAATAAGCAAAAAGAATGAGGATAGTATCAAGCCAATAAGCACGTTCTGCACTACAAAATCAATACCGATCGAATAAATGTATAAATTCGAACTTAGAAACCGAATGCCACATTTAGGAATAACATTTACATGGAGATTTCATCGAACACTTGGCTTGAATTGTTTATTCACAAGTCATTTTAAGGCAAACTGAGAAAAACAAGTGAACTTAAAAGATATCTAGGCATAAGCATAAAGAATGAGGAGAGTAACAAGCCAATAAGCACGTTCTGCAATACAAAATCAAGAACGATCGAACAAAAGAATAAATTCAAACCTAGAAACCGAATGCCATACTTAGGAGTGACATTTACATGGACATTTCATCGAACACTTGCCGTGCAATGTTACATCTCTTGACTATTTTTTAAAGGCAAAAGGAGAAAAAACCAGTGAACTTTAAAGACATCTAGACATAAGCATAAAGAATGAGGATAGTATGAAGCCAATAAGAACATTCGGCGCTACAAAATCAAGACCGATCGAATAAGAGCATAAATTCGAACCTAGAAACCGAATGACACATTTAGGAATAACATTTACACGGAGATTTCATCGAATACTTAGCGTGAATTGTTAGATCACGAGTCATTTTTAGGCAAAATAAGAAAAAACAAGTGAACTTTAAACATATCTAGGCATAAGTATAAAGAATGAGGATCGTATCAAGCCAATAATCACGTTCTGCACTACAAAATCAAGACCGATCGAATAAAAGCATCAAATTCGAACCTAGAAACGGAATGCCATAATTAGGAGTGACATTTACATGGACATTTCATCGAACACTTGGCGTGCAATGTTAGATCTCTTGTCTATTTTTTAAAGGCAAAAGGAGAAAAAAAGAAGTGAACTTTAAAGACATCTAGGCATAAGCATAAAGAATGAGGATAGTATCAAGCCAATAAGCACGTTCTGCACTACAAAATCAATATCGATCGAATAAAAGCATAAATTCAAACTTAGAAACCGAATGCCACATTTAGGAATAAATTTACATGGAGATTTCATCGAACACTTGGCGTGAATTGTTTAATCACAAGTCATTTTAATGCAAACTGATAAAAAACAAGTGAACTTAAAAGATTTCTAGGCATAAGCATAAAGAATGAGGAGAGTAACAAGCCAATAAACACGTTCTGCACTACAAAATCAACAACGATCGAACAAAAGCATAAATTCAAACCTAGAAACCGAATGCCATACTTAGGAGTGACATTTACATGGACAATTCATCGAACACTTTCCGTGCAATGTTAGATCTCTTGACAATTTTTTAAAGGCAAAAGGAGAAAAAACCAGTGAACTTTAAAGACATCTACGCATAAGCATAAAGAATGAGGATAGTATGAAGCCAATAAGCACATTCAGCGCTACAAAATCAAGACCGATCGAATAAGAGCATAAATTCGAACCTAGAAACCGAATGCCACATTTAGGAATAACATTTACACGGAGATTTAATCGAACACTTGGCCTGAATTGTTAGATCACCAGTCATTTTTAAGGCAAAATGAGAAAAAACTAGTGAACTTTAAAGATATCTAGGCATAAGCATAAAGAATGAGGATAGGATCAAGCCAATAAGCACTTTTTGCTGTATAAAATCAAGACCAATCGAATAAAAGCATAAATTCGAACCTAGTAACCGAATGCCATATTTAGGAGTGACATTTACATGGACATTTCATCAAACACTTGGCGTGCAATGTTAGATCTCTTGTCAATTTTTTAAAGGCAAAAGGAGAAAAAACAAGTGAAGTTTAAAGACATCTAGGCATAAGCATAAAGAATGAGGATAGTATCAAGCCAATAAGCACATTCTGCACTATAAAATCAAGACCGATCGAATAACAACATAAATTCGAACCTAGAAACCGAATGCCATATTTAGGAATAACATTTACATGGAGATTTCATCGAACACTTGGCGTGAATTGTTAGATCACAAGTCATTTTAAGGCAAACTGAGAAAAAAACAAGTGAACTTTAAAGATATCTAGGCATAAGCATAATGAATGAGGATAGTATCAGGCCAATAAGCACGTTCTGCAGTACAAAATCAAGACCGATCGAATAAAAGCATAAATTCAAACCTAGAACCGAATGCCATACTTAGGAGTGACATTTACATGGACATTTCATCGAACACTTGGCGTGCAATGTTACATCTCTTGACTATTTTTTAAAGGCAAAAGGAGAAAAAACCAGTGAACTTTAAAGACATCTAGACATAAGCATAAAGAATGAGGATAGTATGAAGCCAATAAGAACATTCGGCGCTACAAAATCAAGACCGATCGAATAAGAGCATAAATTCGAACCTAGAAACCGAATGACACATTTAGGAATAACATTTACACGGAGATTTCATCGAATACTTAGCGTGAATTGTTAGATCACGAGTCATTTTTAGGCAAAATAAGAAAAAACAAGTGAACTTTAAACATATCTAGGCATAAGTATAAAGAATGAGGATCGTATCAAGCCAATAATCACGTTCTGCACTACAAAATCAAGACCGATCGAATAAAAGCATCAAATTCGAACCTAGAAACGGAATGCCATAATTAGGAGTGACATTTACATGGACATTTCATCGAACACTTGGCGTGCAATGTTAGATCTCTTGTCAATTTTTTAAAGGCAAAAGGAGAAAAAAAGAAGTGAACTTTAAAGACATCTAGGCATAAGCATAAAGAATGAGGATAGTATCAAGCCAATAAGCACGTTCTGCACTACAAAATCAATATCGATCGAATAAAAGCATAAATTCAAACTTAGAAACCGAATGCCACATTTAGGAATAAATTTACATGGAGATTTCATCGAACACTTGGCGTGAATTGTTTAATCACAAGTCATTTTAATGCAAACTGATAAAAAACAAGTGAACTTAAAAGATTTCTAGGCATAAGCATAAAGAATGAGGAGAGTAACAAGCCAATAAACACGTTCTGCACTACAAAATCAACAACGATCGAACAAAAGCATAAATTCAAACCTAGAAACCGAATGCCATACTTAGGAGTGACATTTACATGGACAATTCATCGAACACTTTCCGTGCAATGTTAGATCTCTTGACAATTTTTTAAAGGCAAAAGGAGAAAAAACCAGTGAACTTTAAAGACATCTACGCATAAGCATAAAGAATGAGGATAGTATGAAGCCAATAAGCACATTCAGCGCTACAAAATCAAGACCGATCGAATAAGAGCATAAATTCGAACCTAGAAACCGAATGCCACATTTAGGAATAACATTTACACGGAGATTTAATCGAACACTTGGCCTGAATTGTTAGATCACCAGTCATTTTTAAGGCAAAATGAGAAAAAACTAGTGAACTTTAAAGATATCTAGGCATAAGCATAAAGAATGAGGATAGGATCAAGCCAATAAGCACTTTTTGCTGTATAAAATCAAGACCAATCGAATAAAAGCATAAATTCGAACCTAGTAACCGAATGCCATATTTAGGAGTGACATTTACATGGACATTTCATCAAACACTTGGCGTGCAATGTTAGATCTCTTGTCAATTTTTTAAAGGCAAAAGGAGAAAAAACAAGTGAAGTTTAAAGACATCTAGGCATAAGCATAAAGAATGAGGATAGTATCAAGCCAATAAGCACATTCTGCACTATAAAATCAAGACCGATCGAATAACAACATAAATTCGAACCTAGAAACCGAATGCCATATTTAGGAATAACATTTACATGGAGATTTCATCGAACACTTGGCGTGAATTGTTAGATCACAAGTCATTTTAAGGCAAACTGAGAAAAAAACAAGTGAACTTTAAAGATATCTAGGCATAAGCATAATGAATGAGGATAGTATCAGGCCAATAAGCACGTTCTGCAGTACAAAATCAAGACCGATCGAATAAAAGCATAAATTCAAACCTAGAACCGAATGCCATACTTAGGAGTGACATTTACATGGACATTTCATCGAACACTTGGCGTGCAATGTTAGATCTCTTTATAATTTTTTAAAGTCAAAAGGAGAAAAAACAAGTGACCTTTAAAGACATCTAGGCATAAGCATAAAGAATGAGGATACTATGAAGCCAATAAGCACATTTTGTGCTACAAAATCAAGACCGATCGAATAAGAGCATAAATGCGAACCTAGAAACCGAATGCCACATTTAGGAATAACATTTACATGGGGATTTCGTCGAACACTTGACGTGAACTGTTAGATCACAAGTCATTTTTAAGTCAAAATGAGAAAAAACAAGTGAACTTTAAAGATATCTAGGCATAAGCATAAAGAATGATGATAGTATCAAGCCAATAAGCACTTTTTGCAGTACAAAATCAAGACCGATCGAATAAAAGCATAAATTCGAACCTAGAAACTGAATGCCATATTTAGGAGTGACATTTACATGGACTTTTCATCGAACACTTGGTGTGCAATGTTAGATCTCTTGTCAATTTTTTAAAGGCAAAAGGAGAAAAAACAAGTCAAGTTTAAAGACATCTAGGCATAAGCATAAAGAATGTGGTATGTATCAAGCCAATAAGCACGTTCTGCACTACAAAACCAAGACCGATCGAATAAAAGCATTAATTCGAACCTAGAAACCGAATGCCATATTTAGGAGGGACATTTACATGGACATTTTATCGAACACTTGGCGTGCAATGTTAGATCTCTTAGAAATTTTTTAAAGGCAAAAGGAGAAAAAACAAGTGAACTTTAAAGACATCTAGGCATAAGCATAAAGAATGAGGATAGTATGAAGCCAATAAGCACATTCTGCGCTACAAAATCAAGACCGATGGAATAAAAGCATAAACTCGAACCTAGGAACCGAATGCCATATTTAGGAATAACATTTACATGGAGATTTTATCGAACACTTGGCGTGAATTGTTAGATCACATGTCATTTTTAAGGAAAAATGAGAAAAAACAAGCGAACTTTAAAGACATCTAGTCATAAGCATAAAGAATGAGGATAGTATGAAGCCAATAAGCACATTCTTCACTACAAAATCAAGACCGATCGAATAAGAACATAAACTCGAACCTAGAAACCGAATGCCACATTTAGGAATAACATTTACATGGAGATTTCATCGAACACTTGGCGTGAATTGTTAGATCACAAGTCATTTTTAAGGCGAAATGAGAAAAAACAAGTGAACTTTAAAGACATCAAGTTATAAGCATAAAAAATGGGGATTGTATGAAGCCAATAAGCACATTCTGCACTAGAAAATCAAGACCGATCGAATAAGAGCATAAACTCAAACCTAGAAACCGAATAACATATTAGGAATAACATTTACATGGAGATTTCATCAAACATTTGGCGTGAATTGTTAGATCACAAGTCATTTTTTAGGCAAAATGAGAAAAAACAAGTGAACTTTAAAGATATCTAGGCATAAGCATAAAGAATAAGGATAGTATCAAGCCAATAAGCATGTTCTACACTACAAAATCAAGACCGATCGAATAAAAGCATAAATTCGAACCAAGAAACTGAATGCCATATTTAGAAGTGACATTTACATGGACTTTTCATCAAACACTTGGCGTGCAATGTTAGATCTCTTGTCAATTTTTTAAAGGCAAAAGGAGAAAAAACAAGTCAAGTTTAAAGACATCTAGGCATAAGCATAAAGAATGTGGATAGTATCAAGCCAATAAGCACGTTCTGCAGTACAAAACCTAGACCGATCGAATAAAAGCATTAATTCGAACTTAGAAACCGAATGCCATATTTAGGAGTGACATTTACATGGACATTTTATCGAACACTTGGCTTGCAATGTTAGATCTCTTGTAAATTTTTTAAAGGCAAAAGGAGAAAAAACAAGTGAACTTTAAAGACATCTAGGCATAAGCATAAAGAATGAGGATAGTATGAAGCCAATAAGCACATTCTGCGCTACAAAATCAAGACCGATGGAATAAAAGCATAAACTCGAACCTAGGAACCGAATGCCATATTTAGGAATAACATTTAGATGGAGATTTTATCGAACACTTGGCGTGACTTGTTAGATCACATGTCATTTTTAAGGCAAAATGAGAAAAAACAAGCGAACTTTAAAGACATCTAGTCATAAGCATAAAGAATGAGGATAGTATGAAGCCAATAAGCACATTCTGCACTACAAAATCAAGACCGATCGAATAAGAACATGAATTCGAACCTAGAAACCGAATCCCACATTTAGGAATAACATTTACATGGAGATTTCATCGAACGCTTGGCATGAATTGTTAGATCACAAGTCACTTTTAAGGCAAAATGAGAAAAAACAAGTGAACTTTAAAGACATCTAGTTATAAGCATAAAAAATGAGGATAATATGAAGCCAATAAGCACATTAAGCACTAAAAAATCAAGACCGATCGAATAAAAGCATAAATTCGAACCTAGAAACCGAATGCCATATTTAGGAGTGATATTTACATGGACATTTCATCGAACACTTGGCGTGCAATGTTAGATCTCTTGTCAATTTTTTAAAGGCAAAAGGAGAAAAATAAACTGAACTTTAAAGACATCTAGGCATAAGCATAAAGAATGAGGATTGTATGAAGCCAATAATCACATTCTGCACTACAAAATCTAGACCGATCGAATAAGAGCATAAACTCGAACATAGAAACCGAATGGAATATTAGGAATAACTTGTACATGGAGATTTCATCAAACACTTGGTGTGAATTGTTAGATCACAAGTCATTTTTAAGGCAAAATGAGAAAAAAACAAGTGAACTTTAAAGATATCTAGGCATAAGCATAAAGAATGAGGATAGTATAAGGCCAATAAGCACGTTCTGTACTACAAAATCAAGATCGATCGAATAAAAGCACAAATTCGAACCTAGAAAATGAATGTTATATTTAGGAGTGATATTTACATGGACATTTCATCGAACACTTGTAGTGTAATGTTTGATCTCAAGTCAATTTTTTAAGGCGAAAGGAGAAAAAACAAGTGAACTCAAAAGCCACCTAGGCATAAGCATAAAGAATGAGGATAGTATGAAGCCAATAAGCACGTTCTGCACTACAAAATCAAGACCGATCGAATAAAAGCATAAATTCGAACCTAGAAACCGAATGTCATATTTAGGAGTGATATTTACATGGACATTTGATCGAACACTTGGCGTACAATGTTAGATCTATTGTCAATTTTTTAAAGGCAAAAGGAGAAAAAACAGGTGAACTTTAAATACATCTAGGCATAAGCATAAAGAATGAGGATAGTCTGAAGCCAATAAGCACATTCTGCACTAAAAAATCAACACCGATCGAATAAGAGAAAAAACATGAACCTAGAAACCGAATGCCATATTTAGGAGTCACATTTACATGGACATTTCATCGAACACTTGGCGTGCAATGTTAGATCTCATGTCAATTTTTTAAAGGCAAAAGGAGAAAAAACAAGTGAACTTTAAAGACATCTAGGCATAAGCATAAAGAATGAGGATTGTATGAAGCCAATAAGCACATTCTGCACTACAAAATCAAGACTGATTTAATAAGAGCATAAATTCGAACCTAGAAACCGAATGTCACATTTAGGAATAACATTTACATGGAGATTTCATCAAACACTTGGCGTGAATTGTTAGATCACAAGTCATTTTTAAGGCAAAATGAGAAAAAACAAGTGAACTTTAAAGATATCTAGGCATAAGCATAAAGAATGATGATAGTATCAAGCCAATAATAACTTTTTACTGTACAAAATCAAGACCGATCGAATAAAAGCATAAATTCGAACCTAGAAACCGAATGCCATATTTAGGAGTGACATTTACATGGACATTTCATCGAACACTTGGCGTGCAATGTCAGATCTCTTGTCAAATTTTTAAAGGCAAAAGGAGAAAAAACAAGTGAAGTTTAAAGACATCTAGGCATAAGCATAAAGAATGAGGATAGTATGAAGACAATAAGCACATTCTGCACTACAAAATCAAGACTGATTCAATAAGAGCATAAATTCGAACCTAGAAACCGAATGTCACATTTAGGAATAACATTTACATGGAGATTTCATCAAACACTTGGCGTGAATTGTTAGATCACAAGTCATTTTTAAGGCAAAATGAGAAAAAACAAGTGAACTTTAAAGATATCTAGGCATAAGCATAAAGAATGATGATAGTATCAAGCCAATAAGCACTTTTTTCAGTAAAAAATCAACACCGATCGAATAAAAGCATAAATTTGAACCTAGAAACCGAATGCCATATTTAGGAGTGACATTTACATTGTCCTTTCATCGAACACTTGGCGTGCAATGTTAGATCTGTTGTCAATTTTTTAAAGGCAAAAGGAGAAAAAACAAGTGAACTTTATAGACATCTAGGCATAAGCATAAAGAATGAGCATAGTATGAAGCTAATAAGCACATTCTGCGCGACAAAATCAAGACCGGTCGAATAAAAGCATAAACTCGAACCTAGAAACCGAATGCCATATTTAGGAGTGACATTTACATGGACCTTTCATCGAACACTTGGCGTGCAATGTTAGATCTCTTGTCAATTTTTTTAAAGCAAAAGGAGAAAAAACAAGTGAACTTTAAAGACATCTAGACATAAGCATAAAGAATGAGGATAGTATGAAGCCAATAAGCACATTCTGCACTACAAAATGAAGAGTGATCGATTAAGAGCATAAATTCGAACCTAGAAACCGAATTTCACATTTAGGAATAACATTTACATGGAGATTTCATCAAACAGTTGGCGTGCATTGTTAGATCACAAGTCATTTTTAAGGCAAAAGGTGAAAAAACAAGTGAACTTTAAAGACATCTAGGCATAAGCATAAAGAATGAGGATAGTATGAAGCCAATAAGCACATTCTGCACTACAAAATCAAGACTGATCGAATAAGAGCATAAATTCGAACCTAGAAACTGAATGTCACATTTAGGAATAACATTTAGATGGAGATTTCATCAAACACTTGGCGTGAATTGTTAGATCACAAGTCATTTTTAAGGCAAAATGAGAAAAAACAAGTGAACTTTAAAGATATCTAGGCATAAGCATAAATAATGATGATAGGATCAAGCCAATAATAACTTTTTACAGTACAAAATCAAGACCGATCGAATAAAAGCATAAATTCGAACCTAGAAACCGAATGCCATATTTAGGAGTGACATTTTGATGGCCGGATCGATGGAGGGGATGATGGTGCAAAGAGATCGCCACGAGAATCCAAGGAATTCCGACAACAAACACCACGCAACTGACCCGTCTTCAACTGGCTGGATCTTCCTCGTCCGAACTCGAAATTGCGTGATTCCAATTCGAGAGGTTAGATCTATGAGTCTAGTTGAATTCCTCAAAATATGAGACCGAGATGATGAGCGGATTGAAAGTTATGTCGAATTTACTGAGATGGTGCAGAAACCTCCGAGATGGATGATGGTTCGAAATGGAGAGAACAAGGGGATATGGATGCTTGATAACTTGGATATGACTCACCAAGCTCTCAAACAAACTAGGATGCTCGAAATTGTCGGATATGACTCACCAACAATTGAACAACGAGAATTGAACGAAACAAAACAAGAACTTCGAATTGAAAATGCAAGGAAAAGAGAAGCAAATTTCGTCCAAGTCTCTCCAGGGAGAAAGGAGGCCAAAAATGGGCCTTATAACCCTAATGCCACGCCTCTCTCAACTCAGCCACCCTCACTTCTCTCTAATTACATAAAACACCCTTAAATTTCAAGAAATTCAACTAAAAATCCTTAACAAAACATAATTCAAGTTTTAGCACTAGTCGAACCAATAGTCACAAGAACACTCCAACCTTCACCGTCATTAGCCATCGGAAACTTATGAGCCATGAGCTCCTCCTTGATTTTGTCTAGTATAGACTTAGCTAGGGCTCGTGTGATGCGCCCAAGATAGGGTATGGCTCCTTGTCTCGGCTTCATAGCGCCTCGAACATCGTCTTTGGTTGCTTGTCCAAGTATTGGCTCCCCTTTATCGTGCAGATTGGGCTTGTCTTTAGGGATGGAATCTTCACTCAAATCATGGGGACATGACTCGGTAGATGGAATCACATCATCATCCTCCCCTTCAAAAAGATTCGTCCTCGAATCTATCAAGCCTTGTGAGCTCAACAAAGAAGGTAGGGCTTCTAGCTCTCTTGGTGTGGCATTCTCCATGACAAAGACATCCTTCTTGGCCTCCACAAGAAAAGGAATGTAATCACCTCTTTGAGTGACTAAAACAGCCTCGTCCTCTTCATGGAGCAAGAAGGGCAAACATGAAGGAATCTTAGGAAATGCATCCATCCATGGTGTAGCCAACGAGTTCATGGAGCTAGGAGTGATGGTAGGACGATGCTTGATTTTAGGAGACAATTCCACAACTTCCTCCTCTTCTTGCAATATGTGCATCATTTCTATTGGACACTTGATGGTAATGAGTTGTTCCAATCCATGGAAAGGAGTCTCTCTTTTTGGTTGTTCTATGTCACACATCACTCTTTGTTGGAAGAAATTCTCCTCCCCTTTACAAGGGGTCGTCCTCGAACCTTGATCCTCTTCTCGTATATCCTTGATCTTCACCACTTGAGGCACTTGTGTCCTCTCGTCCAGCCCCAGGATTTGGCGCTCCAAGGCATCCATGCGTGTCGCCAAAGCTTCCACGGATTGTTGCATGGATTGTTGAAAAGTTTGTATCATGGCAGCCACCGAACTAGTGGACGTCTCCTCAACTTGTTCCTTATTCTTGTCATCACCTACACTTGTCATCGTAAAAACAAGGCAAAGATCAAGGTATAGAGGTCACATGAATTAATCACCAAGACTTGTCCGAGATGAAAATCCGACAAGTTGCAAGTAGGAGATGACCAACAAAATGGAACAAGAAAAGCTCAAACACAACAACACAAGATGTCTCGTCTTGGTGTCGTTCCCGTATCCTAGCACCGTAACCAACAACAAGCATGTAATGATAACAAACAAGGCTGGTTTGGACCTCAATCCCACGTTTTTTAACTCAGCAAAATCAGCAAGACACACTTAAAACCAACACTAAAGAAAGGCTTAAATTCAAGCAACAAATGCACCCTTTCAACTACCAACTTTTGATAACTCTTTTGGGTGTTCTATTGGAACGTTTTTTTTTTAGCATGGTTTGCAGCCATGGCTGAACACACACTCGGCCAAGACAACCACAAGATCAAGACAAAGCAACGACCACAACAACACACAACAAGGACACTATGGTCGCACACAACAACACAACGCAACCAATAAAGAGTTCGAACCTAAAACCTTGCAACAAGTGGAAATTCAAGGTCGGAACAAGGTTTAGATGGCGATACCTTCGCGTGGCTCTGATACCACTTGATGAAAGGATCGATGGAGGGGATGATGGTGCAAAGAGATCGCCACGAGAATCCAAGGAATTCCGACAACAAACACCACGCAACTGACCCGTCTTCAACTGGATGGATCTTCCTCGTCCGAACTCGAAATTGCGTGATTCGAATTCGAGAGGTTAGATCTATGAGTCTAGTTGAAGTCCTCAAAATATGAGACCGAGATGATTAGCGGATTGAAAGTTATGTCGAATTTACTGAGATGGTGCAGAAACCTCCGAGATGGATGATGGTTCGAAATGGAGAGAACAAGGGGATATGGATGCTTGATAACTTGGATATGACTCACCAAGCTCTCAAACAAACTAGGATGCTCGAAATTGTCGGATATGACTCACCAACAATTGAACAACGAGAATTGAACGAAACAAAACAAGAACTTCGAATTGAAAATGCAAGGAAAAGAGAAGCAAATTTCGTCCAAGTCTCTCCAGGGAGAAAGGAGGCCAAAAATGGGCCTTATAACCCTAATGCCACGCCTCTCTCAACTCAGCCACCCTCACTTCTCTCTAATTACATAAAACACCCTTAAATTTCAAGAAATTCAACAAAAAACCCTTAACAAAACATAATTCAAGTTTTAGCACTAGTCAAACCAATAGTCACAAGAACACTCCAACCTTCACCGTCATTAGCCATCGGAAACTTATGAGCCATGAGCTCCTCCTTGATTTTGTCTAGTATAGACTTAGCTAGGGCTCGTGTGATGCGCCCAAGATAGGGTATGGCTCCTTGTCTCGGCTTCATAGCGCCTCGAACATCATCTTTGGTTGCTTGTCCAAGTATTGGCTCCCCTTTATCGTGCAGATTGGGCTTGTCTTTAGGGATGGAATCTTCACTCAAATCATGGGGACATGACTCAGTAGATGGAATCACATCACATTTACATGGACATTTCATCGAACACTTGGCGTGCAATGTCAGATCTCTTGTCAAATTTTTAAAGGCAAAAGGAGAAAAAACAAGTGAAGTTTAAAGACATCTAGGCATAAGCATAAAGAATGAGGATATTATGAAGCCAATAAGCACATTCTGCACTACAAAATCAAGACTGATTTAATAAGAGCATAAATTCGAACCTAGAAACCGAATGTCACATTTAGGAATAACATTTACATGGAGATTTCATCAAACACTTGGCGTGAAGTGTTAGATCACAAGTCATTTTGAAGGCAAAATGAGAAAAAACAAGTGATCTTTAAAGATATCTAGGCATAAGCATAACGAATGATGATAGTATCAAGCCAATAAGCACTTTTTGCAGTACAAAATCAAGACCGATCGAATAAAAGCATAAATTCGAACCTAGAAACCGAATGCCATATTTAGGAGTGACATTTAGATGGACATTTAATCGAACTCTTGGCGTGCAATGCTAGATCTCTTGTCAATTTTTTAAAGGCAAAAGGAGAAAAAACAAGTGAAGTTTAAAGACATCTAGGCATAAGCATAAAGAATGAGGATAGTATCAAGCCAATAAGCATGTTCTGCACTACAAAATCAAGACCGATCGAACAAAAGCATAAATTCGAACCTAGAAACCGAATGCCATGTTTAGGAGTGACATTTACATGGACATTTCTTCGAACACTTGGCGTGCAATGTTAGATATCTTGTCAATTTTTTAAAGGCAAAAGGAGAAAAAAGAAGTGAAGTTTAAAGACATCTAGGCATAAGCATAAAGAATGAGGATAGTATGAAGCCAATAAGCACATTCTGCACTACAAAATCAAGACTGATCGAATAAGAGCATAAATTCGAACCTAGAAACCGAATGTCACATTTAGGAATAACATTTAGATGAAGATTTCATCAAACACTTGGCGTGAATTGTTAGATCACAAGTCATTTTTAAGGCAAAATGAGAAAAAACAAGTGAACTTTAAAGATATCTAGGCATAAGCATAAAGAATGATGATAGTATCAAGCCAATAAGAACTTTTTACAGTACAAAATCAACACCGATCGAATAAAAGCATAAATTCGAACCTAGAAACCGAATGCCATATTTAGGAGTGACATTTACATGGACATTTCATCGAACACTTGGCGTGCAATATGAGATCTCTTGTCAAATTTTTAAAGGCAAAAGGAGAAAAAACAAGTGAAGTTTAAAGAGATCTAGGCATAAGCATAAAGAATGAGGATAGTATCAAGCCAATAAACACGTTCTGCACTACAAAATCAAGACCGATTGAATAAAAGCATAAATTCGAACCTAGAAACCGAATTCCATATTTAGGAGTGACATTTACATGGACATTTCATCGAACATTGGCGTGCAATGTCAGATCTCTTGTCAAATTTTACATGGCAAAAGGAGAAAAAACAAGTGAAGTTTAAAGACATCTAGGCATAAGCATAAAGAATGAGGATAGTATGAAGCCAATAAGCACATTCTGCACTACAAAATCAAGACTGATTGAACAAGAGCATAAATTCGAACCTAGAAACCGAATGTCGCATTTAGGAATAACATTTACATGGAGATTTCATCAAACACTTGGCGTGAATTGTTAGATCACAAGTCATTTTTAAGGCAAAATGAGAAAAAACAAGTGAACTTTAAAGATATCTAGGCATAAGCATAAAGAATGATGATAGTATCAAGCCAATAAGCACTTTTTGCAGTACAAAATCAAGACCTATCGAATAAAAGCATAAATTCGAACCTAGAAACCGAATGCCATATTTAGGAGTGACATTTACATGGACATTTCATCGAACTCTTGGCGTGCAATGTTAGATCTCTTGTCAATTTTTAAAGGCAAAATGAGAAAAAACAAGTGAAGTTTAAAGACATCTAGGCATAAGCATAAAGAATGAGGATAGTATCAAGCCAATAAGCACGTTTTGCACTACAAAATCAAGACCGATCGAATAAAAGCATAAATTCGAACCTAGAAACCGAATGCCATATTTAGTAGTGAAATTTACATGGACATTTCTTCGAACACTTGGCGTCCAATGTTAGATCTCTTGTCAATTTTTTAAAGGCAAAAGGAGAAAAAACAAGTGAAGTTTAAAGACATCTAGGCATAAGCATAAAGAATGAGCATAGTATCAAGCCAATAAGCACGTTCTGCACTACAAAATCAAGACCGATCAAATAAAAGCATAAATTCGAACCTAGAAACCAAATGCCATATTTAGGAGTGTCATTTACATGGACATTTCATCGAACCTTTGGCGTGCAATATGAGATCTCTTGTCAAATTTTTAAAGGCAAAAGGAGAAAAAACAAGTGAAGTTTAAAGACATCTAGGCATAAGCATAAAGAATGAGGATAGTATCAAGCCAATAAACACGTTCTGCACTACAAAATCAAGACCGATTGAATAAAAGCATAAATTCGAACCTAGAAACCGAATTCCATATTTAGGAGTGACATTTACATGGACATTTCATCGACACTTGGCGTGCAATGTCAGATCTCTTGTCAAATTTTACATGGCAAAAGGAGAAAAAACAAGTGAAGTATAAAGACATCTAGGCATAAGCATAAAGAATGAGGATAGTATGAAGCCAATAAGCACATTCTTCACTACAAAATCAAGACCGATCGAACAAGAGCATAAATTCGAACCTAGAAACCGAATGTCGCATTTAGGAATAACATTTACATGGAGATTTCATCAAACACTTGGAGTGAATTGTTAGATCACAAGTCATTTTTAAGGCAAAATGAGAAAAAACAAGTGAACTTTAAAGACATCTGGGCATAAGCATAAAGAATGAGGATAGTATCAAGCCAATAAGCAAGTTCTGCACTACAAAATCAAGACCGATCGAATAAAAGCATAAATTCGAACCTAGAAACCGAATGCCATATTTAGTAGTGAAATTTACATGGACATTTCTTCGAACACTTGGCGTGCAATGTTAGATCTATTGTCAATTTTTTAAAGGCAAAAGGAGAAAAAACAAGTGAAGTTTAAAGACATCTAGGCATAAGCATAAAGAATGAGGATAGTATCAAGCCAATAAAGTCGTTCTGCACTACAAAATCAAGAGCGAATGAATAAAAGAATAAATTCGAACCTAGAAACCGAATGCCATATTTAGGAGTGACATTTACATGGACATTTCATCGAACACTTGGTGTGCAATGTCAGATCTCTTGTCAAATTTTTAAAGGCAAAAGGAGAAAAAACAAGTGAAGTTTAAAGACATCTAAGCATAAGCATATAGAATGAGGATAGTATGAAGCCAATAAGCACATTCTGCACTACAAAATCAAGATTGATCGAATAAGAGCATAAATTCGAACCTAGAAACCGAATTTCACATTTAGGAATAACATTTACATGGAGATTTCATCAAACACTTGGCGTGAATTGTTAGATCACAAGTCATTTTTAAGGCAAAATGAGAAAAAACAAGTGAACTTTAAAGATATCGAGGCATAAGCATAAAGAATGATGATAGTATCAAGCCAATAAGCACTTTTTGCAGTACAAAATCAACACCGATCGAATAAAAGCATAAATTCGAACCTAGAAACCGAATGCCATATTTAGGAGTGACATTTACATGGACATTTCATCGAACACTTCGCGTGCAATGTTAGATCTCTTGTCAATTTTTTAAAGGCAAAATGAGAAAAAACAAGTGAAGTTTAAAGACATCTAGGCATAAGCATAAAGAATGAGGATAGTATCAAGCCAATAAGCACGTTCTCCACTACAAAATCAAGACCGATCGAATAAAAGCATAAATTCGAACCTAGAAATCGAATGCCATATTTAGTATTGAAATTTAACATTTACATGGACATTTTATCGAACACTTGGCGTGCAATGTCAGATCTCTTGTCAAAATTTTAAAGGCAAAAGGAGAAAAAACAAGTGAAGTTCAAAGACATCTAGGAATAAGCATAAAGAATGAGGATAGTATGAAGCCAATAAGCACATTCTGCACTACAAAATCAAGACTGATCGAATAAGAGCATAAATTCGAACCTAGAAACCGAATGTCACATTTAGGAATAACATTTACATGGAGATTTCATCAAACACTTGGCGTGAATTGTTAGATCACAAGTCATTTTCAAGGCAAAATGAGAAAACACAAGTGAACTTTAAAGATATCTAGGCATAAGCATAAAGAACGATGATAGTATCAAGCCAATAAGCACTTTTTGCAGTACAAAATCAACACCGATCGAATAAAAGCATAAATTCGAACCTAGAAACCAAATGCCATATTTAGGAGTGACATTTACATGGACATTTCATCGAACACTTCGCGTGCAATGTTAGATCTCTTGTCAATTTTTTAAAGGCAAAAGGAGAAAAAGCAAGTGAAGTTTAAAGACATCTAGGCATAAGCATAAAGAAAGAGGATAGTATCACGCCAATAAGCACGTTCTGCACTACAAAATCAAGACTGATCGAATAAGAGCATAAATTCGAACCTAGAAACCGAATGCCATGTTTAGGAGTGACATTTACATGGACATTTCATCGAACTCTTGGTGTGCAATGTTAGATCTCTTGTCAATTTTTAAAGGCAAAATGAGAAAAAACAAGTGAAGTTTAAAGACATCTAGGCATAAGCATAAAGAATGAGGATAGTATCAAGCCAATAAGCACGTTCTGCACTACAAAATCAAGACCGATCGAACAAAAGCATAAATTCGAACCTAGAAACCGAATGCCATATTTAGGAGTGACATTTACATGGACATTTCTTCGAACACTTAGCGTGCAATGTTAGATCTCTTGTCAATTTTTTAAAGGCAAAATGAGAAAAAACAAGTGAACTTTAAAGACATCTAGGCATAAGCATAAAGAATGAGGATAGTATGAAGCCAATAAGCTCATTCTGCACTACAAAATCAAGACTGATCGAATAAGAGCATAAATTCGAACCTAGAAACCGAATGTCACATTAGGAATAACATTTACATGGAGATTTCATCAAACACTTGGCGTGAATTGTTAGATCACAAGTCATTTTTAAGGCAAAATGAGAAAAAACAAGTGAACTTTAAAGATATCTAGGCATAAGCATAAAGAGTGATGATAGTATCAAGCCAATAAGCACGTTCTGCACTACAAAATCAAGACCGATCGAACAAAAGCATAAATTCGAACCTAGAAAAAGAATGCCATATTTAGGAGTGAAATTTACATGGACATTTCCTCGAACACTTGGCGTGCAATGTTAGATCTCTTGTCAATTTTTTAAAGGCAAAATGAGAAAAAACAAGTGAACTTTAAAGACATCTAGGCATAAGCATAAAGAATGATGATAGTATGAAGCCAATAAGCACATTCTGCACTACAAAATCAAGACTGATCGAATAAGAGCATAAATTCGAACCTAGAAACCGAATGTCACATTTAGGAATAACATTTAGATGGAGATTTCATCAAACACTTGGCGTGAATTGTTAGATCACAAGTCATTTTTAAGGCAAAATGAGAAAAAACAAGTGAACTTTAAAGATATCTAGGCATAAGCATAAAGAATGATGATAGTATCAAGCCAATAAGCACGTTCTACACTACAAAATCAAGACCGATCGAATAAAAGCATAAATTCGAACCTAGAAACCGAATGCCATATTTAGAAGTGAAATTTACATGGAAATTTCTTCGAACACTTGGCGTGCAATGTTAGATCTCCTGTCAATTTTTTAAAGGCAAAAGGAGAAAAAACAAGTGAAGTTTAAAGACATCTAGGCATAAGCATAAAGAATGAGGATAGTATCAAGCCAATAAACATGTTCTGCACTACAAAATCAAGACCGATTGAATAAAAGCATAAATTCGAACCTAGAAACCGAATGCCATATTTAGGAGTGACATTTACGTGGACATTTCATCGAACACTTTGCGTGCAATGTCAGATCTCTTGTCAAATTTTTAAAGGCAAAAGGAGAAAAAACAAGTGAAGTTTAAAGACATCTAGGCATAAGCATAAAGAATGAGGATAGTATGAAGCCAATAAGCACATTCTGCACTACAAATTCAAGACTGATCGAATAAGAGCATAAATTCGAACCTAGAAACCGAATGTCACAATTAGGAATAACATTTACATGGAGATTTCATCAAACACTTGGCGTGAATTGTTAGATCACAAGTCATTTTTAAGGCAAAATGAGAAAAAACAAGTGAACTTTAAAGATATCTAGGCATAAGCATAAAGAATGATGATAGTATCAAGCCAATAAGCACTTTTTGCAGTACAAAATCAACACCGATCGAATAAATGCATAAATTCGAACCTAGAAACCGAATGCCATATTTAGGAGTGACATTTACATGGACATTTCATCGAACACTTTGCGTGCAATGTTAGATCTCTTGTCAATTTTTTAAAGGCAAAAGGAGAAAAAGCAAGTGAAGTTTAAAGACATCTAGGCATAAGCATAAAGAAAGAGGATAGTATCAAGCCAATAAGCACGTTCTGCACTACAAAATCAAGACCGATTGAATAAAAGCATAAATTCGAAGCTAGAAACCGAATGCCATATTCAGGAGTGACATTTACATGGATATTTCATCAAACTCTTGGCGTGCAATGTTAGATCTCTTGTCAATTTTTTAAAGGCAAAAGGAGAAAAAACAAGTGAAGTTTAAAGACATCTAGGCATAAGCATAAAGAATGAGGATAGTATCAAGCCAATAAGCAGGTTCTGCACTACAAAATCAAGATCGATCGAATAAAAGCATAAATTCGAACCTAGAAACCGAATGCCATATTTAGGAGTAAAATTTACATGGACATTTCTTCGAACATTTGGCGTGCAATGTTCGATCTGTTGTCAAATTTTTAAAGGCAAAAGGAGAAAAAACAAGTGAACTTTAAAGACATCTAGGCATAAGCATAAAGAATGAGGATAGTATGAAGCCAATAAGCTCATTCTGCACTACAAAATCAAGACTGATCGAATAAAAGCATAAATTCGAACCTAGAAACCGAATGTCACATTAGGAATAACATTTACATGTAGATTTCATCAAACACTTGGCGTGATTTGTTAGATCACAAGTCATTTTAAGGCAAAATGAGAAAAAACAAGTGAACTTTAAAGATATCTAGGCATAAGCATAAAGAGTGATGATAGTATCAAGCCAATAAGCACTTTTTGCAGTACAAAATCAAGACCGATCGAATAAAAGCATAAATTCGAACCTAGAAACCGAATGCCATATTTAGGAGTGACATTTACGTGGATATTTCATCGAACTCTTGGCGTGCAATGTTAGATGTCTTGTCAATTTTTTAAAGGCAAAAGGAGAAAAAACAAGTGAAGTTTAAAGACATCTAGGCATAAGCATAAAGAATGAGGATAATATCAAGCCAATAAGCACGTTCTACACTACAAAATCAAGACCGATCGAATAAAAGCATAAATTCGAACCTAGAAACCGAAGCCATATTTAGGAGTGAAATTTACATGGACATTTCTTCGAACATTTGGCGTGCAATGTTAGATCTCTTGTCAATTTTTTAAAGGCAAAAGGAGAAAAAACAAGTGAAGTTTAAAGACATCTAGGCATAAGCATAAAGAATGAGGATAGTATCAAGCCAATAAACACGTTCTGCACTACAAAATCAAGACCGATTGAATAAAAGAATAAATTCGAACCTAGAAACCGAATGCCTTATTTAGGAGTGACATTTACATGGACATTTTATCGAACACTTGGCGTGCAATGTCAGATCTCTTGTCAAATTTTTAAAGGCAAAAGGAGAAAAAACAAGTGAAGTTTAAAGACATCTAGGCATAAGCATAAAGAATGAGGATAGTATGAAGCCAATAAGCACATTCTGCACTACAAAATCAAGACTGATCGAATAAGAGCATAAATTCGAACCTAGAAACCGAATTTCACATTTAGGAATAACATTTACAAGGAGATTTCATCAAACACTTGGCGTGAATTGTTAGATCACAAGTCATTTTTAAGGCAAAATGAGAAAAAACAAGTGAACTTTAAAGATATCTAGGCATAAGCATAAAGAATGATGATAGTATCAAGCCAATAAGCACTTTTTGCAGTACAAAATCAACACCGATCGAACAAAAGCATAAATTCGAACCTAGAAACCGAATGCCATATTTAGGAGTGACATTTACATGGAGATTTCATCGAACACTTCGCGTGCAATGTTAGATCTCTTGTCAATTTTTTAAAGGCAAAAGGAGAAAAAACAAGTGAAGTTTAAAGACATCTAGGCATAAGCATAAAGAATGAGGATAGTATCAAGCCAATAAGCAGGTTCTGCACTACAAAATCAAGACCGATCGAATAAAAGTATAAATTCGAACCTAGAAACCGAATGCCATATTTAGGAGTGACATTTACATGGACATTTCTTCGAACATTTGGCGTGCAATGTTCGATCTCTTGTCAATTTTTTAAAGGCAAAAGGAGAAAAAACAAGTGAAGTTTAAAGACATCTAGGCATAAGCATAAAGAATGAGGATAGTATCAAGCCAATAAGCACGTTCTGCACTACAAAATCAAGACCGATCGAACAAAAGCATAAATTCGAACCTAGAAACCGAATGCCATATTTAGGAGTGACATTTACATGGACATTTCTTCGAACACTTAGCGTGCAATGTTAGATCTCTTGTCAATTTTTTAAAGGCAAAATGAGAAAAAACAAGTGAACTTTAAAGACATCTAGGCATAAGCATAAAGAATGAGGATAGTATGAAGCCAATAAGCTCATTCTGCACTACAAAATCAAGACTGATCGAATAAGAGCATAAATTTGAACCTAGAAACCGAATGTCACATTAGGAATAACATTTACATGGAGATTTCATCAAACACTTGGCGTGAATTGTTAGATCACAAGTCATTTTTAAGACAAAATGAGAAAAAACAAGTGAACTTTAAAGATATCTAGGCATAAGCATAAAGAGTGATGATAGTATCAAGCCAATAAGCACGTTCTGCACTACAAAATCAAGACCGATCGAACAAAAGCATAAATTCGAACCTAGAAAAAGAATGCCATATTTAGGAGTGAAATTTACATGGACATTTCCTCGAACACTTGACGTGCAATGTTAGATCTCTTGTCAATTTTTTAAAGGCAAAATGAGAAAAAACAAGTGAACTTTAAAGACATCTAGGCATAAGCATAAAGAATGATGATAGTATGAAGCCAATAAGCACATTCTGCACTACAAAATCAAGACTGATCGAATAAGAGCATAAATTCGAACCTAGAAACCGAATGTCACATTTAGGAATAACATTTAGATGGAGATTTCATCAAACACTTGGCGTGAATTGTTAGATCACAAGTCATTTTTAAGGCAAAATGAGAAAAAACAAGTGAACTTTAAAGATATCTAGGCATAAGCATAAAGAATGATGATAGTATCAAGCCAATAAGAACTTTTTACAGTACAAAATCAAGACCGATCGAATAAAAGCATAAATTCGAACCTAGAAACCGAATGCCATATTTAGGAGTGACATTTACATGGACATTTCATCGAACACTTGGCGTGCAATGTCAGATCTCTTGTCAAATTTTTAAAGGCAAAAGGAGAAAAAACAAGTGAAGTTTAAAGACATCTAGGCATAAGCATAAAGAATGAGGATAGTATGAAGCCAATAAGCACATTCTGCACTACAAAATCAAGACTGATTTAATAAGAGCATAAATTCGAACCTAGAAACGGAATTTCACATTTAGAAATAAAATTTTAATGGAGATTTCATCAAACACTTGGCGTGAATTGTTAGATCCCAAGTCATTTTTAAGGCAAAATGAGAAAAAACAAGTGAACTTTAAAGATATCTAGGCATAAGCATAACGAATGATGATAGTATCAAGCCAATAAGCAGTTTTTGCAGTACAAAATCAAGACCGATCGAATAAAAGCATAAATTCGAACCTAGAAACCGAATGCCATATTTAGGAGTGACATTTACATGGATATTTCATCAAACTCTTGGCGTGCAATTTAGATCTCTTGTCAATTTTTTAAAGGCAAAAGGAGAAAAAACAAGTGAAGTTTAAAGACATCTAGGCATAAGCATAAAGAATGAGGATAGTATCAAGCCAATAAGCAGGTTCTGCACTACAAAATCAAGATCGATCGAATAAAAGCATAAATTCGAACCTAGAAACCGAATGCCATATTTAGGAGTAAAATTTACATGGACATTTCTTCGAACATTTGGCGTGCAATGTTCGATCTCTTGTCAATTTTTTAAAGGCAAAAGGAGAAAAAACAAGTGAAGTTTAAAGACATCTAGGCATAAGCATAAAGAATGAGGATAGTATCAAGCCAATAAGCACGTTCTGCACTACAAAATCAAGACCGATCGAACAAAAGCATAAATTCGAACCTAGAAACCGAATGCCATATTTAGGAGTGACATTTACATGGACATTTCTTCGAACACTTAGCGTGCAATGTTAGATTTCTTGTCAATTTTTTAAAGGCAAAATGAGAAAAAACAAGTGAACTTTAAAGACATCTAGGCATAAGCATAAAGAATGAGGATAGTATGAAGCCAATAAGCTCATTCTGCACTACAAAATCAAGACTGATCGAATAAGAGCATAAATTCGAACCTAGAAACCGAATGTCACATTAGGAATAACATTTACATGGAGATTTCATCAAACACTTGGCGTGAATTGTTAGATCACAAGTCATTTTTAAGGCAAAATGAGAAAAAACAAGTGAACTTTAAAGATATCTAGGCATAAGCATAAAGAGTGATGATAGTATCAAGCCAATAAGCACGTTCTGCACTACAAAATCAAGACCGATCGAACAAAAGCATAAATTCGAACCTAGAAAAAGAATGCCATATTTAGGAGTGAAATTTACATGGACATTTCCTCGAACACTTGGCGTGCAATGTTAGATCTCTTGTCAATTTTTTAAAGGCAAAATGAGAAAAAACAAGTGAACTTTAAAGACATCTAGGCATAAGCATAAAGAATGATGATAGTATGAAGCCAATAAGCACATTCTGCACTACAAAATCAAGACTGATCGAATAAGAGCATAAATTCGAACCTAGAAACCGAATGTCACATTTAGGAATAACATTTAGATGGAGATTTCATCAAACACTTGGCGTGAATTGTTAGATCACAAGTCATTTTTAAGGCAAAATGAGAAAAAACAAGTGAACTTTAAAGATATCTAGGCATAAGCATAAAGAATGATGATAGTATCAAGCCAATAAGAACTTTTTACAGTACAAAATCAAGACCGATCGAATAAAAGCATAAATTCGAACCTAGAAACCGAATGCCATATTTAGGAGTGACATTTACATGGACATTTCATCGAACACTTGGCGTGCAATGTCAGATCTCTTGTCAAATTTTTAAAGGCAAAAGGAGAAAAAACAAGTGAAGTTTAAAGACATCTAGGCATAAGCATAAAGAATGAGGATAGTATGAAGCCAATAAGCACATTCTGCACTACAAAATCAAGACTGATTTAATAAGAGCATAAATTCGAACCTAGAAACGGAATTTCACATTTAGAAATAAAATTTACATGGAGATTTCATCAAACACTTGGCGTGAATTGTTAGATCCCAAGTCATTTTTAAGGCAAAATGAGAAAAAACAAGTGAACTTTAAAGATATCTAGGCATAAGCATAACGAATGATGATAGTATCAAGCCAATAAGCACTTTTTGCAGTACAAAATCAAGACCGATCGAATAAAAGCATAAATTCGAACCTAGAAACCGAATGCCATATTTAGGAGTGACATTTACATGGATATTTCATCAAACTCTTGGCGTGCAATTTAGATCTCTTGTCAATTTTTTAAAGGCAAAAGGAGAAAAAACAAGTGAAGTTTAAAGACATCTAGGCATAAGCATAAAGAATGAGGATAGTATCAAGCCAATAAGCAGGTTCTGCACTACAAAATCAAGATCGATCGAATAAAAGCATAAATTCGAACCTAGAAACCGAATGCCATATTTAGGAGTAAAATTTACATGGACATTTCTTCGAACATTTGGCGTGCAATGTTCGATCTCTTGTCAATTTTTTAAAGGCAAAAGGAGAAAAAACAAGTGAAGTTTAAAGACATCTAGGCATAAGCATAAAGAATGAGGATAGTATCAAGCCAATAAGCACGTTCTGCACTACAAAATCAAGACCGATCGAACAAAAGCATAAATTCGAACCTAGAAACCGAATGCCATATTTAGGAGTGACATTTACATGGACATTTCTTCGAACACTTAGCGTGCAATGTTAGATCTCTTGTCAATTTTTTAAAGGCAAAATGAGAAAAAACAAGTGAACTTTAAAGACATCTAGGCATAAGCATAAAGAATGAGGATAGTATGAAGCCAATAAGCTCATTCTGCACTACAAAATCAAGACTGATCGAATAAGAGCATAAATTCGAACCTAGAAACCGAATGTCACATTAGGAATAACATTTACATGGAGATTTCATCAAACACTTGGCGTGAATTGTTAGATCACAAGTCATTTTTAAGGCAAAATGAGAAAAAACAAGTGAACTTTAAAGATATCTAGGCATAAGCATAAAGAGTGATGATAGTATCAAGCCAATAAGCACTTTTTGCAGTACAAAATCAAGACCGATCGAATAAAAGCATAAATTCGAACCTAGAAACCGAATGCCATATTTAGGAGTGACATTTACGTGGATATTTCATCGAACTCTTGGCGTGCAATGTTAGATGTCTTGTCAATTTTTTAAAGGCAAAAGGAGAAAAAACAAGTGAAGTTTAAAGACATCTAGGCATAAGCATAAAGAATGAGGATAGTATCAAGCCAATAAGCACGTTCTGCACTACAAAATCAAGACCGATCGAATAAAAGCATAAATTCGAACCTAGAAACCGAAGCCATGTTTAGGAGTGAAATTTACATGGACATTTCTTCGAACATTTGGCGTGCAATGTTCGATCTCTTGTCAATTTTTTAAAGGCAAAAGGAGAAAAAACAAGTGAAGTTTAAAGACATCTAGGCATAAGCATAAAGAATGAGGATAGTATCAAGCCAATAAGCACGTTCTGCACTACAAAATCAAGACCGATCGAACAAAAGCATAAATTCGAACCTAGAAAAAGAATGCCATATTTAGGAGTGAAATTTACATGGACATTTCCTCGAACACTTGGCGTGCAATGTTAGATCTCTTGTCAATTTTTTAAAGGCAAAATGAGAAAAAACAAGTGAACTTTAAAGACATCTAGGCATAAGCATAAAGAATGATGATAGTATGAAGCCAATAAGCACATTCTGCACTACAAAATCAAGACTGATCGAATAAGAGCATAAATTCGAACCTAGAAACCGAATGTCACATTTAGGAATAACATTTAGATGGAGATTTCATCAAACACTTGGCGTGAATTGTTAGATCACAAGTCATTTTTAAGGCAAAATGAGAAAAAACAAGTGAACTTTAAAGATATCTAGGCATAAGCATAAAGAATGATGATAGTATCAAGCCAATAAGAACTTTTTATAGTACAAAATCAATCATGATCGAATAAAAGCATAAATTCGAACCTAGAAACCGAATGCCATATTTAGGAGTAAAATTTACATGGACATTTCTTCGAACATTTGGCGTGCAATGTTCGATCTCTTGTCAATTTTTTAAAGGCAAAAGGAGAAAAAACAAGTGAAGTTTAAAGACATCTAGGCATAAGCATAAAGAATGAGGATAGTATCAAGCCAATAAGCACGTTCTGCACTACAAAATCAAGACCGATCGAACAAAAGCATAAATTCGAACCTAGAAACCGAATGCCATATTTAGGAGTGACATTTACATGGACATTTCTTCGAACACTTAGCGTGCAATGTTAGATCTCTTGTCAATTTTTTAAAGGCAAAATGAGAAAAAACAAGTGAACTTTAAAGACATCTAGGCATAAGCATAAAGAATGAGGATAGTATGAAGCCAATAAGCTCATTCTGCACTACAAAATCAAGACTGATCGAATAAGAGCATAAATTCGAACCTAGAAACCGAATGTCACATTAGGAATAACATTTACATGGAGATTTCATCAAACACTTGGCGTGAATTGTTAGATCACAAGTCATTTTTAAGGCAAAATGAGAAAAAACAAGTGAACTTTAAAGATATCTAGGCATAAGCATAAAGAGTGATGATAGTATCAAGCCAATAAGCACTTTTTGCAGTACAAAATCAAGACCGATCGAATAAAAGCATAAATTCGAACCTAGAAACCGAATGCCATATTTAGGAGTGACATTTACGTGGATATTTCATCGAACTCTTGGCGTGCAATGTTAGATGTCTTGTCAATTTTTTAAAGGCAAAAGGAGAAAAAACAAGTGAAGTTTAAAGACATCTAGGCATAAGCATAAAGAATGAGGATAGTATCAAGCCAATAAGCACGTTCTGCACTACAAAATCAAGACCGATCGAATAAAAGCATAAATTCGAACCTAGAAACCGAAGCCATGTTTAGGAGTGAAATTTACATGGACATTTCTTCGAACATTTGGCGTGCAATGTTCGATCTCTTGTCAATTTTTTAAAGGCAAAAGGAGAAAAAACAAGTGAAGTTTAAAGACATCTAGGCATAAGCATAAAGAATGAGGATAGTATCAAGCCAATAAGCACGTTCTGCACTACAAAATCAAGACCGATCGAACAAAAGCATAAATTCGAACCTAGAAAAAGAATGCCATATTTAGGAGTGAAATTTACATGGACATTTCCTCGAACACTTGGCGTGCAATGTTAGATCTCTTGTCAATTTTTTAAAGGCAAAATGAGAAAAAACAAGTGAACTTTAAAGACATCTAGGCATAAGCATAAAGAATGATGATAGTATGAAGCCAATAAGCACATTCTGCACTACAAAATCAAGACTGATCGAATAAGAGCATAAATTCGAACCTAGAAACCGAATGTCACATTTAGGAATAACATTTAGATGGAGATTTCATCAAACACTTGGCGTGAATTGTTAGATCACAAGTCATTTTTAAGGCAAAATGAGAAAAAACAAGTGAACTTTAAAGATATCTAGGCATAAGCATAAAGAATGATGATAGTATCAAGCCAATAAGAACTTTTTATAGTACAAAATCAATCATGATCGAATAAAAGCATAAATTCGAACCTAGAAACCGAATGCCATATTTAGGAGTGACATTTACAAGGACATTTCATCGAACACTTGGCGTGCAATGTCAGATCTCTTGTCAAATTTTTAAAGGCAAAAGGAGAAAAAACAAGTGAAGTTTAAAGACATCTAGGCATAAGCATAAAGAATGAGGATAGTATAAAGCCAATAAGCACATTCTGCACTACAAAATCAAGACTGATTTAATAAGAGCATAAATTCGAACCTAGAAACGGAATGTCACATTTAGAAATAAAATTTACATGGAGATTTCATCAAACACTTGGCGTGAATTGTTAGATCCCAAGTCATTTTTAATGCAAAAGGAGAAAAAACAAGTGAAGTTTAAAGACATCTAGGCATAAGCATAAAGAATGAGGATAGTATCAAGCCAATAAGCACGTTCTGCACTACAAAATCAAGATCGATCGAATAAAAGCATAAATTCGAACCTAGAAACCGAATGCCATATTTAGGAGTAAAATTTACATGGACATTTCTTCGAACATTTGGCGTGCAATGTTCGATCTCTTGTCAATTTTTTAAAGGCAAAAGGAGAAAAAACAAGTGAAGTTTAAGGACATCTAGGCATAAGCATAAAGAATGAGGATAGTATCAAGCCAATAAGCACGTTCTGCACTAAAAAATCAAGACCGATCGAACAAAAGCATAAATTCGAACCTAGAAACCGAATGCCATATTTAGGAGTGACATTTACATGGACATTTCTTCGAACACTTAGCGTGCAATGTTAGATCTCTTGTCAATTTTTTAAAGGCAAAATGAGAAAAAACAAGTGAACTTTAAAGACATCTAGGCATAAGCATAAAGAATGATGATAGTATGAAGCCAATAAGCACATTCTGCACTACAAAATCAAGACTGATCGAATAAGAGCATAAATTGGAACCTAGAAACCGAATGTCACATTTAGGAATAACATTTAGTTGGAGATTTCATCAAACACTTGGCGTGAATTGTTAGATCACAAGTCATTTTTAAGGCAAAATGAGAAAAAACAAGTGAACTTTAAAGATATCTAGGCATAAGCATAAAGAATGATGATAGTATCAAGCCAATAAGAACTTTTTACAGTACAAAATCAAGACCGATCGAATAAAAGCATAAATTCGAACCTAGAAACCGAATGCCATATTTAGGAGTGACATTTACATGGACATTTCATCGAACACTTGGCGTGCAATGTCAGATCTCTTGTCAATTTTTTAAAGGCAAAAGGAGAAAAAACAAGTGAAGTTTAAAGACATCTAGGCATAAGCATAAAGAATGAGGATAGTATGAAGCCAATAAGCACATTCTGCACTACAAAATCAAGACTGATTTAATAAGAGCATAAATTCGAACCTAGAAACGGAATTTCACATTTAGAAATAAAATTTACATGGAGATTTCATCAAACACTTGGCGTGAATTGTTAGATCCCAAGTCATTTTTAAGGCAAAATGAGAAAAAACAAGTGAACTTTAAAGATATCTAGGCATAAGCATAAAGAATGAGGATAGTATCAAGCCAATAAGCACGTTCTGCACTACAAAATCAAGACCGATCGAATAAAAGCATAAATTCGAACCTAGAAACCGAAGCCATATTTAGGAGTGAAATTTACATGGACATTTCTTCGAAATTTTGGCGTGCAATGTTAGATCTCTTGTCAATTTTTTAAAGGCAAAAGGAGAAAAAACAAGTGAAGTTTACAAACATCTAGGCATAAGCATAAAGAATGAGGATAGTATCAAGCCAATAAGCACGTTCTGCACTACAAAATCAAGACCGATCGAACAAAAGCATAAATTCGAACCTAGAAACCGAATGCCATATTTAGGAGTGAAATTTACATGGACATTTCCTCGAACACTTGGCGTGCAATGTTAGATCTCTTGTCAATTTTTTAAAAGCAAAAGGAGAAAAAACAAGTGAAGTTTAAAGACATCTAGGCATAAGCATAAAGAATGAGGATAGTATAAGGTCAATAATCACGTTCTGCACTACAAAATCAAGACCAATCGAATAAAAGCATAAATTCGAACCTAGAAACCGAATGCCATATTTTGGAGTGACATTTACATGGACATTTCTTCGAACACTTGGCGTGCAATGTTAGATCTCTTGTTAATTTTTTAAAGGCAAAAGGAGAAAAAACAAGTGAAGTTTAAAGACATCTAGGCATAAGCATAAAGAATGAGGATAGTATCAAGCCAATAAGCACGTTCTGCACTACAAAATCAAGACCGATTGAATAAAAGCATAAATTCGAACCTAGAAACCGAATGCCATATTTAGGAGTGACATTTACATGGACATTTCATCGAACACTTGGCGTGCAATATGAGATCTCTTGTCAATTTTTTAAAGGCAAAATGAGAAAAAACAAGTGAAGTTTAAAGACATCTAGGCATAAGCATAAAGAATGAGGATAGTATCAAGCCAATAAACACGTTCTGCACTACAAAATCAAGACCGATTGAATAAAAGCATAAATTCGAACCTAGAAACCGAAGCCATATTTAGGAGTGAAATTTACATGGACATTTCTTCGAAATTTTGGCGTGCAATGTTAGATCTCTTGTCAATTTTTTAAAGGCAAAAGGAGAAAAAACAAGTGAAGTTTACAAACATCTAGGCATAAGCATAAAGAATGAGGATAGTATCAAGCCAATAAGCACGTTCTGCACTACAAAATCAAGACCGATCGAACAAAAGCATAAATTCGAACCTAGAAACCGAATGCCATATTTAGGAGTGAAATTTACATGGACATTTCCTCGAACACTTGGCGTGCAATGTTAGATCTCTTGTCAATTTTTTAAAAGCAAAAGGAGAAAAAACAAGTGAAGTTTAAAGACATCTAGGCATAAGCATAAAGAATGAGGATAGTATAAGGTTAATAATCACGTTCTGCACTACAAAATCAAGACCAATCGAATAAAAGCATAAATTCGAACCTAGAAACCGAATGCCATATTTTGGAGTGACATTTACATGGACATTTCTTCGAACACTTGGCGTGCAATGTTAGATCTCTTGTTAATTTTTTAAAGGCAAAAGGAGAAAAAACAAGTGAAGTTTAAAGACATCTAGGCATAAGCATAAAGAATGAGGATAGTATCAAGCCAATAAGCACGTTCTGCACTACAAAATCAAGACCGATGGAATAAAAGCATAAATTCGAACCTAGAAACCGAATGCCATATTTAGGAGTGACATTTACATGGACATTTCATCGAACACTTGGCGTGCAATATGAGATCTCTTGTCAATTTTTTAAAGGCAAAAGGAGAAAAAACAAGTGAAGTTTAAAGACATCTAGGCATAAGCATAAAGAATGAGGATAGTATCAAGCCAATAAGCATGTTCTGCACTAGAAAATCAAGACCGATCAAATAAAACCATAAATTCGAACCTAGAAACCGATTGCCATATTTAGGAGTGAAATTTACATGGACATTTCATCGAACATTTGACGTGCAATGTTAGATCTCTTGTCAATTTTTTCAAGGCAAATGGAGAAAAAACAAGTGAAGTTTAAAGACATCTAGGCATACGCATAAAGAATGAGGATAATATCAAGCCAATAAGCACGTTCTGCACTACAAAATCAAGACCGATCGAACAAAAGCATAAATTCGAACTTAGAAACAGAATGCCATATTTAGGAGTGACATTTACATGGACATTTCTTCGAACACTTGGCGTGCAATGTTAGATCTCTTGTCAATTTTATAAAGACAAAAGGAGAAAAAACAAGTGAACTTTAAAGACATCTAGGCATATGCATAAAGAATGATGATAGTATGAAGCCAATAAGCACATTCTGCACTACAAAATCAAGACTGATCGAATAAGAGCATAAATTCGAACCTAGAAACCGAATGTCACATTTAGGAATAACATTTAGTTGGAGATTTCATCAAACACTTGGCGTGAATTGTTAGATCACAAGTCATTTTTAAGGCAAAATGAGAAAAAACAAGTGAACTTTAAAGATATCTAGGCATAAGCATAAAGAATGATGATAGTATCAAGCCAATAAGAACTTTTTACAGTACAAAATCAAGACCGATCGAATAAAAGCATAAATTCGAACCTAGAAACCGAATGCCATATTTAGGAGTGACATTTACATGGACATTTCATCGAACACTTGGCGTGCAATGTCAGATCTCTTGTCAAATTTTTAAAGGCAAAAGGAGAAAAAACAAGTGAAGTTTAAAGACATCTAGGCATAAGCATAAAGAATGAGGATAGTATGAAGCCAATAAGCACATTCTGCACTACAAAATCAAGACTGATTTAATAAGAGCATAAATTCGAACCTAGAAACGGAATTTCACATTTAGAAATAAAATTTGCATGGAGATTTCATCAAACACTTGGCGTGAATTGTTAGATCCCAAGTCATTTTTAAGGCAAAATGAGAAAAAACAAGTGAACTTTAAAGATATCTAGGCATAAGCATAACGAATGATGATAGTATCAAGCCAATAAGCACTTTTTGCAGTACAAAATCAAGACCGATCGAATAAAAGCATAAATTCGAACCTAGAAACCGAATGCCATATTTAGGAGTGACATTTACATGGACATTTCTTCGAACACTTAGCGTGCAATGTTAGATCTCTTGTCAATTTTTTAAAGGCAAAATGAGAAAAAACAAGTGAACTTTAAAGACATCTAGGCATAAGCATAAAGAATGAGGATAGTATGAAGCCAATAAGGTCATTCTGCACTACAAAATCAAGACCGATCAAATAAAACCATAAATTCGAACCTAGAAACCGAATGCCATATTTAGGAGTGAAATTTACATGGACATTTCTTCGAACATTTGGCGTGCAATGTTAGATCTCTTGTCAATTTTTTAAAGGCAAAAGGAGAAAAAACAAGTGAAGTTTAAAGACATCTAGGCATAAGCATAAAGAATGAGGATAGTATCAAGCCAATAAGCACGTTCTGCACTACAAAATCAAGACCGATCGAACAAAAGCATAAATTCGAACCTAGACACCGAATGCCATATTTAGGAGTGACATTTACATGGACATTTCTTCGAACACTTAGCGTGCAATGTTAGATCTCTTGTCAATTTTTTAAAGGCAAAATGAGAAAAAACAAGTGAACTTTAAAGACATCTAGGCATAAGCATAAAGAATGAGGATAGTATGAAGCCAATAAGGTCATTCTGCACTACAAAATCAAGACCGATCAAATAAAACCATAAATTCGAACCTAGAAACCGAATGCCATATTTAGGAGTAAAATTTACATGGACATTTCTTCGAACATTTGGCGTGCAATGTTCGATCTCTTGTCAATTTTTTAAAGGCAAAATGAGAAAAAACAAGTGAACTTTAAAGATATCTAGGCATAAGCATAAAGAGTGATGATAGTATCAAGCCAATAAGCACTTTTTGCAGTACAAAATCAAGACCGATCGAATAAAAGCATAAATTCGAACCTAGAAACCGAATGCCATATTTAGGAGTGACATTTACGTGGATATTTCATCGAACTCTTGGCGTGCAATGTTAGATGTCTTGTCAATTTTTTAAAGGCAAAAGGAGAAAAAACAAGTGAAGTTTAAAGACATCTAGGCATAAGCATAAAGAATGAGGATAGTATCAAGCCAATAAGCACGTTCTGCACTACAAAATGAAGACCGATCGAATAAAAGCATAAATTCGAACCTAGAAACCGAAGCCATATTTAGGAGTGAAATTTACATGGACATTTCTTCGAACATTTGGCGTGCAATGTTAGATCTCTTGTCAATTTTTTAAAGGCAAAAGGAGAAAAAACAAGTGAAGTTTAAAGACATCTAGGCATAAGCATAAAGAATGAGGATAGTATCAAGCCAATAAGCACGTTCTGCACTACAAAATCAAGACCGATCGAACAAAAGCATAAATTCGAACCTAGAAAAAGAATGCCATATTTAAGAGTGAAATTTACATGGACATTTCCTCGAACACTTGGCGTGCAATGTTAGATCTCTTGTCAATTTTTTAAAGGCAAAATGAGAAAAAACAAGTGAACTTTAAAGACATCTAGGCATAAGCATAAAGAATGAGGATAGTATGAAGCCAATAAGGTCATTCTGCACTACAAAATCAAGACCGATCAAATAAAACCATAAATTCGAACCTAGAAACCGAATGCCATATTTAGGAATAACATTTAGATGGAGATTTCATCAAACACTTGGCGTGAATTGTTAGATCACAAGTCATTTTTAAGGCAAAATGAGAAAAAACAAGTGAACTTTAAAGATATCTAGGCATAAGCATAAAGAATGATGATAGTATCAAGCCAATAAGAACTTTTTACAGTACAAAATCAAGACCGATCGAATAAAAGCATAAATTCGAACCTAGAAACCGAATGCCATATTTAGGAGTGACATTTACATGGACATTTCATCGAACACTTGGCGTGCAATGTCAGATCTCTTGTCAAATTTTTAAAGGCAAAAGGAGAAAAAACAAGTGAAGTTTAAAGACATCTAGGCATAAGCATAAAGAATGAGGATAGTATGAAGCCAATAAGCACATTCTGCACTACAAAATCAAGACTGATTTAATAAGAGCATAAATTCGAACCTAGAAACGGAATGTCACATTTAGAAATAAAATTTACATGGAGATTTCATCAAACACTTGGCGTGAATTGTTAGATCCCAAGTCATTTTTAAGGCAAAATGAGAAAAAACAAGTGAACTTTAAAGATATCTAGGCATAAGCATAATGAATGATGATAGTATCAAGCCAATAAGCACTTTTTGAAGTACAAAATCAAGACCGATCGAATAAAAGCATAAATTCGAACCTAGAAACCGAATGCCATATTTAGGAGTGACATTTACATGGATATTTCATCAAACTCTTGGCGTGCAATTTAGATCTCTTGTCAATTTTTTAAAGGCAAAAGGAGAAAAAACAAGTGAAGTTTAAAGACATCTAGGCATAAGCATAAAGAATGAGGATAGTATCAAGCCAATAAGCAGGTTCTGCACTACAAAATCAAGATCGATCGAATAAAAGCATAAATTCGAACCTAGAAACCGAATGCCATATTTAGGAGTAAAATTTACATGGACATTTCTTCGAACATTTGGCGTGCAATGTTCGATCTCTTGTCAATTTTTTAAAGGCAAAAGGAGAAAAAACAAGTGAAGTTTAAAGACATCTAGGCATAAGCATAAAGAATGAGGATAGTATCAAGCCAATAAGCACGTTCTGCACTACAAAATCAAGACCGATCGAACAAAAGCATAAATTCGAACCTAGAAACCGAATGCCATATTTAGGAGTGACATTTACATGGACATTTCTTCGAACACTTAGCGTGCAATGTTAGATCTCTTGTCAGTTTTTTGAAGGCAAAAGGAAAAAAAACAAGTGAAGTTTAAAGACATCTAGGCATAAGCATAAAGAATGAGGATAGTATCAAGCCAATAAGCACGTTCTGCACTACAAAATCAAGACCGATCGAATAAAAGCATAAATTCGAACCTAGAAACCGAATGCCATATTTAGGAGTGAAATTTACATGGACATTTCTTCGAACATTTGGCGTGCAATGTTAGATCTCTTGTCAATTTTTTAAAGGCAAAATGAGAAAAAACAAGTGAAGTTTAAAGACATCTAGGCATAAGCATAAAGAATGAGGATAGTATCAAGCCAATAAGCACGTTCTGCACTACAAAATCAAGACCGATCGAATAAAAGCATAAATTCGAACCTAGAAACCGAAGCCATATTTAGGAGTGAAATTTACATGGACATTTCTTCGAACATTTGGCGTGCAATGTTAGATCTCTTGTCAATTTTTTAAAGGCAAAAGGAGAAAAAACAAGTGAAGTTTAAAGACATCTAGGCATAAGCATAAAGAATGAGGATAGTATCAAGCCAATAAGCACGTTCTGCACTACAAAATCATGACCGATCGAACAAAAGCATAAATTCGAACCTAGAAACCGAATGCCATATTTAGGAGTGAAATTTACATGGACATTTCCTCGAACACTTGGCGTGCAATGTTAGATCTCTTGTCAATTTTTTAAAGGCAAAAGGAGAAAAAACAAGTGAAGTTTAAAGACATCTAGGCATAACATAAAGAATGAGGATAGTATAAGGTCAATAATCACGTTCTGCACTACAAAATCAAGACCAATCGAATAAAAGCATAAATTCGAACCTAGAAACCGAATGCCATATTTAGGAGTGAAATTTACATGGACATTTCTTCGAACATTTGGCGTGCAATGTTAGATCTCTTGTCAATTTTGTAAAGGCAAAAGGAGAAAAAACAAGTGAAGTTTAAAGACATCTAGGCATAAGCATAAAGAATGAGGATAGTATCAAGCCAATAAGCACGTTCTGCACTACAAAATCAAGACCGATCGAACAAAAGCATAAATTCGAACCTAGAAACCGAATGCCATATTTAGGAGTGACATTTACATGGACATTTCTTCGAACACTTAGCGTGCAATGTTAGATCTCTTGTCAGTTTTTTGAAGGCAAAAGGAAAAAAAACAAGTGAAGTTTAAAGACATCTAGGCATAAGCATAAAGAATGAGGATAGTATCAAGCCAATAAGCACGTTCTGCACTACAAAATCAAGACCGATCGAATAAAAGCATAAATTCGAACCTAGAAACCGAATGCCATATTTAGGAGTGAAATTTACATGGACATTTCTTCGAACATTTGGCGTGCAATGTTAGATCTCTTGTCAATTTTTTAAAGGCAAAATGAGAAAAAACAAGTGAAGTTTAAAGACATCTAGGCATAAGCATAAAGAATGAGGATAGTATCAAGCCAATAAGCACGTTCTGCACTACAAAATCAAGACCGATCGAATAAAAGCATAAATTCGAACCTAGAAACCGAAGCCATATTTAGGAGTGAAATTTACATGGACATTTCTTCGAACATTTGGCGTGCAATGTTAGATCTCTTGTCAATTTTTTAAAGGCAAAAGGAGAAAAAACAAGTGAAGTTTAAAGACATCTAGGCATAAGCATAAAGAATGAGGATAGTATCAAGCCAATAAGCACGTTCTGCACTACAAAATCATGACCGATCGAACAAAAGCATAAATTCGAACCTAGAAACCGAATGCCATATTTAGGAGTGAAATTTACATGGACATTTCCTCGAACACTTGGCGTGCAATGTTAGATCTCTTGTCAATTTTTTAAAGGCAAAAGGAGAAAAAACAAGTGAAGTTTAAAGACATCTAGGCATAAGCATAAAGAATGAGGATAGTATAAGGTCAATAATCACGTTCTGCACTACAAAATCAAGACCAATCGAATAAAAGCATAAATTCGAACCTAGAAACCGAATGCCATATTTAGGAGTGAAATTTACATGGACATTTCTTCGAACATTTGGCGTGCAATGTTAGATCTCTTGTCAATTTTGTAAAGGCAAAAGGAGAAAAAACAAGTGAAGTTTAAAGACATCTAGGCATAAGCATAAAGAATGAGGATAGTATCAAGCCAATAAGCACGTTCTGCACTACAAAATCAAGACCGATCGAACAAAAGCATAAATTCGAACCTAGAAACCGAATGCCATATTTAGGAGTGAAATTTACATGGACATTTCTTCGAACATTTGGCGTGCAATGTTAGATCTCTTGTCAATTTTTTAAAGGCAAAATGAGAAAAAACAATTGAAGTTTAAAGACATCTAGGCATAAGCATAAAGAATGAGGATAGTATCAAGCCAATAAGCACGTTCTGCACTACAAAATCAAGACCGATCGAATAAAAGCATAAATTCGAACCTAGAAACCGAAGCCATATTTAGGAGTTAAATTTACATGGACATTTCTTCGAACATTTGGCGTGCAATGTTAGATCTCTTGTCAATTTTTTAAAGGCAAAAGGAGAAAAAACAAGTGAAGTTTAAAGACATCTAGGCATAAGCATAAAGAATGAGGATAGTATCAAGCCAATAAGCACGTTCTGCACTACAAAATCAAGATCGATCGAATAAAAGCATAAATTCGAACCTAGAAACCGAAGCCATATTTAGGAGTGAAATTTACATGGACATTTCTTCGAACATTTGGCGTGCAATGTTAGATCTCTTGTCAATTTTTTAAAGGCAAAAGGAGAAAAAACAAGTGAAGTTTAAAGACATCTAGGCATAAGCATAAAGAATGAGGATAGTATCAAGCCAATAAGCACGTTCTGCACTACAAAATCAAGACCGATCGAACAAAAGCATAAATTCGAACCTAGAAACCGAATGCCATATTTAGGAGTGAAATTTACATGGACATTTCCTCGAACATTTGGCGTGCAATGTTAGATCTCTTGTCAATTTTTTAAAGGCAAAAGGAGAAAAAACAAGTGAAGTTTAAAGACATCTAGGCATAAGCATAAAGAATGAGGATAGTATAAGGTCAATAATCACGTTCTGCACTACAAAATCAAGACCAATCGAATAAAAGCATAAATTCGAACCTAGAAACCGAATGCAATATTTAGGAGTGAAATTTACATGGACATTTCTTCGAACATTTGGCGTGCAATGTTAGATCTCTTGTCAATTTTGTAAAGGCAAAAGGAGAAAAAACAAGTGAAGTTTAAAGACATCTAGGCATAAGCATAAAGAATGAGGATAGTATCAAGCCAATAAGCACGTTCTGCACTACAAAATCAAGACCGATCGAACAAAAGCATAAATTCGAACCTAGAAACCGAATGCCATATTTAGGAGTGAAATTTACATGGACATTTCTTCGAACATTTGGCGTGCAATGTTAGATCTCTTGTTAATTTTTTAAAGGCAAAATGAGAAAAAACAATTGAAGTTTAAAGACATCTAGGCATAAGCATAAAGAATGAGGATAGTATCAAGCCAATAAGCACGTTCTGCACTACAAAATCAAGACCGATCGAATAAAAGCATAAATTCGAACCTAGAAACCGAAGCCATATTTAGGAGTTAAATTTACATGGACATTTCTTCGAACATTTGGCGTGCAATGTTAGATCTCTTGTCAATTTTTTAAAGGCAAAAGGAGAAAAAACAAGTGAAGTTTAAAGACATCTAGGCATAAGCATAAAGAATGAGGATAGTATCAAGCCAATAAGCACGTTCTGCACTACAAAATCAAGATCGATCGAATAAAAGCATAAATTCGAACCTAGAAACCGAAGCCATATTTAGGAGTGAAATTTACATGGACATTTCTTCGAACATTTGGCGTGCAATGTTAGATCTCTTGTCAATTTTTTAAAGGCAAAAGGAGAAAAAACAAGTGAAGTTTAAAGACATCTAGGCATAAGCATAAAGAATGAGGATAGTATCAAGCCAATAAGCACGTTCTGCACTACAAAATCAAGACCGATCGAACAAAAGCATAAATTCGAACCTAGAAACCGAATGCCATATTTAGGAGTGAAATTTACATGGACATTTCCTCGAACATTTGGCGTGCAATGTTCGATCTCTTGTCAATTTTTTAAAGGCAAAAGGAGAAAAAACAAGTGAAGTTTAAAGACATCTAGGCATAAGCATAAAGAATGAGGATAGTATAAGGTCAATAATCACGTTCTGCACTACAAAATCAAGACCAATCGAATAAAAGCATAAATTCGAACCTAGAAACCGAATGCAATATTTAGGAGTGAAATTTACATGGACATTTCTTCGAACATTTGGCGTGCAATGTTAGATCTCTTGTCAATTTTGTAAAGGCAAAAGGAGAAAAAACAAGTGAAGTTTGAAGACATCTAGGCATAAGCATAAAGAATGAGGATAGTATCAAGCCAATAAGCACGTTCTGCACTACAAAATCAAGACCGATCGAACAAAAGCATAAATTCGAACCTAGAAACCGAATGCCATATTTAGGAGTGAAATTTACATGGACATTTCTTCGAACATTTGGCGTGCAATGTTAGATCTCTTGTCAATTTTTTAAAGGCAAAATGAGAAAAAACAATTGAAGTTTAAAGACATCTAGGCATAAGCATAAAGAATGAGGATAGTATCAAGCCAATAAGCACGTTCTGCACTACAAAATCAAGACCGATCGAATAAAAGCATAAATTCGAACCTAGAAACCGAAGCCATATTTAGGAGTTAAATTTACATGGACATTTCTTCGAACATTTGGCGTGCAATGTTAGATCTCTTGTCAATTTTTTAAAGGCAAAAGGAGAAAAAACAAGTGAAGTTTAAAGTCATCTAGGCATAAGCATAAAGAATGAGGATAGTATCAAGCCATTAAGCACGTTCTGCACTACAAAATCAAGATCGATCGAATAAAAGCATAAATTCGAACCTAGAAACCGAAGCCATATTTAGGAGTGAAATTTACATGGACATTTCTTCGAACATTTGGCGTGCAATGTTAGATCTCTTGTCAATTTTTTAAAGGCAAAAGGAGAAAAAACAAGTGAAGTTTAAAGACATCTAGGCATAAGCATAAAGAATGAGGATAGTATCAAGCCAATAAGCACGTTCTGCACTACAAAATCAAGACCGATCGAACAAAAGCATAAATTCGAACCTAGAAACCGAATGCCATATTTAGGAGTGAAATTTACATGGACATTTCCTCGAACACTTGGCGTGCAATGTTAGATCTCTTGTCAATTTTTTAAAGGCAAAAGGAGAAAAAACAAGTGAAGTTTAAAGACATCTAGGCATAAGCATAAAGAATGAGGATAGTATAAGGTCAATAATCACGTTCTGCACTACAAAATCAAGACCGATCGAATAAAAGCATAAATTCGAACCTAGAAACCGAATGCCATATTTAGGAGTGAAATTTACATGGACATTTCTTCGAACATTTGGCGTGCAATGTTAGATCTCTTTTCAATTTTTTAAAGGCAAAAGGAGAAAAAACAAGTGAAGTTTAAAGACATCTAGGCATAAGCATAGAGAATGAGGATAGTATCAAGCCAATAAGCACGTTCTGCACTACAAAATCAAGACCGATCGAACAAAAGCATAAATTCGAACCTAGAAACCGAATGCCATATTTAGGAGTGAAATTTACATGGACATTTCTTCGAACATTTGGCGTGCAATGTTAGATCTCTTGTCAATTTTTTAAAGGCAAAAGGAGAAAAAACAAGTGAAGTTTAAAGACATCTAGGCATAAGCATAAAGAATGAGGATAGTATAAGGTCAATAATCACGTTCTGCACTACAAAATCAAGACCAATCGAATAAAAGCATAAATTCGAACCTAGAAACCGAAGCCATATTTAGGAGTGAAATTTGCATGGACATTTCTTCGAACATTTGGCGTGCAATGTTAGATCTCTTGTCAATTTTTTAAAGGCAAAAGTAGAAAAACAAGTGAAGTTTAAAGACATCTAGGCATAAGCATAAAGAATGAGGATAGTATAAGGTCAATAATCACGTTCTGCACTACAAAATCAAGACCGATCGAATAAAAGCATAAATTCGAACCTAGAAACCGAATGCCATATTTTGGAGTGACATTTACATGGACATTTCTTCGAACACTTGGCGTGCAATGTTAGATCTCTTGTTAATTTTTTAAAGGCAAAAGGAGAAAAAACAAGTGAAGTTTAAAGACATCTAGGCATAAGCATAAAGAATGAGGATAGTATCAAGCCAATAAGCACGTTCTGCACTACAAAATCAAGACCGATTGAATAAAAGCATAAATTCGAACCTAGAAACCGAATGCCATATTTAGGAGTGACATTTACATGGACATTTCATCGAACACTTGGCATGCAATATGAGATCTCTTGTCAATTTTTTAAAGGCAAAAGGAGAAAAAACAAGTGAAGTTTAAAGACATCTAGGCATAAGCATAATGAATGAGGATAGTATCAAGCCAATAAGCATGTTCTGCACTACAAAATCAAGACCGATTGAATAAAAGCATAAATTCGAACCTAGAAACCGAATGCCATATTTAGGAGTGAAATTTACATGGACATTTCCTCGAACACTTGGCATGCAATGTTAGATCTCTTGTCAATTTTTTAAAGGCAAAAGGAGAAAAAACAAGTGAAGTTTAAAGACATCTAGGCATAAGCATAAAGAATGAGGATAGTATCAAGCCAATAAGCATGTTCTGCACTAGAAAATCAAGACCGATCGAACAAAAGCATAAATTCGAACCTAGAAACCGAATGCCATATTTAGGAGTGAAATTTACATGGACATTTCCTCGAACACTTGGCGTGCAATGTTAGATCTCTTGTCAATTTTTTAAAGGCAAAAGGAGAAAAAACAAGTGAAGTTTAAAGACATCTAGGCATAAGCATAAAGAATGAGGATAGTATAAGGTCAATAATCACGTTCTGCACTACAAAATCAAGACCAATCGAATAAAAGCATAAATTCGAACCTAGAAACCGAATGCCATATTTTGGAGTGACATTTACATGGACATTTCTTCGAACACTTGGCGTGCAATGTTAGATCTCTTGTTAATTTTTTAAAGGCAAAAGGAGAAAAAACAAGTGAAGTTTAAAGACATCTAGGCATAAGCATAAAGAATGAGGATAGTATCAAGCCAATAAGCACGTTCTGCACTACAAAATCAAGACCGATTGAATAAAAGCATAAATTCGAACCTAGAAACCTAATGCCATATTTAGGAGTGACATTTACATGGACATTTCATCGAACACTTGGCGTGCAATATGAGATCTCTTGTCAATTTTTTAAAGGCAAAAGGAGAAAAAACAAGTGAAGTTTAAAGACATCTAGGCATAAGCATATAGAATGAGGATAGTATCAAGCCAATAAGCATGTTCTGCACTAGAAAATCAAGACTGAGCGAATAAAACCATAAATTCGAACCTAGAAACCGATTGCCATATTTAGGAGTGAAATTTACATGGACATTTCTTCGAACATTTGACGTGCAATGTTAGATCTCTTGTCAATTTTAAGGCAAAATGAGAAAAAACAAGTGAAGTTTAAAGACATCTAGGCATACGCATAAAGAATGATGATAGTATCAAGCCAATAAGAACTTTTTACAGTACAAAATAAAGACCGATCGAATAAAAGCATAAATTCGAACCTAGAAACCGAATGCCATATTTAGGAGTGACATTTACATGGACATTTCATCGAACACTTGGCGTGCAATGTCAGATCTCTTGTCAAATTTTTAAAGGCAAAAGGAGAAAAAACAAGTGAAGTTTAAAGACATCTAGGCATAAGCATAAAGAATGAGGATAGTATGAAGCCAATAAGCACATTCTGCACTACAAAATCAAGACTGATTTAATAAGAGCATAAATTCGAACCTAGAAACGGAATGTCACATTTAGAAATAAAATTTACATGGAGATTTCATCAAACACTTGGCGTGAATTGTTAGATCCCAAGTCATTTTTAAGGCAAAATGAGAAAAAACAAGTGAACTTTAAAGATATCTAGGCATAAGCATAACGAATGATGATAGTATCAAGCCAATAAGCACTTTTTGCAGTACAAAATCAAGACCGATCGAATAAAAGCATAAATTCGAACCTATAAACCGAATGCCATATTTAGAAGTGACATTTACATGGATATTTCATCAAACTCTTGGCGTGCAATTTAGATCTCTTGTCAATTTTTTAAAGGCAAAAGGAGAAAAAACAAGTGAAGTTTAAAGACATCTAGGCATAAGCATAAAGAATGAGGATAGTATCAAGCCAATAAGCAGGTTCTGCACTACAAAATCAAGATCGATCGAATAAAAGCATAAATTCGAACCTAGAAACCGAATGCCATATTTAGGAGTAAAATTTACATGGACATTTCTTCGAACATTTGGCGTGCAATGTTCGATCTCTTGTCAATTTTTTAAAGGCAAAAGGAGAAAAAACAAGTGAAGTTTAAAGACATCTAGGCATAAGCATAAAGAATGAGGATAGTATCAAGCCAATAAGCACTTTTTGCACTACAAAATCAAGACCGATCAAACAAAAGCATAAATTCGAACCTAGAAACCGAATGCCATATTTAGGAGTGACATTTACATGGACATTTCTTCGAACACTTAGCGTGCAATGTTAGATCTCTTGTCAGTTTTTTGAAGGCAAAAGGAAAAAAAACAAGTGAAGTTTAAAGACATCTAGGCATAAGCATAAAGAATGAGGATAGTATCAAGCCAATAAGCACGTTCTGCACTACAAAATCAAGACCGATCGAAAAAAAGCATAAATTCGAACCTAGAAACCGAATGCCATATTTAGTAGTGAAATTTACATGGACATTTCTTCGAACATTTGGCGTGCAATGTTCGATCTCTTGTCAATTTTTTAAAGGCAAAATGAGAAAAAACAAGTGAAGTTTAAAGACATCTAGGCATAAGCATAAAGAATGAGGATAGTATCAAGCCAATAAGCACGTTCTGCACTACAAAATCAAGACCGATCGAATAAAAGCATAAATTCGAACCTAGAAACCGAAGCCATATTTAGGAGTGAAATTTACATGGACATTTCTTCGAACATTTGGCGTGCAATGTTAGATCTCTTGTCAATTTTTTAAAGGCAAAAGGAGAAAAAACAAGTGAAGTTTAAAGACATCTAGGCATAAGCATAAAGAATGAGGATAGTATCAAGCCAATAAGCACGTTCTGCACTACAAAATTAAGACCGATCGAATAAAAGCATAAATTCGAACCTAGAAACCGAATGCCATATTTAGGAGTGAAATTTACATGGACATTTCTTCGAACATTTGGCGTGCAATGTTAGATCTCTTGTCAGTTTTTTGAAGGCAAAAGGAGAAAAAACAAGTGAAGTTTAAAGACATCTAGGCATAAGCATAAAGAATGAGGATAGTATCAAGCCAATAAGCACGTTCTGCACTACAAAATCAAGACCGATCGAATAAAAGCATAAATTCGAACCTAGAAACCGAATGCCATATTTAGTAGTGAAATTTACATGGACATTTCTTTGAACACTTGGCGTGCAATGTTAGATCTCTTGTCAATTTTTTAAAGGCAAAAGGAGAAAAAACAAGTGAAGTTTAAAGACATCTAGGCATAAGCATAAAGAATGAGGATAGTATAAGGTCAATAATCACGATCTGCACTACAAAATCAAGACCAATCGAATAAAAGCATAAATTCGAACCTAGAAACCGATTGCCATATTTTGGAGTGACATTTACATGGACATTTCTTCGAACACTTGGCGTGCAATGTTAGATCTCTTGTTAATTTTTTAAAGGCAAAAGGAGAAAAAACAAGTGAAGTTTAAAGACATCTAGGCATAAGCATAAAGAATGAGGATAGTATCAAGCCAATAAGCACGTTCTGCACTACAAAATCAACACCGATTGAATAAAAGCATAAATTCGAACCTAGAAACCGAATGTCACATTTAGGAATAACATTTAGTTGGAGATTTCATCAAACACTTGGCGTGAATTGTTAGATCACAAGTCATTTTTAAGGCAAAATGAGAAAAAACAAGTGAACTTTAAAGATATCTAGGCATAAGCATAAAGAATGATGATAGTATCAAGCCAATAAGAACTTTTTACAGTACAAAATCAAGACCGATCGAATAAAAGCATAAATTCGAACCTAGAAACCGAATGCCATATTTAGGAGTGACATTCACATGGACATTTCATCGAACACTTGGCGTGCAATGTCAGATCTCTTGTCAAATTTTTAAAGGCAAAAGGAGAAAAAACAAGTGAAGTTTAAAGACATCTAGGCATAAGCATAAAGAATGAGGATAGTATGAAGCCAATAAGCACATTCTGCACTACAAAATCAAGACTGATTTAATAAGAGCATAAATTCGAACCTAGAAACGGAATTTCACATTTAGAAATAAAATTTACATGGAGATTTCATCAAACACTTGGCGTGAATTGTTAGATCCCAAGTCATTTTTAAGGCAAAATGAGAAAAAACAAGTGAACTTTAAAGATATCTAGGCATAAGCATAACGAATGATGATAGTATCAAGCCAATAAGCACTTTTTGCAGTACAAAATCAAGACCGATCGAATAAAAGCATAAATTCGAACCTAGAAACCGAATGCCATATTTAGGAGTGACATTTACATGGATATTTCATCAAACTCTTTGCGTGCAATTTAGATCTCTTGTCAATTTTTTTAAGGCAAAAGGAGAAAAAACAAGTGAAGTTTAAAGACATCTAGGCATAAGCATAAAGAATGAGGATAGTATCAAGCCAATAAGCAGGTTCTGCACTACAAAATCAAGATTGATCGAATAAAAGCATAAATTCGAACCTAGAAACCGAATGCCATATTTAGGAGTAAAATTTACATGGACATTTCTTCGAACATTTGGCGTGCAATGTTCGATCTCTTGTCAATTTTTTAAAGGCAAAAGGAGAAAAAACAAGTGAAGTTTAAAGACATCTAGGCATAAGCATAAAGAATGAGGATAGTATCAAGCCAATAAGCACGTTCTGCACTACAAAATCAAGACCGATCGAACAAAAGCATAAATTCGAACCTAGAAACCGAATGCCATATTTAGGAGTGACATTTACATGGACATTTCTTCGAACACTTGGCGTGCAATGTTAGATCTCTTGTCAATTTTATAAAGACAAAAGGAGAAAAAACAAGTGAAGTTTAAAGACATCTAGGCATAAGCATAAAGAATGAGGATAGTATCAAGCCAATAAGCACGTTCTGCACTACAAAATCAAGACCGATTGAATAAAAGCATAAATTCGAACCTAGAAACCGAATGCCATATTTAGGAGTGACATTTACATGGACATTTCATCGAACACTTGGCGTGCAATATGAGATCTCTTGTCAATTTTTTAAAGGCAAAAGGAGAAAAAACAAGTGAAGTTTAAAGACATCTAGGCATAAGCATAAAGAATGAGGATAGTATCAAGCCAATAAGCATGTTCTGCACTAGAAAATCAAGACCGATCAAATAAAACCATAAATTCGAACCTAGAAACCGATTGCCATATTTAGGAGTGAAATTTACATGGACATTTCTTCGAACATTTGACGTGCAATGTTAGATCTCTTGTCAATTTTTTCAAGGCAAATGGAGAAAAAACAAGTGAAGTTTAAAGACATCTAGGCATACGCATAAAGAATGAGGATAATATCAAGCCAATAAGCACGTTCTGCACTACAAAATCAAGACCGATCGAACAAAAGCATAAATTCGAACCTAGAAACAGAATGCCATATTTAGGAGTGACATTTACATGGACATTTCTTCGAACACTTGGCGTGCAATGTTAGATCTCTTGTCAATTTTATAAAGACAAAAGGAGAAAAAACAAGTGAACTTTAAAGACATCTAGGCATAAGCATAAAGAATGATGATAGTATGAAGCCAATAAGCACATTCTGCACTACAAAATCAAGACTGATCGAATAAGAGCATAAATTCGAACCTAGAAACCGAATATCACATTTAGGAATAACATTTAGTTGGAGATTTCATCAAACACTTGGCGTGAATTGTTAGATCACAAGTCATTTTTAAGGCAAAATGAGAAAAAACAAGTGAACTTTAAAGATATCTAGGCATAAGCATAAAGAATGATGATAGTATCAAGCCAATAAGAACTTTTTACAGTACAAAATCAAGACCGATCGAATAAAAGCATAAATTCGAACCTAGAAACCGAATGCCATATTTAGGAGTGACATTCACATGGACATTTCATCGAACACTTGGCGTGCAATGTCAGATCTCTTGTCAAATTTTTAAAGGCAAAAGGAGAAAAAACAAGTGAAGTTTAAAGACATCTAGGCATAAGCATAAAGAATGAGGATAGTATGAAGCCAATAAGCACATTCTGCACTACAAAATCAAGACTGATTTAATAAGAGCATAAATTCGAACCTAGAAACGGAATTTCACATTTAGAAATAAAATTTACATGGAGATTTCATCAAACACTTGGCGTGAATTGTTAGATCCCAAGTCATTTTTAAGGCAAAATGAGAAAAAACAAGTGAACTTTAAAGATATCTAGGCATAAGCATAACGAATGATGATAGTATCAAGCCAATAAGCACTTTTTGCAGTAGAAAATCCAGACCGATCGAATAAAAGCATAAATTCGAACCTAGAAACCGAATGCCATATTTAGGAGTGACATTTACATGGATATTTCATCAAACTCTTGGCGTGCAATTTAGATCTCTTGTCAATTTTTTAAAGGCAAAAGGAGAAAAAACAAGTGAAGTTTAAAGACATCTAGGCATAAGCATAAAGAATGAGGATAGTATCAAGCCAATAAGCAGGTTCTGCACTACAAAATCAAGATCGATCGAATAAAAGCATAAATTCGAACCGAGAAACCGAATGCCATATTTAGGAGTAAAATTTACATGGACATTTCTTCGAACATTTGGCGTGCAATGTTCGATCTCTTGTCAATTTTTTAAAGGCAAAAGGAGAAAAAACAAGTGAAGTTTAAAGACATCTTGGCATAAGCATAAAGAATGAGGATAGTATCAAGCCAATAAGCACGTTCTGCACTACAAAATCAAGACCGATCGAACAAAAGCATAAATTCGAACCTAGAAACCGAATGCCATATTTAGGAGTGACATTTACATGGACATTTCTTCGAACACTTAGCGTGCAATGTTAGATCTCTTGTCAGTTTTTTGAAGGCAAAAGGAAAAAAAACAAGTGAAGTTTAAAGACATCTAGGCATAAGCATAAAGAATGAGGATTGTATCAAGCCAATAAGCACGTTCTGCACTACAAAATCAAGACCGATCGAATAAAAGCATAAATTCGAACCTAGAAACCGAATGCCATACTTAGGAGTGAAATTTACATGGACATTTCTTCGAACATTTGGCGTGCAATGTTAGATCTCTTGTCAATTTTTTAAAGGCAAAATGAGAAAAAAACAAATGAAGTTTAAAGACATCTAGGCATAAGCATAAAGAATGAGGATAGTATCAAGCCAATAAGCACGTTCTGCACTACAAAATCAAGACCGATCGAATAAAAGCATAAATTCGAACCTAGAAACCGAAGCCATATTTAGGAGTGAAATTTACATGGACATTTCTTCGAACATTTGGCGTGCAATGTTAGATCTCTTGTCAATTTTTTAAAGGCAAAAGGAGAAAAAACAAGTGAAGTTTAAAGACATCTAGGCATAAGCATAAAGAATGAGGATAGTATCAAGCCAATAAGCACGTTCTGCACTACAAAATCAAGACCGATCGAATAAAAGCATAAATTCGAACCTAGAAACCGAATGCCATATTTAGGAGTGAAATTTACATGGACATTTCTTCGAACATTTGGCGTGCAATGTTAGATCTCTTGTCAATTTTTTAAAGGCAAAAGGAGAAAAAACAAGTGAAGTTTAAAGACATCTAGGCATAAGCATAAAGAATGAGGATAGTATCAAGCCAATAAGCACAATCTGCACTACAAAATCAAGACCGATCGAATAAAAGCATAAATTCGAACCTAGAAACCGAAGCCATATTTAGGAGTGAAATTTGCATGGACATTTCTTCGAACATTTGGCGTGCAATGTTAGATCTCTTGTCAATTTTTTAAAGGCAAAAGGAGAAAAAACAAGTGAAGTTTAAAGACATCTAGGCATAAGCATAAAGAATGAGGATAGTATCAAGCCAATAAGAACTTTTTACAGTACAAAATCAAGACCGATCGAATAAAAGCATAAATTCGAACCTAGAAACCGAATGCCATATTTAGGAGTGACATTCACATGGACATTTCATCGAACACTTGGCGTGCAATGTCAGATCTCTTGTCAAATTTTTAAAGGCAAAAGGAGAAAAAACAAGTGAAGTTTAAAGACATCTAGGCATAAGCATAAAGAATGAGGATAGTATGAAGCCAATAAGCACATTCTGCACTACAAAATCAAGACTGATTTAATAAGAGCATAAATTCGAACCTAGAAACGGAATTTCACATTTAGAAATAAAATTTACATGGAGATTTCATCAAACACTTGGCGTGAATTGTTAGATCCCAAGTCATTTTTAAGGCAAAATGAGAAAAAACAAGTGAACTTTAAAGATATCTAGGCATAAGCATAACGAATGATGATAGTATCAAGCCAATAAGCACTTTTTGCAGTACAAAATCCAGACCGATCGAATAAAAGCATAAATTCGAACCTAGAAACCGAATGCCATATTTAGGAGTGACATTTACATGGATATTTCATCAAACTCTTGGCGTGCAATTTAGATCTCTTGTCAATTTTTTAAAGGCAAAAGGAGAAAAAACAAGTGAAGTTTAAAGACATCTAGGCATAAGCATAAAGAATGAGGATAGTATCAAGCCAATAAGCAGGTTCTGCACTACAAAATCAAGATCGATCGAATAAAAGCATAAATTCGAACCTAGAAACCGAATGCCATATTTAGGAGTAAAATTTACATGGACATTTCTTCGAACATTTGGCGTGCAATGTTCGATCTCTTGTCAATTTTTTAAAGGCAAAAGGAGAAAAAACAAGTGAAGTTTAAAGACATCTTGGCATAAGCATAAAGAATGAGGATAGTATCAAGCCAATAAGCACGTTCTGCACTACAAAATCAAGACCGATCGAACAAAAGCATAAATTCGAACCTAGAAACCGAATGCCATATTTAGGAGTGACATTTACATGGACATTTCTTCGAACACTTAGCGTGCAATGTTAGATCTCTTGTCAGTTTTTTGAAGGCAAAAGGAAAAAAACAAGTGAAGTTTAAAGACATCTAGGCATAAGCATAAAGAATGAGGATTGTATCAAGCCAATAAGCACGTTCTGCACTACAAAATCAAGACCGATCGAATAAAAGCATAAATTCGAACCTAGAAACCGAATGCCATATTTAGGAGTGAAATTTACATGGACATTTCTTCGAACATTTGGCGTGCAATGTTAGATCTCTTGTCAATTTTTTAAAGGCAAAATGAGAAAAAAACAAATGAAGTTTAAAGACATCTAGGCATAAGCATAAAGAATGAGGATAGTATCAAGCCAATAAGCACGTTCTGCACTACAAAATAAAGACCGATCGAATAAAAGCATAAATTCGAACCTAGAAACCGAAGCCATATTTAGGAGTGAAATTTACATGGACATTTCTTCGAACATTTGGCGTGCAATGTTAGATCTCTTGTCAATTTTTTAAAGGCAAAAGGAGAAAAAACAAGTGAAGTTTAAAGACATCTAGGCATAAGCATAAAGAATGAGGATAGTATCAAGACAATAAGCACGTTCTGCACTACAAAATCAAGACCGATCGAATAAAAGCATAAATTCGAACCTAGAAACCGAATGCCATATTTAGGAGTGAAATTTACATGGACATTTCTTCGAACATTTGGCGTGCAATGTTAGATCTCTTGTCAATTTTTTAAAGGCAAAAGGAGAAAAAACAAGTGAAGTTTAAAGACATCTAGGCATAAGCATAAAGAATGAGGATAGTATCAAGCCAATAAGCACAATCTGCACTACAAAATCAAGACCGATCGAATAAAAGCATAAATTCGAACCTAGAAACCGAAGCCATATTTAGGAGTGAAATTTGCATGGACATTTCTTCGAACATTTGGCGTGCAATGTTAGATCTCTTGTCAATTTTTTAAAGGCAAAAGGAGAAAAAACAAGTGAAGTTTAAAGACATCTAGGCATAAGCATAAAGAATGAGGATAGTATAAGGTCAATAATCACGTTCTGCACTACAAAATCAAGACCAATCGAATAAAAGCATAAATTCGAACCTAGAAACCGAATGCCATATTTTGGAGTGACATTTACATGGACATTTCTTCGAACACTTGGCGTGCAATGTTAGATCTCTTGTTAATTTTTTAAAGGCAAAAGGAGAAAAAACAAGTGAAGTTTAAAGACATCTAGGCATAAGCATAAAGAATGAGGATAGTATCAAGCCAATAAGCACGTTCTGCACTACAAAATCAAGACCGATTGAATAAAAGCATAAATTCGAACCTAGAAACCGAATGCCATATTTAGGAGTGACATGTACATGGACATTTCATCGAACACTTGGCATGCAATATGAGATCTCTTGTCAATTTTTTAAAGGCAAAAGGAGAAAAAACAAGTGAAGTTTAAAGACATCTAGGCATAAGCATAAAGAATGAGGATAGTATCAAGCCAATAAGCATGTTCTGCACTACAAAATCAAGACCGATTGAATAAAAGCATAAATTCGAACCTAGAAACCGAATGCCATATTTAGGAGTGAAATTTACATGGACATTTCCTCGAACACTTGGCGTGCAATGTTAGATCTCTTGTCAATTTTTTAAAGGCAAAAGGAGAAAAAACAAGTGAAGTTTAAAGACATCTAGGCATAAGCATAAAGAATGAGGATAGTATCAAGCCAATAAGCATGTTCTGCACTAGAAAATCAAGACCGATCGAACAAAAGCATAAATTCGAACCTAGAAACCGAATGCCATATTTAGGAGTGAAATTTACATGGACATTTCCTCGAACACTTGGCGTGCAATGTTAGATCTCTTGTCAATTTTTTAAAGGCAAAAGGAGAAAAAACAAGTGAAGTTTAAAGACATCTAGGCATAAGCATAAAGAATGAGGATAGTATAAGGTCAATAATCACGTTCTGCACTACAAAATCAAGACCAATCGAATAAAAGCATAAATTCGAACCCAGAAACCGAATGCCATATTTTGGAGTGACATTTACATGGACATTTCTTCGAACACTTGGCGTGCAATGTTAGATCTCTTGTTAATTTTTTAAAGGCAAAAGGAGAAAAAACAAGTGAAGTTTAAAGACATCTAGGCATAAGCATAAAGAATGAGGATAGTATCAAGCCAATAAGCACGTTCTGCACTACAAAATCAAGACCGATTGAATAAAAGCATAAATTCGAACCTAGAAACCTAATGTCATATTTAGGAGTGACATTTACATGGACATTTCATCGAACACTTGGCGTGCAATATGAGATCTCTTGTCAATTTTTTAAAGGCAAAAGGAGAAAAAACAAGTGAAGTTTAAAGACATCTAGGCATAAGCATATAGAATGAGGATAGTATCAAGCCAATAAGCATGTTCTACACTAGAAAATCAAGACTGAGCGAATAAAACCATAAATTCGAACCTAGAAACCGATTGCCATATTTAGGAGTGAAATTTACATGGACATTTCTTCGAACATTTGACGTGCAATGTTAGATCTCTTGTCAATTTTAAGGCAAAATGAGAAAAAACAAGTGAAGTTTAAAGACATCTAGGCATACGCATAAAGAATGATGATAGTATCAAGCCAATAAGAACTTTTTACAGTACAAAATCAAGACCGATCGAATAAAAGCATAAATTCGAACCTAGAAACCGAATGCCATATTTAGGAGTGACATTTACATGGACATTTCATCGAACACTTGGCGTGCAATGTCAGATCTCTTGTCAAATTTTTAAAGGCAAAAGGAGAAAAAACAAGTGAAGTTTAAAGACATCTAGGCATAAGCATAAAGAATGAGGATAGTATGAAGCCAATAAGCACATTCTGTACTACAAAATCAAGACTGATTTAATAAGAGCATAAATTCGAACCTAGAAACGGAATGTCACATTTAGAAATAAAATTTACATGGAGATTTCATCAAACACTTGGCGTGAATTGTTAGATCCCAAGTCATTTTTAAGGCAAAATGAGAAAAAACAAGTGAACTTTAAAGATATCTAGGCATAAGCATAACGAATGATGATAGTATCAAGCCAATAAGCACTTTTTGCAGTACAAAATCAAGACCGATCGAATAAAAGCATAAATTCGAACCTATAAACCGAATGCCATATTTAGAAGTGACATTTACATGGATATTTCATCAAACTCTTGGCGTGCAATTTAGATCTCTTGTCAATTTTTTAAAGGCAAAAGGAGAAAAAACAAGTGAAGTTTAAAGACATCTAGGCATAAGCATAAAGAATGAGGATAGTATCAAGCCAATAAGCAGGTTCTGCACTACAAAATCAAGATCGATCGAATAAAAGCATAAATTCGAACCTAGAAACCGAATGCCATATTTAGGAGTAAAATTTACATGGACATTTCTTCGAACATTTGGCGTGCAATGTTCGATCTCTTGTCAATTTTTTAAAGGCAAAAGGAGAAAAAACAAGTGAAGTTTAAAGACATCTAGGCATAAGCATAAAGAATGAGGATAGTATCAAGCCAATAAGCACTTTTTGCACTACAAAATCAAGACCGATCAAACAAAAGCATAAATTCGAACCTAGAAACCGAATGCCATATTTAGGAGTGACATTTACATGGACATTTCTTCGAACACTTAGCGTGCAATGTTAGATCTCTTGTCAGTTTTTTGAAGGCAAAAGGAAAAAAAACAAGTGAAGTTTAAAGACATCTAGACATAAGCATAAAGAATGAGGATAGTATCAAGCCAATAAGCACGTTCTGCACTACAAAATCAAGACCGATCGAATAAAAGCATAAATTCAAACCTAGAAACCGAAGCCATATTTAGGAGTGAAATTTACATGGACATTTCTTCGAACATTTGGCGTGCAATGTTAGATCTCTTGTCAATTTTTTAAAGGCAAAAGGAGAAAAAACAAGTGAAGTTTAAAGACATCTAGGCATAAGCATAAAGAATGAGGATAGTATCAAGCCAATAAGCACGTTCTGCACTACAAAATCAAGACCGATCGAATAAAAGCATAAATTCGAACCTAGAAACCGAATGCCATATTTAGGAGTGAAATTTACATAGACATTTCTTCGAACATTTGGCGTGCAATGTTAGATCTCTTGTCAGTTTTTTGAAGGCAAAAGGAGAAAAAACAAGTGAAGTTTAAAGACATCTAGGCATAAGCATAAAGAATGAGGATAGTATCAAGCCAATAAGCACGTTCTGCACTACAAAATCAAGACCGATCGAATAAAAGCATAAATTCGAACCTAGAAACCGAATGCCATATTTAGTAGTGAAATTTACATGGACATTTCTTTGAACACTTGGCGTGCAATGTTAGATCTCTTGTCAATTTTTTAAAGGCAAAAGGAGAAAAAACAAGTGAAGTTTAAAGACATCTAGGCATAAGCATAAAGAATGAGGATAGTATAAGGTCAATAATCACGATCTGCACTACAAAATCAAGACCAATCGAATAAAAGCATAAATTCGAACCTAGAAACCGATTGCCATATTTTGGAGTGACATTTACATGGACATTTCTTCGAACACTTGGCGTGCAATGTTAGATCTCTTGTTAATTTTTTAAAGGCAAAAGGAGAAAAAACAAGTGAAGTTTAAAGACATCTAGGCATAAGCATAAAGAATGAGGATAGTATCAAGCCAATAAGCACGTTCTGCACTACAAAATCAAGACCGATTGAATAAAAGCATAAATTCGAACCTAGAAACCGAATGCCATATTTAGAAGTGACATTTACATGGACATTTCATCGAACATTTGGCGTGCAATGTTAGATCTCTTGTCAATTCTTTAAAGGCAAAAGGAGAAAAAACAAGTGAAGTTTAAAGACATCTAGGCATAAGCATAAAGAATGAGGATAGTATCAAGCCAATAAGCATGTTCTGCACTACAAAATCAAGATCGATCGAATAAAAGCATAAATTCGAACCTAGAAACCGAATGCCATATTTAGGAGTAAAATTTACATGGACATTTCTTCGAACATTTGGCGTGCAATGTTAGATCTCTTGTCAATTTTTTAAAGGCAAAAGGAGAAAAAACAAGTGAACTTTAAAGACATCTAGGCATAAGCATAAAGAATGAGGATAGTATCAAGCCAATAAGCACGTTCTGCACTACAAAATCAAGACCGATTGCATAAAAGCATAAATTCGAACCTAGAAACCGAATGCCATATTTAGGAGTGACATTTACATGGACATATCATCGAACACTTGGCGTGCAATATCAGATCTCTTGTCATATTTTTAAAGGCAAAAGGAGAAAAAACAAGTGAAGTTTAAAGACATCTAGGCATAAGCATAAAGAATGAGGATAGTATCAAGCCAATATGCACGTTCTGCACTACAAAATCAAGACCGATCGAACAAAAGCATCAATTCGAACCTAGAAACCGAATGCCATATTTAGGAGTGACATTTACATGGACATTTTTTCGAACACTTAGCGTGCAATGTTAGATCTCTTGTCAGTTTTTTGAAGGCAAAAGGAAAAAAAACAAGTGAAGTTTAAAGACATCTAGGCATAAGCATAAAGAATGAGGATAGTATCAAGCCAATAAGCACGTTCTGCACTACAAAATCAAGACCGATCGAATAAAAGCATAAATTCGAACCTAGAAACCGAATGCCATATTTAGGAGTGAAATTTACATGGACATTTCTTCGAACATTTGGCGTGCAATGTTAGATCTCTTGTCAATTTTTTAAAGGCAAAATGAGAAAAAACAAGTGAAGTTTAAAGACATCTAGGCATAAGCATAAAGAATGAGGATAGTATCAAGCCAATAAGCACGTTCTGCACTACAAAATCAAGACCGATCGAATAAAAGCATAAATTCGAACCTAGAAACCGAAGCCATATTTAGGAGTGAAATTTACATGGACATTTCTTCGAACATTTGGCGTGCAATGTTAGATCTCTTGTCAATTTTCTTAAGGCAAAAGGAGAAAAAACAAGTGAAGTTTAAAGACATCTAGGCATAAGCATAAAGAATGAGGATAGTATCAAGCCAATAAGCACGTTCTGCACTACAAAATCAAGACCGATCGAATAAAAGCATAAATTCGAACCTAGAAACCGAATGCCATATTTAGGAGTGAAATTTTTACATGGACATTTCTTCGAACATTTGGCGTGCAATGTTAGATCTCTTGTCAATTTTTTAAAGGCAAAATGAGAAAAAACAAGTGAAGTTTAAAGACAACTAGGCATAAGCATAAAGAATGAGGATAGTATCAAGCCAATAAGCACGTTTTGCACTACAAAATCAAGACCGATCGAACAAAAGCATAAATTCGAACCTAGAAACCGAATGCCATATTTAGGAGTGAAATTTACATGGACATTTCCTCAAACACTTGGCGTGCAATGTTAGATCTCTTGTCAATTTTTTAAAGGCAAAAGGAGAAAAAACAAGTGAAGTTTAAAGACATCTAGGCATAAGCATAAAGAATGAGGATAGTATAAGGTCAATAATCACGTTCTGCACTACAAAATCAAGACCAATCGAATAAAAGCATAAATTCGAACCTAGAAACCGAATGCCAAATTTTGGAGTGACATTTACATGGACATTTCTTCGAACACTTGGCGTGCAATGTTAGATCTCTTGTTAATTTTTTAAAGGCAAAAGGAGAAAAAACAATTGAAGTTTAAAGACATCTAGGCATAAGCATAAAGAATGAGGATAGTATCAAGCCAATAAGCACGTTCTGCACTACAAAATCAAAACCGATTGAATAAAAGCATAAATTCGAACCTAGAAACCGAATGCCATATTTAGGAGTGACATTTACATGGACATTTCATCGAACACTTGGCGTGCAATATGAGATCTCTTGTCAATTTTTTAAAGGCAAAAGGAGAAAAAACAAGTGAAGTTTAAAGACATCTAGGCATAAGCATAAAGAATGAGGATAGTATCAAGCCAATAAGCACGTTCTGCACTACAAAATCAAGACCGATTGAATAAAAGCATAAATTCGAACCTAGAAACCGAATGCCATATTTAGGAGTGACATTTACATGGACATTTCATCGAACACTTGGCGTGCAATATGAGATCTCTTGTCAATTTTTTAAAGGCAAAAGGAGAAAAAACAAGTGAAGTTTAAAGACATCTAGGCATAAGCATAAAGAATGAGGATAGTATCAAGCCAATAAGCACGTTTTGCACTACAAAATCAAGACCGATGGAATAAAAGCATAAATTCGAACCTAGAAACCGAATGCCATATTTAGGAGTGAAATTTACATGGACATTTCTTCGAACATTTGGCGTGCAATGTTAGATCTCTTGTCAATTTTTTAAAGGAAAAAGGAGAAAAAACAAGTGAAGTTTAAAGACATCTAGGCATAAGCATAAAGAATGAGGATAGTATCAAGCCAATAAGCACGTTCTGCACTACAAAATCAAGACCGATCGAACAAAAGCATAAATTCGAACCTAGAAACCGAATGCCATATTTAGGAGTGAAATTTACATGGACATTTCTTCGAACATTTGGCGTGCAATGTTAGATCTCTTGTCAATTTTTTAAAGGCAAAATGAGAAAAAACAAGTGAAGTTTAAAGACATCTAGGCATAAGCATAAAGAATGAGGATAGTATCAAGCCAATAAGCACGTTTTGCACTACAAAATCAAGACCGATCGAACAAAAGCATAAATTCGAACCTAGAAACCGAATGCCATATTTAGGAGTGAAATTTACATGGACATTTCCTCAAACACTTGGCGTGCAATGTTAGATCTCTTGTCAATTTTTTAAAGGCAAAAGGAGAAAAAACAAGTGAAGTTTAAAGACATCTAGGCATAAGCATAAAGAATGAGGATAGTATAAGGTCAATAATCACGTTCTGCACTACAAAATCAAGACCAATCGAATAAAAGCATAAATTCGAACCTAGAAACCGAATGCCAAATTTTGGAGTGACATTTACATGGACATTTCTTCGAACACTTGGCGTGCAATGTTAGATCTCTTGTTAATTTTTTAAAGGCAAAAGGAGAAAAAACAATTGAAGTTTAAAGACATCTAGGCATAAGCATAAAGAATGAGGATAGTATCAAGCCAATAAGCACGTTCTGCACTACAAAATCAAAACCGATTGAATAAAAGCATAAATTCGAACCTAGAAACCGAATGCCATATTTAGGAGTGACATTTACATGGACATTTCATCGAACACTTGGCGTGCAATATGAGATCTCTTGTCAATTTTTTAAAGGCAAAAGGAGAAAAAACAAGTGAAGTTTAAAGACATCTAGGCATAAGCATAAAGAATGAGGATAGTATCAAGCCAATAAGCACGTTCTGCACTACAAAATCAAGACCGATTGAATAAAAGCATAAATTCGAACCTAGAAACCGAATGCCATATTTAGGAGTGACATTTACATGGACATTTCATCGAACACTTGGCGTGCAATATGAGATCTCTTGTCAATTTTTTAAAGGCAAAAGGAGAAAAAACAAGTGAAGTTTAAAGACATCTAGGCATAAGCATAAAGAATGAGGATAGTATCAAGCCAATAAGCACGTTCTGCACTACAAAATCAAGACCGATGGAATAAAAGCATAAATTCGAACCTAGAAACCGAATGCCATATTTAGGAGTGAAATTTACATGGACATTTCTTCGAACATTTGGCGTGCAATGTTAGATCTCTTGTCAATTTTTTAAAGGAAAAAGGAGAAAAAACAAGTGAAGTTTAAAGACATCTAGGCATAAGCATAAAGAATGAGGATAGTATCAAGCCAATAAGCACGTTCTGCACTACAAAATCAAGACCGATCGAACAAAAGCATAAATTCGAACCTAGAAACCGAATGCCATATTTAGGAGTGAAATTTACATGGACATTTCTTCGAACACTTGGCGTGCAATGTTAGATCTCTTGTCAATTTTTTAAAGGCAAAAGGAGAAAAAAAAAGTGAATTATAAAGACATCTAGGCATAAGCATAAAGAATGAGGATAGTATAAGGCCAATAATCACGTTTTGCACTACAAAATCAAGACCGATCGAATAAAAGCATAAATTCGAACCTAGAAACCGAATGCCATATTTTGGAGTGACATTTACATGGACATTTCTTCGAACACTTGGCGTGCAATGTTAGATCTCTTGTTAATTTTTTAAAGGCAAAAGGAGAAAAAACAAGTGAAGTTTAAAGACATCTAGGCATAAGCATAAAGAATGAGGATAGTATCAAGCCAATAAGCATGTTCTGCACTACAAAATCAAGATCGATCGAATAAAAGCATAAATTCGAACCTAGAAACCGAATGCCATATTTAGGAGTAAAATTTACATGGACATTTCTTCGAACATTTGGCGTGCAATGTTCGATCTCTTGTCAATTTTTTAAAGGCAAAAGGAGAAAAAACAAGTGAAGTTTAAAGACATCTAGGCATAAGCATAAAGAATGAGGATAGTATCAAGCCAATATGCACGTTCTGCACTACAAAATCAAGACCGATCGAACAAAAGCATCAATTCGAACCTAGAAACCGAATGCCATATTTAGGAGTGATATTTACATGGACATTTCTTCGAACACTTAGCGTACAATGTTAGATCTCTTGTCAGTTTTTTGAAGGCAAAAGGAAAAAAAACAAGTGAAGTTTAAAGACATCTAGGCATAAGCATAAAGAATGAGGATAGTATCAAGCCAATAAGCACGTTCTGCACAACAAAATCAAGACCAATCGAATAAAAGCATAAATTCGAACCTAGAAACCGAATGCCATATTTAGGAGTGAAATTTACATGGACATTTCTTCGAACATTTGGCGTGCAATGTTAGATCTCTTGTCAATTTTTTAAAGGCAAAATGAGAAAAAACAAGTGAAGTTTAAAGACATCTAGGCATAAGCATAAAGAATGAGGATAGTATCAAGCCAATAAGCACGTTCTGCACTACAAAATCAAGACCGATCGAATAAAAGCATAAATTCGAACCTAGAAACCGAAGCCATATTTAGGAGTGAAATTTACATGGACATTTCTTCGAACATTTGGCGTGCAATGTTAGATCTCTTGTCAATTTTCTTAAGGCAAAAGGAGAAAAAACAAGTGAAGTTTAAAGACATCTAGGCATAAGCATAAAGAATGAGGATAGTATCAAGCCAATAAGCACGTTCTGCACTACAAAATCAAGACCGATCGAATAAAAGCATAAATTCGAACCTAGAAACCGAATGCCATATTTAGGAGTGAAATTTTTACATGGACATTTCTTCGAACATTTGGCGTGCAATGTTAGATCTCTTGTCAATTTTTTAAAGGCAAAAGGAGAAAAAACAAGTGAAGTTTAAAGACAACTAGGCATAAGCATAAAGAATGAGGATAGTATCAAGCCAATAAGCACGTTCTGCACTACAAAATCAAGACCGATCGAACAAAAGCATAAATTCGAACCTAGAAACCGAATGCCATATTTAGGAGTGAAATTTACATAGACAATTCCTCAAACACTTGGTGTGCAATGTTAGATCTCTTGTCAATTTTTTAAAGGCAAAAGGAGAAAAAACAAGTGAAGTTTAAAGACATCTAGGCATAAGCATAAAGAATGACGATAGTATAAGGTCAATAATCACGTTCTGCACTACAAAATCAAGACCAATCGAATAAAAGCATAAATTCGAACCTAGAAACCGAATGCCAAATTTTGGAGTGACATTTACATGGACATTTCTTCGAACACTTGGCGTGCAATGTTAGATCTCTTGTTAATTTTTTAAAGGCAAAAGGAGAAAAAACAAGTGAAGTTTAAAGACATCTTGGCATAAGCATAAAGAATGAGGATAGTATCAAGCCAATAAGCACGTTCTGCACTACAAAATCAAGACCGATTGAATAAAAGCATAAATTCGAACCTAGAAACCGAATGCCATATTTAGGAGTGACATTTACATGGACATTTCATCGAACACTTGGCGTGCAATATGAGATCTCTTGTCAATTTTTTAAAGGCAAAAGGAGAAAAAACAAGTGAAGTTTAAAGACATCTAGGCATAAGCATAAAGAATGAGGATAGTATCAAGCCAATAAGCACGTTCTGCACTACAAAATCAAGACCGATGGAATAAAAGCATAAATTCGAACCTAGAAATCGAATGCCATATTTAGGAGTGAAATTTACATGGACATTTCTTCGAACATTTGGCGTGCAATGTTAGATCTCTTGTCAATTTTTTAAAGGAAAAAGGAGAAAAAACAAGTGAAGTTTAAAGACATCTAGGCATAAGCATAAAGAATGAGGATAGTATGAAGCCAATAAGCACGTTCTGCACTACAAAATCAAGACCGATCGAATAAAAGCATAAATTCGAACCTAGAAACCGAATGCCATATTTAGGAGTGAAATTTACATGGACATTTCTTCGAACATTTGGCGTGCAATGTTAGATCTCTTGTTAATTTTTTAAAGGCAAAAGGAGAAAAAACAAGTGAAGTTTAAAGACATCTAGGCATAAGCATAAAGAATGAGGATTGTATCAAGCCAATAAGCACGTTCTGCACTACAAAATCAAGACCGATTGAATAAAAGCATAACTTCGAACCTAGAAACCGAATGCCATATTTAGGAGTGACATTTACATGGACATTTCATCGAACACTTGGCGTGCAATATGAGATCTCTTGTCAATTTTTTAAAGGCAAAAGGAGAAAAAACAAGTGAAGTTTAAAGACATCTAGGCATAAGCATAAAGAATGAGGATAGTATCAAGCCAATAAGCACGTTCTGCACTACAAAATCAAGACCGATCGAATAAAAGCATAAATTCGAACCTAGAAACCGAATGCCATATTTAGGAGTGAAATTTACATGGACATTTCTTCGAACATTTGGCGTGCAATGTTAGATCTCTTGTCAATTTTTTAAAGGAAAAAGGAGAAAAAACAAGTGAAGTTTAAAGACATCTAGGCATAAGCATAAAGAATGAGGATAGTATCAAGCCAATAAGCACGTTCTGCACTACAAAATCAAGACCGATCGAACAAAAGCATAAATTCGAACCTAGAAACCGAATGCCATATTTAGGAGTGAAATTTACATGGACATTTCTTCGAACACTTGGCGTGCAATGTTAGATCTCTTGTCAATTTTTTAAAGGCAAAAGGAGAAAAAACAAGTGAATTATAAAGACATCTAGGCATAAGCATAAAGAATGAGGATAGTATAAGGCCAATAATCTCGTTTTGCACTACAAAATCAAGACCGATCGAATTAAAGCATAAATTCGAACCTAGAAACCGAATGCCATATTTTGGAGTGACATTTACATGGACATTTCTTCGAACACTTGGCGTGCAATGTTAGATCTCTTGTTAATTTTTTAAAGGCAAAAGGAGAAAAAACAAGTGAAGTTTAAAGACATCTAGGCATAAGCATAAAGAATGAGGATAGTATCAAGCCAATAAGCACGTTCTGCACTACAAAATCAAGACCGATTGAATAAAAGCATAACTTCGAACCTAGAAACCGAATGCCATATTTAGGAATGACATTTACATGGACATTTCATCGAACACTTGGCGTGCAATATGAGATCTCTTGTCAAATTTTTAAAGGCAAAAGGAGAAAAAACAAGTGAAGTTTAAAGACATCTAGGCATAAGCATAAAGAATGAGGATAGTATCGAGCCAATAAACACGTTCTGCACTACAAAATCAAGACCGATTGAATAAAAGCATAAATTCGAACCTAGAAACCGAATTCCATATTTAGGAGTGACATTTACATGGACATTTCATCGAACTCTTGGCGTGCAATGTTAGATCTCTTGTCAATTTTTTAAAGGCAAAAGGAGAAAAAACAAGTGAAGTTTAAAGACATCTAGGCATAAGCATAAAGAATGAGGATAGTATGAAGCCAATAAGCACGTTCTGCACTACAAAATCAAGACCGATCGAATAAAAGCATAAATTCGAACCTAGAAACCGAATGCCATATTTAGGAGTGAAATTTACATGGACATTTCTTCGAACATTTGGCGTGCAATGTTAGATCTCTTGTCAATTATTTAAAGGCAAAAGGAGAAAAAACAAGTGAAGTTTAAAGACTTCTAGGCATAAGCATAAAGAATGAGGATAGTATCAAGCCAATAAGCACTTTCTCCACTACAAAATCAAGACCGATCGAACAAAAGCATAAATTCGAACCTAGAAACCGAATGCCATATTTAGGAGTGAAATTTACATGGACATTTCTTCGAACACTTGGCGTGCAATGTTAGATCTCTTGTCAATTTTTTAAAGGCAAAAGGAGAAAAAACAAGTGAAGTTTAAAGACATCTAGGCATAAGCATAAAGAATGAGGATAGTATCAAGCCAATAAACGCGTTCTGCACTACAAAATCAAGACTGATCGAACAAGAGCATAAATTCGAACCTAGAAACCGAATGTCGCATTTAGGAATAACATTTACATGGAGATTTCATCAAACACTTGGCGTGAATTGTTAGATCACAGGTCATTTTTAAGCCAAAATGAGAAAAAACAAGTGAACTTTAGAGATATCTAGGCATAAGCATAAAGAATGAGGATAGTATCAAGCCAATAAGCACGTTCTGCACTACAAAATCAAGACCGATCGAATAAAAGCATAAATTCGAACCTAGAAACCGAATGCCATATTTAGGAGTGAAATTTTTACATGGACATTTCTTCGAACATTTGGCGTGCAATGTTAGATCTCTTGTCAATTTTTTAAAGGCAAAAGGAGAAAAAACAAGTGAAGTTTAAGGACATCTAGGCATAAGCATAAAGAATGAGGATAGTATCAAGCCAATAAGCACGTTCTGCACTACAAAATCAAGACCGATCGAACAAAAGCATAAATTCGAACCTAGAAACCGAATGCCATATTTAGGAGTGAAATTTACATGGACATTTCCTCGAACACTTGGCGTGCAATGTTAGATCTCTTGTCAATTTTTTAAAGGCAAAAGGAGAAAAAACAAGTGAAGTTTAAAGACATCTAGGCATAAGCATAAAGAATGAGGATAGTATAAGGTCAATAATCACGTTCTGCACTACAAAATCAAGACCAATCGAATAAAAGCATAAATTCGAACCTAGAAACCGAATGCCATATTTTGGAGTGACATTTACGTGGACATTTCTTCGAACACTTGGCGTGCAATGTTAGATCTCTTGTTAATTTTTTAAAGGCAAAAGGAGAAAAAACAAGTGAAGTTTAAAGACATCTAGGCATAAGCATAAAGAATGAGGATAGTATCAAGCCAATAAGCACGTTCTGCACTACAAAATCAAGACCGATTGAATAAAAGCACAAATTCGAACCTAGAAACCGAATGCCATATTTAGGAGTGACATTTACATGGACATTTCATCGAACACTTGGCGTGCAATATGAGATCTCTTGTCAATTTTTTAAAGGCAAAAGGAGAAAAAACAAATGAAGTTTAAAGACATCTAGGCATAAGCATAAAGAATGAGGATAGTATCAAGCCAATAAGCACGTTCTGCACTACAAAATCAAGACCGATCGAATAAAAGCATAAATTCGAACCTAGAAACCGAATGCCATATTTAGGAGTGAAATTTACATGGACATTTTTTCGAACATTTGGCGTGCAATGTTAGATCTCTTGTCAATTTTTTAAAGGAAAAAGGAGAAAAAACAAGTGAAGTTTAAAGACATCTAGGCATAAGCATAAAGAATGAGGATAGTATCAAGCCAATAAGCACGTTCTGCACTACAAAATCAAGACCGATCGAACAAAAGCATAAATTCGAACCTAGAAACCGAATGCCATATTTAGGAGTGAAATTTACATGGACATTTCTTCGAACACTTGGCGTGCAATGTTAGATCTCTTGTCAATTTTTTAAAGGCAAAAGGAGAAAAAACAAGTGAATTATAAAGACATCTAGGCATAAGCATAAAGAATGAGGATAGTATAAGGCCAATAATCACGTTTTGCACTACAAAATCAAGACCGATCGAATAAAAGCATAAATTCGAACCTAGAAACCGAATGCCATATTTTGGAGTGACATTTACATGGACATTTCTTCGAACACTTGGCGTGCAATGTTAGATCTCTTGTTAATTTTTTAAAGGCAAAAGGAGAAAAAACAAGTGAAGTTTAAAGACATCTAGGCATAAGCATAAAGAATGAGGATAGTATCAAGCCAATAAGCACGTTCTGCACTACAAAATCAAGACCGATTGAATAAAAGCATAAATTCAAACCTAGAAACCGAATGCCATATTTAGGAGTGACATTTACATGGACATTTCATCGAACACTTGGCGTGCAATATGAGATCTCTTGTCAAATTTTTAAAGGCAAAAGGAGAAAAAACAAGTGAAGTTTAAAGACATCTAGGCATAAGCATAAAGAATGAGGATAGTATCAAGCCAATAAACACGTTCTGCACTACAAAATCAAGACCGATTGAATAAAAGCATAAATTCGAACCTAGAAACCGAATTCCATATTTAGGAGTGACATTTACATGGACATTTCATCGAACTCTTGGCGTGCAATGTTAGATCTCTTGTCAATTTTTTAAAGGCAAAAGGAGAAAAAACAAGTGAAGTTTAAAGACATCTAGGCATAAGCATAAAGAATGAGGATAGTATCAAGCCAATAAGCACGTTCTGCACTACAAAATCAAGACCGATCGAACAAAAGCATAAATTCGAACCTAGAAACCGAATGCCATATTTAGGAGTGACATTTACATGGACATTTCTTCGAACACTTAGCGTGCAATGTTAGATCTCTTGTAAGTTTTTTGAAGGCAAAAGGAAAAAAAACAAGTGAAGTTTAAAGACATCTAGGCATAAGCATAAAGAATGAGGATAGTATCAAGCCAATAAGCACGTTCTGCACTACAAAATCAAGACCGATCGAATAAAAGCATAAATTCGAACCTAGAAACCGAATGCCATATTTAGGAGTGAAATTTACATGGACATTTCTTCGAACATTTGGCGTGCAATGTTAGATCTCTTGTCAATATTTTAAAGGCAAAATGAGAAAAAACAAGTGAAGTTTAAAGACATCTAGGCATAAGCATAAAGAATGAGGATAGTATCAAGCCAATAAGCACGTTCTGCACTACAAAATCAAGACCGATCGAATAAAAGCATAAATTCGAACCTAGAAACCGAATGCCATATTTTGGAGTGACATTTACATGGACATTTCTTCGAACACTTGGCGTGCAATGTTAGATCTCTTGTTAATTTTTTAAAGGCAAAAGGAGAAAAAACAAGTGAAGTTTAAAGACATCTAGGCATAAGCATAAAGAATGAGGATAGTATCAAGCCAATAAGCACGTTCTGCACTACAAAATCAAGACCGATTGAATAAAAGCATAAATTCAAACCTAGAAACCGAATGCCATATTTAGGAGTGACATTTACATGGACATTTCATCGAACACTTGGCGTGCAATATGAGATCTCTTGTCAAATTTTTTAAGCCAAAATGAGAAAAAACAAGTGAACTTTAAAGATATCTAGGCATAAGCATAAATAATGATGATAGTATCAAGCCAATAAGCACTTTTTGCAGTACAAAATCAAGACCGATCGAATAAAAGCATAAATTCGAACCTAGAAACCGAATGCCATATTTATGAGTGACATTTACATGGACATTTCATCGAACTCTTGGCGTGCAATGTTAGATCTCTTGTCAATTTTTTAAAGGGAAAAGGAGAAAAAACAAGTGAAGTTTAAAGACATCTAGGCATAAGCATAAAGAATGAGGATAGTATGAAGCCAATAAGCACGTTCTGCACTACAAAATCAAGACCGATCGAATAAAAGCATAAATTCGAACCTAGAAACCGAATGCCATATTTAGGAGTGAAATTTACATGGACATTTCTTCGAACATTTGGCGTGCAATGTTAGATCTCTTGTCAATTTTTTAATGGCAAAAGGAGAAAAAACAAGTGAAGTTTAAAGACATCTAGGCATAAGCATAAAGAATGAGGATAGTATCAAGCCAATAAGCACGTTCTGCACTACAAAATCAAGACCGATCGAACAAAAGCATAAATTCGAACCTAGAAACCGAATGCCATATTTAGGAGTAAAATTTACATGGACATTTCTTCGAACATTTGGCGTGCAATGTTCGATCTCTTGTCAATTTTTTAAAGGCAAAAGGAGAAAAAACAAGTGAAGTTTAAAGACATCTAGGCATAAGCATAAAGAATGAGGATAGTATCAAGCCAATAAGCACGTTCTGCACTACAAAATCAAGACCGATCGAACAAAAGCATAAATTCGAACCTAGAAACCGAATGCCATATTTAGGAGTGACATTTACATGGACATTTCTTCGAACACTTAGCGTGCAATGTTAGATCTCTTGTAAGTTTTTTGAAGGCAAAAGGAAAAAAAACAAGTGAAGTTTAAAGACATCTAGGCATAAGCATAAAGAATGAGGATAGTATCAAGCCAATAAGCACGTTCCGCACTACAAAATCAAGACCGATCGAATAAAAGCATAAATTCGAACCTAGAAACCGAATGCCATATTTAGGAGTGAAATTTACATGGACATTTCTTCGAACATTTGGCGTGCAATGTCAGATCTCTTGTCAAATTTTTAAAGGCAAAAGGAGAAAAAACAAGTGAAGTTTAAAGACATCTAAGCATAAGCATAAAGAATGAGGATAGTATGAAGCCAATAAGCACATTCTGCACTACAAAATCAAGACTGATCGAATAAGAGCATAGACTCGAACCTAGAAACCGAATGTCACATTTAGGAATAACATTTACATGGAGATTTGATCAAACACTTGGCGTGAATTGTTAGATCACAAGTCATTTTTAAGGCAAAATGAGAAAAAACAAGTGAACTTTAAAGATATCTAGGCATAAGCATAAAGAGTGATGATAGTATCAAGCCAATAAGCACTTTTTCAAGTACAAAATCAAGACCGATCGAATAAAAGCATAAATTCAAACCTAGAAACCGAATGCCATATTTAGGAGTGACATTTACGTGGATATTTCATCGAACTCTTGGCGTGCAATGTTAGATGTCTTGTCAATTTTTTAAAGGGAAAAGGAGAAAAAACAAGTGAAGTTTAAAGACTTCTAGGCATAAGCATAAAAAATGAGGATAGTATCAAGCCAATAAACACGTTCTGCACTACAAAATCAAGACCGATTGAATAAAAGCATAAATTCGAACCTAGAAACCGAATGCCATATTTAGGAGTGACATTTACATGGACATTTCATCGAACACTTGGCGTGCAATGTCAGATCTCTTGTCAAATTTTACATGGCAAAAGGAGAAAAAACAAGTGAAGTTTAAAGACATCTAGGCATAAGCATAAAGAATGAGGATAGTATGAAGCCAATAAGCGCATTCTGCACTACAAAATCAAGACTGATTTAATAAGAGCATAAATTCGAACCTAGAAACCGAATGTCACATTTAGGAATAACATTTACATGGAGATTTCATCAAACACTTGGCGTGAATTGTTAGATCACAAGTCATTTTTAAGGCAAAATGAGAAAAAACAAGTGATCTTTAAAGATATCTAGGCATAAGCATAACGAATGATGATAGTATCAAGCCAATAAGCACTTTTTGCAGTACAAAATCAAGACCGATCGAATAAAAGCATAAATTCGAACCTAGGAACCGAATGCCATATTTAGGAGTGACATTTACATGGACATTTCATCGAACTCTTGGCGTGCAATGTTAGATCAATTGTCAATTTTTTAAAGGCAAAAGGAGAAAAAACAAGTGAAGTTTAAAGACATGTAGGCATACGCATAAAGAATGAAGATAGTATCAAGCCAATAAGCACGTTCTGCACTACAAAATCAAGACCGATCGAACAAAAGCATAAATTCGAACCTAGAAACCGAATTCCATATTTAGGAGTGACATTTACATTGACATTTCTTCGAACACTTGGCGTGCAATGTTAGATCTCTTGTCAATTTTTTAAAGACAAAAGGAGAAAAAACAAGTGAACTTTAAAGACATCTAGGCATAATCATAAAGAATGAGGATAGTATGAAGCCAATAAGCACATTCTGCACTACAAAATCAAGACTGATCGAATAAGAGCATAAATTCGAACCTAGAAACCGAATGTCACATTTAGGAATAACATTTAGATGGAGATTTCATCAAACACTTGGCGTGAATTGTTAGATCACAAGTCATTTTTAAGGTAAAATGAGAAAAAACAAGTGAACTTCAAAGATATCTAGGCATAAGCATAAAGAATGATGATAGTATCAAGCCAATAAGAACTTTTTACAGTACAAAATCAAGACCGATCGAATAAAAGCATAAATTCGAACCTAGAAACCGAATGCCATATTTAGGAGTGACATTTACATGGACATTTCATCGAACACTTGGCGTGCAATGTCAGATCTCTTGTAAAATTTTTAAAGGCAAAAGGAGAAAAAACAAGTGAAGTTTAAAGACATCTAGGCATAAGCATAAAGAATGAGGATAGTATGAAGCCAATAAGCACATTCTGCACTACAAAATCAAGACTGATTTAATAAGAGCATAAATTCGAACCTAGAAACGGAATGTCACATTTAGAAATAAAGTTTACATGGAGATTTCATCAAACACTTGGCGTGAATTGTTAGATCACAAGTCATTTTTAAGGCAAAATGAGAAAAAACAAGTGAACTTTAAAGATATCTAGGCATAAGCATAACGAATGATGATAGTATCAAGCCAATAAGCACTTTTTGCAGTACAAAATCAAGACCGATCGAATAAAAGCATAAATTCGAACCTAGAAACCGAATGCCATATTTAGGAGTGACATTTACATGGATATTTCATGAAACTCTTGGCGTGCAATGTTAGATCTCTTGTCAATTTTTTAAAGGCAAAAGGAGAAAAAACAAGTGAAGGTTAAAGACATCTAGGCATAAGCATAAAGAATGAGGATAGTATCAAGCCAATAAGCATGTTCTGCACTACAAAATCAAGATCGATCGAATAGAAGCATAAATTCGAACCTAGAAACCGAATGCCATATTTAGGAGTAAAATTTACATGGACATATGTTCGAACATTTGGCGTGCAATGTTCGATCTCTTGTCAATTTTTTAAAGGCAAAAGGAGAAAAAACAAGTGAAGTTTAAAGAAATCTAGGCATAAGCATAAAGAATGAGGATAGTATCAAGCCAATAAGCACGTTCTGCACTACAAAATCAAGACCGATCGAACAAAAGCATAAATTCGAACCTAGAAACCGAATGCCATATTTAGGAGTGACATTTACATGGACATTTCATCGAACACATGGCGTGCAATGTTAGATCTCTTGTCAATTTTTTAAAGGCAAAAGGAGAAAAAACAAGTGAAGTTTAAAGACATCTAGGCATAAGCATAAAGAATGAGGATAGTATCAAGCCAATAAGCACGTTCTGCACTACAAAATCAAGACCGATCGAACAAAAGCATAAATTCGAACCTAGAAACCGAATGCCATATTTAGGAGTGACATTTACATGGACATTTCTTCGAACACTTAGCGTGCAATGTTAGATCTCTTGTAAGTTTTTTGAAGGCAAAAGGAAAAAAAACAAGTGAAGTTTAAAGACATCTAGGCATAAGCATAAAGAATGAGGATAGTATCAAGCCAATAAGCACGTTCCGCACTACAAAATCAAGACCGATCGAATAAAAGCATAAATTCGAACCTAGAAACCGAATGCCATATTTAGGAGTGAAATTTACATGGACATTTCTTCGAACATTTGGCGTGCAATGTCAGATCTCTTGTCAAATTTTTAAAGGCAAAAGGAGAAAAAACAAGTGAAGTTTAAAGACATCTAAGCATAAGCATAAAGAATGAGGATAGTATGAAGCCAATAAGCACATTCTGCACTACAAAATCAAGACTGATCGAATAAGAGCATAGACTCGAACCTAGAAACCGAATGTCACATTTAGGAATAACATTTACATGGAGATTTGATCAAACACTTGGCGTGAATTGTTAGATCACAAGTCATTTTTAAGGCAAAATGAGAAAAAACAAGTGAACTTTAAAGATATCTAGGCATAAGCATAAAGAGTGATGATAGTATCAAGCCAATAAGCACTTTTTCAAGTACAAAATCAAGACCGATCGAATAAAAGCATAAATTCAAACCTAGAAACCGAATGCCATATTTAGGAGTGACATTTACGTGGATATTTCATCGAACTCTTGGCGTGCAATGTTAGATGTCTTGTCAATTTTTTAAAGGGAAAAGGAGAAAAAACAAGTGAAGTTTAAAGACTTCTAGGCATAAGCATAAAAAATGAGGATAGTATCAAGCCAATAAACACGTTCTGCACTACAAAATCAAGACCGATTGAATAAAAGCATAAATTCGAACCTAGAAACCGAATGCCATATTTAGGAGTGACATTTACATGGACATTTCATCGAACACTTGGCGTGCAATGTCAGATCTCTTGTCAAATTTTACATGGCAAAAGGAGAAAAAACAAGTGAAGTTTAAAGACATCTAGGCATAAGCATAAAGAATGAGGATAGTATGAAGCCAATAAGCGCATTCTGCACTACAAAATCAAGACTGATTTAATAAGAGCATAAATTCGAACCTAGAAACCGAATGTCACATTTAGGAATAACATTTACATGGAGATTTCATCAAACACTTGGCGTGAATTGTTAGATCACAAGTCATTTTTAAGGCAAAATGAGAAAAAACAAGTGATCTTTAAAGATATCTAGGCATAAGCATAACGAATGATGATAGTATCAAGCCAATAAGCACTTTTTGCAGTACAAAATCAAGACCGATCGAATAAAAGCATAAATTCGAACCTAGGAACCGAATGCCATATTTAGGAGTGACATTTACATGGACATTTCATCGAACTCTTGGCGTGCAATGTTAGATCAATTGTCAATTTTTTAAAGGCAAAAGGAGAAAAAACAAGTGAAGTTTAAAGACATGTAGGCATACGCATAAAGAATGAAGATAGTATCAAGCCAATAAGCACGTTCTGCACTACAAAATCAAGACCGATCGAACAAAAGCATAAATTCGAACCTAGAAACCGAATTCCATATTTAGGAGTGACATTTACATTGACATTTCTTCGAACACTTGGCGTGCAATGTTAGATCTCTTGTCAATTTTTTAAAGACAAAAGGAGAAAAAACAAGTGAACTTTAAAGACATCTAGGCATAATCATAAAGAATGAGGATAGTATGAAGCCAATAAGCACATTCTGCACTACAAAATCAAGACTGATCGAATAAGAGCATAAATTCGAACCTAGAAACCGAATGTCACATTTAGGAATAACATTTAGATGGAGATTTCATCAAACACTTGGCGTGAATTGTTAGATCACAAGTCATTTTTAAGGTAAAATGAGAAAAAACAAGTGAACTTCAAAGATATCTAGGCATAAGCATAAAGAATGATGATAGTATCAAGCCAATAAGAACTTTTTACAGTACAAAATCAAGACCGATCGAATAAAAGCATAAATTCGAACCTAGAAACCGAATGCCATATTTAGGAGTGACATTTACATGGACATTTCATCGAACACTTGGCGTGCAATGTCAGATCTCTTGTAAAATTTTTAAAGGCAAAAGGAGAAAAAACAAGTGAAGTTTAAAGACATCTAGGCATAAGCATAAAGAATGAGGATAGTATGAAGCCAATAAGCACATTCTGCACTACAAAATCAAGACTGATTTAATAAGAGCATAAATTCGAACCTAGAAACGGAATGTCACATTTAGAAATAAAGTTTACATGGAGATTTCATCAAACACTTGGCGTGAATTGTTAGATCACAAGTCATTTTTAAGGCAAAATGAGAAAAAACAAGTGAACTTTAAAGATATCTAGGCATAAGCATAACGAATGATGATAGTATCAAGCCAATAAGCACTTTTTGCAGTACAAAATCAAGACCGATCGAATAAAAGCATAAATTCGAACCTAGAAACCGAATGCCATATTTAGGAGTGACATTTACATGGATATTTCATCAAACTCTTGGCGTGCAATGTTAGATCTCTTGTCAATTTTTTAAAGGCAAAAGGAGAAAAAACAAGTGAAGGTTAAAGACATCTAGGCATAAGCATAAAGAATGAGGATAGTATCAAGCCAATAAGCATGTTCTGCACTACAAAATCAAGATCGATCGAATAGAAGCATAAATTCGAACCTAGAAACCGAATGCCATATTTAGGAGTAAAATTTACATGGACATATGTTCGAACATTTGGCGTGCAATGTTCGATCTCTTGTCAATTTTTTAAAGGCAAAAGGAGAAAAAACAAGTGAAGTTTAAAGAAATCTAGGCATAAGCATAAAGAATGAGGATAGTATCAAGCCAATAAGCACGTTCTGCACTACAAAATCAAGACCGATCGAATAAGAGCATAGACTCGAACCTAGAAACCGAATGTCACATTTAGGAATAACATTTACATGGAGATTTGATCAAACACTTGGCGTGAATTGTTAGATCACAAGTCATTTTTAAGGCAAAATGAGAAAAAACAAGTGAACTTTAAAGATATCTAGGCATAAGCATAAAGAGTGATGATAGTATCAAGCCAATAAGCACTTTTTCAAGTACAAAATCAAGACCGATCGAATAAAAGCATAAATTCAAACCTAGAAACCGAATGCCATATTTAGGAGTGACATTTACGTGGATATTTCATCGAACTCTTGGCGTGCAATGTTAGATGTCTTGTCAATTTTTTAAAGGGAAAAGGAGAAAAAACAAGTGAAGTTTAAAGACTTCTAGGCATAAGCATAAAAAATGAGGATAGTATCAAGCCAATAAACACGTTCTGCACTACAAAATCAAGACCGATTGAATAAAAGCATAAATTCGAACCTAGAAACCGAATGCCATATTTAGGAGTGACATTTACATGGACATTTCATCGAACACTTGGCGTGCAATGTCAGATCTCTTGTCAAATTTTACATGGCAAAAGGAGAAAAAACAAGTGAAGTTTAAAGACATCTAGGCATAAGCATAAAGAATGAGGATAGTATGAAGCCAATAAGCGCATTCTGCACTACAAAATCAAGACTGATTTAATAAGAGCATAAATTCGAACCTAGAAACCGAATGTCACATTTAGGAATAACATTTACATGGAGATTTCATCAAACACTTGGCGTGAATTGTTAGATCACAAGTCATTTTTAAGGCAAAATGAGAAAAAACAAGTGATCTTTAAAGATATCTAGGCATAAGCATAACGAATGATGATAGTATCAAGCCAATAAGCACTTTTTGCAGTACAAAATCAAGACCGATCGAATAAAAGCATAAATTCGAACCTAGGAACCGAATGCCATATTTAGGAGTGACATTTACATGGACATTTCATCGAACTCTTGGCGTGCAATGTTAGATCAATTGTCAATTTTTTAAAGGCAAAAGGAGAAAAAACAAGTGAAGTTTAAAGACATGTAGGCATACGCATAAAGAATGAAGATAGTATCAAGCCAATAAGCACGTTCTGCACTACAAAATCAAGACCGATCGAACAAAAGCATAAATTCGAACCTAGAAACCGAATTCCATATTTAGGAGTGACATTTACATTGACATTTCTTCGAACACTTGGCGTGCAATGTTAGATCTCTTGTCAATTTTTTAAAGACAAAAGGAGAAAAAACAAGTGAACTTTAAAGACATCTAGGCATAATCATAAAGAATGAGGATAGTATGAAGCCAATAAGCACATTCTGCACTACAAAATCAAGACTGATCGAATAAGAGCATAAATTCGAACCTAGAAACCGAATGTCACATTTAGGAATAACATTTAGATGGAGATTTCATCAAACACTTGGCGTGAATTGTTAGATCACAAGTCATTTTTAAGGTAAAATGAGAAAAAACAAGTGAACTTCAAAGATATCTAGGCATAAGCATAAAGAATGATGATAGTATCAAGCCAATAAGAACTTTTTACAGTACAAAATCAAGACCGATCGAATAAAAGCATAAATTCGAACCTAGAAACCGAATGCCATATTTAGGAGTGACATTTACATGGACATTTCATCGAACACTTGGCGTGCAATGTCAGATCTCTTGTAAAATTTTTAAAGGCAAAAGGAGAAAAAACAAGTGAAGTTTAAAGACATCTAGGCATAAGCATAAAGAATGAGGATAGTATGAAGCCAATAAGCACATTCTGCACTACAAAATCAAGACTGATTTAATAAGAGCATAAATTCGAACCTAGAAACGGAATGTCACATTTAGAAATAAAGTTTACATGGAGATTTCATCAAACACTTGGCGTGAATTGTTAGATCACAAGTCATTTTTAAGGCAAAATGAGAAAAAACAAGTGAACTTTAAAGATATCTAGGCATAAGCATAACGAATGATGATAGTATCAAGCCAATAAGCACTTTTTGCAGTACAAAATCAAGACCGATCGAATAAAAGCATAAATTCGAACCTAGAAACCGAATGCCATATTTAGGAGTGACATTTACATGGATATTTCATCAAACTCTTGGCGTGCAATGTTAGATCTCTTGTCAATTTTTTAAAGGCAAAAGGAGAAAAAACAAGTGAAGGTTAAAGACATCTAGGCATAAGCATAAAGAATGAGGATAGTATCAAGCCAATAAGCATGTTCTGCACTACAAAATCAAGATCGATCGAATAGAAGCATAAATTCGAACCTAGAAACCGAATGCCATATTTAGGAGTAAAATTTACATGGACATATGTTCGAACATTTGGCGTGCAATGTTCGATCTCTTGTCAATTTTTTAAAGGCAAAAGGAGAAAAAACAAGTGAAGTTTAAAGAAATCTAGGCATAAGCATAAAGAATGAGGATAGTATCAAGCCAATAAGCACGTTCTGCACTACAAAATCAAGACCGATCGAACAAAAGCATAAATTCGAACCTAGAAACCGAATGCCATATTTAGGAGTGACATTTACATGGACATTTCATCGAACACATGGCGTGCAATGTTAGATCTCTTGTCAATTTTTTAAAGGCAAAAGGAGAGAAAACAAGTGAACTTTAAAGACATCTAGGCATAATCATAAAGAATGAGGATAGTATGAAGCCAATAAGCACATTCTGCACTACAAAATCAAGACTGATCGAATAAGAGCATAAATTCGAACCTAGAAACCGAATGTCACATTTAGGAATAACATTTAGATGGAGATTTCATCAAACACTTGGCGTGAATTGTTAGATCACAAGTCATTTTTAAGGTAAAATGAGAAAAAACAAGTGAACTTCAAAGATATCTAGGCATAAGCATAAAGAATGATGATAGTATCAAGCCAATAAGAACTTTTTACAGTACAAAATCAAGACCGATCGAATAAAAGCATAAATTCGAACCTAGAAACCGAATGCCATATTTAGGAGTGACATTTACATGGACATTTCATCGAACACTTGGCGTGCAATGTCAGATCTCTTGTAAAATTTTTAAAGGCAAAAGGAGAAAAAACAAGTGAACTTTAAAGACATCTAGGCATAAGCATAAAGAATGAGGATAGTATGAAGCCAATAAGCACATTCTGCACTACAAAATCAAGATCGATCGAATAAAAGCATAAATTCGAACCTAGAAACCGAATGCCATATTTAGGAGTAAAATTTACATGGACATATGTTCGAACATTTGGCGTGCAATGTTCGATCTCTTGTCAATTTTTTAAAGGCAAAAGGAGAAAAAACAAGTGAAGTTTAAAGACATCTAGGCATAAGCATAAAGAATGAGGATAGTATCAAGCCAATAAGCACGTTCTGCACTACAAAATCAAGACCGATCGAACAAAAGCATAAATTCGAACCTAGAAACCGAATGCCATATTTAGGAGTGACATTTACATGGACATTTCTTCGAACACTTAGCGTGCAATGTTAGATCTCTTGTCAGTTTTTTAAAGGCAAAAGGAAAAAAAACAAGTGAAGTTTAAAGACATCTAGGCATAAGCATAAAGAATGAGGATAGTATCAAGCCAATAATCACGTTCTGCACTAAGAAATCAAGACCGATCGAATAAAAGCATAAATTCGAACCTAGAAACCGAATGCCATATTTAGGAGTGACATTTACATGGACATTTCTTCGAACATTTGGCGTGCAATGTTAGATCTCTTGTCAATTTTTTAAAGGCAAAAGGAGAAAAAACAAGTGAACTTTAAAGACATCTAGGCATAAGCATAAAGAATGAGGATAGTATCAAGCCAATAAGCACGTTCTGCACTACAAAATCAAGACCGATTGCATAAAAGCATAAATTCGAACCTAGAAACCGAATGCCATATTTAGGAGTGACATTTACATGGACATATCATCGAACACTTGGCGTGCAATATCAGATCTCTTGTCATATTTTTAAAGGCAAAAGGAGAAAAAACAAGTGAAGTTTAAAGACATCTAGGCATAAGCATAAAGAATGAGGATAGTATGAAGCCAATAAGCACATTCTGCACTACAAAATCAAGACTGATCGAATAAGAGCATAAATTCGAACCTAGAAACTGAATGTCACATTTAGGAATAACATGTACATGGAGATTTCATCAAACACTTGGCGTGAATTGTTAGATCACAAGTCATTTTTAAGGTAAAATGAGAAAAAACAAGTGAACTTCAAAGATATCTAGGCATAAGCATAAAGAATGATGATAGTATCAAGCCAATAAGAACTTTTTACAGTACAAAATCAAGACCGATCGAATAAAAGCATAAATTCGAACCTAGAAACCGAATGCCATATTTAGGAGTGACATTTACATGGACATTTCATCGAACACTTGGCGTGCAATGTCAGATCTCTTGTAAAATTTTTAAAGGCAAAAGGAGAAAAAACAAGTGAAGTTTAAAGACATCTAGGCATAAGCATAAAGAATGAGGATAGTATGAAGCCAATAAGCACATTCTGCACTACAAAATCAAGACTGATTTAATAAGAGCATAAATTCGAACCTAGAAACGGAATGTCACATTTAGAAATAAAGTTTACATGGAGATTTCATCAAACACTTGGCGTGAATTGTTAGATCACAAGTCATTTTTAAGGCAAAATGAGAAAAAACAAGTGAACTTTAAAGATATCTAGGCATAAGCATAACGAATGATGATAGTATCAAGCCAATAAGCACTTTTTGCAGTACAAAATCAAGACCGATCGAATAAAAGCATAAATTCGAACCTAGAAACCGAATGCCATATTTAGGAGTGACATTTACATGGATATTTCATCAAACTCTTGGCGTGCAATGTTAGATCTCTTGTCAATTTTTTAAAGGCAAAAGGAGAAAAAACAAGTGAAGGTTAAAGACATCTAGGCATAAGCATAAAGAATGAGGATAGTATCAAGCCAATAAGCATGTTCTGCACTACAAAATCAAGATCGATCGAATAAAAGCATAAATTCGAACCTAGAAACCGAATGCCATATTTAGGAGTAAAATTTACATGGACATATGTTCGAACATTTGGCGTGCAATGTTCGATCTCTTGTCAATTTTTTAAAGGCAAAAGGAGAAAAAACAAGTGAAGTTTAAAGACATCTAGGCATAAGCATAAAGAATGAGGATAGTATCAAGCCAATAAGCACGTTCTGCACTACAAAATCAAGACCGATCGAACAAAAGCATAAATTCGAACCTAGAAACCGAATGCCATATTTAGGAGTGGCATTTACATGGACATTTCTTCGAACACTTAGCGTGCAATGTTAGATCTCTTGTCAGTTTTTTAAAGGCAAAAGGAAAAAAAACAAGTGAAGTTTAAAGACATCTAGGCATAAGCATAAAGAATGAGGATAGTATCAAGCCAATAATCACGTTCTGCACTAAGAAATCAAGACCGATCGAATAAAAGCATAAATTCGAACCTAGAAACCGAATGCCATATTTAGGAGTGACATTTACATGGACATTTCTTCGAACATTTGGCGTGCAATGTTAGATCTCTTGTCAATTTTTTAAAGGCAAAAGGAGAAAAAACAAGTGAACTTTAAAGACATCTAGGCATAAGCATAAAGAATGAGGATAGTATCAAGCCAATAAGCACGTTCTGCACTACAAAATCAAGACCGATTGCATAAAAGCATAAATTCGAACCTAGAAACCGAATGCCATATTTAGGAGTGACATTTACATGGACATATCATCGAACACTTGGCGTGCAATATCAGATCTCTTGTCATATTTTTAAAGGCAAAAGGAGAAAAAACAAGTGAAGTTTAAAGACATCTAGGCATAAGCATAAAGAATGAGGATAGTATGAAGCCAATAAGCACATTCTGCACTACAAAATCAAGACTGATCGAATAAGAGCATAAATTCGAACCTAGAAACTGAATGTCACATTTAGGAATAACATGTACATGGAGATTTCATCAAACACTTGGCGTGAATTGTTAGATCACAAGTCATTTTTAAGGTAAAATGAGAAAAAACAAGTGAACTTCAAAGATATCTAGGCATAAGCATAAAGAATGATGATAGTATCAAGCCAATAAGAACTTTTTACAGTACAAAATCAAGACCGATCGAATAAAAGCATAAATTCGAACCTAGAAACCGAATGCCATATTTAGGAGTGACATTTACATGGACATTTCATCGAACACTTGGCGTGCAATGTCAGATCTCTTGTAAAATTTTTAAAGGCAAAAGGAGAAAAAACAAGTGAAGTTTAAAGACATCTAGGCATAAGCATAAAGAATGAGGATAGTATGAAGCCAATAAGCACATTCTGCACTACAAAATCAAGACTGATTTAATAAGAGCATAAATTCGAACCTAGAAACGGAATGTCACATTTAGAAATAAAGTTTACATGGAGATTTCATCAAACACTTGGCGTGAATTGTTAGATCACAAGTCATTTTTAAGGCAAAATGAGAAAAAACAAGTGAACTTTAAAGATATCTAGGCATAAGCATAACGAATGATGATAGTATCAAGCCAATAAGCACTTTTTGCAGTACAAAATCAAGACCGATCGAATAAAAGCATAAATTCGAACCTAGAAACCGAATGCCATATTTAGGAGTGACATTTACATGGATATTTCATCAAACTCTTGGCGTGCAATGTTAGATCTCTTGTCAATTTTTTAAAGGCAAAAGGAGAAAAAACAAGTGAAGGTTAAAGACATCTAGGCATAAGCATAAAGAATGAGGATAGTATCAAGCCAATAAGCATGTTCTGCACTACAAAATCAAGATCGATCGAATAAAAGCATAAATTCGAACCTAGAAACCGAATGCCATATTTAGGAGTAAAATTTACATGGACATATGTTCGAACATTTGGCGTGCAATGTTCGATCTCTTGTCAATTTTTTAAAGGCAAAAGGAGAAAAAACAAGTGAAGTTTAAAGACATCTAGGCATAAGCATAAAGAATGAGGATAGTATCAAGCCAATAAGCACGTTCTGCACTACAAAATCAAGACCGATCGAACAAAAGCATAAATTCGAACCTAGAAACCGAATGCCATATTTAGGAGTGACATTTACATGGACATTTCTTCGAACACTTAGCGTGCAATGTTAGATCTCTTGTCAGTTTTTTAAAGGCAAAAGGAAAAAAAACAAGTGAAGTTTAAAGACATCTAGGCATAAGCATAAAGAATGAGGATAGTATCAAGCCAATAATCACGTTCTGCACTAAAAAATCAAGACCGATCGAATAAAAGCATAAATTCGAACCTAGAAACCGAATGCCATATTTAGGAGTGACATTTACATGGACATTTCTTCGAACATTTGGCGTGCAATGTTAGATCTCTTGTCAATTTTTTAAAGGCAAAAGGAGAAAAAACAAGTGAACTTTAAAGACATCTAGGCATAAGCATAAAGAATGAGGATAGTATCAAGCCAATAAGCACGTTCTGCACTACAAAATCAAGACCGGTTGCATAAAAGCATAAATTCGAACCTAGAAACCGAATGCCATATTTAGGAGTGACATTTACATGGACATATCATCGAACACTTGGCGTGCAATATCAGATCTCTTGTCATATTTTTAAAGGCAAAAGGAGAAAAAACAAGTGAAGTTTAAAGACATCTAGGCATAAGCATAAAGAATGAGGATAGTATGAAGCCAATAAGCACATTCTGCACTACAAAATCAAGACTGATCGAATAAGAGCATAAATTCGAACCTAGAAACTGAATGTCACATTTAGGAATAACATGTACATGGAGATTTCATCAAACACTTGGCGTGAATTGTTAGATCACAAGTCATTTTTAAGGCAAAATGAGAAAAAACAAGTGAACTTTAAAGATATCTTGGCATAAGCATAAAGAGTGATGATAGTATCAAGCCAATAAGCACTTTTTGCAGTACAAAATCAAGACCGATCGAATAAAAGCATAAATTCGAACCTAGAAACCGAATGCCATATTTAGGAGTGACATTTACATGGACATTTCATCGAACTCATGGCGTGCAATGTTAGATGTCTTGTCAATTTTTTAAAGGCAAAAGGAGAAAAAACAAGTGAAGTTTAAAGACATGTAGGCATAAGCATAAATAATGAGGATAGTATGAAACCAATAAGCACATTCTGCACTACAAAATCAAGACTGATCGAATAAGAGCATAAATTCGAACCTAGAAACCGAATGTCACATTTAGGAATAACATTTACAAGGAGATTTCATCAAACACTTGGCGTGAATTGTTAGATCTCTTGTCAAATTTTTAAAGGCAAAAGGAGAAAAAACAAGTGAAGTTTAATGATATCTAGGCATAAGCATAAAGAATGATGATAGTATGAAGCCAATAAGCACATTCTGCACTACAAATTCAAGACTGATCGAATAAGAGCATAAATTCGAACCTAGAAACCGAATGTCACATTTCGGAATAACATTTAGATGGAGATTTCATCAAACACTTGGCGTGAATTGTTATATCACAAGTCATTTTTAAGGCAAAATGAGAAAAAACAAGTGAACTTTAAAGATATCTAGGCATAAGCATAAAGAATGATGATAGTATCAAGCCAATAAGAACTTTTTACAGTACAAAATCAAGACCGATCGAGTAAAAGCATAAATTCGAACCTAGAAACCGAATGCCATATTTAGGAGTGACATTTACATGGACATTTCATCGAACACTTGGCGTGGAATGTTAGATCTCTTGTCAAATTTTTTAAGGCAAAAGGAGAAAAAACATGTGAAGTTTAAAGACATCTAGGCATAAGCATAAAGAATAAGGATAGTATGAAGCCAATAAGCACATTCTGCACTACAAAATCAAGACTGATTTAATAAGAGCATAAATTCGAACCTAGAAACCGAATGTCACATTTAGGAGTGAAATTTACATGGACATTTCTTCGAACATTTGGCGTGCAATGTTAGATCTCTTGTCAATTTTTTAAAGGCAAAAGGAGAAAAAATAAGTGAAGTTTAAAGACATCTAGGCATTGGCATAAAGAATGAGGATGTTATGAAGCCAATAAGCACATTCTACACTACAAAATCAAGACCGATGGAATAAGAGCATAATTTCGAACCTAGAAACCGAATGCCACATTTAGGAATAACATTTTCATGGAGATTTCATCGAACACTTGGCGTGAATTGTTAGATCACAAGTCATTTTAAGGCAAACTGAGAAAAAACAAGTGAACTTTAAAGATATATAGGCATAAGCATAAAGAATGAGGATAGTATGAGGCCAATAAGCACGTTCTGCAGTACAAAATCAAGACCGATCGAATAAAAGCATAAATTCGAACCTAGAAACCGAATGCCATATTTAGGAGTGACATTTACATGGAAATTTCATCGAACACTTGGCGTGCAATGTTAGATCTCTTGATAATTTTTTAAAGGCAAAAGGAGAAAAAAACAAGTGAACTTTAAAGACATCTAGGCATAAGCATAAAGAATGAGGATAGTATGAAGCCAATAAGCACATTCTGCACTACAAAATCAAGACTGATCGAATAAGAGCATAAATTCGAACCTAGAAATCGAATGTCACATTTAGGAATAACATTCACATGGAGATTTCATCAAACACTTGGCGTGAATTGTTAGATCACAAGTCATTTTAAGGCAAAATGAGAAAAAACAAGTGAACTTTAAAGATATATAGGCATAAGCATAAAGAATGATGATAGTATCAAGCCAATAAGCACTTTCTACAATACAAAATCAAGACCGATCGAATAAAAGCATAAATTCGAACCTAGAAACCGATGCCATATTTAGGAGTGAAATTTACATGGACATTTCATCGAACACTTGGCGTGCAATGTTAGATCTCTTGTCAAATTTTTAAAGGCAAAATGAGAAAAAACAAGTGAACATTAAAGACATCTAGGCATAAGCATAAAGAATGAGGATAGTATAAAGCCAATAAGCACATACTGCACTACAAAATCAAGACCGATCGAATAAAAGCATAAATTCGAACCTAGAAACTGAATGCCATATTTAGGAGTGACATTTACATGGACATTTCATCGAACACTTGGCGTGCAATGTCATATCTCTTGTCAAATTTTTAAAGGCAAAAGGAGAAAAAACAAGTGAACTTTAAAGACATCTAGGCATAAGCATAAAGAATGAGGATAGTATGAAGCCAATAAGCACATTCTGCACTACAAAATCAAGACTGATCGAATAAGAGCGTAAATTCGAACCTAGAAACCGAATGTCATATTTAGGAATAACATTTAGATGGAGATTTCATCAAACACTTGGCGTGAATTGTTAGATCAAAAGTCATTTTTAAGCCAAACTGAGAAAAAACAAGTGAACTTTAAAGATATCTAGGCATAAGCATAAAGAATGAGGATAGTATCAGGCAAATAAGCACCTTCAACAATACAAAATCAAGACCGATCGAATAAAAGCATAAATTTGAACTTAGAAACCGAATGCCATATTTAGAAGTGACATTTACATGGACATTTCATCGAACATTTGGCGTGCAATGTTAGATCTCTTGTCAATTTTTTAAAGGCAAAATGAGAAAAAACAAGTGAAGTTTAAAGACATCTAGGCATAAGCATAAAGAATGAGGATAGTATCAAGCCAATAAGCACGTTCTGCACTAGAAAATCAAGACCGATCGAACAAAAGCATAAATTCGAACCTAGAAACCGAATGCAATATTTAGGAGTGACATTTAAATGGACATTTCAACGAACACTTGGCGTGCAATGTTAGATCTCCTGTCAATATTTAAAGGAAAAAGGAGAAAAAACAAGGGAAGTTTGAAGACATCTAGGCATAAGCATAAAGAATGAGGATAGTATCAAGCCAATAAGCACGTTCTGCACTACAAAATCAAGACCGATCGAACAAAAGCATAAATTCGAACCTAGAAACCGAATGCCATATTTAGGAATAACATTTACATCGATATTTCATCGAAAACTTGGCGTGCAATGTTAGATCTCTTGTCAATTTTTTAAAGGCAAAAGGAGAAAAAACAAGTGAACTTTAAAGACATCTAGGTATAAGCTTAAAGAATGAGGATAGTATGAAGCCAATAAGCACATTCAGCGCTACAAAATCAAGACCGATCGAATAAGAGTATAAACTCAAACCTAGAAACCGAATGCCATATTTAGGAATAACATTTACATTGAGATTTCATCGAACACTTGGCGTGAATTGTTAGATCACAAGTCATTTTTTAGGCAAAATGAGAAAAAAACAAGTGAACTTTAAAGACATCTAGGCATAAGCATAAAGAATGAGGATATTATGAAGTTAATAAGCACATTCTGCGCTACAAAATCAAGACCGATCGAATAAGAGCATAAACTCGAACCAAGAAACAGAATGCCATATTTAGGAATAACATTTACATGGAGATTTCATCGACCACTTGGCGTGAATTGTTAGATCACAAGTCATTTTAAGGCAAAATGAGAAAAAAACAAGTGAACTTTAAAGATATCTAGTCATAAGCATAAAGAATGAGGATAGTATCAGGCCAATAAGCACGTTCTGCAGTACAAAATCATGACCGATCGAATAAAAGCATAAATTCGAACCTAGAAACCGAATGCCAAATTTAGGAGTGACATTTACATGGACATTTCATCGAACACTTGGCGTGCAATGCTAGATCTCTTGTCAATTTTTTAAAGGCAAAAGGAGAAAATACAAGTGAACTTTAAAGACATCTAGGCATAAGCATAAAGAATGAAGATAGTATGAAGCCAATAAGCACATTCTGCACCACAAAATCAAGACCGATCGAATAAGAGCATAAATTCGAACCTAGAAACCGAATGGAACATTTAGGAATAACATTTACATGGAGATTTCATCAAACACTTGGCGTAAATTGTTAGATCACAAGTCATTTTTAAGGCAAAATGAGAAAAAACAAGTGAACTTTTAAGATATCTAGGCATAAGCATAAAGAATGAGGGCAATATCAAGCCAATAAGCATGCTCTGTAGTACAAAATCAAGACCGATCGAATAAAAGCATAAATTCGAACCTAGAAACCGAATGCCATATTTAGGAGTGACATTTACATGGACATTTCATCGAACACTTGGCGTGCAATGTTGAATCTCTTGTCAATTTTTTAAAGGCAAAAGGAGAAAAAACAAGTGAAGTTTAAAGACATCTAGGCATAAGCATAAAGAATGAGGATAGTATCAAGCCAATAAGCACGTTCTGCATTTCAAAATCAAGACCGATCGAATACAATCATAAATTTTAACCTAGAAACCGAATGCCATATTTAGGAGTGACATTTACATGGACATTTCATCGAACACTTGGCGTGCAATGTTGGATCTCTTGTCAATTTTGTAAAGGCAAAAGGAGAAAAACAAGTGAAGTTTAAAGACATCTAGGCATAAGCATAAAGAATGAGGATAGTAACAAGCCAATAAGCACGTTCTGCACTACAAAATCAAGACCGATCGAATAAAAGCATAAATTCGAACCTAGAAACCGAATGCCATATTTAGGAGTGACATTTACATGGACATTGCATCAAACACTTGGCGTGAATTGTTACATCACAAGTCATTTTAAGGCCAAATGAGAAAAAACAAGTGAACTTTAAAGACATCTAATCATAAGCATAAAGAATGAGGATAGTATGAAGCCAATAAGCACGTTCTGCAATACAAAATCAAGACCGATCGAATTAAAGCATAAATTCGAACCTAGAAACTGAATGCCTTATTTAGGAGTTACATTTACATGGATATTTCATCGAACACTTGGCGTGCAATGTTAGATCTCTTGCTATTTTTTAAAGGCAAAAGGATAAAAAACAAGTGAAGTTTAAAGACATCTAGGCATAAGCATAAAGAATGAGGATAGTATCAAGCCAATAAGCACGTTCTGCACTACAAAATCAAGACCGATCGAACAAAAGAATAAATTCGAACCTAGAAATCGAATGCCATATTTAGGAGTGACATTTACATGGACATTTCATCGAACACTTGGCGTGCAATGTTAGATCTCTTGTCAATTTTTTAAAGGCAAAAGGAGAAAAAACAAGTGAACTTTAAAGACATCTAGGCATGAGCATAAAGAATGAGGATAGTATCAAGCCAATAATCACGTTCTGCACTACAAAATCAAGACCGCTCGAACAAAAGCATAAATTCGAACCTAGAAACCGAATGCCATATTTAAAAGTGACATTTAGATGGACATTTCATCGAATACTTGGGGTGCAATGTTAGATCTCTTGTCAATTTTGTAAAGGCAAAAGGAGAAAAAACAAGTGAAGTTTAAAGACATCTAGGCATAAGCATAAAGAATGAGGATAGTAACAAGCCAATAAGCACGTTCTACAGTACAAAATCAAGACCGATCGAATAAAAGCATAAAATCGAGCCTAGAAACCGAATGCCATATTTAGGAGTGACATTTACATGGACATTTCATCAAACACTTGGCGTGAATTGTTACATCACAAGTCATTTGTAAGGCCAAATGAGAAAAAACAAGTGAACTTTAAAGACATCTAATCACAAGCATAAAGAATGAGGATAGTATGAAGCCAATAAGCACGTTCTGCAGTACAAAATCAAGACCGATCGAATTAAAGCATAAATTCGAACCTAGAAACCGAATGCCTTATTTAGGAGTGACATTTACATGGACATTTCATCGAACACTTGGCGTGCAATGTTAGATCCCTTGCTATTTTTCAAAGGCAAAAGGAGAAAAAACAAGTGAAGTTTAAAGACATCTAGGCATAAGCATAAAGAATGAGGATAGTATCAAGCCAATAAGCACGTTCTGCTACAAAATCAAGACCGATCGAACAAAAGCATAAATTCGAACCTAGAAACCGAATGCCATATTTAGGAGTGACATTTACATGGACATTTCATCGAACACTTGGCGTGCAATGATAGATCTCTTGTCAATTTTTTAAATGCAAAAGGAGAAAAAACAAGTGAACTTTAAAGACATCTAGGCATAAGCATAAAGAATGAGGATAGTATCAAGCCAATAAGCACAATCTGCACTACAAAATCAAGACCGATCGAACAAAAGCATAAATTCGAACCTAGAAACCGAATGCCATATTTAGGAGTGACATTTAGATGGACATTGCATCGAACACTTGGCGTGCAATGTTAGATCTCTTGTCAATTTTGTAAAGGCAAAAGGAGAAAAAACAAGTGAAGTTTAAAGACATCTAGGCATAAGCATAAAGAATGAGGATAGTATGAAACCAATAAGCACATTCTGCGCTACAAAATCAAGACCGATCGAATAAGAGCATAAACTCAAACCTAGAAACCGAATGCCATATTTAGGAATAACATTTACATGGAGATTTCATCGAACACTTGGCGTAAATTGTTAGATCACAAGTCATTTTTAAGGCAAAATGAGAAAAAACAAGTGAACTTTTAAGATATCTAGGCATAAGAATAAAGAATGAGGGTAATATCAAGCCAATAAGCATGCTCTGTAGTACAAAATCAAGACCGATCGAATAAAAGCATAAATTCGAACCTAGAAACCGAATGCCATATTTAGGAGTGACATTTACATGGACATTTCATCGAACACTTGGCGTGCAATGTTGAATCTCTTGTCAATTTTTTAAAGGCAAAAGGAGAAAAAACAAGTGAAGTTTAAAGACATCTAGGCATAAGCATAAAGAATGAGGATCGTATCAAGCCAATAAGCACGTTCTGCACTTCAAAATAAAGACCGATCGAATACAAGCATAAATTTGAACCTAGAAACCGAATGCCATATTTAGGAGTGACATTTACATGGACATTTCATCGAACACTTGGCGTGCAATGTTCGATCTCTTGTCAATTTTTTAAAGGCAAAAGGAGAAAAACAAGTGAAGTTTAAAGACATCTAGGCATAAGCATAAAAAATGAGGATAGTAACAAGCCAATAAGCACGTTCTGCCCTACAAAATCAAGACCGATCGAATAAAAGCATAAATTTGAACCTAGAAACCGAATGCCATATTTAGGAGTGACATTTACATGGACATTTCATCAAACACTTGGCGTGCAATGTTAGATCTCTTGCTATTTTTTAAAGGCAAAAGGAGAAAAAACAAGTGAAGTTTAAAGACATCTAGGCATAAGCATAAAGAATGAGGATAGTATCAAGCCAATAAGCACGTTCTGCACTTCAAAATCAAGACCGATCGAATACAAGCATAAATTTGAACCTAGAAACCGAATGCCATATTTAGGAGTGACATTTACATGGACATTTCATCGAACACTTGGCGTGCAATGTTAGATCTCTTGTCAATTTTTTAAAGGCAAAAGGAGAAAAACAAGTGAAGTTTAAAGACATCTAGGCATAAGCATAAAGAATGAGGATAGTAACAAGCCAATAAGTACGTTCTGCACTACAAAATCAAGACCGATCGAATAAAAGCATAAATTCGAACCTAGAAACCGAATGCCATATTTAGGAGTGACATTTACATGGACATTTCATCAAACACTTGGCGTGAATTGTTACATCACAAGACATTTTTAAGGCCAAATGAGAAAAAACAAGTGAACTTTAAAGACATCTTAATCATAAGCATAAAGAATGAGGATAGTTCAGCCAATAAGCACGTTCTGCAGTACAAAATTAAGACCGATCGAATAAAAGCATAAATTCGAACCTAGAAACCGAATGCCTTATTTAGGAGTGACATTTAGATGGACCATTCATCGAACACTTGGCGTGCAATGTTAGATCTCTTGCTATTTTTTAAAGGCAAAAGGAGAAAAAACAAGTGAAGTATAAAGACATCTAGGCATAAGCATAAAGAATGAGGATAGTATCAAGCCAATAAGCACGTTCTGCACTACAAAATCAAGACCGATCGAACAAAAGCATAAATTCGAACCTAGAAACCGAATGCCATATTTAGGAGTGACATTTACATGGACATTTCATCGAACACTTGGCGTACAATGTAAGATCTCTTGTCAATTTTTTAAAGGCAAAAAGAGAAAAAACAAGTGAACTTTAGGCATAAGCATAAAGAATGAGGATAGTATGAAGCCAACAAGCACATTCTGCGCTACAAAATCAAGACCGATCGAATAAGAGCATGAACTCGAACCTAGAAACCGAATGCCATATTTAGGAATAACATTTACATGGATATTTCATCGAACACTTGGCGTGGATTGTTAGATCACAAGTCATTTTTAAGGCAAAATGAGAAAAAACAAGTGAACTTTAAAGACATCTAATCATAAGCATAAAGAATGAGGATAGTATGAAGCCAATAAGCACATTCTGCACTACAAAATCAAGAACGATCGAATAAGAGCATAAATTCGAACCTAGAAACCGAATGCCACATTTAGGAATAACATTTACATGGAGATTTCATCGTACACTTGGTGTGAATTGTTAGATCACAAGTCATTTTTAAGGCAAAATGAGAAAAAAACAAGTGAACTTTAAAGACATCTAGTCATAAGCATAAAGAATGAGGATAGTATGAAGCCAATAAGCACATTTTGCACTAAAAAATCAAGATCGATGGAATAAGAGCATAAATTCGAACCTAGAAACCGAATGCCACATTTAGGAATAACATTTACATGGATATTTCATCGAACACTTGGCGTGAATTGTTAGATCACAAGTCATTTTAAGGCAGACTGAGAAAAAACAAGTGAACTTTAAAGATATCTGGGCATAAGCATAAAGAATGAGGATAGTATCAGGCCAATAAGCACGTTCTGCAGTACAAAATCAAGACCGATCGAATAAAAGCATAAATTCGAACCTAGAAACCGAATGACATATTTAGGAGTGACATTTACATGGACATTTCATCGAACACTTGGCGTGCAATGTTAGATCTCTTGTCAATTTTTTAAAGGCAAAAGGAGAAAAAACAAGTGAAGTTTAAAGACATCTAGGCATAAGCATAAAGAATGAGGATAGTATCAAGCCAATAAGCACGTTCTGCACTACAAAATCAAGACCGAATGAACAAAAGCATAAAGTCGAACCTAGAAACCGAATGCCATATTTAGGAGTGACATTTACATGGACATTTCATCGAACACTTGGCGTGCAATGTTAGATCTCTTGTCAATTTTTTAAAGGCAAAAGGAGAAAAAACAAGTGAAGTTTAAAGACATCTGATATGCTGTGTTTGGTACAGCATAACTAGGACTTTTTAGTACATATTTCTGTAGTATTTTAGGCCTAGTTTGAGCGTTATTGAAGAACAGATTTGAAGGCCGGAATTCAGAGTTAGCAAGAAGTTGAAGACTTCGAAGAAGCCGAAGGCCGCGATCGCCGCCACTCTTAGGGGCGGTCGCGGTGGACGTCGCCGAAGAAGACAAGATTGCCATTGAGGAACGCGATGACACGAAGGCCGCGATCGCGTCCGTGTATGGGTGGCGATCGCGGTTGCCAGAGGTCGCCGGTGGATCGCGGTTTGCAAGTCAGGTAGCGATCGCGGCCAGGTTTAGGCAGCGATCGCGGCCCTGCTGGAATCTGACGCGTGATTAGATTTATTTAGTTTATTTTTATATTTTTATCTTTTTAATTTTCGACTTGTTCGAGACTATTTTAGGTTTACTTTTCATCCTTTGTTGGTATTCTCTTAGACCTACTTTGGAGACTTTGTGTTTTTTTCTCTCTTATGGAGAACTAAACTCTCTTGATTCTATTCGAGTTGAAGCTTTTTAGACTCAAGTTGTTGTGAGATTCGTCTATTCAGGTTTATTTCTACAGGGTTATTTCAATTCTCTTGTGCATAATTATTATTGATTATGTTGATTTCTGCTTGTCTGGCCAACTTGTTGGAATTGATATTATCTATTGCTAGATCTATGTTTTCTCGTAGTAAAGCCTAATCTTTGTAGCAACTCAATTGGTTTAAGACTCGTTGGACTAAAACAATTGAGAAAGAGATTTGAATGCATGTTAATTGTTTGACTCGTTGGAATTCAATTGCATGTATCCTGTTTATCCTTGTTCTTATTGCTAGTATTCATATTATTTATGATCGTTTCATGAGTAACTTGGATATTAAGTTTGCATGTCTCGTTGCCATGTTATAATTCTGATCAGGATAGGAATAACTAAAAGGAATAACTTGTTTGAATCTAGGATCAATAACTTGAGGAAGAAAAGTGGATACTTGAATAGGATTGCTTTTCCCTAATTGATAAAAATCCAACTTTTGCCCTGTTTGATTGCTTGCTTTGTTTGTTTCAATTCTTAGTTTTAGTTTTAATTCACAAAATCCCCCTTTGTTACTTCTTTGAGTTGATAATAATAAAACTTAGGATACAAGTGTCTCTTGGGTTCGACCCCGACTTACCGACTATACTAGTTGAGTTACTAGGGAATTATTTTTGATTTGGCATCAACGATTTTATGCCAGTCAAATTTTGGCGCCGTTGTCGGGGACACTTTTGTTTAATTCTAAGTTTTTATTGTTACCAACTCTAGTGTGGACCCTAGTTTATGGTCCACACTCGTGTTACTAATTCTTCTATTTTGCCTCTTGATTCAGAGATTGAAAGGACCCTTTCCAGGTTGAGACGTGAAGCTCGGGAACTACTCCGTGCATTGCCTTTCGACTTGAATTCTCCTGAAACTGAGACAATGAGAGATCAGACTTTGAAGCAGCTGACTGCTCCAAACTTCCAACAACAGCCCCTGGCTGTTCAGTTCCCTGCGCTGAATGATGGTGTCAAGTTTGAATTCAAATCAGGGTTGATCCATCTCTTACCCCAATTCCATGGGCATGGTGGGGAAGATCCAAACAAGAATCTTGCTGAATTTGATCAGGTCTGCTCAAGTATGAAGCCTGCTGATGTAACTGAGGACCAGATCAAGCTGAGGGCGTTTCCTTTCTCTCTGAAGGATTCAGCCAATGAATGGCTCTACTATCTTTCTCTAGGCTCCATAAATACCTGGACTAAGATTAAAACGACATTCTTGGAGAAATACTTTCCTGCCACCAAACAGAACAGTCTGAAGAAGAGCTTGAGCAATATTGAGCAACAGGCTGGAGAGAGTCTGTATGATTATCATGAGCGATTCAAGAGACTGTGTGCTAGTTGTCCGTATCATGGGTATTCTAATCAAGATCTGGTACTGTACTTCTTTGGTGGATTACTGGATGAAGAGCGCAGAATGGTGAATGCAGCTTGTGGTGGAAGCCTGATGAATAAGACACCAACAGATGCCCTTGAGCTCTTTTCTGAGCTATCTGAGAACTCAAGGCAATTCAACAAAAGAACTGGCGCTAAGGGAGTCAATGCTATGGACTCCTCTTCTGTTATAAAATCTGAGATGGCGGAGTTGAAAGATATGATGAAGAGGTTCATGCTGCAAGGAACCCCTCAACAACGGAAGGCGTGTGAAGTCTGTGCTGATACACTTCACCCTATTGATGCCTGTCCACAACTCCAGGAGCCTTAGGCTGAGGTTAATGCTGTAGGAGGCTATGGACCTCCTAGACCTCGTTTTGATCCCTATTCTAATACATACAATCCAGGATGGGCACACCATCCAAATCTGAGATATGGGAATCAGAATCATCCTCAATATAATCAGCAAGGAGGAAATCAGCAACCCAGGCAACCTTATGTCCCTAGACCTCCAGTTCAGAGCCAAAATAATTCATCTAACGCTGAAGAGTTGATTGCAAGGCTAGCTACCACAGTGGAACAGATGGGACAGACTACTCAAGCCAGAATCAAGAATATGGAGACTCAGATCAGTCAACTGGCTAATGCAGTGAGTAAATTGGAGGCCAAAGATTCCGGAAAATTGCCAGCCCAGCCCATCAATCCTAGGGAGAATGTGAGTGCGATTACTTTACGAAGTGGAAAAGAATTGCCGAAGATTGACGGAAGATTTGACGAACCGCGATCGCCGCCAAAACCAGAGGCAATCGCGGCTGAAGAGGCCACGATCGCGACCCCCACAATCGGCGATCGCGGCCCCTTAACTGAGGCCTCGGGGTTTGAGAAAATTGAAGACGCGATCGCGTCCACATCTGGCAGCGATCGCGGTGGCGGTGATTCCCGAAATTCTAAAGAACCGCGATCGCGGCTTTCTGATGGCGATCGCGGCCAGGCTCCAGTTTCCAACGATCAATATATTCGTCCAGATCTCCCTTCCATGGTTTCCCAGAAGCCACCTCCTCCCTTTCCTGAAGCACTGAAAGACACAAGGAAGCCAGAGAACGACAAGGAGATCTTTGAGACGTTTTCCAAGTGTGAGGTAAATATCCCTTTGCTCAATCTGATTAAAAGCGTTCCTAGATTTGCTAAATTTCTGAAAGAGTTGTGCACTATCAAGAGGAACCAAAAATTAAAAGGGAAACAGAAAGTTAAGGTTAGTGAACATATCTCAGCTGTATTTCAAAGGCGAATGCCTAAGAAGTACAGTGATCTAGGCATGTTCAGCATTCCATGCATAATAGGAGACACTAAAATAGATAAAGCCATGCTTGATTTAGGTGCTTCTATTAATGTTATGCCTTATTCTGTTTATACTTCACTAGGCTTAGGACCTTTGCATGAAACTGGTGTTATTGTTCAATTAGCTGATAGGTCCACAATCTACCCGAAAGGGCTTGTTGAAGATGTCCTTGTCATGGTTGATAATTTGATATTCCCTGCTGATTTTTATGTGCTTGATATGGATCATGATGTGCATGTTGCACCCATTCTGTTAGGACGTCCTTTCATGAAAACTACTAGAACAAAAATTGATATGTGTAAAGGTGTCCTAACTATGGAGTTTGATGGGTAGAAATTTGAATATAGTATGGACAATGCTATAAAATACCCCCAGGATGACCATTCTCTTTGTTCTATTGATGTGATTGATCCCATTGTGCAAGATGTCTTTGATGCTACTTATGGTGATGAATTACAATATGTGTTAGAGAATGATGTCACAACTTCATGCATGGATTATGATTTGTCTGATAGATATCATGAAATCCTTGCTGATCTGAGTGCTTGTTGTGAATCTCCTGCTGATGCTTTGGCCATTGGGCCCATACCACTAACTCTCCCAAGCGAGAAGTTGCTTCCTTCTGTAGTACAGGCACCTGAAGTTGAGCTTAAACAGCTCCCTGAGCATTTAAAATATGCCTTTCTTGGAGATGGTGACACTTTGCCTGTCATCATTTCTAACAAACTTTCAAAGGAGAAAGAAGAAAAATTGGTGCAGGTACTGAAAGAGCACAAGACAGCTCTAGGTTGGACTATTGCTGACATTAAAGGGATCAGTCCCTCTACATGTATGCATAGGATCCTCCTGGAAGATGGTGCCAAGCCATCCAGACAGCCACAGAGACGGCTCAACCCACCTATGATGGAGGTAGTCAAAAAGGAGGTACTGAAGCTCCTATAGGCAGGTATGATCTATCCCATATCTGATAGTCAGTGGGTTGTCCGACCCAAGTTGTGCCCAAAAAGGGAGGCATTACAGTGGTAGAAAATGTGCATGGGGAACTAGTCCCCACACGAGTTCAGACAGGTTGGAGAGTCTGTATTGATTACCGTAAGCTGAATGTGGTAACCAGAAAAGATCACTTTCCCTTGCCATTCATTGATCAAATGCTTGAGCGACTTGCCGGTCGTTCCTATTATTGCTTTTTAGATGGCTATTCAGGGTACTTTGAGATTGCTATTGCACCGGAGGACCAGGAGAAAACGACATTTACATGTCCCTTTGGCACTTTTGCATACCGCAGAATGCCATTCGAATTGTGTAACGCACCCGGTACGTTCCAACGGTGTATGGTAAGCATCTTTTCTGAGTACATTGAAAATTTTATAGAGGTTTTTATGGATGACTTTACAGTACATGGAAACGACTTTGATGCCTGCTTAAACCACCTCACTTTAGTCCTTCAAAGATGTGTAGACACCAATTTGGTTCTAAACTCTGAGAAGTGTCATTTTATGGTTGAGCAAGGCATTGTGTTAGATCACATAGTGTCATCTAGGGGTATTGAGGTCGATAAGGCAAAGATTGATATCATTCAGTCTTTGCCTTATCCTACTAATGTGCGTGAAGTGCGTTCTTTTCTAGGCCATGCAAGTTTCTATCGCAGGTTTATTAAAGATTTTTCCAAGATCTCAGCCCCATTGTGTGAATTGCTGAAGAAGGATGTGCCTTATGAGTTCAATGAGGCATGCAAAAAGGCGTTTGATGAGCTGAAAACACGCCTAATAAGTGCCCCAATAATTCAAGCCCCGGATTGGTCTCAACCTTTTGAGATCATGTGTGATGCAAGTGACTACGCTATTGGGGCTGTTTTGGGTCAAAAGGAAGCTAGAGCCTCCCATGTCATACATTATGCTTCCATGACTCTAAACGATGCCCAAAGGAACTACTCCACCACTGAGAAGGAAATGCTTGCTGTAGTGTTCGCCTTGGAGAAGTTCAGACAGTATCTGCTGGGTACAAAGGTGATAGTTTATTCAGACCATGCAGCACTTCGTTATTTAATGACGAAAAAGGAGGCTAAGCCGAGATTGATAAGATGGATCCTCTTGCTAAGTGAGTTTGACATTGAGATACGGGATAAAAAGGGAGCCGAAAATCTTGTAGCTGACCATCTAAGCCGGCTTGTACATGTGGAAGACAAGTCAGAAGGGCAGGAACAAATTCAAGGACGATTCCCCGATGACATGCTTTTCGGAGTCCGTACTGATGCCGAACCGCAATCGCCGCCAGAACAAGGCGCGACCGCGGCTGAGACAACCGCGATCGCGGCCAAAAAAAGGGGCGATCGCGGCCCTGGTGGCGACCGCGGCGACGAATCGCGATTGGAAGAATTTGTTTTTGGGATTCACTCGTTCAGGCCATGGTACGCAAATCTAGTCAACTACCTCGTCTCAGGGGAGTTTACTCCTAATTTTACCAAGGCTCAAAAGGACAAGGTGTGTCAAGAATCCCGATTCTATGTCTGGGAAGATCCTTATTTATGGAAGCACTGCACAGATCAGGTAATCCGACGGTGTGTCCCGGATTCTGAGGTACAATCTATACTGTCTTTTTGTCATTCCTATGCATGTGGGGGTCACTTTGGGACTAATAAAACTGCTAGGAAAGTCTTAGAAGCTGGTTTTTATTGGCCTCATATTTTTAGGGATGCATATGCTTTCTGTAAATCATGTGATCGTTGATAGAGGGTGGGTAATATTTCTAAGAGACATGAGATGCCTCAATCTCGTATGATCTTCTGTGAAGTTTTTGATGTTTGGGGCATTGATTTTATGGGACCCTTCCCCTCTTCTTATGGTAATCTGTATATTTTACTTGCGGTGGACTATGTTTCCAAGTGGGTGGAAGCAAAGGCCACCAGAACTGATGATTCAAAAGAAGTTGCAGGTTTCCTTAAGGACAACATTTTTTCCAAATTTGGGATTCCAAAAGCTCTAATCAGTGACAGGGGTACCCATTTTTGCAACAAGACTGTGAGTGCTTTATTGAAGAAGTACCATGTCACCCAGAAGATCTCTACAACCTATCATCCCCAAACCAATGGACAAGCTGAAGTGTCCAATAGGGAGATAAAGTCAATTCTGGAAAAGACGGTGGCGCCTAACAGGAAAGATTGGAGTTTGAGACTCAATGATGCTTTATGGGCCTATCGTACTGCTTATAAGACACCCATCGGGATGTCCCCCTTCAGATTGGTTTATGGCAAAGGCTGTCACTTTCCAGTTGAGCTTGAGCATAAAGTTTATTGGGCGGTCCAAAAGTGCAATTTCAACCTGAAAGAGAATGGAGAGTGCAGAAAATTACAATTGCAAGAGTTGGAAGAATTGAGATTGGATGCTTATAATAATGCCATGAACTACAAGAACAAAACCAAAGCTTGGCATGATAAGAACATCCTCAGGAAGGAATTCAAGGTTGGAGATAAGGTCCTTCTATTTCAGTCTCGTCTCACACTCTTCCCAGGAAAACTCCGTTCTAGATGGGCAGGATCGTATACAATTACTCAAGTTTTTCCACATGGGGTTGTGGAATTATTGGATGGGGACTCCCAAAATGTGTTTAAAGTTAATGGTCAAAGATTAAAAAAATACCATGAGGGAGTCAGCCATGAAGTGCTAGAAGAAATGGGTCTTGAGGATCCAACCCCAATTGCCAACTAAAACGGGCACCAATGTCGAGCCAACGACATTAAAAAAAGGCGCTGCTCGGGAGGCAACCCGAGGTAAGTTTTTCTTTTTAATTTTTCTAATTTTTTTGTTTTGTTTTTGTTTTCAATCTCGTGAGGCTAACACGCAGGTACTAGGTTCGAAAGAACATTACTGAGGACAAACCACGATCACCCCTCGAAAAGGGCGATTACGGGGCGTTTTTCGAGGAATTGACGGTACATTGCAAAGGCCGCGATCGCGGTCCCCACAGGGCAGCGATCGCGGCCCCTCAGAGATATAAAAAAATAATAATAATTGCACGAGGCAGTGGGGCCACTCCCACCGCCGACCCCACCCCTCTTCGTCCATCTTCTTCTTCCTCCTTCCTCCTCTATTCTTCACTTCTTCTTCTTCCTCCATTACTACCCTCCATTAAAGCTCTAAAGCTCTCTTTAAGCTCCATTACCCTACTCAAAAATTTCTTCCAAACTCGATAAAAAACCCGGATCTACAATCCTTACTTCGTCCTCAACCCAAATTAGTTAAAAAATCCCTCTTACCTCTCTATTTCTCCTCAAAAATCAAATCTACAAAAAAAACGAAAAAATTCCTCCATACTTCCAATCCGCCATAGCCACCCCTCTTGGTCCATTGACGGGTTGTTGAAGGCAAACCGGAGAGGCGACCGCGGCTCGGAGGAGAAGAGAACCGCGGTATCGGAGATTGCGTCGCCGCCTCGGAATCGTCGATCGCCCAGAACCGCGATCGCGGCCATCTGAATACCGCGATCGCGGCCTCCCACCATCGGCGATCGCGCTCATTATTGTGGCGATCGCGGCCTCTCAGCAGTATCCGATCTCCATTTTCTGAAAGTTGCTTCAATTGCCTTGCTTGCTGAGTTGATCAGTTGATTATACATGGCATATCCTGTTAAAAAGTTAACTCCTGCACTGAAGAAAAAATGGGACTCTCTGGCTAAGAGGAAATTTACTAGTACTAAATTCTTTGATGTTGAGATGCTTAGGACACTAGGCATGTATGACTGTACTAGGACGTTTCTGACGAGTGGTGGATTAGGGGGTTTTATTGATCTGAATGCCCCTACCTATAGGAACATTTTGCTAGAGTTTCTGTCTACATTTCAGGATGATGAGGGTTTGTTCAAATTTTATATTTTGGATGAGCCTTATTATATAGACAGAGAGGGGTTGAAAGGAATTTTTGGGATTACTGGTGTTCCTACTGCGAATTGGGAGGCAGTGAGTAGAGAGTCAGGCCTTAATGATTTTTGGGAGGCGATTACAGGGTTTGGGTTCTTGCCTAAGAAGGGGGAGTATAACTATTGCATTACCCATCCTTGTATTCGATTATGTCATAAGGTGTTGTCCATGAGTTTTCTGGGACAAGGGGAGGTAAACAAGGCATCTCGCTTTGACATGAGCATGATCTGGTGCTTGATGCCTATGAAGGCTGCAGTTCCTAACTTGGTTGAGTTATTTATTGGGAGTGTCAAGAAGATCTTGAAGAAGGATACTGGCAAGATTGCTATAGGAGGGATGATTACATTGCTTGCCAGAGAGTTTGCGAGTGAGGATAGGTTTGGACGGCCTGATAGTATAGAGTATAAGTTTAATGAGAACCAGCTGAAGAGGGCTCATTGCTTGAAGGGATCAGCTGAGCAGGGATATATCTGGACTTTAGGTCATCCAGCTGAGGCTTATTTGCGTCTTCCTAGAGCTATGCCCACTGGTCTTGCCTTAGCCTATCTGTACATCCGATTTGATTTTTCTGTTGGGGGCGGGGTTCAACAGGAGGAGCCTGCGCCTGATGTAGAGATGGAGGATCAGGGGGATCATGAGGATCACAATGATGATGATGATGGTGATGATAGAGACGATGGAGGAGATGCTAGAGATGGTGGCCGTGTTCCTGGTTATGGTGGTGCTAGTTTTGTGCCTGGTGGTGATGTTGGTACGTCGTCTGCTGGCTGGGGTGCTAGTTCTGGTACAACACCAGCTAGTACATCGAGTTGGACGACGGGAGGATATACTGGTTATGGTGATGGTGGAGCTGCTGCTTATAGAGGTGGATATGGAGGTTTTGGAGATACTTCTGCTTGGGATGCTGCTGCGGGTAGAGTTGGATGGGGTGGACATTCTGATTCTGATTGGCAGAACCGGATGTTCTGGGAGATGGGACGACTTACTATGTCCCAAAATGAGATAGTGTCCACTCAGAGAGAGATTGTGACGCAGCAGAGAGAGTTGGCAGCTCAGCAGAGTGCTATTGCATCCACCGTTCAGGACATGCAGCGGGTGCAGGGGCAGCACCATCAGTTTTTTAGTCAGATGTGGCCAGGTTTTCCTGACTGGTCACAGTATCATCCGCCAGGTCCACCACAGTGAGTCTTCTGTTTTCCTTTCCTTTATTTTTATCTGATTTGTCTTTATTTCATTGAGGGCAATGAAAGGTTTAAGTATGGGGGAGGGAGTACTCACTGTTGTATATATGTACAGATGCATTTTAGTTTCTGCATTTTAGTTTAAAAAAAAACAATTAAAAAAAATATATATTAAAAAAAAAATCCATAAAAATGAAAAAAGGCATATAAAATCCTGGGATGAGCTGAAAACCCGAAAGGGCGGCTCAGGTAATAAGCAGGTAACCCGGACCAGCATTAGGCTGGGGTAATAAGAGGTTAATGAGAGATGTGAGTATTTGTGAGCACACCTAAGAAAAATGAAAAGAGTGATTAGGTGAAAACCCGAAAGGGTGCCTAAGTAGAATGAGTGGAAAAATCAGAGTGTTTAGGATCATATTCTACTTTGGGGTCTGGGGATTACACTTTAGATGTTGGGTAGATCCCAGGTTGCTCTACACTTTTTAGAGCTTGAGCGCTATATCTTGTATCTGTGAGGTGTGTGATTTGACCTTTCATGTTTTTGCTCACTATTTCTCTACATGGGTTCGGGTTGTGAGATTGTTTTGAGTGCTTTTGAGTTTTAGGTCATTTTCTCCCATTCCTGTCTGTAGACCTTTGTTGATTTGTCATGCTTGATTATATTTTGAGCTTACTCGAGGACGAGCAAGGTTTAAGTATGGGGGAATTTGATATGTTGTGTTTTGTACAGCATAACTAGGACTTTTTAGTACATATTTCTATAGTATTTTACGCCTAGTTTGAGCGTTATTGAAGAACAGATTTGAAGGCCGGAATTCAGAGTTAGCAAGAAGTTGAAGACTTCGAAGAAGCCGAAGGCCGCGATCGCCGCCACTTTAGGGGCGGTCGCGGTGGACGTCGTCGAAGAAGACAAGATCGCCATTGAGGACCGCGATGACACGAAGGCCGCGATCGCGACCGTGTATGGGTGGCGATCGCGGTTGCCAGAGGTCGCTGGTGGATCGCGGTTTGCAAGTCAGGCAGCGATCGCGGCCAGGTTTAGGCAGCGATTGCGGCCCTACTGGAATCTGACGCGTGATTAGATTTATTTAGTTTATTTTTATATTTTTATCTTTTTAATTTTCGACTTGTTCGAGACTATTTTAGGTTTACTTTTCATCCTTTGTTGGTATTCTCTTAGACCTACTTTGGAGACTTTGTGTTTTTTTCTCTCTTATGGAGAACTAAACTCTCTTGATTCTATTCGATTTGAAACTTTTCAGACTCAAGTTGGTGTGAGATTCGTCTATTCAGGTTTATTTCTACAGGGTTATTTCAATTCTCTTGTGCATAATTATTATTGATTGTGTTGATTTCTGCTTGTCTGGCCAACTTGTTGGAATTGATATTATCTATTGCTAGATCTAGGTTTTCTCGTAGTAAAGCCTAATCTTTGTAGCAACTCAATTGGTTTAGGACTCGTTGGACTAAAGCAATTGATAAAGAGATTTGAATGCATGTTAATTGTTTGACTCGTTGGAATTCAATTGCATGTATCCTGTTTATCCTTGTTCTTATTGCTAGTATTCATATTATTTATGATCGTTTCATGAGTAACTTGGATATTAAGTTTGCATGTCTCGTTGCCATGTTATAATTCTGATCAGGATAGGAATAACTAAAAGGAATAACTTGTTTGAATCTAGGATCAATAACTTGAGGAAGAAAAGTGGATACTTGAATAGGATTGCTTTTCCCTAATTGATAAAAATCCAACTTTTGCCCTGTTTGATTGCTTGCTTTGTTTGTTTCAATTCTTAGTTTTAGTTTTAATTCACAAAATCCCCCTTTGTTACTTCTTTGAGTTGATAATAATAAAAATTAGGATACAAGTGTCTCTTGGGTTCGACCCCGACTTACCGACTATACTAGTTGAGTAACTAGGGAATTATTTTTGATTTGGCATCAACGATTATAAGCCAGTTAAATTTTGGCGCCGTTGCCACGGACACTTTTGTTTAATTCTAAGTTTTTATTGTTACCAACTCTAGTGTGGACCCTAGTTTATGGTCCACACTCGTGCTACTAATTCTTCTATTTTGCCTCTTGATTCAGAGATTGAAAGGACCCTTTCCAGGTTGAGACATGAAGCTCGGGAACTACTTCGTGCATTGCCTTTCGACTTGAATTCTCCTGAAACTGAGACAATGAAAGATCAGAATTTGAAGCAGTTGACTGCTCCAAACTTCCAACAACAGCCCCTGGCTGTTCAGTTCCCTACGCTGAATGATGGTGTCAAGTTTGAATTAAAATCAGGGTTGATCCATCTCTTACCCCAATTCCATTGGCATGGTGGGGTAGATCCAAACAAGCATCTTGCTAAATTTGATCAGGTCTGCTCAAGTATGAAGCCTGCTGATGTAACTGAGGACCATATCAAGCTGAGGGCGTTTCCTTTCTCTCTAAAGGATTCAGCCAATGAATGGCTCTACTATCTTTCTCCAGGCTCCATAAATACCTGGACTAAGATGAAAGCGGCATTCTAAGCTACAAAATCAAGACCGATCGAATAAGAGCATAAACTCGAACCTAGAAACCGAATGCCACATTTAGGAATAACATTTACATGGGGATTTCATCGAACACTTGGCGTGAATTGTTAGATCACAAGTCATTTTTAAGGCAAAATGAGAAAAAAAAGTGAACTTTAAAGACATCTAATCATAAGCATGAAGAATGAGGATAGTATGAAGCCAATAAGCACATTCTGCACTACAAAATCAAGACCGATCCAATAAGAGCATAAATTCGAACCTAGAAACCGAATGCCACATTTAGGAATAACATTTACATGGGGATTTCATCGAACACTTGGCGTGAATTGTTAGATCACAATTCATTTTTAAGGAAAAATGAGAAAAAAACAAGTGAACTTTACAGACATCTAGTCATAAGCATAAAGAATGAGGATAGTATGAAGCCAATAAACACATTCTGCACTACAAAATCAAGACCGATGGAATAAGACCATAAACTCGAACCTAGAAACCGAATGCCATATTCAGGAATAACATTTACATGGAGATTTCATCGAAAACATGGCGTGAATTGTTAGATCACAATTCAATATTAAGGCAAAATGAGAAAAAATACAAGTGAAATTTAAAAATATCTAGGCATAAGCATAAAGAATGAGTATAGTATCAGGCCAATAAGCACGTTCTGCAGTGCAAAATCAAGACTGATCGAATAAAAGCATAAATTCGAACCTAGAAATCGAATACCATATTTAGGAGTGACATTTACATGGACATTTCATCGAACACTTGGCGTGCAATGTTAGATCTCTTGTCAATTTTTTAAAGGCAAAAGGAGAAAAAACAAGTGAACTTTAAAGACATCAAGGCATAAGCATAAAGAATGAGGATAGTATGAAGCCAATAAGCACATTCTGCACTACAAAATCAAGACCGATGGAATACGAACATAAATTCGAACCTAGAAACCGAATGCCACATTTAGGAATAACATTTACATGGAGATTTCATCGAACACTAAGCGTGAATTGTTAGATCACAAGACATTTTACGGTAAACTAAGAAAAAACAAGTGAACTTTAAAGATATCTAGGCATAAGCATAAAGAATGAGGATAGTGTTAGGCCAATAAGCACGTTCTGCAGTACAAAATCAAGACCGATCAAATAAAAGCATAAATTCAAACCTAAAAACCGAAAGTCATACTTAGGAGTGACATTTACATGGACATTTCATCGAACACTTGGCGTGCAATGTTAGATCTCTTGATAATTTTTTAAATGTAAAAGGAGAAAAAACAAGTGAACTTTAAAGACATCTAGGCATAAGCATAAAGAATGAGGATAGTATGAAGCCAATAAGTACATTCTGTGCTACAAAATCAAGACCGATCGAATAAGAGCATAAATGGGAACCTAGAAACCGAATGCCACATTTAGAAATAACATTTACATGGAGATTTCATCGAACACTTGACGTGAATTGTTAGATCACAAGTCATTTTTAAGGCAAAATGAGAAAAAACAAGTGAGCTTTAAAGACATCTAGGCATAAGCATAAAAAATGAGGATAGTATCAAGCCAATAAGCACGTTCTGCACTACAAAATCAAGACCGATCGAATAAAAGCATAAATTCGAACCTAGAAACCGAATGCCATATATAGGAGTGACATTTACAAAATCAAGAATGAGGATAATATGAGGATAGTATGAGGATAGTATGAAGCCAATAAGTACATTCTGTGCTACAAAATCAAGACCGATCGAATAAGAGCATAAATGGGAACCTAGAAACCGAATGCCACATTTAGAAATAACATTTACATGGAGATTTCATCGAACACTTGGCGTGAATTGTTAGATCACAAGTCATTTTTAAGACAAACTGAGAAAAAACAAGCGAACTTTAAAGATATCTAGGCATAAGCATAAAGAATGAGGATAGTATCAGGCCAATAAGCACGTTCTGCAGTAAAAAATCAAGACAGATCGAATAAAAGCATAAATTCGAACCTAGAAATCGAATGCCATATTTAGGAGTGACATTTACATGGACATTTCATCGAACACTTGGCGTGCAATGTTAGATCCCTTGTCAATTTTTTAAAGGCAAAAGGAGAAAAAAAAAGTGAAGTTTAAAGACATCTAGGCATAAGCATAAAGAACGAGGATAGTATCAAGCCAATAAGCACGTTCTGCACTACAAAATCAAGAACGATCGAACAAAAGCATAAATTCGAACCTAGAAACCAAATGCCATATTTAGGAGTGACATTTACATGGACATTTCATCGAACACTTGGCGTGCAATGTTAGATCTCTTGTCAATTTTTTAAAGGAAAAAGGAGAAAAAACAAGTGAAGTTTAAAGACATCTAGGCATAAGCATAAAGAATGAGGATAGTATCAAGCCAATAAGCAGGTTCTGCGCTACAAAATCAAGACCGATCGAATAAGAGCATAAATTTGAACCTAGAAACCGAATGCCACATTTAGGAATAACATTTACATTTAGATTTCATCGAACACTTGGCGTGAATTCTTAGATCACAAGTCATTTTAAGGCAAAATGAGAGAAAACAAGTGAACTTTAAAGATATCTAGTCATAAGCATAATGAATGAGGATAGTATCAAGTCAATAAGCATATTCTACACTACAAAATCAAGACCGATCGAATAAAAACATAAATTCGAACCTAGAAACCGAATGCCATATTTAGGAGTAACATTTACCTGCACATTTCATCGAACACTTGGCATGCAATGTTAGATCTCTTGTCAATTTTATAAAGGCAAAAGGACAAAAAACAAGTGAACTTTAAAGACATCTAGGCATAAGCAAAAAGAATGAGGATAGTATGAAGCCAATAAGCAAATTCTGCACTACAAAATCAAGACCGATCGAATAAGAGCATAAATTCGAACGTAGAAACCGAATGGCACATTTAGGAATAACATTTTCATGGAGATTTCATCAAACACTTGGCGTGAATTGTTAGATCACAAGTCATTTTTAAGGAAAAATGAGAAAAAAACAAGTGAACTTTAAAGATATCTAGGCATAAGCATAAAAAATGACGATAGTATCAAGCCAATAAGCACGTTCTGCACTACGAAATCAAGATCGATCGAATAAAAGCATAATTCGAACCTAGAAACCGAATGTCATATTTAGGAGTGACATTTACATGAACATTTCATCGAACACTTGTAGTGCAATGTTTTTTTAGGCAAAAGGAGAAAAAACAAGTGAACTCTAAAGACACCTAGGCATAAGCATAGAGAATGAGGATAGTATCACGCCAATAAGCACATTCTGCACTATAAAATAGAGACCGATCGAATAATAGCATAAATTTGAACCCAGAAACCGAATGCCACATTTAGGAATAACATTTACATGGAGATTTCATCGAACACTTGGCGTGAATTGTTCAATCACAACTCATTTTAAGGCAAAATGAGAAAAAACAAGTGAACTTTAAAGACATCTAGGCATAATCATAATGAATGAGGATAGTATCAAGCCAATAAGCACATTCGCCACAATAAAATCAATACCGATCGAATAAAACCATTAATTCGAACCTAGAAACCGAATGCCACATTTAGGAGTAACATTTATATGGAGATTTCATTGAACACTTGGCGTTAATTGTTAGATCACAAGTCACTTTTAAGGCAAAATGAGAAAAAACAAGTGAACTAAAAAGATATCTAGACATAACAATAAAAAATGAGAATAGTATCAAGCCAATAAACACTTTCTGCACTACGAAATCAAGACCGATCAAATAAAAGCATAAATTCGTACTTAGAAACCGTATGCCATATTTAGGAGTGACATTTACATGCACATTTCATCGAACACTTGGCGTGCAATGTTAGATCTCTTGTCAATTTTTTAAAGGCAAAAGGAGAAAAAACAAGTGAACTTTAAAGACACCTAGGCATAAGCATAAAGAATGAGGATAGTATAAAGCCAAAAAGCACATTCTGCACTACAAAATCAAGACCGATCGAATAAGAGCATAAATTCGAACCTAGAAACCGAATGCTACATTTAGGAATAACATTTACATGGAGATTTCATCGAACACTTGGCGTGAATTGTTCGATCACAACTCATTTTAAGGCAAAATGAGAAAAAACAAGTGAATTTTACAAAGAGGCATAATCATAAAGAATGAGGATAGTATCAAGCCAATAAGCACATTCGCCACTATAAAATCAATACCGATCGAATAAAAGCATTAATTCGAACCTAGAAACCGAATGCTACATTTAGGAATAACATTTACATGGAGATTTCATTGAACACTTGGCGTGAGTTGTTAGATCACAAATCATTTTTAAGGCAAAGTGAGCAAAAAACAAGTGAACTTTAAAGACATTTAGGCATAAGCATAAAGAATGAGGATAGTATGAACCCAATAAGCACATTCTGCACTACAAAATCAAGACCGATCGAATAAAAGCATAAATTCTTACCTAGAAACCGAATGCCATATTTAGGAGTGACATTTACATGGACATTTCATCGAACACTTGACGTGCAATGTTAGATCTCTTGTCAATTTTTTAAAGGCAAAGGAAGAAAAAACAAGTGAACTTTAAAGACATTTAGGCATAAGCATAAAGAATGAGGATAGTATGAAGCCAATAAGCACATTCTGCACTAAAAAATGTAGACCGATCGAATAAAAGCATAAATTCAAACCTAGAAACTGAATGCCATATTTAGGAGTGACATTTACATGGACATTTCATCGAACACTTGCGCGTGCAATGTTAGATCTCTTGTCAATTTTTTAAAGGCAAAGGGAGAAAAAACAAGTGAAATTTAAAGACATCTAGGCATAAGCATAAAGAATGAGGATAGTATCAATCCAATAAGCACATTCTGCACTACAAAATCAAGACCGATCGAATAAGAGCATAAATTCGAACCTAGAAACCGAATGCCACATTTTGGAATAATATTTACATGGAGATTTCATTGAACACTTGGCGTGAATTGTTAGATCACAAGTCATTTTTAAGGCGCAACGAGAAAAAACAAGTGAACTAAAAAGATATCTAGACATAACCATACAGAATGAGAATAGTATCAAGCCAATAAACACTTTCTGCACTACAAAATCAAGACCTATCGAATAAAAGCATAAATTCGTACTTAGAAACCGAATGCCATATTTAGGAGTGACATTTACATGGACATTTCATCGAACACTTGGCGTGCAATGTTAGATCTCTTGTCAATTTTTTAAAGGCAAAAGGAGAAAAAACAAGTGAACTTTAAAGACACCTAGGCATAAGCATAAAGAATGAGGATAGTATAAAGCTAATAAGCACATTCTGCACTACAAAATCAAGACAAATCGAATAAGAGCATAAATTCGAACCTAGAAACCGAATGCCACATTTATGAATAACATTTACATGGAGATTTCATCGAACACTTGGCGTGAATTGTTCGATCACAACTCATTTTAAGGCAAAATGAGAAAAAAACAAGTGAACTTTAAAGACATCTAGGCATAATCATAAAGAATGAGGATAGTATCAAGCCAATAAGCACATTCGCCACTATAAAATTAATACCGATCCAATAAAAGCATTAATTCGAACCTAGAAACCGAATGCCACATTTAGGAATAACATTTACATTGAGATTTCATTGAACACTTGGCGTGAATTGTTATATCACAAGTCATTTTTAAGGCAAAATGAGAAAAAACAAGTGAACTTTAAAGACATTTAGGCATAAGCATAAAGAATGAGGATAGTATGAAGCCAATAAGCACATTCTGCACTACAAAATCAAGACCGATCGAATAGAAGCATAAATTCTTACCTAGAAACCGAATGCCATATTTAGGAGTGACATTTACATGGACATTTCATCGAACACCTGACGTGCAATGTTAGATCTCTTGTCAATTTTTTAAAGGCAAAAGGAAAAAAAACAAGTTAACTTTAAAGACATTTAGGCATAAACATAAAGAATGAGGATAGTATGAAGCCAATAAGCACATTCTGCACTACAAAATCAAGACCGATCGAATAAAAGCATAAATTCGTACCTAGAAACCGAATGTCATATTTAGGAGTGACATTTACATGGACATTTCATTGAACACTTGGCGTGAATTGTTAGATCACAAGTCATTTTTAAGGCGCAATGAGAAAAAACAAGTGAACTAAAAAGATATCTAGACATAACCATACAGAATGAGAATAGTATCAAGCCAATAAACACTTTATGCACTACAAAATCAAGACCTATCGAATAAAAGCATAAAATCGTACTTAGAAACCGAATGCCATATTTAGGAGTGACATTTACATGGACATTTCATCGAACACCTGACGTGCAATGTTAGATCTCTTGTCAATTTTTTAAAGGCAAAGGGAGAAAAAACAAGTGAACTTTAAAGACATTTAGGCATAAGCATAAAGAATGAGGATAGTATGAAGCCAATAAGCACATTCTGCACTACAAAATCAAGACCGATAGAATAAAAGCATAAATTCAAACCTAGAAACCGAATGCCATATTTAGGAGTGACATTTACATGCACATTTCATCGAACACTTGCGCAAGCAATGTTTGATCTCTTGTCAATTTTTTAAAGGTAAAGGGAGAAAAAACAAGTGAACTTTAAAGACATCTAGGCATAAGCATAAAGAATGAGGATAGTATCAAGCCAATAAGCACATTCTGCACTACAATATCAAGAGCGATCGAATAAGAGCATAAATTCGAACCTAGAAACCGAATGCCACATTTAGGAATAACATTTACATGGAGATTTCATTGAACACTTGGCGTGAATTGTTAGATCACAAGTCATTTTTAAGGCGCAATGAGAAAAAACAAGTGAACTAAAAAGATATCTAGACATAACCATAAAGAATGAGAAAAGTATCAAGCCAATAAACACTTTCTGCACTACAAAATCAAGACCGATCGAATAAAAGCATAAATTCGTACTTAGAAACCGAATGCCATATTTAGGAGTGACATTTACATGGACATTTCAACGAACACTTGGCGTGCAATGTTAGATCTCTTGTCAATTTATTAAAGGCAAAAGCAGAAAAAGCAAGTGAACTTTAAAGACACCTAGGCATAAGCATAAAGAATGAGGATAGTATAAAGCCAATAAGCACATTCTACACTACAAAATCAAGACCGATCGAATAAGAGAATAAATTCGAACCTAGAAACCGAATGCCACATTTAGGAATAACATTTACATGGAGATTTCATCGAACACTTGGTGTGAATTTTTCGATCACAACTCATTTTAAGGCAAAATGAGAAAAAACAAGTGAACTTTAAAGACATCTTGGCATAATCATAAAGAATGAGGATAGTATCAAGCCAATAAGCACATTCGCCACTATAAAATCAATACCGATCGAATAAAACTATTAATTCGAACCTAGAAACCGAATGCCACACTTAGGAATAACATTTATATGGAGATTTCATTGAACACTTGGCGTGAATTGTTAGATCACATGTCATTTTTAAGGCAAAATGAGAATAAACAAGTGAACTTTAAAAACATTTAGGGTTAAGCATAAGGAATGAGAATAGTATGAAGCCAATAAGCACATTCTGCATTACAAAATCAAGACCGATCGAATAAAAGCATAAATTCGTACCTAGAAACCGAATGCCATATTGAGGAGTGACATTTACATGGACATTTCATGGAACACTTGACGTGCAATGTTAAAGACATTTTGGCATAAGCATAAAGAATGAGGATAGTATGAAGCCAGTAAGCACATTCTGCACTACAAAATCAATACCGATCGAATAAAAGCATAAATTCAAACCTAGAAACCGAATGCCTTATTTAGGAGTGACATTTACATGGACATTTCATCGAACACTTGCGCGTGCAATGTTAGATCTCTTGTCAATTTTTTAAAGGCAAAGGGAGAAAAAACAAGTGAACTTTAAAGACATCTAGGCATAAGAATAAAGAATGAGGATACTATGAAGCCAATAAGCACATTCTGCACTACAAAATCAAGACCGATCGAATAAGAGCATAAATTCGAACCTAGAAACCGAATGCCACATTTAGGGATAAAATTTACACGGAGATTTCATCGAACACTTGGTGTGAATTGTTCGATCACAACTGATTTTAAGGAAAAATGAGAAAAAACAAGTGAACTTTAAAGACATCTAGGCATAAGCATAAAGAATGAGGATAGTATGAAGCCAGTAAGCACATTCTGCACTACAAAATCAAGACCGATCGAATAAAAGCATAAATTCGAACCTAGAAACCGAATGCCATATTTAGGAGTGACATTTACATGGACATTTCATCGAACACTTGCGCCTGCAATGTTAGATCTCTTGTCAATTTTTTAAAGGCAAAAGGAGAAAAAACAAGTGAACTTTAAAGACACCTAGGCATAAGCATAAAGAATGAGGATAGTATAAAGCCAATAAGCACATTCTGCACTACAAAATCAAGACCGATCGAATACGAGAATAAATTCGAACCTAGAAACCGAATGCCACATTTAGGAATAACATTTACATGGAGATTTCATCAAACACTTGGCATGAATTGTTAGATCACAAGTCATTTTTAAGGAAAATTAGAAAAAACAAGTGAACTTTAAAGATATCTAGGCATAAGCATAAAGAATTACGAGATAGTATGAAGCCAATAAGCACGTTCTGCACTACAAAATCAAGATCGATCGAATAAAAGCATAAATTCGATACTAGAAAACGAATTTCATATTTAGAAGTAACATTTACATGAACATTTCATCGAACACTTGTAGTGCCATGTTAGATCTCAAGTCAATTTTTTAAGGCAAAAGGAGAAAAAACAAGTGAACTCTAATGACATCTAGGCATACGCACAAAGAATGCGGATTATATCACGCCAATAAGCACATTCTGCACTACCAAATCAAGACCGATCGAATAAGAGCATAAATTTGAACCTAGAAACCGAATGCCACATTTTGGAATAATATTTACATGGAGATTTCATTGAACACTTGGCGTGAATTGTTAGATCACAAGTCATTTTTAAGGCGCAATGAGAAAAAACAAGTGAACTTTAAAGATATCTAGGCATAAGCATAACGAATGATGATAGTATCAAGCCAATAAGCACTTTTTGCAGTACAAAATCAAGACCGATCGAATAAAAGCATAAATTCGAACCTAGAAACCGAATGCCATATTTAGGAGTGACATTTACATGGATATTTCATCAAACTCTTGGCGTGCAATGTTAGATCTCTTGTCAATTTTTTAAAGGCAAAAGGAGAAAAAACAAGTGAAGTTTAAAGACATCTAGGCATAAGCATAAAGAATGAGGATAGTATCAAGCCAATAAGCAGGTTCTGCACTACAAAATCAAGATCGATCGAATAAAAGCATAAATTCGAACCTAGAAACCGAATGCCATATTTAGGAGTAAAATTTACATGGACATTTCTTCGAACATTTGGCGTGCAATGTTCGATCTCTTGTCAATTTTTTAAAGGCAAAAGGAGAAAAAACAAGTGAAGTTTAAAGACATCTAGGCATAAGCATAAAGAATGAGGATAGTATCAAGCCAATAAGCACGTTCTGCACTACAAAATCAAGACCGATCGAACAAAAGCATAAATTCGAACCTAGAAACCGAATGCCATATTTAGGAGTGACATTTACATGGACATTTCTTCGAACACTTAGCGTGCAATGTTAGATCTCTTGTCAGTTTTTTGAAGGCAAAAGGAAAAAAAACAAGTGAAGTTTAAAGACATCTAGGCATAAGCATAAAGAATGAGGATAGTATCAAGCCAATAAGCACGTTCTGCACTACAAAATCAAGACCGATCGAATAAAAGCATAAATTCGAACCTAGAAACCGAATGCCATATTTAGGAGTGAAATTTACATGGACATTTCTTCGAACATTTGGCGTGCAATGTTAGATCTCTTGTCAATTTTTTAAAGGCAAAATGAGAAAAAACAAGTGAAGTTTAAAGACATCTAGGCATAAGCATAAAGAATGAGGATAGTATCAAGCCAATAAGCACGTTCTGCACTACAAAATCAAGACCGATCGAATAAAAGCATAAATTTGAACCTAGAAACCGAATTCCACATTTAGGAATAAAATTTACATGGAGATTTCATCGAACACTTGGTGTGAATTCTTCGATCACAAATCATTTTAAGGCAAAATGAGAAAAAACAAGTGAACTTTAAAGACATCTACGCATAAGCATAAAGAATGAGGATAGTATCAAGCCAATAAGCACATTCTGCACTACAAAATCAATACCAATCGAATAAGAGCATAATTTCGAACCTAGAAACCGAATGCCACATTTAGGAATAACATTTACATGGACATTTCATCGAACACTTGGCGTGAATTCTTAGATCACAAGTAATTTTAAAGCAAAAGGAGAAAAAACAAGTGAACTTTAAAGTTATCTAGGCATAAGCATAAAGAATAAGGATAGTATCAAGCCAATAAGCACATTCTGCACTACAAAATCAAGACCGATCGAATAAGAGCATAAATTCAAACATAGAAACCGAATGCCACATTTAGGAATAACATTTACATGGAGATTTCATCGAACACTTGGCGTGAATTCTTAGATCAAAAGTCATTTTAAGTCTAACTGAGAAAAAATAAGTGAACTTTAATGATATGTAGGCATAAGCATAAAGAATGAGGATAGTATAAAGCCAATAAGCACATTCTGCGCTACAAAATCAAGACCGATCGAATAAGAGCATAAATTTGAACCTTGAAACCGAATGCCACATTTAGCAATAACATTTATATGGAGATTTCATTGAACACTTGGCGTGAATTGTTAGATCACATGTCATTTTTAAGGCAAAATGAGAATAAACAAGTGAACTTTAAAAACATTTAGGGTTAAGCATAAGGAATGAGAATAGTATGAAGCCAATAAGCACATTCTGCATTACAAAATCAAGACCGATCGAATAAAAGCATAAATTCGTACCTAGAAACCGAATGCCATATTGAGGAGTGACATTTACATGGACATTTCATGGAACACTTGACGTGCAATGTTAAAGACATTTTGGCATAAGCATAAAGAATGAGGATAGTATGAAGCCAGTAAGCACATTCTGCACTACAAAATCAATACCGATCGAATAAAAGCATAAATTCAAACCTAGAAACCGAATGCCTTATTTAGGAGTGACATTTACATGGACATTTCATCGAACACTTGCGCGTGCAATGTTAGATCTCTTGTCAATTTTTTAAAGGCAAAGGGAGAAAAAACAAGTGAACTTTAAAGACATCTAGGCATAAGAATAAAGAATGAGGATACTATGAAGCCAATAAGCACATTCTGCACTACAAAATCAAGACCGATCGAATAAGAGCATAAATTCGAACCTAGAAACCGAATGCCACATTTAGGGATAAAATTTACACGGAGATTTCATCGAACACTTGGTGTGAATTGTTCGATCACAACTGATTTTAAGGAAAAATGAGAAAAAACAAGTGAACTTTAAAGACATCTAGGCATAAGCATAAAGAATGAGGATAGTATGAAGCCAGTAAGCACATTCTGCACTACAAAATCAAGACCGATCGAATAAAAGCATAAATTCGAACCTAGAAACCGAATGCCATATTTAGGAGTGACATTTACATGGACATTTCATCGAACACTTGCGCCTGCAATGTTAGATCTCTTGTCAATTTTTTAAAGGCAAAAGGAGAAAAAACAAGTGAACTTTAAAGACACCTAGGCATAAGCATAAAGAATGAGGATAGTATAAAGCCAATAAGCACATTCTGCACTACAAAATCAAGACCGATCGAATACGAGAATAAATTCGAACCTAGAAACCGAATGCCACATTTAGGAATAACATTTACATGGAGATTTCATCAAACACTTGGCATGAATTGTTAGATCACAAGTCATTTTTAAGGAAAATTAGAAAAAACAAGTGAACTTTAAAGATATCTAGGCATAAGCATAAAGAATTACGAGATAGTATGAAGCCAATAAGCACGTTCTGCACTACAAAATCAAGATCGATCGAATAAAAGCATAAATTCGATACTAGAAAACGAATTTCATATTTAGAAGTAACATTTACATGAACATTTCATCGAACACTTGTAGTGCCATGTTAGATCTCAAGTCAATTTTTTAAGGCAAAAGGAGAAAAAACAAGTGAACTCTAATGACATCTAGGCATACGCACAAAGAATGCGGATTATATCACGCCAATAAGCACATTCTGCACTACCAAATCAAGACCGATCGAATAAGAGCATAAATTTGAACCTAGAAACCGAATGCCACATTTTGGAATAATATTTACATGGAGATTTCATTGAACACTTGGCGTGAATTGTTAGATCACAAGTCATTTTTAAGGCGCAATGAGAAAAAACAAGTGAACTTTAAAGATATCTAGGCATAAGCATAACGAATGATGATAGTATCAAGCCAATAAGCACTTTTTGCAGTACAAAATCAAGACCGATCGAATAAAAGCATAAATTCGAACCTAGAAACCGAATGCCATATTTAGGAGTGACATTTACATGGATATTTCATCAAACTCTTGGCGTGCAATGTTAGATCTCTTGTCAATTTTTTAAAGGCAAAAGGAGAAAAAACAAGTGAAGTTTAAAGACATCTAGGCATAAGCATAAAGAATGAGGATAGTATCAAGCCAATAAGCAGGTTCTGCACTACAAAATCAAGATCGATCGAATAAAAGCATAAATTCGAACCTAGAAACCGAATGCCATATTTAGGAGTAAAATTTACATGGACATTTCTTCGAACATTTGGCGTGCAATGTTCGATCTCTTGTCAATTTTTTAAAGGCAAAAGGAGAAAAAACAAGTGAAGTTTAAAGACATCTAGGCATAAGCATAAAGAATGAGGATAGTATCAAGCCAATAAGCACGTTCTGCACTACAAAATCAAGACCGATCGAACAAAAGCATAAATTCGAACCTAGAAACCGAATGCCATATTTAGGAGTGACATTTACATGGACATTTCTTCGAACACTTAGCGTGCAATGTTAGATCTCTTGTCAGTTTTTTGAAGGCAAAAGGAAAAAAAACAAGTGAAGTTTAAAGACATCTAGGCATAAGCATAAAGAATGAGGATAGTATCAAGCCAATAAGCACGTTCTGCACTACAAAATCAAGACCGATCGAATAAAAGCATAAATTCGAACCTAGAAACCGAATGCCATATTTAGGAGTGAAATTTACATGGACATTTCTTCGAACATTTGGCGTGCAATGTTAGATCTCTTGTCAATTTTTTAAAGGCAAAATGAGAAAAAACAAGTGAAGTTTAAAGACATCTAGGCATAAGCATAAAGAATGAGGATAGTATCAAGCCAATAAGCACGTTCTGCACTACAAAATCAAGACCGATCGAATAAAAGCATAAATTTGAACCTAGAAACCGAATTCCACATTTAGGAATAAAATTTACATGGAGATTTCATCGAACACTTGGTGTGAATTCTTCGATCACAAATCATTTTAAGGCAAAATGAGAAAAAACAAGTGAACTTTAAAGACATCTACGCATAAGCATAAAGAATGAGGATAGTATCAAGCCAATAAGCACATTCTGCACTACAAAATCAATACCAATCGAATAAGAGCATAATTTCGAACCTAGAAACCGAATGCCACATTTAGGAATAACATTTACATGGACATTTCATCGAACACTTGGCGTGAATTCTTAGATCACAAGTAATTTTAAAGCAAAAGGAGAAAAAACAAGTGAACTTTAAAGTTATCTAGGCATAAGCATAAAGAATAAGGATAGTATCAAGCCAATAAGCACATTCTGCACTACAAAATCAAGACCGATCGAATAAGAGCATAAATTCAAACATAGAAACCGAATGCCACATTTAGGAATAACATTTACATGGAGATTTCATCGAACACTTGGCGTGAATTCTTAGATCAAAAGTCATTTTAAGTCTAACTGAGAAAAAATAAGTGAACTTTAATGATATGTAGGCATAAGCATAAAGAATGAGGATAGTATAAAGCCAATAAGCACATTCTGCGCTACAAAATCAAGACCGATCGAATAAGAGCATAAATTTGAACCTTGAAACCGAATGCCACATTTAGCAATAACATTTATATGGAGATTTCATTGAACACTTGGCATGAATTGTTAGATCACAAGTCATTTTTAAGGCAAAATGAGAAAAAACAAGTGAACTTTAAAGACATTTAGGGATAAGCATAAGGAATGAGAATAGTATGAAGCCAATAAGCGCATTCTGCATTACAAAATCAAGACCGATCGAATAAAAGCATAATTTCGAACCTAGAAAACGAATGTCATATTTAGGAGTGACATTTACATGAACATTTCATCGAACACTTGCGCCTGCAATGTTAGATCTCTTGTCAATTTTTTAAAGGCAAAAGGAGAAAAAACAAGTGAACTTTAAAGACACCTAGGCATAAGCATAAAGAATGAGGATAGTATAAAGCCAATAAGCACATTCTGCACTACAAAATCAAGACCGATCGAATACGAGAATAAATTCGAACCTAGAAACCGAATGCCACATTTAGGAATAACATTTACATGGAGATTTCATCAAACACTTGGCATGAATTGTTAGATCACAAGTCATTTTTAAGGAAAATGAGAAAAAACAAGTGAACAATAAAGATATCTAGGCATAAGCATAAAGAATTACGAGATAGTATGAAGCCAATAAGCACGTTCTGCACTACAAAATCAAGATCGATCGAATAAAAGCATAAATTCGATACTAGAAAACGAATTTCATATTTAGGAGTAACATTTACAAGAACATTTCATCGAACACTTGTAGTGCCATGTTAGATCTCAAGTCAATTTTTTAAGGCAAAAGGAGAAAAAACAAGTGAACTCTAATGACATCTAGGCATACGCACAAAGAATGCGGATTATATCACGCCAATAAGCACATTCTGCACTACCAAATCAAGACCGATCGAATAAGAGCATAAATTCGAACCTAGAAACCGAATGCCACATTTTGGAATAATATTTACATGGAGATTTCATTGACCACTTGGCGTGAATTGTTAGATCACAAGTCATTTTTAAGGCGCAATGAGAAAAAACAAGTGAACTTTAAAGATATCTAGGCATAAGCATAACGAATGATGATAGTATCAAGCCAATAAGCACTTTTTGCAGTACAAAATCAAGACCGATCGAATAAAAGCATAAATTCGAACCTAGAAACCGAATGCCATATTTAGGAGTGACATTTACATGGATATTTCATCAAACTCTTGGCGTGGAATGTTAGATCTCTTGTCAATTTTTTAAAGGCAAAAGGAGAAAAAACAAGTGAAGTTTAAAGACATCTAGGCATAAGCATAAAGAATGAGGATAGTATCAAGCCAATAAGCAGGTTCTGCACTACAAAATCAAGATCGATCGAATAAAAGCATTAATTCGAACCTAGAAACCGAATGCCATATTTAGGAGTAAAATTTACATGGACATTTCTTCGAACATTTGGCGTGCAATGTTCGATCTCTTGTCAATTTTTTAAAGGCAAAAGGAGAAAAAACAAGTGAAGTTTAAAGACATCTAGGCATAAGCATAAAGAATGAGGATAGTATCAAGCCAATAAGCACGTTCTGCACTACAAAATCAAGACCGATCGAACAAAAGCATAAATTCGAACCTAGAAACCGAATGCCACATTTTGGAATAAAATTTACATGGAGATTTCATCGAACACTTGGTGTGAATTCTTCGATCACAAATCATTTTAAGGCAAAATGAGAAAAAACAAGTGAACTTTAAAGACATCTACGCATAAGCATAAAGAATGAGGATAGTATCAAGCCAATAAGCACATTCTGCACTACAAAATCAATACCGATCGAATAAGAGCATAAATTCGAACCTAGAAACCGAATGCCACATTTAGGAATAACATTTACATGGACATTTCATCGAACACTTGGCGTGAATTCTTAGATCACAAGTAATTTTAAAGCAAAAGGAGAAAAAACAAGTGAACTTTAAAGTTATCTAGGCATAAGCATAAAGAATAAGGATAGTATCAAGCCAATAAGCACATTCTGCACTACAAAATCAAGACCGATCGTATAAGAGCATAAATTCAAACATAGAAACCGAATGCCACATTTAGGAATAACATTTACATGGAGATTTCATCGAACACTTGGCGTGAATTCTTAGATCAAAAGTCATTTTAAGTCTAACTGAGAAAAAACAAGTGAACTTTAATGATATGTAGGCATAAGCATAAAGAATGAGGATAGTATCAAGCCAATAAGCACATTCTGCGCTACAAAATCAAGACCGATCGAATAAGAGCATAAATTTGAACCTTGAAACCGAATGCCACATTTAGGAATAACATTTATATGGAGATTTCATTGAACACTTGGCATGAATTGTTAGATCACAAGTCATTTTTAAGGCAAAATGAGAAAAAACAAGTGAACTTTAAAGACATTTAGGGATAAGCATAAGGAATGAGAATAGTATGAAGCCAATAAGCGCATTCTGCATTACAAAATCAAGACCGATCGAATAAAAGCATAATTTCGAACCTAGAAAACGAATGTCATATTTAGGAGTGACATTTACATGAACATTTCATCGAACACTTGTAGTGCAATGTTAGATCTCAAGTCAATTTTTGTAGGCAAAAGGAGAAAAAACAAGTGAACTCTAAAGACACCTAGGCATAAGCATAGAGAATGAGGATAGTATCACGCCAATAAGCACATTCTGCACTACAAAATAGAGACCGATCGAATAATAGCATAAATTTGAACCCAGAAACCGAATGCCACATTTAGGAATAACATTTACATGGAGATTTCATCGAACACTTAGCGTGAATTGTTCAATCATAAGTCATTTTAAGGCAAAATGAGAAAAAACAAGTGAACTTTAAAGACATCTAGGCATAATCTTAATGAATGAGGATAGTATCAATCCAATAAGCACATTCGCCACAATAAAATCAATACCGATCGAATAAAACCATTAATTCGAACCTAGAAACCGAATGCCACATTTAGGAATAACATTTATATGGAGATTTCATTGAACACTTGGCGTTAATTGTTAGATCACAAGTCATTTTTAAGGCAAAATGAGAAAAAACAAGTGAACTTTAAAGACATTTAGGGATAAGCATAAGGAATGAGAATAGTATGAAGCCAATAAGCACATTCTGCATTACAAAATCAAGACCGATGGAATAAAAGCATAAATTCGTACCTAGAAACCGAATGCAATATTGAGGAGTGACATTTACATGGACATTTCATCGAACACTTGACGTGCAATGTTAGATCTCTTGTCAATTTTTAAAAGGCAAAAGGAGAAAATACAAGTGAACTTTAAAGACATTTTGGCATAAGCATAAAGAATGAGGATAATATGAAGCCAGTAAGCACATTCTGTCCTACAAAATCAATACCGATCGAATAAAAGTATAAATTCAAACCTAGAAACCGAATGCCATATTTAGGAGTGACATTTACATGGACATTTCATCGAACACTTGCACGTGCAATGTTAGATCTCTTGTCAATTTTTTAAAGGCAAAGGGAGAAAAAACAAGTAAACTTTAAAGACATCTAGGCATAACCATAAAGAATGAGGATAGTATGAAGCCAATAAGCACATTCTGCACTACAAAATCAAGACCGATCGAATAAGAGCATAAATTCGAACCTAGAAACCGAATGGCACATTGAGGAATAACATTTACATGGAGATTTCATCAAACACGACGTGGATTGTCAGATCACAAGTCAT